>OY970834.1:20900364-22275630 GCA_963853835.1 Calendula officinalis
TTGATCACACTCTGATTTCGCACGGGGAACTGATCGTTGTTTCGGATGGTGATCAGATAGTGTAGTCAGGTAACTGAAATCCAAACAGAACAGATTCAGTTACCCACAATCTGAAAAACTAATCTTCAGATTTTCATCTAACCATTTGTATTTTTGTCTTCATTTAATCTCTTTCAGTGGGGGATGTTTTCAGCGACCCAACATACTCTTTATTCTTTTTAGTTTTATGTTTCTTAAAATCTTGAATCTCTCTGCAATTTATTGGATTGTGATAGCAAATTTCCTTTATTGCATATTACACATTTAATTTTAGTAGTTTTTCATGTGCTTGCAAATTACCTTTGTTCCATTGATTGCATCCAATTTCTTTGATTTCCTCTTTTAATGAGATTTATAGTATTTTTCTTGCAAGCACATGCAGATGAATTTTTTGTTTCTTCATTTTTAAATATAAGATCATGAAACCTTTTGGGTTCTTCTTTAATGATTTCACATGTTGATGCTTCCACATCGTTATTGTTAGGTTACTTTATTCTTGGAGTTTTCTGAGTTATTTGTGTTTTCTTCACTTTGAAGATTTAAAGTTTTGTTTAGTTTTTCTTCTATAAGTTCACTTAGTATTCTTTCTGATTTTACAGTTAGAGGCGGTATATAATGTGGTGGTGGTGGAACAGAATGATATCTAAAACGATGTTTAACTTATTATGTATGTTGTTTATTACAAATTTCATCAATTAACTTTTTATGTATGTATGTTCTAGTAGGCATTCCTCTAGTTTAGATGTTGCTTTGTCTGCTTTTGAAATTTCTTGAGCCCTCCCAAGATTGCTTGGATCAATTCTTTTTTGCAACTTTATTCAGTGAGTTGATAGATTTTTACTTGTTCATAGTTAGCAATCACGCCACTGTACTCTCTTCTTCTGGTTTTATTTTTCATTAACTCGTTTGTAATTTCTTGTTTTTCTTTTTCGAGTAATTTAAATAATTCCATACATTCAAACGTACAAGGTTTGGATTTTACCTCAATTTTAAGATCAGTGAATGCCATAAGAGCTTGATTTTTAGCTTCCTCTTCTATATGAAAGCTCCCGTCATATTCAAGACTATCTTGAGATTCCAAGGCAGAAGAACTTGATGAGTTCCCTTAGTTATACTTTCTTCTCTCGTCTGATTTGGCTCCATTGTTTGGGCATTCTTTCGTAAAGTGACCAAAATTACTATAGTTATAGCACTTTACCTTGGATTTATCAAATCTTGCCTTGTCTCCCTTGTTGACGTTGAATTCCTTCTTTCCAATTCTTTGGAGATATCTCTTTGCTCTAAGACTGAGCATGGTCATCTGACATTTTATATCAATATCTTCCAAGTCATCTTGGTTTATTTGTACTAGATCTTCACTAATCAATACAATGGGCAGGTGACTAGCAGAGAAGGATTCTCTTGCAGCATCTTCTGATTCATGAGGTCGGTCGTATGAGCAACTTCCAGATGAGGTCTCTTAAAAACAAAAGAAGCATTGTTATATGAACTTTGAGGATTTTTATGGTTTACCTCTAATTCAAAGATCCCAATGTCATTTGTTAGGTCACAACAACCCTGGATTGTTTGTATAATTGATATTATAATTAGACTTAAGACAACTAAAGTGATAAACACAATATTAGAGTCAAATGTATAATTCCACCTAGTGTGGCTTGTTGCGGAATAACAAGGCCACTGATCAATTACAAAATATATGAATGAAAGCTTAAATTGGTGAGTACTCCTTTGCCAAGTGATCTCTATTTATAGTGTTATAGAGATCTTACAAGTTAGGCAAGGAGTAGTACAAGGATTGGTAAAAGGAAAGTGACCGAGATCAAAGGGATTTGATCTGATCTGGTAAACAAGGAAATGTTTACTCAGTCCTTGTACTCAGTATTGGATCTCAATACTGAGTTCCAATACTGAGTGTCCAAAACTGTCTACTCAGTATTGGACCGAGACTTAGCTAAATTATTCTACAAACTATTCTAAGCTAGTCTAGGTTGTCTTGTTATCCTAAGATCCCAAGGGGTAAAGCTTTATGCCTTAACAATCTCCCCCTATCTAATGATAACAAGACAATATTACAAAGAGAAGCAAAAATAAAAAAATAAAAAAATAAAGCTACAGAGTCTTCTTCTTCATTCTCTGCTAATGGCTTCATGCTCATCGAAGACTTCTTGCTTGATGTGGACAAACTCATCTTTCTTTTTTAGTTCATCACTTCTGTTCCATAGAACAGCAATGATCTTCTTTCTGAACCAAGCAACCTCCTTCTTTGTGATCATCCATTTCAATGCAACCAGATGATTTAAGCGAGCTTTGGGAAAGTCTGCCTCTGTAATAAAGCATTCACTGTCCTCTGAGTCAGTATACATATATCCAGAGGTAGGATATACAGTGCTCTTTTTGTCCTGAAAGACAAGATTAGGAGGGACAATTTATTGGTTAAATACAACATAGGTATTGAGACATTCTAGTCTGTTGTTTTTATAAGCTTCAGTCAAGACATAAAATGTCCTATACTCTCCAGCATATAAGACTCTCTTTTCAAAGCACACTGCAGAGACAACACATATTTCATCTAAGACGACTTGAGCTACAGCTCATCTAGAAGGAATTTCATTGATTAGTATTGTAATTTTGCTCCAATCCTGAAGCCCAATGTTCTGAATATCATGAAGATAAATCTTCATTGGAGGACTAACTGGCCCAGTACAGGTAGTAACAATTGTTCCTTTGGCAGCCTCCACCGTTACACTGTTAACACCAATGTTTAGCCAGTATATGTTGAAGGATTTATGTGCACAGATAAGTACACGTGTCACTGGGTCCAATGTTATAAGGCACTAAAGGGTCACACCACTACACACCCAATAATGGACAACCGAATAAAGTAAGTTGAGTGGAATAGTTAACTAGTTAAGTTAATTATAAAGAAGAGAATAAATAATAATAAGTTAATTATTATTTAAGAGGAAAGTTAAATATTAAGTTAAATATTTAACGGACAGTTAATTAATAGTTAATTAATTAACTAGTAATAGTCCAAGGGCTAAAAGAGACAAAAGGAAGTTTAATTATGATTTAATCCTAATTAAACTAGAAAGTCCTTAAATGTAACATTTATCCTTATAAATAAGAGGCTAGTGTTATGAGTTTAAGGCTAATCACTTTGTCACCACAAAACCCTAATCTCCTCTCCCTCTGTCTCTCGGCCGTGCGAACCGAGAACAAACCCCAAGGGGTTTCGACCGAACACACACACATACACGAGTTCTAGTGTGTTACTTTGTTGGTACAACGCGATCTTGCAGCGTGTCCAGGTGGTGCAGTAGAGGTGGATCATTCTTTAGCAATATAAAGGTAATGTTCTTCATCTTTTTCTTCTTGTGATCTCATTGACTAGTAGAGATCCGAGGATTGGTCGTTGGGGGTCTCTAGAAAGTCCGTTTTATAAAATTTCTGAGAGATCGTATGTAAGATTCAAGTTCCGCCATGTGAATCCTACAAAGTTTTCCTACAGTGGTATCAAAGCTTCCTACTAATCTCAATGAGATTCGGTTGAGTTTCTTTTCGTCTAGAAAAGAACCCTAGAATTTTCGACCAAGAAAATTGTTCAAAGTTCTTGAATAATTGGATTGAATAGGGTTCTAGATAAAAAGAAATTAGGTTTCTTTTTCCCTCCTTTGTTTTTCGATTTTTTCGTACATATACATATATATTATTAAGTTTTTTTTTTTTTTTATCTTAGAAAGAAACTTAGTAAATTTAATCCAAGAAAATTGTTCAAAGTTCTTGAACAATTGGATTGAATAGGTTTCAAGATGAAAAGAATTAAGTTTCTTTTTTGTCTAGTAAAACACCCTAGAAAAATTAGTCCAAGTAATTGATTAACCAAGATTTGGTGAATCATTGGACAAATTAGGCTTTATACAAAATAAGGAAAGTTGTGTTATTCTTGGTATTAGAATAACCCAAATATATATTATACTTATTTATTTGTTGTTATTATTATTACCGTAAATAAAAAAAGAAAGAGACAAGGGGTTCGACCGAACCGAGCAAGACCGAGCCACGGTCGAACTAGGGTTCGGACGAGCGGGTTCGGAAAAACTAATCGGACCGAGTCTCGGTTTGGTCTTTTTTCGTTTTTTGATCCAGTTTCGTTTACCCAAGGCTCTTTTTCGGGCATATGGGTACACGGGATCAAATCGGGTGTCAAAAAAAAATTTTTTTTTTTACTCTTTTGATAAGTTTTCTTATTGTCGACTATAATAATAAAGTTAATAACATTTAAATCAAAATTGATTTTAAAGTCTATTAAAATCAAGATAATTTCGAAATCAAGGGGGAAATAACCCAAAAGTCGTGACATTGTGTTTATTTTAAAAATGGGTTCCGAAATTTTTTTTATTTTTTTTCGGATTTTATTTATTTATTAAAATTAAACAAAACACAAAACCAAGTCTTTGGGATTATGACATAAGCAATTTTAAATAATTGCATGTATTTATTTTATTTCTTTAATTTACCTTATTTGAAATAAAAAGATGGTGATTATAAACAATTTGTTTAGAAAACCAAGGCATAAATTAATAATGGTAATTATAAACAAGTTTGTTTAGAAAATCAAGTTTTAAATTGTAATGACGATATAAACAGTTAGTTTATAATACCAAGTTTTAAAAGGCAAAATTAAAAGTGGGATTTATAAACAAGTTCATGTTTATAAAAACCAAGTAATTTTTTAAAAGTTTTAAAAACAGGCTAACGTTTTTCGTACAAAGAAAAATCCTTTTTAGAAAATCTTAGATTAGAGTGCAACCCACCTAATGGAACACCTCACTTGTTCAACGATATTCAAATTGTAAGGAGAAAGAACCTTAGATGTGGATTCAAATCATTGCGAGTGTTAGGGTGCGTAGGGTCTTGTGATAATCGGGAGTCCCGACGCAAGGCATCGCACTGTCTTAGGTGGTACGATCTATTTTGGTGATAATCGGGAGTCCCGGCCCAAAATGCACTAGAGGGATTAAAACATGTACAAGTTTGTTGTTCAACTTGATATCCTGAACATCTAGGAATCGTTTCTAGTTCAAGAGGCGATCGGTATGGCTATACCTACCAGAAATAGCGTGGCTCTAATGGGAAGTTCCCAAACCTTGCATTAGAGGGCGTGAAATATGGATCCTAGTCTAACTATTATTCTTAAAAGGTAATAATGTTAGAAGTTATTTATTTATCTAATCATACTAACCGTTTTTTGTTTTTCTTATAGATGTCTGTGTTGTTAGAAATTCCGTTTTACTCACCGATTGAATCGCAAAGGCTCATCACTGGAAAATGGAAGCTTACTGGTCCAAACTACAAAGTTTGGAATGTGCATTTTAGGAACTTCCTAAAGGCACAAGATCTACTGTACGTGATAGATGAGGTGCCCAAGGGACAAGCAGGGCAAGATGCCCAGGATGATGAGATTGACGCTTATTATTAGTATCTGGCATATGAATCACAAGTTATGTCGATTCTCATTCTTACTTCATTATCAGAGCTTACTGATAATCTACGTAAGAAAGCATGCTATGAGTTTGTCTATTATCTTGAGGAAACATTTAAAGATATTACTGAAGAAAGTAAGCAGTTCATTTTGCAAGAAATCTTTTCGTCAAAGATAAAGGATGATCAACCATTGAGTGACCATCTTATTAACATAAGAAGGTTTCTAGATTGTCTCACCCTGGTTACTGGCACATCAAACCAGCAAGAACAAGTCTTGTTCTTGTTTGGATCTCTCACTCAATACTATCAGGATAAGGTAGTACGTTTAGTTGGGAATTTTGATTTGACTATCGCAGGTCTACACGAGAATCTCTTGTGTATACGCGATGTTCAAAGGCTAGTGGAAGAATCTCTCCCTGAGATTTAGCAGGATGATTTCGATGATTGGTTGAAGAACTTTGCTGATTTGTGTTGCCCAACTTGTGGCAGCAAGGATATTTGCGAGCACACATCCGATGTGGGACTGTTGGACACTGAATTTTTCAGTGATTCAGGTATCTTTATGATTGATTGTCTCGTTACTTCTAGTGAATCCTGGGTATTGGATACCGGATGTGGTCATCACATTTGCAATCACTTGCAGGGATTTAAGAAGAACAGGAGGCTGGGACGAGGGGATGTTGAACTACGAGTAGGCGAAGGTTCCAAGGTTGGAGCCGAAGCCGTAGGAACATATCTTCTCAAGTTGCCTTCAGGAAGAGTCTTGGAACTTAAAGATTGTTATTATGTTCCTAGACTTATTAAAAATGTTATTTCATTTGATTTACTTATAGACAATGGTTTTTATTATGAGTTTTGTGGAAAAACAATTTCATGTTTAAAAGACGATATTTTATATTTTAAAGCTAACTCTCATAATGGTCTATATACGTTAAATCTAAATAACATAGAACGAGACATTTATCATATAAGTAAAAGATCCAAGAGTAACTTGAATCAAACTTATATTTGGCATTGTCATTTAGGTCATATAAACGAGACTCGCATTAAGAAGCTCCACGATGATGGAATTCTAGAACCATTTGATTTGGAATCATATGCCATATGTGAATCATGTTTATCTGGCAAAATGACAAAAGACCCTTTCAACCATTTCAATGAAAGGGCAGGCGAGTTGTTAGGGATTATACACACTGATGTGTGTGGACCCTTTACTCCAGAAGCCAGAGGTGGATACCGCTACTTCATTACCTTTACTGACAACTTCAGTAGGTATGGTTATGTCTTTCTTATGAGACTAAAGTCTAAGAGCTTTGACAAATTCAAAGAATATCAGAGGGAAGTAGAAAACCAACTGGGTAAGAAAATAAAGTCACTTTGGTCAGATCTACGTGGCGAATATTTGAGCCAAGAGTTCGACGATCATTTGAAAGAATGTGGGATTGTTTCACAACTCACACCTCCGTATACACCTCAGATGAATGGTGTATCAGAATGGAGAAATCGCACCTTGTCGGACATGGTACGTTCAATGATGTGTCGCGCCCCACTACCACTATCATTTTGGGGACATGCACTTGAGACTGCAGCATTCACACTGAATAGGGTTCCGACCAAGTCAGTAGAAGAGACTCCCTTTGAGCACTGGACGGGGAGAAAGCCAAGATTGTCTTTTCTCAAGATTTGGGGTTGTGAAGCATGAAGGGTTTCATTAACACTGATTGACCACATGGGTCAACCTCCTAGTCATTTGGTTCAAACCATACTGGTCAAGAACATGAACTTGTTCTTGACCGGTTAAGACCAACTAGCTGATTTAATCCCTAAATGCGGAACTGAGATTAAACCTAATCCTTAAACCCTAAAGGATTGGGATGTTGGAGATCTAGATTAGATTACGAATGGAAGAAACCTTGTACGAAAAACTCGAACACCCACATACCCTTGTGGTATTCGACGAACACCAAGAACCCTAGGGTTCTTGGGTTCGAGTTCGGCCAAGAGGGAGAAGGGAGAAAAGGGTTTCCCAAAACATACCTTGTTGTTTGCTTAAGATAGATCCACTGATGATGAACAAATCGAGTGATCTTCTAGTTGATCCTTGTAATGATCTTGGATCTTCAAGACTTGAAGAACACGAAGAACACGAAGAACGAAGAACACCAAGACTTGGTGTCTTGCTCTATTCGGCCGAACAAGGGAGAGGCAAGGCGAAAGAATTCGTGTGATGTGCAAGGGGTTCTAGGGTTACCCTAAGCCTCTTATTTATAGATAAATAAGTTGCGCTTAGGACACTCTAGTTTAATTAATATCTATTCTTTAATTAAACTTTCCTTTTTACGTTTCCTTTCCTTATAGTTTATTTGTCTTTTATTATTGCACTTAACTATTAAATGTCTAGTATTTATACACTAATAATTCGGTACCCATATACACGAATTATATACTTGTATTTATACTTTTAATAATTAGTTATATGATAACCTTTATATAATTTATACAATAATATTATCCAATTACCATATGATTTAATTACTTTAAATCATATTATGGATAATCTATAATTAACACATTGTATATTTACTCAACTAGTAAATGTACAAATACTTGTATTAATTAGTTACATAAACTAATCTAGTAATAAGTCAAACTTGACTTAATACTTAACTTGATTCATAAATGAGTATTATGAATCAATCCTCTTCCAAGTATCATTACATATCTTACTCGTATTACATGCACTCACCGGTGTGACCCTTAAGTGTTTCGTAGGCATGGATGTATCATCATAGGTTGACTAACTGTGCACATAAATCCTTCAGACTCCCACTTGTGCAAGTTTGTAACATTTATCTTAATGATACGAGATACAGTGGCCTTCTAGATGGGCATGTAGGTAACCAACCCCATAAAAACAGCTTACGTAACCCAGGTATAGTTTTGAAAAACTCTTTAATAGCGTCTCCTAGTAAAGAACACTCTGTCTCTACTTCTTAGGCAACTATGTTAGGTTTATCCCTTGCAGCACGATATTTGTGATAACGAATACGAGCATGCTAGAAAATATCAACTCCTGTATTCGAAATCATTTAATGACTTCTTGATTCAAACTGTTGTGATAAACGACAAAGAACAAATCAGTTCGTTTGGGCATGGCCATGCACTTTCCAGTTATCTCATCATGTCAAAGGACCCATAAATATCTCTCCTAAAAAGGAGGTGCAATTGCCATCCTGTTATATTTCGATTCAAAATACAAATTCCTTTGTACCCTGTAAGGCCTCGTATGACATCCATATTTCAGAATTGTCTAAGACGAACCAAAGTACATTAGTCAATGTATCCCAAACCAAATACCTCAGGCTTAAGGACAATCCTAGTGAATAATACTTTTGAACTTTTCAACCACGAAGTATTATCACGGTGGTCAATCAAATATTCGTCGAGCTCCAACAGAATATCACCGATATTTGGTTTACACAAAACTTGTGTAGCTATCTTCGAAGAACTTCGAATCTACCACCAAATACCGCGATGACGTTAACGTCCCATCGAGGTTCCCACCAAGACGAGTAGTCACGAATTTCTATCTTTTTGAATAAATAGACTTTTATTCATGGATGATTGTAGAACATACAAATTCTGAATAACAATGATACTAACTCATGTACTATTCCTCACTGGACATAGATACTGAATTATTACTGGATCATTACTTATTCTTTGCGTTTGTGTTGATTGCTCAATGACTCCTTAATTGTAACTTTTATCACTAATTACAATTAGTCATTTCTATTAAACTAAAGACATAAGATGAGTATTTACGAATACTATTACTTTTGTCTTTGCTAGATATTGTTCGTGCAACATTTAGAACATATTCTAGTCTTGCCTTTTTATATGATTCGGTAAACATAGGAGGATTGGAAAATTACTCCTTTAGTTTCTTGAATCTATAAAACTTGCCTTGTAACTAAATCTCTTTTAGCTACTTGATTTGTAGATACTCTTACTAGTTAAAGAAATTTCCTTAAAGGATTAACTTGTTCACTGGAATGTGAACATCCTATTAGATATGCAATAATTAATCACAAGACTTGTGATCACGCTATTAGACTTGCAATAATCTAATTAATGATCATTTATTTCTCTTAACTCTTTGGCTAACGACTTCGTAACTTCTTGTTATTAATGTTCTAACTAACTTACTATATTCATTAGTACCTCTAGTGAATATTTTGTCATAGCTCCCACTAAATTTTATGGAAATAAGCATTACTTAAACTACTACTTTTGACCTAGTCAAAAATTATAGATTAACCCTTTAAGAATTAATCAATTATCAAAGTCATCCTTCGGATTTGCGAATATCCAACATTCCTGATAAGGGAATCATGACTCTCATTGATTACTGTATCTATCAAGTATAAGAAACTTGAAACGATACTTCCAATTCTTAAGTGTATTAGTATGTTTTAAGAATCTTATTTAATGCCAAAGTCATTTCTTGGATTTCTCATATATCCATTATTCCTATTAGGGAATTATGACTTGATTAAATATTGTATTTATTACAAGTAAAAAAGACTTGCAACAATACCTTTTAATTCTTAAATACTTTAATATAGTTTGTCCCTTTTAAGAGTTCATTTAATGTCTAAGTCATTTCACTTGGATTTTGCGAATATCCTATTAAGGAACTATAACCTCATTAAATTCCTTTATTACAAGTGTAAAAGACTTGTAATCATACTCTTTAAAGTCTATCTTGATTATATCCAATATAATCATACTATATTAATACTAATATTTAAAACGTACTATCATAAGTAACCATTACTTAAGATGTTTTAAACGAGTTCAATGTACTTTGAACTTTATGCTTTCCATAAAATCTCTTAAATACTTTAGAAGAAACTTCTAGTTCTAGTATCTAAGTATTTGAGCTATCTAAAACATTATTTATCATACAACAATCAAACAAGTATAAAACATGAAATATAAAGTAAATCAAAACTTGACTTACAATCTAGTCATAAACCTTGACTAGTGTAATTATCACACATGCACACAATATAATTCAACCATGGATTCGAATTTATTAAAACCAAAAACTTTGTTTTAACATAAAAATAAAATGATTATTCAAACAATAAAATAAAATTGTTGTTACTGAATCCATAAAAATACTGAATTATAAAATCTTGGTGCTCGTGGGATCATTACTATCTCATGCAGGCCATCTTCACTTTCCATCATCTCTTGCAATAAAGGATTGCAAAAGTTGAGTTACTCGAAATAAACTTTACAATCGTCTTGAAGTGAATGTCTAGAAGTTGGTCAAGTCAACTGAGGAGCTTGCATTGCCTCCTACCCTTTGACCCTTGCCACAACCAAGACACCGTTTCTCGGTCCTTGTCTTGTTTGGTTTTACCTTCTTGACCTTTTGTTTGACTCCATTACCCTTGGGCATGTCTTGGCTGAGATCGATTTTACCCTTTCCCTTTCCACTGCGCCTCTTTCTCTTTTCACTACCATCATCAGTTACTACAAGATCATTCTTAAACATGGTCCCCAAAACCCAACTCATTAGTCTTGAGCATGGAATGTAGCTCATCAATGGATTGCTCCATGTTATGCATGTTGTAGTTGACTACATAAGGCTTATAGTCATCTGACAACGAGTTGAGTATCATTACTGTTGCTAACGGCAACGATATTGGGTGTCCTAGCCTTTTCAAGACGATCCATGTGCTCTTTCATTTTCATGACGTGAGCACTTACTGATGATCCCTGTCACACCCAGCCAAAAATAAGTTTTACTTCATTTAAAATGTTTTGCGGTAGAACGAGGGTGCAACGTTCATGACAGCATAGCAAAAATTAAGCAAACAAACAACCACACAGTAACGAAGAATAAAAGATTGTTTCACTTTCCAAAAGTAGAAAGTTTCCAAAAATAGTATGTTTCCTAAAATAGAAATTGTTTTGAAATGAAATGATTGTTCGTAAACTTAATGTTTTAATCATGACTCAGGACAATCCCAATGCTCATATCCTCCAATCCACTGCACCTAATCACCTGGAAAACATAAATAGTAAAAGGGTCAACAAAAATGTTGAGTGAATCCACAAGGTTAAAGTAAGTAAAGTAAAGTAAAGTAAAGTGTTTTGCTACTCAAAATGTTTGTTGTGAAAATGGTTTATGACTGAAAAGTATAAAGTTCAACACTCATATGATATGAGTAGTAAGTAATGAAATGTTTAGTGTAGTGTAGAATATCTACAACTACATGTTATGTTTATGAAAATGTGTTGAACAAATTGTTATGTTTGACATCGCATGAACTGTTATCCCCAACAGGTAGTTAGTCTATTGAGTTAATATACCAACCCCTAAGTCCACAATCAACACTTTAACTCCATTATGTTATCGTTCTTTTATGGATATACACACTCCCGGAGATGTCTTGGATAAAACCAAGTAATGATCAAACGTTCGTTGGGAGGATGAGTGTCAGCCAATAGTACTATCTGCATATCCATGGTCTGGATCCACTAGTTAATGATTGCTGGAAACCTTAGTCCGGTATAATAATTGTTTGTCATGCCAATGCGATAATGAAAATGTATAGATGTTGTACAGTCATAGTAAAACAGTAGCAGTTGTTTATGTTTTCCACCCCAAAGTTTATAAAACAGTTAAAAGAGAAAAGGGGTCTGTGGACTCACCTGGGCTAAGCTTAACAACGGTTAGGACAGAGGATCCTTCAAAGGCTCCTAGCTTCCTAAACAATATGACTTTCTAATTAGACTAAGCTAACACAGGCGATTCCAGTTACGATATAAGATGTATGATATACGTTAAATATTATGTTATATGTTTTGTGACATCGAATGAACTTGGATTAATAAAATAAAATGAAATGAAATGCATTGGGTTTTATAAAATGAAATGAAATGGTTCCCAAAATGAAATGACATGAAATGAAATGATTCTTGTAATGAAATGGTATGAAATGAGTTTTAAAATGAAATGATACGAAATGAAATGGATTGGGCCTAATGGGCCTAGATTGGGCCTAATGGGCCTAGATGGGCCACTTGGGCCTCATATTGGGCTTGGGTCAAATAGAGTTGGGCCAAGGATTGGGCTTGGGCCCAATGGGTTCGGTTTGGGTATAAGTGGGCCAAAGGTTTGGGCTTTGGTCCAAATGGGCTCGGATACTAATGGGCCAACTAAAGTTTGGGCCCGATGGACTAAGTTAATCGTTTTGGGCCAAGTACGGGCCTTGGCCCGATTTTGTACGATTTTAGGATTTGGGTTCTGGTTGGTTTATGGTACCGTATTAGGGCTAGGGTTTTCACTTGTATGCGGGTCAATGATGGTCAAACGGTCAACGAAAGTCAATTAGGGTTGCACCTAAGGTTCGGCTAGGGCTAGAGTTCGGCTAGGGTTGGCCGGCTAGGCCAAACCCTACGGGTTTCAAACTAGATTGGTCTAGGTCCGGGTTCAATGGCTAGGTTTCGGGTTTGTGTGTCTAGATCGGGTATAGGCTCGAATCTAGTGACTAGATTGGTCTAAATCTAGGGTTTAATGCATCAAATGTCTATGGTTTAGTCAAGAATTCAAAGACAAACACACATGCATACGTACATGTATACGATCGGTTGCACACATGCATGCATACACGGTTTTGGGCTAACCGAGACCATATGGCTCTTAGCCATGGTCTCGGGTTCGAAAAATAAGCAAGCAAGGAAGAAAACTTAAAGGAAAACAATGGGGAAATCGAATGATACCTTGGATCGGACGAACTAGGGTTCGAGTTTGGCTTGTTTGCTTGCGATCGGACGTACCAAGGAGATTATCGGGAGTTAGGGCTTGGCCGAATTCAACAAAAGGCAAATAGAGTTTAATTGTTGGGTAAATATAGGTATTTATATGTAAGGATTAGGGTTAGATGGAAGAATTTGACTACAACAAGGACTCTTTTCAAAATGGGTGGATAAGTTCAAGAATGATCAAAAGAGATAGGCTTCACCACACTTGGTGGTTCGGCCGATCAAGGGGTCTCGAGTAGGGGTAGGCCAGCCACAATGTGGTCGGTCATGGTTAGGTGTTGGGTTTAGTAGTTTAGTTCATTCGAGTCGCGTTATATTAAATGAAATACGTTTATTGTTTTATTGAGAAACTTATCGTTTTAGAAATGATTTTAGCTCAAGTGTGTCACCATAAGAAAATAAAAATGTTGTGTTGACTAAAATAGTCAGACACTAATGCATGGTGTAAAATAGATGTTTGTTGTGTGTATGGATGCCAGAAATAGAAATGTCTATAAGTAGAAACTTTCTAAATAAAGAAAGTTCTAGAAATGAAATGAAGTTACATACCAGAAATATCAAGTTGTCACATTCTCCCCTGGTTGAAGAAATTTCGTCCCGAAATTTAAGACGAAGCACGAACAGGAGAGACAACGAGAAATAGATGAGGATATTTCTTCCGCATTTGGTCCTCACGTTCCCACGTGAATTCAGGACCTCTTTTGGAGTTCCATCTGACCTTAACAATTTTTATCTTGCTTCTTCGCAACTTTTGCTCTTTCCAGTCAGATATCTCGATTAATTCCTCAGTGAAATGGAATTTGTCGTCAATGATAATTTCCTCAGCAGGAACGATGAGCGAAGGGTCATGAATAAACTTCTTTAAGTTAGACACATGAAAAGTGTTATGAACATTGCTAAGCTCTTTAGGAAGACGAAGGCGATAAGCAACAACACCTATTCTTTCAAGAATCTCGAATGGTCCAACATAACGAGGACTGAGCTTTCCTTTCTTGCCAAAACGTACAACACCTTTCCAAGGTGCTAGTTTTAGCAAAACGTGGTCGCCAACAGCGAACCCTAAAGGCTTTCGACGATTATCAGCATAACTCTTTTGTCGATCTCTGGCAGCCTTGATACGATCTTTAATCTTGAAAATCTTGTCAGTCGTTTCTTGTAGAATCTCAGGACCAGTAATCTGACGATCACCAATTTCAATCCAACAAAGTGGAGAACGACACTTTCTTCCATACAAGGCTTCAAACGGTGCGGCCTTAATAGATGTGTGATAACTATTATTATACGAGAACTCACCTAAAGGGAGATGAGAATCCCAACTTCCACCAAAATCAATAACACATGCTCTCAGCATGTCTTCCAAAGTTTGAATTGTTCTTTCAGTCTGACCATCGGTTTGAGGATGATAGGCAGTACTCATATCGAGGCGAGTACCGAGAGATTTTTGCAATGATTGCCAAAAACGAGATGTAAAACGACTATCACGTTCAGATATGATCGCGACTGGCTCACCATGCCGAGATACGACTTCTTTCAAATAATTTTTCGTTAACTTCTCCATTTGATCAGTTTCTTTAATAGGAATGAAATGAGCTGATTTGGTCAATCGATCAACAATTACCCAAATTGTGTCATGACCATTAGACGTATGAGGCAAATTTGTTATGAAATCCATAGAGATTTCTTCCCATTTCCATTCAGGGATTTCTGGCTGTTGTAGAAGACCGGAAGGCTTCTAATTCTCTGCTTTCACTCTGGCACAAGTTAAACATTTGCTGACATAAATCGCGATTTCTTTCTTCATGTTTGGCCACCAATATAATTCTTTGACATATTTATACGTCTTGTCAGCACCGGGATGAATAGAATATTTGGATCGGTGAGCTTCATTCAAGATGACGTCGCGAACACTTCCATGATTAGGAACCCATAAACGATCCATAAAATAAAGAGTTCCATCCACCTTTGCTTCTAACTACTTGTCCATACCACGCAAAGCTTCACTTTTGATGTTCTCTACCTTCAAGGCTTCAGTTTGGAATTCATGAACTTAGGAAGATAGATTAGAATGAACAGAGATTGGAAGGGCTCGAACACGACGAGGTTTAGGTTGCTCTTTTCGACTTAAGGCATCAGCTACTACGTTAGCCTTACCAGGATGATACTTGATCTCACAGTCGTAATCATTCATCAATTCTACCCATCTACGCTGTCTCATATTGAGCTCTTTCTGATTGAAGATATGTTGCAAACTCTTGTGATTGGTGAATATTGTGCACTTGGTACCGTAAAGGTAATGTCTCCAAATCTTCAATGCAAATACAACGGCACCCAACTCAAGATCATGAGTTGTATAATTCTTCTCGTGGTTCTTCAGTTGTCGGGAGGCATAGGCGATCACTTTGTCATGTTGCATCAATACACAACCTAGTCCTTAGTGCGAAGCATCACAGTACACCACGAAATTATCGATTCCTTTAGGGAGAGATAGAATAGGAGCAGAACATAATTTAGATTTAGGGGATCGGAAGGCTGATTCTTGCTTTTCACCCCAGACAAATTTCTCATCTTTATGTGTTAACACCGTTAAATCCTTTGCAATCTTGGAGAAAATTTCTATGAATCTTCTATAGTAACCAGCAAGACCAAGGAAATGTCTTACTTCAGTTGGGGTCTTTGGAGCTTCCCAGTTCTTTATAGCTTCTAACTTTGCAGGATCCACGTGAATACCTTCTTCGTTGATAATATGACCCAGAAATTGAACTTCACGCAGCCAAAATTCACACTTGGACAACTTGGCGTACAGCTTCTCCTTCTCCAACAACTCAAGAATGATTCTTAAGTGCTCTTCATGTTCTTCTCTCGAGTGCGAATATATAAGGATATCATCTATGAAGACGATAACGAATTTGTCGAGATATTGCTTGCACACTCTGTTCATGAGATCCATAAACACAGCTGGTGCATGGTTAACCCAAATGGCATTACCAAGAATTCGTAATGACCATAGCGAGTTCTGAAAGCAGTTTTGGGCACATCTTCATCACGAACTTTTAACTGATGGTAACCTGAACGAAGGTCGATTTTGGAATAGAAACTCGATCCTTAGAGTTGATCGAATAGATCATGAATACGGGGAAGAGGATATCGATTTTTAATTGTTACTTTGTTCAACTCACGATAGTCAATGCACATTCTCATTGAACCATCTTCCTTTTTAACGAAGAGGACCGGAGCTCCCCAGGGCGAGAAACTCGGTCGAATGAAACCAAGATGAAGAAGTTCTTGCAATTGCGTTGAAAGTTCTTGCATTTCAGACGGTGCAAGACGATAAGGAGAACGCGCAATAGGTGCGGCTCCTGGAATCAAATCAATACGAAATTCGACTTGTCTCTGAGGCGGCAGTCCAGGCAATTCACTAGGAAATACACCAGGAAATTCACGAATAATAGGAATGTCCTCAATCTTACGATCTTTGGACTTCGCGTCAATGACATGAGCGAGAAAGGCTTGGCATCCTTTACAAAGATATTTTTGAGATTTCATAGAATTTATGATTTTTATGTTTTTCTTTCTTTGTTCACCTTGAATAATTAAAGTTTCTGTTTTGGATAAGGGAATTCGGATTTGTTTGGTGTAACATATTATTTCAGCACGGTTTTTAGATAACCAATCCATCCCTATGACAATATCAAAACTACCTAGCTCTACAGGCAAAAGGTCTATATCAAAAATGTGATCATCTAGGTCAAGCTTACAACCTTTAAAAACTTCATTAGACCTAACAACTTTGCCATTCGCTAACTCGATTTCATATTTAACTTTCAAACGATCAGGATTCAATTTTAAGAAACTTTTAAAGTCGGTCGATACGAAACTCAAGTCGGCTCCCGAGTCAAATAAAATAGAAGCAAAATGATTGTTGACGATAAACGTACCAGTAACGGTATCAGGATTTTCACGAGCTTCCTGAGCATTCATGACAAATGCACGACCACGACCATTCTGACGATCATTGTTGTTGTTGGCATTGCGATTGTTGTTACGATTGCCATTGTTGTTGTTTTTTCCATTCTGGTTGTTGTTGTTGTTGTTCTGAAGCTTAGGGCAGCGATTACGATAGTGGTTAGGATCACCACACTCGTAACAGACAGGATTCTTAGGAGGATTGTTGGACGAACACTTTCTGAAATTATGACCCCAGCGGTCACACTTGTAGCACTTCTCACACTGACCATCATGATGCCAGTTACACTTGTTGCACATGGGCTTGCTTCCAGCATAAGACTTAGAATCTGAATTACACTGATTGTTGTTCTGATTAGAGGCAGCATAATTCTTAGTCTTTTGATACTTGTTTCCTTTGTGATCACGCTTGTTGTCGTAGGTACGCTTTCCATTTTCATTGCTCACATTATCAGAAGATTTGCTAGACACCACTAGCTTGTCTTTGAACGATCCACTTCTCATTGCATCATCAGTCAACCTTGTTGCACGATTCACAGCATCTTCGAATGTTGTCGGCTCAGAAGCAATAACATGGGTACGAATGAGATCATGAAGACCTTGAAGATACCTCTCAATACGCTTAAATTCAGGAGTAACCATGTGAGGAACGAGACGAGCGAGTTCTTGGAACTTAGTCGTGTAGGTAACAATATCAGATCCAACCATGGACAGATTCCATAGTTCCACTTCAACTTTTTGTAGTTCTCTCCTTGGGCAAAACTTTTGAGTTAACTGGTTCTTGAACGTATCCCAAGTCATAGGATCAGCATTAGCACGACCTAAGACTTGCACTTGAGAATTCCACCAGGACAACGCTTCCTTGGACAATGTACTTGCATCAAATTTCGCCATATTCTCAGGGGCACATTGGATGATACTGAAAATGGATTCCACCTTCTCAATCCAGTGGGTGATAGCAATAACACCTTCAGATCCAGAGTATGACGGAGGATGACAGGATGTAAAGGTCTTAAATGACTGACCTTGACGATTAGCATTAGGATATGAAGTTTAAACAAATAAGGAAGGAAAAAGAAATTTAGATTAAAATAAAATGAAAATAATGAATCTTCTTTGTGGAGTCGAATGATATACCGTTTTTTCCCGCATTAGATGCACCAGCGTCATCTCCTCTTGCAGCATTCATTTGAGCCATTGCTTTAGCGATTCGGCGTTCCACCATTTGTTCAACAGTATCAGCGTTTCCTCGAGCCATTGATGAATTACTGATACAAATAATACGATTTAAATGAGGAATTAAGAAAAGAATAATATAGAAGGTTTATAAAAGGAATTGTATAGTAATTTTAAGAATCGAAGAATAGATATACAATAGATGTAATAGTAGTAGTAGACGTAGATATAAATAGTTGTAATTATGGTATTAGTAGTAGAGACGCATAGAAAATACAATTTATAGGAACAATAGAATTTCTAAAATATCACTTTTATTAAACACATTCCTAATACATAATGGTTTAAAATTGGGGCACATACGCCAATACTAAATAAAAGAAAATACTAAAATAGTTAAACATAAAACCGAATAATAGTAATAGAAAACAAATATAGACGCTATGTAGATGACTAATCATCTTCATCTGGCTGCTGGTCGTTGTCTTGTTGTCATGTAGATATCACCATTCTTCACCAATCGATAGAGATTAGGACGCTCTCCAGGCTTGAGATCAGGGGGTCCATTGGGGTACACCGGGACAGGAGGCTGAGTAGGATGAAACCAATCTGCTGACGATATCGGGAAGGGCGTTGGTACAAACACTGGCTTTGGAGACGAAGGAGGCGTAGCACGTCTTCTAGACGTAGCGGTACTCTGATCGATGTCATACTCTGAGTCTGACGTAATAATAATAACACTTACTGACGGCATTCTGCTAACCACGACGCGTAAAGATTATCATTAGATTATAGAAATTTTGGGCTTTCCAACAAACGCTAGACGTAGCACTAAGGCAACTTCTAACTAAGGCAATTTCTAACTAAGGCATATGTTCTAATCTAAGAACAATGGAACTTCAGGATATGACACTGAGCTTGCCATGATTATTTCTGTTTCGTAAAAGTTTTAGTTTTTCCCAAAAATCTTTTGTAGTTATAGACTAGGCTTGCTAATTCACTATAACCTGGCTCTGATACCACTCTGTCACACCCCGCCAAAAATGAGTCTTACTTCATTTAAAATGTTTTGCGGAAGAACGAGGGTGCAACGTTCATGACAGCATAGCAAAAATTAAGCAAACAAACAACCACACAATAACGAAAAATAAAAGATTTTTCACTTTCCAAAAGTAGAAAGTTTCCAAAAATAGTATGTTTCCTAAAATAGAAATTGTTTTGAAATGAAATGATTGTTCGAAAACTTAATGTTTTAATCATGACTCACGACAATCCCAATGCTCATATCCTCCAATCCACTTCACCTAATCACCTGGAAAGCATAAATAGTAAAAGGGTCAACAAAAATGTTGAGTGAATCCACATGGTTAAAGTAATTAAAGTAAAGTAAAGTAAAGTGTTTTGCTACTCAAATTGTTTGTTGTGAAAATGGTTTATGACTGAAAAGTATAAAGTTCAACACTCATATGATATGAGTAGTAAGTAATGAAATGTTTAGTGTAGTGTAGAATATCTACAACTACATGTTATGTTTATGAAAATGTGTTGAACAAATTGTTTTGTTTGACATCGCATGAACTGTTATCCCCAACAGGTAGCTAGTCTATTGAGTTAATATACCAACCCCGAAGTCCACAATCAACACTTCAACTCCATTATGTTATCGTTCTTTTATGGATATACACTCTCGGAGATGTCTTGGATAAAACCAAGAATGATCAAACGTTCGTTGGGAGGATGAGTGTCAGCCAATAGTACTATCTGCATATCCATGGTCTAGATCCACTAGTTAATGATTGCTGGCAACCTTAGTCCGGTATAATAATTGTTTGTCATGCCAATGCGATAATGAAAATGTATAGATGTTGTACAGTCATAGTAAAACAGTAGCACTTGTTTATGTTTTCCACCCCAAAGTTTATAAAACAGTTAAAAGAGAAAAGGGGTCTGTGGACTCACCTAGGCTAAGCTTAACAACGGTTAGGACAGAGGATCCTTCAAAGGCTCCTAGCTTCCTAAACAATATGACTTTCTAATTAGACTAAGCTAACACATGCGATTCTAGTTACGATATAAGATATATGATATACGTTAAATGTTATGTTATATGTTTTGTGACATCGAATGAACTTGGATTAATAAAATGAAATGAAAAAATGCATTGGGTTTTATAAAATGAAATGAAATGGTTCCCAAAATGAAATGACATGAAATGAAATGATTCTTGAAATGAAATGGTATGAAATGAGTTTTAAAATGAAATGATACGAAATGAAATGGATTGGGCCTAATGGCCTAGATTGGGCCTAATGGGCCTAGATGGGCCATTTAGGCCTCATATTGGGCTTGGGTCGAATAGAGTTGGGCCAAGGATTGGGCTTGGGCCCAATGGGTTCGGTTTGGGTATAAGTGGGCCAAAGGTTTGGGCTTTGGTCCAAATGGGCTCGGATACTAATGAGCCAACTAAAGTTTGGGCCCGATGGACTAAGTTAATCGTTTTGGGCCAAGTACGGGCCTTGGCCCAATATTGTATACGGTTTTGGTCCACGGTTTGGGTCAAGTACCGGCCTTGACCCGGTTTGACTTGTGGGTCAACATATGGTCATCAAAAGTCCACTAAAGTCAACTTAGGTTTATTTTGGGTTTGATGTGTACGGTTTTAGGATTAGGGTTCGGGTTGGTTTATGGTACCGTATTAGGGTTTGGGTTTTCACTTGTATGCGGGTCAATGATGGTCAAACGGTCAACGAAAGTCAATTAGGGTTGCACCTAAGGTTCGGCTAGGGTTGGCCGTCTAGGCCAAACCCTACGGGTTTCAAACTAGATTGGTCTAGGTCCGGGTTCAATGGCTAGGTTTCGGATTTGTGTGTCTAGATCGGGTATAGGCTCGAATCTAGTGACTAGATTGGTCTAGATCTAGGGTTTAATGCATCAAATGTCTATGGTTTAGTCAAGAATTCAAAGACAAACACACATGCATACGTACATGTATACGATCGGTTGCACACATGCATGCATACACGGTTTTGGGCTAACCGAGACCATATGGCTCTTAGTCATGGTCTCGGGTTCGAAAAATAAGCAAGCAAGGAAGAAAACTTAAAGGAAAACAATGGGGAAATTGAATGATACCTTGGATCGGATGAACTAGGGTTCGAGTTTGGCTTGTTTGCTTGCGATCAGACGTACCAAGCAGATGATCGGGAGTTAGGGCTTGGCCGAATTCAACAAAAGGCAAATAGAGTTTAATTGTTGGGTAAATATAGGTATTTATATGGAAGGATTAGGGTTAGATGGAAGAATTTGACTACAACAAGGACTCTTTTCAAAATGGGTGGATAAGTTCAAGAATGATCAAAAGAGATAGGCTTCACCACACTTGGTGGTTCGGCCGATCAAGGGGTCTCGAGTAGGGGTAGGCCGGCCACAATGTGGTCGGTCATGGTTAGGTGTTGGGTTTAGTAGTTTAGTTCATTCGAGTCGCTTTATATTAAATTAAATACGTTTATTGTTTTATCGAGAAACTTATCGTTTTGGAAATGATTTTAGCTCAAGTGTGTCGCCTTAAGAAAATAAAAATGTTGTGTTGACTAAAATAGTCAAACACTAATGCATGGTGTAAAATAGATGTTTGTTGTGTGTATGGATGCCAGAAATAGAAATGTCTATAAGTAGAAACTTTCTAAATAAAGAAAGTTCTAGAAATGAAATGAAGTTACATACCAGAAATATCGAGTTGTCACAATCCCTTAACCATCTTGCAAGAGTTGAATACTCTACAAGCGTAATATGCTTGTCCTGGTTCATCTCTAGCATTCGTGGCAGGGGCATTTAAAATTGCTCTTTCTAGGACATTTCCTTTTCTCTCATGCCTAAGAATAATCCGAAGATCACGCTTCCAATTGAGAAACTTTGACCTAGTCAATTTGTCCTTTTCTAGAAACAAGCATAGTGAGAGATTGGTACGTGTCGTGTTGGTTGTTGCGCCGTCTACAAATCAAACCCAGTTTAATTAGTAATCATCAATAAACATTCTCTAAAATATATTATAAACCCATAATTAATATTTTAGGCCTAGGATCCATATATCACATTCTCGCCGCAAGGTTTGGGCACTTCCCGACGAGACATGCTATTTCTGGTAGGTAACATCCTTACTGATTGTATCAAGACTTGACACGATTCCTAGGGGTCGTAGAATCTTTAGACTTATAACTTATCACAACTTTGTACAATCTAATTGTACATTTATAAGTTAGTAATAAAGTCTAGTATGTTTATTCTACTCAAGTACTTTTTTTGCCGGGACTCCCGATTATCACCAAAGTAGATCATACCATCTAAGACAGTGCGATGCTCTGCGCTGGGACTTCCGATTATCACAGAACCTTACGCACCCTAACACTCTCAATGATTTGAATCCATATCTAAGGTTCTTTATCCTTACAATATGAATATCGTTTAACAAGTGATGTGTTCCATTAGGTGGATAGTACTTAGATCTAAGATTTTCTTGGGTTTGTTTAAGTCTTAAACTAAACTTAAACCTTATTCCAATCTTAATCCTTGTTTAAAATATGTGACTTGTGAATTCAAGAATTCAACAAGACATCCTTTTTAAACCTTAAGAACTTTCTTTATAACTTATAGTTTCAAGAATTTGCGCGTTTTATACGTATACCTAAAAACGAGGTGTACAAAACGTTTTACTAGGTTTTGTGGAAAAACCTTATCTAGAATAAAACTTACTTGTTTTATCTTTCTTGAAAAACTTAAAACTTATGTTAAACTTTTGAGATTTTTGAGTATTTGATCCAGATGTGCTTGCAACTTCAGTATCAATCTTATTAGAGGAAGTAGAAGTTGTTTCCAAAGTTTTTAAAATATTATATTCAGAGTATGGAGTGACATTAAATAATACTTCAAAAGGTGGAACAGTTGACGTGTAATACTGATCTACATGGATTTCAGTATCAGAATTTTCTGTGATAGGAAATTCAATACTGAGATCTTGTAATTCAGTATAGCACTTAGAGCAGATATAGGGACCAATAGGTTGAACTTGGTCTGAAATGTTTTTATCCTCTTCATCTGAATCAGTTTAACAACTAGCTTCACAAAAAGCTTTTGATTTCACAAAATTAACAGGATTTATATGATTAAATTCTTCAAATAAATCAGCAAAATTATTTGTAGTTTTAAACTGAGGATCCACACTAAGTGCAGCCCTCACATTGTTAGGAAATTGTTGATTTAAACATTTATTTAGCTTAATAGAGGCATTTCCCCATGATTTACATTGTTTTTCAAATTTTTCTTTTTCTAGTTTATGTAAATGAGCTTTATCAGCTAATCTTTGATTAATGTCTTGTAAGTTTAAAAAAATCAAGTTCCTAATCTTTTAATCTTGCTAATTTATCTGAATTTTCAGTATTTACTTTTTCAAGTTGTAAGACTGTAAGTTTTAAAGCTTTTTCTCTCTGTACTAAAGTTTTAAGATCAACAATCATATACTCAAAAAAAAATTATTTTTCATTCAATGAATAAGTTTGAAAGGCACTCACCTTGTACAACTGAGTAGAATCTCAATCATTGTGGATACTCATTCTCTCAGCCTCTTTGTGATCTCTCTCAAAAGTGCTCTTCAAATCTTCTTCAGTGAAAGCCATAAAGGCTTTATTCTCAACCTCTTCCTCATCATCACTGAGGTCTTCATCCATCCAAGCCTCGGAATAAAGTGCCTGATGAGGTGCTCCATTTCCAGCAGCTCCCTTTCCCTTGCTTCTTGCCTTCAACTTCACATATTTGTCCCTATCCCGTTTAGCTCGGTATGCAATTTTGTCATTCTGATCAGTTTCAGAAGACTTAGTGTGACAGTTGGCAGCAATGTGACCAGGCTTTCCACACCTGTAGCATAGACCAGATCTGGGGTCAGTATTGGAAGAGCTAACACCAAGCCTTTTCTTTTTCAATTGATCCAACTTCATGGACATGAGAGCCATTTGAGTTTCCAATTCTTCTGCCTCAGCATCCTCAAGATCACCTTCTGGCTCATCTGGCTCAGTGACAGTATAGGCATGTTTGACAATTAGGGCCATGCCAGTGGAGGTCTTGTCAGTCTTCTTCCAGTTGATCAGTCTAGAAGCATTGTTCTCTTCATGATTCAACATTAAGCCATACAATGTTTGAAGAGTGTACGACTCAATGTTATTAGCAGCATTGACAGAATTTTTCATATCAAGGAATTGTTGAGGAAGACTGTCCAGAAATTTTTGACAGAGTTCTCCCTCTTCCTTCCCAATTCCAACACTGATAAGATCATGAACAATGGTGTTGAATCTATTGTAAAGAGCAGTGAGATCTTCATTTGGATTAGTAATGAAGTTCTCATACTTTCTTCTCATGTTGCTCTTTCTTTGCAACTTCACATTTGGTGTGCCTTCATAGGTGACTGTCAAGCTATCCCACATAGCTTTTGCAGTAGGAAACTTCATGATTGCATTCAGAATTTCTTTGGTAACTGCATTACCTATCACACTTTTGTCTCTTGAGTCTACACTGAACATTTGACGATCAGTATCAGTCCAAGTGTGTTTCAACTTAGGAATTGTTCTTGTGGATGCAGGAGCATTATGATCTGTAGCTGCAACAGGTTCAGTGGTCAGAGGAATGATGGGACCATCAGTCAGTACAGTGAGCATTTCATCATGAATGGACTCAAGATACCATTGAGCTTTTAATTTCCATTGATAGAAATCTTTGCCATCAAAGATTGGCACTTCCTTTCCTGACATCACTGGAGCAATGATTGTAGACATTCTGGTTTTTTATTTTTGGGAAGGGTAGGTATATGGAATGGCTGCCAGGGTAATAGATCGACTAAATAAGAATTAATTTAGCCTGCTCTGATACCAGTTGTTAGGTCACAACAACCCTGGATTAATTGTATAATTGATAGATTAATTAGACTTAAGACAATTAAAGTGATGAACACAATATTAGAGTCAAATGTATAATTCCACTAAGTGTGGTATGCTGCGGAATAGCAATACCACTAATCAATTACAATATGTGTACAAGTGAAAGCGTAAATTGGTAAGTACTCCTTTGCCAAGTGATCTCTATTTATAGTGTTATAGAGATCTTACAAAAGGGGCAAAGAGTAATGAAAAGATTAAAAAGGAAAGTGACCGAGATCAAAGGGATTTGATCTGGTCTGTTAAACATGGTAATGTTTAATTCAGTCCTTGTAATCAGTATTGGATGTCAATACTGAGTCCCAACACTGAGTCACCAATACTGTCTACTCAGTGTTGGACCAAGACTAAGCTAATTTATTCTACAAACTATTCTAAGCTAGTCTAGGTTGTCTTGTTATCTTGAGATCCCAAGGGGTAAGGCTTTTTGCCTCAACACCAATAGATTTTAAAATACTATTTTTATCATTTTTAATAGCAGGATTTTCATCATTTTTTAACAGTCTTTTTAGGAGATGGGTCATTCTTATTCTTTTTATTTCGTAAAGATGTCTGATTTTGTTTAGCCTTCTTGTCTTTACCACTTGAAGATCCTGTTGAAGATGGTTTTTGTTTGTGATTATTTATTTTATAAAATAACAACTTTAACAGGTTCTTTGGATTCTTCAGTACATGAATGTGATGTTCCTGCAACTTCAGGATCATATATTACTTTTGGTTCAGAAGTTGTTGCATTTGTTTTTATTTTCAGAAAATCGAGTAGAATTAAATAACAAATGAAAAGGTGGAACTGCAGAAGTATCACACTGAGGTTCAATGGGTTCAGTGCTGGAATTCTCTTTTTCAGGAAATTCAATCCTGAGCTCCTGAAGTTTTGTATAGCACTTAGAACAGATGGAGGGACCAATAGGTTGAGATTGGTCTAAAATAGTTTTTAACCTCTTCATCTGAGACAGTTTGACACCCAACATCACAAAAAAATTTAGATTTAACAAATTTAATTGGATTCATGTCTGAAAATACTTCAAATAATCTAGCAAAATTATTTCTTTTTTTAAGCTGAGGATCAACACCAAGTGCAGCCCTCACATTTTCAGGAAATTATTGGTTTAAATATTTATTGAGTTTCATTGAAGCATTTCCCCAATTTTACACTGTTTTTCAAATTTTTCTTTTTCAAGTTTATGTAAATGAGCTTTATCAGATAATCTTTAGTTCATTTCCTATAGATTTAAAAAATCTAGTTCTAAATCTTTTAATTTTGCTAATTTATCTAAATTTTCATTATTTACCTTTTCAAGTTGTAAAATTGTTAATTTTAAAGCTTTTTCTTTCTGCACTAAAGTTTTAAGATCAACAATCATATACTCAAAAAAAATTTCTTTTTCATTCAATGAATAAGTTTGAAAGGCACTCACCTTGTACAACTGAGTGGAATACCAATCACTGTGGACACTCATCCTCTCAGCCTCTTTGAGGTCTCTCCGAAAAGTGCTCTTCAAATCTTCTTCAGTGAAAGCCATAAAGGCTTTGTTCTCCACTTCTTCCTCATCATCATTGAGGTCTTAATCTATCCAGGCCTCAGAGTAAAATGCCTGATGAGGTGCTCCATTCACAACAACTCCCTTTCCCTTGCTTCTTGCCTTTAACTTCACATACTTGTCCCTATACCATTTAGCACGGTATGCAATTTTGTCATTCTGGCCAGATTCAGAAGACTTAGTTTGACAGTTGGCAGCAATATGACCAGGCTTTCCACACCTGTAGCACAGACTAGATCTTGAGTCAGTATTGGAAGAGCTAACACCAAGCTTCTTCTTCTTTAGTTGATCAAGCTTCATGGACATGAGAGCCATTTGGGGTTCCAGCTCTTCTGCCTCAGCATCATCAAGATCACCTTCTGGCTCATCTAACTCAGTGACAGTATAGGCATGTTGCACTGAGGTAGCAGGTTTGACAATCAGGTCCATGTCAGTGGAAGTCTTGTCAGTCTTCTTCCAGTTGAGCAGTCTGACAGCATTGTTCTCTTCATGATTCAACATTAAGACCTACAAGATTTGAAGAGTGTATGTCTCACTATTGTTAACAGCATTGACAGAATTTGTCATGTCAAGGAATTGTTGAGGAAGAATGTCCAGAAATTTTTGACAGAGTTCTCCCTCTTCCTTCACAATTCCAACACTGATAAGATCATGAAGAACATTTCAATAACTATCAACATTTTGATTTGATGTAAGGACCGGGTCCAAATACCCGCCAATCAAACTGTCAACATTTCAATAACTATCTAATTACAATTAACCATTCAAATCCGATAACGACAATACAAAAGATAACAAATGAGCCAAGATCTCACTACCAACAATGTCTATGGATACAAACCAACTAACTACAATCAAAATAAAAACTACCCAACTCCCGCTTACCTAAATATATATCAGAAGTAGATCTTCTAAACCACTTATCAACTTCAAGATGCTATCTACTTTCCCTTATCTTTTCCTGTAAAATGTTTATCCACTGAACGGGTAAGCTACAACGAGCTTAGTGAGTTCATAAAGCACAAAATAATACTAGCATTATATACAAAACAAAAGAATAAAGCATATAAATAATATAAAATAATTCAGGGAATTCACATTATAGCAAGAACAAGTCAATACATAACTCACCGAGAAACTTTGCAACTTAACACGAGACTTACCGAAAATCTGATATGCCGAGTATCGACTCCTCTCCGGGATCAACGAGACTAACTGGATGACTGACACTGAGAATACAACTTCATTGCAAGAATCAACAAGAGTTCGCCAGATAATAAACATATTCGAGAACCAATCACCAAATCAATAATCAATGGGTATCATCACGAAATCACCGTAACCGACAGACAATACCACATCATGAATCAACGAGATCTCAATACAATCCAAACGAATCAAAGTGCGTCATTCCCCCTTAGGCCATTAGGGAATGAGGCCGATGAAGGTGATCATGGCACCCCTAAATGAGTCCATGACCCAGCTTCACCACCACGGTCCATACCGCTCCTCCACCAGGTACTCCGGCGACCACCGCTCAACATATTACACAAAGTAATACTCAAGCCGCCGTGGGTCCTCACGAAACGAAATCATCTCTCAAGGAATTCATACGGGTAACTCACATTCGATATCAAACGGAATATTAACAAAGACAAACTCCAAGAGACCGGAACAAGAGGATTATCATAACCCGAATCAATATCAAATGAATCTCATACAAGGACAATCAAACCGAGACGCAACCCAAGGAATTCATAAGACTAGAATCGTGTCAAGCGAGACATTACAAGGATATTCCAACAATCAAGAGTTTATTAATGAATCAATCTTCGCTTAATCATAATGTATTTCTATTGCTTTGAATATATTATGAAACCAAATATTACAAACATAACATACCACAAATAATTCCTATATTCTTACAATTCAATGCACATATCATGAGTTTATTAATGAATCAATCTTCGCTTAATCATAATATATTCAAAGCAATAGAAATACAAATTCAATGTTCTAAGCATCGCATATATGATAATAGTAAACCAAATAACAAATAAACACATAGCATTTAGATATATAACTACTAGTATACAGTTGTACATAGATGAGCTCACAGTGTTGTTTAATCTGGCGTGAAGTCAAACCGAAAGCCTCAATTAGATATAGAGTTTCTAAAGTGTAGAAACTTGTCACAATCTCCCAATATGCTCTATATAACCCCTGGAGTATACATACAAAATTTCATAAGCAAATATTATCGTTTACCCTATCTATACTCTTTTCAATTGACCATTTTACATGTTAATCCATTATACAGCCCTCTGTTTATGCTCAGTTATGACCTACTTAAACTCCGAATTATCCAATGAAATTTTGAGGGTTTAAGGTAATCTTTAATAGGTTTTCAATGCCCCTGACCTCATATTTTTCTTATTTCTCTGTGATTTTATATACATTTTACAATACAGCAACATCATGCTGTCAGAATTCAGCTCGACAGAACTGTACAAAATGCGATTTTCACCTACCTTAGAGCCAAAATGTATTTTTATGACCAACAGACGAAACAAAGAAGACATCAATACCGTTCAGATGCCGCTGGATTCATCCCTAAACGATTTTTCTACAATTTTCTATGATTTTTATAAAACAGTGCAGAATCATGATTTTCAAACACGAAAATTGTTCATTCTTACAATTAACCAAAGATTTTAGCTATATAACTTGATATCCAAAATAACTTAATCATAATAGCATAATATTAGAAGATTTTTAACAGAATTTTTACCCTAATTTCATGGGTGTTTGAAATCAAATGAAAAACCTAGTTAAGAATGAAGATATACCTTTGAAATCTTCAATAATCTTATAAGATTTCATAAATTTCTTCTTGAAATCAACCATGCAAGATATTCTTCAAGTTTCCAGAAGTTTAGAGAGGTTTTGGGGAAGAAATGAGGAAGAAAATGAGAAATTTCGTGGGTTTTGGGGGTTAAATCCGAGTTGGGTCGGGTTTGACCCGGTTTGGTATCCATTTTGACTACTAAACACTTAAAACCCCATAACTTTTCGCTCGGACCTTCTTTTTTGATGAGGTTTTCGCCTACGCGTTCGTAAAGAAATTATCTATAATCCTTAATAAAAAAATTTCAGAAAACATTTCCCAAAAATGACGTTTTTTATATACCATATCTTAAGCATTTAAGCCAAATTACTTATTTAGATATCATTTGATCATAAATGCTCTTTTTAATCATTTTATACTTATCATATTTACCATATTTATACAAAACACAACTAGAGCATATAATTTAAGTTAATTAAGCGTAAATATATATTTTTGGGGAAATGAAAACACTTATGTTACAGTTGCCTCCTTTAAAGAATTTCGTCCCCGAAATTATGTCGACTTAAACAAAGTAGCATATGAAATACGTTCACCCAACGGATAACTTCAATCTTACTTAATCCCCCAAAGGGGCCAAAACTCATATTATTGTAATTCCTCCATTGATACCATGGTCAAAATCATACACTTATTTTATATGTAAAATCTAGACTACCTTTTTTTGACCAATTCACATATAACAAAATTATTTCTCAAACAGGTCAAAACCATACTAATTTAAAATTTATTATTTAACTAGCTACATTCTAACCAAACCAATACCCATATAATGACAGATTCATGTTTAACCGATCATTCCTTAAAACGGGTCAAATTCATAATCTTATCATAAAATTTTAACAATTCACTTAACAAATATGGTATTCATATTTTTCGCACATTACCCGTGATTAGTCGGCATTCCTTCATCTAAAGTTCACCACATGCTCATTTGCATCACACTCTTACCCTACGCCAATCTCATTTCAATTTCTTGAACATCGTTAAACTATTCATTAGTATTATAATAAACCATAATCTATAAAATCAACTCGCTTAGTAGTTAACCAATAGACATATCTAATCAGTAATTGCAATCCAAGACTTAGTCACCAAAAAGTATAGTTTCTTCATAATCCTTACTTATAGTCATGTCCATCAACCTCGAATTTTGTGCTACTCCTTATACACTTTTCTCAAACTACTAATCATAAATATCTATAATCGGTTATTGAACACTTCCCCTCTATTAATAAATTTGTTCCCAAACTATTCCTCAGAATGAATCAAATTTTTATGACATTTAACAAATTTTCAATTTATACTATTTTCAAAGTCAAATTTGGGTTTCATAAACATGGTCAAAACTTCGTACCAACCAATTTCTCGCTCTATATGCATAGCCAAAACTTTATACTGATTCTAGTTCAATTTAACTAATTATCCCTTGAAGACTCAACCTCTTATCATGGTCATAGTCAACAATCACGCAATGACCAATTTGAATTAGTTCCTTAATTACCATATTCAACACACAAACCTACAATTTCAGTTATAAGCAAATTGCAATTTAACCATCATTATAGAATTCATACTAGTCAAATTCCAGTTTAGTCAACATCTACTATCATGATTAAAGTCAAACCTCATATTATGACTAATCTTACAATAGTTCCTAGATCATCCAACTTTTTACACTTCAACATTCTTTTAGTCTTATTATTCTCGGGTTTCAAGTTTCAGCTCATCGCCTATCTAACTCGTCGAGGATAACAATATCATCTCCGTATACAATACCCATTCTACATCATTAATGCATTTACGGGAAAAGAATTACCACTTACAAGGACCAATTCTTTCGTTAATTATCCATTCTACTTTTACCTTACACATACTCGTATTATTCTCTTTTCAACCAAAGTTCGATCCATTTTCTCAAAACACATAAGGTGATCCTTATACTTCAATGTCTAATCCATTCCAATAATAATATTCAAGATTTGCTAATTCTATAAACACTAAATCAATATGGAATTTGTGATTACAAATTTCACAACTTAAATCCCTATACTCATTGTGGCCAATAGAGTTTCACTACTCACAACATCAATATATCTCAGATTCATCATCGGATAAGAAAACAATGCTAAAGACCAAACAAATTCTAATGGCACACAAGGAATCAATTTTCATAATTAAACAATCTACAAACGATTAGAGCATTAACAAGAAATGTACCAATTTTGACGTTAACATCTTCATAGGCTTCCTCGGAAGTGATTTGAACACACAACCTCTTGTCTTAGGAACCTCCTCCTTTTTGGTTGAAGTATCCGCCCTAGAAGACTGATGAACCAAGGCTTTACTTTCGGTGGCTTGTTTAGAAAGAGTGGAGTGTTGACACCTTTGGTACCCCAACATTCCGCAAGAGTAATAATTGTATCCTTGAACAGACAGCTAGACTTTATATGTCCGTCGTCACCACAACCACAACACTTCAAGGTTCACGATAATTCTCACATCGTCATGATGATTTCTACTACACTGTCGACATTTACATGAAGCATCCGACTACAAAATTATCAAAGTTATGCACGTAATATATTATTTTCACATAAACCTTACTTATATCTGATTTGAAGAGAACTGAGACTGAACGGGCAGGGAAAATACATTGTTCCATTATATGACATTTAATTTCAGGAGTCAACACTCCACATGGATTCAACTTATGCTCACACTTCCAAGCATCCTGTACAGCTTTCGCGAACAAAGGAATATCGCAGTTGCCAACAAAATCTTAATTTTCGTACCTAAACCTTCAACAAACATTTGTACTTTCTTTACTCCATTTGGGATGAACTTTGTGGCAAACTGTGCCCCCCGATTAAACACCATTCATGTTCGCCTAACAACAATGATCCTAATCTAATTTCCAAGAATTATTTCTCAAGCCTTATTCTCATATCATTAGGACAACATTTTTCGAGAGTACGAACTCTAAACGATTCCCAAAACATATGATCCTCTTCTTCCTTGCTTAAGATTTGACATGAATTATTCATGAAGTCAATGCCTTTACTTTTCTGTGTTTTCGATACACAACAATGCCTCCACAGGATCAGGCACACCTGTAAATTCAGTAGCTTCACTTCTACGAAAAGTTTTAATGATGTCACACCAAATTTCTCAATTGAAGATTCAATCACCACTTTATTCTCCAGATTATTTTCTCTCCTTTTCTATGTTATTCAAACATAGAACGAACTGCATTCACAACTCTACTCATCAATCTCTCTTCACAACCAACACTTGTTCCTCTTCCATTTGACTAAATGGTTTCATACCTTAAGTTAAGCATGAAGTTCCTCTCATTCAGAAACCCCATGATCACGATTACTACTTCTTTGATCCATTATTTACTGAAATTTAAGTCCACACAATTAAGTCATTAATCATACAATTTCCTATTGTTTACCCCTTACCCACATTCTAGACTTAACCTATGGTTTGTATCCATCCTAAACCCATAATCTATACATTACACCATCAACACCTAAGTTTGAGTCTAAGTACCGCCACGATACCTAGTTCACTCAAACTAATGCTCTGATACCATATTGTAAGGACCGGGTCCAAATACCCGCCAATCAAACTGTCAACATTTCAATAACTATCTAATTACAATTAACCATTCAAATCCGATAACGACTATACAAGAGATAACAAATGAGCCAAGATCTCACTACCAACAATGTCTATGAATACAAACCAACTAACTACAATCAAAATAAAAACTACCCAACACCCGCTTACCTAAATATATACCAGATGTAGATCTTCTAAACCTCTTATCAACTTCAAGATGCTATCTGCTTTCCCTTATCTTTTCCTGTAAAATGTTTATCCACTGAACGGGTAAGCTACAACGAGCTTAGTGAGTTCATAAAGCACAAAATAATACTAGCATTATATACAAAACAAAAGAATAAAGCATATAAATAATATAAAACAATTCAGGGAATTCACATTATAGCAAGAAAAAGTCAATACATAACTCACCGAGAAACTTTGCAACTTAACACGAGACTTACCGAAAATCTAATATGCCGAGTATCCACTCCTCTCCGGGATCAACGAGACTAACTGGATGACTGACACTGAGAATACAACTTCATTGCAAGAATCAACAAGAGTTCGCCAGATAATAAACATATTCGAGAACCAATCACCAAATCAATAATCAATGGGTATCATCACGAAATCACCGTAACCGACAGACAATACCACATCATGAATCAACGAGATCTCAATACAATCCAAACGAATCAAAGTGCGTCATTCCCCCTTAGGCCATTAGGGAATGAGGCCGATGAAGGTGATCATGGCACCCCTAAATGAGTCCATGACCCAGCTTCACCACCACGGTCCATACCGCTCCTCCACCAGGTACTCCGGCGACCACCGCTCAACATATTACACAAAGTAATACTCAAGCCGCCGTGGGTCCTCACGAAACGAAATCATCTCTCAAGGAATTCATACGGGTAACTCACATTCGATATCAAACGGAATATTAACAAAGACAAACTCCAAGAGACCGGAACAAGAGGATTATCATAACCCGAATCAATATCAAATGAATCTCATACAAGGACAATCAAACCGAGACGCAACCCAAGGAATTCATAAGACTAGAATCGTGTCAAGCGAGACATTACAAGGATATTCCAATAATCAAGACATGAAACCAAATATTACAAACATAACATACCACAAATAATTCCTATATTCTTACAATTCAATGCACATATCATGAGTTTATTAATGAATCAATCTTAGCTTAATCATAATATATTCAAAGCAATAGAAATACAAATTCAATGTTCTAAGCATCGCATATATGATAATAGTAAACCAAATAACAAATAAACACATAGCATTTAGATATATAACTACTAGTATACAGTTGTACATAGATGAGCTCACAGTGTTGTTTAATCTGGCGTGAAGTCAAACTGAAAACCTCAATTAGATATAGAGTTTCTAAAGTGTAGAAACTTGTCACAATCTCCCAATATGCTCTATATAACCCCTGGAGTATACATACAAAATTTCATAAGCAAATATTATCGTTTACCCTATCTATACTCTTTTCACTTGACCATTTTACATGTTAATCCATTATACAGCCCTCTGTTTATGCTCAGTTATGACCTACTTAAGCTCCGAATTATCCAATGAAATTTTGAGGGTTAAAGGTAATCTTTAATAGGTTTTCAATGCCCCTGACCTCATATTTTTCTTATTTTTCTGTGATTTTATATACATTTTACAATACAGCAACATCATGCTGTCAGAATTCAGCTCGACAGAACTGTACAAAATGCGATTTTCACCTATCTTAGAGCCAAAATGTATTTTTATGACCAACAGACGAAACAAAGAAGACATCAATACCGTTCAGATGCCGCTGGATTCATCCCTAAACGATTTTTCTACAATTTTCTATGATTTTTATAAAACAGTGCAGAATCATGATTTTCAAACACGAAAATTGTTCATTCTTACAATTAACCAAAGATTTTAGCTATATAACTTGATATCCAAAATAACTTAATCATAATAGCATAATATTAGAAGATTTTTACCAGAATTTTTACCCTAATTTCATGGGTGTTTGAAATCAAATGAAAAATCTAGTTAAGAATGAAGATATACCTTTGAAATCTTCAATAATCTTATAAGATTTCATAAATTTCTTCTTGAAATCAACCATGCAAGATATTCTTCAAGTTTCCAGAAGTTTAGAGAGGTTTTGGGGAAGAAATGAGGAAGAAAATGAGAAATTTCGTGGGTTTAGGGGGTTAAATCCGAGTTGGGTCGGGTTTGACCCGGTTTGGTATCCATTTTGACCACTAAACACTTAAAACCCCATAACTTTTCGCTCGGACCTTCTTTTTCGATGAGGTTTTCGCCTACGCGTTCGTAAAGAAATTATCTATAATCCTTAATAAAAATATTTCAGAAAACATTTCCCAAAAATGACGTTTTTTATATACCATATCTTAAGCATTTAAGCCAAATTACTTATTTAGATATCATTTGATCATAAATGCTCTTCTTAATCATTTTATACTTATCATATTTACCATATTTATACAAAACACAACTAGAGCATATAATTTAAGTTAATTAAGCGTAAATATATATTTTTGGGGAAATGAAAACACTTATGTTACAGTTACCTCCTTTAAAGAATTTCGTCCCCGAAATTATGTCGACTTAAACAAAGTAGCATATGAAATACGTTCACCCAACGGATAACTTCAATCTTACTTAATCCCCCAAAGGGGCCAAAACTCATATTATTGTAATTCCTCCATTGATACCATGGTCAAAATCATACACTTATTTTATATGTAAAATCTAGACTACCTTTTTTTGACCAATTCACATATAACAAAATTATTTCTCAAACGGGTCAAAACCATACTAATTTAAAATTTATTATTTAACTAGCTACATTCTAACCAAACCAATACCCATATAATGACAGATTCATGTTTAACCGATCATTCCTTAAAACGGGTCAAATTCATAATCTTATCATAAAATTTTAACAATTCACTTAACAAATATGGTATTCATATTTTTCGCACATTACCCGTGATTAGTTGTTAAACTACGCCAAACTCGTTTCAATTTCTTGAACATCGTTAAACTATTCATTAGTATTATAATAAACCATAATCTATAAAATCAACTCGGTTAGTAGTTAACCAATCGACTGGTAAAATTGATATTATAATTAGACTTAAGACAATTTAGTCTGCTCTCATACCAGTTGTTAGGTCACAACAACCTTGGATTGTTTGTATAATTGATATTATAATTAGACTTAAGACAATTAAAGTGATAAACACAATATTAGAGTCAAATGTATAATTCCACTAAGTGTGGCTTGTTGCGGAATAACAAGGCCACTGATCAATTGCAAAATATATGAATGAAAGCGTATATTGGTGAGTACTCCTTTGCCAAGTGATCTCTATTTATAGTGTTATAGAGATCTTACAAGTTAGGCAAGGAGTAGTACAAGGACTGGTAAAAGGAAAGTGACCGAGATCAAAGGGATTTGATCTGGTCGAGTAAACAAGGAAATGTGTACTCAATCCTTGTACTCAGTATTGGATCTCAATACTGAGTCTCAACAGTGAGTGTCCAAAACTATCTACTCAGTATTGGAACGAGACTTAGCTAAATTATTCTACAAACTATTCTAAGCTAGTCTAGGTTGTCTTGTTATCTTAGAATCCCAAGGGGTAAGCCTTTTTGCTTTAACATCATTGTATAGATCATCTAGCTCCTTTTCTTCTAATGCATCGTTGTCTATATACTACAGTATACATAAACCATGCTTCCCCAAAAGATGTAATGAATTTTTTTGTTCACATCATCTTTGTCAAAGCCAACACCTACTTGAGTTAATTCACCAATTAAGTTTTTGAATCTGTGAAATACTTGAGAGAGTGATTTATATTTGTTCCCTTTAAAGTTTTCAAATTCATGTTTAAGAACATACTTCATATTTCTTTTGGTGCTCTTTGTTCCCACAAACATTTTCTTCAAGTCTTACCATAGCACTTCTGCATATTTAAACTTAACAAAAAGATTTTTATAGTCATTTAGAATGGCAAGTAGCAGGGTGCTAAGTGCTTTTAATTTTATCCCTCTATCTTTTCTTTCTTTTTTTGTCCTGAGTTTTTCTGCCACTTTCTCTGAAGATCCTGCTGCAGCTTGTGATTTGGAATAAGTTCGATTTCCTCCTTCAACAACTTCGCACATAGCAGGATTAGTAATAAGCCTGTATTGCTTAATCTTGTTCTTCCACATCACAAAGTTGTTGGGAGTAAGAATTCGGATTTCATTTGCTTGAGTGTTTTCATTGTTGTCAGACATGATGAAAAAGAATGTGTTCGAATGTATTGGAGGTTTTAAGTAATTCTTAATTCGTATATCTAAATCACAAAGCTCTGATACCACTTGTTAGGATCAAATAATTTAAACAGTATAAATTGATAACAAGATCTACCAATAATAAAAGTTACAACGGATTAACACTATTGTAGTTAACAATTATACATGATGAACTATTGAATAATAATAAGAATCTTAAGAACACAATATTCAACACAAAATGCTTCTATGTATCTTATTGTTCGTAATACACACGTATGTTTTTATATTCGTAAGGAACTATATATATAATAGTCTTTTAAGCTAAAAATGACTTACATTATTCTAGGACTTGGTTACAATTGATTACAATGAATAACAAACTTCCTAAACAAACTTCTACTATACTGACTCAATATCTATCATAAATAAATACATAAGTAGAAATCTTGTGCACCAGTAGTAACTAGTTTGACTTTGAGCAGTAGTATATTCATGCATTAGTATTAATCTTGTGGGAAGTAGAATGTTGGTTCATGTCACACCCCGCCAAAAATGAGTTATACGTCATTTTAAATGTTTTGCGGAAGAACGAATGTGTAATGTTCATGATGACATAGCAAAAATTAAGTAAACAAAAAACCACGCAAATAACAAATGAAAATAGTTTTATTTCCTAAAAATGGAAAGTTTCCAAAAATAGCATTTTCCTAAAATATAAATTGTTTGTAAACGAAATGATTGTTCGTAAACTTAATGTTTTATTCATGGCTCACGACAATCCACTTGCTCATATCCTCCAGTCTCACTGTGCACCTAAATCACCTGAAAAACATAAATATAAAAGGGTCAACAAATAATGTTGAGTGAATCCTCAGGGTTATTGTTTATGGTAAAAGTATTGTGTATTGCTACCAAAATGATTGTTATGAATATAGTTTTATGACTGAAAAAATATAAGTTCAACACTGTCATAGTTTGTAAAATGAGTATGAAAATGAAGTGTAATTGTAGAACGTATACAATTACTAGTTTTGTTTACTAAAAAGTGTTGAATAAGTTGTTATGTTTGACATCACATGACTGTTATCCCCAACGGGTAGCTAGTCTATTGAGTTAATATACCAACCCCTAATTCCACAATCAACAATTTAACTCCAGTATGTTATCGTTCTTTTATGGATATACACTCCCGAAAGATGTCTTGGATAACCAAGTAATGATCAAATAATGTTGGGAGGATGAGTGTCAGCCAATAGTACTAAATGCATATCCATGGTCTAGATCCACTAGTTAATGATTCCTAGGAACCTTAGTCCAGTATAATAATTATTTGTCATGCCAACGCGATAATGAAAATGTAAAGTTGTTGTACATCATAGTAATAGTAGCATTATTTATGTTTTCCACCCTGATAGTTTATAAAATAGTAAAAAGTAGTAAAAGGGGCTGTGGACTCACTTGGGCAAAGCTTAGCACTTGATAAGACAGAGGACTCCTTCACAGACTACTAGCTTCCTAAACGTAATAACGTTTCTAATTAGACTAAGCTAACACAGGCGATATAATTTATAATTGTTTATGATATATGTTGCGTTCGTATTATGTTTTTATGTTTTGAGTTTTGTGACATCGAGTGAACTTGGGTTATTGGGCCTTAATGGGCCAATTGCTTACTCGGCTTCAAATGAAATGGGCTTGGGTTAGGCTTAATGGGCCTAGATTGGCTAAATGGGCTTAACAAGGACATGTGGGCCGATTGGGCCACTAGATGGGCTTTGGTTTGGGTTTAGGTCCGAATAGGTTGGGCCATGGATTGGGCTTGCGCCCAATAGGGTTACGGTTTGGGCTAACATTCGGGCTTGGGCCCGATTGGGTCTCGGTTTAGGATATGGACCGGTTAGGGTTTATGGTTTGGGTTGATCGGTTGGGTCAAGCATAAGCCTTGACCCAGTTTCACTTGTGGGTCAATCTATGGTCAAATCTAGTCAACAAAAGTCAACGAAAGTCAACTAGGGTTTAGTATAGTCTCGGTTAGATTTAAGGTTTCAATCTAGGGTTTCGGTTTTCACTTAGATACGGGTCTACACGGGTCAAACAGTCATGATAGTCAACTAGGTTTCTAGTTGGGTCGGCTAGGGTTTTGACCTTGGTTTCGGTTAGTTAGGGTTTTGAGCCAAGGGTTTAGATCGAGTCAATGATGGTCAACGGTCAAACTCGGTCAATAAGGGATTCATAAATAGGATCGGATCTTAGGGTTTTGAGTTATGGGTCGGCCGAATGGCCAAGACCCGATTGGTTTGGTGGTTCGACTAGTGCTAGTCACAAACGAGTCGTGCTAGGGTTTATCAATCAACAATAAGTCTAGGGTTTCTAGAATTTACAAGGGTTCAATCAAGACAACGAATAATGAATCAATGAAACCACACTAGGGTTTAGATTTTACACGATTAATTGGCTAACAAGGCATACAAAATCACGGGGCGCACACACACACACACACACATACGGACGTGTGCATGCATGCATGCGTTGGTTTGGGTTCGAGCATGGTTTAAGTCGAGACCATACGGCCCTTGGCCATGGTCTCGGGTTCGGATATGGTCTGAAACAAAAAAAAATGAGTAAAATGGTTCTAGTTGTACCTCTTGCGATCGAACGAACACGAAATCGAATGGGTTGCGGGTTCCTCGATCAAGAAACGGACGGAAATGGTGGTTGTGTTGCTTGCGTCAGCCGAGAGAGAGAGAGATCAAAGGGTTTGGGGTTTGTGAGGGTAATGGTATTTATAATGTGGGTAAGTCTTAGAGTTTGAATTGGATTGTGATTGATTCAAACTAGGATAAGGATAACAACCAAAATTTAAATGAGATGATGATAACACCATCTATGGTGGTTCAGCCGAAACTTGGTCATCAAGAAAGTGGGTTCGGCCACTTGAGGGTCAGGTACACATTTGATGTGTCGGTTTTCAAGATTAGTTAAATGCGAGTCACGTTTATTTACTTAAGATTGTTTATTGTGTATGTAATATAAAATTGTTAATCTAGAAATGTTTTAGCTCACTGGTGTCACCATAAATAAAATGAAATGTTGTGTTGACTAAAATAGTCAAACACTGATGCATGGTGAAAATAAAATGTTTTTGTTGTGTGTTTGGATGCCAGGAATAGAAATATTTGGAAATGAAACTTTCTATATAAAGAAAGTTTAGAAATGAAATGAACTTACATACCGGAAATATCGAATTGTCACAGTTCATCAATACTAACTATGAACTTCAGTAGTAATGCCAAGATTAGTAGTAACTGGGACACACCAATTACGAGTATTAACGAGATACAACCAGTACTAATGACTTTGATAATACTAATGATTTTCATAGCAGTAGAAGCTTTGGAGCAATAATAAGCTTCTTGTTAAGTCTTGAGTTTTCCAGTTTTAATGTTTAGCGGTAGTAACTCAGACTTCGGCATTAACTTTGAGCACTAGAAACTGATACTTGTTTTATATCCTAACATCAATTTTCTAATACCAATAAACAATAAACTAAGCTAAATATTTTTTTATAAAATTTTTAATTAAAAGTAAAAAGTAAATAAACGTTTTTACTTAAAAATAGTTTTGGAGTTCAAATCGTTGTATAAAAGTACTGCGGAATATACACGAAATAATAGGAATAGAAATTGTCAAACAAAATCATGAACTTAGCTTCTTTTTTTCTTTTACTTTGAGTTTTTTTTAAGGATTTTGATAATGACAGCCATAATAAGAACGGATAAGAATGAGCAGTCTTGATTCTGATTGGAGGAGGATTTTAAGTATTGCTAAAAAGAAGGAACATAAGTTGACTATTGGAGTTAAGAGTGCTTAAATATGAAAGTAATCTTCCGATTATTTGTTCTTATTGACAGCCCTAAGGGATGTTATTATCAATATCCTTTTTTTAATAATGTTAGTAAAGAGATAATGAAATGATTATTTCTTTTGTGTAAAAATAATATTTGCTTTAAACAAATAGAAATTTACTACTATTCTACTACTATAATAAATCAAACCCTTTAGTGCCACATGTCAATATTCTAGCTCTTATATTTCCGGCCCAAAACTTTTAAAGCGCAGTTTTAATTCTCAATTTTATCGTATCAAAAGATATTTTTTATTAATTGCTAGATATTATTGGAGGTATTATCGGAAACCATAATTATCGTATCTTTATCACCTCCTCAATAGTCAATTCTGTTACCCCTAAAGTCTGACTCAAGCGCCATTTACGAAGTCAAAATAAGTTAACAATTTCCTTAATGATCCGGAAGATGCAACACTCAAGCTGTAAATCACACAGACTCCATTTATTACTAAGCTTTCTCGCTTACAATTTTAAAAGACATACATCATTATGAAACCATCCGAATATATTCATGCTAAACTTTTTTTCTCTTTAATATGCAATTTAGGGGGTGTTTGGGTGAGCTTATTTAAGGGACTTATTAGTTTATTAGCTTATTTAAGCTTAATAAGCCCATGTTAAGTGTTTGATAGGCTTATAAACTTGTGCTTATAAGCTTATTTAAGCCCCTTTAGAAAAGTTATTTTGGTGGGGCTTTTTAAGGCTTATCTAAGAATACCAAAGACTTTACATTTTTAACCTCCACATCATTTTTCTTTACTTCAGAACCTCTTTTCTCATTAAACCTTTTTCGGTAATTTTACAATATCCTTATATAAGCTAAAACAAACACTTTATTTAATAAAAGCTTATTCATTTAAATAAGCTTATAAGCTAATAAGCATAAGCTATTTTATATAAGCTTTCCCAAACAACCCCTGTTAGGACTAGTTTTGAGCTTAAATGATGTAATTAGTCTTAATTAAACTAGTTTAGAGGTTAGTGTATAAATACTCTTGTGATGACTAATGATGTAAGCTTTCCTCACTTTTATTGAATTACACTTTTGAAAGCTCTTCCCTCCATCTTCTTCTCTCTCAACTACACACACTAAAACACACATTTGATTCTTCATTTCTACACAAATCATCATGAATTAGCTTGATTTCGATTGCATTAGCTCTCTTAATTGGTATCAGAGCAAAAACTCTCAAAGAGTAGATCCAATTTCGTGGTGAAATGATCCAGATCTGAGTTTTTGGAAGAAACAGTTCGTTCGTCACTGAGATTTTAATTTGTAAATTTTTTATTTGGAATTGAAGATTTAATTGAAGATTAATGTTTCTCCATTGATTCTAATAAGAATAGAATCAAATTTCAATCCAATCCATCAAGTATTGCTCTCAATTTGGTGATTTTTGTGAAAAACTTGAAAACTCAAAATTTTGACTGTAAAATCAAAATCGAAGGCTGTATTGTTACGATTTGAGGAATTTAATCGGATCAGATTGTTAGAAAAGTAATTTCGAGTGTTTTGTAAGTTGAATCATTGGATTTGGTTAAGAATTGAGCAAAATTGAATCAAAATTGTGAGGTTTGGAGACTTACTGTTCGTAACATGGAACGATGAATGATCTCGGCTCCTCATAGTGTTCGGCTGCATCACATCTTCGGCTCACTTGTCCGGCTCGAACATAGAGTTCGGCTCGAACTAAATCCTCGGCTCAGCTCAGAAAAAGTTCGGCTCATATCAAAATCAAACTTCGGCTCATCAAAAGAGTTCGGCCTCCCTGTTCTCGACTTCGATCAAAAGAGTTCGGCCTCCCCGTCTCACCTCTGCTTCGATCTGCGTGTTCGACAATTTGATTTCGACCTGCAAACGGTTCATCCATGTTCGCTAATTTGATTCCTGCTTACGTACACCTTGATCGATTGATTCCATCTTGCGTTCTTGATCTCATATCTGTCGCTCTTAAAGTGCTCGGCAATTGAAGATAGTCCAGACATTAGCCCAATAAACATATCAAGTTTTCAGACCATAATTTGTCCTCAAAATCTCGATATTTTGACCCATACTTGATCTCAATATCAGTTTCAGCCCAATACAAAACAAAGAATCCAACTCAAATCACAATTAAATCTTTCAATTCAGGCCAAATCAAATCAATTTTAATCCAAACTTTAATTTTTTTTTTCCTAACTCAAAACTTTTCTAATTTTTTTTAAACCCGAACTCAAATTTTTAAATTTGTTTTAACCTGATTAAGTTCTCGACTTTTTGAAACTTTTCTAAACACTTTTAATTTTTACACATTTTTTTTATAAATCTTAAAAGAAAAATCACATTTTTTTAACACGAGAACTTTTCCCCAAACCTGAAAATTTTTACACTTCTCGAATCAAACTATTAAATTTTTTTAAATACGAGATTTTGTACATATCAACCCGAGCATTCAATCAATCCTAATAATCACAAAAAAATGGATAAACCTAAACCAGCTACAAATGATTATGTGGATAAAGACCTAGAAAATGCGATAAAGTCTATGTCTCGTATCAAATCTGCTCAATCTGCTACAATCTCAACTGAAAAACCAATCATCACACCTTTGAATGCTACAAAGAAACCAATCGTTCGTGATTCAAAGTATTATGAACGTAAGATGTTGATGGCTAAACAAATTGAGACTGAAAAAGTGTTATTAGTTGAAGATCTTCAATGGATGGAAGATTCAGATCCTAAGGATGAAGCGAATACTGAGGTTACTGATCGGTTCAAGGAAGAAGCCAACAAAGAACTTGAGGTAATCAGTTCTCTTTTATCAAATTCTGATAATTCAATTGGTCCTGATACATGCTTTGATAACAACCATATATCTGAAATTGATTCATTAAAACAAAACCTTTTAGATGAAAAAGACTTAAATAATCACTTTCAAGAACGTTTAAATGATTTGCAAAATGCAAATGAACTACTTGTTCATTCATGTGAACAACTTGTTCAACAGATTAAACAAACCAAAAATTTCAAACTTGAGAATCTGGATTTACAAACTCAAGTATCAGAATTGAAGGCTAAATATGATAAGGATATTATGAATATGTCATATACAATTTCAGAAAAAGACATTGAAATACAGAATCTTAAAAATACACAAAATTCAATATCAAATGAACGAAATGATAAATATTACAAATTGTATATTGAAACATGGCATGAATTCAAATCACTAAAAACTGGTTAGAACGTAAACAAAAAGAATTCGATGATAATGAGAAACAGTTTAACTCTCTAAACGATCAAATTAAAGAACTATCTGAAACCTTACATGAAAATGACATCAAAACATTACGAGAATTAAACAGCAAACAGAATGTCATTCATCAACTTCAAAATGATAAAGTTCAATCGTCTTCCCACATCAAACACCTTGAAGAAATAATCACCAAACGAGGACAAACTGATCAAACCATTCATTTGAATAAGCCTAAAGACTTTAAATATTTCAATTCAAAAGAAGGGTTAGGAGCTGACAACCCAGCATATCTCAGCAAAGCGTGTGATGTGCTTCCAACTCTATACGATTACAAATACATGCATCTAGATATTTGGCAGAGCCTCATTCGAATGACTGATGAGGAAGATGAGATTGAGACATTCAACAGAGAAATGAAGGAGAATATACAGATTAGTTTCAATTATGCTGAATTGAATAAAACATATTAAACTAAAAAGGCACAATTCGAAAATGATGAATACTTTCCAATCGTGACTCCGGAAGAATTTGAAATTAAAGGAAATGTTGTTATTCAACAAAAGGTTACACCAAAGATTTATGTACCATCTCTAATTCTAGAAAACCAAATTTGTCAATTGGAAACTGAAATAAATGAAACACATAAGACGTTTGGCAAAGAAAAATCAAATTTACAAACAAAAATTCATGAATTAGAAAATAAAATTGATGAATCTCATAAATCTTTTGATGAAGAGAAACAAAAGTTGCACACACAAATTTAAAATTTAGAATCTAACTCATCTCATCTTCAGCAGCTTAAGCCTAGTGCATCTATGAACTTAGATTCTCCTTTTACTGCAAAGACTAAATGTAATAACACCAGAATGTTTTCTCCTGTGATGGCATATCGTGATTTATATACAATCAAACAATCTCAGATTAATAGAGGAAATTCAAAACCAAAACCGAATTCAAAAGTAAGTTCCTCTACCAAACCTAAGCCTAGGAGATTCACGGTTCCACCAAACTCTGATAAGAAATTGAATGCTCTCAAGCAAGTTATTAGACGAAATTCCTCACCTAAAACTCCAAATAAATTAGGTTCCTCTTCTAGACTTCAGCATTCTCAGATGGATGAGACCAAACCATCAACCGTGTTGAAACATGCTACTACTTCAAAGAAAATCTTTTCCAAAACTAAATCTTTAAGATACTCAAGAAAAGATTTACTTTCATTGGCACCACTAACAATTTTTAATCAAGTGCCAAAAACAACTTCTAAAACACCAACGATCTTAAAAGCAAAATGGGTTCCTAAAACTCCACAATCTCAAATAATTCCCCGGAAATTATTTGTTAGTGAAACATCAAGTTTCAGTTTTTCTTGGAATTCCAAATCTGAAAATCAAATTGATACAACTTATCTATGGTTTCACTTAAACATTAACACCATCGGACCCAAAACAAAATGGGTACCAAAAGCTGTTTGATGTGTTTTGCAGGAGAATGACTTATACACAATTCAGTGTATAACTCGCTTTTCAACGGATTATGACTTATGCACAATTCAGTGTATAACTCGCATTTCATTTAAATGGCTTATACACACTTCAGTGTATGACCCGTTCTTCAAAGTGATAGCTTTCAAGTACATCTGCTTGAAACTCGTTTTTCATGACATAATTGGTTGAGGGGGAGAATTTCTATTTTCAGTTGTCCAGGGGGAAAAAATAGACATTCTTATGTCAAGGGGGAGCATAACTGTTTTATGATTTTTGAAAGACAACTGTCGAGGGGGAGCTGTTTCAATGCTCCTTTCAATTTTTTTTAATTATCAATATGGGGTATCATTTTTTGTAATATCCGTAAACGATCTCATTACCAATCTCAATTGGTACTGATTGCATCTGTTTATTACAAATTTTCTTATTCTATCTTGATAATAATTTTTTTTTTCTCCTCAAACAGTTTTTCTACCTCTTACAAATTTACAATCTCACAAGGTTATCAATGTTGAGTATTAGCTTTTGTAATATTCGTAAACGATCTCTTTACCAGTTTAGGTTGGTACTGATTGCATCTGTTTATTACATATTCTTTAATTTCTCATTGCTGCCTTTGTGTTACTTCATTGTCAAAATTCTTCATTGTAAATCAATTTTTCTCCTTTTAAATACAATTCTCATTTTCCAAATCAATACTCAATTACAAATGTTTTTACTGATATTGGGTAGTTGACATCACATTCTCATCAACTTTATATTAATCAGTGATGCTCAACATTTCAAATTTTTTATCTCACTTTGTGCTCACAATGATGTGTTCACAACGTATGATACAAATTTTTGTCATATTCGTAAACGATCTCTTTACTAGTCTCGATTAGTAAAGATTGCATTTATTTATGACAAATTTTTCGTCTCTTGCGTTGTGGCTCTATTTTTCAACACTCTGATTTTGCACATCAATTTTTCATTTTTAACAACGTGTTTGCAACATTCAACACAATTTGCTGTTAAATTCGTCGATCTCTTTACTGCTTTCCATCAGTAAAGATTGCATCTGTTTTTAACACCTCCTTGGATTGAGTGTTCTTACCATTTTTCAAACGATTTTCAAACTTAAACGATCCATGGAGAAATCATTTTTCATTATCTCCATATTCTTCAGATTCAATTCTGACTTCTTCATTTTATCTCACACACAAAATCGTTTTTAATGCACTGTTAGATCTTTGATCTTTGTATATCCGTCGATCTCTTCTCTGCACACATTCAGAGAAGATTGCATCTTTGTAAGTGGTATATAGGGGTGTCAAATCGGGTTGTCGGATCGGTTTGGCTCTTATCGGGTCGGCTCTATCGGGTTTGGAGTAAAATAAATCTAACCCGAAACCCGACCCTATAAGGAGTCGGGTTAGTCGGGTTCGGGTTGATCGGGTTTCGGGTTTGTCGGGTCAACCCGATCGGGTTAGTCGGGTTAGATATCCAATTTCTATTATGTATATTATTATTTGCTGAATTCACGTGTCTATTGACAAGCGATTACATTTTAATTATTTTTATGTGTTTTGGAAGCCTATAAATATAATACAAACACATATAAATTAGGACCAGAAAGTTTTTAGCTTTTGATTTAATTGTCAGAATACAAAACAAAACAGTATATCATAGTAATCCAGTAATCCATATCATCACCATTTGATTTTAAGAGTAATCAAATGATTTTAACATCAAAATTTAAAATTGAACTTTCAAAGACAAAACATCAAAACTTAAATTTGAACTTTCGAGTACAGAACATTAATATACTTTGTGCTTGGCAATGGATGTTGCGTTACATACCATTTAAATAAAAGATAAATTTTAATTTAGCCCCTTCATTATTTAATAGAAGTATAATTATAAATTAAGTAGAAACTTTTAAACTTACCGTACTAATCAAATATTTTAAATATAAAAGAAAAAACTTTTGAACTTTAGTCGGGTCAAACCGAAACCCGACAAAAGTAAGTGATCCAAACCCGATACCCGACCCGATATTAGTGTCGAGTTTGTCGGGTCGGGTTAAACCAACCCGACATTAAAAAATGACCCGAATACACCCGACCCGACTAGCGTAATCGGGTTCGGGTTCGTGTTTGGGTCGGGTCGGGTTGACCTTTTGACACCCCTAGTGGTATACTCCACTGATCTTTGATATAACCACACAAATTGATTTCTTTTAAATCTCAAATATTTGATTAACAATGTCTTTAATCATCGTGTTCGTCATATCCGTAAACGATCTCTATACTGAAGTTCTTCAGTACGATTGCATCTGTTTATGACTTCACGTGATTATTGACATTGTTATTCTTCATTTTTTCAAATATTTTTCTTCAAGATTTTTAGATCAAAACAATTTTTCTGTGGTTACTTCATGAGTACTACATGTTTCTGGTTCTCGATTATGAAACTATCCTGTCTTGGCTCTCGTTTTACACTGACACACACTTTCCTCTCTCCGTTTCCACAAAGAAAATATTCAACTTTATCATGAGGACCCTAGTCACGATCCTCATGAGGGGGAGAAAAGAGCAAGAAATAGTTCAAATATCGGATTTATAACTGAACAACATCAAAAAGAACCACAAACATCCCATCAAAGAAGAAAATTCATAACTCATGTACTCAAATCAAATGCAAAATCAGAAATTGTTTATATCATGTGACTAAGAGAAACAGAAAATGATAATCAACGTATTAAACGGAAAAACAAGTGAAGAAGAAGCAAACCGATTCATCTACAGAAATTTCTCTCAAAATCTCAACCAATTCAATTAAAAACTTAACCGTACAAATCATTCTTTCCAAAATTCGAAACAACCAAAAATTCAAAACTTAATCGTAGAAATCATTCTTTCCAAAATTCGAAACAACCAAAAATTCAAAACTTAATCGTACAAATCATTCTTACCAAAACAAACACACACATCTAAAAACTTAAACTTTTAAATCATTCTTTTTAAAATCCAAAACATCATTATCCGATCCTCACAAAAACCTCTATCACAAAATCTCTAATCTCTGAAAATCCCAGGCAAATCCTAACCAAACTGTTTTTCCATTTCCAGAATTTTCAAATCTTTAGTAAACCAGGTTTAGGACTTTCTTACACCAACAGATTCAACGATACAAAATTTTTTCTGTTGAGTGTTTGAAATCTCAATTTCTTCTCAAGCTAATCAGATGTAAACATTGAAGAGCAAAACCTAGATATGTTGATTACAGTTTTTGACGAAAAATTAAATTGAAGAAAATAATTCAACATTTTGAAGCACATCTGAGAGTTTATGAATATCTTACGGACCATGAGAAGAAATTGAAGACGGAAGACTGGGATGAAGTGCTAAAGCTCAAAAAGGGGGAGATTGTTAGGACTAGTTTTGAGCTTAAATGATGTAATGAGTTTTAATTAAACTAGTTTAGAGGTTAGGGTATAAATACCCTTGTGATGACTAATGATGTAAGCTTTGCTCACTTTTATTGAATTACACTTTTGAAAGCTCTTCCCTCCATCTTCTTCTCTCTCAACTACACACACTAAAACACACACTTGATTCTTCATTTCTACACAAATCATCATGCATTAGCTTAATTTCGATTACATTAGCTCTCTCAACCCCTTAGTATGAACAGTTTAGCATAACGTCATAACCTATTGAATTCAGTATGATTCTGATATAATAGTTTTTAGCATGAACACTTGATTTTGATTAAAATCATTTTAATGATCTGGACATTTTTATTGATCTGATGTAAACTCAGTTGTTGATGCATATGTACATGTTTTATTGGTATAAATAAGAGATTGCAAATCAATAGATCCCCAAATGTTAGGACACTGATAAATTCAATTGTTAATGCATATGTACTGGAGCATAGATATCACAATATTATTAACCTAATCTTAAAAATTATATATATTAAGTTAATTGAAATACTTGAAAATCTATATATAAGTCATTTGACCTATAGTCAACAGTTCTAATCCCCAATAAAATTCTGTCAAATAAGATTAATTAATTGGGTCAACATATATAACCTTTGTATGTTGGTGTTTTTAATTTTTTTTTTATTTTGATATAAAAGTAAATCATTTACACTAACCCAATAATTTTTATTTTCTTACACTAACCATTTACGTTGTTGAATTTTGCAGGTTTTGCAATATTTAGGACGGTTTGACTTTTTATTGAGTATGTTAAATCTATAAATCTCCTTAAAATTTGCACTCCTATCAAATACACAAATAACATATGTATGTTATATATTGCAATTTTTTGTTATCGGAATTCGTTAAAGGAAGCAACTTTTAATTATAAATAGATTTATTCGACCAATTCATGTCAATATGAATATTTTAAATCCCGTGAAAAATCACAGGTTGTCTGTTTTTAACTCCTAATTATAAATAGATTTATACGACCAATTCGTGTTAATATGAATATTTTATTCTTAAATATGCACGTGTCATGCGTAACATGCTTTCTTAAATGACCGCAACTAGAAATAACGGCTCAAACATGCCAAATGGGTAAAAAGAAAAAATATTGAGCATTGAAAGGTTGTTAAGTGTAATGTTCAAGCTTTTTTATATTTTATATCAATTTTAAAATGATTGTTTGACATCAAAAGTATAAGATGATTGTTCAGAAACTTAAAATGAAGCTAAATAAAAACGGGTCAAATGGGTAAATGGAAAAAATTAGAAATTTGTTAACTAGTAATGTTTAAGGTTTTTAATATTTAATTTTGAGTTTAAAATAATTGTTTGACATCATGAGTTTAAGATGAGTGTCATAGAATCCTATTTTTTTTTCTTCCATATTTATCCTTTTTAGAAGCGTTCCTAATATCAAAAATATTTCAACCTTTTGGGTGTTTTTTTGCGTAGCTTCAAATGATATTACTTCTTTATTACTATTTGGAAGTAGAACTACCCACTCTCAGTTTCATATACATTTTTATCTTAATGAAGATTCTATGCGTTTTATAGGGGCAAATAACAATGTAGCAATGTTAATTAGAAAAACAAGTCTTATAATATGAGAGGAAGCACCAATGGTTCATAAACATGCTTTTGAAGCGTTGGATAGAACATTCAACGATATTATAAGATATGGTATTAATGTGAACACTGAGCTCCCATTTGGAGGAAAAGTAATTGTGTTTGGAGGTGATTTTAGACCAATTCTACCGGTTGTACCAAATGGGAGTAGACAAGATATAGTAAATGCATCATTGAGTTCTTCGTATATATGGGAAAACTGCAAAGTGAAAAAATAAACAAAAAACACGAGGTTGGCAGTGGGAAGTGATATAGATGATATTGAAGAAACCACGTCATTTGCAAATTGGCTTTTGGATGGAGAAGGCAAAATTGGTTGACCAAACGATGGAAATGCAATTATTGATACTCATCATGATCTTCTAATTTCTAAATCAGCAGACCCGTTGAGTTCGTTGATGAAATTTCTTTATCCTTTCTTGCTCGAAAATATAAATACTCCTGGCTATTTTCAAGAAAGAGAAATACTTACATCTAAAAATGAAGTAGTTAGAGATATTAATGATCGATTTTTAGCAAATAAAAAATCTGGAGAAGCCAAGGAATATTTAAGTTCCGATAGCACTTGTCCTGAAGAGTTTTTAAATGAACAATTTGATGAAAAATTATAGTCACCAGATGTGCTTAATGGTATTAAAGTAGCTGAATTGCCAAATCATCAGTTAGTTTTGAAAGTTGGTGTTCCAGTCATGTTATTAAGAAATATTGACTAGAAAAATGGTTTATGCAATGGTACTAGACTTCAGATTGTTGTTATAGGTACCCGTGTTATAGAAGCAGTTATTATATCTGGAAATAATGCTGGATATCATACTTTTATATCTAGATTATCTTTGACGTCTTCTGACACCAATATTCCTTTTAGGTTTAAAAGACGGCAATTTCCACTTTCTATTTGTTTTGCTATGACAATAAATAAAAGTTAAGGACAATCATTGTCAAAAGTTGATATGTATTTGAGAGTCCATTTTTTTACACAGCCAACTGTATGTAGCCTTATCCAGAGTAATAAGCAGACAAAGACCGAAGATTCTAATAGAAGATAAAAGATGAAGATCTAACAAATAAAACAACAAATGTTGTATTCAAAGAAGTTTTCAGAAATTTATCTTCATTTTTTTAATATTAAATACTTTTTTGAAATTTTTTATTTGATGCTTTGTTTCCTTTTAGTTGTTATTAAATTTTTTTTTATTTAATATTAAACACGACAGCCCGTGATTTTTCACGGGTCAACCTAGTTGTCTTATATAAATCATAACAATAAGAGCTATGGCTAACATTAAAATACACACTTCACGTGCATGTGACGTCACTATTAAAAAATTAGAAGATAATATTATTTTCTACTCATTTAATTAATATTAATATTAAATCAAATGACAAAATTAGAAGGAATAAATTGTGAATTGTACATATCAATTAGTTTATAAGTGGAAAAAAGTAAACTAATTCAGTAGCAAGCAATCCAACTTTTCAAAAACTAATGTTGTATAGTGCTACAAAATTTAGATGTATGTCAATGAAGTAGAAAAAGTATGCGTAACAATAATGAAAGTGTTAGTGGATAGTATCTTGTAAATGAAGAAGTGGTACAATCGGACGTGAAAGCGTCTGTTTGATATATACGGACAATAAAACACTGATATTGTTGTCTAAACAAAATGATTTGCAACGGGTCCTACTACCTCCTTAACTCCAAGGGTTTTACCGACAACAAAATTACCAATTATTTTATTTGATTTTAATAATGGCAGCAAATTGCTGTTACTCAAATGCTAAGAGACGTATCAAAAATTTGTACATCAATCTATAATTAATCTCTAAATTTAAAAACTTACCCCACATTAAATAATACACAATTTTTTTTATGTATTTAAAAACAGCCTTTAAGGTTATCATTCTCAAAACCTTATGATATTAGTTATAGAGTTGCGTTCAAGGAGGTCCATGATTTTTACAAAGTCCCGAGAAACAAATCTCAACCATTGATCAATGTGATCTAATGGTCAAGATTAATCACATACTTTATACATGGAGGGGTATATTGGTCATTTGGCACTAAATTTTTTTTTTTAATTTTTTATTTTAAATTTTATTTATTTTTTTATTTTTAATTCAGGGGTATTTTGGTCATTTTGAAAAAAAAATATTTTTTTTTATTTTAAATTTTTTTTAAAAAAAAAAATTTTTAAAAAAAATTTATTTATTTATTATTATTTTTAAAAAATTATTAATTTTTCATTAATAACACATAATGTGATAGCATAGTGAATCACATGGTGATTGCATAGTGAATCACATATGATTGCACTCTGAATCACATGTGATTTACCTAAAACGTCAAATGTGATTAAATATTATATAATCACATTTGATTTTACATTAAAATCACATGTGATTTTCCACTAAAATCACATATGATTACACTAAAATCACATGTGATTAAGTTATACACGTAATTATCAAATAAATATTATTTTTTAATAAAAATATTAATAAAAAAATAAAATTAATAAACAAAAATAAAAAAAAATTATAATAAAAAATAAAAAAAAAATCGAAAATTTTTTAAGTGCCAAATGACCAAAATACCCCTTCATAATAAAAAGTAAAAAATACATTAAAAATTTTAAAAAAAATAGTTTCTTTTTTATTTTTTAAAAAATGACCAAAATACCCCTCAATATTTAAAATATGTGATTAATCTTGACCATTAGATCCTATTGATCAATGGTTGAGATTTGTTCATTAGGACTTCACAAAGATGATGGATCTCCTTAAACGTTTCTCATTAGTTATAAAACAAAATTAAAATTTAGATCTACATTAAGTTATGCTAATTAAACAAAAAATATATAATAACGTTTGACTTCTTTATATCTGTAGATATGAATAAGATTATGTACCTTTTATGAGAGTATCCAGTGTCGGAGCGTTATAGTTCCGGGATAACCTCTATAACAGTGCCAAAGGATACACGATGTCAATGTTATAGGCTTCGCCGTGGATATGGCGACCCGGCCAAAGATTTTTCAATTTATTTTGTTTTAATTATTATTGGTTGATGGTGTTTTTTAAGTTTGTGGTATAACATCAGGATGATATTTTTGGGTTTATGTTATACGATAAAAGTCCTTAAATTAAATGTACATGTGACCAAACTCAGATTGGTCACTGTTACCATATTATTATCATATCAGATTTCTCTCTCCAGATCAAACACTTAAAAAATTACGACCAGATCTTTTTATTAACTTAAAAAATAAATTATTATTAACTAGAAGGGTACCCGCGCAATGCAGCGGCGGATACCCGTAACTATATTTCGAAGTGACGACAGTATTGGCGGTGGTGACAATACCGATGAGTGATGAGTGGTGGTGCGTAGTGATGGTAGGTGTCGACATTAGTGATGGTAGTATGTGCTGGGGCATATAATAATATGGGCTTTATTGATCACAATTTATTTACAGTAAGTAAAAAATGAAAGTTGAACTAAATTGGGTCTTTTTAAATATGGGAGTAAATATGGGGGGAGTAAGTCAGAACCGAAATTTGTCTTTTTTGTGGAAGTAAATATGGGCCGTTTAAATAGAGAAATAATGGTGTGGGTTCTGGTGACGTTAAAGGATATATTTATTAGTATCTGGATTAAATTAAAGTAATCAAGTAGTTGAAATGGTTAACACACACACCTAAGTCCCAAATGGCCATGGGTTCGATTTCCATAAGCTGCATTTTTATTCTTTTTTCTCTTTTAAAGCATTTAGGTCCACTAATATTAGAAGGTCTTAAAAATTAAGACTTTAAGACCCTCGAATATTAGTATGTCTAAATGCTTTAATAGTAGTATAGATATTTATTAGTATCTTGAATAAATCAAAATAATCAAGTAGTTGAAGTGGCTAACACACACGCACACCTAAGTCCCAAATGGTCATGGGTTCGATTCCCATAAGCTGCGGTTTTATTCTTTTTTGTCTTTTAAAGCATTTAAGCCTACTAATATTAGAAGGTCTTAAAAATTAAGACTTTAAAACTATCTAATATTAGTAGGCCTAAATGCTTTAATAGTAGTATAGATAAATGTATTAATATTTATAATATATAATATTAAATGCAATATTAATATATAAAAACTAAAATTAGGATGGGTTGTGCTCTTAGATGATTATGCCAACCGTTGGCAGAAAAAAAAAATTACAAGTCGTTTTTAATGAAGTGGAATTGAAAATGTGAATCGATGTGTAGTTCGATAAGAAATTAGCTCCAACTTTTGCATCATAATTATGATAAATAGACAGGTGATAGATTTCGTAATTTCTTTTAAATAAAAAGGTTAATACAATGTTCCATAAATTTTTGTACTTGCAATAATCGTTACAAAGAAAGTTTCGGTTGTGATGTTAACAGGGAGAATTTTGGTTTTCAAAAAATATCATTTTTCTGAAATAGATTACGTGATAACTTTAGTTAAATTAAAAGAGATGATAAAAATATATTCCCTAAATATGTTATCCGAGTTTTTAAATAACGTGAGACGTGACCTAGTGATATAATCAAGTTTCAAGTTTTAGAAGTTATGGTGGAGTCATAACAAGGCCATGACGTTTCCTATTTCGTGATGTAAGGTCATAATCTTCTCCTATATATGACCCCTAATTTTATTTTGGATTGACAACTAGACACTTCCGAGCACCCTTATTGGTCCGATTTGCCACCTGTAATTCTGTAATTGGCCATCGATATTCCACAGCAATTTCGTCAACCCACAAACCAATGACCCTGAAGTAATGGCAAGTAGCTAAATTCACGGCAACACTTATGGAATTTGATATTCTCATTTAAATTCCATTAATTTGATTTACATAAAGATACTGGATTTGATTCTTTCATATTAATTCCATAAAAAACCGGTAAACTTTTATACGAGAAGATTGAATAAAATCCTAAAATCCCGAGATTTACTTATGGAATTTAGTTTTCTCATTTAAATTCCATTAATTAATTTACATAAATATACCGGATTTGATTCTTTCATATTAATTCCACAAAATACCCGTAAAAAATACATCTATTATAGGAATTCATTTATGTGCTTGTTTCACATGTCTAATTATAACAACGGACGCATATATACATTCCACATGTCTACTCTTTTAGGCTATTGAAACCTTAAACATTACTTGAAATTCACTCTTTTTTATTGATGTTTGCTATTTTAAACAATGAACTATACATATGACTCGATTAATTGTAGTTACAGATTACAGATATTGTACTTCAAATTTACTTTTTAAAAAGTCTAACATTAGGCGTGTTCTAACACACAATACATAGTTTGAAACATACCTTAGGCTTACAACACACTCCGGTTCAAGAATCCTCCATAGCCATTCTCACTCAGGAATTTCGTGTTTATGATCGTTTCCTGCACTTTCAACAAATATATTTCAATTAGTTAATATTATGTTTACAATTATTACTAAAATTATAAACATATACTTCAAAAACCGATTTATTTTTCAATATTATATCAAGATTTTCGTAACTATAGTAAGTATCCCTATAAATCAGCTTATTTACTTCTCTAATTTTAAGGATCGAATATATTTACTTCTAAAATATATAACAAATTTCATATGAAAAATTAAATGGTATTATATATTTACCATAACTAACTATCAAAGATTAAGGAAGTTTCAAACTTATATTGAATTTCTCCACCATTATAAACGCTTGATTACTATCCATAGAATTGTTATACTACGATTTCATATGCTACAGCATTCTGATATTCCAGCTTCTTCGATCTACAAACAATTCAAGATAAGTTTTCTTCTTAAATTAATGGTATTTTATAAGACTTATTCAATAAATTAAAGATTTATCATAATGCAATCACATGTGCTAACAGTTAACTTTCAAAATCTGTTTTTGATTCGTGCAGCAATTAACAAAAATGTATAGATAAAGAGCCTGCATGAACTCAAAAGTCGGTATGTAAATCGCTGCTCATTTTCAATTGTGAAGGATTATACACATCATTACCATTATTGCATATTGCATATTATTTTATATTTTCAGTATGTAGATCAGTGACGGCTGCAAATAACTGAAGTCAAACAAATAACTTGGTTCTTAATTCTCAAAACTTAAGAAACTTTACACTTTTTAAAACAATATGCATACTGGATTTCCAGTTTTTTTTAATCATTATTTTGACCTTTTTTGGTTACTTTTGACCTATATGTCCAATTTGTTGCGGTTTTGACTTCTAATCGGATGATATAGCAAATAACCCTAATTTTAGTTCGAAGTTTATCATACGATACTCGATAGAATTACATATGGTTGTCAATTACTACATAAACAACACCATAGGAAAACATAATATGAAGAATCAGCACCGTCGGATTACCTAAGCTATCAATAATCTGTCTCTCTTTAACCAATTTAAACGGCAACGATTTCTTCGATTGAACCGATGGAGACTGAGCAAAAGCAATAGAGTTCCGAACAACGAACGACATGTGTTGTTAATTAGCAGGCCTCATTCGGTTGCTTGAATTGTTGTAACAAAAGGCCAGCAGAGATGGATAAGATCGTCCGGTTGGAAGAGCATATGGCGAGAGACGAACTTCGAACCCCTGAAATGCAAAACCTAAAACGTCTTCTTTACCATTTCATTAAGATGGACTATTTTAGCACTTTGTTGAAATTTTATACCGTAAGCAGGCTCAATAGTCCATCTTAACTAAACACATATATCAGCCCACTCTTACTGAGGCATGCTAATGTGAATTGGATTAGAATTACGTGCACACTATCATTACATTTTATTACACTATATATTTACAAAATCTTAATAAATGGACGAGGCCCTGTACAGGTCTACACATTTCGACCCATATAATTAACAAAAATTATACCACTGATTTCTATAATATATCTCTTGAAGCATGCCCGCCCAGTCGGGCGGGCTATGAAGCTAGTTATATATATACAATTATACAAAATAAAGATCGAAAAACTCATAATTATAATTTATAGCATACTTGTTTCACGTTTACTAAGGTGAGCTTTTTATATCTAGGATATTATCATTAGAGAGAATTGTTCATTGTAATCTTTAATTTTCTTATAGTTCAAGAGATAAATTTCAACTATTAATTAATAATAATTAATGATCAATATTAATCATATATTTCATACATGAAGGATATTTCATACATCAACTTTTTATTTTTTATTTTTTATTTTTATTTTTAGTTTTTAGTTTTAATTTTTTTATTTTAAAATTATTTAATTATTATTTTTTCGTTAAAAAATTAATATTATAGGAAATGATGATATACTTAATCATATGTGATGTTTTGTATAATCAAATGTGATTGTATAGTTGATCACAAGTGACATTTTATACAATCATATATGATCAAGTATAGAAATAAATAAAATTAAAAATTAATAAATAATTAAAATACTAAAATAATACTAAAATAAAAAATATTTATGTGAGTGTCAAATGACCAAAATACTTCTCTATGTATAGAATATGTTATTAATCTTGATGATTAACATGTTGCATGATTTGGCGTTATCGAAACTCGGAGCTTTTTGATTGCGGTAGTATTAGGAAGTGAGATATTATATATTTTATTATTTTAAATTATTTTTTATGATTAACTCATAGAAATCTTAAATGTATGATTTCTTGGGTAGATTGGTTAAAGAACCCTTTGTTGTAATTCGTTTAGCGCTTTGCTAAACTTTCGTAATAAAATTTGTCGTTAAAAAAAATAACAAAAAAATTATTAATGATCAATTGTTGAAATTTGTCCTTTAATATTACATAAAACATTAAAACTTAATGACTACCTTGAATACATCTTTATCAATATATACAAATAAATATTCGATATTAATATTCTATTGACTAATCACTACAAGAAACAAAACATTTAGCGACACACAAAATTAGTGATGCTAACGGGGGCGGGTAGTAACGGATATTGCAAATCCTGTACCCGTAACCGAACTCCAATCCCCGCACACGTCCCTGCCCGCGTAATCCCTAACAGGTTCAGGTAGTTAAATCCCCGCTGGGTACGCATAACCCGATGGGTATTTGATCAAAAGTTCAAGCAAAAGAAATATTAAACACAACACATGTGGTTGGGGTATATTAATACACACATACATGCTATCCATGTTAATTGATAGATACTAACTTGCTATGTGGGAAGAGCGCACCTTTATAGATGTGAAAGTTTGTTTATAAGTTGTATTCTAGCAATGTGAGATCTTATTTTCTTTGTCATTGTCCCACATCGTTTCTTGAAAGAACCAAACATGTAGAATTGCACTATAAAAAGGGGAGAACATAGATAAATAAAAATAACATTTTGCCTTAGTATGTATACGTGTATAAAACGGTGCGGATGGTGGAATACCCGTACCCGACCCATCCCCGCTTCGGGTGTAAAAGTTAAAAACCATCCCCGCCTTGTTACCCATTTAGACGGGTAAAACCCGCCCCGTTAAGGTCGGTACCCATATGTACCCAAATCCACGGATCAAATTGGCATCTCTACCCAAAATAGTTTCACTATATGTAGGTCCTAATTACATGTTTACAAAATTAGTATAAAATTTCAAATTTCACTCGTACTTTTTTAAAAATAAAAAACAAATTAAGTTCTACTTGCATTTTCTAAGAAAACCTTTGATATTAGTCTAGTGACAACAATAATGCAACTGACGCCATCAGTTTTTATCAAATCATCGTCACATCAGCTAACACTCCAACCAACATTCGACTGACATACTCATGCTATCAATAACCATTTTCTTCAGTTTTTTGGGCCCAAGATTTATAAATATACGCACACAATACCCTTTTAGAATACCTTGGGTCGCACCTAAATGTCTTCTCCACTCTTCCCTAGCCGATGTATTCAACTCTTCTCCAGTCTCATCGCTACAACAAACCCTTTAAAGACAACGTGTCTTCGCTATAGGATTTATCAGAATTCATATTTGACCAACCTTATTGCAACGACATGCCGTCGCCATAGAGCTAGCGGGAAACAAAAAATTGGGCGGTCTATTGAAAACTTTGACCAGTTAGAAAGTGTAACGACCTGAGTTTTCTATTTATTAATATGTTAGTATTTCGGTAAGTAAATAACTCGTGATTTCCATTTTTATGTCAAGTATTGATCAATATAATAGTTAGATATGGGTGTTTATGGGATGGAAAGATGGTGATAATTGTTGTTATCAAATATGGGTAGAAACTGGTGAAGTATCGGGAAGAAAAGATCGGAATGGGCTGATCAGGTGGAGATAGCGGCGCTATCTCCTAAATAGCGACGCTATCTATAGCGGACCCAAACAGCAACCCGAATTAGCGAAGAGCTCAAACGCGATTTTGAGATAGCGATGAAGATAGCGACGCTATTTGTCGACGCGAAAAGTCGCGGGGGACAGATAGCGACGCGATTTCTTGGATAGCGACTCTATCTTTCGTTGGTGCACGATACAAGGCAGATTTAAGTCATTTTTCACACACCAAAACCCTAGAAAGTTCTCTCTAAGAGTGTGTGCGATTTTTGAGTGTTCATGAGCAATTGGGGGTAATTTCTTCACCAAATCTTAAGGATTCTTGCTCCTAGTTGAAGATCAAAGGTAAATCTTCACTCCTCTTGGGTTTTAAGCCTTGGATTCAAGTAGGGCAAAACTTGAATCTCAAACCCTAGTTTTGGGTTGTTACTTTAATGGTTAAATGGAAGTTTTATAACTTAGATCTACATCATTTTGACAAGGAAAATGTGTTCATAACATGGATTTATGATGTTATGGAGATTTATGAAATTAGGGTTTTATAAGTTAACTAAAATTAGGAAAATGGCACTAGTAGATAACTAGTGGTAAGAGATGTAGTCAATGATGGTGTTTGATGTTAAATCTTGTGATGATTTATATATTAGGGTTTGGTGGAAGGATTTGAGGCTTTCAAGTCCTGGAAAGTAAAGATTGTGTTCAAAGGACACAAATTGGATTAAGCTTGGCAAATGTGAGTGCATGTGAACTTTCAAAACTGAGTACATAGTTAGGAAATGTTTTATGACTAAATGTTTTATCGAATCTATAAGTAAGCTAGTTATTTATGTGATTTATGATGAATTGCTTATATGATGACGAATTGATTGATTGAGAAATGATGGAGCTATAAGCTCATGATGATGATGACTGACAGATAATGTTGATGATGACGTCCCAAGGGCCGTGATAGATCGGAGGCATTTCGGTTATTACGGTACCTTTTGGTTAGTGGTAGATTGGAGGCATTCCAATTACCCAACACCTATGAGTCCCGGTAGATTGGAGGCTTTCCGGTTACCATCGATGCGACGGTCTTGATAGATAGGAGGCATTCCAATTAGCTTAACATTTGGCCAATGATGAATGAAAGAAAGTGAACCGTTATGAATTTAATAATATTATTTTATTTTAAATGATATTATGTGACTAGTTGTTTATCAGGTCTAAAACCCATGTACCTCACGAGATAATTTTGTCTCAAGTGCTATGTTTGTCTTTTTGCTATGTACTCAGGTTCGGGATCGAAGATCTAGGAGGCCCGTTTAGAAGAGGCCTTGTTGAGATTAGCTCGGTGTTGACGATTTGAGTCCTTATCATGGCTAAGATATAATTTGTAACACCGTTTTTGTATACTCTAATAATCTCAAACAAGAAACCTTTTTCGTTTTTGTAAAGCCGATATTTGACACCGATACATTGTTAAGTATTTTGGGATGAAATTTTATTGAAATATTGTTTTAAAATTTGAGGTGTTACAACTTGGTATCAGAGCTATAGTTTAAGTGAACTAGGTTGAGTTGACCATCTTAGACTTAAACTGAGCTAGTAGGAGCGTAGGTTCCATAGGGTAATTATGAATTGACTGTTGAGACCTTAAGTGTATGTTCAATAGGGTTGATCTTGATGGAATAGGTCATGTTTGGTATTGGACGGTCAATGTGACCGTTACTTTGATGAATTGATTTCTAAATGACTGATGTTTTATTATAGTAAGATCAAGGTTCTAGAAAGTGTAAGGTGTGGCGTGGCGGCACCATCAAGCCTCAGCCACGACGGGCCATGGCGTTTTTCAAGGCGTGACTTAAGGCGCCATGGTCTGTTTCGTAACATCGACGCCGCGCCTCACGCATTGGCGACGCCTTGGTGCCGCCATGGCGCGTTTTTTAGAACCTTGAGTAAGATGGTGCAAACTAGAAGTGGAAGAGGTCCACTTGATCAGGAACAAGATTCAAACCGTGTTCATCCTCCGGTGTTTGGCCCCGAGCCACGTGTGGAAGAGGAAAACTCCGGGGTTGTGAGGACCACACCCCGCTAACTGTGGAACATCTCCAAACTATGTTCAACTAAATGAGGGATGTCGTGAATGATGATGTGAACCGACTCCTCAATGAACATAGGGAGCGGGAGAGGCGGGAGGAATCCCCACCCGGCACAAAAAACAAGTCAAGTAGCGTTGCTTAAACTGAAAAGTCTTCAACTGAGGAAGAAAGTGACCCCGACCCGAGGGAGAGGAAGGGTTGCACTTATAAGAACTTTGTGGCTTTTAAGCCCGATAACTACTATGGGAGCTCCGAACCCAAAGTCACGATCTGTTGGATCCGTGAAACCGAACAAGTCCTCGAAGCTAGTACATGTAAGGATGGGGATATGGTTATCTATGCCTCTCGATTATTGAAGGATGAAGCCCTCGTTTGGTGGGTCACCATGTATGAAACATTGGGAAAGATGGCGGTGTACCAGATGACTTGGGAAGAATTTGTGAAGCGGTTGAAGGCAAAGTTTTGCCCCGAAAGGAACTTGGAAAGGCTCCAAGAAGAGTTTGTTCATTTGAAGAAGGAAGGTATGAGTGTAGATGAATACACTAAGAATTTCACGGGATTGATCCCGTTTGTGATCAAATTGTATCCGGATGAAAGATCCCGGATTGTTCGTTATGCTAATGGGCTCCCGTGTGAGTATGAGTTGGAAGTAAAAAGGGCCGTCACACTAGATGAAGCAATTAGTGCGGCGAGGAATGTGGAAGAGGTGGGCCGAAGAAAGGTCAATGAAAGGCCGGCGAAGTTTGAAAAAAGGAAGTTCGAAGGAAGCTCGGGATCGGTGAAAAAGGGAAGGTTCACCCCGACTTTTTCAAAGCAAACAAGAGTGGGCACATGTAAGAAATGTGGCAAGGACCACAAGGGTGAGTGTTTGGCGGACTCAAAATCTTGTTTCAAATGTGGGAGGATAGGGCATAAGGCAAGGGATTGTCGGGCCAAGACCGTGGATGAGATTGAATGCTATTCGTGCCACGAAAAAGGGCACTATAGCAATGCTTGCCCGAAAAAGGGAAATGAGACAATGGTGTCGACCGCTCAAAAGAAGGTGGGGCCGAAAAAAGTCAAAGGTCGATCCTTCCAACTTACTAGAGAGGAAGCAAAGGAGGCCCACGATGTCGTTTCAGGTACCCTACTCGTTAACTCTATTCCCGCTCGGATCTTATTTGACTCGGGTGCTACTTATTCGTTTGTGTCGCATGATTTTGTTGTGAATTTGAATGTGCCCTTAGAACTCCTTGATGAAATTTATAATATTAAAATTGCGGATGGTAAAACCTCCATGGTTCAACATATGTATCGAGATGTGAACTAGAAATAGACGGGAAAAAGTTTAAGGTAAATTTGTTGCCCATGGGGATTGCGGGATTTGATGTAGTTATTGGTATGGATTGGTTAGGCGGCCATCTAGCAATAATATTATGTGGGAAAAAGATAGTATCGATTAAGACTTCCGATAATGAAAATGTTTATGTGTTTGGTGAGAAGCGGCACCACATGCCAAGTCTTATGACCGCGGTTAAAGCAAGAAAGTGTGCAGCTAAAGGGTGTTCATCTTTTATAGCCTATGTAATAGATGGGAGAAAAGAAAAGAAAACAATGGAAAACGTGAAGGTGATTCGGGATTTCCCCGAAGTGTTTCCTGACGATTTACCAGGATTACCACCCGAGAGGCAAGTTGAGTTTCACATTGATTTAGTTCCGGGAGCTAAGCCGATAGCTCGTGCTCCGTACCGTTTGGCTCCCACCGAGAAGCGGGGATTAATGTCACAATCGCAAGAATTATTCGACAAGGGGTTTATTCGTCCTAGTTCATCTCCTTGGGGTGCGCACGTGTTGTTTGTTAAAAAGAAGGATGGTTCGATGAGTATGTGCATCGATTACCGAGAATTGAATAAGATGACTATTAAAAACCGATACCCGTTGCCTAGGATCGACAATTTATTTGATCAACTTGAAGGTGCCGATTATTTCTCAAAGATCAACTCGAGATCGGGTTATCATCAAGTTCGGGTAAAAGAAGTAGACACCGAGAAGACGGCGTTTCGTACACGTTATGGGCATTACGAGTTCCTAGTGATGCCGTTTGGGTTGACTAATGATCCGGCCATTTTTATGGACCTTATGAATCGGGTTTGTAAACCATTCCTCGATAAGTTTCTCATCGTATTCATTGACGACATTCTCATATATTCGAAAACCAAAGAAGAACACGGAAGTCACATAAGGAAAACGTTAGAAGTGCTACAACGGGAAAAATTGTATGCAAAGTTTTCCAAGTGTGAATTTTGGATTCGAGAAGTCCAATTCCTTGGTCACGTGGTGTCACGAGAAGGAATCAAGGTTGACCCGTCAAAAATTGAAGCGGTTATGAAGTGGGAACCTCCCCGAACCCCAACCGAAGTGAGAAGTTTTCTCGGGCTTGCCGGTTATTATCGCTGATTTATTCAAGATTTTTCTCGAGTGGCGACTCCACTCACATTGTTAACCCGGAAGAGTAGCAAGTTCGTATGGGGAGAAAAGCAAGAAAAGGCATTCGCCTTATCGAAGGAAATGTTATGTAACGCCCCGATTCTTACGCTGCCCGAAGGAATGGAAGACTTTGTTGTTTATAGAGATGCTTCGAATAAGGGTTTGGGTTGTGTTTTGATGCAACAAGGAAAAGTGATTGCCTACGCCTCGAGACAATTGAAGGATGCGGAAACGAGGTACACGACTCACGATTTGGATTTCGCGGCGATAGTGTTTGCTTTGAAGTTGTGGAGACATTACTTGTATGGTACGAGGTGTACGTTGTACACGGACCACAAAACTCTTCAATATGTTTTCACTCAAAAAGATTAAATGTGAGACAAAGAAGGTGGGTTGAATTGATAAACGACTATGATTGTGAAATTGTTTATCACACGGGGAAGGCCAACGTGGTAGCTGACGCCTTAAGCCGAAAAGTTCATGAAAAGACGATTAAGGGAAAATTAACATGGATTGAAGTAGTCTCTAGTATTGTGGAACGAATCAAGAATGCCCAACTAGAGGTGATGGAAAAAGACGAGCTAAGTCAAGAGCGTTTGGGTAAGAACCAACATTTTGTAGAGAATGGTCAAGGGTTAAAAATCGTTGGTGGTCGGATGTGGGTTCCCAAGTTCGGGGGTACCCGAAAGGAGTTGTTGAATGATGTTCATAAGTCTAAGTATTCGATCCACCCGGGAAGTACAAAAATGTATCAAGATTTGAATAGAGCTTATTGGTGGCCCGGGATGAAAGCAAGAGTGGCAAAGTACATCTCTAAGTGTGCCACGTGTGCACAAGTGAAGGTCGAGCATCAAGTACCGTATGGAGTAGCTCAATCGTTGCAAGTACCGGCCGGAAAATGGGAAGATATAACAATGGATTTCATTGTTGGATTGCCAAAGACGAGCAAGAATCACGACGCTATTTGGGTCATAGTTGACCGGTTGACCAAAAGTGCATCATTTTTAGCGATCCGGGAAATCATGCCACACGAAAAGTTGGCAAAGTTGTATGTGGACGGAGTAGTAAGACTTCATGGGGTCCCGTTATCGATTGTGTCTGATAGAGATGCGAGGTTTACCTCGAGATTTTGGAGATCGATGCAAGAAGAGTTGGGAACGAAATTGCGGTTGAGTACGGCTTACCACCCGCAAACCAATGGTCAAAGTGAAAGAACTATTCAAACGGTTGAAAATATGTTTGTTGGATTTATGTGCACAGTCAAGTACACGTGTCATCGTGTCCAATGTTATAAGGCACTTAAGGGTCACACCACTACACACCCAATAATGGACAACCGAATAAAGTAAGTTGTGTGGAATAATTAACTAGTTAAGTTAATTATAAAGAAAAGAATAAATAATAATAAGTTAATTATTATTTAAGAGGAAGGTTAAATATTAAGTTAAATCTTTAACGGACAGTTAATTAATAATTAATTAACTAACTAGTAAAATTCCAAGGGTTTAAAGTATTAATAGGAAGTTTAATTATGTGATTAAACATAATTAAACTCCAAGGACTTAATGGTAACTTATTCCCTTATAAATAACGGACTAAGGTTAAGGTTTAAGGGTTACACATTACACCACAAAAGAACCCTAGACACTCCCTCTCTCTCCCCTTGTGTTCGACGTTTCGAAAACCCCAAGAGGGTTTCGGATTGCTTGTTCGACCGAAGCCACACACACACACAAGTCATTGTGTATTACTTTGTTGGTACAACGCGGTCTTGCAGCGTGTTCAGGTGGTGCAGTAGAGGTGGATCATTCTTTAGCAATCTAGAGGTATTGTTCTTATACTAACCATCTTTTTGTTCTTGTGATCCCATTGTTTAGTAGTGATCAAGTATGTAAGATTCAAGTTCCGCCATGTGAATCGTACAAGATATTCCTACAGTGATATCAGAGCTTTCTACTAGTCTCAATGGGATTCGGTTGAGTTTCTTTTCGTCTAGAAAAGAACCCTCGAAATTTCGAATCCAAGTATGTGTTCTTCAAGTTTCGAATGAACATTGGATTGAATAGGGTTCTAGATAAAAAGAAATTAGGTTTCTTTTTCCTCTTCTTTTTATTTCGAAATTTCGTATATATGTATATATATTATTAAGTTTTTTTTATCTTAGAAAGAAACCTAGTATGTTTTTTTCCAAGAAAATTGTTCAAGTTTATGAACAATTGGATTAAATAGGTTTCAAGATAAAAGAAATTATTTTTCTTTTTGTTTAGAAAGAAAACCCTAGAATGTTTGATCCAAGAAAAGTTGTTCAAGTTTATGAACAATTGGATTGACTAGGATTTTTAGACAAAAAGGAAAAAGGTTATTATTATTGTGAATTAATAAACAATTAAAGCGGGAGTCGAAACCGAACCAACCAACTCGGTTGGGGCTCGGTTCGACGACCGAGTGGTCGGCCGAAACCGAACCCACCGAGTTCTCGGTTGGGTGATGGTTTCTTGGTGACCAAGTTATCGGTTTTAGGGTACAAGATTTTATGTGACCTAAATCGGGAATAAAGAATCTACAAGATTTTATGTAAGATCTTTTATTTTTATAAAGTCAATCTATGTAAATTTTTTTGATTTTTTGACTAACTATCAAGAATAAAATCAAAAAAGGAAAGGATTTACATAAATCTTGACTAGATTAATTTTTTTATTAATAATAAAAGATAATAAAATATTAAAACCAAAATAATTTTGAAATTAAAGGGGAAATAGGAAATCAGTTTATGGGTAAGTTAAAAATTATCAGTTTGGTAATTTAATAATTATCAGTTTATTTATTTATTTATTTATTTATGAAATATGACATAACCCAAAAGTCGTGACATTGTGTTTAATTTAATAGTTCCGAAAATTTTAAATATTTTTTTTCTTTCGGAAATTAACATATTTTTTTAAAAATTATACAAAACACAAAACTAAGTCTTTTTAAATAATTGCATGTATTTATTTTATTTCTTAAATCTTTTTGGAAATAAAAAGGTGGTAATTATAAACAGTTAGTTTATAAAACCAAGGTTTTAATAAAAGATGGATTTTTATAAAAGAACATTTATAAAACCAATTTTTAAATTGTAATGGCGATATAAACAGTTAGTTTATAAAACCAAGTTTTAAAAAGGTAAAATTAAAAGTGGAATTTATAAACAATTAGTTTATAAAACCAAGTAATTTTTCATAAGTTTTAAAAACTGCCTAAAGTTTTCGAACAAAGGAAAATCCTTTTTAGAAAATCTTAGATCATAGTGCAACCCACCTAATGGAACACCTTAGTTGTTAAACGATATTCACATTGTAAGGAGAAAGAACCTTAGATGTGGATTCAAATCATTGAGAGTGTTAGGGTGCGTAGGGTCTTGTGATAATCGGGAGTCCCGGCGCAAGGCATCGCACTGTCTTAGGTGGTACGATCTATTTTGGTGATAATCAGGAGTCCCGGCCCAAAATGCACTAGAGGGTTTAAAACATGTACAAGTTTGTTGTTCAACTTGATATCTCGAACATCTAGGAATCGTTTCTAGTTCAAGAGGCGATCAGTACGGCTATACCTACCAGAAATAGCGTGACTCTAATGGAAAGTGCCCAAACCTTGCATTAGAGGGCGTGAAATATGGATCCTAGTCTAATTATTATTCTTATAAGGTCAAAATATTAGAAGTTATTTATTTATATAATCACATTAACCGTTTGTTGTTTTTCTTATAGATGTATGTACTGTCAGAAATTCCGTTTTACTCACCAAACGAATCGCGAAAGTTCATCACTGGAAAATGGAAGCTTACTGGTCCGAACTACAAAGTTTGGAAAGTGCATTTTAGGAGTTACCTAAAAGCACAAAATCTACTGTACGTGATAGACGAGGTGCCCAAGGGACAACCAGGGCAAGATGCCCAGGATGATAAGCTTGACGCTTATTATCAGTATCTGGCTGATGAATCACAAGTTATGTCGATTCTTATCACTTCATTAATTTATTTCTATAAGGACGAATCATAAGTTATTTCTTATGGATAATCTACGTAAGAAACCATGCTATGAGTTTGTCCAATATCTTGAGGAGACGTTTAAAGATAACACTGAAGATAGTAAGCAGTTCATTTTACAAGAAATCTTTTAATCAAAGATGAAAGATGAACAACCATTAAGTGACCATCTTATTAACATAAGAACGTTACTAGAATGTCTCACCCAAGTTACTGGCACATCAAACCAGTATGAACAAGTTTTGTTCTTGTTTGGATCCCTCACTCAATACTATCAGGATAAGGCAGTACGTTTGGTTGGGAGTTTTGATTTGACTGTTGCAGGATTACACGAGAATCTCTTGTGTATACGCGATGTTCAAAGGCTAGAGGAAGAACCACTTCCTGAGGTTCAGATGGATGAGTTCGATGATTGGTTAAGAGACTTTGCTGATTTGTGTTGCCCAACTTGTGGCAGCAAGGATATTTGCGAGCACACGTCCGATGTGGGACTGTTGGACACTGAATTTTTCAGTGATTCAGGTATCTTTATGATTGATTGTCTCATTACTTCTAGTGAATCCTGGGTATTGGATATCGGATGTGGTCATCACATTTGCAATCATTTGCAGGGATTTAAGAAGAACAGGAGGCTGGGACGAGGAGATGTTGAACTACGAGTAGGCGAAGGTTCCAAGGATGGAGCTGAATCCGTAGGAACATATCTTCTCAAGTTGCCTTCAGGAAGAGTTTTGGAACTTAAAGACTGTTATTATGTTCCTAGACTTATTAAAAATGTTATTTCGTTTGATTTACTTATAGACAGTGGTTTTTATTATGAGTTTTATGGAAAAACAATTTCGTGTGTAAAAGATGACATTTTATATTTTAAAGCTAACTCTCATAATGGTCTATACACATTAAATCTAAATAACATAGAACGAGACGTTTATCATATAAGTAAAAGATCCAAGAGTAACTTGAATCAAACTTATCTTTGGCATTGTCGTTTAGGTCATATAAACGAGACTCGCATTAATTAGTTTTCAAACAAACTTTTCATTTCAAAACTTACTATTTTAGGAAACTTTCTATTTTTGAAAATTTCTACTTTTAGCAATGAAACTTATTTTAGATTTTATTGTGTGGTTGTTTGATTACTATTTCACTTGCTTTAATGACATGAACGTTACACTTCTGTTCTGCCGCAAAATATTTAATGAAGTAAAACTCATTTTTGGCGGGGTGTGACACATGCACAATTTGTTATGTTATTTTTTTGAGTAAATTACACAGAAGGTCCCTGAGGTTTCCCACTTATTACATTCACAGTCCCTGAACTTCGTTTATTACACTGGAAGTCTCTGGTGTATTTAATTTGTTACACTCGACGTCCCTCTGTCAAACGGGCATCTAAAATATCTGTTAAGTGACCCACGTGCACATCACATGATAGCCAAAATCGTAATTTCCCTTCCGCTTTTAAAGAGTAAATTACACGAAAGGTCCCTGTGGTTTGCCACTTATTACAACCACAGTCCTTGAACTTCGTTTATTACACTGGAAGTTCCTGGTGTATTCAATTTGTTGTTGGAATATGCTTCACGTTCATGACATATAGTTATATGGCTAGACGCATGTGAGCCTAAAGGGCACACACTTATACACCAAACACCATTTAATATATATAATGTAATTAGGGTAATTATATTATTTATATAAACTATAATTACTTGGCTAGCTATGTTTTAATTAATTGTTAAGTTAAAACATATTAGTGTGTAATTATAAAGAATCAAAAGGATAAGGGGCTAAGTGTCATATCTCATAACTTGTATTATGAATATATACTTAAATTAGGGAGCAAGAAAGATTAACCCTAATCTCTCCCTCTCCTACTCACAGCCGTAGCCTCAATGGTGAAGCTCTCTTTTCTTTTCTTGTTGTTTTCTGTCTACACGTACAACAATTAAAGGCAAAGATAAAACCTTCTTTTTCCCTTTGAATTGTCATGATGTACGTGCGTGGGATACAACGAACAAACAGACGCAATATTGTTGTGGTTTGGGTTTTGATTCTTGAGCAAGGGACTAGCATCTTATTTGGTGTTCTTGATATGGTGTAGTGTGGATACCATTAGAGGAATTTTACACTGAATTCTTGGAGTTCTTCATCCTCATTCATTGGTGTAATCAAAGGCTTCAAGTGTATGATTTCCATCTTAACTCTTTGATATTATTGCTTAATTACTTTGTCAATATGTAGATCTGTTATTAGTGATTTAATAAATTATTTCCGTTGCGTTTTACTTTGATTAAACCGTAAATCACTAACAGTGGTATCAGAGTCATCATATTGATGATTTAATTAGCAAGTTTTTGTAAAAAGTAGCAATTTTTTTTTATAAAAGTGGGTTAAAAATTTGATTTTTTGGAATCCTAATTGCTACTAGTTACAAAAACTTAAATAAAAAATTGATCTTGTAATTGAATTTTTTATTTTATTTGGCTTGGCTTTTTATATTAATTGTTAATTATTCATATGGCAAAACATGTATTTTTGCCATATCCAAGCCAAAACCTTGTCAGATGTTGATTGATTGTGCAAAATCGATGAAAACCTAGACCATTTGTGATTGTGTTGAATGCTTGGATTGTTTGGTTATTTGGAAAAGCCGTGTTTTTGGCGATGTTGTAATTTTTATTTTTTATTTTTATTTTGGTGCCATTTTTTTGGGGCAATTTGTCAATGTAAAAGTAATAGAATAGATTGTATTTCATTATTTTTTTGTATTGTAAATTGTTGACCAAGATTGAAGAAAAATGAAGAAAACAATAAATTTCCGTCACATACGGACTCCGTTTTGGGCGTTTCAAAAGCCTAAAATGCTTGCCAAGTCGTGGGCTACAACTTTCCAGAAGGCAGGGAAGACCAACGATGACTCCTTCAGTGACTTTTCGGGCTTCAAAGTCTGCTGGAAATTCCTAGCAGATTGCAAGTTTTCACAAATTTGGTTTCTACTTGCTCAGAATGTCTTGTAGCAAGTGGGAGCCCATTGGGTTTATGTAGTCCCGTTCGGGTTCATGTTGGCCCGTTCCGTAGTTTGACCCTTCGGTCCGTCGTGATGACTCACGTGACCGAATTTAGGTTATTATCGGTCGAGGTTTTGCACAAATTATGTTGCATGTTTTTCTTTATGTTTGTGGTTGTTTAAATTTCTATTAGATACAAATAATAAAACAATTAAAAATATGATTTTTTCACACAAACATTAAAACATCCAAATCTTTACTCATCTTTGATTACTTGTTAATCATTAATGATCATTCTTTAATCTCAACTAGCCTTTTGATTAAAACAAAAGTTAAAATATGATTTGAAACTTATAAATTAATAATCGCTAAAAATTTTACCGCTTATTAAACCGACATATGAAGTGGTACGAATGAAGTACATGATTCATTCATATCTTAAATAAATTTTTTCTTAAAATTTCATACCTAAAATTTAAGTCACGCCGTCCAATTGGTTGAAATCACTTGCTTCTACTTTTAAATTCACGTGAGACGTGGTTTGAATTTAGATTCGAGGTCATTATTGTCTACGCGTTAGACCTAGATTTATTTTGACATGAGTTCACATTGGATGACTTAATCGAGTTAACGGTGAGACCTTGACACGAGGCAAAGATGCGACAAACATGCCACTTGACCCTAGATGCTTGTTCACTAGGTGCCATGAAGTCCCATAACTCTAAAAGTTGCACTTGTAATGCATTTGTTGATCGTCACCTACCTATTGGATCTATCATCACTAGCATATCAACTGATGCAGTGATAGAAGCTAAATAGGATCTTAGCTTTTAATTACATTAATTGGGTAGTTCATTTTTTAAAAGAAATTATTATTGAAAATACTATTTTTTGAACTTTGTGTGTTATACAGATAACAACAACAAATCAAAACCTAAGTATCTCCACTCTAAAATCAGTTCTTGAAAACTGAAATCGACTAATATCGAACTCTAAGGATTGTCCTTAGAGATGAGAACATTTCGATACACCTATAAGAGGCCTTACCTGAGGCACTTCCTGCCAATGCTTCTGCTGCTGTTCGTCAAGCCTTTACCGAAACGTTTAACGAACACCAAGAAGTCGCTACTCCTACGCTTGTGAGCATGAACCTCGCGATCCGAAAGAACTTCGAGTAACTCACAGCATATGACACGTTAAGCGATTTGAAAATGATATTTCAACAACAAGCAGAACATGAACTGTTCGAAACAGTTAAAGCATCCCACGCTTACAAGCAGGAAGACGGCCAATCAGTTAGCACTTACATCTTGAATATGAAATGCTATCTTGATCAAATGGAGCGTCTTGGTTACCCCTTACCACAAGTTCTTGGAATGAGCTTGATTCTTACCTCACTATCCAAGGACTATGACCAGTTTGAAAAGAGTTTTAAAAGTGCATAGCATGGGGAAGACAATGGTTGAATAGCATGCTATGGTAAAACTGGTTGACCAAGGGTTACCCAATACTTTTCTAGCAATCAGGGAAGGTAGAACCGCAAGCACGAGTCAAGAGTCTAGGTAAGGGTAAGCTAGTTTACTTTTCCAAACCTACGATTCCCCTGAAGGATTTATGTGCATAGTTAGTCAACCTATGATGGTACATCCATGCCTACGAAACACTTAAGGGTCACACCGGTGAGTGCATGTTATTCGAGTAAGATATGTAATGATACTTGGAAGAGGAATGATTCATAATAAGTCATTTATGAATCAGTTAAGTATTAAGTCAAGTTTGACTTATTACTAGATTAGTTTATCTAACTAATTAATACAAGTATTTGTACATTTACTAGTTAAGTAAATATACAATGTGTTAATTATAGATTATCCATAATATGATTTAAAACTATTAAATCATATGGTGTTGGATAATATTATTGTGTAAATTATATAAAGGTTATTATATAATTAATTATTAAAAGTATTTATACAAGGCATATATTTCGTGTATATGTATTATACCGAAATATATATTAAAGTGTATTAATACTAGACATTTAATAGTTAATTAAGTGCAATAATAAAAGAATAAATAAACTATAAGGAAATGAAACGTAAAAAGGAAAATTAATAAGGAATTGATCTTAATTAAACTAGAGGGTCCTAAGTGCAACTTATTTATCTATAAATAGGAGGCTGGGTAACCCTAATTCCTCCTTACTTGCCACAAATTCCTTCCCCCTCCTCTCCCTAGGTTTCGCCGAACACACCCCAAGACACAAGCATTGTGTTCTTCGTTCTTCGTTCGTTCTTCGTATTCTTCAAGTGTTGAAGATCAAAGATCATTACAAGGATCAACTAGAAGGTCGCTCGTTGTGTTCATCATCAGTGGACTAACTTAAGCAAGATTAAGGTATGTTTTGAGAAAACCTTTTCTCCCTTCTCCCCTCTTGGCCGAATTCGAACCCAAGAACCCTAGGGTTCTTGGTGTTAGGCGAGATACACACAAGTGTGTGTGTGTGTGTGTTCGAGTTTTCCGTACAAGGTTTCTTTCTTGTTAATCAAGTCTAGATTTCCAAGATCCAAATCCTTTAGAGTTTAAGGATTAAGTTTAATCTCAGTTCCGCTTTTAGGGATTAAACTAGCTAGTTGGTTTAACCGGTCAAGAACAAGTTCATGTTCTTGGTGAGTATGGTTCGAACCAAGAGACTAGGAGGTTGACCCAAGTGGTCAATCAGTTACAATGAAACCCTTCAGTGGTATCAGAGCGTTGGTTTAGAGATCTAAACTAGATTAACAAAGTTTTTTTTTGTTTAATTTTATTAAAGTTTTTTTTTTGTTCCAACTTCTTCTTCTTCTCCTTGTATTTTCGAAAAGGGTAAGAACCCTAGGACCAAGTATGTTAAACTAGTTAAGCTTAATTGGTCAAAAGGATTCTAGAAAACCCTAGAAATTTCGTGTAAGGCAAAGAACCCTAGGATCAAGTATATTAAACAAGATTTGTTTAATTGATCAAAAGGCTTCTTTTCCCTAACCCTAGTATTTTTCGAAAATTTAGAACCCTAGGATCAAGAATATCAAAGTTCTTGATCAAGAGGATTCTTTTCTTAATTACTTGATCTTTAAAATCTAGGACCAAGTATGTTAAACCAAGTTTTGGTTTAATTGGTCAAAAAAGATTCTTTCCTTTTTTCCTTAAGATTTCGTGATCTAGGAGGTCCCTTGGACACCAAGTTTGTTAAACTAGCTTAGTTTAATTGGTGGAAAAGTTTCCTAGGCTTTAAGGAATTTTTCGAAAACCCTAGATGTAATCTAGAACCCCTAGAACATTAAACTAATTTGAGTTTAATTGTTTAAAAGAATTAATTAAGATAATGATCTAAAACCTAGATAATTAAACAAGTTCATGTTTAAAAGGTTTAATTATTATTTTAGTAGATTTATTAAAACTAGTTCTTTAAACTTTGAAATCTAGACAATGTTTATTGTCTATAAGGTTTAAATTAAAAAATTTAAATAAATTTATTAAGATTATAATCTATCCTAGAGTTTAAACAAAGTTTATTGTTTAGATAGGATTGATTAGGATTAATTTTTGATAAATGATGTTTTTGATCAAGAAAGTCAAAACCCTAATTTTGATTGATCAAGAACAAGATTAGGGTTTAACTAATTAATAAGGATTAAAAGAAGTGTTAATTTTTAGTTCAAGAAATTAACAAGATGTATTTATTTATTTATATAGATATATATAATTTCGGATTTTTAAATATTTAAAAAGGGGTAAAATGAATTTTAATAAATAAAGTAGTTTATACGTATTTTTAATTAGTTCAAGTTAAAGTACGTACGTATAAATTAGATGTAATATTCTTATTAGAATGTTACAAGTTTATTTTAAAAGAAAATATATATGTACATATATTAAATATAAGATTAAATGGAACATTAAAAGATAATGTTATTTTGATCTTAAAGATTAATAATATAACTAGTTATTGTATAAGTTGATTATATAATTGAAACTAGAAAGTACAAAGTTATGATTTCATTATAACTAGAAATTATACAAGTTGAGATTATATGACGAACTAGAAATATACAAAGTTATATATTATTATTATAAGGTGTATAAAGTTATAAGTTATTATAACTAGATAATTATACAGGTATAATATAAGTAGTTTACAAGTCATGTAAGATACTAGATTAATGATCAAGGAATAAATAACAAGAGAACTTTATAACCTATATTTAACTAGTCCAAGTTAAATGTAAGAAAGGATTAAACAAACTAAGAATTATTATATATAGTCTTTTTATAATAAGGTTATTAGTTTCACCAAGTATAGACCGGTGATTGTGTTTGCTTAAGTTCCATCATGGTTGTTGGAACTAGTGGGAGCTACACAAGAAAATCACAAAGTTTATAAATGTGTCGTCAAGACATAAGTTTTGGTCGAATCTAATAAGTCAAAACAAATGTTTGATTTCATTATTAAACATGTGAAAAACAAGACGTGTTAAACTAGATTTATGATTCAAGTTTATGAATCATAAAAGAATTAAAAGTTTAACATAAGTTTTTAAGTTTTACAAGAAGGATAAAACAAGTAAGTTTTATTCTAGATAAGGTTTTTCACAAAACCTAGTAAAACGTTTTGTACACCTCGTTTTAGGTATACATATAAGTCTCGCAATTCTTGAAACTATAAGTTTTAAGAAAAGTTCTTCAGATTTAAAAAAGGTGTCTTGTAGAATTCTTGAATTCACAAGTCACACATTTTAAACAAGGATTAAGATTGGAATAAAGGTTTAAGTTTAGTTCAAGACTTAAACAAACCCAAGAAAATCTTAGATCTAAGTACTATCCACCTAATGGAATACCTCACTTGTTCAACGATATTCATATTGTAAGGATAAAGAACCTTAGATATGGATTCAAATCATTGCGAGTGTTAGGGTGCGTAAGGTTCTGTGATAATCGGGAGTCCCGTCGCAGAGCATCGCACTGTCTTAGATGGTCTGATCTACTTTGGTGATAATCGGGAGTCCTGGCCCAAAAAGTACTTGAGTAGAATAAACATACTAGACTTTATTACTAACTTAGAAATGTACAATTAAATTGTACAAAGTTGTAATAAGTTATAAGTCTAAAGATTCTACGACCCCTAGGAATCGTGTCAAGTCTTGATACGATCGGTAAGGATGTTACCTACCAGAAATAGCATGTCTCGTCGGGAAGTGCCCAAACCTTATGGCGAGAATGTGATATATGGATCATAGGCCTAAAATATTAATTATGGGTTTATAATATATTTTAGAGAATGTTTATTGATGATTACTAATTAAACTGGGTTTGATTTGTAGATGGCAGCAACAGCCACAACGACAAGTACCAACAATCTCTCACTTCGCTCAATCCTAGAAAAGGAAAAGTTGACTGGGTCAAACTTTCTCAATTGGGAGCACAATCTTCGCATTGTGCTCAGGCATGAGAGAAAGTGGTATGTCTTGGAAAGAGCAGTACCAAATGTCCCTGCCACGAATGCTAAAGCTGAAGCAAGGCATGCTTATGATAAGCAAGTGATGCGCTCGATGTGAGCTGTTTGATGCTCGCAACCATGAGTCCAGATTTACAAGCGGGGCTTATGGATGTGCCTGCATTTGAGATGATCCAGTAACTTAGGGATTCATTTCAAGAGCAAGCTCGCACAGAGAGGTTCGACATCAATCGAGCCTTCAACTCTTGCAAGATGGTCAAAGGAACACCGGTGAGTGCACACGTCATGAAAATGAAAGGGCACATGGATCACCTGGCTAGACTCGGTCACCCTATACCGTTGCAAATGGCAACATACACTATTCTCAATTCGTTGTCTGATGACTACAATCCTTTTGTGGTCAACTACAATATGCATAATATGGAGAAATCCATTGCTGAGCTACATTCCATGCTCAAGACAGCTGAATTGAGTTTGGGGACTAAGTCTAAGGATGTTCTAATGATCGGTAATAGCAGTAGCGGTGGCAAGAAGAGAAAAGGGCATGGTGGTAAAGGAAAGGGTAAAACCAATCCTAGCCAAGGAGTGCCAAATGGTAAAGGTGTCAAACATAAGGTCAAGAAGGTTAAGCCTAACACAGCGAGGACCGAGAATCGGTTCCTCAAGTGTGGTGAGGCTGGGCATTGGAAAAAAAATTGTCCAAAGGGTGCAAGTGGTGGTGGAGGAAACGCAAGTTCCTCAGGTAACACAACCACACTTCTTAATCACTTTCAAGATACTTGTAAAGTACGTTACGAGTAATCCAACTTTTGCAATCGTTTATTGCAGGTGGAGATGGAAAGTGATGATGACCGACATGAGATGGTGATAATCCCACGAGCACCAAGATTTTTATAATTCAGTATTTTATGGATTCAGTAAAACAATCTCATTTTTGTTGGATAATTTTTATTTTATGTTAAAACAAGTTTTTCTTTGGTTTTAATAAGAATCCATGGTTGAATTATATTATGTTATGTGTGCATGTGTGACAATTACCCTAGTCAAGGTTTATGACTAGATTGTAAGTCAAGTTTTTGATTTACTTTATATTTCATGTTTTATACTTGTTTGATTGTTGTAAATGTCTTAGATAGCTCAAATACTTAGATACTAGAAATTAGAAGTTTCTTCTAAAGTATTTAAGAGATTTTATGAAAGCATAAGGTTCAAAAGTTATTGAACCTAGTTAAAACATCTTAAGTAATAAATTACTTATGATAGTACGTTTTAAATATTAGTGTTAATATAGTATGATTATATTGGATATAATCAAGATAGACTTTAAAGAGTATTATTACAAGTCTTTAATACTTGTGATAAAGGAATTTAATGAAGTCATAATTCCTTAATAGGAATAATTGGATATTCGTAAAATCCAAGTAAAATGACTTAGACATTAAATGAACTCTTAAAAGGGACAAACTATATTAAAGTATTTAGGAATTAAAAGGTATTGTTGCAAGTCTTTTATGCTTGTAATAAATACAATATTTAATCAAGTCATAATTCCCTAATAGGAATAATAGATATTTGAGAAATCCAAGAAATGATTTTGGCATTAAATAAGATTTTAAAAGAATACTAATATGTTTAAGAATTGGAAGTATCCTTTCAAGTGTCTTATACTTGTTAGATACAGTAGTCAATGAAAGTCATGATTCCCTTATCAGGAATGTTGGACATTCGCAAATCCAAAGGATGACTTTGATAATTGATTAATTCTTAAAGGGTTAAGCTATAAGTTTTGACTTAGTCAAAGGTAGTAGTTTAAGTAATGCTTATTTCCATACAATTTAGTGGGAGCTATGACTAACGTATTCATTAGAGGTACTAGTGAATATAGTAAAGTTAGTTATGACATTAACAACAAGGAATTACCAAGTCGTTAGCCAAAGAGTTAAGAGAAATAAATGATCATTGATTAGATAATTGCAAACCTAATAGCGTGATCACAAGTCTTGTGATTAATTATTGCATATCTAATAGGATGTTCACATTCCAGTGAACAAGTTAATCATTTAAGGAAATTTCTTTAACTAGTAAGAATATCTACAAATCAAGTAGCTGAAAGAGATTTAGTTACAAGGCAAGTTTTATAGATTCAAGAAACTAAATGAGTTATTTTTCCAATCCTCCTATGTTTACCGAATCATATAAAAGAGAAAGACTAGAATATGTTCTAAATGTTGCATGAACAATATCTAGCAAAGACAAAAGTAATAGTATTCCTAAAATACTCGTCTTATGTCTTTAGTTTAATGGAAATGTATAATTGTAATTAGTGATAAAAGTTTCAATTAAGGAGTCATTGAGCAATCAACACAAACGCAAAGAATAAGTAATGATCCAGTAATAATTCAGTATCTATGTCCAGTGAGGAATAATACATGATTTAGTATCATTGTTATTCAGAATTTGTATGTTTTTCAATATCCATGAATAAAAGTCTATTTATTCAAAAAGATATAAATAGAGATAGAGTGTTCTTTACTAGGAGACGCTATTAAAGAGTTTTTCAAAAAACTATACCTGGGTTACACAAAGCTGTTTTTATGGGGTTGGTTACCTACATGCCCATCTAGAAGGCCACTGTAGCTCGTATCATTAAGACAAAGGTTACAAACTTGCACAAGTGGGAGTCTGAAGGATTTATGTGCACAATTAGTCAACCTATAATGGTACATCCATGCCTACGAAACACTTAAGGGTCACACCGGTGAGTGCATGTTATTCGAGTAAGATATGTAATGATACTTGGAAGAGGAATGATTCATAATAAGTCATTTATGAATCAGTTAAGTATTAAGTCAAGTTTGACTTATTACTGGATTAGTTTATCTAACTAATTAATACAAGTATTTGTACATTTACTAGTTAAGTAAATATACAATGTGTTAATTATAGATTATCCATAATATGATTTAAAGCTATTTATTCATATGGTGTTGGATAATATTATTGTGTAAATTATATAAAGGTTATTATATAATTAATTATTAAAAGTAATTATACAAGGCATATATTTCGTGTATATATATTATACCGAAATATATATTAAAGTGTATTAATACTAGACATTTAATAGTTAAGTGCAATACTAAAAGAATAAATAAACTATAAGGAAAGGAAACTTGAAAAGGAAGTTTAATTAAGGAATTGATCTTAATTAAACTAGAGGGTCCTAAGTGCAACTTATTTATCTATAAATAGGAAGCTTAGGGTAACCCAAATTCCTCCTTGCTTGCCACGAAATTCCTTCCCCCTCCTCTCCCTAGGTTTCGGCCGAACACACCCCAAGACACAAGCGTTGTGTTCTTCGTTCTTCAATTGTTCTTCGTTCGTTCTTCGTATTCTTCAAGTCTTGAAAACCGAAGATCATTACAAGGATCAACTAGAAGGTCGCTCGTTGTGTTCATCATCAGTGGACTAACTTAAGCAAGATTAAGGTATGTTTTAAGAAAACCTTTTCTCCCTTCTCCCCTCTTGGCCGAATTCGAACCCAAGAACCCTAGGGTTCTTGGTGTTAGTCGAAATACACACAAGTGTGTGTGTGTGTGTGTGTGTGTGTGTGTGTGTGTGTTCAAGTTTTTCGTACAAGGTTTCTTTCTTGTTAATCAAGTCTAGATTTCCAAGATCCCAATCCTTTAGGGTTTAAGGATTAAGTTTAATCTCAGTTCCGCTTTTAGGGATTAAACTAGCTAGTTGGTTTAACCGGTCAAGAACAAGTTCATGTTCTTGGTCAGTGTGGTTCGAACCAAGAGACTAGGAGGTTGACCCAAGTGGTCAATCAGTTACAATGAAACCCTTCATCCCCCACCTGCTAAAAAGGAGCACCCTACAAAGGATATTTCTTGCCATCATTGCGATGAAACCGGGCATTGAAGGAGGATCTGTCCTGCCTACTTGGCAGTGTTGATAAAGGACAAACGTGTTCTGGCTAGCACATTAGGTATCTTCATTATAGAACTCTATACCTTTACTAATAAATCTTGAGTGTATGACACTAGTTGTGGAACTCACATTTACACAAATGTGCGAGATTAAAAGTGAAGTAGAAAGCTAAGAGAATGGAAGTTGTGATCTAAACCTTCCTAGTGTGTTAATTATTGTTTTGAACAATTGACAATTATGCATTGTTTAGATTTATCGTTTGTTGAATAATGAGTTATTCAAACTATTATGGATTATGATATTTTGTTTTATGAAAATAACATGTTTTTATAACTATTCCTTGTAATAGTATGTTTGAAATAAATATGCATGATCCTAATTCAAACGATAGTTCTATATACAAATGTAGCACTCAAGAATCCAAATTGGTTTGGATTCCACTTATCTAGAGCATTGTTATCTTTGCCACATAAACAAGAAACGCATTTTGAGGCTGCAACATGACGGGCTTCTTTACAAATAATTATGAATCATTTAAATGCCTCTCTTGTATATTATGGAAAGATAACAAGAAAGCTTTTCTCCCATGTTGGCGAAAGAGCTAAAAATCTACTTGGATTCATACATACTGATGTATGTGGCCCTTTTGGAACTAAGACTAGGGAAGGTGCCACCTACTTTCACTGATGATATCATTCGATGTGGTTATGTTTACTTGATTAAACATCAACATGGAAGCTTTAATGATATCAGTCGCTATGGTTATGTTTACTTGATTAAACATAAACATGAAATCTTTGAAACGTTCAAAGCTTTCTAAAGTAAAAGTAGAAAATCAACTCGGCAAGACAACAAAGGCTTTCAGTCCTGATTGAGGATAAAAGTACATGAGTCAAGAGTTTCTGGATCATCCAACACATCGTGAGATTGTCTCACAATTCACTCCTCCATACGCTCCACAAGATAATGGTGTGTCTGAAAGGAGATATCGGACCCTGTGTGACATCGTTCGGTCTATGATGGCGTCCTACTACTCTTACACTATCCTTTTGAGGGGCATGCACCGAAGTCTGTTGCTCGAATACTTAATATGGTTCCGACCAAAAGGTTAAAAGACACCATATGAAATATGGCATGGGAAAGTCCCTAATTTGTCTTACTTGAAGATCTGGGGTTGTGAGGATCTCGTGGAATGAGACATGCCGAACAAACTTGAGCCCATATCTATCAAGTATATCTTCGTTACTGTTTTACTACCCACCTGAGAACAAATTATTGTTGCTCGGTATGCTGAGTTTCTTGAGAACAGTCTCATTTCACAAAGCAAGTGGGATCACTATAGACTTTGACAAGTTTCAAAGAGAAGATGCAGAACCTTCTGCTAACACTAGCAAATATCACAATGAGGCTGAACATATAGATGTTGGACCACAGGATGATGTTGTTCCCATTCGTAGGTCCGCAAGGACACCTCATGCACCTAAACGATATAGATTTATGTCGATGCTGAGGAGTAAAGTTTTGAGGATCATAATGAACCCCCTAACTATCAAGTTGCATTATCGAATTTTGAATTAGAAAAATGACTTGAAGCTATGAATGCGAAAATGAAATCCATAAGAGACAATCAAGTTTTGAACTTAGTTGGTCTTTCTCAAAACAGTAAGAGTGTTGACATGGATGAAAATATACACACCTATAAATCTCTTCTAGTAACAAAAGGTTACACTCAATCCTACTGTATTGACAATGATGAAACTTTCTCTCCTGTTACTAAAGACATTAGGATTCTTATAGCCAAAGTAGTGTACTATGACTATGAGATTTGGTTAATGATGAAATCAAAATGTTTGTTTCACCTAAAACCAGAACTGAGCATGTGTATATATGATAGCTAGTGGGAGCATTGTCTTTTCTCAAGTCATACATGTTGAGGACATGTCACTCATGTGAAACAGTATACCAATGCTACAAGATGAAAATCCTGGCTTGGAAAATGTTTTGACATGAAGGATTGTAGGAATACGATATACATACTTGGAGTAAAGATCTATACTGATAGATCAAAGTGGTTAATTGGTTTAAGTCAAAGTGCTTACATTGACAAAATTCTAAAACGGTTTAGAATGGATGCTCCCAAATGAGGAAGTCCTCATATGCAACACAATGTAAACTTGAGTGAGACTAAGGGACCTTCCACAGTTGATGTGGTGAAGCGAATGAATGTAATCCCCTATGAATCGGCTATTCCATTCATCATGTACGCTATAAGGAGCACTAGGCCAAATGTAACGTCCTTAGGGGACCTTACTAGAAAATACCAACAGAATCCACGAGAGAGTCACTGGATTGCTATTAAGAACACATTGAACTATTTTTGAAATACTGGATATATGTTCCTTGGTTATGGTGGAGATACCAAACTGAAACTAAGTATACTTCATATACTTATGATGGTTTTGAAATAGGTCGTGATGACGCTAGAACCTATTTACGAAGGTTCGCTACATTCGAATGATTTATCGAGATATGTGAAATTCGTACTCTCAAAGTTCAAACAGATAACTAACTAGCTGGCACTTTATCGAACTCAATGTCTTGTACCAAACGTATTGAATATGAATGGAACATTGGACTTCGACAAGCTAGTAGTTTCATGTAAATCTGTTTTAGTATTTGGATAATGGAACGTTGAGCAGTTTTTATTGGAATAAATTGATATATTTGATATGATCGTTTTTATATGAATATCTACTGTGTTCTATATTTGCATGTTTATATCCTTGAATATTTACTGTGTTTTATATTCTAAATTGTCCATTGTCATATTAATAATATGGGAATATTATTAAGACAAATATGAGGGCATTGATGACATGATCTTAGCATGACTAAGGATGATGAAATCAAACTCACATGTTGTTTATTGTGATGCACAATTGGACTGACCCAACCTATGAGAAATCACTTCCTGGATTTATGTCACAAGTGAATCTCACAAAGTCTTTGTCGCTTATCCTCTGACTTGAAATGCAAGTTGGTTTGTGTGTGTGGAGTGTCAAACTTTGATGTGGTTAAACGCTGACCTGAATAAGGCTGCTATAACAACCATCTTCAGGTTTGATATTAAGCATATATCAAACACGTGTAGTCAATAAAGAATTTGTTCCTCCACATGTTTGGATTAGATACTACTGGGCCCCTCGATAATTTGAATAGATGCTTGTACGGCCGTACCCAAAGGTAATCAAGATGAATCTTGATTGGTTTGGTAATCTATTTCAATGTAAAGATCGAGAAACAGAATCGTTGAAATTTTAGATTGACATTAATCCTTGTCTAAAATTCAACATGGTATCAGTAACAAAAGGATAACTGATTGAAAAACTTTGAACCTGGACTTTTCTGAAACTCACTCATATACTTCTAGGGGCATTGGCGGGTTGTTAGACTCTAACATTTGCTTGTATAACTACTTGATGTTATGACGTGTCCAAGTGGGAGCTGTTGGAATATGCTTCACGTTCATGACATATAGTTATATGGCTACACGCATGTGAGCCTAAAGGGTCACACACTTATACACCAAACACCATTTAATATATATAATGTAATTAGGGTAATTATATTATTTATATAAAATATAATTACTTGGCTAGTTATGTTTTAATTAATTGTAAGTTAAAACATATTAGTGAGTAATTATAAAGAATCAAAAGGATAAGGGGCTAAGTGTCATATCTCATAACTTATATTATGAATATATACTTAAATTAGGGAGCAAGAGAGATTAACCCTAATCTCTCCCTCTCCTACTCACAGCCGTAGCCTCAATGGTGAAGATCTCTAGCTTTTCTTTTCTTGTTGTTTTCTGTCTACACGTACAACAATTAAAGGCAAAGATAAAACCTTCTTTTTCCCTTTGAATTGTCATGATGTACGTGCGTGGGATACAACGAACAAACAGACGCAATATTGTTGTGGTTTGGGTTTTGATTCTTGAGCAAGGGACTATGTAACACCCTGAAATTCGGTTTAGTGTTTTATCACTTTTGGTAAGTGATAAATATTATTTATTAATTTATTTAAATTAATTGTTATTTTAACCAAGGAGTTAAAATTAGTTGAAATTATCATTAGATTTGTTTTTGAACTAAAGTTTCAAATATATCATTGTTGCATGAAATGGAGTTAGTTAGGTATTTAAATGAATTAACAACGAAACTGATACACAGCATTATACTGTTTTTAAATGAAATAAAACCCCATTATGATCTTACACGTGTACATGTGTGTGTGAATGTGTCATTTGAACAAACAAACAAAAAAAGAAACTTCTGACTCTATCGTACAAAACACATACACACACTTACTATGTGTTTTTGGTGATAAAATTGAAAAAGAAGCTTGAATCTTTGGGGATTTCCAGCTGATGCTCGTTTTTTCTGAAGGAAGCAAGTAAGTAATCCTTTCTATTCATTAATCTTAATATTTCTAATATTGAAGAATTAGATTTTGAGTTCCTTGAAGATTTTTGTTAAAATTTTAATTGATGAAATATTTATGTTTCAGTGAGTTATTTTAGCTTAGTTTATGCCCTATTACTAGTTGTAATTTTGAAGTGATGAGTATTTCATAAATCACCATGGATGGTAGCTTTAAGAAAGAAGGTTAAATGGTTAATGATGTTGTGTCTATTATGATTATTTTAAGTTTGTTTGATAAGTTTAATTGCTAAATGATTAATAATAAATGATTTTACCCATAAATTAGTTAAATTTGTATGTTGAAGACTGTGGCTGAAATTGAAGTTCGATTTAGCTATTAAATGTTTAATTAGTTAAAAAAAAGGGTGTATTATTATTAGTTGATAAATTGGTCATGAATTTTGTAGTATTTTAACAAATTTGGATTTTATACACGTTGGGTAAAAGACTCTAAATATAGCTAAATGAAATTATTATAATTGACTTTGACGAGAGAAAAGTCAAAGATGGTATTTGCATATTTTGTAGATACAAGTATGTGGTTATTTAATTTTATGAAGTTGCTTTGTGGTATAATTGTAATAAGATACCTACTTTAGGTCAAATCTGAATTCGATCTTTAACTAGAAAGGTTAGTTGACCACAATTAAAAAGTTGAAAGGTTATGTAGGTGTTAGTTTGTGATCAAAGGATTATATATAAAATGTCAGATTATGACCTAAACATGATAATTGTTTAAATGTGATGGTTATTAGTTGAACATTGACTTTAAATCGTCAATACTAGTAGACATTTTAATTAATGATTCATGATAAGTATTTATGTATTCTTATGGTAACAAATTGTTATATTGAGACTATATTGTTTTGGTGAATATGGTACTAATTCGGTATTGTTTTGATTATCAGGAAAAGGAAAAGAGACTCAGTGATATTAGACAACTGAGTGAAAAGAGATTTGGCAAAGGTGAGTGGATTTATAACCTTTGTATTGTTTAAATTGCAATGGTTTTGATTGCAATTGAAAGTGTTTAGTGCTGACCACGTTAGTTTCGATTCCGTTAGTGCTTATCAGTTAGTGCCGATTCCGTTAGTGCTGATCAGTTAGTGCTGGTCAGTTAATGTTGATCAGTTAGTGCTGATCAGTTAGTTCTGACCCCGTTAGTGCCGATCAGTTAGTGCTGATTTAGTTAGTGCTGATTTAGTTAGTGTTGATCTGTTCGTACTGCTCCCTTATTTCTGGACCAGTATTAATAGTATAATGATAGTTAACTGGCTATGTGTTAATTGAATGTTATGTGCACATGGAAAATGATATGTGCACATGGAAAAGTATAGAGGCAGCTTGACTGGGTGGCTGGGCTTTCGTTTACTGTTAGATAACGGTAATTGTACCTTGGCATATTCATTGTGTCTTAAGGAAGCTTTACCATTGCTAATGAGTAAAGGGCTATCGGTAAGCTGTTGTTAGGCCCACAACAGTTGTAAGGTTCTGCAAAACCGCCGGACCTCTCGTTATTTGTGAATCTGTGAAGATTGTGAATCTGTGAAGATTGTGAATCTATGAAGATTGTGAATCGAGATTGTTGTACTTAGACAATATAAAATGTTATATTTTCATTCACTTAGCTTCGTGCTAATCCCCCACTATGTTGAATCTTTTACAGGCTGTAGATGGATGAGTCTTTTGGAGAATATGATTAGGAATGATTGACCAAGACTTAAAGAAATGATTTTGATGTCGAGCCGTAATGTTAAGTAACACTATTTTAGAAAGTTAACTTTTATAAAATTATATATCTTACCTTTTTTTATAACTTGTGAATAACAAGTCGTATATATGTAGTTTTGACACGCTTCCGTATTTGTTATTAAAAAAAATGGTTCAGATTTTGCGGTGTTACAATTTGGTATCAGAGCTTTGATTTGGCGGTGTGTACACAGTTAGGTGTAGCATTCCCAAATCTTGGCTCAAGTTTGGTCAAACATTCCTAGTGTGTGGGGATTAGGAAAGTGTGGTTAGTATGACAGAGGTTAGTATGTAGAGTACTAACGGATAAAACTAACCCAATGGTGAGATGTTGTGATTGTTACAGGTATAGTTGATCGTGGTGATAATCCAATGACCCAACCGACCGGAGAACCAGACATGTTTGGTACATCGAAGAATAAGAATACAGAACGGGAAGAGTAAATTATAAGGATGAAAAGCCGTATGTGAGGGATGCAAAAGATGATCTGTGAGTTACAACATAACCGAACTAACCCGATGCCAAGTCTGCAATATTATTATCTTTAACCACTACCTCAAGGCAATGTAGAATACCCCATTCAATTTATACCGAAACAACCGTGTACCTATAAATAGTTTCTTGATTGTAAACCTTCAGAGTATATTGGTAGCACCAAACCAAGTGTCATCATGAATTGGTTACAAGAGATGTTCGGAATTCTAGATGCTTGTGATTGTGAGAAGTAACTTCGGGTTAGATATGTACCTCGAGTATTAAAAGAAGATGTGATGATTTGGTGGGATTCTAAGATCGGGTACTTGACTACAACTTTAATGGATAATATCATTTGGGAACGATTCCATCAAATGATATTTGAAAATTGACGAATAAGATTCGGAAAGGAGTTCATGGGATTGAGAATAAATGATCGGATGGTGGTTGATGAGTTGATCAAGCAGTTTAATGATAAGTTACGATTTGTAAAGCAGTGAGTATCAGATGAGAAGTAAAGTTACAACAATTTTTTGATGCGTTGATGTCAATTTATAGGAGTTTAGTAAGGTTTTCATGTACTTTGTCTCATGCCTTTTAGTAAGCCAAATCCGGAAAAAAAAAAGTGATCACAAAACTGATGAACGAGTTAGCAGGGATAAGGTAACTTTTCAGAAATTTAAAGATGATTATTCAAGTTCCCAACAAAATAAAAGGTGGCAAGGGAGTCAAAGACAGGGGAATATTGGCAAATGCAGTCAGATACGAGTTTGAATCAGAAGTCACAATGGTGCAACAAATGTAAATTTTCTCCTTATGGAGCGTGTATTATTTAAACTATGAGGTGTAATTGTTGTGGTAAAAACGGGTATGAGATTAAAGATTGCAAATTTCCCGAAACGCTTGTTAGAATTGTTCAGAATGAGGGGCATAGTGCGGGTGATTGTTCTTCACTAAGGAAATCGTGGTCTGGTTCTGGGCCGGGGTCGGTTGGCGGGTCATTATCATCCACGGGCCAAATGAGAAAGGATTAACCTCCACCTGAGGATAGAGCTTTTCAAATGACTGTGAAGGATGCCACATCTACCGAAAATGATAATACGGGTATGTTTTTGATAAACTCGATACTTTACTTATGTTATTTAAATTAGAGAAAATTTCTCATACATGCTTTGAAAGAAACTGTGATAAATTGAAATTAATTATTTTCTTGGGTTTCTTCATTTCATGAGAAATGAATATGATTGGTAGTGTTTAATTCAGTCACAATATCGGTGATAGAAATTGAATTTGATTTTGATAATAAGTATTGTAAAATTTTCGAATGAAATGCATATAACTAAGATTGATGTAATTATGAGTATATAGTGAGTGGTCTGGGTGGGACTAGTGATTAGAAGTAAAGAAATAGGTAATTATTATCGAGGACTGCCGAGTCACACATAGTGAATTGCGGGGTGTGAGTTGCTCATTAAGTGTTTGTGTTACTTAATGTTAGAGCAGATAGCTCATTTATATCTTGCGTAAATTGTTGATAAGTTGAAATTAACTATTTGGGTTGTTCCTTTGCTTCACGAGGGGTGAAGATGATGGGTTGAATGTCGGCTTTAGTCAAAAAATATGTGACTATAGATTAATTTGAGTATAATAGTAATTATTCTAAACTCTTGAAATGTAAAACTTATAATTAAAAAAAAGAAAATGATATAATTATAAACGTTTGTTGAATAGTCTAAGTAAGACTAGCGGTTGGAATAAGAAAGAAGAAATTCTTATCGTGACATGTTGTGTCACATGTAGTGACTTGAAGACTGAGGGCCGAATATATCGGTTCCGTAAATGTGAAATTATTAATACCTTTGTTATGTGTGTAAAATATGAAAGATAGATAATGATAGATATCTAAATGATTTCTGAATGGTCTGAAAGTTTATATGATAAATTTGCCTAAAATGTCTCCCGAGCTAGAATTGGAGTATGAAAAATTGATTTATTGAACTAGATTGGCGATTATTTCGGGTTGTTTTGTGAATGATTGATTGGTGATATCCTCAACATGTTATAAAATTTGATTTAATTATGAAAATTACTTGAGAGAAGTGTTGGTTAAGATGAGATTGGACGTTGTTTCATGTGGTATTTGATGCAAATTTTGGTTAAGAAAGATATAATCTGAAATTTAGCGGATTCTGACAGTAAGTTTGATAACAATGATTAAAATTTTTAGGTATCGAGACAAGGTTAAACAGTAAAGGGTGTACGAAATTTCGATGGAATGATGAACGAGATGTAAAAATTATAGACTTTGAAATGATTGTTGTGACCATAAGTAAAGAAACTTGGAGATTGTCTATGCTTTTAGACTATTAAAAGACATGTGAAGGATTATTTTAACCATAACTTGGGATTTATAATTCTTGTGTTGCCTTAAAACTATAGAGACCTTATTGTTTAATATGAGATGCATCGTTTATGCAGACCACGAAAGGATGTATAGTGTTATAAAGAAGATGATTAGAATGTATTAGAGGATTACAGATTTTAAAACTGAAGAAAAAGTTCTAAATGCATATGCTTTTGGATCATTAAAATATCACGAGAGGAATTAACCAATCCATGACTTGAAGTTTGCGAATTTTGTTTTGTTCTGAATTGTGAAGACATTACCGTACTATATGAAGTGTATTGATTGTGGGAATCATAAAAGAGTTTAGCATGTGACATATGATATGGTCAGAACTATTTGAGTTTATAAATGGTTATTAACAAGTTTGACAATGGTTTGGTACATTTAATTGAAAGAAGTTGGATATATTATGTTGCTTGATGAGTTGCGTAGAAAACCCATAAAAAGAAAAAGGAGACGTTGAGTATGAAACAAAAAGATAATAAATTTAAATGTACGTGTGCTTGGTGTCTTGTTACTTGCATACAACCAAAAGAAAAGAAAAAAAAAAGGAATATAATTTTGAAGTTTTGTATAATGCGTATAAGCACAAAGAATAATTTAAATATGGTTTTGAGATTAGTTTAGACAAATGGAAATATGGTTTTGGTGTCCCTGATGCGTGGACCCAAAGGAAAATGGATATGAGTTTGTAGTTTTGGTTGTGACCTGCAAAGTTAAAAAAAAAGTGTGGAATTTGGTTTGTTGTTGCTATTGCGTAGAAAAAAAAAACATTGTTAATATCTATGTTTTGGGGTGTTAGGGAACTGTAAATGGCAATTAGTTGACGCCATTTGAAATGATTGTTGAATTAGTGGATGTAATGAAATTATGACAAAAAAAAAGATTTAAGGATTAATCAAACTTGTGTTGGGAGCCGTCACATGGAAGTTTTGATTATGCATTTTATTAGTAGGTCATGAGAAATATAGTAGTTACACAAATTGTTGGACAAGATCATGATAATGCACCATTTAAAATGAATTAGATTATCGAATACTAATTGAGGTAGTTGGAATATTTAGAGTTCTCAAGTGGGTATGAGAACATTGTGGGGATACTAGCTTGATGTGATAAATTAAGACCAAGATAAAAATTGTTAATTGATTGAGCGAGATGAGATTCCGGGGACGGAATCTCTTTAAGGGGTGTAGATTTATAACACCCTGAAATTCGGTTTAGTGTTTTATCACTTTTGGTAAGTGATAAATATTATTTATTAATTTATTTAAATTAATTGTTATTTTAACCAAGGAGTTAAAATTAGTTGAAATTATCATTAGATTTGTTTTTGAACTAAAGTTTCAAATATATCATTGTTGCATGAAATGGAGTTAGTTAGGTATTTAAATGAATTAACAACGAAACTGATACACAGCATTATACTGTTTTTAAATGAAATAAAACCCCATTATGATCTTACACGTGTACATGTGTGTGTGAATGTGTCATTTGAACAAACAAACAAAAAAAGAAACTTCTGACTCTATCGTACAAAACACATACACACACTTACTATGTGTTTTTGGTGATAAAATTGAAAAAGAAGCTTGAATCTTTGGGGATTTCCAGCTGATGCTCGTTTTTTCTGAAGGAAGCAAGTAAGTAATCCTTTCTATTCATTAATCTTAATATTTCTAATATTGAAGAATTAGATTTTGAGTTCCTTGAAGATTTTTGTTAAAATTTTAATTGATGAAATATTTATGTTTCAGTGAGTTATTTTAGCTTAGTTTATGCCCTATTACTAGTTGTAATTTTGAAGTGATGAGTATTTCATAAATCACCATGGATGGTAGCTTTAAGAAAGAAGGTTAAATGGTTAATGATGTTGTGTCTATTATGATTATTTTAAGTTTGTTTGATAAGTTTAATTGCTAAATGATTAATAATAAATGATTTTACCCATAAATTAGTTAAATTTGTATATTAAAGACTGTGGCTGAAATTGAAGTTCGATTTAGCTATTAAATGTTTAATTAGTTAAAAAAAAGGGTGTATTATTATTAGTTGATAAATTGGTCATGAATTTTGTAGTATTTTAACAAATTTGGATTTTATACACGTTGGGTAAAAGACTCTAAATATAGCTAAATGAAATTATTATAATTGACTTTGACGAGAGAAAAGTCAAAGATGGTATTTGCATATTTTGTAGATACAAGTATGTGGTTATTTAATTTTATGAAGTTGCTTTGTGGTATAATTGTAATAAGATACCTACTTTAGGTCAAATCTGAATTCGATCTTTAACTAGAAAGGTTAGTTGACCACAATTAAAAAGTTGAAAGGTTATGTAGGTGTTAGTTTGTGATCAAAGGATTATATATAAAATGTCAGATTATGACCTAAACATGATAATTGTTTAAATGTGATGGTTATTAGTTGAACATTGACTTTAAATCGTCAATACTAGTAGACATTTTAATTAATGATTCATGATAAGTATTTATGTATTCTTATGGTAACAAATTGTTATATTGAGACTATATTGTTTTGGTGAATATGGTACTAATTCGGTATTGTTTTGATTATCAGGAAAAGGAAAAGAGACTCAGTGATATTAGACAACTGAGTGGAAAGAGATTTGGCAAAGGTGAGTGGATTTATAACCTTTGTATTGTTTAAATTGCAATGGTTTTGATTGCAATTGAAAGTGTTTAGTGCTGACCACGTTAGTTTCGATTCCGTTAGTGCTTATCAGTTAGTGCCGATTCCGTTAGTGCTGATCAGTTAGTGCTGGTCAGTTAATGTTGATCAGTTAGTGCTGATCAGTTAGTTCTGACCCCGTTAGTGCCGATCAGTTAGTGCTGATTTAGTTAGTGCTGATTTAGTTAGTGCTGATCTGTTCGTACTGCTCCCTTATTTCTGGACCAGTATTAATAGTATAATGATAGTTAACTGGCTATGTGTTAATTGAATGTTATGTGCACATGGAAAATGATATGTGCACATGGAAAAGTATAGAGGCAGCTTGACTGGGTGGCTGGGCTTTCGTTTACTGTTAGATAACGGTAATTGTACCTTGGCATATTCATTGTGTCTTAAGGAAGCTTTACCATTGCTAATGAGTAAAGGGCTATCGGTAAGCTGTTGTTAGGCCCACAACAGTTGTAAGGTTCTGCAAAACCGCCGAACCTCTCGTTATTTGTGAATCTGTGAAGATTGTGAATCTGTGAAGATTGTGAATCTATGAAGATTGTGAATCGAGATTGTTGTACTTAGACAATATAAAATGTTATATTTTCATTCACTTAGCTTCGTGCTAATCCCCCACTATGTTGAATCTTTTACAGGCTGTAGATGGATGAGTCTTTTGGAGAATATGATTAGGAATGATTGACCAAGACTTAAAGAAATGATTTTGATGTCGAGCCGTAATGTTAAGTAACACTATTTTAGAAAGTTAACTTTTATAAAATTATATATCTTACCTTTTTTTATAACTTGTGAATAACAAGTCGTATATATGTAGTTTTGACACGCTTCCGTATTTGTTATTAAAAAAAATGGTTCAGATTTTGCGGTGTTACAGACTAGCATCCTATTTGGTGTTCTTGATATGGTGTAGTGTGGATACCCTTAGAAGAATTCTACATTCAATTCTTGGAGTTCTTCATCCTCATTCATTGGTGTAATCAAAGGCTTCAAGGGCATGATTTCCATCCTAACTCTTTGATATTATTGCTTAATTACTTTGTCAATATGTAGATCCGTTATTAGTGATTTAATAAATTATTCCCGCTGCGTTTTACTTTGATTAAACCGTAAATCACTAACATTTGTTACACCCGAAGTCCCTCTATCATATGGACGTCTAAAAGATCTGTTAAGTGACCCATGTGCACCTTACATGATGGGAACAATGGTAATTCTCCTTCCCCTCTCAAATGTGTCTTCCTTAATTTACATCAGTCGTCCCTTCACTTATTCCCTCTCATCTTTCCCTCTCTTCTCTCTACTCTCTTTTTATCCAAAAAAAAACCCTTGTTTTCCAACAATGGTGGACCAATCGAGCAGTGAAGGGATATATAGAAGTGAGATTCTGAAAATCATCCTCATAAAGATCCTTTTCCAACAATGGTGGAACAATATAGAAGTGAGATCGGGTGAGGACTCAAATTATTTTGGTGAGGACTGTAAGGATAATTCTCAACCAATCATTTATAAAAATTAGGATCATTTTCATCCTCATAAAGATCCTAAAATTCTAACAATGATCCATTTAAAAAAAATGATTCGTTGAGAATTGTCCTCGCAGTCCTCACCAATTTTTGAGTCATCACCGGATCCTAACCCTATATATATATATATATATATATATATATATATATATATATATATATATATATATATATATATATATATATATATATATATATAGTGATCAATTCAACGCAGAACCCATTTTAGCTACAGAACCGCAGAACCCAATCTCAGACCTTTAAATTTTAAAGTTAACGGTCAACATCAATTCCTAAATAAAACCCTTTATATTTTAATCAAAAAATAAATAAAAGGGCAATATGGGTATTGTACAAAAACAAAACAAAAGGATAATAATATCCCTTTAGAAACCGTTTACTTCCATCTTCTTTAATCTATCTTCTGTCTCCACAAACCCTATCACCCATTTCTTATTCCTACTGGCGATTTCCGCCAGCAGCCGCCCCCCTTTGAGAATCATCCATGTCGTTCTTCCCTGGCTTCACTACCACCGGAGCGAGGTGGATCAGATCTGGATTCTGAATCTGGAACCGTCACAACCATCACAATGAATCCGAGAACCTTAATCATCGATGTTAAAATCAACGAGTATTATCACCAGGTAATCGCTTCCTCTAAATCAACTAATGGTTTTCTTTCGATGGTAGTTAATTTTGTTTTTTACAATGTCTGTAATTGATTCAGGAATGTTCTTTAGTTTTAATAAAAAATTTCGTTATTTTTTATTCAGCTGTATTAATTAAGTTTGGTGTTGTCGACTGATGGTTTTATCTTGTTTTGTGGAAGGATTGCAGATTGAAGACAACGTTATCTCGTCCTTACAGATCCGACGACCTCCACCATCGAGAAACACAATTAACCAAGAAAACTTTATGGACTGTGTTTGAGGGTTTGAATACAACCCAAATTTGCAGAAATTAGGGTTCTTGACAGTAGATTTGTTATAGGGATTGAAAGTGTAAACATTGTATGTATTTCAGTTATATATGTATGTATTGAAAGTGTAAACATTGTATGTATTTGGGTTATACATGTATTGAAAGTGTAAACATTGTATGTATTTCAATTATATATGTATGTATTCAAAGTGTAAACATTGTATGTATTTGGGTTATACATGTATTGAAAGTGTAAACATTGTATGTATTTGGGATATACATGTATGTATTGAAAGTGTAAACATTGTATGTATTTTGGTTATACATGTATTGAAAGTGTAAACATTGTATGTATTTGGGTTATACATGTATGTATTGAAAGTGTAAACATTGTATGTATTTGGGTTATACATGTATTGAAAGTGTAAACATTGTATGTATTTGGGTTATACATTGTATGTATTGATTTTTCTGGAGTTTTGACATCTCTGATTCAAAGTTCATGCGTGTTCTTTGTCTTTCTCCACATTTAGTTTGATAGGAAAGATGAATTGGGCTATGAAATCTGCTTCCAATTAAACACGATCTCCCTATTTTAATAAAAGATATATTATAAAAATAATTCATGCTAGTTTTTAGGAAGTCATAACTACGAATTCAGTTTCTTTAGGTAGAGATGGATGTCAATTAGTCTATTTTGCCCCTCATGGATTTAATTTAAATAAAATAAATAATTATTTTTTTCTTAATTATGATTGGCTGGTGAATAGTTCTGCGGTTCTGCACCTTAAAACGGTTATGCGCTGAATCCGACCCTATATATATATATATATATATATATATATATATAGGGTCCGGATCCGGTGAGGACTCAAAAACCGGTGAGGACTGCGAGGACTCCAAAAAAAACCCTAAAAATGATCCAAAACAAACTTTTTTCAAAAAAAATTCTTTTTTAAACTTAAAAATCGCAGCCTATAAGATCAAAAAAAAAATAAAAAATTTCAAAAATGATCCCAAAAAAAATGGATCATAATAATGATCCACAAAAAAATATGGATCATTATTATGATCCACAAAAAAAAGTGGATCATAATTGTTTTTCAAATTTTTTTTTTGTCAAATGTAGTAATAATCATGGGGAGTTATATATATATTTTTCGTAATTGTTTTGAGGTGTCCTCACGAGTTCTCACCGTTTTTGGACTACTCACCGGATCCCACTTATATATATATATATATATATATATATATATATATATATATATATATATATATATATATATATATATATATATATATATATATATATATATATATATATATATATATATATATATATATATATATTTAAAGGGTTCCAGAGGCGGTATCAATGATGATTTTAGGGTTCCAGAGGCAGCGACGGTGGAGTTTCGTCGTCATCGGAATTCATTGAATCTTTAAATTAAGGGTTCACTCACCATTGCACCACGAGCATCCAGATTTGACAACTGTTGGACCACCACCATCCAGATCTAACTGTTTGATATTAGGTTTTTCAAATATCGGTATTAAGTTCTCGATTTCGAACAGTGATTTGTGGCTGTAAAAAATAATGATTTTGTAATGATATCTGTTTTTTGTTCTTATTGTTTTTAGATATGTTTGATTTGATTTGATAAGTTGTTAATGGTGAGTTCTTAATGGTTAGGACTGATGGCTAAAAATAGTTTGACGCACATAACCTGTTTGATTAAATGCCTCAAGGAAAAGGAAAAGGGAAAGATAAAGTTGCGGAAACATCAATGCAAAGTGAGGAAGCATCAATGCAAAGTGAGGCTGCAAGTTTAAGGAGTTGCAAAAACAATAACAAATTACAATCTGGATTATATGTATGAACCTTATGTACAACAAAGTGGTGTGGATTATTATATGTATGTGTGTGATAAACATTACAATTCGGGTTACATTTATGTTTGAATCTTAATAAAAACTTCAACATATTGGTACAATTGTTATACAATTTCGATTACATGTATGTATGAAAGTTATGCATGCTCACAAAATTGTTATACATTCATGTTTGCTACCCGATACATGACTTATTACATGTATGTCTGAAAGTTATGCATGCTCAACAAATTGTTATACATTCATGTTTGTAACCCAATACATTTTTTTTTTGGAAACGGCTTTCATTAAAAAAAACTAGCAAAAAGCTAGAGAAACAAATCAACAATTACATGGTAAAATGAGCCACTCTACCCAACTACAAACAAATTTTTTAATACGACTTCTAATCCAATTATACGACACTTCTTTGATCGCATCCACCAACATACTTTAACGCATATCTCCATTCTTAAACGTCTCCACATTTCTATACCTCCAGAGAATCCAAATAGTCGTTAAACAAACCGCTTCCATGATGCACTTAACTTCCTTGCTCAATCCGTTTGCATCCAACTAATACATCAAGTCTTCCAAATTCAACCAACTACGAATACATTAATGTCTAACACTTGCAACCATCTACTAATTGGTAACCAAACACTTGTAACCTGATACATGACTGATTAAAACTATCATTGATACTAAATGAAGTTGTTTCCATACATGTATGTAAAAATATTACATGGATGTATGAAAAACGTTATGAACTATAGCTTTGAAATATGTTATGTTGAACATATTTACGCCACGATTTAAAAATACATATATGTACAGTTTATTAAAAAAATGCAGTATATAACTTACGAAATTTAATTGTGTATGCCTACTTTATAAATAAATAAAATACATATATGTCAGTGCATAATGGTTCTTCTTGTTAGTCGCAATTTCTTCATCGTTCAACATCTTTTTTGTCGAGGGTTGGTGTGCAATTACTGGAGAAGAAGATTGTTGGATGATAATTACGAAGAAGATGAAATAGTATTTTGTATGATTTCAATTTCAAAATTATTTAGATATTAAGAATGGAAACTACCTTAGCATATTTTTAGGAGACATTAAACAAATATCAGTTACCTTAAAAAACTGACATTATGAACTTCCTAATATGCCCTCACGAATTTAAAATACAAATTATATATTAAATTTTATTATCTTAAATATGATTGGTTGATAAAAAGTTCTACGGTTCTGTAACCTTAATTTTATTATCTTATATATATATATATATATATATATATATATATATATATATATATATATATATATATATATATATATATATATATATATATATATATATAGGGCACGGATCCGGTGAGGACTCAAAAACCGGTGAGGACTGCGAGGACTCCAAAAAAAACCCTAAAAATGATCCAAAACAAACTTGTAACACCGCAAAATTTAGAAAGTGTTTTTTTTTTAAGGTGCGGAAGCATAAAGGTAATAATAACTTCTAGGTTTAGGTTTACAAACCAAACGTCCCAAAATAAACTCCAAAATTATAATAACATTTAAACGGTGTTAATAAACGGCATGGCTCATATTACAAAACATATCAAACTGAGCTTGGTCAATCATCCCGTCCAAAGCACCGATCAACCTGAAAAGAGACAACGAGGGAGGGATTAGCACAAAGCTAAGTGAATGAACATAATCTACAAATTATATAAAGCACAACAAGCAAGCACAAACATCTCCACGATCGATAATCCACTTAACCACTTGATTACCTAACCATTGTTCCCCTTAACCGTGTAACCTCTTAATTCATGTAACCACTGTTCCACCTAATCACTGGTTGTTCGAGAAGCTCGGGGTCCTGCCGGAGCCTTAAACCATTGTTGGCCGAACAATGGTAACCAAAGGCCTGTACCCAACTCCCCGGGTAAACCCCCATACGTGTAAGGCATACAGGTAAGGTCCATTCCACCCATTAGTCGATACACTATGCCCAGCGCACTGACTTCTCAAACCTCGGTTGCCCACTAACCGAGTTGTTGCTACCAATCAAGCAAACCTCTACATCTATGTGCACATATCCTATTTCGTTTAACCCGATCAAACATGTACCAAACAAGCGAGCTAGTCACGAAAAACTGCATCAAAAACACCACATGTAAGTTCCCACCACGAACTCCCAGAGTTCGCATCGCGAACATCGGTTCGCGTCGGGATCTTGACCGCGAACTCGTTCACATTTCAGCCCCAAAGTTTCTGTTTGAAGTTCGCGTTCGTGAGCTGGAGTTCACGACGCGAACTCCCCAGCTCAGCTATTCTTCCTGCGTTTTCACAAGTATGCATATACCAAACCAATTGTAACCAAACATAAGTTGGAGGTTAAATTCACTCACCGTAACCTTCAATTCCCGTAACTCAGTGAGCTAATATCACTGAGTTTTCTCCTCGGATCATGTACACCAAAGAACACCGAGTTAATAACCGATATTTATCAATAATCACCAATATTACAATAAAGAACACTAACTTTCCACCAAGTGTTATAAATACTATTTATAACTCACAAGCATGACAAAACACTTATACTTGCACCATCCAAGCTATTTAAGTCATTTTACTATCAAATGGCCTAAACGGGTCAAAACCCGAACATAACTATACACTTACCAAACTCCACCATCTTACACACACTTACTACAACTAACAAGTCATAATCATATAACAATTCATCAAGTCCATAGCTACCAACAATCCATGCATCTTACTTCCAAATTACTGGTTCATTATGTAGACATAAATTACACACAACGTTTTAACTAACAATTTCACCATTTCATGCCACAATCCACCAATCAACATAAATAACTCATCAAACATATTATCCTAACATAATAAACAACAACAACCCTCAAAACCTCAAGAAATCCAAGGTTTGGTAAAATCCATCTTCTCCAAACCTCCATTAATGGAGTTTGAAGATGAACCTCACTAAACCAAGCTTTCTTCCACAATTAATACATACAATACAGGTTCAAGCTTATATAAACACATTATATACTATCTATAACAACATTTAGAAAGATTTGTCAACCATACAAAAACCATACTTCATCAAGTAGCCAAAAACTCAAGAACAAGTAACAAGGAACAAAACCTTAACTAGCAACTAACATAAAAACGATATTAACACATCATATGAGAAATATTTAGCTAGTTACCTTCAAATATGCTCAAGAACAAATAAGAAGCTTGCAAGGGTTTCTAGAGAGAAGATTTTGGAAAATACAAAATGATAAGGATAATGTGGATATTAAGTTGAAGAAGTAAAGGAGGAGAAAAGGGGTCCCCTCCCTCCCCCAAAATCTGCGGAACACACCAAGGGAGGGGGGCCCACTTGGTCTTTTCTAACTTTTAAGAAATATAATACAAAAAGTCCGGTTCGTAGTTAATTTATTTGAAATACCAAACGAACTCTGTTTTTAAAAACGAACACATTTTCGGAAACGAAATTAAAAGGAGAATCCAAAAATATAAAAATCATACAATCATTTAAACATTTCAGTATTCGGATATTTTAATCCCTTGATTAAAATATCACAAAAGGACAAAAGGTCAAACAATTCATTTAACACTTAATCAATTATTCACATATGGTCAAATAGATATTTATCAAATATCAATATATACCTAAAACTACTAGGCCAGTTTTAGGATGTTACAAAACTTTTTCAAAAAAAAAAAAATTTAACTTAAAAATCGCAGCCTATAAGATCCAAAAAAATAAAAAATTTCAAAAATAATCCCAAAAAAGTAAAAAATGGATCATAATAATGATCTACAAAAAATATGGATCATTATTATGATCCACAAAAAAAAGTAGATCATAAAATTTTTTCAAATTTTTTTTTTTTTTTTTTTTCAAATGTAGTAATAATAATGGGGAGTTATATATTTTTTTCGGAATTTTTTGAAATTTTTTTGAGGTGTACTCGCGAGTCCTCACCGGATCCCACTTCTATATACTCGTAACCGGCGACACGTCGGGGACGGCTTGCGTGGCGGTCGCGACCGGCATTTGGGTCGCTGGATACGCATAGACTAATTTCTTCACCTCCAACTCTATCACACTGCTTCACAATGGTGTCAGTTAAATTGACATTTTGTATCTTAATTTGCTTTTAATCTGTTTGATTTTCGTTTTGTCACCTCCAAAATTGATAATATCGTGTATGTTTTATAATCCCATTTAGACAATTTTGAGCTTTATAAATTTGGTAATTGGTGTTGGTTTTCATTTTTCATGCGATTTGTTTTGATTTGGCAATTGCAAATGATAGTGAATATATCTGCTTGTTATCTTTCAAATTATGCGGTTTAGTTATTTCTTCTAATAATTTGTTATTCTTTCCGTCATCTTGCTCTGTTTTTGGGGGCTTATGAGATAACAACAAAGATTAGTGTTTGTGTTTGCTTGTGTTCCTGTTATTACACATAGGCTTGAATATATATTACAGAGTAAATTACATAGATAGTCCCTCTGGTTTTATCTAAATTTTGAATTTGGTCCCTAAGTTTCAGAAATTACACCAATGGTCACTAACTTTGAGACTTCGTCTTGCTTTTAATCCCTAAGCGTAACAGACGTTAAAAATATCTGTTAAATCTAGTCATGAGCATTACACATAAGGGTATAACTGTCTTTTTCATTTTTATTTGATTCATTTATTGCTATAATTAGTTATATTTATTTTAGGAAACATCATCTTTGTAATCGAGATATCCAAAAAGTGAGATTACCATCCTAAAACACCACCTGCGCCCATCATCTCCGATCTGCAACCACCATCTCCGATCTTCTCTTCTCTCTCTCCCAAAATCTGAGATCTAGGGTTCTCTGTCAATTGATTATTGACAATGAGATGAATGTGAAATTGGGGGCAAATTGAAGCTTTTTCATGAATCGAAGTAAGTGTTTCAGATTTGCGATTGGGTACAAGCAAATACGATTAGGTGGTGGTTGTAGAGGAAATGTTGAGATCAGTGGTGGTGGTGGCATCTATGACGGTGGTGGTTTGTAATTTTACATGATTGAGTCGATTAACTTGCGTATACATAATTTAGTGACTATCCGTGTAATTTCTAGAACTTAGGGACCAAATACAAAACTTGTAGTAAACCACAGCCGTGTAATTTACTCTATATTAAATGGGTGGATTACTTGATTCTGACAATTAATGGGTGATTACATGGTTCTGGGAATGAATGGTGGTAGTGGGGAAGAGAAAGGGATTACAAAGAGAAAGGAGACATACAATATTAAATTAATAAAAAATTAAATTAAAATTAAAAACAAAGGTAAAGGGCATTTTAGTCATTTAGAAAGAACTTAACAGTCAATTTTAACGTCAGTTGCTATTAGGGATCAAAAGCGTGACAAGATTCAAACCATAGGGAGCATCAGTGTAATTTTTGAGACTCGGGAACTAAATCCAAAATTTTTTACAAACCACAGGGACTAAATCCAAAACTTTTTACACAACTCTTTGCAACTTTTTACTAGAAAGCTTTAGAGTATTATACTTGTCGAGTGGCCGAAGTCCGTCGGGTTTTGAGTAAAAAAATCCTAACCTGAAACCCGACCCTACAAGGAATCGGGTTGGTCGGGTTCGAGTTTGTCGGGTTTCGGGTTTGTCGGGTTGACCCGATCGGGTTAGTCAGGTTACGTATCGAATTTTCTATGTGCCTATTATATGTTGAATCATATGTCTATTGAAAAGTGATTCAATTTTAATTATTTTTTGTGTTTGTAAACCTATAATATGTTTAAAGCATACATAAATTACAACCAGAGAATTAAGCTCTTGATTCAATTACTAGAGTGCAATGCAAAACAATATATCATCATCAACATAAACCCTACATACCATTTAAATATATGGATAAAATTTCGTTTAGGCCCTTCATTATTTACAATATTTAAAAATTAAGTTAACACTTTTAAACTTACCGTAATAATCAATTATTTTAAATTTTAAAGGAAAAGTTTTTAAACTTTAGTCGGGTCTTGTCGGGTCAACCCGAAACCCAACAAATGTAAGTAATCCAAACCCGATACCTGACCCGATGCTATTGAATAAGACGGGAGCTCTAAAATCAAGAGTTGGTATTCCTTCCTTAGACGACCAATCGATATCAAATAATGACCCGAATAAACCCGACCCGACTAGCGTAATCGGGTTTGGGTTCAGGTCGGGTCGGGTTGACCCTTTTGACACCCCTACCTGCAGGAGTGTTTGGTATTGCGATATGAACCAAATTATTTGGTTATTGCGATTTAATACGTAAATAATCTAGAATTAGTGTTTGGCAAAAAAATCTAAAATAATTAATTATTTGCATTTTAGAACATCCAAAACGTAGTTTTGAAAAAGTAGGTAGTGAAGTGCTTATTGTGTTTTGAAAGCAAATTATTTGCCTATTAACTAAACAAATAATCGGTTTGCCAAAAACTATAAGAATTGATTATCTTATTATTACGATTTCAAAAAGTATAATCAAATCCAACACAATTTTTCAGAATGACGTTTTGTAGTCGTTGATTTCTTATTATCAATTTTCAAAACGCATAATTTATTTTCACGTACTAATCAATCTCAAACATCCTTTAGTGATATATGAGTTATCATACAACTAGTAGGTTATGTTCAAATTTCATTGTAAACACTTAAGAAAGATGAAGTATGTATTAGCTGGAGTTGTTTGTGTTGAAAAATAAATCTTTATACAATTTGATGGACACAATATCTTTCTTTCGCTTTAAATGGAGGTGATGAAGATGAGCCTAGGATTATTCTGAGATCTGAACAGGGCACGAAAGCTTGGCTTCTTAAGACTCTCGTTGGAGAACTTACATCTTTCCAATCTTTATTGGATATACATGATACTTGTAAACACAAAGGGATGGATGTCATCTCTGTAAATATCTTGGAGGAATCTCTATATTGTTAGAGCATTTCCAACCCACCTCTATCAACCCCTCTATCTCTATATTTGAAGTTTTTTCTCTTCCAATCCACCTCTATCTCTCACTCTAAATATAGAGTGAGAGAAAAACTCCCTCTATATTTGAAGTGAGAGAGTGTCCTTTCTATCAATGGACCCCACCACTTCTATTTAATTATCTAATATTTATTTCTATTTAATTGATTTTAGTTTTTGTTTACCAGCCACAAATCTATCCAAATAGGGTCCCACTAGTTTTAAAGGGATATATAGAGTTTATGGTTGGAGTTGAAGTTTTGTTTAGAGTTAATGGACCCACTAATTATAGAGATAGAGTCAGTTGGATAGAATTTATGGTTAGAGATGCTCTTAGAGTTCAAAAATTCAGAGGAGGCCATGAAAGCTCTCAAAGCATACAATACTAGATATTTTAAATGGTTCAAAAGTTTAAAGCCATGGACTTGTGATTTTAAAATACGAAATATGATTGCTTGGATTGAAATCGAAGGTTTACCCCTTCAAGTATGGTGTATGGAATCGTTTAACATCATTGCAAGAAGATGGGGTGAAGTTATGGTTCCAAATGATTGTTCATCTAATAACCCAAACATGTCCTTTGGTAGGGTGGCGATTCTCACAGATAAACCAAAAATTGAGTCTTTATTGTCAATTAATGTCGACGGAACTCCGGTCAAAATCTTTGTGCGTGAAAAAAATGAAGGATCTACTTCTTTCCTAAACTGGGATACGATTGACGGTGACGATCAAAAACATGGCGAGAGATCAAGATCGATGACAGTTGATTCAGAATTTGTTACGGTCAGAGATCAAAGTGGAGATGAAGTTGATTTTCTCGGTGAAGAAGATGAAGTTGATATTGTCTGTTGGGGAGTTTAAAAGTGTTGGGCTAAGAAATATTAACTTTATGGACCCTACTAACTGTTTGGCCCAATCACTAGGTGCAGATCCTATTAACAAGAAGTTTAACGAGGAGCTTTGTTCTAAAGCCAATTCATTATCTGGTGAAATTTCCAATGTTAGCATTAGTTTAGTTAAAGTTAAAAGTGACTTTGGGATGAATCGAGATCATTTAATAGATTTAGAAGGGTGAAAAAAAGGAAAAAACATAACTCCTTTTATTGCATTCAAAAAAAGGTGTTGAAACATATTCGATATCGTGAATATTTGAAGTGGTGTCGTCGGGTTGCGATAATAGAGGCTATTGAGCGTTTGGACGAAGACAATTCTGATTCTGATTCCGATTCAAACATTACATGATCAAAAGGCGTTTAATTAGTCCTATATAATTTATTGATTTTTCAATATGGTGTTCATGGTGGTTTTGCAATGTTTGTAGGGTGTCTCTCAGTTTTCGTTCTTTTGGGTGTTGTTTTGGTGTATTTTTAGGGTTTGTTTGGCGTTGGAGCTTTTGGTGTAGTTTTTGGTTGTTAGTTGTTTTTAGGGGTGCTAGTTTCGGGGTTTTGGTTTGTGTTTCTTTATTTCTTGTATTCTCTAGCTTCTTGCTAGTTTTTCTAATGAAAATTTTCTTTGCCGTTCAAAAAAAAAAAAATCTTTCTTTCGCTTTAATAAAATAAAGACAGAATATGATGTTGAATTTAATTATTTTAGCATATGACCTAAATGTAATTGATGATTATCAGAATCTCTCATTAATCATTAGGCTCTAGAGTCACATGAGACACAAGGTCCTTTATACCCCAACTAAATTTGCATAATAATCTTTTGTTTGTAACACCAAATGCACACCCAGCGGGCCAACTAAGCCCTCTCCCAACAGTGGCGCGTCACTAAACCCGTCAGTAACGTCACGTCATCACATCCTTACCGACACGCTACTGACACGGCCGTGCCAACCATAACCCATCACTAACCCATCACTAAACACATCCTTTCCACGTCATCATTTTTAATTTAAATTAAATAATTATAAAAAAACTAATATATTTGTATTATTAAAACAAATATATATAAAAAAATTAAATTTAAAAAAAAACAGAAAAAAACTATTTTTTATAAAAAAAACATGACATGTACAACTTTTTCAGCCTAATGTACAAGTCCCCAAAGCACCCCACCCCCTCTCTCTCTTCCTTCCCCTTTCCTCTCTCTCCCCTCTCTTTCTTCTTCCGCCAGACGACGCCACCTCCAATCCGTCTTCCTCCCGACGTCCGCTTCACGACCCCCCCCCCCCCACGACGGCTCGGTGCCAACGCCGTCGTGGGTCGACAGCCCTCTACGCCTTCCCCCGACGTGCCGTTGGCACAGGTCTAAGGTATCACTGGCAGATCAAGAATATTAGGTCGACAGGTTTGTCACAACACTTTTAAACTGATATATCCTTACCATTTATCAATACTACATCTCACTTCCTTCATCATGAGCAAAATACAAAATATGTTATCAAATGTACAAGCTATCACATCACTCACTTTCTATTTCATCATCCATCTCATCAGTAAACCGAAGAGTACAAAGGAAAATACAGAGGAAAGAGGTCGTGTCAACTGTCAACGGTGCTAGTTGAATACCAACCCTCGTCGACCTTTAGTCACGGGTCTTAGGACATACTTCCTCCGTTTCAAAATAAGTGATACACTTTGAAGTTCACGGGTTTTTAGGCAATATATGATAATAAATGTTTATTAGAACAAATTGGATAGTTAGTGAAGGATGGGTACCACATATATTGATTAAAGTGAATATAATGATGTTTAAAAATAAAGTAAGAGTAAATGTGTCATTTTATTATATTAAAGGAGATAGCTAGTGGGTTTATGCCCCACTACTTTTTACCAAATATTGTAGGTTTTGAAAGTGTATCACTTATTTTGAAAACACCTCAAAATAGAAAGTGTATCACTTTTTTTGAAACAGAGGAAGTAAGTAGTAGCAAACATCTTCTATATGAGTTAGTTTGTGCTGGGTAGCCTGAAATGATTTTGACCAAAACAAATACATATACTTCCTCCGATTCAAAATAAGTGATACACTTGGGGTTTCACGGTTTTTGAGGCAAAAGATTATAATGATGGTTAAATTAGATTAATTTGATGGTTAGTGGGGAATGGGTCCCACACTTTTTGAATAAAGTAAGGTTAATGATGTTTAAAAGTAAAAAGTAAGGGTAAAGGGGTCATTTCACTTTGTTAAAGTAGATAGTTAGTGGGTGTGGGTCCCATTTTTTTGCCAAATAAGGAAACTTTTCAAAGTGTATCACTTATTTTGAATCACCCCAAAAAGGAAAGTGTATCACTTATTTTGAATCGGAGGAAGTATGTTAAATATGATTAAAAATTAGAATATTACAATAATATGTTGCTTGTTAATTGACACTTTTTAAAATATTGTATGCGATATCTACTCTTTGAACGACTTTAAATTCGACATGTTTACCCCACTTAGAATACATTTAGACCACCCGTAACGGTGTGGTCGACCGAATGGTCGATCAGACGTGGCAAGCCTCACTCGACGCGTCCCCCCCTTACGCCTACACCACCCCGACGCGTCGACCGTGCTGAACGGTCGACTAGTCGACCGATCAATTTTCAAAGGGGAAGGTTTTTTCAAAGGGGAATGATTTGGTCGCCTGGTTACGTGTGTTTGGTCGGGATTTTTTATGTGTTTGGTCGGGCTGATGTGGCGCAGAGGTGGCAGCGGTGACCAAACTGGGTTTGGTCACCCATTACGCCCAGTCTTAGTGGTCACATCATTTCACTATTCACATCAACGTCACATCGGTTTTCCCTCTCAGTTGACCTCCTGGCACTCACTCTCATCTTTTATATTTAGTAGTCACACCACCTCATATTTCAAGGCATTTTTTAACATATTTAATTAAAAAGATAAAATAAATTTCTTTTTATAATTAAAAGAATTACATTTAAAAAAGATGAATGATAAATATCTTGTTTGATTTGTGTGAGTTAAAATTTGAAGTTGTATATTAAAGTTAGAGTAAATTCCAGGGATAGTCCCTGTGGTTTGACAATTGTTTTGGATTTGGTCACTAAGTATCAGAAATTGCACCCGTGGTCACCGTGGTTAACGGCTGTTAGTTTTAGGGACTAAAACCAATACGAAGTCCAAACCACGGTGACCACGAGTGTAATTTCTGATACTTAGGGACCAAATCCAAAACAATCGTCAAACCACAGGGACTATCCGTGTAATTTACTCTAAAAGTTATGAGTTATTAGGTATTTATAGGTAAAAATAGTAAAGTTTGAAATTAATGAATATATTGAAAATACGAGTGTATATAAAATGACAAGTTATATTTAAAAAATGTTGAAGTTTAAAGGTATTTAACTATTTATAGGTAATAAAATGATATCGGAGATATTAAAATAAAGAGTTTTGTTAATGACAGCCCTAAGGGCTGTCACTAATATGCACAAAAAGCTTGTACATTGATTAAAAAAGTAATATTCCTAAAATTCAGGTGGCTTGTTTTTTGTTATTTTTGCCTTCTTAATGACAACCTTAAAATAAAAGGGCCCCATTTTTTTCACACAGTCCAAGAAATGGCCCGCCTCACCTTTCGCCCGTTTGAAATCCTCACCTCACGCGCGTGAGGCATACATCTATTTTTGGGGTGGCACGTGAGACACCTGAGATGCCCTCACGGATCCACTGAAATCAGCCTTTAACTCGTTTAATTATCCACGTACTTGTTGGTAAATGAGTCGATATTGCATACCCGAAATAATATACATATACCATTAGAATTTAGAACAACAGAAGTTACAAACTAAAACCACTACACAAATTATACTAAACCTAAACTTATAAAGGATTTGTGTATCCAATCAGCTACAAATTGGGCAATGAACAAGTCCATTCTCATTACAATCACCACAACGGACCACCACCCTTTTCCGTCGTTCACCACCACCATCCTCCTCTAAAACCACCACCATCTTACAACTCCCGTTACACTTAAAACATGGCAAGAATCTAACACCACCACATCCTTCACACACATACCCACCTTTCGATCTCGGCAAACCTTCGAGCAAATGACACAAATGCCCTTCTTCCATCGCTCTCACCACCGCATCGGCTCCACCAATGTATCTACCCTTCACAAATACCCTCGGTGGCACCAATTCGGTGCTATCTTTCCCTTTCATTAACTCTCTTAATTCTTCCCGAAAACCTAAATCCATGGATATGTCTCTCTCACAAACAAACACCCCGTGTCCCTCCAACACGCCCTAACAACATTACACGCCTCAAATGTCGTGCGCACACCTCTTAATGTGGTAGTGTACACCACAACCTTGTTTTCGCCTTTTGGCGGGCAAAGATTTTCAAAAGCATCTAGCGAAAACGGCTTAGGTGTTATGGGTTTGAAGAGGGTCGGGTTTTTTAAATCAAGATTTAGATTTTCTTGAAAGATCACATTTTTATGATCAAGATTTAGACTTTCTTGAAAGATCACATTTTTATGATCAAGATTTGAGGTTTCTTGAAAGATTGGGGTTTTGTTGTGGTAAAGGCGGAAGCTTTCGATGGTGGAATCAAGACCCGCCATGAGTTCCCACGAGTTGATGACTTCGGGTGGTGGTTCGGGCCTAGGTTCGGACCTTGGTTCGGACACTGGTGCGGGAAAGATTGAGATGGTGGTTCGGGTTTTGGAGGACAACGGGTCGAGTGTCAAGAGACCGTAAGTGGTGGAGGTGAGAGAGACAATGTGGTGACCCAAACCAGAGCTGCCAATCTTGGTGAAATCTTGATCATGGTTTAGTAGATGTGATGATGCACAGCCCATTTGAGAATGTTTCAGAATTCTAATTTTGTGTGGTTGAAGATGAATGGGGATTTAAAAGATGGAAAAAAGGGTTTATAAACTATAGTTTCAATTTCAAATCTGGATTATGGGTTGGTTTTAGCGCCCAATTATAGTTTTGAATCAAATTATTAAAGTGTACTATGCATGCTTTCGGTTTTGAATCAAATGTCTTTCTAGAAAGTCAAAAAAGATGATCTCCAAGGCCAAATTCCACCAATCAAACGTCATATATGCATCAAATAACACCAATTCAATTTATATTTATAGCTTAAATCTACTTAATTATGTTGTTATACTAACTTTAATATATTTAATTTTTCAACACACGGCAGACAATATGATATGATTAACTGGTATTTGTAGCTAAATGGCAAGAGCTGGTTGGCTAATTAGTATGCGTATAAGTTAATCTATGGGTGTTGTTCGGTTGGCTTACTAGATTATTCAGTTCGGTTTAATTGGTTATAGAGGTTGGTCTAGTCCCTAAAGCAAACGTCTGTCATAACTTATTATTAAAATTCTTTTAATGACAATTTTACCCTCACCATCTCTTTTCTGGAACACCTACACTCACCACCTACAATCTACACACAGTCTCTCTCCCTTACCCATCGCTGCAAACCCCTTAGGCTGAAGGGTATGGGTCCACGGGAGTGGCCGGCGTGGTGTACACCTCACACCCCCACGGCGTGGTTATAACTGGAACACCGCCCCCCCCCCCCCCCCCCCCCCAACGGCGTGGGGGGAGGGCGTGGTGGAAGCATGGAGATGGCCACGGGAGGAAACGGGCCGTTGGGGTTACTTTTTGACATGTGTTGGCTTCTGATTGGATGATATGTATTTTCTTTTTTATTTTATTTATAATTTAGTGGAATAAAATGGTGTGGTGTGGTGTGGTGGGTATTTCCTAGAGATGATGTGGTGTGGTGGTGGTGTGGTTGCTGAGGTGGCGATGATGTGACGGACATAGGCACCACCACATGTGGTGCCCATACCGGGTAGTCTTATAATCTTCAATTTACTTTCTCTCTCTCTCTCCAAAAACGAACATATGCATCCTCATCTCCGATGCCACCACCGCTACTTTTTCACACGACCGCACCTGCTCCTCTACTGTCCCATGGTCGCCGAAATTTAACCTCATCACCAGATCTGTCTACCGATCTACGCCTCTAATCGAATTAGACTTAAGAGTTCTTTAAAGGTTTCTTGATAAAATGTGCCGGCAGAAGCATACACCACCAAACTGTGAAAATTCTAGATTTATGATTTGTTTTGAAATTTAAAGAAATCCCTAACACCCATTAAGAAACTTATTATTAAAATTGGGCTGCTTGAAAACATCTATGCTTTGAATGGTGGCATTGCTGTTAATAAGATTTAATTGATTTTTTTTTTATTTTTGTGGGTTTGTATTAGATCAAAACCCAGATCATATTTGATACAAAGTTTCAATTTTGAAATTAGTGATTTCTTGTTTACCCTTGGTGAGAGATTTGTAGAGAGGAAGACATGATGAAGATGACGGCGAGGAGAGATTTCTTCTTTGCTTCGTTTACTCAGTAGGCTCTGTTCCATCATTAAAAAATAAAGGGAGAGGATGAATAAGATTGTTAGTTTGGTTTTAATTAAAAAAAATTTAAAGGTAAATTTAGGATAAAGGGTAAAATTGTCATTTGTGGAAATTTAACAGCAAATTCTGACACTTGTTAGGCTTAGGGACCAAAACTGATATAAAGTTCGATATTTAGTGACCATCGATGTAATTTCTAAAACTTAGGGACCAAATCCAAAACTCAGGCCAAACCATAAGGACTATCCGTATAATTTACTCTATTCTTTATGGTTTTTTACGCACATAAATCATCTCCCTTTTCGAAGACTACATTAGAGATATTATAAACCTATGATTGTTTCTTCCTCCAACCAACATGGGATAAAAATATTGTCAAAATGCAAATACCTTTATTATTTCTAACACCAAATTGTAGGGGTGAGCATGGGGCGGTTTGGGGCGGTTTTTAACTAAAACCAAACCCCGCCCCGAAAGTTCGGGTTTTGAGAATTACACCCCGTTCGGTTTCGGGTTTTTCGGTTCGGTTTCGGGTTTTTTCGGTTTTTTAGTTTCCTTTAAATTTACCAATTTGTTACCTTAAAAACTAATAGTATGATTCAAACTTCCAAACCTTAACTCATTTCATTATAAATAAAAAAACAGCTAGTAAGTTTAATATAATGTAATAATAAATTCAACTAACATAATTTGAAAAAAAATTAATAATATGATAACATCCAACCATCTTTCGCAACAATCTTAGTCAATGTCTTCATCTATAGAAGTTTCATTGCATGGTTATTTTCCTTTTACAAATAAATTTATATCAAATCTTTTAAAAATATAAGAATATTTTTATAAAACTTGAAATATACATAAAGGCGGGCGCGGGGCGGGTTTTTCGGTTTGGCTTTTCATATGCCCCCGAAAACCGCCCCAAACATTCGGGTTTTCTAAAAATCAAAACCGTTGATGTCGGTTTTTCAAATGGTTCGGTTTTTTCGGTTCGGTTTTCTCGGGTTTTTCGGGTTCGCTTCGGTTTTTCGGTTTTTATGCTCACCCCTGCCAAATTGACTAGATGAATCGTGTTAAATTTCACTTTTTAATACAATATTTCGACCCTACCAATTGTCTTGGCCCTTAGGTTACACAAAATTGGTATTATGATAAGACAAGAATTAAACCTCTAGTTTTAGGCAATAATGTTGTTTTAATTTATTGTATATTCTTTTATATATGTGAATATAAAACATCGTCAAACAAACTAAATTCTAATGGGAAAAGAACCGAATAAAAACTAATTAAGTCCAACATTATGGTTCACGAGGAGATGCCATGTCACATTAGGCAATCGGCTTAATGAACTCGCAAACCCTGGGCTCAAAGCCTCACCCAACGGTCCACCCAACCACGAACCGCGTTGGTTATGGGTTCGAACCATCTTCATTTAACATCCCAATTCCCATTTGAAACAAATCTTGATCCATAGTCGGACCTGAATGGAACCCGAGGATGTCCGTGCTATCCCTTAATTTTCGACCACAAGTGTAAATATTTTCGCAATAAAAGAAATTTATATGTTAGTGTTACCCATAAAAAAAACGTTGGGTTACCCTTCACTTATAATTTCAGGGAAAAAAAATCCAAACTTGAAATCCCAAAATTGTTTAAATTGTTAGGGAGCTCAAATGTCAATTTAATTTAATAAAAAAAAGTTCACTTACCAACTAGAAGGGAATTGTGGACCTCTCTCGCTTGATGATGGAACGGAGAAATGTCATTCTTTTCATATGATTTATAAGTTATTAAACCTAACTCTAATTTTGTCCATCGTAATCGCAGCCACTGAACACTTTTTTCAATGATGAAGTTATGGAAGACAGATTCGGTAATAGAATATGTGACGATTTTTTTGAATGGGACTTTAATCCGTAGACTAGAAAAAGAAAACACTTATAATGGTTATAGATTGAAATGTAATGAATTGTTTTCGTGAGGGTCCTCGAATACGGCAATTTAAAAAATCATGCTACCTCTAAACTTTCGTCCTGATCCGCCACTGTTAATACAAGGTTATGTATAACAGTATAAACTAGTTTTCAAGATACACATGAATAAGGACCAAACAGATAAATTTCGATACATAAGAAGACACTAGTTAGAAGATAATAATATAAGAGAGGTCACTGTTGAATTGAGGTAAAAGTGAAGCATGTGGTGTTGGGTCCTTAAATCATTATATTTATTTTCTTTACATAAAGGTATTCTCAATTTCTCATTATAAAGAAATGATCTTTCGATGTGTAAGCTTATGTTCATGATGTACCTAATCTAATCGTTATCATAACTATTTTTCAAACCTTCCACTGATTATCTCTATTTATTGAATGAGGGATTTGAATCCATAACTTCTAAAAAATTGTTCAAAAGCATTTAATATCACTATTTCAAAAGAAATTATTTTACATATACAATTAAGACTCCCATCAATATCACAAACACTATCAAATCCCTCAAGACACATAAAACAATCACGCCCTTTAACTCAAATTTCTGCATTATTATTACTTAATCACCACAAACCACATCAATAGTCATTATAAGAAGAAAAATTACAGTAATTAATAATAATAAGGTATATAAATGACCATGAGCAACTTAGCTCATAATAAGATTATTCGATTGGATTTGTGTCTTCTGTTTCAATAATATCATAAGTTGAGCCTTTTGACACTCCAATTTCATACCCAAATTCCTACTTCTTGACCCGAATGCTTTCACAACCCGTGGGAACTCCACGAACCCGCGGATCCCGCGTTTTATGTGAGGATTTTCGGGCTCTAACGACACCTTTCTACCATGCAGTTTTAGTGAATTCTCGGATATGATATTGCGGTTTTGGGGCTCTTCTTCTTCTTCTTGATCAATATCATTCTTGTAGGTCATTTTGGTAATTTCCAATTCTGAAATCTTTTCTTCTAACATGATCTTAGCATCACTAAGCTTCATTTGGACCCTTTCTTCCCTCAAAACTTCAGCCACACGTAACATCTTTCTTTCTTCTTCCATGTCTATCTTCAACCTACTCATCTCCGACTTACTCGATGTTAACTCAACCGCAAGTTCTTCACATACTCTCTCCAATGCTTCTCTTTCTTTCATCTCTCCCAACACTTGTTTGGTCAACTTCTTAGTCAAAGACTCGGCCTTTTTCCGTGCTTTGCGTTCGTATTCAAGTTGTGCTTTGAGTTCCATGATCTGAGCTCGAGCAGTGTCGAGCTCAGAATCCATGAATGGCTTGATGAAGGTAAGATCCAAGAAGGAATGAGCAATCTTGTGAGTTGAAACCGGTAAGCGTAGAAGATGAAGTTTCTTGTTATTCTCTTGTTCTTGAGGTTGATCTTGTTCTTGATCTTGTTTTATGTTTTCTTGATTTTGATGGTGGTTTTGAGGACAAGTATAGAATGGATTTTCGTATAATTTCCAGGTTGGGGATGGGGTAGGGGTAAGGATGGAGAAAGAATGACTTTTGTCAAGGAAGTTGGTTGTTCTTGTATTGATCATCATCATCATCGTTATCATCATCTTCTCTAGCACAACTTCTTTTCTTATGGAACATTTAATACCAATTTATGTCATGTTATTTAATTTAATATATAAAATAATGAAAATGCTGCTTTCGTGTTGGCTATCTAGCTTTTTTGAGGGAGGGAGGGGCCTATGTGATGGATGAATGGATGGAGATTGTAAAAAGGAAGAGGAGACATCACATGCTCTCTCTTCTTTATTTATTGACACACTCACTCATTATCACTCTTGATAGCTAAGTTACATAAATTTATGATTTTATACTATAACTTTTAAATGTTTATATACCATACAAATCTTGAGTCTCTCTCACGCTTAACTTAAAGTATGTATCTTCTTTCATATATAGTTTATAGTTACATACAGAAAGTTCAAATACTACTTGGCAAGTAAACATTAGAGGTATTTGGTAAAAGATGAAAGTTCAAGTACTACCTGTGAGAGTTGTTTTAGGAAACAGTCTCTCTACTTTCCGATAGAGGTATCATTGTTTACATCTCATCTCCCACATACTCACCTTAGACAGGGTTGGGTATTGTTTTATAGTTATTGATAAAAGATGCAAGAAAAATGAATTCACTAATAACGGGACGATTTTTGTCATAATGCAATGAATTTCTAGTGCTAAATAAGATTCTATTTGTATTATATGTGTACAAAATTAGTAACTTGATTATATGTGTTTAAGTATTTATGGTAAGAAAGGCAATGCAAATAACTAGTAGGCCATGCTACATCCCACCACATTTCTAAACCACATGCATTTGTCTCTATCATCTTTTGTTTTTTTTCTTACATCATACCATCTATTTTGGCGTTTTCAATTGCACAAACAAGGGATTTATGATGGTAATCATATATTCAATCAAGTTTGAGTTGGCTTCATTAACACGGCATGGTTCTAGATTGAATTTCGAATAGACATCTCTCAAATTTGTATTCCTTAAATAAACGATTTTTCAATTTCTACACATCATCTTAAAAGAGTTAGCCCTTTTCCTCAATGCTTCCTTTCGGGCCTAAAGGAAAACGTAGATTTTACTCTTCAATCATTACAATGCTAGTCGTTCTAAGTGGGTCAACGCAAGTTGTAACAAAGGGGCTCGTTTTTACCAAAACATGTGACCTTTTGAATTCCGGGACCAAGGGTAACATGGATGCCAAATTGCTAATAACATTTTATTTTTTATTTTTTTTAACGGCTGGATGCCAATAACATCAACTCACTTTTGGAACCTTAGCATCAACAATATGGTAGACTTGGAGGTTTTGGTGTACAAGTTACACATATATGCCATTAAGAACACAAAGCAATCAACCTTACAACTTTTACTCAACGAGTTGATTTAGGCATGTGCCAATTGGACCAAGAACCGACTTGAACCGCAGAATAACTTTTATGAAAATTCAGTTCTCGGTTCCAAACAGTTTGGTTCCGACTTCCGACGGTTCGATTCGGTCCAAAACCGAGGAAAACCGAAAAAAATCGAAGAAATTACCTCGGTTCGGTTCCGTCAGGTTCTCGGTCCGGTTCTGAGCATCATTGGTTCAGTCCTCGGTCCGGCCAACACCATTTTTTCAGTTCTCAGTTCTATTCCGTCCCGGCCGTTTCTTGGACAGTGCACGGGCCTAAGTTGATATGGGTAGTGTTTTGTTTCAACTCGACATAATTCCATTTTTAAGAATACCTCCTAAATCTCAAAATGCATAGTATTAATGTAACAATATGATTTCAATCATCACAAAACCCATTATGGACCAACACACGGAGAAAATATGGTTGGTTTCAACCCGACCTCATTTCAACCCGTTACCCAACATGCTGACCCACTCACCCTAGTGTCATCAATCTGAATCCATGATCCTTTTGACCACCATGAGTGTAAGACTATCAAATTGAATCCAGCCGAATGCCAGCCATATGGAACAAAAACATATTAATTGCCCCAACCTACCAACAATGTCAGACCTACTCAATGATACAATTCTACTATAAATATCACATTAATGGAAAATTTTCAAGAACCAAAAATAAATATTAAATCGAACCAAATGAACAAATTTTTTTATCAGATTGGAAGTGGTTAAAATACTTCAGTTATCAATTCGCATTTGTTATTAGATAGAAACAAAAATGGATTTGTATACATCACCATCATTAATCCCGCAAACATAACTAAAATGTAATATGACATACTACAACAAGTTCGGGAATTCTTTATTCTGCAGATGAAACTTCATCTGGTTTTATTGCTATTGCTTCAACTGGTTTTAAATTTTCCAATGAAGTGATACGTCCGTCCAGAGATTTATAAAGCTCATTCATCTACACCATCATGGATAACATATCAACTACTCCAAATATGTATAAATCCAAATAGACAAACATTTACCCTAAAGTTCCTCTAACCATAAAAAATGTCTTCATGATTAAATATACAGTTATTAGTTTAATTCCATATTGTTAGTCCATATATGATACATTTTAGGGTGAATTATGTAGTCCTCATGCTTGTCAAGTATGTAATCTAAGGCATGATGCAATATAGAATTCACAAAATTTTCGTAATCAAATTTAGTTGAAGATTTTCCCCAAGTTTTTGCAATGCACCGACAATCCATGAGGTCTACTATGAAACTAGATCAGGTTTCAGTTACCTAGGGTTCTGATGTTGAACATTAGCTAGGGTTCTGATATTGCGAATTTAAACGCAATCATCTCATAATCGCACATACATTTATCATTTAGGGTTACACGAATAAGAATAATTCAGTGAAATTGAAACAAAAAGACAACACACACGGTGAGACGAAAAAGGAAGCAATCGAATTGATTCGTACAAAAGAGTATAACGAGAAATTGAAGAGAATACCTGTTGAGACATTGATTGATGAGCGATCTTGTAATCCTTGTGAAGAAAATAGAAACCGCCGGCCGACGCCACCGCAGCGCCGGCGAAGAACGACGCGAACCTCACCCTGAGTACGTATCCCATGATTTCTCCGATTCCGATTGTGAGAGATGGCGAAAAGGGGAATAATGGAAGTAATGGGCCGATGTTTAAATATATGGGCTTTTTGAAATATAATTTAAGTGGGTCAATTGTTATAACAGAGCCCACACAATATTATAGTTTGTAGTTTTTTTTTTCTTTTATGAATAATCATTCATAACCATAAATAAAAGATTTTTTTAAGGAAAATGCTAACCATTGCCCTTAGGGCAATGTTTAAGAAATTTTTATTGGCTTTAAATCATTGTACATTAACTAATAAAAAACCACCCCCATGCATTTTAATAACCACCTTTGATTAGTTATGCATCATTAATTGTACAAAAACCACTTTATCCTTTCTTAACCATTACCCTAAGGGCAATGGTTAGCAAATCCCTTTTTTTAATAGTGTAGGAAGACAGACGAGAAATAAACTGTGCTGCTGGATCTTTTTAAATTGTAAAACTAATTCTTTTAAAAATTAAAATAATGTATGTTCTTTTATTCCATTTCAACATATTACACCTAATTACCATATATGTTCATGAACAGATTTGAACATACAACCTCAAGGTTATGGGACAAACACCATACCGCTAGGTCAAAGGCCTTTTAATAGGTCTAAAATAAACATAATGATAATCTGACACATGTTATTTCTTTCACTAACCAAAACATAAGAGCATTAGGTGTGGTCACACCAAGTCGGAGTGCCACCTCGCGGCACCTATGCGCCACATCATTATTTCACATTTCACATTTAAAACCCCAAATACACCCTCTACCATAACTTAACCTAAAATATATTTTTTGGATCCACTAAAATACCCCTTACCCAATAAAAACATCTCAAAAGCACTCTCTCTCCTCCCTCGTTGGTTCCGCCACTGATCCGACTTTGGCCACCACTCACACCACTTGCGGTGTGGTGGCGAGCCGTTTTGGGGTGAGGTGGCATCCGGCGGATAACATATTGCACCCCTCTCTCTAAGTCATCCCCCACAGGCCACATCTACCAAAAACTTGCAATTTCCTTTTTCAAAATTAACCTTCTCTTTGAAGAAATTGACATTGGAAACTGAACTCAACAATGGCGTCTTCAAAAGTCGACCTGATCACACATTTATCCTTCATGTAATCTCAAATCTGGCTCAAAATCGTCAGAGACGCCATCTCAATCACCGATGTCATAAACATTTTTTATGACGATTAATGTCGTTGCTTGTGCGTTTATGATTTATGTTAAGGCAAAATCACGTTTCATAAAAGCAGGTACCCACTTGCTTTCGCAAATCGGCGTTTTGAACCCCCAAATAAGCAGATAAATGATTTTCATTTTTGCTTTGCCAAATACTGAAGATTGCTTTTTTACATTTCAGAAACATGTTAATTAGATAAGTTTCTTGAAAACGCAACCCCAAACACCCTCATAATAATCTTACATAATTTGGGTGGAAAATGTGGAGGCAAGATTAAAAGCGTTGAGAGAAATTGAAGCATGTCGGTCTTTTAACCTTTTTAAGTTTTTTGTTTTGTTTTGGTGTGACAGGTGAAGAGCTAAGGATATGTTACATTGATGCAAGCATGGATCGAGATGCTCGATAAAATATCTTGTCCAATGGGTTCGGTTATGAGTGTCGTTGCATGTCAAATGATTAAAAATATTATTATTTTCTTTATATTAAAAATAATCTTTCAAGTAAAACGAAAAAACTAGAATTTGTTGTACGCTTTCTTATATTTCTCGGATCATGTAAACAAGACTCGTAAAAGGATAAAGTTGGATCAAGATTTTTGTTCTTTAAATAACAATAAACATCACAAATTCGATAGTGACTTTAGGGGAGTCTATAAAGAAAGAGAAGCAGTAGGTATCAAGACTACCCGAAACAAATATAAAGAGGGTAAGTCTACCGCCAAAAGGAAAAGGTGATGATTTTTACACCACATAATTTAAGGAATCTACCACAACATTTGCGTTATATAGTTGTACAGTATGTAGAAATATTTGTACAATGTTGTATAAACATCAAAATTTATGGTACATCAATTAATTCCCAAAAGAAAAAAAAGGGTTTTGGAATTATACTGAGTATTAAATATTGTACATATCTTCTATTATATATAGAGATCATTAGAATATTTTGTAATTAATGTAGTGATTATCTTTCCATAGTTAGTTAGGAAAATCTTCTATATAAACCTTGTATTGTACATCATTCGAATTCAATGAAATAATTGATTTCCAATATGGTATCAAGAGCCTAAAAACCCTACCCTCTCAAAGAACCCTAGCCGTTTCCGATTACGATCGACGGCCACCTTCATATTTTATTTTATTTTCGAATCTACTCATCCTCTTCTTCGTGAACGATGACAAACGATACCCCATCATCCTCCACTGCCCCATCGGACTCCAAGCTACACCCGGTATACACCGTCACCAACATCCAAAACAAGGTTCGGGTGTTGGATGGCACGAAAGTCACATACTCTTCGTGGGTTAAGCTCTTTTAACTCCATGCCCGCGGCTACAAGGTTCTATGACACATTGACGGCTCGCCAAAACCCGACGTACGCTGCATGGAACGAGATTGACGCACACGTGCTTCAATGGATTTATGGTACCTTGTCCGATGACCTCCTTCCCCGTGTCTTGGAAGATGAATCCACCGCTCATAAAGCTTGGACCCGCGTCCACAACATATTCTTGAACAATAAAGGAGCCCGTGCAGCCTCCCTTGAACAAGAATTCAACAACCTCAAGCTTGAGTCGATGCCCTCCCTTCAAGCCTACTGTCAACGGCTACGGGATCTCGCCACACAACTTAAAGATGTCGATGCCACCGTCTCTGAACAACGTTTGGTCCTTCAACTGGTTCGCGGCTTGCCCGCTGAGTTTGATACCGTCGCTTCCTATATCCACCAAACCCTACCGCCATTCGAGACAGCTCAAAGCATGCTCGAACTCGAGCAACATCGCAAAACGGGACGTGAAGACCAAGGCACCGCACCACCCACTGTTCTGTTCGCACCTAAAAACAGTCGTGACGAACCCGAGTCGACGGCTACAGATCGCAACACCCAACAGCCTCCGTTGCCGTTTTGTGGGGAGGTTTGTGGGCAAGAGAAACGAAAGGTGAGGCCTACGGTTTTAGCGAAATTATGAAATTCATTGTTGTCAAATTCTTTGCCAAGGTCACATTGGAAGGATTTAATGGGTATGCCAAATTGAGTTTTTATTAGTTGATAGAATTGTTTGAATTTGGAAAACGTTTCGGATTTTGTTTTTAATGGGTAGACCCAGACAAATTGTGTGAAGTTATCAATTAAGACAAGGTAGTATTTATATCCACTTTTACTTAACATGGGTGAGGTCCATAGGTCCATAGGTCCAGACCCAATTATCACTTTACGGGTTGAAACAAGCCCCAAGAGCGTGGTACCACAGGTTTGCCACATTTTTGCACACCAAAGGATTCATCAGTAGCAAATGTGACACATCACTATTTATTTTAAATCATGGCAAAGAAACCGCTTGCTTACTTTTATATGTGGACGATATTATTTTAACGGCTTCAAGCCAATCATTACTAACCACTATTATTAGCACTTTGTCAAATGAATTTGCTATGACAGATTTGGGGCCACTTCATCATTTTTTGGGCATGCACGTTACCCGCAATAAGCAAGGGTTGTTCCTCTCTCAGTCACAATATGCTAAGGACATTTTATCTCGAGCAAAGATGTCCTCATGTAAACCCACAAATACTCCCGTTGACACTACCGGTAAATTAAGTGCCACTCATGGCCTGCTAATGTCCGATTCGCAACACTACCGCCAATTAGCAGGGGCCACTTCAATATTTGACTATCACTCGTCCAGACATCGCATATGCCGTTCAACAGATTTTCTTGTTTATGCATTCTCCACGCGAGCCTCACTTCAACTTCCTCAAACGAGTGCTACGATATGTCAAAGGAACCATCGACCACGGACTCAGTTTCTCACCATCCAGGTCGCATACCCTTACTGCGTATTCCGATGCCGATTGGGCGGGATGCCCTGACTCCTCTCGCCGATCCACTTCCGGGTATTGTGTGTTCCTTGGAGACAACCTCATCTCATGGTCCTCTAAGCGCCAACCAACCGTTTCACGATCAAGCGCAGAGGCAGAATACCGGGCCGTAGCAAATGCTGTCGCAGAAACAACATGGGTTCGAAACTTACTACTTGAACTTCAGATGCCCATTAAACGTTCTACGGTCATTTTTTGTGATAATGTCTCCGCAATCTACCTTACGGGAAACCCGGTTCAACATCAACGTACTAAACATGTCGAACTTGATATACATTTTGTCCGGGAAAAGGTACGATTAGGCCAAATTCGGGTGTTACATGTTCCATCATCACATCAATATGCAGATATATTCACTAAAGGACTGTCTAAACCACTGTTTACATCATTTAGAGACAGTCTCAACGTCCGCAAATCTACCGTTCAGACTGAGGGGGTGTATTAAATATGTTCACGATTGATCCTGGGTTAGAGTTAGCTAGACTCTTGGAAAAAAGTACCTCCCCTATAGTGTGCCCCTTTAGGAAATAGAACCATGGCTGTCCCTAGCTAAATATGCTAGGGGGATTGAAGTCTTTTTAGGCTAGGGTAATGGCACTATAGAAAATACCATGATAGAGCATTTATGAAAAAGACAAAAATGATGCTCCATGCTTGTATAAGGCTGTATATCACTAGGATAGACCTGATTGTCCTAGAACCTCTATAAGCTCCTTAGGAAAATCCCAGGATAGAGCAAGAATAGCTCTGAAGCAGGAAATATTCTTTGCTTTTCTACACTACATTCTGGACGGAAAGGAGATGGTTGTTGAACATCTTCCTAGGCCCCTTCCATTGTACTCTTCCCTTCTTCTTCCCCTCCGACCTGTGCTATCCGACTCATACTAGCTCCCAAAAGGGAGGTGGAAGTTTGAAACGATTAATGCCAAATCTATAAAGTTTCTAAATTATAAAATGACATTCAAACCAAAAGTAGATGAAAGCATCATAAAAAACGAGAAAAGTTTTTAGCAACACTAGTTGCCATTTGCCAAAAATAAGGCGTCATTGGGAAATCGGAGATAAGAGATTTCCAACATTAACTCCAAATATTACTATCGTTTTATTAATTATTAGTATCAATGTTTTATTAATCACAATTACAAGTAACCAAACTGCAATTACATCTAAGAACTCAAGACCTTCATACACATAGGAGGCTTAATTTTAGCCAACGAAAGAACCGCAGCCGGAAGAATCCACAAACCCTCGCCACAAATCAAACCCGAAGCAACCGAAGTAGCCATCAAATCCGCCTTTTTAACATTAACTTTTTCCCAAATCAAAACAATCAAACTTCCAACACACATATCAATCGCAAAATACCCGCCAATTATAAACGGAACCGCCATACAAATCGGCAACGGGACCCACTTTGCTAACTTCTTCGGCAAGCAATCTCTCACCAAATTGATCCCAACCGCCACCCCGAAAAACCCGTAACATAACAATAAACAACGATCCGGTAACGCCGAAAACCCCTCGACGCCAATAATCGCCATGTTTCTAAACACGATCGCAAACGGCGCTTTATATTCTCCGTTAGGGTTTCCAACATCAAAAGCTTTAGTGAATAAATTTAACATTAATGGTGACACAACACAACCGATTGCGGTCCCGATTGCTTGACTCACAAGCATTGTTCTAGGTGAAGTTAGTGTCAAATGTCCCGTTTTCAAATCGTGCATTAACGTGCTAGAAATGTAGAAAACCGACTTCATGACACCACACCCGACTAATCCGGCGACTACTCCGGTGTCTTTTCCGCCCATTGCCGCCATGAAAAAGAGCCCGATTTTGCTGTAATTGAAGGCCATGTCCCAATCGGTTAAACCGGTCCCATATGCGTTACAAAAGGCTAATGGTGGAGCTATAATGTAGGCTATGGTAATGTAGTACCATTTAACCTCCGGGAAAATGGCGGGAATTGCAAATGTGTTGATAATGGTGAATAATGTGTAACCGATTGTTGCAAACCATGTGGGTATTCGGTCTCTGATGAAAACTTCGTTTTGTAGTTGTTCTTGTTCTGTTAATTCAGTTTTGTTATCTACAGCTGCACGTAGATAATAAGGTTAGGTATATTTTTTTAGAGTAAATTACACAAATGGTCCTTTAGGTTTGTAACATGTTACATATTTGGTCATTTAGTTTCGTGAATTACACTGGTAGTCCTTATTTCTGAAACTATTGACATGTTTGGTCTTTTACCTAAGGTCCTAAACAGACGTTAACTTTTCCCGTCAAACAAATGGGTTTCAAATCAGTGAAGGGAAAGGGAAAATGACAGATTTACCCCCTAGTGCATCACACGTGACCATACTTGACGGGAAAAATAAACGTATGTTTAGGTAAAGGATCAAAAGTGTCGATAGTTTCATAAAAAAAGGACTACCAGTGTAATTTATGAAACTAAAGGACCAAATATGTAATATGGTACAAACCTAAAAGAGCATCTGTGTAATTTACTCTTTTAGTTTATTTTAACGTTTGACCCGTAAGAGATACGTACAATGAATTGACACATTAATAAGTATTATTAACACTTGTAACCAAACTCATTAAATGTAAGTGGTATTAGAAATAACTTTCCTAAATTAAGCTTTTCGGTTTTCAATTTCCCATAGATACTTGCATACGTGATGTATAAAATCTTGATGAAGTTGTATAGTCCATCACCTAAGAGAAGAGCAATCGAGATAAAAACCTGCCCACCGAAAAAAAAACAAAAACTAGTTTTAATTAAAAATAATAAAAAAAATGTGACAATGTAACAACTATGATCACCTTGTAACCAGTAAGACTTTCCATACTGCTTTCAGAAACATTACTAGGAAACCATTCTCCTTTTTGTTTTTCAATAAGTGGCCACATTATTCCCCATGAAATCACAGCTCCAAACAGCAGTGAGAAACTCACAATGTGAGGACAAATCATCCCAGTCCCCACAAAAGTCAAACTAAAGTCAAAGTAAAATCTACAACAAATAGAAATCTCATTGTTTAGGTTTGTATCTTAAATCTGAAAACCACTAATGATAATCATAGATGGTTTTAAAATCTGAAAGCTGAATCATACAGAACACAACCGTTTTTTTCCTAAGATCAAGAAAAATATAGCATAAAAATAATAATAATAATAAAGTGTTACGTTTTCTTCCGAGCTTCTAATCCAAAAGTAGGGAATTGAGCAAATCCACATTCTCCTTTTCCAGTGAAGAACCACTGAAAGATTGCCCACAAGAAACTAACTGAAAAATATTTAGCAAAACCTTTGACTTGCTTCCTATAAAAAAAGAAACGCTCGTTAAGGATGTTTTTTTATACACAATTTTGTTACAAAAATTATAATAAAAAAAAAGTTTATAAAAAAATATACTTTGCCATCTTGTCTCCTTGACTATGAAATCCATTGATAAGAACAGCTGTAGCTGTGCCACTTGGGAATATCAACTTATAGTCAACAATCAAGATCTGTTAAATACAATTCATGTTAATAATTCAAGGTCGCAAAACAGACGGGTCGGGTCGGGTTGACCCACTAACAATTTTTTTTTAATACTTTTAGAAATAATTAATACGGTTGATATTATAAACGATATAGGAGGTATGCTAAAAAAAAGTACTTTTACTTTTGACTTTCACCCGTTTGACCATTTACCCTTTTACATAATTGTTTTCTTTTTGATTTGACCCAAATGACATAAATCACAATCCAAATCAATTTGTTCATAAGTGTGAAAAGTCAATGCTTTATCATTTTGTCTGAAATAATTTTAGAAATGTTGATAATATAAACGATTTTGGAGGTATGCTAAAAATTGGCTTTTGACTTTCGACCCATTATGACTAGTTACCCTTTTAGATAAAAAAAATTTCTTTGGCCCACTTGAGATAATGAAATCTTAAATCAACTCATTCATAAGTAAATGGACCGAGAGAAAAAAAATTAAAAAATAAATAAATAAAAATGCACCTTTCGTAGTGGAACGAGTACAAAAAGACCAACAAAACAGATTAAGAAAGAGTAACCAATCATCCAACCAACACGAAGTTCTTTATAAGTCCCTGGAGAATTTGGGCCTCCTGCAAGCTCATAGAATTTCTTGTTCAAAGCTAGTAAATATGAACCAAATCCACCTAAAATTCAACCGCAAAAAAAATAATATTAAAATTTAGAAAATAAACATTCATTATGTAAAAAAGATTAAAAGAAAGATTAGAATTTAAAACCTCCTTGGGCAATCATATAACAAGCAACCGAACACGTTTGGATCATGGTATTCTCGTGTCTAGTAAAAGGAACAGTTGAAATCCCGAATTTTTGAAGTAATTTAGTCCATGTTTTCATGAACACAAAAGCAAGTAGTGCAGCTGACACGTTTAAATTAGGAATAATTCCAGTTGTCAGATTAATCTTCATTGCAATTACAGTATAAATACTTCCCAAAATAATACTTGCAATAATTCCGCGAATTGTGATCTGTTTTTTCCATGGTTGCAGTCTTTTTGAAGCTGGAAGATGATTATAATCATCATCTTTTTTTTCTTCATCAATTTCTTCATTGTTTCTCTGAATTTCTCCAATTTCCTTCATTTTCTCTGGCGTTTAAACTTTAAAAATCATAAGAAATGATTATAAACGAAATGGAGATCATGTGAAGTGTTTAATGTAGTAATTACTTACCTTCAAAGAAGTAAAAAGTATGAAGGAATGAAGTCAACTGGAAATTGTTGCATTCAAGAAACTTACATTATGTATAGATATATGTATATAATCTATTCAAATGTATAGATATATGTGAGTGTGAGTGTGTGTGTGTGAGTGAGAGAGAGAGAGAGAGAGAGAGAGAGAGAGAGAGAGAGAGAGAGAGAGATGACCAATGAGAAAAGGTGCATATGAATGATGCCCTCATTTTGATCCAACACTAAAATAAAATAATTTATGAGATATTGCATGCTACTGATATTATTATACTCACTAATCCACCACCTGCAAGTACAATCATTGACTTATTAAACATTAAACTTTTTTTAATGCATAGAACTAATTAAATAATCATCCATAAGATCCCAAAAACTATACCTAATTATCAATCATAATGCCATGATCATTTAAGATTAGAATTTGATTGGCTATATGGGTCAATGAGATTGTCTTCATTTTTGAAAAGCAAATTAAGATATAAGATTTCAGAGAAATTTAACAAATTACAGAATGAAAGTAAATCGTGTATATACAAAGTTTAACCTAAAATACAATACAGAATCTGGTACAATTGATAATTTAATCTATTTTAGTAGTTGAAATCGGTGTTTAAATTGGAAATGGGCTTAAAATTCCCAACTAAATACAGAAATCCAAACCAACAGCAGCAAACTGAAAGATTAAAAGACTTTCTGATATATAAATTCCACCAGTGAATGCATGTGATAATACACTATCAATTTCCAACTTCAAAGGCTGTCCTCCTAATGTAGCAAGACCTAGATCACAAATTTAAATAACAAAATTATTAATTTAACAGAATTTTAATCACAAATAGTAATGTTTTTAATTTTGAAGATTGAAAAATAACCGTATTAACTAGAGGTTGGGTAATAGGTAAAAACGGATTTGGCTCAAGATGGATCAATTTTAGTGCAGGTGGATTGGTTTGACCTGAAAAGACTTTTTTATCCATTTTTTTATAATTTTAATAAATAATTAATGAATAAAATATGAGCAAAATCAATAATACTACAGTGATTAACTAAATTTTTAAATATAGGGATTGACGAGGTTGTACGCTTTAACCTACACTATGGATATTCGGATAGTTATAACTTTCAACCCGTTTGGCCCATTTGACTCATTCTTTTTTTATCTAATTTTTATTTTAGTTTGAGATTGAATTGTGTGAAATCAATTGCAATATTATCATGCATCAAAGTGAATATGAACCAGTTTATCTCTTTAAATGTCACTTATTTTTGCTAAAATACCTTTAACAGATCCAAAAGCTGCAGAAGTTCCAGTCTTGTGTTGAAAATTGTCAAGATCTCGTCTCACAGCATAACGAAAAGTGACACCAAATAATGCACAGCTGGCGAAAGTGATGACTGAAGGAAGAATTAATTGGGATATATCGGTTGTTTAAGCTAGATTTATAGGTAAACTTGCTAACGTGCCAATTATTGCGGATATTGAAGCTGCTTTTATAGATTCAAATATTTCTTTGTTTTTGTACATTTGTTCTCTCTGTTTCTGTCATTTTTGAATCTTTATCTTTAGTTTTAGCTTCAAGAGAAAGTTCTGCTTGTTCGACTAGTGTTCTTGCTTCTGATATTTCCTTCTGGCATTCCACAATCTGAAATATATAAACAGTTGGAGGTGGAAATTTCAATACTTTTAATTGTAAATGGGTCGATTCGGGTCGAAGTGGTGGACAGTTGTCCAGATTAATTAGAATTTTTAATAGTTTATAACATAAAAGATGTGAGCAGTGTAGTAAAATTAAACATGAAATCTTGAGTAACCAAGCGTGTGACATATTATCAAACACCTAGAGTGCAACAAAAGTGCGAGTAAAATTCTTATAATCTTACGGTAGATGATGAAAAAAACTAACTTCAGCAGCTCTGATTTCAAGCTGATTGATGTATTGTTTCATCTTCATGTTTTCAATTTCTTGTTTTTGAATCTGTTCAAGTTCCCTTTTAATTCAACTCTCTTTCTAGCTTTATCCAACCCATCTAACAAAACCCTACTTTCCTATATCTTTAACAATTCATCTACACGTTCATCCACTATACCAGACGATCAATTCTTCAATCCCGCACCATTGTTGCTCTGATTGGAGCTTGCATGGACGTTATTATCATTAATAGAGTTACTGCATTTGATTGCGAATGAACCAAACCTTGATGAAGACGATGATGATTTTAACGGACTGGAGCAAATGTAAAAATGAATATTGGTGGATCGAATTAAAGGTTTTGGAGAGTTAGTGTTGGATTGGGTGTGGTTGTCATGATTTTGTGGATAGCTTGAAAAAGATACAAGCTTGGACCACAAAAGCCCACCAAAACTAACACTTTGTTTTTAACTAGCCAAAAGTAACCCGTGTGATGCTATGAGGATTTTTCTACGATGCTTAAAAAGTGATTTATATTAGTACACGTTTCAGTTGTACAACGTATAACTATATGTGAGACTTTTATTATTCTCCTAAATTATATTCAAGTTGTTTTCATCCTTAATTATTATGTAAATGTGTATCCATTTGTTTTACGTTGTGTAATTATGTGTGCAACTCATGTCAATGCAAAAACTTTATAAGATAATATAATTTGTTATTTTGTAAATTAAGACCCCTTTAAAACCAAATTTTTTTAAAGAGTAATAATAAAAGAATCAAATATCACTATTTTTAAGTTAAATATATCACAACTAGGGGTGTCAATCGGGTTTGTCGGGTCGGGTTTAGATTTTATCGGGTCGGGTCCGTCTGGTTTTGAGGTGAAATATTTTAACCCGAAACCCGACCCTATAAGGAATCAGGTTTGTCGGGTTCGGGTCTGTCGAGTTTTGGGTTTGTCGGGCAAACCCGATCGGGTTAGTCGGGTTAAGTATCTAATTTATAAGATTAGTTTCAAATAGGAAAATCGGGTGTCAAAACTTGTTCTACAAAAAACAAAACTCAAGTAAATATATATAGATATCAATGGTCAGTAAAATGATTATAGGGGACGAAGAACATAAGTTAAAATAATTATAGAACTACAAAAAAACTAAAGAAATTAACAATATATAATTTTAGAAACAATATGTATTACTTTAAAATTTTGATGTTTTGAATGCTTGGCTGCTGAGCCTTTCTATAGATTCAATGTTAATGTTTATTTAATACTTATTTAATTTACACACAAATAAAATTATGCTTGGTGCTCGGCTATTGCGGCTTGCAAGCATGCTATATATATTTTAAAATCCTGCATAACCTTTAAGTTTTAAATTAATAGACAATTTTTCCCTTTAAACTCCTCTATTATTTAATATATCTCGAATTGTTGTGGTAAACAAATACTTTAAACTTTAAAGGAAATTTTTTTGAACTTTAGTCGGGTCTAATCAGGTCAACCCTGAAGGGTTTCTATTAACACTGACTGACCACTTGAGTCAACCTCCTAGTCACTTGGTTCGAACCATACTGACCAAGAACATGAACTTGTTCTTGACCGGCTAAAACCAACTAGCTGATTTAATCCCTAAATGCGGAACTGAGATTAAACCTAATCCTTAAACCCTAAAGGATTGGGATCTTGGAAATCTAAATTAGATTAACAATGGAAGAAACCTTGTACGAAATCCCAAACACACACACACACACACACACTTGTGTGTGTTTCGACCAACACCAAAGAACCCTAGGGTTCTTTGGTCGAAATCGTCCAAGAGGGGAGAAGAGAGAAAAGGGTTTTCTCAAAACATACCTTGTTGTTTGCTTAAGATAGATCCACTGATGATGAACAAATCGAGTGATCTTCTAGTTGATCCTTGCAATGATCTTGATCTTCAAAGACTTGAAGAACACGAAGAACGAACGAAGAACAATTGAAGAACCCAATGCTTGTGTTCTTCCTTGTGTATTCGGCCGAACAAGGGGGCAAGGGAGAGGCTAGGGTTTCGGCTAAGTGGTGTAACAAAACAAGGGAACCCCAAGCCTTCTATTTATAATAGAAGGACTTTCACTTAGGGCCCTTCTAGTTTAATTAAGATCAATCTCTTAATTAAACTTATCTTTTACATATTAAACCCTTGTAGTTTATCTAGTTATTATTGTCACACTTAATTATCAAATGTCTAGTATTATACACTTAATATTTCGGTACCCATATACACGAAATATATTCTTGTATTAATACTTTTAATAATTGATTATATAATAAATTCTAAACAATAATATTATCCAAACACTATATGATTTAATGGCTTTAAATCATATTATGGATAATCTATAATTAACACATTGTACATTTACTTAACTAGTAAATGTACAAATACTTGTATTAATTAGTTAGATAAACTAATCTAGTAATAAGTCAAACTTGACTTAATACTTAACTTGATTCATAAATGACTTATTATGAATCAATCCTCTTCCAAGTATCATTACATATCTTACTCGTATTACATGCACTCACAGGTGTGACCCTTAAGTGTTTCGTAGGCATGGATGTATCATCATAGGTTGACTAACTGTGCACATAAATCCTTCAGACTCCCACTTGTGCAAGTTTGTAACCTTTGTCTTAATGATACGAGCTACAGTGGCCTTCTAGATGGGCATGTAGGTAACCAACCCCATAAAAACAGCTTACATAACCCAGGTATAGTTTCTTAAAAACTCTTTAATAGCGTCTCCTAGTAAGGAACACTCTGTCTTTACTTCTTGGGAAACTATGTTAGGTTTATCCCTTGCAGCACGATATTTGTGATAATGAATACGAGCATGGTAGAAATTATCAACTCCTGTATTCAAAATCATTTCATGACTTCTTGATTCAAACTGTTGTGATAAACGACAAAGAACAAATCAGTTCGTTTGGGCATGGCCATGCACTTTCCAGTTATCATCATGTCAAAGGACAAATATCTCTCCTAAAAAGGAGGTGCAATTACCATCTTGTTATATTTCGATTCAAAATACAAATTCCTTTGTACTCAGTAAAGCCTCATATGACAACCATATTTCAGAATTGTCTAAGACGAACCAAAGCACATTAGTCAATGTATCCTAAACCAAATACCTCAGGCTTAAGGACAATCCTAGTGAATAATACTTTTGAACTTTTCAACCACGAAGTATTATCACGGTGGTCAATCCAACATTCGTCGAGCTCCAACAGAATATCACCGATATTTGGTTTACACAAGACTTGTGTAGCTATCTTCGAAGAACTTCGAATCTACCACCAAATATCGCGATGACGTTAACGTCCCATCGAGGTTCCCACCAAGACGAGTAGTCACGGATTTATATCTTTTTGAATAAATAGACTTTTACTCATGGATATTGTAAAACATACAAATTCTGAATAATAATGATACTAACTTATGTATTATTCCTCACTGGACATAGATACTGGATTATTACTGGATCATTACTTATTCTATGCGTTTGTGTTGATTGCTCAATGACTCCTTAATTGTAACTTTTATCACTAATTACAATTAGTCATTTCTATTAAACTAAAGACATAAGACGAGTATTAAGAATACTATTACTTTTGTCTTTGCTAGATATTGTTCATGCAACACTTAGAACATATTCTAGTCTTGCCTTTTTATATGATTCGGTAAACATAGGAGGATTGGAAAATTACTCCTTTAGTTTCTTGGATCTATAAAACTTGTCTTGTAACTAAATCTCTTTTACCTACTTGATTTGTAGATATTCTTACTAGTTAAAGAAATTTCCTTAAATGATTAACTTGTTCACTGGAATGTGAACATCCTTTTAGATATGCAACAATTAATCACAAGACTTGTGATCACGCTATTAGGTTGCAATAATCTAATTACTGATCATTTATTTCTCCTAACTCTTTGGCTAACGACTTGGTAAAACCTTGTTGTTAATGTCCTAACTAACTTACTATATTCATTAGTACCTCTAGTGAATATGTTAGTCATAGCTCCCACTAAATTTTATGGAAAATAAGCATCACTTAAACTACTACTTTTGACATTGTCAAAACTTATAGTTTAACCCTTTAAGAATTAATCAATTATCAAAGTCATCCTTTGGATTTGCAAATATCCAACATTACTGATAAGGGAATCATGACTCTCATTGATTACTGTATCTCACAAGTATAAGATACTTGAAATGATACTTCCAATTCTTAAGTGTATTAGTATCTTTTAAGAATTTCATTTAATCCCAAAGTCATTTCTTGGATTTCTCAAATATCCATTACTCCTATTAGGGAATTATGACTTGATTAAATATTGTATGTATTACAAGTATAAAAGACTTGCAACAATATCTTTTAATTCTTTAAATATTTTAATATAGTTTGTCTCTTTTAAGAGTTCATTTAATGTCTAAGTCATCTTACTTGGATTTTACGAATATCCAATTATTCCTATTAAGGAATTATGACTTCATTAAATTCCTTTATTACCAGTATAAAAGACTTATAATAATACTCTTTAAAGTCTATCTTGATTATATCCAATATAATCATACTATATTAATACTAACACTTTGAAACTTACTATCATAAGTGACCATTACTTAAGATGTTTCAACTAGGTTCAATAACTTTTGAACCTTATGCTTCTCATAAAAATCTCTTAAATACTTTAGAAGAAAAACTTCTAATTTCTAGTATCTAAGTATTGAGCTTCTAAAACATTACTCATACAACAATCAAACAAGTATAAAACATGAAATATAAAGTAAATCAAAACTTGATTCACAATCTAGTCATAAAACCTTGACTAGTGTAATTATCACACATGCACACACATAATATAATTCAAACATGGATTCTTATTAAAACCAAATAAAACTTGTTTTAACATAACAAAAATTATCCAACAAAAAATGAAATTGTTTTACTGAATCCATAAACTACTGAATCATAAAAAACTTGGTGTTTGTGGGATCATCACCATCTCATGCCGGTCATCACTTTCCATCTCCTCCTGCAATAAACGATTGCAAAAGTTAGATTACTCGTAATGTACTTTACAAGTAAAAGTGATTAAGAAGTGTGGTTGTGTTACCTGAGGAACTTGCGTTTCCTCCACCACCACTTGCACCCTTTGGACAATTCCTTTTCCAATGCCCAACCTCACCACACTTGAAGCACCGATTCTCGGTCCTCGCTGTGTTAGGCTTAAACTTCTTGACCTTTTGTTTGACATTTTTACCATTTGGCACTCCTTGGTTAGGATTGGTTTTACCCTTTCCTTTGCCACCATGCCCTTTTCTCTTCTTGCCACCACCACTGCTATTACCGATCATTAGAACATCCTTAGATTTGGTCCCCAAACTCAATTCAGCTGTCTTGAGCATGGAATGTAGCTCAGCAATGGATTTCTCCATATTATGCATATTGTAGTTGACTACAAAAGGCTTGTAGTCATCAGACAATGAATTGAGTATAGTGTCTGTTGCCATTTGCAACGGTATGGGGTGACCAAGTCTAGCCAGGTGATCCATGTGCCCTTTCATTTTCATGACGTGGGCACTCACCGGTGTTCCTTTGACCATCTTGCAAGAGTTGAAGGCTCGATTGATGTCGAACCTCTCAGTGCGAGCTTGCTCTTGAAATGAATCCCTAAGTTGATGGATCATCTCAAATGCAGGCACATCCATAAGTCCTGCTTGTAATTCTGGACTCATGGTTGCGAGCATCAAACAGCTCACATCGAGCGCATCACTGACATGCTTATCATAAGCTTGCCTTGCTTCGGCTCTAGCATTAGCGGCAGGGACATTAGGTACTGCTCTTTCCAAGACATACCACTTTCTCTCATGCATGAGCACAAACGAAGATTGCGCTCCCAGTTGAGAAAGTTTGACCCAGTTAACTTGTCTTTTTCGAGGATTGAGCGAAGTGAGAGATTGTTGGTACTTGTCGTTGTGGTTGTTGCTGCCATCTACAAATCAAACCCAGTTTAATTAGTAATCATCAATAAACATTCTCTAAAATATATTATAAACCTATAATTAATATTTTAGGCCTAGGATCCATATATCACATTCTCGCCGCAAGGTTTGGGCACTTCCCGACGAGACATGCTATTTCTGGTAGGTAACATCCTTACCGATCGTATCAAGACTTGACACGATTCCTAGGGGTCGTAGAATCTTTAGACTTATAACTTATTACAACTTTGCACAATCTAATTGTACGTTTCTAAGTTAGTAATAAAGTCTAGTATGTTTATTCTACTCAAGTACTTTTTGGGCCGGGACTCCCGATTATCACCAAAGTAGATCAGACCATCTAAGATAGTGCGATGTTCTGCGCCGGGACTTCCGATTATCACAGAACCTTACGCACCCTAACACTCGCAATGATTTGAATCCATATCTAAGGTTCTTTATCCTTACAATATGAATATCGTTGAACAAGTGAGGTGTTCCATTAGGTGGATAGTACTTAGATCTAAGATTTTCTTGGGTTTGTTTAAGTCTTGAACTAAACTTAAACCTTATTCCAATCTTAATCCTTGTTTAAAATATGTGACTTGTGAATTCAAGAATTCAACAAGACATCCTTTTTAAACCTTAAGAACTTTCTTTAAAACTTATAGTTTCAAGAATTTGCGCGTTTTATATGTATACCTAAAAACGAGGTGTACAAAACGTATCACTAGGTTTTGTGGAAAACCTTATCTAGAGTAAAACTTACTTGTTTTATCTTTCTTGAAAAACTTAAAATTATGTTAAACTTTTAATCCTTTTACGATTCATAGACTTGAATCATAAATCTAGTTTAGCATACCTAGCTTTTCATATGTTTAATAATGAAATCAAACATTTGTTTTGACTTATTAGATTCGACCAAAACTTATGTCATAGTGACATATTCATAAACTTCGTGATTTTCTTGTGTAGCTCCCACTAGCTCCAACAATCATGATGGAACTTAAGCAACCACAATCACCGGTCTATACTTGGTGAAACTAATAACCTTATTATATAAAGACTATATATAATAATCCTTAGTTTGTTTAAACCTTTCTTACATTTAACTTGAACTAGTTAAATATAGGGTTCTTATGTTATCTTGTTATTTATCCTTTGATCATTAATCTAGTATCTTACATGACTTGTAAAATACTTATATTATACTTGTATAATTACTATTTATAATAACCTATAACTTTATACACCTTATAATACTAATACATAACTTTGTATATTCAAGTTTATCATATAATTTTAACTTGTACAATTTCTAGTTATAATGGAATCATAACTTTGTACTTTCTAGTTTTAGTTATATAATTAACTTATACAATATCTAGTTATATTATTTAGCCTTTAAGATCAAAATAACATTATCTTTTAATGTTCCATTTAATCTTGTATTTAATATATATATATATATACATAATTATATTCTTTTAAAATAAACTTGTAACATTCTTTTAAAATATTACATCTAATTTATACGTATGTATTTGTTCTTGAACTTAATTAAAATACGTATAAACTATTTTATTTATTAAAATTTATTTTACCTTTTTAAATATTAAAAAAAACAAAATATAATATATAAATATAAATAAATACATCTTGTTAATTTCTTGAACTAGAAATTAACACTTCTTTTAATTCTCATTAATTAGTCTAACCCTAATCTTGTTCTTGATCAATCAAAACTATGGTTTTGACTTTCTTGATCAAAGACATTATTTAATTAAAAGATTAATTCCAATCAATCCTATTTAAACAATAAACTTTGTTTAAATTCTAAGATGGATTATAACCCTAATAGATTTATTTAAACTTTTTAATTTAAACCTTATAGACAATTAACTTTGTCTAGATTTCTAGGTTTAAAGAACTAGTTTCAACAAATCCATTAAAATAATAATTAAACCTATTAAACATGAACTTGTTTAATTATCTAGGTTTTAAATTATTAACCTAATTAATTCTTTTAAATCATTAAAGTTAACTAGTTTAATGTTCTAGGGTTCTAGATTATATATAGGGTTTTTCGGAAAAATCCTTAAAGTCTAGGAAACTTTTCCACTAATTAAACTAGGCTAGTTTAACAAACTTGGTGTCCAAGAAACCCCTTGATCATGAAATCTTAAGAGAAAGGAAAGAATCCTTTTGATCAATTAAACCAAATCTTGGTTTAACATACTTGATCCTAGATTTGGAAGATCAAACAATTAAGGAAAAAATCCTCTTGATCAAATTTTTTGACAATCTTGATCCTAGGGTTCCCCTTAATTCTGAAATACACTAGGGTTAGGGAAAGAAGCCTTTTGATCAATTAAACAAAACTTGTTTAATGCTCTTGATCCTAGGGTTCTTTTGCCTTACACAAAATTTCTAGGGTTTTCTAGAATCCTTTTTGACCAATTAAACTTAACTAGTTTAACATGCTTGGTCCTAGGGTTCTTACCCTATTTCGAAATTTAAGAAGAAGAAGAAGAAGAAGATGGAATAAAAAAAAAACTTTAATAAAAATTAAACAAACAAACTTTGTTAATCTAATTTAGATCTCTAAACCAACGCTCAGATACCACTGAAGGGTTTCTAATAACACTGATTGACCACTTGGGTCAACCTCCTAGTCTCTTGGTTCGAACCATACTGACCAAGAACATGAACTTGTTCTTGACCGGCTAAAACCAACTAGCTGATTTAATCCCTAAATGCGGAACTGAGATTAAACCTAATCCTTAAACCCTAAAGGATTGGGATCTTGGAAATCTAGATTAGATTAACAATGGAAGAAACCTTGTACGAAATCCCAAACACACACACACACACACACACACACACACTTGTGTGTGTTTCGACCAACACCAAAGAACCCTAGGGTTCTTTGGTCGAAATCGTCCAAGAGGGGAGAAGAGAGAAAAGGGTTTTCTCAAAACATACCTTGTTGTTTGCTTAAGATAGATCCACTGATGATGAACAAATCGAGTGATCTTCTAGTTGATCCTTGCAATGATCTTGATCTTCAAAGACTTGAAGAACACGAAGAACGAACGAAGAACAATTGAAGAACCCAATGCTTGTGTTCTTCCTTGTGTATTCGGCCGAACTAGGGGGCAAGGGAGAGGCTAGGGTTTCGGCCAAGTGGTGTAACAAAACAAGGGAACCCCAAGCCTTCTATTTATAATAGAAGGACTTTCACTTAGGGCCCTTCTAGTTTAATTAAGATCAATCTCTTAATTAAACTTATCTTTTACATATTAAACCCTTGTAGTTTATCTAGTTATTATTGTTACACTTAATTATCAAATGTCTAGTATTATACACTTAATATTTCGGTACCCATATACACGAAATATATTCTTGTATTAATACTTTTAATAATTGATTATATAATAAAATCTAAACAATAATATTATCCAAACACTATATGATTTAATGGCTTTAAATCATATTATGGATAATCTATAATTAACACATTGTACATTACTTAACTAGTAAATGTACAAATACTTGTATTAATTAGTTAGATAAACTAATCTAGTAATAAGTCAAACTTGACTTAATACTTAACTTGATTCATAAATGACTTATTATGAATCAGTTCTCTTCCAAGTATCATTACATATCTTACTCGTATTCCATGCACTCACCGGTGTGACCCTTAAGTGTTTCGTAGGCATGGATGTATCATCATAGGTTGACTAACTGTGCACATAAATCCTTCAAACCTGAAAGCCGACAAAGGAAATTAATCCACACCTAGGGGTGAGCATAGCAGGGTACCCGCCGGTTCCGACCGGAACCTCTTGTACCGGTTCCTCAATTTTCGGAACCGGAACCTCCGGTTCCGGTGCCGGTTCCGGTTACCTGTCTCTAAAATCGTAAGATTAAAATAAGATGCAAAGCTTAAATATTAATCATTTTTTTTATCATTTTATCTACTAATCTTTAAATAATCATAAATTCCAAACACTTAAATATATGATTTTTTTAATTATTATATTGTTAAAACACTATATTTAGACTGATTAGTTACTAAACTCATTCAAAATTACATAAAATTTATCATATTGTTAAATTTGCACATTAAATTTCTCAAATATATAATATTTTAACAAAAATAGACCGAATAATCGTCGGTTCCGGTTATCCACCGGTTACCGGTTCCTAAATATTGAGAACCGGAACTGGAACCTCTTAGGGCGGTTCCGTAATTTTAGGAACCGGAACCGGCGGTTCCAAAGCGGTTCCGATTTCCAATTCCGGTTACCCGCTTTTTCTGCTCACCCCTATCCACACCCGATACCCGACCCGATGTTAACGTCGGGTTTGTCGGGTCGGGTTAAAATAACCCAATATCAAAAACTGACACGAATATACTCGACCCGACTAGCGTAATCGGGTTCGGATCGGGTTGACCCTTTTAACACCCCTAATCGCAACATTAGTTTGAAGAAAACTTTATTATGTTGCAATAAAAGATTAAACAAAAGTCAAAAATTAAAAAAAAAAACAAAAAACTCACCTATGTGCCACTATTTATCAATAAGGAAATGTTATATATTATATAATGCTTTTCAAACATATTTAAATTTAAAAAGGAAAGTGCGTATATATAATTAAGTTGGAATGTACTGGAGAAAGAAAGTAACACAAAAAACAAACCAAATTTTGATTTCTATATATCTCACATCGCCATACTGAAAAGGAACTACAATAAAGTTGGGCTATAAAAAAAGGAGGAAGAGCTTTGATGGCCATGTAGTTATGTTCAAATGTTCAATTAGATACGTGGCACAAACCAACAGCAGGTTAAACCTTATTCAAATGTTAATATAATAGGGGGTGTTTTTTGCACCACATCTTTTAATATTCACACCACAATAAGTGTTTTATATACTTGTACAATTTAGTAATATTTGTACGTTGTAGTATAAACATCAAAAAATATGGTACCAAAATTAATTCCTAATCTTTTAATATTCACACCACAATAAGTGCTTTATATATGTAAACTATTTGTAAGTTAGTGGTATAAATAACAAAAAATATGATACCAAAATTAATTCCCTAATATAATAATACGTGTCAATAATAGTTCAAGGACTGTTTAGTAAACTTGTGAAAGTCCAGGGGCTTATGTGTTAATTCTATAATGTCTGTTAAGTTTGTTAGACAGAGATTAGTAAGTCGTTAGCTGGAGAGTAGAGAAATAGAAAGAAATTAAAATTTTACTGTGTCTCGTAGTTTTTTTTTTTAAGAATAGAAAAGAAGAGGAAATAAATTTTAGATCATTTTTTTCTCGTATTTTTCCTCATAAAAATGGGAAGATTTTGAGAAAAAAATAAGTTTTAATAATTAATAACACTTGCATTGAGATTAACTAATTTGTTTACTTTTAAGGATAAAATTGTAAAAGTGTTAACTTTTTTCCATTCTCTCTAACTCAGTAACATAAAATACGATTATTTTCTATTCTTTTCTATCCGACATGTGAACACAAAAAAGAAAAATATGTTCTTAGCATATCTTCTTTTTTCTTATCTTCTCTTACATTCGCTTTTCTTTCTATTAAAAAGTTTGGAACACAGTGTAAAAGAAAAAAATACTTAAACTGTACATAATGAAATACAAAACACCAAACTTGAAATCAACACCTAAGACTAGAAGCATGCAGCTGGATCGATCATCCACCCAGCCCATGTGACCACCTTGGATTGCTTCTTCGACTTGCCATTAAACCAGAAAAATGACAATGCTTGAATAGTTGAATAATTGTGAAACATTTGAAAATATTTTCACAGCTAACCCTTCACCAATTGCTAATATCCTGCAAAAAATTTCTACAATTAACAAACAAATGTTGTTCATATTCATTATCATGACCACATAAAGGGCAGTCACAAGAAAGGAGGATAACACCTCTTTAAATATTTAACTTGGTATGCATTCTATTCTATGATAGGCAATTTTCCAAGCATTAATACTAACCTTAAAGAGGAACAATTAATATTGATCCATAAAAAATCATCCCTTAAGATTGAAATTATCAAATGCATAAAGAAGTGAGGCCACTGAGAAGATCCCATTTGAGTCAAGAGCCCAATTAACATTATTGCGGCGAGTGAGGGTCGATCATAAACCAGCTCTCCAACTGAATATTGACTTTATGGAAATCTCCAAGATTTTTTCTTCAAATCTTATTTCCACATCGCACCATTATCCGTTTTGGACCTCCAAATCTATTTTGCAAGTAAAGAAAGGTTGAGGGCTTTAAGGCTTCCAACCTCCAAACCACCACATTTTTTGTCGTTTAGAATCACCTCCCATGAGATATTTTTTTAATTCCACCCCAAAAGAAATTAGCACGGTAACTTTTTGATTATTTATTCAGGAGCTAGAGAACAAATAGATGCCAAAGAATACCAAGAACGAGAGAGTAAGTCTACCACCATTTGACAAGGACCTTGCTTTCCACTTAGACAATTTGGACAAAAAATTGTTAATAATAAGAGCCCAAGATTCACATTAAACACGTATTGGTAAGCCTAAATATGAGAAAGAAAAGGAACTAGCGAAGTTTTTGACATCATTGCATTGACTTCATCTAAATCAACTCCCGACCCCATCAAACAACTTTTGTTCAACTTAATCTTTAAACCGGATGAGAGAAAGAATCATCTCATAATTCTAACGAAATTTGCAATATTAACTTCTGACCAATCCCTGATGACATAGTATCATCCACATATTGCATGTGAGAGATGGAAAGGACCGAATTAGGAAGTTGAATTTCATCGAGAGATTGAATGCTTCGGCGACAATAACAAAAAGGAAGGGATTGAACAACTTCAAGAACTAATCTACCATTTTACCTTTCTTTAAAATTAGGATTTTGATAACCATACTAATTTTCATGATAAAAACTTAACCGCCACATGTAACCATAACGACCGATCAAAACGTCACAATTAAAATTACAGTCCATAAATTAATAAGGGTGGGACTATGATATTTTATTAATTTAGCGAGATATTAATTTATCGATAAATTAATAAATTATTAATTTAAAAATAATATTATTATAAAATCAACTTATCTAATACGTATTCACATATTCACAGGAACCGTTTACTCGGAAATAAGCATTGCAAGCGGCAACAACTCTTCACAACTTCTTGTTGCAATACGAGAATATAATACCTCAACTCTTAAGTGCAATTGGGAGTTTTAAAGATGAACTTAATATAGATTTGAAGTTTACAAAAAAAAAGTGACTATAGATTCATTTTTTACTTGATAACTCTACAATTTTGAAAATTTATTTTAGTAATTATTAATTTATAGTTTGGTTGGGACTAATATATATACATTAGGATTTCAAAAAAATTATTATCTTATTATTTTATCGATTGGGGTCCGATTTTGTACTACTCTCAAGTTGGGACCGAATAAATTATTAATTTTATCGAGGTTATTAATTTATCGAGTATTATTTTAGGGAGCTGATTCGTACAGAGCAGTTTTTATCTATACAGAGCAATTTCTTCTCAAATGACAATCATGCCCTTACTTTCCTTTTATCACATTTTTTATTTCACTCCTCTTATTAAGGGCATCATTGTCATTAGATATAAGATTGCTCTACATGGATAAAAATTGTTCTGTACGAATCAGCTCCCATTATTTTATGGAGGTTTTACTGTAATTCTTTTACAAAGATTTAAAATAAATTCTCTTTTGAAAATCTATTTTTTAGATTCACCTAGGGTGTCTAAAGGGTCAACCCGACCCGACCTAAACCCGAATCTGATTATCAGTTAACAATTATATGTGGTAGATTAAAACTTAAGAAGTTCAATTTATTAGACATTTTTTAATTTTTACCTAAAATACTTAACTCAAGTGTAACCCGACAAACCTGAAACCCGGCCAACCTTAATCCTTACGTGTAGGATTTCTTATTAGAATTTCTTAACCTCAAATCTGAAAAACTTGAACCGATAAGTGCTACCCGAAAAAGGACACCCGTAGATTCACCCATTAAAAAACCTAGTTCAATTACCAAGGGACAATATTCAATTATTATTTTCAGAAAATTTACGCGTTTATTTGTTTGTAATAATCCAAGGAAACAAAAATACAAAAGAATAATAAAATCCATACACACTACCGACACCCTTTGGCTACAATTGTTGGATCCCGTTAACTCGTTTATATATAAACCTTGTCTAACATTTCATTTCGAAAACACAGATTTTTTGCACTTTCTGGTCTTCTCTTTTTCTGTTCACACACACTCTCAATTAACAGATCGAGATCTTGATTGAAATCGAAATCAAAATCAAGATCAAATGGAGCTTTTTTACTTGATAGTGTTTGGGGGTTTAGCTGTCATTGTTGCAACAATGGAGCTTAGCAAGAGCAATAAAGATCGAATCAATACTTCTTCTGCTTTCAATTCCTTCAAGAACAATTACCTCCTTGTTTACTCTCTCATGATGGGTATTCATTTCTCTATTTTCTTTCACATTATCCATTTCTAGTGTACATAATGTTCGTTATTAGTTGTTCTTGAATTGAGTTTGCCCACTTGTGATTTGGTGTTTATGATGGTGAATTGGATCTGGGTTATTCAAGATTTGGGTTAAAGTTGTACTTTTTATGGATCTTGGCCACTAATCTTTAAAAATCTTCAATTTAATTAAGTGAAATAGTTAGATTTATCATTTGGATCCATTTTATGTCGCTAGTATGGGAAATTGGGGTTTAGTCATGATCCAGTTAAACTCATTGACGAGTGTACTATGCTTGAATTGTTTACAATATGGAAACTTGCTGTTTATTTGGAAAAAAGATAAGCTTATCTTGAAAAAGAAATAATAATTGAGTCACGATAAAATGAATTATGCTAAATTTACTGGTTATTAAAAAACCAACCTGCAATGTACTATTCACTTTCTTTTGATATATGCAATTTGTAATTTTAAGCCATTTAATGCAACGTGCGTACCGTTTCTTACCAATTTAAGTATTCACTTTGTTGCATTAAATGGTAAGCATGTTGCGTTAATCATACACAAATCGCATATTTTACATCGTTTTTTCTTGCAATCCACCTTTTTAAAAGTGAGCTGATTCATCCAAAGTAATTTTTATCTATACAGAGCAATTTATGAAAAAAGGCAATTATGCCCTTCCTTTATTTTACCACACTTTGATTTCACCCCTCCCACTAAGAGCATAGTTATCCTTAAATATGAAATGTACAAATTGCTCTGTAAGAATCAGCTCTCTTTTAAAAAATGCATCTTTTTTTGTTAGAGTTAGACAAACAAATCTTGTTGTCATTAGTACGCATATTAATTACACAAACTAAAGTATTGGATAAAAAGTTGTTAACACATTTGATGCTGTATGTAGCTGGTGATTGGTTGCAGGGTCCATATGTGTACTACCTTTACACAACATATGGTTTTGGTAAAGGAGATATTGGTCAGCTTTTTATTGCTGGTTTTGGATCTTCAATGTTGTTTGGGACAATTGTTGGATCCTTAGCTGATAAACAGTAATTTTTAATTACCCTTTTCAGTAAATTGTTAATAACTATTATTATTATTATTATTGTGAAATTGATTCAAATAATTTGTTGTGTTGAATTCAGTGGTCGAAAAAGGGCGTCAGTTACTTACTGCATAACTTACATTTTGAGTTGCATCACAAAGCATTCACCTCAGTACAGAATTCTGATGGTGGGACGTATTTTGGGAGGCATTGCTACATCTCTTCTCTTTTCAGCTTTTGAATCATGGCTAGTTGCTGAACATAACAAGGTCAGATGTATATATATATATATATATATATATATATATAGGGTTAGGATCGGTGAGGACTCAAAAATCAGTGAGGACTGTGAGGACAATTCTCAACCAATCGTTTAAGAAATGTGGATCATTATCAAAAATTTTGGATCTGTATGAGGAAACATCTTTTGATAATGATCCAGAATTTATGATAATGATCCAATATATCTTAAATAATTGGTTGAAAATTGTCCTTACAGTCCTCACCAAATTTTGAGTCCTCACCCGATCCCACTTCTATATATATATATCACGTATTTAGTTTATATACGGATTTCCTGTCACAATTATGTATTTAGGTCTAACATATGTTCAATTTTCACATTACAGAGAGGTTTTGAGCAACAATGGCTATCAATAACATTCTCCAAAGCAATATTTCTTGGAAACGGGCTGGTTGCAATATTAGCTGGTCTTTTTGGAAATTTATTGGTGGGCTCATTAGCAATGGGGCCCGTTGCACCATTTGATGCAGCTTCAATCTTCCTTGCAATTGGTATGGCAGTTATTATATCAACATGGACTGAAAATTATGGTGACCCGTCAGAAAGCAAAGATTTAATGACCCAATTCAGGGGAGCTGCAGTTGCAATTGCATCAGGTACATCTCACCACATCCAATTAATTTTTTTATAGTAAATTACATAAATCATCCTTGTGGTTTGTATGGAATTACGGATTTCATCCCTCAACTTCTTTTATTACATGGATAGTCCCTACTGTTGAAACTTGTAAAATCAACAAGTTTCAGAACTAGGGACTATCAATGTAATAAAAAATTGAGGGACGAAATTTCGTAATTTCATACAACCACAAGGATAGTATCTGCAATTTACTCATAAATTTCCATCTAATATTAATTTTCTATTGGGAATTAGATGAAAAGATAGCACTTTTGGGTGCGATACAATCTCTATTTGAAGGATCAATGTACACTTTTGTCTTTTTGTGGACTCCTGCTTTGAGCCCGAATGGTGAAGATATTCCACATGGTTTTATATTTGCTACTTTTATGTTATCTTCTATGTTGGGTAGCTCTTTAGCTTCTCGGCTTTTAGCCCGTTCATCAATTAAAGTCGAGAGTTATATGCAAATTGTTTTTGTCATATCTTCTGCATCTCTCTTGCTTCCCGTTATCACAAGTGTATGTCACTTACTTCCTTTTTAACCTTTTTTTTTATTAATTAGATAAAAAACGGGTTATTTTTATACGGGTTGACCCGTTAACATAATTTTATTTTCAACAGTTTTTGGTGGCGCCTTCAGAAGAAAAAGGCGGGAGCATAAAATTTGCAGGATGTATCCAATTGATTGGATTTTGTGTATTTGAAGCATGTGTTGGTTTATTTTGGCCATCAATTATGAAAATGAGATCCCAATATATTCCTGAAGAAGCAAGAAGCACAATTATGAACTTTTTCCGTATTCCACTCAATATTTTTGTATGCATCGTGCTTTATAACGTAAGTTTCTATCTCTATCTATATATATACGCAATCGACCTTTTATTAACATTTTTATTTATTTTTGTTACTAGGTTGATGCATTCCCGATTACCGTAATGTTTGGAATGTGTTCTTGTTTCCTTTTCCTTGCTTCTATGTTGCAAAGGCGCCTTTTGGGGGTTGCGGAAAGATCAAGTATGTTTTTTTTTTTTTTTTATATATTTTACCATTTTTATATTTTTATTAATTTTTTGGAGTTAGTAAAATTGTTATGTTTGGTTTCAGGGCAAGACAAGGTGAGGGAATTAGAGGCTGAACCACTCAATATGTGATGATTTTATAAAGAAATTGTTAAAAGTAAGGAGATCATTCTTATTTAAAGGTGTGTGCAATATAATATATATTTGGTCTTTTGGAAATGAGATGATTTAAGAGGATGAAGAAGAATTAAAGTTGGTTGAGAATAAGGAAGTTGGTATACCATCTTAAGATAGTCGGATTATATGTTAACAACGGTTATTTCTAACCTATCAATATTTTGTAATGCTATGTTTTTCTTTTGTATTTATCATTATTAATGATGTTCGTTAAGAAGCAAACATTTAGTAGTTACCTTGTTTGATCTGCTTTTGAAGCACCTAACTTTACAAATTACAACTCGTGACGTGTACTACTTATTTAAAACTCATGTTTTTTCTGATGTGAAAAAAACACGTAGTTTTATAGTTATTCAAACATTATGAGAGTTAAAACGGAGAAATACACCTAACTTTAGTTTTGAACAATCAGTCTTAACATTTCAATTTCAGTTTCAAAACCTAAAAAAGTTGACCCTAAGTTAGATTTAACCATGCTAATAAAATACATCTAAATCTTGTAGATACGCGATTTAAATCATCTGATTAAATAAGGATGTCAAGTTAGCAGTTGCAACACTTGGAAGAGAACTTGAACAGTTGCAAAGCAAAGAGGAAGCTATTAACTTGTATTATTGGATAAGTGAATATGAATGACGGGAGGCTGGTGATTTATATTACCAATATAATTTAAGTGTAATGAGAAAAAAATTGTTGGCTAAAATAATCTTAATGAATATTAAACAAGTAATGATGTGGAGTACATACTTATTTGAATTTATTTTGATTAAAGCACACATAATTCTCTAAGAAATTACAACATGAACCATAGTGCTTTGCATGCACAAAGTCATAATCAATCGAGATATGGTATTACAACAATAACGATACACAAAACCTTCAAATGAGTGGTATGAGGGTGGTAATATGTAGACAGTCATACCTCCATCCGTAGCGAGACTGCTTCCAAAGGGACTTCTGGCCAAACTCGAGATATGGTATTATTCATGCTAAATCTTCTTACTTATTATCCTACTCATTTGATCAATATAAGTATCAATCATTTTATGAGTAGGAAGATGAAAATATCAATAGTAGAAAGTAATATAATTTTTTCGAAAACAACTAGTTTATTGCTATTTTTGATAATTCATTTCATACTTAAATTGTAGTTAACCATCAATTGTCAACCACCTATATGTTTACAATATACAACCATAGAATATAATCGTTTTAAGCATGAATTCATTCTTAAATAAAACCATATAATTACAATCATAAAATCATAAAATGCTTAAAATGGAACGAAAATCTACATTTAAAAATAACTTGTTTTTATCTATACACGAATACACCAACCAACAACTTCCAAAGAACCCCCAATAATGGGAGAAATCGACTAAAAATTAAATTTTTCAGGAAAAATAGATGGATAAATACCATAATTCAAAAGGGGTCGGCAAACAAAAACCGATTTCAATTTAAAATCCGACACACCTCATCAAGTCCAAAAACAAGAAAACCCTACCCTCTATTTTCACAGTCATAATTCTGAAATTCAGAATACCCACGTCACAAATTGAAAGTTTCCGTGTGATTAGCATTAATCAAACAAAAAGTCATTATTTTTTGCCATAAAACAAGTCGAATGAATTCACACTTTAGATCCTCATGTTCTTCACTTCAAACTTCTTTCAGTTAGTGGGTACGCTTCTTTCATCTTAATTTTCATTTCTTTTATAATTTCTTGAGCTTAATTACATAATTACTAAATACCCATTTCAATTTTAATTCTGTATATTATAAAAAAACTAACTTTTGATTATTGAACTGCGTACAAGTTACGTATCAAATCTTTCTTGTTGATGGGTTAATTTCGAAATAGTGATATTTTAGTTATCTTTCTTCATTTAATATGATCATCTGATCTGGGTGTTACTTTTAACAGATTTGATTTTGAGAAAAAGACAGTTTAGTGAATAAATTTAGTGTTTGATCATCAATGGCGGAAATGGTTGGTCCAAGGTTGTATAGTTGCTGTAATTGTAGAAATCATGTTGCTCTTCATGATGACGTCATTTCTAAAGCTTTTCAGGTAAGGAAATTAAATTTAGGGTTTTACATAATTTATGAAATTGTTGTAGTACAATTCTTGATTTTTTTAAAGTCCTGTTTAGATTTGTGTTTTGGGATTGATTTTCTTATCTCTGCAGCTTCTTCAAATAATCAGTTTCGTAAATGCCTGCAATTAAACTTAGGGAGTGTTTGGATGTGGATTAAACATCCCATTTTGTTACAGCTAGTAATCTACCAATAATTCTTCTATACCATATAATTACTTTCAAAATAGACATCCAAACACCCCCTTACATGTCTGTTCTTGATCCATTGTGGCTTTTAATTTCAAGGAATAGAAAACCATCTAATTACATGACAAGTAGTAGAAAAATTCTTAGTAAATATAATCTTGAGTAAATTACACAAACGGTCCTTTAAGTTTGTACCATATTACATATTTAGTCTTTTAGTTTCATAAATTACACTGGTAGTCCTTTTTTCCGAAACTATTGACACGTTTGGTCCTTTACCTAAATAGTCGTTAACTTTTCCCCGTCAAACAAACAGGTTTTTCTGGGTTTCAAATTGGTGAAGGGAAGGGAATAGGACAGATTTACCCCCTCCTGCATTACACATGACCATACTTGATAGTAAAAGTTAACGTATTTTTAGGTAAAGGACCAAACATGTCAATAGTTTCAGAAATAAGGGCTACCAGTGTAATTTATGAAAGTAAAGGACTAAAAATGTAATATGGTACAAACCTAAAGGACCATTTGTGTAATTTACTCTATAATCTTTATAAATCAATGATTAGTTATTTAGAAAAGTGCCTAATTCTTGTCATTTTTTCGTATAATATATCTAATTATACGAAATGTGGATTATAGAGGCAATTAATTTTTTTAATTTAAATTAATTTTAGGGGAGACACGGTAGAGCCTTTTTATTCTCTCATGCAATGAATGTTTCAATGGGCCCGAAAGAGGACAGAAACCTAATGACCGGGCTGCACACAGTTGCTGATGTGTTCTGTTCTGACTGTCGTGAAGTTTTGGGCTGGAAATACGAACGGGCTTATGAAGAATCACAGAAATATAAAGAAGGAAAATTCATTCTTGAGAAGTCAAAGATTGTCAAAGAAAATTGGTAGCAGCGTTTAACAATCATATATAAATATTTCTATTTTCATAATATCCTATGATAATGAATGCAAGTGTATGGAATGTGGTTTTAGTGTTGTTGCTAAGCTATTAATAATTTCATTGTTGATTTGATTTGATTTGTCTGTCGGATATGGAACAGCCTTTGTTGTAAATGAAATTGTGTAAATATTTTTAGTATGTTTTTGGTTTTTATAAATCATATATCTGCAGCAATCAGTTGGGTTTGGGTGAAACAGGTTGACCTGTAATTGATATGTTTAATCTGTACAGAATATTAAACCCTAACTATATCTCAAGATATTGGATTTTGTGAAATAGTGGGTCTGGGTGTTAAAAAAGAGTAGTGACCCTAGAATTTAGGGGACGGTTTTTAGATTCATTTTATCTTCTTATTGATAGTCCTTAGGGCTGTTATTATTATTTTCCTTTTAATTAAATAGCCTTGTGGGTCGTGTTATGCATTCAAATTTCAGGTTTTTTTTTTACTACAAATGGCGTAAACATCAGTAAGATTTGGAATTTGTGATTCTGTGTATTCAACTGATGAGCTTTTATGTTCTTGCTGACTTGATTCAAATTATTTATCGAATCATAGTTGTAGCTAGGTGTGACAATTTCTGACACGACATAAAATCGTCTTGAAACTGACATAATAATACCAGGTCTGAGTTGAGGTAAATAAGTTTCGATTTAGGTTCGCGTCGATGATAATTTAAATGGGTTGATCTGCCAACCCATTTAATTACTAATATATATAAAAAATATAGAGAAATGTTCAAGGTAGTCCAAGATTTTATCTAGTCCCAATGGACAATTAATAGCCATCGAATCAACAAAAAGTCAAAGGTCAAGATCAAGATTCAAACCATACAAACACACGTGCTTCAATACATCAATACCCCACCCACCTCCGGCGGCCGGAGGCGGCGATCGGCGGCGGCCGGAGGCCGGAGGTGGCCGCCTGCGGTGATGACCGACGGTGGTGGTCGTGACTTGAAACACATGTGGTTGAAACACATGTGTTTCACCTTTTGAAACACATGTACTTCGTAGTTCGTATGCTCACCTGTGTTTTAGAAACTCATGTTTTTAGTGAAACACATGTGTTTCGTGACTTGAAACACATGTGCTTCGAATTAATATGCTCGTTTGTATTTTGGAACACCTGTGTTTTAGTGAATCACATGTGTTTCAATACATCAATACCACCACCACCCCCATTACCACCAGCACCTTCACTGTCAGCCACCACAACCGCCGCCGGCCACTGGCGGCGGACGGCGGCGGCGGCTGACGGCCGGCGGTGGTCGGTGGTGGTGACCGGTGGTGTTGGTCGTGACTTGAAACACATGTGTTTGAAACACTGTGATTTGATCTTGACCATTTTGATCCAATGGCTAGGATTTGTCCCTTGGGACTATACAAAACCCTTGGACTACTTAGAACACAACTCAAAAAATATATATTTATACTTAGCTTATAGTTTAGTAATTCAAACATAACTTATATCTACATAAAAATTAGAGTAAATTAAACCGATGTTCCTTTAGGTTTATAGCAAATTTCACCAATAGTCCTTTAGTTTCAAAAATTACACTGATGGTCCTTATTTCTGAAAGGTTTTTCACCGATGGTCCTTTACGAAAACGATCGTTTATTTTTCACGTTAAGTGACATAACGTGTGGCGCACGTGGGGGTACTTTGGTAAATTCGTCTTTCCCTTCTCATTTACTCATGAGTAAATTACATGGATGGTCCTTTAAATTTATGGCAAATTTCACAAGTACTCATCTAATTTCAAAAATTATAGTGATTCATGAAAGGTTTTCATGGATAGTTCATTACGAAAACGACTTCTCTCTCATTCTTTTTGTTCAGACAATCGGAGTGGTCATTAATGTATCAACTTTCTCTTTCTAAAATCTTATTTTCTATCTCTTTATCTATATTCATTTGTTAGAGGTTAATTTTATTGTTATGTTAATCAGAACAAATTGAAATGTATCTCGATTTTTTAGGCAAATAACTCATTTTTTACATACACAACTCATGAAAGTTTTTTAATCCATTCATTGTAGCAAATTCGAAGTGGGAAAAAGCAATTCTAAACAGCGAAATGAGAAAAAAATAAAGAACTTTTCGGCTTAAGGAATATCAAATGACAGCTCAACAAAAAACGTTCACCGTGTATTTAGCCAAGTTGAAGGGCCATTTTCGAAAAGGACAATTGGTGAAAAACCTTTCAGAAATAAATACCATCAGTGTAATTTTTGAAAATAAAAGACCATTGGTGAAATTTGCTATAAACATAAAGGACCATCATGTACTTTACTCTAAAAACTAAAGAAGAGCTACTTAGTTACATCTTGCTCGTTTGGAACCATCCGTGTCAACATACTTGCTAAAATGATCTCAACCAATTGATCTTTGTTGCATCCGGTTTCCTTTTACGAAAAAGTAGAAGTAGCCTTCTATTGAGGTATTGTTGAGGAAGGTGCACGTCTGTAACTGGAAGAGAGGAATATTTGTTAGGTTTATGTATGGAATTAGGAAATGAGTCAATTAAATTAATTGATATTTAGAAGTGTTGAGCTAGATTAAATAATTAAATGAATTAAAAAATAAACAAAGAGGTTATACATAATTAAAATAATCATAGATATACAAACACACACATGTATGTATATTATTATTTGGAATTTTTTAGACAATCCGAATTTTACAATGTAAACTAAATCCAATCCAAAAATAAACTATTAAGTTAGTTCAAATCCAAACAAATCCAAAAAACCAATCAAGTGATTCAATGTGAGCTGTTTTGTTAACTATTTATTTGAAGTAAAACACAAAAACCACCAAACCATAAAGGGAATTAGTTTTCCTACCACAATTTTTGATTCCCCTACCACAATATACACATATTAATGCAAACTGTACAAGTATATAAAGCAGTTATTGTGGTACAATGCTTAAAATATGTGGTAGGAAAATCACCCCTAACCATAAAATGACAAACATGATTAAAAAAATGCAACTTGGATTGAATCAATCATATCACCAATTTACAAGTGAAAAACGAATCAAAAACAACAAAAGTCAAACCGTTGACAAACCAAGCCCGGCAAAAAAACATAACATCAAACAAAAACCGTTGAAACAAACCAAATGTCGTCAGCTAGTTTTTACACCAAATCAGATCCACTTTCTTCCTTTCAACCCACCTTCTCTTTGCATCTTCAATCTCTGCTTCTCTACATTTCTCCAGTTCATCATACCATTGATGATACTGAGCATCAATTCTCTCAAGTTCTTCCTTCAAATCTTCACACAAATCTTTATCATTTTGGTTGCAACAATCATTCAAAGAGCTCTTCATTGAGTCACCCGAATATGTGAATGATGAATTTCCCGAACAAATAACGTTTGTGGGCCCGAATGTGTTTTGGATTATTAGAGATCCTTCGTGTGATGAGCTTATTTCTTCACTTGAGGTTGACTTTTTAAACGTGGGTTTCCAGGCTGGCACAAATTTCATGATGATGTCATCAATTAACTCGGCTATTATGGCAACGTCTTCATGCAATAATTCAACATATTCCACCATTTCTTGAGCTATTGTGTGTGCAGTATCTGCCTCCAGACTAAATGGGAAGTCAATATGCTTCACATTACCTGTTAAAACAGAACAGATTTTATTATCATTATCATAAACATCAAAATATAAAAAAGAGTGAATTTACACAAATGGTCCTTTAGGTTTGTACCGTATTACATATTTGGTCCTTTAGTTGCATAAATTACACCGGTAGTCCTTATTTCTGAAACTATTGACACGTTTGATTCTTTACCTAAACAAACGTTTATCACACGAGGGGGTAAATCTGTCATTTTCCCTTTCCCTCACCAACTTGAAACCCATAAAAACCCATTTGTTTGATTCTAATTAGGTAAAGGACCAAACGTGTCAATAGTTTCAAAAGTAAGGACTACGAGTGTAATTTATGAAACTAAATGACCAAATTTGTAATATGGTACAAACCTAAAGGACCATTTGTGTAATTTACTCTAAAAATATATATAAAAAGTGGGTTTTAGTATTCTTACCAGTAAAATCATCTATTCTCAAGGTTAACATGACAGAACTATCTTCATTTTTCTCGCCTTTTAACCGGATATCTTTTTTCTCATTTACATACTGAAGTTCAACGGGCCCAGAACGCGGGCTGCCCGTGTTGCTCTTATTGTCTATATCCATGGGGCACAGGTTCAGCTTTGGCCCATTGACCAAGTCAACTTTGACCGAGGCAAGGAATGGATCTTTCAACAGCTCTTTTGCAGACAACCTTTGAGAAACTGGAACCAGACATTTTTCTATGAACTCTTTGACTTGTGGGTCTTTGACTTTTGAAAGACCAGCCGGCTTTATTCCCTGAAACACAAAAATAAAATAATCAGTACCAAAGTGCAAATTAGTTATATAATATATTGATATTGATATAGCCACTTACTGAAGTAACTTTTTTATAAATTTGTGCTTGATTCCTGCATTCACTGTATGGATATTCACAAGTAATCAACTCCAGTATGCACATTCCAAATGAATAAATGTCGACAAGTTCGTTATATTCCTCTTCATAAAGTTCTGGGGCCATAAATTCAGGAGTCCCTACAATGAACCGGTTACAACTTATGTTAAAAAAATAATAATAATAAAATAATCAAAGATGTGAGTATGTGACACTTTCGAGTTTGATTAATTACCGATTAAACTTTTGGCAGTTGGGCGTAGCATTAGGGTTGCTAACCCTAGATCTCCAATTTTAACTTCTCCATGGTTTCCATTAACGAATATGTTGTCACACTTCAAATCTCTATGAATAATAGGCGGTTGATGACTATGCAGATAAGCTAAGCCTTTAAAGATTTGTCTGGCCCAATTTTTTATCGCCTTTAAATCGACATTCTTGTGCTTTTTGCGGTATCTAAATGAAAATATAGATAAAATTTTAAAATTTATTAAAAAAAATGGAATTTAAAGAATAAAAACACGACTTACTGCCTCAAACTCCCGGAGGTGAACAATTCGGTGATCATATTTATGGTTTTCTTGTCATTATCCGCCCAGTAAGCATATGATTTGATTATGTTTTCATGTTTTAAGGTCTTCAATAAACGGACCTCAGAGTAAACTCTATCCTGATGCTCAGGAGATTGCATATCATCATCTAAAATCACTTGGTTCCAAGCAACTTCAATTCCCTCAATTTCATCAAATCCTTTGTATCTGTTAAAAAATATAAGGTACAAAAATCAGTATCATAATACAATAGAGGGTTACATAAAATCAAAATAAGTTTATATCCACAACCCTAATATATGAAAATAAAATTATTATATATAAAAAATAAGATGGAAGTCAAGAAATCATACACAGACTTGAATGCTCCTCTCCCCAGCAATTCATTATACTGAAGAATGAAAACATAAACAACTAAGAACCTGGTAAACGTCTGTCTATGGCCAATAAACCAAACAGTAAAGTATAGCAGTTCATAACAAATATGAACATCTATACACAATTCAATTCAATATTACTTCAAAGTGCATATATAAATTGCAAGAAAATCATCAGAATATTCGTTTTGTTGCTATAACAGTTGTTAGAAAAATATATGAACACTAAATGGAAGCATTAAAATTTAATAGTACCCGAATGTAACGATTGTTAGGGCTTCTTTCTACGACATCAGCATCCTCAACTTCTGGTTTCGGTTTCGAATTCAGATTCAATTTCGTAAGCAAATCACGCTCAGGCGCCAAAAACTCAAGTTCAGAACCCATCACTATCAACAATTACAAATTCACGGATCCCCAAAAAGTAGACGACGACAATCGCTCACGAACGAAATCAAACCCTAGAGCTCGCGGTGTTCAGAAAACGCTTCACAAGCAACGGAGAAAGAATCAACTGATGATCTGATTCTAAAATAATTTCCAGCAAAATTCATCGGCAATAACGTATGTGAACTTTCCGAAAGAATCGAGATTCTGGAAATCAGTCGTAATTCGTCCCCAAAAAACCTATCCATACCGCAAAGCCTTCAAATTCCCGATCATTCGTATACGATTATTCAATTGCTTTTGATGCACGCAAAAGAATTGGGGCAAGAATTACGGATCCAAAATCCAAAATCGAGCCCCTATTCAACGATTGAGAAACCGAATTAATGATTGAGAAGCAGAATTACCGATTGTTAGAGAGTAGGTATCATACGGAAGCGATGTTTGTAAATTGGAAGGCACGCATTGAAACGAATAAAACCCTAATCCCCAAATTCTGTCGACGATAAAGTGTTTGTCAAATGTTAAACATGCCCTATTTCTAGGAGTCACCGAATAAGTAATCTATATTTACAGAAAACGTCCCTGAACTATTGGCTAACCTGTATGTTTAACCCAACAACGTTTTTGTGTCTTTTGTGTTGATATCGTCGTTTAAAAATGGTTGTGATATAACGTTTTGGTCTTGAATATTACATGTTTGATTGATTGGTGTCTTTTGTGTTGATATTGTCGTTTAAAAATGGTTGTGATATAACTTTGAATATTACATGTTTGATTGATTGGTGTTCTAGTTATAAATTTCGAGATTGTTACGACTCTAAAGCAAATCAGATAAATATTTAGGTCAAATTAGAGATAATTGGATTATGTTTAATTTTAACTTATTTGATTTAAATTAGAGATAATTACTTGATTTACTTGATAGGAATGTAGGTTTCTCCATAAAGTCATTGTTATAATTTTGACATCTCGATTTATGCTAATCATATTGAATTTTTTTTATTTTAATTATAACTAGTTGTATGTAGACATTTAAACAACTTGTATTTTATATTATTAAAATTATAAGATTTTATTATTTAAAATATTAATAAATTATATATTGTGATTTTTGTCATCTAAAACTGTAATTCAAAACAAACATATCAAATTGTTATATTTGTTGCAAAAGATTTTAGAGAAAATAATAAACTTGTCAATTATCATTCAAATACTCCATTCAGCATATTAAACAAAACTAACATTATTTATTTTAGACGGATACAATTCACGATCGATTCAAATAGACATTTTATTCATATAGAATTTTTAATGAATAAAACAAACGAACAAAACCTTATAAATGTTTAGGAGTATCTTGAAATATCAACTTTCTTCAAATTTTACATAATTCTAAATAAATAAAAAGTAGTAGAATCATACAAGTGTGAATATATTCATATTGATTAGCTTTTTTAGTCTTTTTATATATTGAATAGAAATATAAAATTTCAAATGCCAAATCAAAAAGTCAAAAACCTACAAAAACAACTTGTTTTTTCAAAGGACTTTGAAGATAATTCTAACTCGCATAAAATGGCATTATTCGAAGCCGTCAAAACTCAAAAATAAAGCAAAGAATAAAATTAAAGGAGTAAGTCGATTGGTCAAAGAATAAATGTCAAAGAGAATGTTCACACTTTATGATAACACATTGACTTCAATTAAATATCATGACGACATGACCTAGACATGACCCAAATATAATTCCTTAGTTATTTATCCAACATGATAACATGCCAAATATAATTCCTAGTTATGTATAATTATCCCGAAACATTTGATTTTCCTCAAAATATGCAAATTATTATTAATTCACATTTAAGATGCTTATTATGAGCCTTGCTGGCGCCCCTAAGATTCCGCAGGCGCCACATCCTCTTGACCTTTGTCTTTATGTTTGTCCATCTTTTAATCGAACTAACATCATTTTAAGGTGTTAATGTTGGTGAAAAATTTAGTTTTACCCTCATTATGGCTAATTGGCTATGATATAAATCTTTGATTTTCAATTCTTATCTTAGTGAAGTTTTTACCTTTCCAATGACTATTGTATGCCTTAAGGTTGTTTTTCAACATTAGTGTTGAATCCTGATTCTTCCGGACCAATGAGAGGAAGTCCGTCAAGGCTTAGAACCTGCAAACAACCACGAAAAAACCTTAGTCAGAAGCCTCACGATGATCACCTTGTGTAGGCACTCCGATGCCTAAGTCAGTATTTATATCACGGATCGAATCGGAACGATTTAAGTGTGGTTTTGTAATAAATGAGGAGTGAAGTGATTATTAATGTGAAGGGTGTATTGAATGTCCTTACCGATACCCAGGGATGCTTATTTATAATGGGAATCCTTAGGCGGGAAGGAGGGATTTCCCTCCTTGGCATGTGACACACTTCAGTCCTCCAGATAAAAGCTAGAGATGAAACCAACTGACCGCTGGTCCGTGTGATGAGCTTTCGTCTTGGGCAGCCTCCACGCCGTTCGCATTAAATACGCATGTGCCTCTCCATGAATCCCGTTTACACTATCCGCACCTCGGGACTCGAAGGTCAACTCTTTTCGTCGTTTCTAAGGTTATTTTCCCGCTCCTTGTGGCTTTGCATGGTTGCGGGCCATGCACGTATTTCGGACGTTCGGTACGCTCATAATAAAGCATCGTGCGTTATCAAGTCCCCATAGTTAAATGCGAATTAACGCATAGTTAATTGGTTTTAACTATCAGCCTAATCGTTTTTCTTAAAAAATATTACCGTTGCAATACTGAAGTTACCGTTGAGGTTTTTCCGGAATTCGACCGTTAGGCTACGCCACGGAAGGTTTTCGCGTCGTTTGGCCTTCCTTTTCTATATATTTGGACCCTTTTCTTTTTTTTCATCTAAACGTTTTTCTTAACCCGTCTTTCTCTCTTTCCCTTTACTTACCTTTCTCTTCTCTTTCCCCCCTTTGATTTTTCACTTTCTGTTGTCATGAGGAAAGACAGACAAATCAAAGAGAAAACTGATAAAGTTGCACGGACAAAACGGACCGGCATGAATACCTTTTGCAACCTCAAACCTGACGATCTTCCTCAGATAATATCTGATTTCCACGTTGATCCTCGCTTCGAGATTCGTATTCCTAGTAGTGCAGATACGATCAAATCAGCGCCTGAAGGATTTGAACCGGTTTACCTTCAATTCCTTCACGGAGGACTTCGCTTTCCTATTGACGAGTTCATCCTTCATCTTCTTGAAGACCTTGGTCTTCATCTTGCTCAACTTTCGCCGAATGCTTTTCGCAAAATCATCGGCTTTATTATGCTGTGCCGGTCTTAGGGTATTCCTCCTTCTATCACGCTCTTCCGTTTCTTCTATATCGTAACTAGTCGCGGAGATTGGGCTATTCTTGCGCATCGCCAGGGGCAAGTGGAACGTATTTTAGGTCTTAAAGATTCCATTCACGACTGTAAGTTTGTTTTCTTCTACGTTCATCGTTCCGCTTTTAATGGTATTGTATTACCTTGGGGGCAGGTCACTGGCAGACCCTCAGATCCTCTTCAGGAGCTTTCTCCGGAGGAAAAAGAGCATGTGAAAAGACTTTCTTCCGTTAAGCTGGAGTGGACGGATCCAGATAATGTGTTTCTTGGCATGGCTGATCTGAGCCCTTTTTTTCTTAGTCGAGGCGTCCGTCCTTCCTGGCGTATCGATGATCGTGATGTGACCTTGCTCAAGCGTCTTCAAATGAACGGACCAGTAGTTCCGTTTCTTCCGCCTCCGGAGAGGAGCATAAGTTCTGAAGCCACCTTGTCACCAGATCGTTCCGAAGCCCGATCTACCGAAGAGGTTTTTATTGTTCAAGGGGTCGATATTGACCCTGTAACGGGTGCTGAACTTGAAGTTGAAGACACCACAACTCATGACTCACAAGTGGAGCTTCAGAGGCCTCCGAGGGTTCCTATTAAGACAACCCCTCCTTTAAGAGAAAGATCCGCTCGAGTACGGAGGAACCGTAATGATGCCTCGTCTTCTCCGCCCAATCGCCGAAGGATTTTTTTAGAAGGTATATATACTTTTTTTTGTTATATGTATATGGATATGTATTTAACCACTTTTCTTGAATGTAGATTTATCAGATGATGTGATTGTTTCCGACGTTCCTGCTACCACCGCGTTAATACCAGAACCTCCCGTCGTGGTCTCGTTTACTCCCTCCAGTCTTATCATTCCCCCAGTTGTTACTGCAAGCATTTCTCTGCCGCCTGTTCGATCCGGTCCTTCCATTTCCTGACGAGCCCCCACGGTGTCATCTAGCACATCTGCTTTAGCTTTGTTTGGCAGTAGAATGCTTAGTTCTAGTGCCCGATCATCATCTTTTGCGCAAAACTCTCTGTCGTCTTCATCGGCTAGGACCCAGTCATCATTGCCGAACCTTCCATCATGAGGTTTGTATAGAAAACGAAACTTTGGTATCGTTCACGTTTATCAACATTTATTTATCCTTATCTTTGCCTTTTGACAGGATTCGTTCGTGTAACGCCGCCCAAAGTGGTGCCAGATCTCGCAACTACCGAAGCACCCCACGTTATTTTGACAAAAGATACTCCTGTGACAGGAGTACAGACTCAACAATCCCCTGTAGTACCTCCGAAGCCCATTCCGTTGATTGCCTCGGCCACTATTCCTCTCACGACATCGACACTTGCTCCTATTTTGACTGATCCTAGCAAGCTCTACGATACAGAAGCCTTTGTGAAAACTAAAGCTAGCTTGTTGAGTGTTGTTGAGATGCTGGACGAGCTTCAGAACCGGTGTGTTCAACGTGAACAAATTCTTTCAGAACGTGACGAGGCGCTCCGGCGAGTCAATCAACTGATGGAGGAGTGTAAATCCTTATACCAAAAGGAGTCGGGGGATCGGAAAAGGTTGGCCCAATCTCTGGCCTCCGTTAATAACGAAAATGTTGATTTAAAAAAGGAAATTGGGGATATGTCTTCTGATATGCGGGAACAAAGGAGAGTGAATGAGGAGTTGGAGAAACAGTGTCGTTCTTCTTCTGCCAGGATTGGTGAATTAGAGACTTCCGCTATTGAAAGATATCTTCAATCTCGAGAAACCGAACAACGTCTTGCGGAAGCGACATCTGAAAATGATCATTTGAAGCAAGAGATTGAGGTACAGAAAGGTTTAGTTGAGGCGGGTCGCCTTGATCTTGAATGGTTGTTACAGAAAGGGGTTCCTCAAGTGGCCCAGATGCTCTTGACCTCCCCGGAGTTCGTGAATCGCAATGCTAGCTTGCAGGAGGAGAGCATCAGGCTTGGCCGGTACCAGGGTTGCGTAGATACGCATAAAGAATATGCCGACTTGCTTGGATCCAACCGTTTTGTTCACGACCCGGATGCTGAAAATAATATCATGACCCTCTTTGGCGATTTGGTGACTCCTAATTATGAGCTTGTGAATTCTTTTGTGGCTGGAGCCATTAGTTTGGCTGAACTGAAGGAGCTTATTAACAAACTTCCCCTGGTCCTGAAGATGTTGGAGAGAGTACAAACCCCGAGGCTGGTGTTTGATCATAGTGTTTCCCGAGCAGTTTCTTTTGTTTTTATCTTTTGTTGATCTGTAATCGTCCCTCAGGGCTTATGACTTTGTAATCGTACTTATGTAGTGGTCTTTTTTATTTAAATGCTACGTTCGCTTATTTTCGTTAGTCACATTCGTTTTAGTTTAACATTTTCCTTTAGCAGAGCGTCCTCTGCTAACTTAGAAAAACTTGAAATAATCGTTTCGTATTGTTGGAATATGCTTCACGATTATAACATATAGTTATATGGCTAGTTGTATGTGAGCCTAAAGGGTCACACACTTATACACTAAATACCTTGTTATATATATAATGTAATTAGGGTAATTATATTATATACATAATATTGCAAGTAATTCACTAATTAATTAAGTTTAATTGTTAAGACTTATATTATCTAGTGGGATTAATTGAAAGATTAAAAGAACAAGGGGGCTAAGTTGTAATTAGGGGATAAATACTTCGATTAGAGAGCAAGCAACTAACCGTAATCTCTCCCTCCCTCTAGCTCTCGGCCGAAACACCCCTTCTAGGGTTCTTGGTTTTTGCCTCTTTCAAGCTTGCTTTGGACTAGCATCTTCAAGGTGTTCTTGATAGTGTAGTGTGGATTACCTTTGGAGGAATTCCAACTTGGAGTTCTTGGTTTCGTTCGTCCCCTTACACCATCCGAATCATCATTGTCAAAGGCTTCAAGGGTATCAATTGTTCATCCTATCTCTTTGATTTTATCATTAGTTTAATTGTATGATTAATATCAAGATCCGTTCATGGTGATTAAATACTTTCCGCTGCGTTTCGTTACTAGTAATAACCGAAAATCACCATTAGTGGTATCACGAGTCATTATATTGATCATATAATTAGCTAGTTTATGTAAAAAGTGGCAAAAATCAATCCTTTTTTGGTACCCTAATTTCGATCGGCAAAAATAAGAACCCTAGGGTTCTTTATTTTTTCGCAATTTTATTTATCAATAATGGGTTAAAAATATGATTTTTTGGAACCCTAATTGCCACTTGTTACAAAAACAATAGCAAAAAATTAATCTTGTTATTGAATTTTTCGATTATTTGGCTTGGATGTCTTTAATTTTTTCATAATCTTATATATGGCAAAACATGTTATTTTGCCATATTCCAAGCCAAAGCCTTGTCAATTGTTGCTTGATTGTGCAAAACGATGAAAAACCTAGACCTTGTGATTGAATATGACAGTGTTTGAATGTTATGGTTGTTTTGGGAAAAATCGTGTTTTTGGCTAAAATTGTTGTAATTTATATTTTTTATTTTTAACTTTGGTGCCATATTTTGGGGCAATTTGTCAATGTAAATGTAATAGAGTAGGTTGTATTTCTTTATTTTTTTTATTGTAAATTGTTGACCAAGATTGAAGAAAAATGAAGAAAATAACAAATTTCCGTCACCGACGCGAGGGCTGTACGAAAACAGGTTTTCCAGAGGCATACGGACTCGGTTTTGGGCGATTCAAAAGCATAAATGCTTGCAAAGTCGTGGGATACAACGTTTCAGAAGGCAGGGAAGACTAACGAAGATTCCTTAAGTGACTTTTCGGGCTTCAAAGTCTGCTGGAATTTTCTGGCAGATTGCATTGTTTCACAAAATTTGGTTTCTACTTGCTCATGAATGTCTTGGAGCAAGTGGGAGCCCATTGGGTTTATGTAGGCCCATTTGGGTTCATGTTGGCCCATCACCTAGTTTGACCCTTCGGTCCGTCGTGATGACTCACGTGACCGAATCTAGGCTATCACCGGTCGAGGTTTTGCACAAACTTTGTTGCATGTTTTTCTTTATGTTTGTGGTTGTTTAAATTTCTATTAGATACAAATAATACAACAAGTAAAAATATGTTTTTTAACACAAACATTAAAACATCCAAATCTTTTATCATCTATGATTACTTGTTAATCATTGATGATTAATCTTTAATCTAAATATGGTTTTGAGATTAAAAATAAAGTTTAAATACGATTTGAAACTTTACACTTAATAATGAAGTACATGATTCATTCATATCTTAATAAATTTTTCTTAAAATTTTTTCATACCTAAAATTTAAGTCACGCCGTCCAATTGGTTGAAATCACTTGCTTCTAATTTTAAATTCACGTGAGACGTGGTTTGAATTTAGATCCGATGTCGTTATTCTCTACGCGTGAGACCTAGATCTGTTTTGACATGATTTCACATTGGATGACTTAATCGAGTTAACGGTGAGACCTTGACACGAGGTGAAGATGCGACAAACATGCCATTTGACCTTAGATGCTTGTTCACTAGGTGCCATGAAGTCCCATAACTCTAAGAGTTGCACTTGTAATGCAATTGTTGATTGTCACCTACCTATTGGATCTATCATCACTAGCAGATCAACTGATGTGGTGATAGAAACGCAATGGGATCTTAGCTTTTAATTAAAATTAATTGGGTAGTTAATTTATTAAAAGAAATTATTATTAAAAATACTAATTTATGAACTTTGTAAATTTTTTAGATGACTTCAAACAGTCAAACTCTATCACACACCACAATTCGCTCCGTTCTCGATAAAGAGAAACTTGATGGAACGAAATTTTGTGGATTGGGCTCGTAACCTAAGGATTGTCCTTAGGGCCGAGCACAAATACCACCATTTGGAAGAGGCGTTGCCCCCTGCCCCTGATGCTAATGCCACCGATCCTGTTCGTGCGGCCTATACTAAAAGGTTTAACGAACAGCAAGAAGTCGCTGCCCTTATGCTAGTGAGCATGACCCCTGAGATTCAAAAGAATCTCGAGCACCTCACTGCATTTGATATGATGCGTGAACTAAAAACCACGTATCAAAAGCAAGCTGATCAGGAACTCTTTGACACTGTCAAAGCTTTCCATGCTTGCAAGCACGAGGAGGGACAGTCTGTTAGCTCTTATCTTTTGAAGATGAAGAGCTACCTAGACCAAATGGAGAAACATGGTTACCCCATGCCCCACGTCCTTGGAATCGGATTAATTATAACTTCACTTAACAAGGACTTTGCACCATTTGTCATGACTTATCATATCCATAGTATGGGGAAGACTTTCGCCGAATTACATGCTATGCTGAAACAAACGGAAGCTGGGCTACCCAAGAAATCTCCTACCCCTACTGTCCTTGCAATAAGGCAAGGAAAGATCCAAAAACCAAAACCGCAAGTAGTTGCTAAGGGCCAAGGCAAGGGTAAGAAAGTTTACAAACCCAAGCCAAGGATTCCCCCACCTACTAAGAAGGAGCACCCTGCTAAGGATCTCGCTTGCCATCACTGCGGTGAAACAGGCCACTGGAGGAGGAACTGTCCTGCCTACCTGGCAGAGTTGATGAAGAACAAAGCTAGCAAGGCTAGCACATCAGGTATCTTCACAATAGAACTCTACGCTTTCCCTAATAAATCTTGGGTATATGACACTGGTTGTGGAACTCACATTTGTAATACCATGCAGGGTCTAAGGGGAAGTAGAAAGCTAAACCATGGAGCTTTGGACTTGTACGTGGGCAATGGAATGCGTGCACCGGTCGAAGCTATAGGAAGCTATGATTTAATCCTTCCTAATGGTTTTATTATTGTATTAGACAATTGTCACTTTGCCCTAGTATTACTAGGGGTATTGTTTCGCTTTCTCGTTTGTGGAATAATGGTTTTATTCATACATTTAATGATTATGGAATTTCGGTTTCTAAGGGTAATATTTTTTATTTTAATGCTATTCCTCGTGATGGTATTTTTGAAATTGACATGCTTAATCTTGTAACAAACGGTAGTTCTATTTATACATGTAGCAACAAGAAATCCAAGAAGAATTTGGATTCCACTTACCTATGGCATTGTCGCCTTTGCCACATAAACAAGAAACGAGTTTTAAAATTACAAAAGGATGGACTTATAAACTCAGATGATTCTGAATCATTTGATAAATGTATTTCTTGTATATTGGGGAAAATGGTGCGCAAACCTTTTTCCCATGTAGGCGAAAGGGCCAATGATCTACTTGGACTCATACATACTGATGTATATGGGCCTTTTAGAACTAAGACTAGGGAAGGTGCTACATACTTCATTACTTTCACTGATAACTTTAGTCGATATGGTTATGTTTACTTGATTAAACATAAACATGAAACCTTTGAAACGTTCAAAGTTTTCCAAAATGAAGTAGAAAATCAACTCGGCAAGAAGATAAAAGCTCTCCGTTCTGATCGAGGAGGAGAGTACATGAGCCAAGAGTTTCAACACCATTTAAAGAAATGTGGGATTGTCTCACAATTCACTCCACCTTATAGACCAGAGCATAATGGCGTATCAGAAAGGAGAAATAGCACCTTGCTTGACATGGTCTGATCGATGATGAGTCCTACCACTCTTCCTCTATCCTTTTGGGGTTATGCACTCAAATAGGCTGCTCGCATAGTGAACATGGTTCCCCCCAAAAAGGTTGAAAAGACACCATATGAGATATAGCATGGGAAACTCCCTAATTTGTATTACTTGAAGGTCTGGGGTTGTGAGGTTCTCGTGAAACGAGACACACCTAACAAACTTGAACCCAGATCTGTCAAGTGCATCTTTGTAGGATACCCTGAGGAAACGATGAGTTACTACTTCTACTACACACCTGAGCAAAAGGTAATTATCGCTCGTTATTCTGAGTTTCTTGAGAGTAATCTCATTTCACAAGAAGCAAGTGGGAGCACAATCGACTTTGACGAGATTCCATGCGATGATGATGCACAACCTATTGGAGATACTAGCGAACATCAAGATGAAGCTGAACGTGAAACTGTTCCCGTTGCTCCTCAAAATGATGTAGTTCCCATTCGAAGGTCCGCAAGGACACCTCAAGCACCTGAACGATATGGTTTCCATGTCGATGATGAGGAGCAAAGTTTAGGGCATCATAATGAACCCCCTAACTATCGAGCTGCATTAGCAGATTCTCAATCTGACAAATGGCTTGAAGCGACGAATGCGGAAATGCAATCCATGAAAGATAACCAAGTTTGGACCTTGGTTGATATTCCTCCAAACAGTAAGATTGTTGGCAGCAAGTGGCTCTTCAAGAAGAAGACCAACATGGATGGAAATGTACACACCTATAAAGCTCGGTTAGTAGCAAAAGGTTACACTCAAACCTACGGAATTGACTATGATGAAACCTTATCACCTGTTGCTGACGTTAAAGCTATTAGGATTCTCTTAGCCATAGCAGCGTACTATGACTATGAGATTTGGCAAATGGATGTTAAATCTGCTTTCTTAAATGGCCACCTTGATGAAGATGTTTATATGGTGCAACCTGAGGGTTTTGCAAGTACAAAACACCCCAAGAAAGTTTGTAAGCTTCAAAGGTCCATTTATGGACTAAAGCAAGCATCCAGAAGTTGGAATAAAAGATTCGACGAGGAAGTTAAAACGTTTGGTTTCACTCAGAATCCCGACAAGCCATGTGTATATGTGAGAGCTAGTGGGAGCATTGTCGTCTTTCTAATCCTATATGTCAATGACATATTACTCATAGGAAATAACGTTCCAATGCTACAAGATGTAAAGTCCTGGCTTGGGAAGTGCTTCGCCATGAAGGATCTCGGGGAAGCGGCATATATACTTGGTATAAAAATCTATCGAGATAGATAAAAGCGGTTAATCGGATTAAGTCAAAGTGCTTACATTGATAAAATTCTAAAACGGTTTAGAATGGATGCTTCCAAACATGGAAACCTTCCTATGCAACACAATGTAAACTTGAGTAAGACTCAAGGACCGTCCTCACCTGATGAGGTGAAACGTATGAGTCAAGTTCCTTTTGCCTCGGCAGTAGGATCTATCATGTACGATCTACGGTGCACGAGACTTGATGTAGCATTCTCTCAGAACCTTACAAGCCGATATCAACAAAATCCAGGTGAGAGTCACTGGACTGCTGTTAAGAACATACTGAAGTATCTTAGGAATACTAAAGATATGTTTCTTGTTTATGGTGGTGATACTCAGAATGAGCTAAGCGTTACTTGTTATTCTAATGCTAGTTTTGAGACTGATCGAGATGAATCAAAATCTCAAACAGGGTATGTTTTCGTTATGAACGGAGGCGCTGTTGATTGGAAGAGTGTGAAGCAAAGCACTATTGCGATGTCCTCTACTGAAGCCGAATACATTGCTATCACTGAAGCTGCAATGGAAGCTGTTTGGATGAGGAAATTTATTTCTTGGCTTGGAGTTGTCCCCAAGAATGAAAGACCCATTGATATGTACTGTGATAACTCAGGTGCCATTATCATTTCCAACGAACCTGGTGTTCAGAAAGGCGCCAAACATTACCGTAGGAAGATTCACTACATTAGAGATGCGATCTTAATGGGTGATTTACGCTTGCTCAAAGTTCATACAGATGACAACTTAGCTGACCCTTTCACGAAGCCAATGTCTTGTACCAAACACATTGAGCATGCTAGGAACATTGGGCTTCGACCGGCTAATAGTCTCATGTAATCTGTTTTAGTATTTGAATAATGGAACGTTGAGCAGTTTTTATTGGAATAAATTGATATATTTGATATGATCATTTTTATATGAATATCTACTGTGTTCTATATTTGCATGTTTATATCATTGAATATTTACTGTGTTTTATATTCTAAATTGTCCATTGTCATATTAATAATATGGGAATATTATTAAGACAAATCTGAGGGCATTGATGACATCATCTTAGTATGACTAGGGATGATGAAATCAAACTCACATGTTGTTCATTGTGATGCACAATTGGACTGACCCAACCTATGAGAAATCACTTCCTGGATTTATGTCACAAGTGAATCTCACAAAGGCTTTGTCACTTATCCTCTGACTTGAGATGCAAGTTGGTTTGTATATGTGGAGTGCCAAACTTTGATGTGGTTAAACGTTGACCTGAATAAGGCTGCTATAACAGCCATCTTCGGGTTTGTCATTAAGTATATATCAAACACGTGTAGTCAATAAAGAATTTGTTCCTCCACATGTTTGGATTAGATACTACTGGGCCCCTCGATGATTTGAATAGATGTATGTGTGGCCACACGCAAAGGTAATCAAGATGAATCTTGATTGGTTTCGTAATCTACTTCAATGTATAGATCGAGAAACAGAATCGTTGAAATTTTAGATTGACATTAATCCTTGTCTAAAATTCAACATGGTATCAGTAACAAAAGGATAACTGACTGAAAAACTTTGAACAAAGATTTTATGAAACTCCTCATGTACTCCTAGGGGCATTGGCGGGTTGCTAGACTCTAACATTTGCTTGTATAACTACCTGATGTTATTACGTGCGCAAGTGGGAGCTGTTGGAATATGCTTCACGATTATAACATATAGTTATATGGCTAGTTGTATGTGAGCCTAAAGGGTCACACACTTGTACACTAAATACCTTGTTATATATAATGTAATTAGGGTAATTGTATTATGTATATAATATTGCAAGTAATTCACTAATTAATTAAGTTTAATTGTTAAGACTTATATTATCTAGTGGGATTAATTGAAAGAGTAAAAGAACAAGGGGCTAAGTGTCATATCTCCTAAGTTGTAATTAGGGGATAAATACTTAGATTAGGGAGCAAGCAACTAAGCCTAATCTCTCCCTCCCTCTAGCTCTCGGCCGAAACGCCCCTTCTAGGGTTCTTGGTCTTTGCCTTTTTCAAGCTTGCTTTGGACTAGCATCTTCAAGGTGTTCTTGATAGTGTAGTGTGGATTACCTTTGGAGGAATTCCCACTTGGAGTTCTTGGTTTCGTTCGCCCCCTTACACCATCTGAATCATCATTGTCAAAGGCTTCAAGGGTATGAATTGTTCATCCTATCTCTTTGATTTTATCTTTTGTTTAATTGTATGATTAATATCAAGATCCGTTCATGGTGATTAAATACTTTCGCTGCGTTTTGTTACTAGTAATAACCGAAAATCACCATTACGTATTCGTTAATCCGGTTTTCGTCCGGAAGTAGGCTTAATACCTTCCTTTGGAAGGTAAGAACCTGTGACGACCGGGTCAAAATACCCGCCAATCAAAACTGACAACATTCCAATAACCATTTAATTACAATAAACCATTCGAATCTGATAATGATTATACAAAAGATAGCAACCGAACCAAGATCTCGCTACTTACCAACAATTACTATGGATACAAACCAACTAACAACAATCAAAATACAAAACTACTCAATTTCCGCATACCTAAATGTATACCAGAATTAGAACTTCTATGCCTCTGATCAACTTCAAGATCCTATCTGCTTTCTCTTATCTTTTCCTGTAAAATGTTTGTCCACTAAACGGGTAAGCTACAACGAGCTTAATGAGTTCATAAAGCACAAAATAATACTAGCATTATATACAATACAAAAGAATAAATCATATAAATGATATAAAACAATTCAGGGAATTCACATTATAGCAGGAACAAGTCAATATATAGCTAACCAAGAAACTTTGCAACTTAACATGAGATTTACCGAGAATCTGACATGCCGAGTATCAACACCTATCCGGGATCAACGAGACTTACTGGATGACTGACACTGAGAATACAACTTCATCGCAAGAATCAACAAGAGTTCGTCAGATAATAAACACAATCGAGAACCAATCCCCAAATCGATAATCAACAGGAATCATCAAGTAACCACTGTAACTGACGGATAATACCACATCAAGAATCAACGAGATCTCAATACAATCCAAACGAATCAAAGTGCATCATTCCCCCTTAGGCCATTAGGGAATGAGGCCGATGAAGGTGATCATGGCACCCCTACATGAGTCCATGAACCAACTTCACCACCACAGTCCATACCACTCCTCCGTCAGGTACTCCCGCGACCACCGCTCAACATATTACACAAAGTAATACACAAGCCGCCGTGGGTCCTCACGAAATGGAATCATCTCTTAAGGAATTCATACGGGTAAGGATATCAAACGAAATATTAACAAAGACAAACTCCAAGAGACCGGAACAAGAGGATTATCATAACCCGAATCAATATCAAATGAATCTCATACAAGGACAATCAAACCGAGACGCAACACAAGGAATTCATAAGACTTGAATCGTGTCAAGCGAGACATTACAAGGATATTCCAACAATCAAGACATCTATCAAAAGATTATAAACAAGGCATACCACAAATAATCACTAGATTCATCCAATTCAATGTTCTAAGCATCGGATATATGATAACAATAAACCAAATAACAAATAAACACATAGCATTTAGATATATATAACTACTAGTATAAAGTTGTACATAGATGAACTCACAGTGTTATTTAATCGGGAGTGAACTCAAACCAAAAACCTCAATCAGATATAGAGTTTGCAAAGTGTAGACAGTTGTCACAAGCTTCCAATATGTTCTATATAGCCCCTGGAGTATACATACCAAAATTCATAAGTAGATATTACCGTTTACCCTATCTATACTCTTCTCAATTGACAATTTTTACATATTAATCCATTATACAGCCCTCTGTTTATGCTCAGTTCTGACATACTTAAACTCAGAATTAGACATTGAAATTTTTAGAGTTCGGGGTATTCTTTAGTAGGTTTCCAATGCCCCTGACCTCATATTTTTCTGATTTTACTATGATTTTATATGAATTTTACAATACAGTAACATCATGCTGTCAAAATTCAGCTCGACATAACTGTACAAAATGCGATTTTCACCTATCTTAGAGCCACATTTTATTTTTAAGACCAAAATAAGAAACAAATAAGACTTCAATACGGTTCAGATCCACTGGATTCACCTCTAAATAATTTTTGTACAATTCTTTATGATTTTTACAAAACAGTGTTGAATCATGACTTTCAAACTCGAAAATTGTTAATTCTTACGATTAACCAATGATTTTAGCTATGTAACTTGATATATAATAACATGATATTATAATGTTTTTAACAGAACATGAACCCTAATTTCATGGTTCATGAGACTTACCCATAAGCGGGTTCATCGCCTTCACCAAATCATCCATTTCTACCATGATTTCTACTCATATATATGATAAGGGAGATGAGTTACCTTTAAATCTTCACTTGCATGTAAAAACCCCTTTGATTAGAGCTTAAAATCGTTCATACATAGTAAAACACCAAGAACACACACACTTAATGAAAGAGAGAGTTTTTTTTAGCTGATTGCATGTGACATGTTCTGTAAATGGTGCAGTAGAGGGTCTAAACGAGCTTTGATCTGCATGAAACTTTCACACCACTTGCATACATCTGTTAGGGACACCGTGTCCAAATTTCAGCCCCAGAGACCCACGCACGCGCCCTCACTCGCTCTAACGGTGGGGGTGTCCGCCAGTTAAATACTTCACAGCACTAACGGAAATTTCGATCCATTTTTCAAACGCCCGTAACTTCTTCATACGAACTCCATTTTTAACGTTCTTTATATTGTTGGAAACCTCTTAAGGAGTACTACAACTCCAATTAGATTATATTCATAAATTCTCAACTTTATTCCAGGATACTCGTTCCTAAAATTGACGCTTCGAAAATGAGTGTTACAAGTTTGATATTATTTGCTCATATATGTTTTTCTTAATCATTCTATACTTATGTTATTACCATCATATTTGCACAAAATACAACTAAAGAATGGCATACATGTTTTGCGCATTTAAGACACATAATTCAAGTTACTTAAGCGTAAAGATATATTTTAGGGAAACCGAAAATACGTATGTTACAATTACCCCCTCCTTTTGAGGATTTCGCCCTCGAAATCATGTTGATTTAAACAAAACGGTTATTTCTTACCCATATCTTTTTTTTCCTCTTACGCGTCCAATTTGTTACTCAATGACATTTTTATTTGACTAATACTAGTTGCACCTCTTTCTTCTTTAAGTTGATTGACTTCGCATCAATTATCTGTTCCGGTTCTTCTAGTTATTACCATTTGTCAACCTTTTTGACTTCGGTCAAAGGGACCGTTCCATCAAGTATATTTGAACTGCTCATCTCGTGAGTAACATGAATCACTAAAGACACCTTTACACTACAAGTACTTAAATTCCAAATTACCCTCAAACAAGTCAAATTTTGTGCCATTACCAAATTCTCAATTGATACCACGGATAAATTCCAAATACTCATTCTATATGCAAATCATGACTTTAAACAATGACCAATCTCAATTCAATTAGTTATTATACCAAACGGGTCTAACTCTTCCTATCGTCATAATTAACAACCACATAATGACAAATTCTTGGATTAACCAGCTAAATACCATATTCGCAATCCAACAATTTCAGTTTTAGCTAATTACAATCAACAATCATCACAAGCTCATAATAGTCAAATTCACTATCATGATCAAAGTCACACTTCATTTTATGACTAATCCTGCAATAGTTCCTAACTCATCCAAAGTTTTCATATTTCAACATTCTTTCCTTCTTATTAATTTCGGGTTTCAAGGCTTCGATTTGCCACTTCTTTAAATCATCAAATATAACAGAATTCATTACTATGTTTGTCATAGTGTAAGATACACTCGAGTGATATGTTTTCCGACTTAAAGCATATGCAACTTCATTAGCTTTACGCGCGTTACATAAAATTTCACAATTGAGACATTTTTTTTACCATAATCTATATTTCTACCACGATATTAAAATATATACTAGAGAAGAAGACCACCCACATAACAAAATTCATGGGCTTTAAGGAATAAGATCGTTTGTTTTCCATTCTACTTTCTCCATACACATACACGGGTTTCTCACCTTCAACCGGAATTCGAATGATCTTTTCAACACACATATTGCCGACAATATACCTCGACATCCGATCCATTCGAATAATAACATTAAAGCTTAGAAATTTAAAAAAAAACTCTAAATCGTGGGATTCGCAGTCATCAATCTCTAAAATACAATCCTTACACTTTCTAGCTAAACTAGTCACACTAACCACAATCTCAACATATATCAAATTCAATCAATAGATTATGAGGGCAACAACAAAACCGAGTGAATTCCAATGACACACAAGAAATGAGAAGCTTCAAAATCATACAATGTATGGACGGGTTGAAGATTAATAAGAAATGTACCATTCCGATGTCATCATCCTCGCGGGCTTTCTCATAAGTGATTAGAAATGTATGACTTCTTGCCCTAGGAAACTCCTCCTTTTTGTTTGAAGTACCCACTTTAGAAGACTGGTGTACCAAAGCTATACTTTCGGTGGCTTGTTTAAAAAGAGTACGATATTGACGTCGACATTCTCTAAGAGTAACAATTGATATCCTTGAACAAGCATCTAGACTTGTTATGTCCTTCGTTCCCACACCCAATACATATCACATGTCCACGATCACCGAGACACCGTCCCTGATGGTTTTACCATAACGTCCGCAATCTCGGGTTGCGCCCGACCATATTGCTATAACAGTTATATACAATTATTGTTTATACATTCATCGTCTTATTCACTTAGGCTTATAATAGATATTTGAATTTTTCTCAGCCTCAGTCAGGATGTACTTGGTGGAAAACTGTGCCTTTTGGTTGAATGCCGATTTCATAATCGCTTCTGACGTTCCTCGTAGACTAAAAGACGGTCTTTCTCACTCTAAAAAGATATATAGATAAAGGCTAGGTATAGATCATAACACCCATTCTTTTATACCTAAAACGAACTTTAATATCATAATTTCTATCAAAATTTCATCATATCTTAACTGCTTGTACAACGTATCCATCTATAATATCAAGATTTTCCAATGAATTTTTATAACTTAGAAATTGTCCAAAAAATCCTTGAGACTCGCAATATAGCATGAAACTTTTAATGGAATTGATTCCAAACCATAATAACACTATAAATTTAATTTCAACTTTATAATAACAATACGCCAAAACTATTTCAAATCATAATAGCTAACCTCTCTATAAGAGTTTTCATTCTACTTAATTATTCAAATGTTCGTAAGCATTGTTCTTGTAGTAATTTATAGATTATTCTTCAAGTATCATCTACGTTAACTCTTGTCATTTTATATCGCAATCATAATTTTCCCTTCAGACGAATAAAACCCCATACAACTATTCTGAACCATCATTATACATACTTTTCACTCATTATCCATGACTCATCGGTAATCCTCCATTTTATTTTCACAATAGCTTGCTTCAAATATCCTATATTCATCTATAACTAATTCACATCGTTCACCAATCTACTTTCAACGCCTTAGACATCGTTAGAATAACCAATAGTATCATAATGATCCATAGTCTATAAGATCAACTTGGTCTGTTCTCAATCAACAGACTTGCCTAAAATGATTGCAACATTCCAAGGCTTAACAACATATGTACAAGACTTAATAACAAATGCACATATCCTCACGTATTCATTTCTCCAAGCACCCAAGGCATTAAAACTCTTTCTTTCACACTTGGATTCACTCGTGACATCTGTATCATAATTTATTATACGACTGCTTTAATCGACTATTAATTCTAATCATAAACCACTTTCTCTTAGACATGTTTATAGAAGGTCATATCTCATACATTTTGTGCCTTATGAATTTCAAATCCCACCACACTGATTGTCATAATTTGATCATTTGATCCGTAACCATAATTATGACAACTTTATATCCTTGTCGTTGCTTTCCATCCAACCATATTTATCTTAATTTCTCATTACTTCATATTTACTTCTTTGCTTCCATATAGATTACCACTAATGAAGTTTGTGTTCAACATAATCCTAGCCTAACATCAACCTTACCTAGTCTCACAGAAACTCTTTCGTGACCTCATCAAATTCGAGTACGTCGAATGTATTCACAATAGTACGGGCCCTGTAATATTGTAACTACATTATACATAAACAAAATTAACGTATCACTAAAAGTTCTGATCTCCTTTTACCCCTAACCTAGATTCATCTTATGGTTTGTATTCATCCTAAACTTATAGTCAAAACCTCACACCAACAACACCTAAGTTTGAGTCCAAGTATCACAACAATACCTAGTTCACTCAAACCAATGCTCTGATACCATATTGTGACGACCGGGTCAAAATACCTGCCAATCAAAACTGACAAAATTCCAATAACCATCTAATTACAATAAACCATTCGAATCTGATAATGATTATACAAAAGATAGCAACCGAACCAAGATCTCGCTACATACCAACAATTACTATGGATACAAACCAACTAACTACAATCAAAATACAGCACTACTCAATTTCCGCATACCTAAATGTATACCAGAATTAGAACTTCTAAGCCTCTGATCAACTTCAAGATCCTATCTGCTTTCTCTTATCTTTTCCTGTAAAATGTTTGTCCACTAAACGGGTAAGCTACGACGAGCTTAGTGAGTTCATAGAGCACAAAATAATACTAGCACTATATACAATACAAAAGAATAAAGCATATAAATAATATAAAACAATTCAGGGAATTCACATTATAGCATGAACAAGTCAATACATAACTAACCGAGAAACTTTACAACTTAACATGAGATTTACCGAGAATCTGACATGACGAGTATCATCACCTATCCGGGATCAACGAGACTTACTGGATGACTGACACTGAGAATACAACTTCATCGCAAGAATCAACAAGAGTTCGTCAGATAATAAACACAATCGAGAACCAATCCCCAAATCGATAATCAACAGGAATCATCAAGTAACCATTGTAACCGAAAGACAATACCACATCAAGAATCAACGAGATCTCAATACAATCCAAACGAATCAAAGTGCGTCATTCCCAGTTAGGCCATTAGGGAATGAGGCCGATGAAGTTGATCATGGCACCCCTACATGAGTCCATGACCCAGCTTCACCACCACGGTCCATACCACTCCTCGTCAGGTACTCCCGCGACCACCGCTGAAGATATTACACAAATTAATACTCAAGCCGCCGTGGGTCCTCACGAAACGGAATCATCTCTTAAGGAATTCATACGGGTAAGGATATCAAATGGAATATTAACAAAGAAAAACTCCAAGAGACCGGAACAAGAGGATTATCATAACCCGAATCAATATCAAATGAATCTCATACAAGGACAATCAAACCGAGACGAAACACAAGGAATTCATAAGACTTGAATCGTGTCAAGCGAGACATTACAAGGATATTCCAACAATCAAGACATCTATCAAAAGATTATAAACAAGGCATACCACAAATAATCACTAAAGGATATTCCACTGGATTCACCTCTAAACGATTTTTCTACAATTCCTTATGATTTTTTCAAAACAGTGTTGAATCATGACTTTCAAACTCGAAAATTGCTAATTCTTACGATTAACCAATGATTTTAGCTATATAACTTGATATCTAACATAACCTAATCATGATAACATGATATTATAATGTTTTTAACAGAACATGAACCCTAATTTCATGGTTCATGTGACTTACCCATAAGCGGGTTCATCGCCTTCACCAAATCACCCATTTCTTCCATGATTTCTACTCATATATATGATAAGGGAGATGAGTTACCTTTAAATCTTCACTTGCATGTAAAAACCCCTTTGATTTGAGCTTAAAATCGTTCACACATAGTAAAACACCAAGAACACACACACTTAATGAAAGAGAGTTTTTTTAGCTGATTGCATGTAACCTATACTGTAAATGGTGCAACAGAGGGTCTAAACGAGCTTTGATATGTATGAAATGTTTACACCACTTGCATACATATGTTAGGGACACCGTGTCCAAATTTCAGCCCCAGAGACCCACGCACGCGCCCTCACTCGCTCTAACGGTGGGGGTGTCCGCCAGTTAAATACTTAACAGCACTAATCGAAATTTCCATCCATTTTTCAAACGCCCGTAACTTCTTCATACGAACTCCGTTTTTAACGTTTTCTATATCGTTGGAAACCTCATAAGGAGTACTACAACTCCAATTAGATTATATTCATAAATTCTCAACTTTATTCCAGGATACTCGTTCCTAAAATTGACGCTTCGGAAATGAGTGTTACAAGTTTGATATTATTTTCTCATACATGTTTTTCTTAATCATTCTATACTTATGTTATTACCATCATATTTGCACAAAATACAACTAAAGCATAGCATACATGTTTTGAGCATTCAAGACACATAATTCAAGTTACTTAAGCGTATAGATATATTTTAGGGAAACCGAAAACACGTATGTTACAGAACCCTACTCATAGCTATGAGTATTATTTCGTTGTTCGCTATTCGTCATTTTAGATTGTAACTAATCATAAGATTTCCAAAAGACTTTTCTCGAAAGGTTTAACTGTCGTTCGAATTGTTTAATACAAAAAGATTAGAGATCGCCTCATTCGATCCTTTGACAGTATAAAAGAAAAAAATACATAAAAATTAAATCTGCGAAGGAAAGTTCGTGCTTAGAAGTGAAACTTTCGCAAGTTCCTCATATTCCACGTCCTAGGGATCAACGATCCTGCCATAGTTTCAAGGACGCAAGAACCGTTCCTTCTTGCTTCGCGAACTCTGTACGGACCCTCCCAATTAGGACATAACTTTCCTGGTTTGTGTTGCAAGCTAGCTTCGTTCTTCCGCAGAACCAAATCTCCTACCTTGCAAGCTACTCCCCGAACCTTTCGGTTGTAGTACGTTTCTGTTAGCGATTTGTATGCTGCCTGTCGAAACTGTTAGGTCACAACAACCCTGGATTGATTGTATAATTGATAGATTAATTAGACTTAAGACAATTAAAGTGATTAACACAATATTAGAGTCAAATGTATAATTCCACTAAGTGTGGTATGCTGCGGAATAGCAATACCACTGATCAATTACAATATATTTATATGTGAAAGCGTAAATTGGTGAGTACTCCTTTGCCAAGTAATCTCTATTTATAATGATATAGAGATCTTACAAAAGAGGCAAGGAGTAACGGAAGGACTGAAAAAGGAAAGTGGCCGAGATCAAAGGGATTTGATCTGGCCGAGTAAACAAGGAAATATTTACTCAGTCCTTGTACTGAGTATTGGATGTCAATACTGAGTTCCAATACTGAGTGACCAAAACTGTCTACTCAGTATTGGACCAAGACTTAGCTAATTTATTCTACATACTATTCTAAGCTAGTCTAGGCTGTCTTGTTATCTTACGATCCAAAGGGGTAAGGCTTTTTGCCTTAACAATCTCCCCCTATCTAATGATAACAAGACAATATTACAAAGAGAATAAAAAAATAAAAAAAAAGGTTGCAGAGTCCTCTTCTTCATCTTCTTTTTAACACTTCTATTTCATAGAAGGTCTCCTGCTTGACTTCTGCAAATTCCACAGACCTCTTCAGCTCATCAAATCTTTGACTCAGTGTACTGATGATTTTCTTTCTAAACCAAGCATCGTCTCTTCTTTTGATCATCCATTTCAATCCTATTGAATGACTAATAGGAGTCCTCATGAGTTGACTTTCAGAGATAAAACATTCATTGTCTTCAGCATCAACATACATATAGCCCGGAGGATATAAAATGCTCCTCTGATTTTGAAAGACTACCCCTTGTGGGACCTTGTAGAAATTCTTGTACGTGTAGAGACAATCAGGAATGTCCTTCTTGAAAGTTTGAGTCACACACAAAACTTTATATACTCATCTTGATCTAGGATCTGTTTCTCGTAGCATACTTGGACGTTTACACATACTTCATCAAAGATTATGTTCACTGCAGATGTTTTAGCCTCCATGCCATGAACAATGTTAATCAGTTTTGTCCAATCTTGCAGTCCTAGATCTTGTATGTCATGAACAAGGATTTTGAGTGGAGGACGGTATTCACCATAGCAGATAACATAAATTGTGCCTTCTTCAGTATCTGCTTTGATTGTAGAGTCTATGACATCAAAGCTAATCCTGCATATGTCTCTCACTCGAAAATACCTTTTGCTTCTTAAAATTTCAAGCCTGTTTTCTTTATAAAGAGTTCTTTGGTGAAGAATATTTAGTTCAAGCTCAATATCCTTCTTTCTTTTGTCAACCTTGGATGTTGATGGACCAGTTCTTGTTTGTTGTTGTTTAGTTTGCATCGTGGTCAGTATTGGAGCCTGTTCATGACTGGGCTGGCTTCTTCTTCTGATTAAAGGATTGGAATCCTCTGATGATTCTGAAGTTTGCACGACATTTACTGCTCTTCTTCTTTTTGCATGCACCACTATGTTGTCTTCTGTGTCTTCAGAAGGAGAGTTTGTATTGAGAGGAAGAGGAGGTTGTCTTCTGATGATTGTGGAAATGGGCCACACAAACGGCCTGTACACAATGAGTTGAAGGGTGTTCACATACTGAGCAGATGGCACAGTATGAACCTGCAGAGGTTGGTCAGTATCAGTCTCCCCCTGAGTAGATGACTCAGACTGATGTTGTTCTAAGAATGACCTTCCTCTTTCCCTTCTTCTTTTATACTGAAACCTAAGGGGTTCAGTAACTTGCTGTGATTCTTGTTGTTGTGGAGGTTGATCTTCATTCATTTTCCTTCTCTTCTCCCCCTGAGCAGATGGCTCAGGTTGATCAACCTCATCTTCTCTTTGTCTCTTCTCCCCCTTTTTGTTATCACTGGATGGGGAGGGAAGAGGTTCAGTATCACCTCCTGCATCTCCTTGAGTGTTATCATGAGTAGGAGATGGCATAGGCTCAGTGGCAGCATCAGTATCACCCCCTTGATCTTCATTTGTGGGTGATTGTCTTGGCTCAGTATCATCATCTCCACCGTGATCTCCACCGTGATCTTCATTATCTCCACTGTGTTGAGAGTGTGGAGTCAGTGGAGGTTGTTGATGTTGTTGTTGAAGCAAGGCAACATATTCTTTTAATGAATCAATTTGATTGTTCATAGTTTCTATCCTGGCCAGCATTGTGTTCTGTGTGGTCTGCATGGCCAGGATTTGTTGCATGATTGTCTGCAAGGAGACCTCTTCCACTGGAGCCTGCTGAACATGAGTACCCTGCACAGATGGTGCTAAAGAAACAAAAAAATAGTAACTGGTTAGTATGGAATGGCTTATCAGATAGAATTGTGGTTTTGTTAAATTCTAAAATCATTTAAATAGAGTTTTTGAAGTCTGTATTTCATCTGGTGTGTGATGAAATATTGTGGACTTGTGCATAGCATGTGTAAGAAGTTTTTCAATATAGGTGAATGTGATGTGTAGTAGCTTAGTATGGGATAAGTCACTTTTTCTGAAAAGGTTTGGGTTTAGGAAAATGAAGCCTGGGATATGCTTCTTTGTTGTTTCAATGTTTATCACTCGGTGTTAGAATGATAACAGAAATGTGGCTTAAACCCCATGAATTTTATTTGGATAGTGTAGCTTTAGGGTTTGTGATCATTTCTTAAATCATATTGTCCAATTTAACATAAATTGGATATGATAGAAGCAGTACCAGTGGGTGTCAGTGTGACATCAACCGCCATTGTCCTTTTATATGTTAAGACAATTGTAGGCTGGCAATGATCTTTTTGTGCTCAGTGTAGGAATTTTTCATTAGCAGTGGGCTAACTATGTTGGCCTTAAGAAAATATATTTAAAAAAAAAATCGTTTGAGACTTTGGTCAGTATTGAGTTGGTACAGACCAATACTTAGTCTCCAGTTTTGAAAGAAAAAAAATAATATATATATATATATGAGTTTTAGGGCTTTATTAGAAATTCATACCTGAGGCTTTGTCAGATTCCCTTCTTCCTTCAACAGAGATAGGTGCTGGATCATCTGTGTGTTGATTTGAACCTCCAGCACCTTCCTGATGTTGTTGCTCTGTTTGTTGTGCTTCTACTTCCAGATTTTGTTGCTCATAAGCAAGTTCAACATCCAATGGAAGATGTGGTTCCATGTTTGGTGGTGGTTGAGCAATGTTGGCTTGATCTGGTTCTGGAAGTTCAGCATGTGATGCTATTTGATGTTGTTCTTCAAGAGAAGGAGCCAGTGTTGGATGTAGACTGTGCAACACTGAGTCTGTGGACAGTGCAACCATGATGACTGGACTCAACCTTCTTCTAACCCTTCTTCGGATAATCAATGGGTGTTCTTCAGTATCAGAAGCTGATTCAGTATTGGGAACATCAGGTTCTGGTTCTTGGACTGGAGAGGGTAGAACATCCTCTATCTCAACATCATCATTGTCATTTGCATCATCATCACCATTATCATCATCTGCATCAGTATCATCTTCGTCTTCATCATCATTCATATGAGCCTCTGCAATGGCTAATATTGTGGCACTGAGTGGTGGTTCATCTTCCCTAGGCTGATGAAAGAATATCTTTTCATGGATTGGGGGAAGATCAGCTCTAACTCCATCAAAATTATCATACATATTTGCTGGCATGGAGTTTTGGAAGATGATAGATAAGAACCTGCAAAAAGGAACATTAGGATTCCTTTGTCGTGCCTGAACTTGAGAAGCTAGCTCATTGAGGATCAGTCTAGCATAGTCAATATGCCTGTTGTGGTACATGGCATGTACCATCTGCATCCCAAAGTCATTAATTTGGTCAAGTGCCCCTGTTTTGTGGGTCATACACCGAATTATGGTAGAGATCATAATTCCCCACATAGGACCAAATTCATGTCGTTTTATTGTTCCCGTTGTCCTCTGTCTTCCAAGAAGTGGCAATACTGATCGTGCAGTATCACGATCGACAAATTCATCATACTGGATATGTGCAGGAAGTTGAAGATCCCGCCTAATAATTTCAGTGGAGACAAAAGCTCTTCGTTGTTCTCGAATTACCCATCCTGCAATCATATCTGGTGAGTCCAAGATTGCAGAGTACCAAAATTCACACAACATAGAAGGATAGATTGCTCTGGGTGAAGCTTGAAGAGCATATGTGATTGGGCAATGCCTGAGATATGAAATCATTTGTCGAAATTGAGGGCATACCCAACCCTGAGGAATTTTGAAATTTGCAGTTATATTGTTCCGTGTGAACTTAGGGAGTTCATCTCTTTGGAAATATTGAGCTGGTGCGACAAAGTCTGGAGCAATGAATTGAAAGTTCGCCATTGAATCTGTGATTAGGATTCGAAATTTGTCTTGCAAATGGAGAGTAAAATGTTAATCGCAGAGAGAATTTTGAGAGAAAGAGAGTAAATAACAGAAAAAATGATTAAAATTTGAAGAAAATGGTTATTTATACTCTAAATTGGAAATGATTGCAGTATTGGGAAGTAAAAATGGCGAAATGAAAGCCTGATCTTAATCCAACGGTAACTTTTCTATTAAGGAAAGTAACCGTTGGGGAGTATGAGGTTTTGAAAGCAGTTTTGAACTCCAGGACTCCCAATACTGATTAAAAAAAATTAAATTAATTTTTTTTAAAATAATAAAAACATTTAATTTAATGTATAAATTAATAAAAAGTTTACAAAAATTAAAAATGATATACCAGACGAGCTATACTGAAAGAGTCAGTATTGGGTCAATACTGAAACATCAGTATAGGAAAGAATTTTTTTTGGACAAAAATAATTTCAAGGGTTGAGCATGCCCAATATTCCTAGTAAGTACATAAACCTTTCTTCTGAGAGAGGTTTAGTAAATACATCAGCCAATTGGTCCTCTGTTGGTACATAGTCTACCTGAACCTTACCCTTTTCCACATTATCTCGGATAAAGTGGTGTCTGATATCAATGTGCTTTGTTCTTGAATGATGGACTGGATTTTCAGTGATAGCAATAGCACTCTTGTTATCACAATGAATGGGTGTGTTGTTGAAATTAAATCCATAGTCCATGAGTTGATACTGCACCCATAAAAGTTGAGCACAACAACTTCCTGCAGCTACATATTCCGCTTCTGCAGTTGAAGTTGCTACTGAATTTTGTTTCTTGGATGACCAGCCAACTAATCTTCCACCAAAGAATTGGCACCCTCCACTTGTGCTTTTTCAATCTAACCTGCATCCTGCATAATGTGCATCTGTGTACCCTTCAAGAGCAAAATTTGAATCTTTGGGATACCAAAGACCCATATTAGGAGTACCAGATAAATACCTAAAAATTCTCTTAACAGCTTTCATGTGTGATTCTTTGGGGTCAGTCTGATACCGAGCACACAAACATGTTGCAAACATGATATCAGGCCTGCTAGCTGTTAAGTAAAGTAAGGAACCAATCATACCTCGGTATGTGGATTGACATACTGATTTACCAGTTTCATCCTTACTTATCTTATCCTGAGTACCCATAAGGGTGTGCATAGAAGATAGGTTTTCAAATTAATATTTCTTTAGCATATCATGCACATACTTAATTTGGTTTATAAAGGTGCCATCAGGCTTTTGATCAACTTGTAAACCTAGAAAATAAGTAAGTTCTCCCATCATAATCATCTGATACTGAGATGACATAATCTTTGAGAACTAATCACACATTGATTTGTCAGTGGATCCAAAGATAATATCATCCACATATATATGAATGAGTAAGATGTCAGACCCTTTTCTTTTTGAAAATAATGTTTTATCAATTTTACCACGGGTAAATTTATTTTCAATTAAGTACTCAGACAGGGTATCATGCCAGGCTCTTGGAGCTTGTTTGAGCCCATACAAAGCTTTATCAATCTTGAAAACATAATGAGGAAATTTAGGATCAACAAAACCCGGTGGTTGTTTAACATAAACTTCTTCTTGGAGTTTTCCATTTAGAAAGGCACTCTTGACATCCATTTGATAAACCTTGAAGTTCTTAAAGGCTGCATATGCAAGATATAGCATGATTGCTTCAATCCTTACAATTGGTGCAAATGTTTCATCATAGTCAATACCTTCTTCTTGCCTGTATCCCTGAGCAACCAGTCTAGCTTTGTTCCTGATTACAACTCCATCTTTGTCCATTTTATTTCTGAACACCCACTTAGTACCAATAATAGTTTTTCCAGCTGGAGGTGGTACTAAGTTCCAAACTTTGTTTCTTTCAAATTCTGTAAGCTCATATTGCATAGCTTCTACCCAGTCTTCTGAAGGGTTTCATAACACTGATTGACCACATGGGTCAACCTCCTAGTCACTTGGTTCGAACCACACTGACCAAGAACATGAACTTGTTCTTGACCGGTTAAAACCAACTAGCTGATTTAATCCCTAAAAGCGGAACTGAGATTAAACCTAATCCTTAAACCCTAAAGGATTGGGATCTTGGAAATCTAGATTAGATTAACCATGAAAGAAACCTTGTACGAAAAACCCGAACACACACACACACACTTGTGTGTATTCGACAACTACCAAGAACCCTAGGGTTCTTGGTTGGTTTCAGTCGAACAAGAGGGGAGAGGGAAAAGGGTTTCCCAAAACATACCTTAGTTAATGCTTAAGATAGATCCACTGATGATGAACAAATTGAGTGATCTTCTAGTTGATCCTTGTAATGATCTTGGAATCTTCAAGACTTGAAGAATACGAAGAACGAACGAAGAACGAAGAACACCAAGACTTGGTGTTGCTCTAGGTTCGGCCGAAAACAAGTAGAGGGGAGGCTAGGGTTTTCGTGTAATGTGTAGCAACAAACAAGGGAACCCCATGCCTTCTATTTATAATAGAAGGACTTTCACTTAGGGCCCTTCTAGTTTAATTAAGATCAATCTCTTAATTAAACTTATCTTTTACATATTAAACCCTTGTAGTTTATCTAGTTATTATTGTTACACTTAATTATTAAATGTCTAGTATTATACACTTGATATTTCGGTACCCATATACACGAAATATATTCTTGTATTTATACTTTTAATAATTGATTATATAATAAACTTTATATAATCTCAACAATAATATTATCCAAACACTATATGATTTAATAGCTTTAAATCATATTATGGATAATCTATAATTAACACATTGTATATTTACTCAACTAGTAAATGTACAAATAGTTGTATTAATTAGTTAGTTAACCTAATCTAGTAATAAGTCAAACTTGACTTAATACTTTAACTTGATTCATAAATGACTATTATGAATCAATCCTCTTCCAAGTATCATTACATATCTTACTCGTATTACATGCACTCACCGGTGTGATCCTTAAGTGTTTCGTAGGCATGGGTGTATCATCATAGGTTGACTAACTGTGCACATAAATCCTTCAGACTCCCACTTGTGCAAGTTTGTAACCCTTGTCTTAATGACACGAGCTACAGTGGCCTTCTAAATGGGCATGTAGGTAACCAACCCCATAAAAACAGCTTATGTAACCCAGGTATAGTTTTTGAAAAACTATTTAATAGCGTCTCCTAGTAAAGAACACTCTGTCTCTACTTCTTGGGCAACTATGTTAGGTTTATCCCTTGAAGCACGATATTTGTGATAACGAATACGAGCATGGTAGAAAATATCAACTCCTGTCTTCGAAATCATTTAATGACTTCTTGATTCAAACTGTTGTGATAAACGACAAAGAACAAATCAGTTCGTTTGGGCATGGCCATGCACTTTCCAGTTATCTCATCATGTCAAAGGACCCATAAATATCTCTCCTAAAAAAAGGAGGTGCAATTACCATCTTGTTATATTTCGATTCAAAATACAAATTCCTTTGTACCCAGTAAAGCCTCATATGACAACCATATTTCAGAATTGTCTAAGACGAACCAAAGCACATTAGTCAATGTATCCTAAACCAAATACCTCAGGCTTAAGGACAATCCTAGTGAATAATACTTTTGAACTTTTCAACCACGAAGTATTATCACGGTGGTCAATCCAATATTCGTCGAGCTCCAACAGAATTGTTAAGGCAAAAAGCCTTGTCCCTTTAGATCTTAAGATAACAAAACAACCTAGACTAGCTTTGATTTATATGTAGAATAATATAGCTAAGTTTAGGTCTGATACTGAGTGATCAGTATTGGAACTCAGTATCAGTACTCAGTATCAGATAGTGATACTGAGTACAAGGACTGAGTAGAAGGACTGAGTGATACTCAGTATAGTAACGGACTAAGATCAAATCCCTTGATCTTAGTCATTTTCCTTGCTTAGTCCTTCGGTTACTCCTTTGCTCATTATGTAAGATCTCTATAACATTATAAATAGAGATCATCTTGCAAAGGAGTACTCACCAATTCACTCTACACTTTCATATCTTGTAATTGATCAGTGGTATTGCTTTTCCGCAGCATACCACACTTAGTGGATTTGTACACCGACTCTAATACTGTGTTTTACACTTTAATTGTCTCTTGTATAATCATTCTAATCAATTAACTACCAAACCAGGGGTGTTGTGACCTAACAACTGGTATCAGAGCAGGCTAAATAATCTCTTATTTAGTCGATCTATAACCCTGGCAGCCATTTCCTACATCTATCCCTCCAACACTCAAAAATCCAAAATGTCTACAATTATTGCACCAATTATGTCTGGAAAGGGAGTACCCATCTTTGATGGAAAAGACTTCCATCAATGGAAGCTCAAAGCTCAGTGGTATCTTGAATCTATTCACCATGAGATGCTCACTGTGCTAAATGATGGTCCCATCATTCCACAAACTGTGGAACCTGTTGCTGCTACTGATGATGCTCCTGAGGGCATAAGATCTGTACCTAAACTAAAGCACAACTGGACTGATACTGACCGTCAGTTGTATGCTTTAGACTCCAGAGCTAAAGGGGTGATTGGTAATGCTGTTACCAAAGAGATACTTAATGCAATTATGAAATTGCCAACAGCAAAGGCTATGTGGGATAGCCTATCAGTCACCTATGAAGGTACAGCAAAGGTGAAGTTGCAAAGAAAAAGCAACATGAGAAGGAAATATGAAAATTTCTTTTCAACTCCAAATGAACACATCACCACTCTCTATAACAGGTTCAATACTGTTATCCATGATTTAATCAGTGTAGGCATTGTGAAAGAGGAAGGAGAGCTTGTTCAAAAGTTCCTGGATAGTCTTCCTCAACAATTTCTTGACATGACAAACTCTGTCAATGCTGCTAACAACATTGAGTCATACACTCTTCAAACTTTGTATGGTCTAATGCTGAATCATGAGGAGAATAATGCAGCAAGACTGATCAACTGGAAGAAAACTGACAAGTCTTCCACTGGTATGGCTCTAGTTGTGCAACAGGCTTATACTGTGACTGAGCCAGATGAACCAGAAGTTGATCTTGCTGATGCTGAGGCAGAAGAGCTTGAAACTCAAATGGCTCTCATGTCTATGAAGCTGGATCAGTTGAAGAAGAAGAGGCTTGGTGTTAGCTCTTCTAATACTGACCCAAGATCAGGTCTGTGCTATAGGTGTGGAAAGCCTGGACATATTGCTGCAAATTGTCATATCAAGTCTTCTGAGACTGGCCAAAATGACAAGATTGCATACCGAGCAAAAAGATATAGAGACAAATATGTCAAGCTGAAGAATTGGAGCAAGGGAAAGAGGGCAGAAGGAAATGGAGCACCTCATCAAGCACTATACTCAGAAGCCTGGATGGATGAAGAGTTAAGTGATGATGAAGAAGAGATTGAGAATAAAGCCTTTATGGCCTTCACTGAAGATGATTTGAAGAGTTCCTTTGAAAAGGATATCAAAGAGGCTGAGAGGATGAGTGTTCATACTGATTGGGATTCCACTCAGTTGTACAAGGTAAGTTCCTTTCAAACTTATTCAGTGAATGAAAAAACCAAGATTTTTGAGTATATGCTTGTTGATCTTAAAACTTCTGTACAAAAAGAAAAAGCTTTAAAATTAACAATTAAAGAACTTGAAAGGGTAAATAATGAAAACTTGGATAAATTAGCAAAATATAAAGATTTAGAACTAAACTTTTCAGATTTAAAAGACATTAACCAAAGATTAGCTGATAAAGCTCATTTACACACACTTGAAAAAGAGAAATTTGAAAAACAGTGTAAATCTTGGGGAAATGCTTCAATAAAATTAAATAAATGTTTAAATGAACAATTTCCAGAAAATGTGAGGGCTGCACTTGGTGTTGATCCTCAATTTAAAAACAGGAACAATTTTGCTGATTTATTTGAAGAGTTTTCTACTATGAACCCTATTAATTTTGTAAAAGCTAAAACTTTATGTGGAGTTGGATGTCAAACTGAGTCAGATGATGAAGAAAATGAAATTTTAGAAAAACCTATTGGTCCTTCCATCTGCTCAAAGTGCTATACTGAGCTACAAGAACTCAGTATTGAATTTCAAATAACAGAAATTTCTGATACCGAGCTACCAATAGTTCAGTATGACACTTCTGCTGTTCCACCTTTTGAATTATTATTTAATACAACAACTTTTGAATTATATAATGATAATAAGACAACTTCTATCTCACATGTTTCATCAAATACAGAAGTTGCAGGAACAGAAACATTATATACTGAGACATCTAAAGAACCTGTTAAGTTGTTCCTTCAGAACATGATAAACAAAAGACAACTTCAACTAGGTCTTTGGTTGGCAAAGACAAGAAGTCTACCACTAATAATATTAGAAAGACTTCTCTGCCAAATAAAAATAAGCAACCAGATCCTCCATCTCCTAAACCAGTTAAAAACAATGTTAATACATCTATTAGAAATAACAAAATTAACATTTTAAAAACACTTGGTGATCAGGTCAAATCTTTAAGTAAACAATTTTCAAAACTCGTTCATACTGACCTACCAAAAGTGAAACATTTTTCTAAAATACCATATGAAAATATGTTTAGAAATAGACCTAGAAAATGTTATAGATGTCATCATACTGGTCATAAGGGAGATGAATGCTGGACTGATCTCTCAAGTCCTAGGTACTCAGTACCAAAGAAAAGGAGAGAAACTAAGTCAGTATCACCAAAGAAAACTTCTAAAGTTACCCCTGAAGTGATACCGACCTCTCCACATAAAGAGATCAAGTCAAATTGTGTTTATCCCACCAAAGGTCCCATTCAAAAATGGGTTCCTAAAAAGAACTAACTCTTATTTTGTGTCTTGTGCAGGGTGACAGAAAGTGGTACTTAGATAGTGGCTGCTCAAGACACATGACAGGCAGTATGGAATACCTTCTCAATTATACTCCAGAGAAGGGTCCTTCTGTCAAGTTTGGAGATGACTCGGTGGGAAAGACAAGAGGTTATGGTGTGATCAAGGCAGGCAACATAACTTTTAAAAGAGTTGCCTATGTAGAGGGTCTAAAACACAATCTGCTCAGTATCAGCCAGATGTGTGATGATGACAATGAAGCTCGATTCAGAAAGGTTGCAGGAATCATCTACAATGATAAAGGGCAGCCTGTACTCATTGCTAGAAGAGAAAAAGACGTATATGTGGTCAACCTATCTGAAATAGACCCAACTATTCGAGTATGCCTGCTTTCTAAAGTCAAGCCAGAATTACATTGGCTATGGCACAAGAAACTCTCTCACATCAATTTTAGAAATATCAACGAGCTCAGTATGAAGAAACTGGTGAGAGGATTGCCCACAATTACTTATTCAAAAGATAAGTTATGCTCAGCATGTGAAATGGGCAAGCAGAAGAAGAGTTCATTCAAATCTAAAGTCAATCATTCCATCAATGAACCTCTTACTATGATACATATGGATCTTTTTGGCCCCATCAGCACACCATCTTTGGCCAAAAAGATCTATACTCTAGTCTTAGTTGATGAATTTTCAAGATATACTTGGGTCATCTTCCTCAAGACTAAGTCAGATGCAACAACCGAAATCATTGCCTTTATAAAAAGAGAGGAACTTCAAAAAGGCAACAAGGTCAAGCAACTTAGAAGTGACCATGGTACTGAGTTTAAGAACTCAGTATTAGCATATTTCTGTGAAGAAAAAGGAATCATTCAAAACTTCTCTGCAGCCTACACACCACAACAAAATGGTGTTGTAGAAAGAAAGAACAGAACACTGATTGAAGCTGCAAGAACTTTATTACGCCATGCTGGACTGGCACTGAGTTTCTGGGCTGAAGCTGTAAACTGTGCAAACTTCACTCAGAATAGAGCCACTATAGTCCAAAGACATCTGAAGACTCCATATGAGTTATACAATGGCAAGATTCCTAATGTGGAATATTTCCACATCTTTGGGAGTAAATGTTTTGTACTCAGTACAAAACAAAATCTCAATAAATTTGCTCCCAAAGCAAATGAAGGTGTGTTCATGGGCTACTCTCCACACTCTAAAGCTTTCAGAGTGTATATCATCTCAACCAAGATGATTGTAGAATCCATTCATGTCACATTCGATGAAGATCAGAATGAGCATTCTACCTCAGCAAGTGAAGACATAAGTGGCATAGATATTCTATGCAATCCAGAACACTCCATTGCTGAACAGCCTAAGTTTCATCCACACTTTATTCCTAATAAGTTTAATGAAACTGATCAAGTTCAAACTCAGTATCACTCCAATGAGACTAATACTGAGGTTCCCATATCAGAGGACCTCCATACTGAGTTTCCAACTAATGATCTGAACCACTCTATTTATGAAGAAGGTGAAACATCCAACACTTCACAAGAATCCACATCAACTCTGCAAAATGAAGATGAACAGCAACCTGCACTGTCTAATACTGATCAGAATTCCACTCAGTATCAGACAGACAACACACCAAATCAACAAGATATTGTTGATCCTATTTCAAATGCTCCCTTAGGAAACAATTTAAGGGAACACAGAGACCATCCACACTTAAACATTATTGGTCCTATTGAAGAAGGTGTCCAAACAAGAAGAAAATTAGAATTTCCAACCCAAGCTACTGCAAACTTTTGTTTCTTCTCAAGTTTTCTATCTACCATTGAACCAAAGAAAGCTGATGAAGCTTTATTAGATGAAGATTGGGTAGAGGCTATGCAAGAAGAGCTCACAGAGTTTGAAAGAAACAAAGTTTGGAACTTAGTACCACCTCCTTCTGGCAAAACTATTATTGGTACTAAGTGGGTGTTCAGAAACAAGATGGACAAGGATGGTGTTGTCATCAGAAACAAAGCAAGGTTAGTTGCTCAAGGTTACAGGCAAGAAGAAGGCATTGACTATGATGAAACTTTTGCACCAGTTGCAAGAATAGAAGCTATTAGGTTGTATCTTGCAGATGCAGCCTTTAAGAATTTCAAAGTTTATCAGATGGATGTCAAAAGTGCTTTTCTAAATGGAAAACTACAAGAAGAAGTTTATGTTAAACAACCTCCAGGTTTTGTTGATCCCAAATTTCCTCATTATGTTTTCAAGCTTGATAAAGCTCTATATGGGCTCAAACAAGCTCTAAGAGCCTGGTATGACACCTTGTCTGAGTATCTTATTGAAAATAAGTTTACAAGAGGTAAAATTGATAAAACATTATTTTCAAAAAGGAAAGGTTCTGACATCTTACTCATTCAGATATATGTAGATGATATTATCTTTGGTTCCACTGACAAGTCAATGTGTGACTGGTTTGCTAAGATAATGTCAACTCAGTATCAGATGAGTATGATGGGAGAACTTACTTACTTTCTTGGTTTACAAGTTGAACAAAAGCCTGATGGCACTTTTATAAATCAAAGTAAGTATGTGCATGACATGTTAAAGAAATACAAATTTGAAAATTTATCTTCCATGCACACTCCTATGGGTACTTAGGATAAGATAAGTAAGGATGAAACTGGTAAACCAGTATGTCAATCCACATACCGAGGTATGATTGGTTCCTTACTTTACTTAACTGCTAGTAGGCCTGATATCATGTTTGCCACATGTTTGTGTGCTCGGTATCAGGCTGATCCTAAAGAATCACACATGAAAGCAGTTAAGCGCATCTTTAGATATCTTCAGGTACTCCTAACCTGGGTCTTTGGTATCCCAAAGACTCAAACTTTGACCTTGAAGGGTACACAGATGCAGATTTTGCAGGTTGTAGATTGGACAGAAAGAGCACAAGTGGAGGATGTCAATTCCTAGGTGGAAGACTAGTTGGCTGGTCATCCAAGAAACAAAATTCGGTAGCAACTTCCACAGCAGAAGCAGAATATGTTGCTGCAGGAAGTTGTTGTGCTCAATTATTATGGATGCAGTATCAACTCTTAGACTATGGGTTCAACTTTCATAAGACTCCTATTCATTGTGATAACAAGAGTGCTATTGCTATCACAGAGAACCCAGTCTATCACTCCAAAACCAAGCACATTGATATCAGACACCACTTTATTCGAGATAATGTGGAAAAAGGTAAGGTTGAAGTAGATTATGTACCAACAAATGAACAATTGGCTGATGTGTTTACTAAACCTCTTCCCGAGGAAAGGTTTATGTATTTACTAGGGCAATTAGGTATGTTGAATCCTTAATCTTTATTAAATTTCTTTAAAACTGAGCGCTCAGTATCACTCCTGTTGATACTGACCACTCAGTATCACTAGTCTGTTATCATCAAAATTTAAAATTTTTTATTTTTTTATTAATTTCAAGAGTAAATTAATTGTTTTTATATTTTTTAAAATTTTTTAAAATTAAATTTTTTTTAACTCGGTATTGGGGTATGACGGCTCTTACACCGAGCTTAATCCTCATACTGCTCAAACGATAACCTTTCTTAATAAGAAAGTTACCGTTGGCAGAGGATAAGGCAGTCAAATCAGCCGTTTTTACTTCCCAATACCTTAATTATCTTTCAAATCTCCTATAAATAACCGTTTATTTTTACTTCAAATTTTTTAACTGTTATTTCTTTCTTTCATTTTCAATTCTCTCTGCGATTAACGATTTCACTTTCTCTTAGCAAGCAAATCGTTTTCAAATCACAATCACAGATGGCGAATTACACTTTTGTTGCTCCAAACGTTGAATCGGAAATCCAATTCCGAAATAATGAAGTACCCAGGTTTGCGAGGAACAACATCACAGCAAATTTTAATATTCCTCAAGCCTGGGTATGCCAAGAATTCACGAACATCGTGACTTTTATGAAGCATTGCCCAATTGCTCGTGCACTGACATTATCTCCTCGAGCAATTTACCCAGAAATGTTATGCGAGTTTTGGTACTCTGCCACACTCGATTCTCCAGATATGATTGCTGGATGGGTAATTAGGGATCAACGAAGAGCTTTTGTTTCTACTGCAATCATTCGTGAAGCACTGAGACTTCCCGCCCAAGCTCAGTATGACCCATTTGTTGATAGATCAGAGGCACGCTCTGTACTGCCATTTCTGGGTCGAAGAGGAACAACGGGCACAATCAAAAGAAATGAATTTGGTCCTATGTGGGGTATTCTCATCACAACAATAATTCGATGTATGACCCACAAGACGGGAGCTTTGGACCAAATAAACGAATTTGGGATGCAAATAGTACATGCTCTGTACTATGGAAGAAATATTGATTTTGCTCGCCTAATTTTCAATGAATTAGCTACTCTGGTCCGAGCAAACACAAGGGAATGCAATGTCCCTTTCTGCAGATTTCTACCACTCATCTTTCAACACTCAATGCCCACACACATTTATGATGATTTTCATAGTCCAAGAGTTGATCTTCCTCCGCTTAGTGAGAAGATTTTCTTTTATAGGCCAAGAGAAGGAGAGCCTCTTCTAAGTCCTCCTATGTGGGCCATTGTTCAAGAACATATAAATGATGAAGAAGATATGTCTGATACTGAGTCAGACAATGATGGTGATGATGATAATGATGATAATAGTGGCAATGGAGCCCAGGCTGGTCAAGATATTGAGAAGCAGGATGTCCCACAAGTTCAAGAACCAACTATCTCTCCACCTGCACAAGATCTTGCTGCTCCTCATATTGAAACCGTTCTTGAAACCGAGTCCTCAGAAGACTCACCATTGGTTCTTCATAGACGAAGAAGGAATCTCTCTCCTATCATTATGGGAAACTTATCATCTGAGGAGGTGCATCCTGACAATGTTCCATCATTAACTGCCTCTCTTCAAGCCCAAAGCCTAGTTGCAGCCACCGCTGACCTTCCAAGTCCAGAACTACTTCCATCTGCTCAACCAATTGAGGAACCTCATGTTCCTCTTGATGTGGAGATTCAATATGCACAAACTACAATGGAAGGTCCTCAGCATAACATAGAGGTCGGTATTGAAGATGTTGGTGCTGCACATCAACAAACACATGTTCCTGCACCGACCTCTGCAGATGCTAGAAGAGAATCTGACAGAGTCTCAGGTATGAATTTCTAAAAAGCCCTTAAACTTATATATATATATATTTCATTCCCAAATAGAGACTAAGTATTGGCCAGTACCAACTCAATACTGACCAAAGTCTCAAACGATCTTTCAAATATATATCTCTTTATGGCCAACATAGCTAGCCCACTGCTGCTATGCAAAATTCATATACTGAGCACACTAAATTGATCATTGTCAGTCTACAGTTGTCTCAACATTTAAAGAGACAATGGTGGTTGATGTCATACTGACACCCACTGGTGCTGCTTGCATAATGTCCAACTTATTTTTGAGTTGGGTAGCATCATTCAAGAAATGATCCCAACCCCTTAAGCCACAAAATCCAAAAATATCCCATGGGGTTTAGCCACATTTCTGTTATCACTCTCATACCGAGTGATAAACATTGAAAATATCAAGAAGCACATCTCAGGCTTCGAATTCCCACACCCAAACCTTTTAGTAAATGTGACTTATCATATACTGAGCTACTTAAATTTTCACACTCACCTTTACTAAAATCTTCTTACACATGCTATGCACAAGTCCACAATATTTCATCCTATACCAGATGAAATACAGACTTCCCAAACTCTGTTTATATGATTGTAGAATTAAACAACACCACAATTCTATTTGATAAACCTTTCTTTCTAACCAGTTTTATATTTTTGTTTCTTTAGCACCATCTGTGCAGGGCATTCAGGCATCTCAGGCTGCAGCAGACCAAGTGACTCTGCAAGCAATCATGCAGCACATTCTGGCCATCCAACAAACTCAAAATGTAATACTAGCCAGAATGGACAAGATGAGTGGTGATATTGACTTAATAAAACAGTCAGTATCACTCCTTCAACAACCACAGCAGCCTCCACAAACTCCACCAGGTTCACATGGTGACCACAATGAAGAAGGAGAAGGAGAAGGAGGTGCTGGTGATACTGATGCTGTAACTGAGCCCATGCCCTCCCCTACTCTTGAACAACCTGAAGGGGACATGGGTGGTGATACTGATCCTCTTCCCTCCTCATCAAATGATAACAAAAGGGGGGAGAAGAGACAAAGAGATACTGAGGTTGATCAAACTGAGCCTTCTGCTCAGGGGGAGAAAAGAAGAAGATTGAATGAAGATCAACCTCCACAACAACAACATCAGCAAAGCCCTCATACTGAGCCATTTCGCATTCAGTATGAGAGAAGAAGACAAATAACAAGGTCAGCATCACTAGTTCAAGACCCACTTGAGCCATCTGCTCAGGGGGAGACTCATACTGACCAACCACAGCAAACTTATTCTGAGCCACCTGCTCTTGAAGAGAATAATTTACAAATTGTGGTCTATAGGCCTTTCATCTGGCCTATTGCTGATGATGAAGATGAAGAACCAGATTTAGTAAACTATGCACTAAATCTGGTAGAACAAGAAAGTTCTTCATCATCATCCTCGGATGATGAAGAACCAGAAAATCTGGTAATTAGAAGAAGGAGTTCCTTATCAAGAAGACCTGTTAGGTCACAACAACCCTGGTTTATAATGTTAATTGATAGAATATTATACTTAGAGAAATATTAAAGTGATAACACAAGAATATGGTCAATGTATAAATCCACTAAGTGTGGCTTGTTGCGGAATAACAAGACCACTGATCAATTACAAAAGATGTGAATGTGTAAAGTAAATTGGTGAGTACTCCTTTGCAAGATGATCTCTATTTATAATGTTATAGAGATCTTACATAATGAGCAAAGGAGTAACCAAAGGACTAAGCAAGGAAAATGACTAAGATCAAGGGATTTGATCTTAGTCCGTTACTATACTGAGTATCACTCAGTCCTTCTACTCAGTATCACTATTTGATACTGAGTACTGATACTGAGTTCTAATACTGATCACTCAGTATCAGACCTAAACTTAGCTATATTATTCTACATATTAATCAAAGCTAGTCTAGGTTGTTTTGTTATCTTAAGATCCAAAGGGGTAAGGCTTTTTGCCTTAACAATCTCCCCCTATCTAATGATAACAAAACAATTACAAAGAAAAAACTAAACAAAATAAGCTACAGGCTGCAAAGTCTTCTTCTTTAGTCTTTGTTGATCGATTCAAACTCGTAGAAGACTTCTTTCTTCACATGGATGAACTCTTCTCTTTTCTTCAGTTCATCTTGCCTGTTGTTTAGTACAGCAACTATCTTTTTTCTAAACCAAGCATCTTCTTTCTTGGTTATCATCCATTTAAGACCCACCAAATGGCTGATAGGAGCTGTTGCCAAATCTGCTTCAGTAATGAAGCATTCCCTGTCATCTGAGTCAGTATACATGTATCCAGATGTTGGATATATGGTACTCTTTTGATCCTGAAAAATTAGATTAGGGGGAACAGTATATGTGGGAATTATTCTGAAAGTATTAAGACACTCAGGTTTGTTGTTCCTCATAGATTCAGTCATCACACTGAGTGCCCTGTATTCTGCTGCATAAAGAATGCCTTTTTCATAGCATATAGCAGATACAGCCCAGATTTCATCCATCATCACTTGGGCTTCAGAAGATCTTGAAGGCATTTCCTTGATCAGTCTAGAAATTTTTATCCAATCATGAAGTCCCATATTTTGAATGTCATGGAGGAGAAACTTCATTGGAGGACTGACTGGCCCAGTACAAGTTGCAACAATTGATCTATCAACAGTTTTGACCTTTATTTTGTTGACAAACTCATTTAGCCAGTATATGTCTCTTACAGTTGGAAATGCTTTCTTCCTCAGCATACTCATCCTTGTTTCCCTATATCTTGTTCTTTGTGCCACAATGTTCCAATACTGTTCAAGTAATTCATCTCCAGTTCTTCTTACAGTATGAGATCTTCTTGGAACATCTTCAGACTCAGATTCAGGTTCTTCCTTAACAGGGAAGAACCTTTGGGCCTCAATCTCATCCTCAGCTTCACTCTTTCCCTCAGTAAACTGAGCAGATCTTCTAGGTCTTGAGATTAGAGGAGCTGGATCTTGTTCTTCACTAGATTCTGAGGACATAACCACATTTGTCATTCTTCTGGTTATTGGTCTTCTAGGAATTCTAGAAGGTCCTTCAGCCTGAGATGAGATAGATTTTCTTGTATGCTCTTCATCATCTGAGAATGATGATGAAGAGGTTTCTTTATTTGCTTCATCCAATGCAAAGTTTAAAAAATCTTCTGATTCCACTGGATGTTCTTCATCTTCATCATCAGCAATGGGCCACACAAAAGGTCTATAGACCACAATTTGTAAGTTATTTTCTTCTAGAGCAGGTGGCTCAGTATAAGCTTGTTGTGGTTGGTCAGTATGAGTCTCCCCCTGAGCAGATGGCTCAAGTGGGTCTTGAACTTGTAATTCTGACCTTGTTCTTTGTCTTCTTCTCTCATACTGAATGCGAAATGGCTCAGTATGAGGGCTTTGCTGATGTTGTTGTTGAGGTTGATCTTCATTCAATCTTCTTCTTTTCTCCCCCTGAGCAGAAGGCTCAGTTTGATCAACCTCAGAATCTCTTTGTCTTTTCTCCCCCTTTTTGTTATCATTTGATGAGGAGGGAAGAGGATCAGTATCACCACCCATGTCCCCTTCAGGTTGTTCAAGAGTAGGGGAGGGCATGGGCTCAGTTGCAGCATCAGTATCACCAACACCTCCTTCTCCTTCTCCTTCTTCATTGTGGTCAACAGGTGAACCTGGTGGAGTTTGTGGAGGCTGCTGTGGTTGTTGAAGGAGTGATACTGAGTGTTTTACTAAATCAATATCACCACTCATCTTGTCCATTCTGGCTAGTATTACATTTTGAGTTTGTTGGATGGCCAGAATGTGCTGCATGATTGCTTGCAAAGTCACTTGGCCTGCTGCAGCTTGAGATGCCGGAATGCCCTGCCCAGATGGTGCTAAAGAAACAAAAATATAAAACTGGTTAGAATGAAAGGTTTATCAAATAGAATTGTGGTGTTGTTTAATTCTACAATCATATAAACAGAGTTTGTGAAGTCTGTATTTCATCTGGTATAGGATGAAATATTGTGGACTTGTGCATAGCATGTGTAAGAAGATTTTAGTAAAGATGAGTGTGAAAATTTAAGTAGCTCAGTATAGGATAAGTCACATTTACTAAAAGGTTTGGGTGTGGGAATTCGAAGCCTGGGATGTGCTTCTTGTTATTTTCAATGTTTATCACTCGGTATGAGAGTGATAACAGAAATGTGGCTAAACCCCATTGAATATTTTTGGATTTTGTGGCTTAAGGGTTTGTGATCATTTCTTGAATGATGCTACCCAACTCAAAAATAAGTTGGACATTATTCAAGCAGCACCAGTGGGTGTCAGTATGACATCAACCACCATTGTCTCTTTAAATGTTGAGACAACTGTAGACTGACAATGATCAATTTTGTGTGCTCAGTATATGAATTTTGCATAGCAGCAGTGGGCTAGCTATGTTGGCCATAAGAGGATATATATTTAAAAGATCGTTTGAGACTTTGGTCAGTATTGAGTTGGTACTGTCCAATACTTAGTCTCTATTTGGGAATGAAATATATGTATATAAGTTTAAGGATTTTTAGAAATTCATACCTGAGACTCTGTCAGATTCCCTTCGAGCATCTGCAGAGGTCGGTGCAGGATCATGTGTTTGTTGAGGTGCAGCACCAACCTCTTCAATACCGACCCCTCTGTCATGCTGAGCACCTTCCAGTGCAGTTTGTGCATATTGAATCTCCACATCAAGAGGAACATGAGGTTCCTCAATTGGTTGAGCAGGTGGAGCTTGTTCTGGACCTGGAAGGTCAGTGGTGGCTGCAATAAAGCTTTGAGCTTGAATAGATGCAGTTAATGATGGAACATTGGCAGGCTGCACCTCCTCAGATGATAAGTTGCCCATAATGATAGGAGAAACATGCCTTCTTCTTCTTCGAAGGAGCAGTGGTGTGTCTTCTGAGGACTCAGTTTCACGATCGGTTTCAATATGAGGAGCAGCAAGATCTTGTGCAGGTGGAGAGATAGTTGGTTCTTGAACTTGTGGGACATCCTGCATCTCAATATCTTGACCAGCCTGTGCTCCATTACCACTATCATCATCATTATCATCATCATCATCATTGTCTGACTCAGTATCAGACATGTGTTCTACATCATCAATGTGTTCTTGAACAATGGCCCACATAGGAGGACTTAGAAGAGGTTCTCCTTCTGTTGGTCTGTAAAAGAAGATCTTCTCACTGAGTGGAGGAAGATCAACTCTTGGGCTGTGAAATTCATCATAAATGTGTGTGGGCATTGAGTTTTGAAATATGAGTGAAAGAAATCTGCAGAAAGGGACATTGCATTCCCTTGTGTTTGCTCGGACCAGAGTAGCTAATTCATTGAAGATTAGGCGAGCAAAATCAATGTTTCTTCCATAGTACAGAGCATGTACTATTTGCATCCCAAATTCGTTTATTTGGTCCAAAGCCCCCGTCTTGTGGGTCATACATCGAATTATTGTTGTGATAAGAATACCCCACATAGGACCAAATTCATTTCTTTTGATTGTGCCAGTTGTTCCTCTTCGACCCAGAAAAGGCAGAACAGAGCGTGCCTCTGATCGATCAACAAATGGGTCATACTGAGCTTGGGCGGGAAGTCTCAGTGCTTCACGAATGATTGCAGTAGAAACAAATGCCCTTCTTTGATCTCTAATTACCCACCCAGCAATCATATCTGGAGAATCGAGTGTAGCAGAGTACCAAAACTCGCATAACATTTCTGGGTAGATTGCTCTAGGAGATAATGTCAGGGCACGAGCAATTGGGCAATTCTTCATAAAAGTGACGATGTTCGTGAATTCTTGGCATGCCCAGGCTTGAGGAATATTGAAATTTGCTGTGATGTTGTTCCTCGCAAACCTGGGTACTTCATTATTTCGGAATTGGATTTCCGATTGAACTTCTGGAGCAACAAAAGTATAGTTCGCCATCTGTGATTTTGATTTGAAAGAATTTGCTTGCTAAGAGAAAGTGAAATCGTTAATCGCAGAGAGAATTTAAGATGAAAGAAGAAATAACAGTTAAAAAAATTTGAAATAAAAATAAACGGTTATTTATAGGAGATTTGAAAGATAAATAAGGTATTGGGAAGTAAAAGCGGCTGATTTGACTGCCTTATCTTCTGCCAACGGTAACTTTCTTATTAAGAAAAGTTACCGTTTGAGCAGTATGAGGATTAAGCTCGGTGTAAGAGCCGTCATACCCCAATACCGAGTTAAAAAAAATTAATTTTAAAAAATTAAAAAAATATAAAAACAATTTATTTGCTCTTGAAATTTATAAAAAAAATAAAAATTTTAAATTTTTTTGATAACAGACTAGTGATACTGAGTGGTCAGTATCAACAGGAGTGATACTGTGCGCTCAGTTTTAAAGAAATTTAATAAAGATTAAGGATTCAACATACCTAATTGCCCTAGTAAATACATAAACCTTTCCTCAGGAAGAGGTTTAGTAAATACATCAGCCAATTGTTCATTTGTTGGTACATAATCTACTTCAACCTTACCCTTTTCCACATTATCTCGAATAAAGTGGTGTCTGATATCAATGTGCTTGGTTTTGGAGTGATGGACTGGGTTCTCTGTGATAGCAATAGCACTCTTGTTATCACAATGAATAGGAGTCTTATGAAAGTTGAACCCATAGTCTAAGAGTAGATACTGCATCCATAATAATTGAGCACAACAACTTCCTGCAGCAACATATTCTGCTTCTGCTGTGGAAGTTGCTACCGAATTTTGTTTCTTGGATGACCAGCCAACTAGTCTTCCACCTAGAAATTGACATCCTCCACTTGTGCTCTTTCTGTCCAATCTACAACCTGCAAAATCTGCATCTGTGTACCCTTCAAGGTCAAAGTTTGAGTCTTTGGGATACCAAAGACCCAGGTTAGGAGTACCTGTAAGATATCTAAAGATGCGCTTAACTGCTTTCATGTGTGATTCTTTAGGATCAGCCTGATACCGAGCACACAAACATGTGGCAAACATGATATCAGGCCTACTAGCAGTTAAGTAAAGTAATGAACCAATCATACCTCGGTATGTGGATTGACATACTGGTTTACCAGTTTCATCCTTACTTATCTTATCCTGAGTACCCATAGGAGTGTGCATGGAAGATAGATTTTCAAAGTTGTATTTCTTTAACATGTCATGCACATACTTACTTTGATTTATAAAAGTGCCATCAGGCTTTTGTTCAACTTGTAAACCCAGAAAGTAAGTAAGTTCTCCCATCATACTCATCTGATACTGAGTTGACATTATCTTCGCAAACCAGTCACACATTGACTTGTCAGTGGAACCAAAGATAATGTCATCTACATATATCTGAATGAGTAAGATGTCAGAACCTTTCCTTTTTGAAAATAATGTTTTATCAATTTTACCTCTTGTAAACTTATTTTCAATAAGATACTCAGACAAGGTGTCATACCAGGCTCTTGGAGCTTGTTTGAGCCCATATAGAGCTTTATCAAGCTTGAAAACATAATGAGGAAATTTGGGATCAACAAAACCTGGAGGTTGTTTAACATAAACTTCTTCTTGTAGTTTTCCATTTAGAAAAGCACTTTTGACATCCATCTGATAAACTTTGAAATTCTTAAAGGCTGCATATGCAAGATACAACCTAATAGCTTCAATTCTTGCAACTGGTGCAAAAGTTTCATCATAGTCAATGCCTTCTTCTTGCCTGTAACCTTGAGCAACTAACCTTGCTTTGTTTCTGATGACAACACCATCCTTGTCCATCTTGTTTCTGAACACCCACTAAGTACCAATAATAGTTTTGCCAGAAGGAGGTGGTACTATGTTCCAAACTTTGTTTCTTTCAAACTCTGTGAGCTCTTCTTGCATAGCCTCTACCCAATCTTCATCTAATAAAGCTTCATCAGCTTTCTTTGGTTCAATGGTAGATAGAAAACTTGAGAAAAAACAAAAGTTTGCAGTTGCTTGGGTTGGAAATTCTAATTTTCTTCTTGTTTGGACACCTTCTCCAATAGGACCAATAATGTTTGAGTGTGGATGGTCTCTGTGTTCCCTTAAATTGTTTCCTAAGGGAGCATTTAAAATAGGATCAACAATATCTTGTTGATTTGACGTGTTGTCTGTCTGATACTGAGTGGAATTCTGATCAGTATTAGACAGTACAGGTTGCTGTTCATCTTCATTTTGCAGAATTGATGTGGATTCTTGTGAAGTGTTGGATGTTTCACCTTCTTCATAAATAGAGTGGTTCAGATCATTGGTTGGAAACTCAGTATGAAGGTCCTCTGTTATGGGAACCTCAGTATTAGACGCATTTGAGTGATACTGAGTTTGAACTTGATCAGGTTCATTAAACTTATTAGGAATAAAGTGTGGATGAAACTTAGGCTGTTCAGCAATGGAGTGTTCTGGATTGCATAGATTATCTATGCCACTTATGTCTTCACTTGCTGAGGTAGAATGCTCATTCTGATCTTCATCGAATGTGACATGAATGGATTCTACAATCATCTTGGTTGAGATGATATACACTCTGAAAGCTTTGGAGTGTGGAGAGTAGCCCATGAACACACCTTCATTTGCTTTGGGAGCAAATTTATTGAGATTTTGTTTTGTACTGAGTACAAAACATTTACTCCCAAAGATGTGGAAATATTCCACATTAGGAATCTTGCCATTGTATAACTCATATGGAGTCTTCAGATGTCTTTGGACTATAGTGGCTCTATTCTGAGTGAAATTTGCACAGTTTACAGCTTCAGCCCAGAAACTCAGTGCCAGTCCAGCATGGCATAATAAAGTTCTTGCAGCTTCAATCAGTGTTCTGTTCTTTCTTTCTACAACACCATTTTGTTGGGGTGTGTAGGCTGCAGAGAAGTTTTGAATGATTCCTTTTTCTTCACAGAAATCTGCTAATACTGAGTTCTTAAACTCAGTACCATGGTCACTTCTAAGTTGCTTGACCTTGTTTCCTTTTTGAAGTTCCTCTCTTTTTATAAAGGCAATGATTTCTGTTGTTGCATCTGACTTAGTCTTGAGGAAGATGACCCAAGTATATCTTGAGAATTCATTAACTAAGACTAGAGTATAGATCTTTTTGGCCAAAGATGGTGTGCTGATGGGGCCAAAAAGATCCATATGTATCATAGTAAGAGGTTCATTGATGGAATGATTGACTTTTGACTTGAATGAACTCTTCTTCTGCTTGCCCATTTCACATGCTGAGCATAACTTATCTTTTGAATAAGTAATTGTGGGCAATCCTCTCACCAGTTTCTTCATACTGAGCTCGTTGATATTTCTAAAATTTATGTGAGAGAGTTTCTTGTGCCATAGCCAATGTAATTCTGGCTTGACTTTAGAAAGCAGGCATACTCGAATAGTTGGGTCTATTTCAGATTGGTTGACCACATATACGTCTTTTTCTCTTCTAGCAATGAGTACAGGCTGCCCTTTATCATTGTAGATGATTCCTGCAACCTTTCTGAATCGAGCTTCATTGTCATCATCACACATCTGGCTAATACTGAGCAGATTGTGTTTAAGACCCTCTACATAGGCAACTCTTTTAAAAGTTATGTTGCCTGCCTTGATCACACCATAACCTCTTGTCTTTCCCACTGAGTCATCTCCAAACTTGACAGAAGGACCCTTCTCTGGAGTATAATTAAGAAGGTATTCCATACTGCCTGTCATGTGTCTTGAGCAGCCACTATCTAAGTACCACTTTCTGTCACCCTGCACAAGACACAAAATAAGAATTAGTTCCTTTTAGGAACCCATTTTTGAATGGGACCTTTGGTGGGATAAACACAATTTGACTTGATCTCTTTATGTGAAGAGGTCGGTATCACTTCAGGGGTAACTTTAGAAGTTTTCTTTGGTGATACTGACTTAGTTTCTCTCCTTTTCTTTGGTACTGAGTACCTAGGACTTGAGAGATCAGTCCAGCATTCATCTCCCTTATGACCAGTATGATGACATCTATAACATTTCCTAGGTCTATTTCTAAACATATTTTCATATGGTATTTTAGAAAAATGTTTCACTTTTGGTAGGTCAGTATGAACGAGTTTTGCAAATTGTTTACTTAAAGATTTGACCTGATCACCAAGTGTTTTTAAAACATTAATTTTGTTATTTCTAATAGATGTATTAATATTGTTTTTAACTGGTTTAGGAGATGGATGATCTGGTTGTTTATTTTTATTTGGCAGAGAAGTCTTTCTAATTTTATTAGTGGTAGACTTCTTGTCTTTGCCAACCAAAGACCTAGTTGAAGTTGTCTTTTGTTTATCATGTTTTGAAGGAACAACTTTAACAGGTACTTTAGATGTCTCAGTATTTGATGTTTCTGTTCCTGCAACTTCTGTATTTGATGAAACATGTGAGATAGAAGTTGTTTTATTATCATTATATAATTCAAAAGTTGTTGTATTAAATAATAATTCAAAAGGTGGAACAGCAGAAGTGTCATACTGAACTATTGGTAGCTCGGTATCAGAAATTTCTGTTATTTGAAATTCAATACTGAGTTCTTGTAGCTCAGTATAGCACTTTGAGCAGATGGAAGGACCAATAGGTTTTTCTAAAATTTCATTTTCTTCATCATCTGACTCAGTTTGACATCCAACTTCACATAAAGTTTTAGCTTTTACAAAATTAATAGGGTTCATAGTAGAAAACTCTTCAAATAAATCAGCAAAATTGTTCCTGTTTTTAAATTGAGGATCAACACCAAGTGCAGCCCTCACATTTTCTGGAAATTGTTCATTTAAACATTTATTTAATTTTATTGAAGCATTTCCCCAAGATTTACACTGTTTTTCAAATTTCTCTTTTTCAAGTATTGTGTAAACCAAATATCGAAGGTCATCGCGGTATTTGGTGGTAGATTCGAAGTTCTTCGAAGATAGCTACACAAGTTTTGTGTAAACCAAATATCGGTGATATTCTTGTAAGGTCACAACACCCCTGGTTTGTTAGTTAATTGATTAGAATGATTATACAAGAGACAATTAAAGTGTAAAACACAGTATTAGAGTCGGTGTACAAATCCACTAAGTGTGGTATGCTGCGGAAAAGCAATACCACTGATCAATTACAAGATATGAAAGTGTAGAGTGAATTGGTGAGTACTCCTTTGCAAGATGATCTCTATTTATAATGTTATAGAGATCTTACATAATGAGCAAAGGAGTAACCGAAGGACTAAGCAAGGAAAATGACTAAGATCAAGGGATTTGATCTTAGTCCGTTACTATACTGAGTATCACTCAGTCCTTCTACTCAGTATCACTATTTGATACTGAGTACTGATACTGAGTTCTAATACTGATCACTCAGTATCAGACCTAAACTTAGCTATATTATTCTACATATTAATCAAAGCTAGTCTAGGTTGTTTTGTTATCTTAAGATCCAAAGGGGTAAGGCTTTTTGCCTTAACAAGACCTATCAATGCTGTTCTCACTTCTTCTGAATCAAGTGAGGAATCTGCTCCTCTGGTAACAAGACAAAGAAGACCTGTTCTTACAAGGGACAGTGATACCGAGCAGGCTCCAAGACTGACTCCTCAACAACTCTGGGCAGAACAAGAAAGATTTTTATATGAGCAAGAGTTGGGAGTCAAAACTGAACCAGAATCTGACACAGATACTGATACTCCTGGTCCTTCACATAGAATCTCAAGAAAGGGTCCAGACCATATTCAACATTATTGGAATATGGTTGCTGCTAGGACTCAGTATAAGGAACAAAGAAAGGAGTTCTTGAGGACCAAAACATTTCAAAATGTAAGGGGGATACATTGGTTAAATCTGGATGTCAATAAAGTAAAAGTGAAGCTCAAAGAAGGAAGAATTACTATCACTTGTACTGGCTTAACCAGTCCCCCATGAAGATATTTATTCATGATATTCAAATAATTGGTCTTCAAGACTGGGTGAAGATCACAAGACTGATCAAAGAGCTTCCAAAGAAATCAACCTATGATCAAATAGTCTTGGATGAGATCTGTGCAGTAGCTGCAGTATGTTATGAGAAGGACTTACTTCATGAAATAGAGTACAGAACACTCAGTGTGATGACTGAGGCTTACTCAAACAACAGACCAGAGTGCCTTCATACATACAAGTATCTTAGAAAGTATCCTCTTCCTCCTAACCTTGTCTTTCAGGATCAAAAGAGTGTCATATATCCAACTCCTGGATATATGTATACTGACTCAGAGGATAGAGAATGCTTCATTTCTGATGAAGATCTTCCAAGAGCTCAAATCAGTCACCTTGTTGGACTGAAATGGATGATCACCAAGAAAGAAGACTCTTGGTTCAGAAAGAAGATTGTTGCAGTACTGAATAGCAGAAGGGATGAACTCAAAAGCAGAGAAGAGTTTGTCCACATCAAACAAGAAGTCTTCTATGAGAATGAAGCCATCAACAGCAAATGAAGAAGAAGATATTGTTACCTATGCTGTTGTAATTTTTGTTTATCTCTTTGTAATTTTTTTGTTATCATTAGATAGGGGGAGATTGTTAAGGCAAAAAGCCTTGTCCCTTTAGATCTTAAGATAACAAAACAACCTAGACTAGCTTTGATTTATATGTAGAATAATATAGCTAAGTTTAGGTCTGATACTGAGTGATCAGTATTGGAACTCAATATCAGTACTCAGTATCAGATAGTGATACTGAGTACAAGGACTGAGTAGAAGGACTGAGTGATACTCAGTATAGTAACGGACTAAGATCAAATCCCTTGATCTTAGTCATTTTCCTTGCTTAGTCCTTCGGTTACTCCTTTGCTCATTATGTAAGATCTCTATAACATTATAAATAGAGATCATCTTGCAAAGGAGTACTCACCAATTCACTCTACACTTTCATATCTTGTAATTGATCAGTGGTATTGCTTTTCCGCAGCATACCACACTTAGTGGATTTGTACACCGACTCTAATACTGTGTTTTACACTTTAATTGTCTCTTGTATAATCATTCTAATCAATTAACTAACAAACCAGGGGTGTTGTGACCTAACAAGAATATCACCGATATTTGGTTTACACAAAACTTGTGTAGCTATCTTCGAAGAACTTCGAATCTACCACCAAATACCGCGATGAAGTTAACGTCCCATCGAGGTTCCCACCAAGACGAGTAGTCACGGATTTTATAACCTTTTTTGAATAAATAGACTTTTATTCATGGATATTGTAAAACATACAAATTCTGAATAATAATGATACTAACTCATGTATTATTCCTCACTGGACATAGATACTGAATTATTACTGGATCATTACTTATTCTTTGCGTTTGTGTTGATTACTTCAATAACTCTTAATTGTAACTTTTATCACTAATTACAATTAGTCATTTCTATTAAACTAAAGACATAAGACGAGTATCAAGAATACTATTACTTTTGTCTTTGCTAGATATTGTTCGTGCAACATTTAGAACATATTCTAGTCTTGCCTTTTTATATGATTCGGTAAACATGGGAGGGTTGGAAAATAACTCCTTTAGTTTCTTGAATCTATAAAACTTGACTTGTAACTAAATCTCTTTAGCTACTTGATTTGTAGAAACTCTTACTAGTTAAAGAAATTTCCTTAAATGATTGACTTGTTCACTGGAGTGTGAACATCCTATTAAATATGCAACAATTAATCACAAGACTTGTGATCACGCTATTAGGTTTGCAATAATCTAATTACTGATCATTTATTTCTCTTAACTCTTTGGCTAACGACTTGGTAAAACCTTGTTGTTAATGTCCTAACTAACTTGCTATATTAATTAGTACCTCTAGTAAATATGTTAGTCATAGCTCCCACTAAATTTTATGGAATAAAAGCATTTCTTAAACTACTACTTTTGACCTAGTCAAAACTTATAGTTTAACCCTTTAAGAATTAATCAATTATCAAAGTCATCCTTTGGATTTGCGAATATCCAACATTCCTTTTAAGGGAATCATGACTTTCATTGATTACTGTATCTAACAAGTATAATATACTTGAAACGATACTTTCAATTCTTAAGTGTATTAGTATCTTTTAAGAATCTTATTTAATGCCAAAGTCATTTCTTGGATTTCTCAAATATCCATTATTCCTATTAGGGAATTATGACTTGATTAAATGTTGTATTTATTACAAGTATAAAAGACTTGCAACAATACCTTTTAATTATTAAATACTTTAATATAGTTCGTCCATTTTAAGAGTTCATTTAATGTCTAAGTCATTTCACTTGGATTTTGCGAATATCCAATTATTCCTATTAGGGAATTATGACCTCATTAAATTCCTTTATCACAAGTATGAAAGACTTGTAATAATACTCTTTAAAGTCTATCATGATTATATCCAATATAATCATACTATATTAATACTAATATTTAAAACGTATTATCGTAAGTAACCATTACTTAAGATGTTTAAAATAAGTTCAATGTACTTTGAACTTTATGCTTTTCATAAAAATCTCTTAAATACTTTAAAAGAAAAACTTCTAATTTCTAGTATCTAAGTATTGAGCTTCTAAGACATTATTTATCATACAACAATCAAACAAGTATAAAACACGAGATTATCAGTAAATCAAAACTTGACTTACAATCTAGTCATAAAACTTGACTAGTGTAATTATCACACATGCACACATTATAATTCAACTATGGATTCATAATTTGGTAAAACCAAAATTGAGTTTAACATATAAATTTGTCTTAACAAAATAAAATTATTTTCCTTGAATCCGAAGTGAGAAATACTGAATTATAAGATTAACTTGGTGCTTGTGGGATTATTACTATCTCACGATGGCCATCTTCACTTTCTTTCATCTCTTGCAATAAACGATTGCAAAAGTTGAGTTACTCGTAATAAACTTCACAAGTATGTTAAAGTGAATATCTAGAAGTTGGTCAAGTCAACTGAGGAGCTTGCACTGCCTCCTACCCTTTGACCCTCGCCACAACCAAGATACCTTTTCTCGGTCCTTGCCTTGTTTGGCTTCACCTTCTTGACCCTTTGTTTGACTCCATTACCCTTGGGCACGTCTTGGCTGAGATCGGTTTTACCCTTTCCCTTTCCACTGCGCCTCTTTCTCTATTCACTACCATCATCAATTACTATGAGATCATTCTTAAACTTGGTCCCTAAACTCAACTTATTAGTCTTGAGCATGTAATGGAGCTCATCAATGGATTGCTCCATATTATGCATGTTGTAGATGACTACATAAGACTTATAGTCATCTAACAACGAGTTGAGTATCATTACTGTTGCTAACTGCAACGGTACTGGGTGTCCTAGTCATTCAAGATGATCCATGTGCTCTTTCATTTTCATGACGTGAGCACTTACTGATGATCCCTTAACCATCTTGCAAGAGTTGAACACTCTACAAGCGTAATATGCTTGTCCTGGTTCATCTCTAGCATTCGTGGCAGGGGCATTTAGCATTGCTCTTTCTAGGACATTTCCTTTCCTCTCATGCCTAAGCATAATCCGAAGATCACGATTCCAATTGAGAAACTTTGACCTAGTCAATTTGTCCTTTTCTAGAAACAAGCGTAGTGAGAGATTATTGGTACGTGTCGGGTTGGTTGTTGCTGCCGTCTACAAATCAAACTCAGTTTAATTAGTAATCATCAACAAACATTCTCTAAAATATATTATAAACCCATAATTAATATTTTAGGCCTAGGATCCATATATCACATTCTCGCCGCAAGGTTTGTGCACTTCCCGACGAGACATGCTATTTCTGGTAGGTAACATCCTTACCGATCGTATCATGACTTGACACGATTCCTAGGGGTCGTAGAATCTTTAGACTTGTAACTTATTACAACTTTGTACAATCTAGTTGTACATTTATAAGTTAGTAATAAAGTCTAGTATGTTTATTCTACTCAAGTACTTTTTGGGCCGGGACTCCCAATTATCACCAAAGTAGATCAGACCATCTAAGACGGTGCGATGCTCTGCGCCGGGACTCCCGATTATCACAGAACCTTACGCACCCTAACACTCGCAATGATTTGAATCCATATATAAGGTTCTTTATCCTTACAATATGAATATCGTTGAACAAGTGAGGTGTTCCATTAGGTGGATAGTACTTAGATCTAAGATTTTCTTGGGTTTGTTTAAGTCTTGAACTAAACTCAAACCTTATTCCAATCTTAATCCTCATTTAAAATGTGCGACTTGTGAATTCAAGAATTCAACAAGACACCTTTTTTAAAACTTAAGAACTTCTCTTAAAACTTGTAGTTTCAAGAATTGCGCGACTTATATGTATACCTAAAACGAGGTGTACAAAACGTATCACTAGGTTTTGTGGAAAACCTTATCTAGAGTAAAACTTACTTGTTTTATCTTTCTTGAAAAACTTAAACACATATGTTAAACTTTTAATCCATTTATGATTCATAAACTTGAATCATAAATCTAGTTTAACACACCTAGTTTTTCATATGTTTAATAATGAAATTAAACATTTGTTTTGACTTACTAGATTTCACCAAAACTTATGTCTTAGCGACACACTTATAAACGTTGTGATTTTCTTGTGTAGCTCCCACTAGTTCCAACAACCATGATGGAACTTAAGCAAGCACAATCACCGGTCTATTCTTGGTGAAACTAATAACTTTATTATATAAAGAATATATATAATAATTCTTAGTTTGTTTAAACCATTCTTACATTTAACTTGAACTAGTTAAATATAGGTTATAAAGTTATCTTGTTATTTAACCCTTGATCATTAATCTAGTATCTTACATGACTTGTAAAATACTTACATTATACTTGTATAATTATCTAGTTATAATAACTTATAACTTTATACACCTTATAATAAATATATAACTTTGTATATTTCTAGTTCATCATATAATCTCAACTTGTACAATTTCTAGTTATAATGAAATCATAACTTTGTACTTTCTAGTTTCAATTATATAATCAACTTATACAATTACTAGTTATGCTATTATCCTTTAAAGATCAAAATAACATTATCTTTTAATTGTTCCATTTAATCTTGTATTTAATATATATACATATATATTTTCTTAAAATAAACTTGTAATCATTCTAGTAAGAATATTACATCTAATTCATACGTATGTATTTTAACTTAATCTAATTAATATACGTATAAACTACTTTATTTATTAAAATTCATTTTACTCTTTTAAATGTTTAAAATCCGAAATATTATATATATATATATATATATACAAATAAATACATCTTGTTAAGTTCTTGAACTAGAAATTAACACTTCTTTTAATTCTCATTAATTAGTCTAACCCTAATCTTGTTCTTGATCAATCAAAACTAGGGTTTTGACTTTCTTGATCAAAAACATTATTTACCAACAATTAATTCTAATTAATCCTATTTAAATAATGAACTTTATTTAAATTCTAGGATAGATTATAACCTTAATAAATTTATTTAAAACCTTTTAATATAAACCTTATAGACAATAAACTTTGTCTAGATTTCTAGGTTTAAAGAACTAGTGTTTAATAAATCTACTAAGATAATAATTAAACCTATTAAACATAAACTTGTTTAATTATCTAGGTTTTAGATTATTAATCTAATTAATTCTTTTAAATTATTAAACTTAAACTAGTTTAATGTTCTAGGGTTCTAGATTACATCTAGGGTTTTTCGAAAAAATCCTTAAAGTCTAGGAAACTTTTCCACCAATTAAACTATGCTAGTTTAACAAAACTTGGTGTCCAAGAAACCTCTTGATCACGAAAATCTTGAGAAAAAGGAAGGGATCCTTTTTTATCAATTAAAGCAAATCTTGGTTTAACATACTTGATCCTAGATTTGGAAGATCAAACAATTAAGGAAAGAATCCTCTTGATCAAAATTTTTGACAATCTTGATCCTAGGGTTCTTCCAAAATTCCGAAAAAACTAGGGTTAGGGAAAAGAAGCCTTTTGATCAATTAAACAAAACTTGTTTAATGTTTTTGATCCTAGGGTTCTTTAGCCTTACACGAAATTTCTAGGGTTTTCTAGAATCCTTTTGACCAATTAAACTTAACCGGTCCTAGCTCAGGATGAACGCTGGCGGCATGCTTAACACATGCAAGTCGGACGGGAAGTATAGTTTAACATACTTGGTCCTATGGTTCTTACCCTATTTCGTGACTTAAGAAGGAGAAGAAGAAAAATTGGAACAAAAAAAAAACTTAATAAAAGAATAAACAAACAAACTTTGTTAATCTAGTTTAGATCTTTAAACCAACGCTCTGATACCACTGGAGGGTTTCATAACACTGATTGACCACATGGGTCAACCTCCTAGTCACTTGCTTCGAACCACACTGACCAAGAACATGAACTTGTTCTTGACCGGTTAAACCCAACTAGCTGATTTAATCCCTAAAAGCGGAACTGAGATTAAACCTAATCCTTAAACCCTAAAGGATTGGGATCTTGGAAATCTAGATTAGATTAACCATGAAAGAAACCTTGTACGAAAAACCCGAACACACACACACACTTGTGTGTATTCGACAACTACCAAGAACCCTAGGGTTCTTGGTTGGTTTCGGTCGAACAAGAGGGGAGAGGGAAAAGGGTTTCCCAAAACATACCTTAGTTAATGCTTAAGATAGATCCACTGATGATGAACAAATCGAGTGATCTTCTAGTTGATCCTTGTAATGATCTTCGAATCTTCAAGACTTGAAGAATACGAAGAACGAACGAAGAACGAAGAACGAAGAACACCAAGACTTGGTGTTGCTCTAGGTTCGGCCGAAAACAAGTAGAGGGGAGGCTATGGTTTTCGAGTAATGTGTAGCAACAAACAAGGGAATCCCATGCCTTCTATTTATAATAGAAAGACTTTCACTTAAGGCCCTTCTAGTTTAATTAAGATCAATCTCTTAATTAAACTTATCTTTTACATATTAAACCCTTGTAGTTTATCTAGTTATTATTGTTACACTTAATTATTAAATGTCTAGTATTATACACTTGATATTTCGGTACCCATATACACGAAATATATTCTTGTATTTATACTTTTAATATTTGATTATATAATAAACTTTATATAATCTCAACAATAATATTATCCAAACACTATATGATTTAATACCTTTAAATCATATTATGGATAATCTATAATTAACACATTGTATATTTACTCAACTAGTAAATGTACAAATACTTGTATTAATTAGTCAGCTAAACTAATCTAGTAATAAGTCAAACTTGACTTAATACTTTAACTTGATTCATAAATGACTATTATGAATCAATCCTCTTCCAAGTATCATTACATATCTTACTCGTATTACATGCACTCACCGGTGTGACCCTTAAGTGTTTCGTAGGCATGGATGTGTCATCATAGGTTGACTAACTGTGCACATAAATCATTCATCTTCATCTCGTAAGGCTTCATCAGCCTTCTTGGGTTCAATGGTAGATAAGAAGCTTGAAAAGAGACAAAAGTTTGCAGTAGCATGTGGTTCAAAAGTCAGTTTTCTTCTTGTTTGTACTCCTTCTTCAACAGGGCCAATGATATTTGTATGAGGGTGATCTCTGTGTTCCCTTAGATTTGATCCTAAGGTAGCATTTGAGGTAGTGTCAACAACCTGTTGTTGGACTGAGGGGTTGCTAGTCTCATACTGGTTGGAGTTTGATTCAGTATTGGACTGCTCAGGATTGCTGGTTTCTTCATCTTGCAGATTTATGTGAGGTTCCATTGATGGATTTGAAGTTTCTCCATCTTCATAGGTGGAATGATTTAGATCAAGATTTGCAGACTCAATATTGAAGTCTTCAGTGTTGGGAACTTCAGTATTTGTTGAATTTTTAGCATATTGAGTGAAATCTTGATCATCATCACTCATATCATGTGTACCAGGATATGGGTGACTTTTGGGCTGTTCAGCATTGGAGTTTTCTGGATTACATAAGGTTTCAATTTCACTTATGTCCTCCTTTGCTGAAGTAGAATGCTCATCCATGTGTTCATCAAAAGTAATACGGATAGATTCATCAATCACCTTTGTTGAAAGTATATACACTCTGAAGGCTTTGGAGTGTGGTGAGTAGCCCATAAAAATACCTTCATTGGCTTTGGGAGCAAATTTGTTGAGATTTTGCTTGGTACTGAGAATGAAGCATTTACTCCCAAAGATGTGGAAGTATTCCACATTAGGAATTCTGCCATGAAATAACTCATAAGGAGTCTTGAGGTGTCTCTGGACTACAGTTGCTCTATTATGTGTAAAGTTAGCACAGTTTACAGCTTCAGCCCAGAAGCTCAGTGCCAGTCCAGCATGGCATAACAAAGTTCTTGCAGCTTCAATTAATGTTCTATTCTTTTTTTCTACAACACCATTTTGTTGTGGTGTGTAGGCTGCAGAGTAATTTTGTACAATTTCTTTCTCTTCATAGAAATTTGCTAATACTGAGTTTTTAAATTCAGTACCATGGTCACTCCTTAGTTGTTTGACATTGGCACCTTTTTGCAGTTCTTCTCTCTTGATGAAAGCAATAATTTCTGTGGTAGCATCTGATTTTGTCTTCAAGAAGATGACCCAAGTATATCTTGAGAATTCATCAACCAAGACCAAAGTATAGACCTTTTTGCCCAGAGATGGTGTACTGATGGGGCCAAAAAGGTCCATGTGTATCATTGCAAGAGGTTCATTAATGGAGTGATTTACTTTAGATTTAAATGAACTCTTCTTCTGCTTGCCCATTTCACATGCTGAGCATAACTTATCTTTGGAATAAGTAATTGTGGGCAACCCTCTCACCAACTTCTTAATATTGAGTTCATTAATGTTTCTGAAGTTGATGTGAGAAAGTTTCTTGTGCCACATCCAGTTCAGTTCTGGATTAACTTTAGACAGCAGGCACACACGGATGATGGGGTCAATTTCCGAAAGATTGACTACATAGAAATCTTTTTCTCTCCTGGCAATGAGAACAGGTTGTCCTCTTTCATTGTATATGATGCCAGCAATCTTTCTGAACCTAGCTTCCTTGTCATCATCACACATCTGACTGATACTGAGCAGATTGTGTTTTACACCTTCTACATAGGCAACTCTTTTAAAGGTGATGTTGCCAGCTTTGATTTCCCCATATCCTCTTGTTTTCCCTATGGAATCATCCCCAAATCTGACAGAAGGACCCTTCTCTGGTGTGTAATGCTGAAGGTACTCCGCCAGTCATGTGTCTTGAGCAGCCACTATCAAGGTACCATTTTCTATCACTCTGCACAATACACAAAATTAGGATTAGTTCCTTTTAGGAACCCATTTAAAAATGGGTCCTTTGGAAGGATTAATATTTTTATCCTTTTTAATCTCTGTTTTAGAGGGAGTCAGTATCACTTTAGCAGAACTAGTATTGGTAGTCTTTTGTGGCACTGACTTTGGATCCCTTTTCTTTGGTACTGAGTACCTAGGATTAGAGAGATTAGTTCTACATTCATCTCCTTTATGACCTGTATGATGACATCTGTAACATTTTCTAGGTCTATTTCTAAACATGTTTTCATAAGGAATTTTAGAAAATTGTTTATGTTTTGGTTGATCAGTATGTGTCAGTTTTGCAAACTTCTGACTTAAGAATTTGATTTTACCACCAATAGATTTCAAAAGACTAGTTTTATCACTTTTAATAGGAGGTTGGACTTCCTTTTTAACAGTCTTTTTGGGAGATGAATTTTTCTTTTTGTCTGGTAAAGTTGTCTGTTTTTGCTTTTTCTTAGACTGAGTTCCTTTACCATTTTTGGAACCTGTTGAAAGTGTTGTAGGTTTAACCTTATGTTGTAATTTTAACACTTTAACATGTTCTTGAGAGTTTTGAGTATTTAATTCAGATGTACTTACAACTTCAGTATCAGTCTTGTTAGAAGAATTTGAAGTGGTTTCAAAAGTTTTTAAAATATTATTTTCAGAGTATGGAATGATATTAAATAATACTTCAAAAGGTGGAACGGTTGAAGTGTCATACTGATCTACATGAATCTCAGTATCAGAATTTTCTGTGATAGGAAATTCAATACTGAGATCTTGTAATTCAGTATAGCACTTAGAACAGATAGAGGGACCAATAGGTTGAGCTTGGTCAGAAATGTTTTTATCCTCATCATCTGAATCAGTTTGACAACTAGTTTCACAAAAAGTTTTGGATTTTACAAAATTAACAGGGTTTAAGTGATTAAATTGTTCAAATAAATCAGCAAAATTATTTCTATTTTTGAACTGAGGATCTACACCAAGTGCAGCCCTCACATTGTCAGGAAATTGTTGATTTAAACATTTATTTAGTTTGATAGAAGCATTTCCCCATGATTTACATTGTTTTTCAAATTTTTCTTTTTCTAATTTATGTAAATGTGCTTTATCAGCTAATCTTTGATTCATGTCTTGTAAGTTTAAAAAATCAAGTTCCAAATCTTTTAATCTTGCTAATTTATCTAAGTTTTCATTATTAACCTTTTCTAGTTGTAAGATTGTAAGTTTTAAAGCTTTTTCTTTCTGTACTAAAGTTTTAAGATCAACAATCATATACTCGAAATTTTTTTCTTTTTCATTTAATGAATAAGTTTGAAAGGCACTCACCTTGTACAACTGAGTAGAGTCCCAATCACTGTGGATACTCATTTTTTCAGCTTCTTTGAGATCTCTCTCAAAAGTGCTCTTCAAATCTTCTTCGGTGAAAGCCATAAAGGCCTTGTTTTCAACCTCTTCCTCATCATCACTGAGGTCTTCATCCATCCAAGCTTCAGAATAAAGAGCTTGATGAAGTGCTCCACTTCCACTAGCTCCCTTTCCCTAACTCCTTGCTTTCAACTTCACATACTTGTCCTTATACCGTTTAGCACGGCATGGAATTTTGTCATTCTGATCAGTTTCAGAAGACTTTGTGTGACAGTTGGCTGCAATATGACCAGGCTTTCCACACCTCTAGCATAGACAAGATCTGGGGTCAGTATTGGAAGAGCTAACACTAAGCCTCTTCTCCCAACTTCATGGACATGAGAGCCATTTGAGTTTCCAGTTCTTCTGCCTCAGCATCTTCCAGACTGTCTTCTGGCTCATCTGGCTCAGTTACAGTATAAGCATGTTTAACAATTAGGGCCATGCCAGTAGATGTCTTTTCAGTTTTCTTCCAGTTGATCAGTCTAGAAGCATTGTTCTCTTCATGATTCGACATTAAGCCATACAATGTTTGAAGAGTGTAGGACTCAATGTTGTTAGCAGCATTGACAAAATATGTCATATCAAGGAATTGTTGAGGAAGACTGTCCAAAATTTTTTGACAGAGTTCTCCCTCGTCCTTCTCAATTCCAACACTGATCAGATCATGAACAATGGTGTTGAATCTGTTGTAAAGAGCAGTGAGATCTTCATTTGGATTAGCAATGAAGTTCTCATATTTTCTTCTCATGTTGCTCTTTCTTTGCAACTTCACTTGTGGTGTGCCTTCATAAGTAACTGTCAAGATATCCCACATAGCTTTTGCAGTTGGCAGCTTCATGATTGCACTGAGAATTTCTTTTGAGACTGCGTTACCAATCACACTCTTGGCTCTTGAGTCTAGACTGAACAACTAACGATCAGTATCAGTCCAAGTATGTTTCAACTTTGGAATTGTTCTTGTTGATGCAGGGGCATTGTCTGTAGCTGCAATAGGTTCAGTGGTTAGAGGAATGATGGGACCATTAGTTAGCACAGTGATCATTTCATCATGAATAGATTCAAGATACCACTGGGCTTTTAATTTCCATTGATAGAAATCTTTTCCATCAAAGATTGGGACTCCCTTTCCTGACATCACTGGAGCAGTAATTGAAGACATTCTGGTTTTTGATTTTTGGGAAGTGTAGGTATATGGAATGGCTGCCAGGGTAATAGATCGACTAAATAAGAATTAATTTAGCATGCTCTGATACCAGTTGTTAGGTCACAACAACCCTGGATTGATTGTATAATTGATAGATTAATTAGATTTAAGACAATTAAAGTGATTAACACAATATTAGAGTCAAATGTATAATTCCACTAAGTGTGGTATGCTGCGGAATAGCAATACCACTGATCAATTACAATATGTTTATATGTGAAAGCGTAAATTGGTGAGTACTCCTTTGCCAAGTGGTCTCTATTTATAATGATATAGAGATCTTACAAAAGAGGCAAGGAGTAACGGAATGACTGAAAAAGGAAAGTGGCCGAGATCAAAGGGATTTGATCTGGCCAAGTAAACAAGGAAATGTTTACTCAGTCCTTGTACTCATTACTGGATGTCAATACTGAGTTCCAATACTGACTGACCAAAACTGTCTACTCAGTATTGGACCAAGACTTAGCTAATTTATTCTACATACTATTCTAAGCTAGTCTAGGCTGTCTTGTTATCTTAAGATACAAAGGGGTAAGGCTTTTTGCCTTAACAGGAACGCAGCATCTTCCCTTTTTTCTTCCACCAGATCCAAGTTGTGCTTCAATGCTTCTTCATTCCCCTCCAGACGAAAGTTTTCCACCCGAGGGGAAGGCATGGTCACCTCAATCGGTATTATTGCTTCGGAGCCGTAAACCAAACTGAAGGGCGTTTCTTTCGTTGAGCTCCGGGCCGTCGTACGGGACGCCCATAAAACGCTCTGTAGTTCGTCTGCCCATCCCCCTTTTGATCTATCCAAGCGAGTTTTAATACCTTTAAGTATCGTTCGGTTAGTAACCTCTGTTTGTTTGTTTGCCTGGGGTGGGCTACGGAAGTAAAGTTTTGACGGATACTCGACCTTTCGCACCAACCCCGGAAGGGATTGCTTGCGAACTGTTTCCCGTTGTCACTTACTATCGTATGGGGAAGACCGAAACGACAAAATATTTGTTTCCAAACGAACTTAACCATGTTTGCTCCAGAAATACAAGCGAAAGCTTCCGCCTCTACCCATTTGGTGAAATAATCCACCGCCACTACCAAGAATTTAAGGCCTCCTGGAGCTTTAGGGAAAGGACCAACAATGTCAATGCCCCACTGACAAAAAGGCCAAGGACTGTGAATGCTAGTTAGACTAACAAGAGGCACCGTGGGTATGTTCGAGTACGCTTAACAATTTGGGCACTTTTTGATGTATTCTTCCGTATCTTTTGACATCCGGGGCCAGAAGTACCCAGTCTGAAGCAACTTTTGTGTCAAAACTCTAGCTCTGGAGTGTGAGCCACACAAACCTTCGTGTACCTCCCGTATTGCTTCCTCTCCTTCCCCTGAACTCAGGCACTTTAGCCATGGAGTAGAAAAACCTTTCCGGTACAATTTTCCCCCATAACGGTGTACCTTCCAACATTCATTCTCACTTTTCTTGCTTCCCTTGCGTCTTCAGGTACGCTATTACCCTCTAAGTATCGTCTGATGGGTGTCATCCAGCATCCGTCTTCTGCATCGATGACCGCTAGCTCGCCTCCTCCTTCTTCTCCTTTAATGCTCCGTCTGGGCAGAACTTCCACCAAGACCTCTTTAGTTAGGTGGCAATATAACATCGATGCCATCTTGCTCAGAGCATCTGCTTCCTTGTTCTTAGTTCGAGGCACTTGGCTTATTATGAACTTCCGGAACTTGGTTATGGCCTTTTGGACCTTCCCCAAATATTTCTTCATGTGGACCTCTTTAGCCTCATATGTTCCGTTGACTTGATTCACCACTAACATGGAGTCTGTGAATACCTTGAGGTTTCGTACCTGAAGGCTTTCCGCCAAGCATAGGCCTGCCAACAGTGCTTCGTATTCCGATTCTTTATTCGAACATTTCAAATTGAATCGAAGGGCGTACGTAACCTTTTCTTCGTTTGGACATGTCATTATGATTCCTGCTCCGCATCCATCTGCTCCCGCCACACCGTCCGTATGCATTTTCCAGAGTGTTCCGTCAGGTATGTGATGACCTTCCAGAACCTCCGGGCATTTTTCCTCTATGCTCAACGTGACTTCTCATCAGGCATCTCTACCAAGAAGTCAGGTAGGGCCTGGCCTTTGATGCTTGACTTTGGCTTGAAAGCTATGTCATACTCTCCTAGCTCTATTGCCCATTTTGTCATTCTTCCTGTCTGGTTGGAGCAGGATGTTCTTGATTGGTTGGTTTGTCAGAACCGTGACGCTATGTGCTTGGAAATACCTCCTTAATCGCCTCACCGAGTATATCAACACTAATATGAGTTTTTTGATTGTGGCATAATTGAGTTCTGCTCCTTGTAGTGCTCTAATGATGAAGTATACAGGTACCTTTTTTTCTCTCTTTCTGCGATAAGGACTGAGCTTATTGTTTCTGTGTTGGTGGACAGGTACATGATCAACGGTTCTCCTGTGATAGGACTTGCCATGGTGGGAAGCCCCCTAAGGTGATTTTTCAATTGAACGAAGGCCTCTTCGGCTTCCGGAGTCCACTCTACATTCCCTTTCTTCGTGCAACCGTGAAGTGCCTTGAAGAAAGGGATTGATCTTTTTGCAGATTTGGCTAGGAAACGGCCCAATGCTACAAGCTTTCCATTCAAACTTTGAACATCCTTCACGGTTCGTGGGGTGCTTATTCGGATCAAACCTTGTACTTTTTCTGGGTTTGCCTGGATTCCTGCAGACGTGACTATGTGACCCAAACACCTCCCCTTGCTTACCCCGAACGAACATTTCTTCGGGTTCAGCTTCATGTTGATTTTCAGGAGTTGTAGCAACGTTTCCTCCACATCTCCTATCAAATCTTGATCTTCCTTACTCTTGATAACCATATCATCCACATATACCTCCAAATTCCGGTCAATCTATTCGCCGAACGCCTTGTCTACCAACCGTTGATAAGTTGCTCCGACGTTCCGGAGGCCGAAAGGCATTTTGATGTAACAGAATGTTCCTTTTGCCGTGTGGAAAGCTGTTTTCTCCTCATCTTCCTTTGCCATTTGCACCTGATGATAACCTTTATATTCATCTAAAAAGGACTTCCATTTGTACCCCCCAAGTGATTCTACCTTTTGTTCAATTTCTGGGAGAGGGTAACTATCCTTTGGGCATGCCTTATTCAGATCTTTGAAGTCAACGCACATGCGCATTGATACATCTGATTTTTTGACTAAAACAGGATTGGCTATCCACTCCGGATACTGCGCACCCCGTAAGACTCCTGCGGATACCAGGTCTTCTACTTCTTTATTAACGATTTTAGTTCGATCAGGAGCCATGCCACGTTTTGATTGTTTGACCGGAACGAAGGTAGGATTAATGCTTAAGCGATGCTCAGCCACCGTTCTTGACACACCCGCCATATCCTTAGGCTCCCAAGTGAAAGCCTGTTTGTGTTTTTTCAACAAGGCTTCAAGTTCTTCCCTTAATTTTTTAGGAAGATCTTTCCCAACACGGACCTTCGTTTCTGGGTATTCTGGATTGATGATAATCTGGACTTCCTCCTGCTCCATCCAACTGTCCTGATGAGTGATACTGTTACATTCCAATGGTGGCATAGGCATACTTCGTACGGTAATGACGCCTTGCTCCGAAGGGAATTTTAGGAGACCATGGATAGTTGAAGCAATGGCTTGTAACTGCCACATGCCGGTTCACCCTAAGATGACGTTATACCTTGAGGGGGCTTCCACCACAATGAACTCCGTCAATATGGTTTTATAATGACGACCTTCCCAATCAGTTCACCGGAGGGGAAGATGGATCTTCCCTTTCGGCCAAACGGATCATCTGGAGAAACCGATAACCGGAGCGTTGGCAGGTTTCAACATTGCTTTTACATCTTCTGGAGACTTTTCAAAGCAATGCTCGTACATGATATTTGCCGAGCTTCCTCCGTCGACATAGATACGCCGAACCATTACTTTGGCTATAACCCCAAATACTACAAGAGGCTCCGTACCTTCGTATCCTTCTAGTATAGGTTCCCCTCTCCTAAACTCTACAGCGGTCCCCTTCCTTTTGTGACTTTTGGAGCATGATGCTTCGTTGCTTTCGCTAGGAGCCCACGACTAGTTTCCTTCCTCTAGTGCGAAGATTTCTGCATTGTAAGTGGGCGGCTCGTTCTTTGTTGGTGGTTCCGCAGCCGCTACCTCCGCCTTTCCTTTCGACTGACTTTCTTTTTCCCTTCTGTAACTTTTGCAGGAGGCCGTGGTATGGCCCATAATTTTATGGAACTCACAGTACGCATTGGGGTCCCTAGGGTACCGTTTCCTCATCGTCCTTCCGTCTGCGGGTTTTCGTACTTCTTGTGTTTAGAAAGTTTCTTGACGGTGGGAATTGTATCGACTGTTTGTAAACCTTCGCTCCTGCATCCGCCCCCTGTATGAAAATCCTCCAGACCCTGGTTTGTATGGAGTCTTAGCTTTCTCTCCACCTTTATTCGAAGTTCCCCCCGACGTCCCCTTCTTTTCTGGAGCTTCAAACCGTAGCTTTTCAGCACTTTCCTCCTCCTGCTTGAGTACTTTGTTTACCATGCTGATCATATCATCTACTTTGTCAAAATCTCTTTTCGACAGTTCACTGAACAACTCTCCTTCACGGAGGCCGTACGTAAAAGCCGCTATTATGAGCGAATCTTCCCGGACGGGCATCTTCCGGCTTTGCTCATTAAACCTTTTGAAGTACGACTTATTTGACTCCCCCTCTCGTTGCCTGCAAGCCATGATAGATTGAGACCGCTGTTGGTACTTCTTTTGCTGTATAAAGCTATGGCTGAACTGTGTAACAAGCTCTTCAAAGTTAGTTATGCTTCTCTGCGGCAAACTAGACAACCAATATCGAGCCAAACCTTCCAACGTCCCTGCGAAGTATAGACACCATAATTTCTGGTCCATGGGTATCATTCTTATGACCCACCAGAAGCTGGCTACATGGTCATCCGGGTCTCTGGTTCCGTCGTACGACTTGACTCTGGGTCCTTTGAGTCCCAGGGGGATCGGCATTTCACTGATGTCATCAGTGAACGGTGACCGAAAACTTCTGTGTGTTGAGGAATGAGGTTGAGAAGATCCTTCTCTCCTCCTTCTGGTAGCTCGTTCTCCTTCTCTTTCCTTCCGGGGTTCCTGACTACGGACATGTGTGGAGGAGGTTTTTTCTTTGGAGACCTCTCTAGTGGACTCCTCCTGAGTGGACTCTTCGCTGGAATAAGTTAAAGTTCTGCCCACCCCACTTCTTCCTTCTGCCGTCTTCCTTTGGTTCTTTTCCAGATCCCTCAACTTTCTGAACTTGCAGAAAAGATTGAATTCTTCGATCTCTTACTTCATCGGCTCGTCCTTCCCCGATCCGGAAGGTGGGGGGCACGTTGTAGTATGAACAACTGCCGAGGCAGAAAAAGGAGGGGTATGCTCGTTTATCGTCAATACTGAGGGGCGGTTTCCTCCCTCCGGCGTCGATTCTAAGACCGTTTTGTTCAAGGTCCCACGGATGGCGCCAAATGTTGAATCCTGATTCTTCCGGACCAATGAGAGGAAGTCCGTCACGGGTTAGAACCTGCAAACAACCACGGAAAAACCCTAGTCAGAAGCCTCACGAGGATGACCTCGTGTAGGCACTCCGATGCCTAAGTCAGTATTTATATCACGGATCGAATCGGAACGATTTAAGTGTGGTTTTGTAATAAATGAGGAGTGAAGTGATTATTAATGTGAAGGGTGTATTGAATGTCCTTACCGATACCCGATTACCCGGGGATGCTTATTAATAATGGGAATCCTTAGGCGGGAAGGAGGGATTTCCCTCCTTGGCATGCGACACACTTCAGTCCTCCAGATAAAAGCTAGAGATGAAACCAACTGACCGTTGGTCCGTGTGATGAGCTTTCGTCTTGGGCAGCCTCCACGCCGTTCGCATTAAATACGCATGTGCCTCTCCATGAATCCCGTTTACGCTATCCGCACCTTGGGACTCGAAGGTCAACTCTTTTCGTCGTTTCTGAGCTTATTTTCCCGCTCCTTGTGGCTTTGCATGGTTGCGGGCCATGCACGTATTCCGGACGTTCGGTACGCTCATAATAAAGCATGGTGCGTTATCAATTACATTGTATTATTTGTTTGAATGTACGAAAGAATAAAGAATAACGGAAACCATTTTTGTAGATGAAAACAAGTAAATAACCATGTGCAAAGCATTTTTTTTATATGTAATGAATATTTATTTATAATGTGATTAATCTTTTACCTAGGTCCGGATCCGGTGAGAACTCAAAAACTGGTGAGGACTGCGATGACTCCAAAAAAATCTAAAAATGATCCAAAACAAACATTTTCAATTTTTTTTAAACATAAAAATCGCAGCCTATAAGATTTAAAAATAAATAAAAAATTTCAAAAATGATGCAAAACAAAAAAAATGGATCATAATTTTGATCCATAAAAAAATATGGATCATTATTATGATCCACAATAAAAAGTGGATCATAAATTATTTTTTTTTAATTTTTTTTATCAAATTTAGTAATAATCATGGGGAGCTATATATTTTTTTTCGGATTTTTGAAATTTTTTTGAGGTGTACTCACGAGTCGTCACCATTTTTTGAGTTCTCACCGGATTCCACTCCTCTTTTACCCTAATTAAACATGTACAGTGTCCAACTGCTTTGGACAAATCTTGATATAGATACGTCATACATATGTTTTTAATAACGTATAATCTATAATTTTCTATCTTTGGAGTAAATATACCATGTTAAAAGTAATCCACTGATAAAGGTGGAATTTCATAATAAAATTATGCTTAAACCACCCCGAAATTAGTCTAACTTTCCAAATTTACCCACAATTTTGGGACAAAAATAATTCATGATACATATACAACTGTGTTTCTTGTACGGAACCAAAAAATATAACTACGCAATTTGCTCTCCAATCCTTATGAAGATTTCAAGTAGAAGAAAACAAAGGATCCATACAGCAAACAAAGATAATGGCCTTTGCACGATGAAGTGAATTGCAGTTTCGACAATAATACGAGTACAACCACTTTCTATGTACTTCCTCCGATTCAAAATAAGTGACACTTTTTTATTTTTAGATGTATCAAAAGGTACTCACTTTCTATGTACTTCCTCCGATTCAAAATAAGTGACACTTTTTTATTTTTAGATGTATCAAAATAAATGATACAGTTTGATAATTTACCTTATTTGGTAAAAACATACATGTCTTACAGACTAGATTTGTAAAAACATGTACATGTAAATATGTCCGTACCAATAAAAGAAACAAGAAAAAAACGTCATTAAGTTCGTCGTGTAATTTATTTGTAAGTGAACACATTGGGTGTAACATTAATACATGATGGAAGAAATATGAGAAGGAAGGAAAGAAGATGATATGATCCTAAACACATGATTGGTCTTCTATCCATTCATCAATGTTAGATTGAACTAGGGGTGTGCATGGGGCGGTTTTAGGCTCAAACCGAACCGAATCCGCTAATTTCGGTTTTAGGATTTTCAAACCCAATGGTTTCGATTTCTAACGGTTTCGGTTTTAACGGTTTTTAGCCTTTAACGGTTTGGTTTCGGTTTTAAAACCAAATCCACCTTGTCTTAAACATAGATACATAATTTCATGCACTAATCTTTATTTTTTCAAAATTACATACAAATTTTAGGAACAATATCTATCTTACATCATTAAATTTAATGTCTAACAACATATTTTCAACAATGAATACCATTTTCAGACCAAAATTCAAACTATAAACGTATTTTGTAGCGTATAATAACGATATAAGCATTAATGAACCATAGTAGATAGACTTTCAAATACTTAAATAGGTGAACTTCTATTTAATAAATATAAAATTAAAAAATATATATAATATATTAAATATTAGTGGGGCGGTTTCTTAATGGGGGCGGTTTTTGGTTAAAACCGAAACCGAGCCGAATCCATCGGTTTTTTCAAAATCGAAAACCAAACCGTCGGTTTTGAAATGGTTTCGGTTTTATCGGTTTGGTTTTGTCGGTTTTAACGGATTGGTTTCGGTTTTTCGGTTTTTATGCTCACCCCTAGATTGAACTTTAAAGACTTGATTAACAACAAAAATAAAAATAAAAATAAAAATATAGTATAGTATAGGAGAAAAAGACTAAAGTGACCCTGTTGATGATTTGACTTCAACAAAAAGACTGGCTTGAGGATGTAATCCAACTTGTTCTAGTGTCAAAGAGAGTTTTTCTTGACCATAAAGAACTCGCGGGAAATTGGTTACCAAAGTGTAATTTCCAATTTCTAGGGATCCAGAAGAATCGACAAACTCGTATAAAGATTGTATTGTTGAAGTTGAATGAAATCTTCTTCCCTTTCGTTCTCCATTTGGTAATCTCACCAATACCTATAAAAATAAAAATAAATGATATAACAAGTTAAGGGTTGTTTAGTAAGCCTCTTAATCAAATAGATTCAGAGCGTTTGGTAAGACTTCTAAATCAGCATCTGAATAAAATATTGAACATGTTCTGCCTCTTAATCGGACAGATGCAACATGCATGTGTATTAGCATTTGAGAAGTATAGAATACCTGAGTAACATTTGGGCCTTTTTCGGGCTCTGGGCCCAAAGACAGAGATTTTTGCTCCCTCAGTTTAAATGATGCAGCACGTGCTGCTTCTTCTTCCTTTTGTTTCCTCTCTGCTTCAATAGCTTCTTTTTCTAACCGTTCTTCCTCTTCCTTCCTCTCACGTTCCCTAGCCTGAAATTTTTAATAAAAATTAATTCGCCATCAATAATAATTCTTAGGTGTAGGTCAAAAGGGGTCGGTTGGTTTAAACTAAAACACTCTTCGTCAAAAAAAAAAAAAAAAAAAAAATAGGGTTGTGTAGTTGTAGAAAAATGTCATTTTTCTAGACAATTGATTAAGGAAAAGTCAAAAATCAGAAAACGTGTGCAAATTGGATCTTAATTGGAAAACAATTCATAGTTAAGAGATAACCCGCTTTTTGTTTGGAGTTTTACGGTGTGTTCAGTTACAGAAAAAATTCTCTAATTTTTCATCTCTGTTTTTCTAGAAATGGGAGGTTCTTTTTATCTCTAGAAAACTACTGAAAATATGTTCAAATGTCTTCATTTACAAATTTAGGAAATAAGAGGAGTTTTCTATCTCTAAAAAGAAAAGTGGAATACTGTAAAACTCAATTTTTGGAAACTTAGTTATAAAAACTGAAAAGTAGGTTCTCTTTTTCCGTGAAAAATTTCCTTACAAGTTCATTTTGAGCAAGTTTTCTGTTTTTCGAGTTTTCCATGAAGAATTTTCTAGAAAAATAGCTAAACACACCCTGACTTATTTAATTAATTGATTTAGGAGATTTGATGCTTTAAGAAATTACGTTTTGGCGACCTAAGCTGTTCAACCCATTTATGCGTCATAAGAAATTAAATGTAACATGAATCAACCCATTTTCATAACTAAATGGGTGATAATTGCAACTCTAATCTGCATGAACACTAATTATGTCTTAATCAATAGACGACAATTCAGAAAAAGAAGAAGATGAGTAAAATGAGAAGATACTTGATCAGCTTCAAGTGCAGCTTGATATGCTGCATCTTGTTCCTCCCTCAATCTAATGTTGTTTCTTCGTTCCTCAGCATCAAGTCTTGCTGTTACAAGCACAGGGGCACTTTCTTCAACAACTCTTTGTAACATTCTTACCATTTCTTCTGCTGATTTAGGTCCCTCAACCTACAATTAATATAAATATAATTAGTTAATGACAGATTTTGAATTTCTACTCTAAATCTTAGCATAGTTTGTTAATTACCTGCTGGAGCAAAGCAATTCTCTGATTAGTAGCTGCCATAACAACAGCACAGAAAGGAAATCTAGAAGCTTTCAAACTGTTGCTCATCTTAAACCCTTCACTTGACCTAATACTTCCACCCCAAACAACAAAATTCTCATTTACAAACTCTGAAAAAACCTCAGAACACAGAGCACCCTCACAGAACGCCGGTGTATCAGGATGATCCGGTGAGTGCGAGTACACAAACAACAGCTTGAATTCACGCCGTGAACGCATCCATAAAACCCTCAGAAACAAAATTAGGATGTCTATCTCCGTACTCACTCTCAAATCGCAATACAAATTCAATCGCCTCTGATGCCGCCGTTGACACCGGTACTAACGGAGATCCGCCGTTTTCACGGCCGGAATTAGTTAATCCGATCATACTTAGTGAATACGATAGCACACCACCAACCACCCATAAACCGAGCCCAACGGCACCGGAAACTAACCCTAGGCTTCCAGAAACGATGGAAATTGGTAACGTGATGAGCTTCCATGCTAAACCTGGTGGACCTGCACCTTCGTCGGCAATTAAACCTGATTGTTCGAATCTGTCGGTGGTGGTGGTGAGAGGATTTATGTGATCGGAATCTGAAGTTGAAGTGATACTTGATATAGCGTGTTCAAGGTCCCAGCCATGAGCAGAGAGGATTTCGGTGCAGAAATCGGCGTCTTGGAGACCTGTAATTGCTTGAAAGTGAGCTAATTTATCGGCAGTACCACTCATATTTCAATGTGAATCTGAATTCAAATTCGCTGAGTTTTATCAGAGATTGATGGAGAAGGAGATCAGATTAGGGTTTGTAAAATAAAGCAGGGACAGAAGAGGATTAAATCTGTTTGTCAGTTTCTTGCGTGAGATAGAAGAGGGCTTTGGTAAACTACTGGACGGACGGAAGAAAGTCGTGAGTCTAGAAAATCCGGTGTACACGGCCGGTATATCTACGATTTTTTAATTTTTTTTAACAAATTAGTATTAAACTAATAATTTATGTGAATTGTTATAAGAGTAAAAGTTAAATCTATTTTAAATTTTTAACATCCATCCATCTTAAAATTATCTTATCTTGTGTTAAAGCTCAAAATAGTCCCACGCCATCGCCTTCTATTGTTGCATTCTTTCTGTAAAAAACGACATATCTATGGTGAAAGACATTTGATAAGTCTCTGGCTCCACCAAACCTCTATAAACATGCCTATAACGCACCCACATGCAAAAAATTCGTGAATTACACTACACACATTAGTAATAATACATTTATCAAAAGATTAATAGTATATTTTTGTCTTTTAGTGAAAAGTTCATAGATTCGTTCACCGCTAAGGGTTTGAGCGGGGTTTGTCATGTGTTTGGTCGGAAATGAGAAATTTGATGTGTGGCCCTGATCAAGGTTTGTCATGTGTTTGGTCGGAAATGAAAAAATCTGATGTGGCGCTGATCAAGGTTTGTCATGTGTTTAGTCGGAAATGAAAAATCTATGTGACGCTGATCGAGGTTTGTTATGTGTTGAGTTACAAATGAATGTTGAAAAATATAAATTAACTTACAAGCTTAATAAGTTACAAATGAATTTGGAAAATATGGAGTTTACGAGGTTAACATACGAGAGATTGGATAGATAAGTTGTTACTTTCAAGTTATGTGGTTCATACGAGGTGGAATGTGTTGGTGCCAAAAAAGGTGAACATTCTAATGTGGAGAGTTATTATGAATAGAATTCCTGCAAAACTTAACCTTCTAGCAAGCTGTGATATTTTGTGCCATATATGCATGTGGTAATGATATAGAAGATAGAGACCACGTTTTTTTGGAGATGTGATGTTGTCGTTGATACTTGGAATGCCATATTCCGATGGATTCAAGAATCGCGTCTAAATGGAGAAGAGTTCAATAAGTTGACGGAATGGATTGACACGAGTGGTAGGAATGACAAGGTACAAAAAATTATTGAAGCCATTTACCTAATTACGAGTTGGATGCTTTGGAAATTTAGGAATGTGTTTATTTTCAAGAATCAAGACATAAGGAAAGAGTGTATAGTTGATTCAATTAAAGAGTTTGCCTATTATTGGATAAGTAATCGTGATAAACGTTTGTTATGTTACTGGTTAGATTGGTTTAAATTTCTTTTAAACTCTTTATATGTTCACTAGCTTCTCGCTAGTTTTTAATGATGAAAGTTGTTTCTAAAAAAATAAACTACGCACAATAGTAATAATATATTTATCAAAATATATTTATCAAAAAATAACCCTAATATATATTTATCAAAAGATTCATAGTATATTTTTGTCTTTAAGTGAAAATTTTATAGGGTCGTTTAGGTCTGATCGCGGTGTGTCATGTGTTTGGTCGGAAATGAGAAATCTGATGTGGCGCTGATTTCCTAGCCCACCTTTTTCTTTAGATGCTAGGCAGTTGTTCCATTTCACCCAACTCATTTTTCTTTTCATTAACATTACTTCCCCAAAAAAATTAAGCTCTTAATTGTTCAAATCTTTTAATGATACTAAATGGAGCACCAAATATTGACATCCACTATACATCAAAATAATGACTTACAAATGAATGTTGAAAATATAAATTCACTTACAACCTTAATAAGTTACAAATGAATGTTGAAAAATATAGTCTAAAAAGCTAAAACCACAAAATAGTGGCTTACAAAACCTCTTCAATTACAACCTTCCCCTTTCTTTCTACCTTCTTTTCATCTCTCCAACCACCACTCTCCCTATTACAATCCATGGCGGCTCTGCCGCCATCAACGCCGCCAACGACAACCACGTCTCTGGTGGCTGTTCATGCACCCAACACATCAAAAAATAAACTTTTCTCTCACCAAACTTTTCTCTCACCAAACTTCAACTTCTTTTTCAAATACACATCCTTCTCCATTTTCACTTCTTTTAAACCCAATTTAATCAACCTATGCAAATCACAGTGCCCGCAAACCAACCCGTCACCACCAAGAGACAACAAGCTCGCCACGTCATCAACAACCGCCAGCCTGAATTGGGCCCCGCCCATATGTCGGAAATCAGGCGAGCACGTTTGTTCCAAACACTAAGATACGGCTTCAGAACGGTCTCGGGTCGACCCGTTTGACCCAAAACGTTTGATACGGTTAAAACCACCATGGCTGAACCAATGAGGTCTGACTCATACTCACCATTGTATAACCGAAGGGTGAAACAGTAACTATATAAGATGTCTATAAGGTGGATTGACAAAAGTGGGGATGGTTCGGTTGTGGTGAGGTTTTTGACAGGTGGCAACGGGGTTTCTGGGCCCGGTAGGATCTCGTGGGTCGGGTCTGGGTCTGGGTCATGGGTTGTTGTTATGGGTTGGACCAGTTGGGTTCCTTCTAGGCTCAGAGTTATTGTTTTGGCAACGGGTTTTAACCACCAGGGTTCCCATGGTTTTATTAATTTGCTTAGCTCTCCAGAAGCTATGGCTCTTTGAAAATGTTTCTTTTCGTTAGTAGACAAATCATTAAAGTTGATTTCCTAGCCCACCTTTTTCTTTAGATGCTAGGCAGTTGTTCCATTTCACCTAACTCATTTTTCTTTTCATTAACATTACTTCCCCAAAAAAATTAAGCTCTTAATTGTTCAAATCTTTTAATGATACTAACTGGAGCACCAAATATTTGTAGGAGCTAATACCAATTTTCATTAATACAATACAATTACAATAAGGGAAATTGACGAAAAACAAATACAAGATTGAAATAAGAATATGTAGAAACAAAGAACAAGTTTTGGTTGAGTCTCGTGAAATTCACGATCCCCTTAAAATAGATTCGTCGTCTATTTCCCAGGGTAAAACAACCCAGTAGTTTTACACTACCGGATATAATCCAAGCCCGAACACTAATCGAAAGTTCTTGTGTTTAAGGAACACTATCAATGGAGAGCATATGTGATGCTTGTAAGTGAGTAGGAAAGTATATGAATTTGTGTGTGTTCTTCCAAATGACCAAACCCACTATTTATAATGGAAGATGGATGGAAGATGGTCAAGTGGATTAATGACATACATTATTGTCATTAAACCAATTCATTACAAAGATCAAAACAACTAATTCAAATAAATTTTAATGACAAACATTAAAATTATAAATATTATTATTAATAATATTATTTGAATACATTCCACAAAACCGAGTGGCAAAACCGAACCAACATGAAACCCGGGAGACGAGCGTGAATAGGTTCAAGTTCCCACTAGTTCATTTGTTTTATTTCTTTGTTCCATACACCCCAATTTGAGAGTCGATATCTCATTCACCACACTCCATTTTGGACATACCAACCATTAATTATATATACTTATATATATAATTATATGTGTCCAAAATTTTTCCAACAATCCCCCACATGAATAGAGATCGATCGAAAACACAACAAAATTTCGATAAATGTTCAACAGTTAAGTCTTGCAAAGGATAGGTAGGTGTTAGCCTTTGAACCTTCCCTTGAGAAGCACACTTAGTCTCCTAGCAGTCAGTAGACACGATGTCCTTGAACTGAATCCGCCTTTTGTGTAGACGACAGTATACATTCTCACAAGACTCTCCCTAACTTGTTCATATCCTCTTATCGTGCCCGTCTTGGTCATGGACACTGCCTGGTTCTGCGAGAGCTACTAAGAATTGTGCCCCAACAATTCCATTCGAAGCGACCCCACTTCTCCCTCACATAGGTGATTCTCTACAAGGAATCATTAAAAGCCATAGTGCTTATCCTCATTGTCACTGAACTATGAATGGACTAGGAAGTAGTACAATGTACTCCCTTTAAGAATGTTTGGAGGAATTCCGTTACCCCCACAGTGACATCCATTCGTTTATACAATTAGGTTGTCCTATTGAACCTAGATCTTGGGATCTCCAGTCAACTAGGTTAGGTTTCCTTCGCATAAAATTTATTACAAGTGCTTTAGTCCCATTCCATTATAACTAACTCTCTACTTAAGCCTTTTCATATGCAGATCCGCGATGTTATCAAGATAGTTAATCTTGATAACTTCAATTGAGAGTAGTTATTATATCATATTATGTCTTACCATTATACATTGTACACTTGACTAATGTAAATGTAAGACAATACCAATATATACATCAATTATTTAGAATATCTTCTTTAATTGATGTAACTTTTATGAAGATGAATGAGTACCTTAGCAAGGTACCCCCACATTCGTACGTATTTATAAGACGATTTTCTTTCAAACCAAAATTCGTACAATGATTCATCTAACCTTCACGATGTATCTTATATAGAAGATAAGTAGTCGACACACGACATATCCCCACATTTGTACAACTTAGTAAATTAATTGCTTCAAATTTACTTATCGTTAAGTAAAATTAAAAATATAATTTAATTCGTACATATCACTATGTAGTATAATCATCAATATACATTATGATATACTTGTGACCACCTTTAGAAGTTGATTTCAAATCACACAATTTTGTATGAATAATATCAAGGAGTTTGGTTATTTCTTTCAACCAAATGGAATGATGAATTTGTTACATTTGTGAGTTGAATCAATATGGAATGTTGGTGGTACGCAATTAAATTTATTTAAAACCAAATTTAATTAAATTTATATGGCATAATCAACCATGTTAAATATTTAACAATTCAAAATAAATGAAGAACTTTATTAGCAATTATTAAAATCGCGGTTAAAAGTTGTCACATTTAATTTTAACATTTTTACCAACAATTCCACATTTTGATAACATAATTCCATTGGATTCATTCACAACCCGAGTAACAAACTTAGTAAGCAACCATCCAGACACATGATTCTTACAAATCTCCGGAACATACAAGATGTTGCTCAACATGACATCATTTCCGAAATTCATCCTTAAGATAACATTTCCTTCACCTTTTATATATGTGGTAGTCAACTTTTCAATAAAAGTGTTTGCTCATTTTCAACATCTTTGAAAATGATAAACATACTTTTATAGAAACACACATGACGGGTAGCACCCGTATCGACATACCATCCACTTCAATTGGTTCCCATCAAATTCACTTCCGACAAATCGGAAATCATGGCCACATTATGCACATCTTCCTTCATGTACATTTCCATGTTAGGCATTGTCACAACATTTGACATTTTTTTCCAAATAAAAATGCAAATTTGACCAAGTCAAATTGTTCCAGTTAGTAGTAAGATATATTTCAAGTATCATCTTATCAAGAATCAACTCAAGAAGCCAAATACTATCCTGTATCTTACTCACTAATATAAACCAACATTTTTCCCAAGTCTCACAATTTGAAAGTAAAATTCTAGATGCCAAAGCAATCCATAGATATAAAATCCGAAGAATTTAACTTTTACCAAATTTGAGGAAATTCAAGTAACCAAGGTTAACTTGAAAGCTAAAACAATAGAACTTTTTCATTTCCAAAATCTTATAATTTCCAAATATCTCACCTCATGAGACTATATTCAAGAAACCAAGGTAATCTTGATATGTATAAAATGGAAATTAATTTTTTTTTTCAAGAAAAGTCTATAACCATCAATCACAAATTTCATAGAAAAACCCCAATAATTCTCAAACTTTGAAAGCAAAATTCTAGACGCCAAAGCAATCCATAGATAAAAATCCCGAAGAATTATAGCTTTTCACAAGTATGAGAAAATCAAGTAGCCAAAGCGAACTTGATTACAAAAAAAAAAAAAATTTAAATCCAAAAATTCAAGTACATTTTCTCACTATATGAGATTAAAGTCAAGAAAACCTAAATTATCTTGATACTTGAAACAAAATAAATTAAAACATTTGTATCCAAAAACTTCCAATTTCCAAGTATCTCACTCCATGAGACTATATTCAAGAAACCAAAGTAATCTTGATAGGTATAACTTGGAAATTACGAAAAGTTTATAAAATATTTCTCAAACAAATTCTTTATAATTGAAGAATAACGACAATATTATGAAATATAAATCCAAAATATTTGATTTCCAAATAGTTTCACAAATTGAAACCATATGACAAGAAGCCAAAGCTAACTTGAGATGAAGAAAATGGAAATCAAAATCACTTACAAACCAACATAATTTTTGATATTTTAATAATCAACAAATTTCACAATGATATATAAATGTTTGTAAGATTTATTTCAAATATCATCTCTAATGAGAATCAACTCCAGAAGCCTATGACTATCTTGAACCTTACAAACAAATATGATTGCAAAACTTATAATTAACAACAATAATATTCACAATTATAAATTTTAAATCCAAAATTGTTTTAAACAATATATCAAGTTATTTAAAATCAAACTTTAAAAACTTGATATAATAAACTTTAAATCCAAAAATTTGATTTAACAATTTATAATAAACTTAACCAAACATCTTCTTTTACATAAACTTTTCAATCAAAAACTTTTTCCGAATCGATGCTATTAAAAAGCAAAAATCGAAAGAAAAAAAAAGTATTTTCCAACCGGTATTAGCAAGAGAGGAAAAATCTATTTTAAGTTTGTAGGAGCTAATACCAATATTCATTAATACAATACAATTACAATAAGGGAAATTGACGAAAAACAAATACAAGATTGAAATAAGAATATGTAGAAACAAAGAAGAACAAGTTTTTGGTTGAGTCTCGTGAAATTCACGATCCCCTTAAAATAGATTCGTCGTCTATTTCCCAGGGTAAAACAACCGAGTAGTTTTACACTACCGGATATAATCCAAGCCCGAACACTAATCGAAAGTTCTTGTGTTTAAGGAACACTATCAATGGAGAGCATATGTGATGCTTGTAAGTGAGTAGGAAAGTATATGAATTTGTGTGTGTTCTTCCAAATGACCAAACCCACTATTTATAATGGAAGATGGATGGAAGATGGTCAAGTGGATTAATGACATACATTATTGTCATTAAACCAATTCATTACAAAGATCAAAACAACTAATTCAAATAAATTTTAATGACAAACATTAAAATTATAAATATTATTATTAATAATATTATTTGAATACATTTCACAAAACCGAGTGGCAAAACCGAACCAACATGAAACCCGGGAGACGAGCGTGAATAGGTTCAAGTTCCCACTAGTTCATTTGTTTTATTTCTTTGTTCCATACACCCCAATTTGAGAGTCGATATCTCATTCACCACACTCCATTTTGGACATATCAACCATTAATTATATATACTTAAATATATAATTATATGTGTCCAAAATTTTTCCAACAATATTGACATCCAATATATCACTAAACTTACACCGATTAAATTAATGTTAAATGACCCCCAATTGACAACATAGTAGCTTTCCACTTTGACAATCTCTTTTTAACTTTATCCACAATCAACTCCCATATGCGATCTTTTGACACAACGCCCAAATGGATGCCAAGATATGTAAATGGAATTTCCTCTTTGTCAGATCCATTTAAAGCATAAAAATGTTCCTATTGGTTATGGGTTCAAGTCCCGTCGTGTACAAATGGTGGGGTTTATTCCCCATAGGTGGAGAGTTCGAGGGAAGACATACTGCCCCTTGTGGATGTAACTGTCTAGGCTCGAACCACTAACTTACTAACTAGCTGTTAAAAAAAAGGGTGGAATGTGAGAGTGAGTGAGAGGAATTAATGGTTGTTTTGGGGGGTTTGTCTTCAAAAGGTTTTGGGTTCAAGACTTGTTGAAAGCATTCCTCAGGAGATAAAAAAGGAGGTGAGTTTATCCCCCAAAAAATGAGATAGGTTCGAGGAATACATACGGTAACTATTTAGTGTCCAGTTACTATCATGACAACTCGCCATTGTATATATATAGTAATATAACTAATAATCACTATATCAAAGGACTTTGGTCCTAACGGTATGATGTCTACCCCACAATTTTAATGTTGGTGGTTCAAGTCCCGTCGTAAATATAGATAACAATTAGGGTGTAAATTAAGATTTACCGTTAAAAAAAAAACTAATAATCACTATAGTCACACTGTAAAAAAAATTCACTTTTATCAATTAAGTATCTATTTGTTATATAGTAAAATACATGTAAATTTAGAATATTTCAACTTTTGGGGAATGAACAGAGTAACTTCAACGGTTAAAAAAAGTATTGATATTCTACGTTTTTAAGTATCATATGCTTCATAACCTTTTTAGTGCATGTGACCTTAAGTTAAGGTTTTGGTAACATCTAATTGACTGATATCTAAATAATTTAAAATTACCAGTGATTCACACATTCTCATAAATTTGTGTGATTGAGAGATAAAAGATGTTCAATTTTTTATTCCGTGGTTGATTAAAATAACTTACCAGATATTTTAGATCTACTCATTTAACATGATGTCTTTTAAGAGGATCATTAAAAAGATAAGGGGTATTTGGGAAAGCTTATTTAAAAAGCTTATGTTTATTAGTTTATAAGCTTATGAGCTTAATTAAGTTAATAAGCTTTTGTTAAATAAAGTGTTTATGAAATCTTATATAAATTAATTATAAAATGATTAAAAAAGACATTTTTAATAAGTTAATAAGCTCAATTGTTTGGTTTAGTTGAACTTATATAAAAAAATGTTTGATTGATTAAATGAGGGGGTAAGGAGGTAAAAATCGTAAATAAACTCATAATCTCCTCCAAAAGAGCTTTCTCAAAACCCCTTACATAAGCTTATAAGCATAAACTTATAAGCTCAACTAAACACTTAGTAATGCTTATTAAACTTAAATAAGCTTAAAAGCTCATAAGCCCTATAAATAAGCTCTAAAACACCCCCAAGTCTTTGTAATTTTATTACACATTATTATACCTAGTTCTATAATTTATGTTAGACTTTCATATTAAGTTAACATAATTGCAAACCATTTTTAGAAGTCCACTCAACAATGAAAAACTCCACCAAGACAGATTCGGTATTTTATTAGATAACGATAAAAGTTTTTTGAACGGATTTAAGACACTACATAATTGTAAGAGTCCCATTTGGCATTTGCCATATAGAATAACATGTGAGAATGACCGGTGGGTTTGCAATCTTGCCCTTTCGTCACGGTCATTAACTCGTTATCTGTACAAGCTAACAAGTGGGCTATTATAAGTAGTGTTATCTTTTATTTTTATGTTACCTCGAATAATTGTTTCAACCTGAATATATTTGTTAAAAGATGCCTCTAACAAGGAAACACATAAATAATAAGATATTTTTGGGAGAACAGAACGTTGACTTAACGTGCTGTATTATCAATTTTTGTGTTGAAAGGAGGAGTTTTAGAAATAGATCATGTGAACGTTTTGCAATGTATGAAGGGACATAGAGGATTTTGATTGATTGATAAAAGGGTGGTATTTTGGATAATTAGGTAAAAGCCTTTTAAATTTAATTGGATCAACTCAAAACCCGATAAAAGTAATTGTTTATTTCTAAATTTCATTAAATAAAACTAGCAAGAAGTTAGAAAATTATAAGAGAAGAAATAAAAGTTACAAACAAGACATAGGACTACAACGCCATTCTGACTAACGATTATTAAGATTACATTTTTCGCCCTATTTTTTTATCCAAATATATGAAAAACTTTGAATTTCGCCAAACTTTGAAAAACTTTGGAGGGCACCAATTGACCCATAAAAGATCTCTGTTGACCGATCGTTTTAATAGAAAATCGTCTATTGCCAATCTCATAGAACTTAACGAGAAAAAGCCTGATTGATTGATTGCCCATTTAACACCAACATCAGATCCGCCACTATTCGGATCAGATTGTTTAGCAAACCAAGCTTTGATTGGTATGTTAATGTTTTCCAATGATTTGTTGATTTTGAGGATATTGTTCCATGTATCGAAGGTCTTACCAGTAGGATTTGGAACATCGATTCCGTCATCAGAGTCATGAATTGCTTTAATTACATCTTTTCATAAAGAGTTACCGTCCGACTTGAATTGTCACCACTATTTGATTAAAATAGCTAAGTGGAAGGCCTTTAGGCTATCGATACCAAGCCCACCGTTTTCTTTGGAATCTAAGACAACCTCACGATACCCATGGAATTTAATTGTTAAAGATTACGTTGTACTTTTTCTAAAGCCCAAACATATATTTTAACATATCAGTTAATTTTTTATGATTAGTTATTTTTTAGGGGTGAGTATGAGGTGAATTGGGGTTGCTTTTAACTAAAACCAAACCATGAACTGTAAACTTCGGGCTTTATGTATTACTCCCCGTTCGATTTCGGTTTTTCAGTTTTTTCCCAATAAATCGGGTGGTTTTAGGGGTTTTTTTTTGTGATTTTTTGTTTTACTTTTACTTTATCAATTATGTTACCTTAAAAATTATGTTCCAAAATTCTAAACGTTAACTCATTTCGTCTATAAATCCTCTATTCTCTTGTCATATTTCAAAATGAAATCAAAATATGAAAAGGAATCACTAATCCAAGACTAAAATATTTGGAGGATTCTTATGACTAAAAAAATTATTTATTGTCAACAAAGTTTATAAAACAAACAACTAATAAGTTTTCATATAATATAATAATTAATTCAACTAATATAAGTCGAAGAAGATTAATAGTTAAAGGTCAAATGACTCAAATCTTTTGTAAATATAAGAATATTTTTATAAAATCTAAAAGATATATAATGGCAGGGCGGGGTGGTTTTTTCGGATCATTTTTTCATATGCCCAAAAAAATCGCTTCAAACATCCGGTTTTTTCAAAATCTAAACCATTGACATCAATTTTTCAAATCAACTGGTTATTTGGTTTTTGTGCTCACTCTTAATAATTGTTGAAAATGACAACACTTTCAAGATAAAGTTCTTCTTTAAAGAGTATTATCTATATCTATACTATATTATAAAGCATTTACCCCTTTCACATTTAGCAAGGCTGAAAATTCAGCCAATACACTTGCCATTTTTGTCTTGATTCACGTCTTAAAAAATAGTGCAGGTGAAATCACACAGTAATTAGCAACATACTATAACCAGCTGCGCTGACTACCTTCTTGTTAAATAATTCACCGTATCAAATTATATACCCTTAATGAATCTGGCACTATTTTTGAAATTTATTGGGCAGGCCAAACGTTGTCTGGGGATGTGGAAACGATAATTGAATGGAGTGGGTTATATCGAGGCAGAGAATTGCATGCCCTATCACTATCGCCTCTCCATCTCCTCTTCTCTCCTCTCGCTAACATCGCCATCTCCTTAAAACAAGGACAAATTGGGGTACTTCCACTACCCACATCCGTGTAACCCTTTGTTTTTCGAAGAGGAGAAGATTTAAGTATACCGTACACATGTATGATTTATGGAAGAGTTTGTATGATTTGTTTGTATTTTTGTTATATCTTGTATCCGACCTTCATTTTGTAGCTACTGATATTTTATATTGACATTTTTCGCGAATTAATTTAACAAAATATGAATAATATTAATTTTTGTGATCTAAAACAGTTCGGGTAGTCATGATAAACCTACTGAAAATTGAAGCAGGAGGTGTTTTTCAAGGGCATCATGATACTGTTGAGGGTGTACAATTTTGCCCTTTCACGACTTTATGATATGAACATCATTTCTTCTATGTAGATGTGGCAAGTTCCTTTCAGTAGTTTATGTATATTTGCTAAGAGTTGTGTTTCAAAATCTTGTTATCAATGCACACGAATTCTATAGTTTGGTGTTGATTCTTGTCTTAAACAGGCATCTATTTGCAATACTTTAGGTGCATTGCTATTTATTATTACCCGCCTAAATTGTACGATCTTTTTGATTAATAAAGTAACCGTTATTCTGTTTTTATTAGAGTGCTTTCGTCTTTGCTGGTTGCTGCTCCTGAAACGTGGATTGTATTGGAAATATTGGAATGGCTTCTTTTCAGAAGTAAGGCTATACGGTATGGGCATCTTAGCGTGGTGGTGGTGCTGAGGTGGATCCTATGTGGAGTGAACCACACCACCGGGAAAGAAAAGGAACACCGCCCCCACCACATGTGGTGAAGGGGGGTTAACGAGAGTGGCCACTGTAACTTGAGACCACGGGGGTGGTGAATGCTTTGGAGAGACAAAAGGTGGGACCCATCAACACACCACACCACCACTTGTGAGGGGGGTGGTGTTCCCTTTCTTTTAACGGGGTGGTGGTTGCCACATGGGCACCACACCACCACATGGCCCATACCACATAGTCTAAGGAATCTTTATATTCCTGTTTATCTAAAAGTAGGGGAATGGTAAAAGTCTCTAAAATTTAAGCTATTTTTAATAGTTGGAAGTCGAGATTTTAACAAAATGTTTTCAAGACCTGATATTAAAAGACCAATATCACCCTTCTGTTTTTATCAACAATGCAGCCCTACTTTTGTGTAAATATGGCTATGTAGTTGCAGGTATGTTGATTATTTCCATCTTTTACTACAGGAGCAAAATGGTGAGAATGTGGCTTGTGAAGAATTGAAGATATTATTACTGCAATTAGTGCTGCTAAAGAATGTTTATTGGCTCCTGCAAAATTAGACCCAAAAGCTGCTCATATATGGACTAAACTTGCTAATGCATAATACATAGCTGGTGATCATCAACACTCTGTTTAGAAAAGGTGGTGATCTTCTTTTTTCTAAAATCATTTTCTTAAAAAATTAACCTATATTTTTATTTAATTTTTGGGTTAATCGCAGGCCGCAAAATTGGAGTCAAATTGTTTAGCAACAAGATATGCTGTTAATGGATGGTCACAAAATATGAGTGAATAACTTTCATGGCTGGAATGAAATGGCTCGAACGTGCCACCAACAACTCAATACCAAGGGATCTAACAAACACATGATGGTCGTTTCACTAAGCCTAAACCTTAAGATGCCCATCATAAACATCAATCCACCAACTATCTTCAATTGCCTCCTCGATTCCTTCAAATTTGTCTGGTGCCTTTAAGTAAATTGAAGCTCAATTAGGAAGCACTGTTAGAGTAATTTTAACTGCACAAAGCAAATTTAAGGTACTTTAAGAGTTTCAGATTTTTTTTCCGTGTTATTTTATTTTTGTAGATAACAATATGCAAAGAGATAGTTATTTGGTTCACATATTGCACATTTAATCTTGCCTTTTTTTTTCTCTCTTTTTGTTATGTAACAAACACATGCAAGCACGTAGAGTTGAGACTTGAACGAACGTATCAAGATTCAAGACAATTATACATGTAGCTGACTAATGGCCAGCTCTTTTGCAGATGTTGACACGTGATTCAAAGTAGCAGATTTGAACTGAAACAAACAGAACCCTATAAATTTGAACTCGAGCCCTCAAGTGTTATGGTGATTTTCTTTCTTTAGTCATATGTCACTTGATATTTAGGTTTTATGTCAGTCTACTTTTTTAGTATGGGACGTAGTTTGTTGATATATGTTGAAGCAATAGAGAGGTTGAGCGGGAAGCGAAGAATAAAAAATGGGATTATCGGTCTAATCACCCCCGTGTTTCAGCACAATTGATACCAGAGGAATGTCTAATAAGTGTCAAGAAGCTTCTCATTATACAAATTGAGATTTACAAATTTCGGAGATTGTAAACATTTAAAAGACATTAAATGAACTCATTTCTTAGTTTGGAGCAGCGTATTTGTGTTTTTATATAGATACTGATTGAATTTTGTTCCTAAAAAATTTATTTGGTGATTTCTTATTATTATATTTTTGTAGTTCCAATTAAGTTGTGCATTTCTAAAATTGAATTGTTGGATATGATCTTTTTATAACTTCTTTAGGTGTTTTATAAGTGACTCATAATTATAGAAAGAGCTGGTCTTATTAAACATTTAAATTTACTTAATGTTTGTCCTTTGAATGTTGAAGACTATTACCGCCATCCAAGATGATATGTCAGCTTTCAAAGTAATGTACCGACTAAATATTGCTATCAGACAACATTTGTTTGCCGCATAACATTGTTACAGGGTACCCGCCGCCGCATTGCGCGGATACCAGCTAGTCATTTATGACGGATTTAGGATAACCTTCCTAATTTAGCGATGCCTTATTTTTCCATATCAATTTAAGAGTTTTAGTTTTTTCTTTTCTTTTACCTCACCTACCTTATTTCGCACATCATCAATCATCTTGTATATAAATGTTAACCGAAAATGGCACTTTTAGATATATGACGACAAACACAAATTAAATATCGATAAATTGCATGCTGATAGCAATTTGTATCGGTTCACATACTTGGAGTTTCATCGTTCAATCGTTCATTGTTTGCATTGAAATAGAAGTGATTGTTGATAATAATAAGTTTAGCGAAAAGCCATTTCACCAAAATGATAAAATAGAATTTTGGAATGAAATTAAAAGTAATTTTTTGTATTCATTATTTAAAACATAATTATGTTGGTTACAAACATAACCTTAAATTTATATCATCAAATCATTATCGTAATTCTAGTACCAAAGGTCCTTTTAACCTACCGGTATAGTGTTATCCTTCATTGTTATGGTTGAATGTTTATGTACGATTGACCCAATGTGAATATAAGTAATACTAGGTTATATCCCGTGAAAAATCACGGGCTGTTATTAATTTTACTCGTAGATAATTGTTATTGTCCTACAATAATTTATCGTTAATTGCATTTATATTACAAGTAGAATAAGAAAATGTGGAATGCTTATGAACAGAAGGTATTTTCATTGATCCTTACAAATTATATTAACTTCACAAAATTTAATACAAATTATATTAACTTCATAAAATTTAAGAATACTTGGTTAAAAAGTGATAAAACATAGAATAAGAAATTAGAAAAGAAAAAGAAAAAAAGAAGCCAATCGATCAAAACATTAATAAGTAAATGTTCAATCTATTTAAGAAACTAAGAAAACTTAAAATAAATTTTGTAACAATTCCTTGTATATAACATTTGATGTTTTATTAGTTAACCACCATCCTTATCTTTTATTAATAATCTTCAAACCTTGTCTGTTCTTTACTCTATATGACGATACATATAATTGTCCGTGTAAAACACTGATTCTCTCAAATACATACCAACATTTAACAATTTTAAAATCATGTATTCAGTGATAAAGTGCAAAATGATTCTACAATTCATAAAACATCCAATTCGGCCACGTCTTCATCTGTCCTACTACGTAATATATAAAATTAATGTATTAGTAATCTCCATTGAATATGATCAAAGTTCAATAGACAGAATGAGGTACACAAGTAAAAATTAGTTGAATTTGTGGAAGACAAGTACCTTTTGAATCATACTGAAATTTGAGTATTGTATATAGATATGGAAGTATGGAACAATCATCAAAGCAACGCTTGGCATATATCAACAAAGTCATCTTCATTTCACTTTAGAAATCCATCTTTACATATCAGATTTTCTCTTGTGACAATTTCAATTCCAAAAAGCAATTATAAAACTTCAATTTTATAGCAGTACTAAAATAATAAAGAAAATGTTTTTTTAATAATATACAGACAGACAAATTCACACATCAATGAATATAGGACAAACAAATCTTGACAAATAAATCATTGATTTTGAGTATTGTCAAATGGATATTAATCATCACTTCGAGGGTGTTTGAGAGGGCTTATTAACACAACTTATTAGCTTTTAATCTAATAAGCTCATTTAAGTGTTTGGTTTAGCTTATAAGCCATTCATAATGATTAATCTCTCCAATGACTTGTTACTTTTGCCACATCATCTAATAACCTATTAATTAAAAACATCTCCAATGGTTAACTTTTCCAAACACTTTTTCTTATTAATATTACTAATTTACCTTTAATTATATCAAATGTTTTATAAAGACCCATCACTTATGTAATTTCATAATTTTTATAGCATTACAAACCTTAACATTTTTTAAAATATCTCCTAATGATCATGTGTGATATTTCTTAAAAAGTATTGAAATATGATAAAGTTATAGTTTATAGTTATAGAAATAATAATAAATGATTCATATATATATAAATGATAAACTTATTAAGGGCTATTTAAAAAAGCTGTTTGAAAAGGGATTTTCAAGCTTTTTAAGGAATTTTACCTTTTTACCCTTACCTTTGACACCCACATAAATTTTAACCAATATATTTTTATTTTTTATATATTTTTTATTTTTTATTTAAAAATGAATAATTTTTTTAAAAAATTTATTTTTTATTTTTTCGTTGAAAACATAAGATGTCCATTTTAATAATTTTACAATAAGCTTAAATAAGCTCATCCAAACTTAATTTTGAAAAAGCTTACTAAGCTAAATAAGCTTTCCCAAACACCCCCTTTATCCAAAATTATCAAAATACTAGAAATTCAAATTCAAATTAGAAAAAAAATACAATCGACCATTGTGTTTTAGCATTTTTTGTTACAAATTCCAAATATCTTGAAACCACTTTTGCTATTTCGATCCATTGTTACCAAATATCATATGGGTTGGCGCAATTCATTTTACCTCATATTTTTAACAAGGAGGAGTTGGTTCTGCTTTGGATGGCAGAAGGATACTTAGACCAATCAACCGAAAGTAACTCAATGTCGTCAGCGTACTTGGGTCTTGATTATTTCGAGAAGATGTTATCAAGGTCATTTTTCCAACATGCACCTAATGACGAATCGATATTTGTGATGCGTGACTTGATGAATGACCTAGCCAAATTTGTTACTAGCAATTTTTTTCTGAGGTTTGAAAATCGTACGGAGATGAATAAGGAAGCATTAAAAAGTACCGCCATATGTCGTATCTTCGTGAGAAATTTGTAACTACTAGAAGCTCGAGGTATTTAAAGGTGTTACAAGTGTGAGAACATTCGTGGCGGTACATATTGGGGTGAAACAATGGTGGGAACACCTCTCACGGAGTTGAAGATATGGACTTGTAAGAGCATGGTGCGTTGCAGTTTTCCAAACAGCATTGAGAAGTTGTTCATTTTACGTATATGTTGTTTTTCAAGTATATGTATATCAAATTCGACATGAATGTGGTTTGTATTCACAATTATCGACTCAATTCTTTACTATATATTAGCTTTGTGCAATTATCATTTTGGACAATGGTTCTTCTTTACCAGTCGCCCAAGAACTAGAACCACCCGCCTATGCATTGTCAATCAAGGTAACTCAACCGTTTTAAGTAATATTGATTTGATGCAAAAATTAAATTTCATGCGTTTGGATAATAAATATTCATAATTTTAGAAGAATCGTTGTGGTTCATTTCCTAATTGTTGGGATAAATTAGAGTTAATACTGATTTTATGATTGTTACTGATGCTGCAGATACTATTGATAAACTTCTTATTTGCTGCTAATGAGTTGATACCGATCATACGATTACTACTGAAGACATAACTTACTACTGATCTCTTTCATTACTACTGATCGTTCAAAGTTGATGCTGATCAAGCTATTTTCAGATATTATTGAGTCCGAGATCTTAGGAAGTTTGTTTTAGATGATCGTATCTGTTTAAATTGTAATTGTAATCTAGTCCTATAATAACGAGGGTAAATTGTTAGGCTTCAAGGACTATTATAAATAGTTATATAAATTGTAAACATATGTGTGTATTGTTATTCGTTCGATCAATATACATTGAAGTTTTTTGTGATAATTTTGTGTTCTTATTATTCATATAATTATTTACAGTTTATCATACAATTCTTGTTAATCACAATAGTGTTAATCCGCTGTAACTTCTCATTGTGAGTAGATCTGTGATTCTAATAACTGTCTTAGTTATTCGATCCTGACAAATTGTATCAGAGCTTTGTACTCTAGATCTACGAATCAAGAATTACTAAAAGTTTTTCAATACATTCAAAAACCACGTTTGTCATCATGTCTGACAATAATGAAAGCACACAAGCAAACAAGATTCCTATTCTCACTCCCAATAACTTTGCTGTAACACCTCAATTTTTAAAGCATCATTTAAATCATATTTTTAAATAAAAATATTACAAAGTCCAATATCCCAAAATACAGTTTAACAAAAACCATTTAAAAGTTTATCAGAGTATATAAAACCGGTGTTACAAAACAATATCATAACCATAGGATAAACGGGATCTACCTACGAGCTCCCGAGCTGACCAACACTAGGCCACTTCTAACGGGACCTTCTAATCCATCGATCCTGAACCTGAGTACATAGCCACAAAAACAAAGTAGTTGATATTGACGTTTTTATACATAATTCCATCTGTCATTATCGTGCAAATTGTATGCGTTTTATGTTAAAAACTACTATGATATTACTCATTTTGGTGCTCGTTATGTATTTCAGGTATTGGAATCAAAAGATAGCGACAAACGAGTCAAAATGGAGTTAAAAACATGAAGTTGCAGCATTCAAGAAATTCGCACCGCGAACTCGAAATCGCACCGGAAATCGCGACCACAAAGTTTGCGACGATCTCGAAGTCAAATCTCTGTTCGAAGAAGGAATTCTCGCATTTGCACCCGCGATCTATAGTCTATGACACGAAAAATGCAAAGGGTGCAGAATTCGCGACGCGAACTCTGCAATTGTGGCGCGAATTATGCGTGTTTTTGGCGATTTATACTAGAGCAGGTCAAATTCGAAGATATCTTGGGGAAGTGCTGTGTTTTTGGGCAGTTACATACGAAAATTGGTGGTTTTCAAGGGATTCTTCAAGATCAATCCAAGCAAAACATTGGTTTTCTTCATTTCACTTTAAACAATGTTTGTTAGTTTAATTTTGAATGTTTGTTTGGTGATTATTAGCATCTCTATGGGCTAATAATCTTAATATTTACTATGTGTGACTGAATTTAGGGTTATGTTTGGTTTAAATTAGGATATTCTGTCTTTTGTTTGAACAATTGTTGGTCAATGCATTAATCTTTCAGTTTATATATTTGATCTTTGTCGTTTAATTTGTTTATTGGTGATTAGTTTAACTATTGACAACATTTGAACTAGTTATTAATATCCTCATCTTTTCACTCAAGTGACCTAGATGGCGATTCACTAGGAATAGGGATTGAAATTAGATTCTAATAAGTTAGGATAAATCGGAAGTCTAACCATAGTAACGGAAGTTCTAGGTTAGAGGGTTTAGGTGATCCAAACCTATTATGATCAACAACCGAGGTGTGATTAGATTACAACTTTTGAGAGAAGCAATTCCTATTAGTTGTGTCTAGTTTATTAAACGGGATTAAGAGGAATCTAATACCGTGACCTCTAGAACATTAGAAGTAACCGGGACTTAATAACCAGACATAAACCTAGATGAAGTCATGCATAGTGAATATACTTTAATCTTTTGAAAACAATCTTCTAAACCCAAGTCCATTTCACTTCTCAAGTATTTATTTAATCAATTTAAGCTTTATAACACAAAACAATGAAACTTTTAATCAATATAATTAATTTGTTAACTTTTGATCATTGGATTATATAAGTCGCTCCCGAGGATTCGATAACCCTTATACTTGCCTAAGCTATATTACCCGCGATTAGGTATACTTGCCTATGAACGTGGTAGTCTAGATTATTAGTATTTGGAGCTTTATTTTATAACTAGATATATCTCATCAGTAGTACGTGAGACAAAATAGTCTCGTGAGATACATGGGTTTTTCGACCCATTCTCAAATATAATAAAAGTCATAATATTCATTTCTTTTCTTTATTCACTTATTAATTATCAACTTATAGTCTTACCGCTTATTCGTATTTACTAGTAAGCTAACCGTAAGCTTACCCATCACGTAGTCACATACATGTAAGCTATCCATAAGCTTACTAAATCTTTATCACATACGCTACGGACCTCTCCGAAGCAAACTCCCCCGATGTGGGTTAACTAGGTAAACTCCCCCGTTTCCGGTTTAACTGAAACTCCTCCGTTTCCGGGTTAACTGAAACTCCCCCGTTTCCGGGTTAACTGAAACTCCCCCGTTTCCGGGTTAACTAAAACTCCCCCGTTTCCGGGTTGACTATTTCTCGACAGGCTACTCTTGCGCAAAGTGGTACCTCCCCAAGTAGGTGACACTAACTCCCCCAACTTGTGTGGGTTAACTATGATCCAGATCCTTTTCTCAACACATACTGAAATCATCAAATACGGGCCTATGCCCCAATAATACATACTCAATTATACATTAGAATGTATCTATTCTAATTATCATATTATTCTCGTTTCTTATTCAATTTCAATTTTGACTTTACCAAGTCCTTCATTTAATAAAACATGTTTATCATTTATCAAAATCATATTTCTTTAACTTCTCTTTGACTAGAATACAGATCTATTACTAGTCACTTTATACTTATTATCCTAGCAAATCATTTTTTACTTATATTAGTAAAATATGCTAATCAATACTTGATACTTGAAAATCATTGTCGTTAGGTTTATTAATACATATTATTAATAAACCAAATATTATACTTTCTTAATCATTACTCTTAATCAAACATCATATTAATAAAGAGTCATTAATCACTTTTCATTATCATAATCTCTTTCAAAAATCATTGGCCATTAGACATACTTAATAGTCTATCACTTGCGTTTTCTTACCCTTTTAAAATCATATCTTTATTAAAAACATTTATTAATAAAGACTCATAAAACATCATAGTTTTCAAAATCATTTGTTATGTACTCAGTAAGAATTTCATGTACTCACCTTAGCCAAGCTAACTCCAAATCGTGTCTATCAACACGAATCCTTGCTCTCCAACTTATGGAATATCACCAATCTTTAGGTCTTCTTGACCTACCATCAATATCATCATAAAATCTAGTTATCATCCATAACTAGACACCAATAATTTCGTCATAATACCCTTAACCACCAAGTTCCCCAAACTTGGTGGAAATCTCAAAACCCTAACTTGAGGTTAACCCAACAAATCATAGATCCATCAAGAACACAAGGTTCTCTTACTATCTTGGAGTGTTTTACACTCACCATTAACATCTTTTAACAAGATTTCCAACATAGACTCTTCATACTCAAGATTTCCCCAAAACTCAACCCATAAACTAATTAGAAGATGAAAATACCTTAGATCTTTGACAAGGGTTGAAGATCTTCAAGAATGGTGATGTTCAATGCTCAAGAACACCCAAAATCGGCCCCTCTCTCTAGAAATCGGATGCACAAGGTTTGGGTGAAAATGAAGAAACCCTAGCTTGAAAATGATTTTTATAACACAAGATAGCAGTTCGCGCCGCCAAGGGGAAGTTCGCGCCGCGAACTTCCCGCTTCGGGAACTCCTCGCGATCGGGAACGGGTCGCGAACTCCGATGCTCAAAACCCCAAACTCTCTGCCTCAACCTCGCGATCGCGAACCATAGTTCGCGCCGCGAACTCATCCAGGCAGTCAGGCTGCAACTTTTGTTGTCTAATTCAGCTCGGTTTCGACATTAACCATGAAAAACAGTGTCCAAACGACACAAAACCAATTCCCACATCTCTTAAACGATTTATCCTTATTTATCATATTTTTCCATAATTTATTTGATTCAAAATTTCGGGTCGTTACATTTGCGATGTGGAAAAAAAGAATTAAGCAATACATCCTTATTACGGATTATTCCATGTAGGAAGTTGTTTTGGAAGGTAATAAAACCATTCTAACTGTCATACCCAGCACATCCACTGAATCTGACAAGCTCAGATGTGACAAGGAAAAGAAAGACAGAGGAATTGAACTAAAAGCGTTAAGCACATTATTGCTCTCAATTCCTAATGACTATCAACATCTCTTTGCTGAGTTTGATGATGCAACACTGATGTGGCAAGCCTTGGAGAAAAGGTTTGTGGGCATAAAGAGCACAAAAAGAAACATGAAGTCTGTGCTAAAGCAAGAGCTTGAAAATTTCAAAGGACAAAAGAATGAATCTTTGTCACAAGTGTTTCATAGATTCAATAAACTTATTGGTGAACTCAACCAAGTTGGAGTTCAACCAGACAAAGATGATGTCAACAGAAAGTTTCTCAGATATCTAAGTGAAGAATGGTCTATCTACACTGTTATATATAGACAAGGAAATGCATTAGAAGAAAAGGAGCTTGATGAACTCTACAATGATCTAATGGTCTTTGAAACTGAGGTAAGTCAAAAGAACCCTACTTTAACCCTAAACAATGCTGCTTTTATCTCTACTGCAGGTACTTCACAAGACATAAAGACAGGCAAACCTCAAGAAATTGAAGATATTGCAAGAGAATCCTTCTTCACTAGTCATGTGCATACTGCACTAATTAGTGAGGATTTGGAACAAGTCAATCCTGATGATCTTGAATAGATGGATATCAACTGGCAAATGGCTATGCTCAGTCTCAGAACCAAGAAGTTCCTAAAAAGAACTGGTAGATCAAGCTTGAGCTTCAACAAAGGTGATAGGGCAGGATTTGACAAAACCAAAGTTAAATGCTATAACTACAGCAACCTTGGTCACTTTGCCAGAGAATGTCCTAACAAAGATCAAAGATCAAACTCAACTGCAGTTGTATCACAAGAGGGACAAGGCTATGATTGGAGCTTTCAAGCTGAAGAACATGCTCAACATCAAGCACTCATGGCCTTTTCTGATCCTAAATCTGAGGTAACTCCTAAACCTTGCTCACCAGAATGCATTAAACTATTCAAAACTCTTGAAAAAGAAACCAAAGAAATAAATGATGATTTAATTAAAAATAGAAAGAGAAGAATAAAATTTAATGGTGTTATAGCTGATTTAGAAAATCAAATTAAAATTTATCAAATAACAGATCAAAAGTGTAAAGAAGAATTACTACGAGCTGTTTATGATAAAGAAAATGTTGTACTAAAATTAAAAGAAGCTTTAAATAAACTGGAAGAATGTCAATTAGAATTAGAACAAAATAAATTAACCATTAAGAAATTTAAAAGAAGTTCTAAAATAATTGATGAATTAACAAGCAATCAATCCATAGAAAAGGTAGTTCATGGAGTTGGTTATCATGTAGTTCCTCCTCCAAGAAATTTTATTCATCCACTAAAATCTAGTTCAGAAAGAAATTTAGACGAATTAAAAATAGAAAATCAAACTGAAACTGAATCTAGTGAGGAATCATCTGATGAAGAAAATTCCATTAAAACAAATGATACAAGTTTTCACACCACACAAAGCCAATAATCTCCTAAATACAATGCAGAAAATATTCCAACTATTCTAAAAAGGGGAAATCAAAGAAATTTGAATCAATTAAAAGAACAAAGAAAACCAGAGTCCTTAAAATCAACCAAACTTAAATGTGTAATTTGCAACAAATTTAACCATTTAGCCAAGGATTGTCACTTCAATCCAATAAATTGCAAATAATTTAAGGAATTTAAAGAAAAGAAATTAAATTTAAAATAACAAAAATTAAAAGAACAAAAAATAAAACAAAACCTTAAACCTCCACAAATTGATACTCCAAAATTTGGAAGGACTGCTAAAAGATTTGTTCAAAACAGACATGGTGATCCAAAAACAAGTCAACATTTTGAGAAAAAAGAAAATATGGAAACTATTCAAGGTACCCAGTTAATACTGCCATCAGTAGAAACAATCAAAGGTATCCTACTGATCAGTATCCAAGATACAATGCAGTAAGATACAACTACACACATACTACTGATCATTCCAGAAAACACCTTCAAAGAGTTACTATTGCTCCATCAGTAGTAACCAAAACAAAACAGAACAAATGGTCTAACAAACCTAAATCAGTAATAAATCATAAAGGCGGTATCAATCAACATCTAAATCATAAAATTACTTCAAAGTTTAACAAAGTATTTTATCAAAAAGATGAACCCAAGACAAAACAAATTTGGGTTCCCAAAAAGAAGTAAATAAATTACTCTTGTGCAGGACATCCAGATGAACACATGGCATATTGATAGTGGATGCTCCAGGCACATGACTGGGAATTTGCAAATTCCCAGAAACTTTGAGTCATATGATTGTGGTTATGTTGCATTTGGAGAAAATCCAGAAGGTGGCCGTATTACTGGTAAAGGTATAATATCAAATGGTAAGATTACATTTGATAATGTATTCTATGTTGTTGAACTTAAATATAATCTGGTTAGTGTCTCACAAGTATGTGATAAGAAGAACAAAATTCTCTTTTCAGATACAGAGTGCATCATTCTTTCTCCTGACTTTATTTTTGATGAAAAATATGTTGTTTTAAGAACTCCTAGGAGAAATAATGTGTGTTGCCTGGATATAGGGGGAGAAATCATTTCTTCAAATGAGGTCAACTGTCTTATATCCAAGGCAAACACAAATGAATCAGATTTATGCCACGGAAGGATGTGTCACACAAATTTTAAAAACATGAATAATCTAGTTAAAAAGGACTTAGTAATTGGTTTACTACAAAAATAATTCATGTGTGATCATCATTGTGTTGGAATATGCTTCACGTTCATAACATATAGTTATATGGCTAGACCGTTTGTGAATGAATGTGATTTGTTTAAATGTTTGGTTGTTTTTGGGAAAGCCGTGTTTTGGCTAATTGGTTGTAATTTTTATTCTTTCTTTTCTTTGGTGCCATTTTTTTTGGGGCAAATTTCAATTGTAAAAGTATTAGAATAGTTGTATTTTATTTCCTTTTTATCTTGTAATTGGTTGACCAAAGAATGAAGAAAAAACAATTTTCGGCACCTCCTACGCAGCTGCACGAAAACAGAATTTCCTGGAGATTGGAAACTCGTTTGGACCTGAAACCACCGCCAAACTTTCCGCAACTCAGAGATCTACAACTTTCCAGAAGGCCGGGAAGACTGGAAATGTCGTCTACTAGGTCGAATTTCACTTCAGGTGCTGCTGGATTTTTTGGACAGATTGCATTTTCACATTGGTTGGGCTCTACTTGCTCATGATTGTCTTGGAGTAAGTGGGAGCCCATTGGGTTTATGTAGGCCCGCTCGGATTCATGTTGGCCCGTCCCCTAGCTTGACCCTTCGGTCCGTCGTGATGACTCACGTGACCGAACTTAGGATCATCGGTCGAGATTTTGCACAAAAATGTGTTGCATGTTTTACTTGTATGTTTGTGGTTGTTATTTATTTTCTATTCGATACAAAACATAACAACTAAAATAAGATTTTTTGAAACACAAACATTAAAACATCCAAACTTTTAATCATCTATGATTACTTGTTAATCATCGATGATTATTGTTTAATAATCCATGATTACTGTTTAATCATCATTGATTACTTGTTAATCATCGATGATTACAGTTTAATCATCTATGATTATTCTTTAATCTAAACTTGTTTTCGAGATCAAAACAGAAGTTTAAATATGATTTGAAACTTATAATTTAATAATCGCTAAAACGTTTTTACCGCTTATTAAACCGACTTATGAAGTGGTATGAATGAAGTACATGATTCATTCATATCTTAATAAATTTTTCTTAAAATTTTTCATACCTAAAATTTAAGTCACGCCGTCCAATTGGTTGAAATCACTTGCTTCTACTTTTAAATTCACGTGAGACGTGGTTTGAATTTGGATCCGAGGTCATTATTGTCTACGCGTGAGACCTAGATTTATTTTGACATGAGTTCACATTGGATGACTTAATCGAGTTAACGGTGAGACCTTGACACGAGGCGAAGATGCGACAAACATGCCACTTGACCCTAGATGCTTGTTCACTAGGTGCCATGAAGTCCCATAAATCTAAGAGTTGCACTTGTAATGCAATTGTTGATCGTCACCTACCTATTGGATCTATCATTGCTAGCAGATCAACTGATGTGATGATAGAAGTCAATGAGGATCTTAGCTTTTAATTAAATTAATTGGGTAGTTAATTTTTTTAAAAGAAATTAATTATTGAAAATACTATTTTTTGAACTTTGTGTGTTATACAGATAACAACAACATCAAAACCTAAGTATCTACACTCTAAAATCAGTTAGGCCTTACCTGAGGCACCTCTTGCCAATGCTTCTGCTGCTGTTCGTCCAGCCTTTACTGAAACGTTTAACGAACACCAAGAAGTCGCTACTCCTATGCTTGTGAGTATGAACCCCGAGATTCGAAAGAACTTCGAGGAACTCACAACATATGACATGATAAGCGAGTTGAAAATGATATTTCAACAACATGCAGAACTTGAACTGTTCAAAACAGTTAAAGCATTCAAAGCTTACAAGCAGCAGGACGGCCAATCAGTTAGCACTTACATCTTGAATATGAAATGCTATATTGATCAAATGGAGCGTGTTGGTTACCCATTGCCACAAGTTCTTGGAATGAGCTTGATTCTTACCTCACTATCCAAGGACTATGACTAGTTTGAAAAGAGTTTTAAAAGTACATAGCATGGGGAAGGCAATCGTTGATAACATGCTATGGTAAAACTAGTTGAGCAAAGGTTACCCAATTCTTTTCTAGGAATCAGGGAAGGTAAAACCGCAAGCACGAGGCAAGAGTCTAGGTAAGGGTAAGCTAGTTTACTTTTCCAAACTTACGATTCCCCCACCTGCTAAAAAGGAGCACCCTACAAAGGATATTTCTTGCCATCATTGCGATGAAACTGGCCATTGAAGGAGGAACTGTCCTGCCTACTTGGCAGAGTTGATGAAGGAAAAATGTGTTCTGGCTAACACATTAGGTATCTTCATTATAGAACTCTATACTTTTACTAATAAATCTTGAGTGTATGACACTAGTTGTGGAACTCACATTTACACAAATGTGCAATATTAAAAGTGAAGTAGAAAGCTAAATGAATGGAAGCTGTGATCTTATCCTTCCTAATGCGTTAATTATTGTTTTGAATAATTGTCAATTATGCATTGTTTAGCTTTATCGTTTGTTGAATAATGGATTATGATATTTAGTTTTATGAAAATAACATGTTTTTATTACTATTCCTTGTAATAGTATATTATGAAATTAATATGGATGACCCTAATTCAAACGATACTTCTATATACAAATGTAGCACTCAAGAATTCAAAACGGTTTGGATTCCATTTACCTAGAGCATTGTCATCTTTTCCACATAAACCAGAAACGCATTTTGATACTACAACTCGACGGGCTTCTTTACAAATGATTATGAATCATTTAAAATGCCTCTCTTGTATATTATGGAAAGATAACAAGAAAGCTTTTCTCCCATGTTGGCGAAAGAGCTGAAATCTACTTGGACTCATACATACTGATGTGTGTGGCCCTTTAAGAACTAAGACTAGGGAAGGTGCCACCTACTTTCACTGATGATATCATTCGATGTGGTTATGTTTACTGGATTAAACATCAACATGGAAGCTTTAATGATATCAGTCGCTATGGTTATGTTTACTTGGTTAAACATAAACATGAAACCTTTGAAACGTTCAAAGCTTTCTAAAGTAAAAGTAGAAAATCAACTCGCCAAGACAACAAAGGCTTTCAGTCATGATTGAGGATGAAAGTACATGAGTCAAGAGTTTCTGGATCATCCAACACAACGTGAGATTGTCTCACAATTTACTCCTCCATACGCTCCACAAGATAATGGTGTGCATGAAAGGAGATATCGGACCCTGCATGACATAGTTCGATCTATGATGAGTCCTACTACTCTTACACTATCCTTTTGAGGGCATGCACTGAAATCTGCTGCTCGAATACTTAATATGGTTCCGACCAATAGGTTAAAAAGACACCATATGAGATATGGTGTGGGAAAGTCCCTAATTTGTCTTACTTGAAGATCTGGGGTTGTGAGGATCTCGTGGAACGAGACATGCCGAACAAACTTGAGCCCATATCTATCAAGTATATCTTCGTTACTATTTTACTTCCCAACTGAGAAAAAATTGTTGATACTCGGTATGCTGAGTTTCTTGAGAACAGTCTCATTTCACAAAGCAAGTGGGAGCACTATAGACTTTGACAAGATTCAAAGTGAAGATACACAACCTTCTGGTAACACTAGCAAATATCATTCAGAGGCTGGACATATAGATGTTGGACCACAGGATGATGTTGTTCCCATTCGTAGGTCCGCAAGGACACCTCATGCACCTGAACGATATAGATTTATGTCGATGCCGAGGAGCAAAGTTTCGAGGATCATAATGAACCTCCTAACTATCAAGTTGCATTATCGAATTTTGAATTCGAAAAATGACTTGAAGTTATGAATGCGAAAATGTAATCCATGATAGACAACCAAGTTTTGAACTTGGTTGATCTTTCTCAAACAGTAAGACTGTTGACATTGATGAGAATATACACACCTATAAATCTCTTCTAGTAACAAAAGGTTACACTCAATCCTACTGGATTGATAATGATGAAACCTTCTCGCCTGTTAATAAAGACATTAGGATTCTTATAGCCAAAGTAGTGTACTATGACTATGAGATTTGGTTTATGATGAAATCAAAACGTTTGTTTCACCTAAAACCCAAATTGAGCATGTGTATATATGAAAGCTAGTGGGAGCGTTGTCATTTCTCAAGTCATACATGCTGATGACATGTCACTCATGTGAAACAATATACCAATGCTACAAGATGAAAATCCTTGCTTGGAAAATGTTTTGACATGAAGGATTGTAGGGATACGACATACATACTTGGAGTAAAGATCTATAATGGTAGATCAAAGCAGTTAATTGGTTTAAGTCAAAGTGCTTACATTGACAAAATTCTAAACGGTTTAGAATGGTACTCCCAAACGAGGAAGTCCTTGTATGCCACACAATGTAAACTTGAGTGAGACTCAAGGACCTTCCACATCTGATGTGGTGAAGCGAATGAATGTAATCCCCTATGAATCGGCTATTCCATTCATCATGTACGCTGTAAGGAGCACTAGGCCAAATGTAACGTCCTTAGGGGACCTTACTAGAAAATACCGACAGAATCCATGAGAGAGTCACTGGATTGCTGTTAAGAACACATTGAAGTATTTTGAAATACTGGATATATGTTCCTTGGCTATGGTGGAGATACCGAACTAAAACTAAGTATACTTGAAATACTTATGTTGGTTTTGAAATAGGTCGTGATGACGCTAGATCCTATTTACGAAGGTTCACTACATTCGAATATTATCGAGATATATGAAATTCGTTCTCTTAAAGTTCAAACAGATAACTAACTAGCTGACGTTTCATCGAACTCAATGTCTTGTACCAAACATATTGAATATGAATGGAACGTTGGATTTCGACAAGCTAGTAGTTTCATGTAAATCTGTTTTAGTATTTGGATAATGGAACTGCGAGCAGTTTATATTGGAATAAATTGATATATTTGATATGATCGTTTTTATATGAATATCTACTGTGTTCTATATTTGCATGTTTATATCCTTGAATATTTACTGCGTTTTATATTCTAAATTGTCCATTGTCATATTACTAATATGGGAATATTATTAAGACAAATCTGAGGGCATTGATGACATCATCTTAGTATGACTAAGGATGATGAAGTCAAACTCACATGTTGTTCATTGTGATGCACAATTGGACTGACCCAACCTATGAGAAATCACTTCCTGGATTTATGTCACAAGTGAATCTCACATAGGCTTTGTCGCTTATCCTCTGACTTGTACGGCCGTACCCAAAGGTAATCAAGATGAATCTTGATTGGTTTGGTAATCTACTTCAATGTATAGATCGAGAAACAGAATCGTTGAAATTTTAAATTGACATTAATCCTTGTCTAAAATTCAACATGGTATTAGTAACAAAAGGATAACTGATTGAAAAACTTTGAACCTGGACTTTTCTGAAACTCACTCATGTAATTCTAGGAGCATTGGCGGGTTGCTAGACTCTAACCTTTGCTTGTATAACTACTTGATTGTTATGACGTGCGCAAGTGGGAGCTGTTGGAATATGCTTCACGTTCATAACATATAGTTATATGGCTAGACGTATGTGAGCCTAAAGGGTCACACACTTATACACCAAACACCATTTAATATATATAATGTAATTAGGGTAATTACATTATTTATATAAACTATGATTACTTGGCTAGTTATGTTTTAATTAATTGTTAAGTTAAAAGGTATTAGTGAGTAATCTAAAGAATCAAAAGTACAAGGGGCTAAGTGTCATATCTCATAACTTGTAATTAGGGAATATATACTTAGATTAGGGAGTAAGTTTACTAACCCTAATCCTCCCTCTGCCCCTTGAGACATACGGCCGTAACCTAAAAAACAAATGAAAAAGGGGTGTCGTTTTTGTGCTGTGTGTGCGACGCACAAACAAAAAAAACAAAGATATACTTCCTCTTTTTATTTTGATTGAAAACGTGTACAAAGGAAAACAAATCTTGAGTTTTCTTAAATATGTTGTCACGTGGAATCAAGGGTTTGGTTTTTGATTTTGATTCTTGACCAAGGGACTAGCATCCTATTTGTTGTTCTTGATATGGTGTAGTGTGGATACCATTAGAGGAATTATACATTGAATTCTTGGAGTTCTTCTTCCTCATTCATTGGAGTAATCAAAGGCTTCAAGGAATCAAGGGTATGATCTTCATACTAAACTCTTTATCTTTATTGCTTAATTAGATTGTCAATATGTAGATCCGTTATTAGTGATTTAATAAATTATTTCCGCTGCATTTTACTTTGATTAAACCGTAAATCACTAACACATTGTGTTGCATGCCTAAAAGGTAAGCAGCATAAGACTTCTCATAAGTCCAAATCAATCAACTCTATTTCTAACCCATTGCAGCTACTTCACATGGACTTATTTGGGCCTACTAATGTGATGAGTATAGGAAAGAAGCAATACCGTTTAGTCATTACTGATGATTTTTCCAGATTTACTTGGGTGTTCTTTCTCAGGACTAAAGATGAAACAAGTGAAATAATAAAAAACCTAGTAATCAAGCAGGAAAATACAAGAGATCTCAAAGTCAAAGCTATCAGATGTCATAATGGCACTGAATTTAAAAATGAAAATCTAATATCTTTTTGTGATCTTAAAGGTATTGACAGGCAGTACAGCTCTCCTAGAACTCTTCAACAAAATGGTGTAGCTGAAAGAAGAAATACAACAATCATTGAAGCAGCCAGATCTATGCTTGCAGATGCAAAATGACCAATAACTTTTTGGGCTGAAGCTGTTAATACTGCATGTTATGTCCAAAACAGAGTATTAATAGTAAAGCCTCACTTCAAAACACCATATGAACTGTTTAATAAAAGAAAACCATCAATAAGCTTTCTAAAATCATTTGGTTGTCCTTGTACTATTTTAATTACAAGAGAACAAATTGGTAAATTTGACTGCAAAGTAGATGATGAATCTTTGTAGGATACTCAACACAAAGTAAAGCTTACAGAGTATTCAACAAAAGGTTAAGGATCATTGAAGAAAGTGCAGATGTATCCTTTAATGAAAATCTTATGAATGAAAATGGAAATGGTCCAGATTGGTTGTTTAATATTGACTCACTAACAAAATCTCTTGATTTTAGTTTCAACCTTAATGCAGGTGAATCAAACAATCAACCTCCTAAAAGAGGATCATCACTATCTAATGGAAATCAAAATCCATTGCAGTATATCATTGTTAATACTGATCCTCCAGTTGATACTGAGGACAGTAACAACTTTGATAATACCAGAATTACTAATGTCAGTAACAACTCAGAATCTCAAAACTCTGAAGAAACAAGCGATAATACTGACACCAGTAGGAATTCAAAATCACAAGATTTCAATAACAATCAAGTTAATACTGGTACCAGTATTAATGATGAAAATCAAGTAGATAACTGGACTGATGCACAACTCTCTGAATCAAATGAATCAAACCTTGAAAGTCAAGTTATTGTTGATAAAGTTCCTACCACAAGAGCTCAAAAGAACCATCCTATAGACCAAGTTCTAAGTGATGTAAACTCAGAGATGCAGACAAGAAGCAAATTCAGGTCAAATAATTGCAATATTAGTTTAATTATTAATTAATGCTTGTTTGCATGCTTTCTATCTCAGGAGGAACCCAAGAAAATTCAACAAGCATTGAAAGATTCAAATTGGATTGAAGCAATGCAAGAAGAACTACTTCAATTCAAATTACAAGTTGTTTGGACACTTGTACCTCTTCCAAAAGGAAAAAGAGCCATTGGAATACGATGGATCTTCTGAAACAAAAAGGATGAAAGAGGAATAGTGATCGAGAACAAAGCAACACTTGTAGCCCAAGGATACACTCAAGAAGAATGAATATACTATGATGAAGTATATGCTCATGTAGCAAGAATAGAAGCAATCAGAATATTCCTGGCATATGCATCATTCAAAAAGTTCAAGGTCTATCAAATGGATGTAAAGAGTGAATTCCTGTATGGGAAAATAGAAGAAGAAGTATATGTCTGTCAACCTCCAGGATTTGAAGATCCCGATCATGGTGATTATGTGTTCAAATTGGACAAAGCTCTATATGGCCTACATCAGGCACCAAGAGCTTGGTATGACACACTGTCGTCATATTTGTTGAAAAACAAATTTAGAAGAGGAGCCATTGACAAAACTCTATTCACAAAGAAGGTCAAAGAAGACATTCTACTTGTTCAAATATATGTAGAAGATATCATCTTTGGATCCACAAATGATCAACTGTGCAAAGAATTTGAAGAACTTATGCAGATCAAATTCAAAATGAGTTCTATGGGTCCAATGAACTTCTTTCTTGGACTCCAAGTTAATCAAAAAGCAGATGGTATTTTGATTAATCAATCAAAATATGTCAAAGACATCTTGGAAAAGTTTTCAATGAAAGACTGCAAAAGTGCAAGTACACCTATGGAAACTCACAAATACCTACATCCTGACATTGAGGGGGAGGATGTAGATGAACACTTGTACAGATCAATGATAGGTTCTTTAATGTATTTAACTGCATCAAGACCTGATATTATGTATAGTGTGTGTGTGTATGTGCCAGGTATCAAGCAAAACCAAAGGAACTTCACTTGCAGGCTGTCAAAAGAATGTTCAGATATTTAAAAGGAAAACCATCACTTGGATTATGGTATCAAAATGACTCACCATTTGAATTAACTGCATACACTGATAGTGGTTATGGTGGAGAATGCTTGGATAGAAAATCAACAAGTGGTGGATGCCAATTCTTTGGACCAAGACTTGTGTCATGGCAATGCAAGAAGCAAACAAATGTTTCAACATCTTATGCTGAAGCAGAGTACGTAGCTGCATCTGCATGCTGTGCTCAAGTGCTATGGATTCAGAATCAACTAATAGACTTTGGTATCTCTATCCTTAAAACTCCTATCTTTATTGATAATCAAAGTGCAATTAGTATTGTGAATAATCCTAGTAAAACATTCAAAAACCAAACATATTGAAATCAAATTCCATTTTATAAGAGATTGCAATGAAAAGAAATTAATTAAAGTAGTTAAAATTCATACTGATCATCAACTAGCAGATCTTTTTACAAAAGCATTTGATGTAGGGAGGTTTAGCTTTTTGGTTAACAGTATTGGAATGATTTTTATAAATTAATTTCATAATTTCCTCATATGTAAAGTTTTTGTAAATTGTTTTTCAAATTCTATGCTTTTTTTTCTACTGGTTATTCATTAGTACAGATTGTATTTACAAGTTACTACTGATTAGTTAGTTTAAAGTATAAAATCTCAGTTACTACTGATGTTTCATACTACTGGTACTTAGTTACTACTGATCAGTACTTTTCAACAAAATTCAATGAGTTTACCATTCTATCCTCCATGAAAATAGCTGTTATGCTATGATTCGAAGGGTATTTATGTTATTTTGCAGGTTAATTCGAAAATTATAAATAGCCGAAATCGATTAATCAAGCATTATCCAAACCTCGATCTGCTAAACCCTACGATAAACCCTAATTGTGAAATCGCTTAAAACCGACATCCAGTAACAAATCCAACCTTTCACTACCAAAATTCTCAAGCAAACCAAAATTCTAACTAAAAATCTCAACATCGATTAAAAATGGCAATGATCAAACCTCTATCTGTATCAACTGATCTAAAATACTGTGAATTTCACAATACGATCGCATTCTTGAAGAATCCAGATGGAATCAGAGATTTTAGGGAAATTGTGATGTTTCTCAAACACTCATCAATCAAATATGCTCTCACCGCACAACCTACAATCTATGAAAGACACCTTGTTACTTTTTGGGAAACTGCAGCGCATATAAATGAGGGAAATACATCCAAGATCAAATCCATAGTAGATGGCAAAACAATATTCATGACAAAACAATATATCCGGCAACATGTACAACCTCATGATGAGTCAAGTATATCTCTACTACCTAAGGAGGATCTTGTTGAAAATTTAATAAAAATGGGGTATGAAGGAAAACAAAACATTGTCACTGATATTGGCATATTTATACATATTTAAATCCGCCAATATTATGTAATTTATGCTTGTTTGGTAAGGAAAGTACTTTATTTATACCTAAATGTATGTTATTTGTGAATTACAGGTTAAAGCTCCAAAATACACAAGAAACGAGCCAAAAACGTGTTAAAACGAGCAAGTCTAGAAATCTACTACAACTCAGAGCTGATACCGTACAAGATACCACTTATATGGCCACATTTGAGGAATTAAATGGACGGCCTAATATTGTATGGTGGCCACGAAAATTCAATTAAAATGGACAAGCTAGTCACAAAATAAAAGGCTACGGCCCAAATATATTCATATTGGAAAAAAAAAAGGCAATTTGGATTAAAATAAAAGAAGCCCACGTGATAACACATTAAAAAAGAGTTTTGTCACAATTAATTCAAAGGGGGGATTCATTTGACACATACCATAGCCGCAAGGCTGCACCTTTTGACGGCTGGACGAACGCAAAAACAGAAAAGAAACCCTGACGCTCGAACGGACGAAACCTAGACCTAGAAGGATTCTATCATAGTGAATATCATCTCCTACCAGTTACAGTTACCCAATTTCGTTTGTTTTATTAAATTTAATCTCTTCTAGTTTAATTTAATTCTTTTAATTAATAGTTTAAATAAATAAAAATAAAAACCCTTTTTATAATTAATTGTCTCAGGTTAATTTACTAAGTTCTAGCTTACGAGTTAGCTTAACTGTTCCCTGAGGAAACGATACCTTGTTTACTTACCTTCGCTATACTATCCGCGATTAGGTCATACTTGCCTAAGAGTGTGGTAGTCTAGATTAGGTGTAAATTAGATATGAAATTTTATAACTAGATTTTGCACATCAAGTTTTTTGGCGCCGCTGCCGGAGAATGGTTGCTTGATTTTGTAGATTAGAACTTAGTTTATTAATTGATCCTCGTCTAAGAATTTGTTCTTGGACGAGTTAATTGCTTTATTTCTTTTATTTTGATTTTTATATTTTATTATTATATTATTTCACACAGGTGCATTCTATAGTTTGTTTTGCTCCCTTGCAGTTTATTTTTCTTTACAGGTTATTACTCAATGGGGGATGCAGAACAACCAATGTGGATAACGATGCACATAGCACCGAAAGCTCCTGTTCCTGCTATTAGGAGACCAGATATCACGGGGCTAGATTTTGAGATCAAGGGCCAATTTCTAAGCATGGTCCGTGAGCTAAATTTCGACGGTAAAATATACAATGATCCCTACCAACACGTAGAAGATTTCCTAGATATCTGTGAATTGTTTAAGCAACAGGGTGTATCAACTGATGCAATCAGACTCAGATTGTTTCCCTTCAGCCTCGTTGGAGAAGCAAAAGTCTGGTTAAGATCATTGGAGCCAGATTCCATCACTACATGGGAGGAACTCAGAAGCCGGCCTATCCTGTATTATTTTCCACCGGCTAGAGCTGAAAAAATTAAAATTGACATTATGAGTTTCCAACAGGATGCAGGTGAAACACTATCTGAAGCTTGGGAGAGGTTCAAGAGGTTGGTAAGAACGTGCCCGAACCATGGTTTCCAGAAAGGTAACATTGTTCAAATATTTTATGGGGGATTAGATTACACATCTCGCTCAACACTCGACTCATCTAGTGGAGGTGTATTCTGGTACAATACCCCCACTGCTGGTTACCAACTCTTGGAAGACATGGCGATGCACAACCTGGAATGGACGTTAGACAAGCAAACCATGCAAAACAAAGCTCCATTCAAAGCCATTAACGAAATTTCACGTGAAGAAGTGGCAATCTTGAAAAACAACCAAAAGGTATTTCAATGAAAAATAGATAAATTAATTGCTTCTTTACATGCTTTTCATGTTGGATGCGATAAACCGATGGTGACTGAGGATGAAGTGCATAGAAATTTCAATTATGCCCAAAGTCAGGACCAATCTGGTTTCTACCAACACAATCAAGGCAATCCTCCTAATGAAAGCATCCCCGATCCAAGAGAAATCCCCGACTCGAGAGTAACATCGTTAGAAAATCTTGTGGAAAAAATTATAATCGGACAGGAAAAGATGAATGAGGAAACGATACCTTGTTTACTTACTTTCGCTATACTATCCGCGATTAGGTCATACTTTCCTAAGAGTGTGGTAGTCTAGATTATGTGTAAATTAGATACGAAATTTTATAACTAGATTTTGCACATCAAGTTTTTGGCGCCGCTGCCGGGGAACTACGACAATCTGCAAGAAACCAATAGGCCTCGGTGCAGAACTTGGAACGAGATGTAGGGATGACGACACAATTAATATCTGAACTACCACAAGGCGTTATACCTCACAAAACTCAGGGGAACCCAAAGAGAAGTCCTGATGCTTATGCTCAAGTGAACATGATAACTACCCGAGATGTTAAACATGTAAGTTCATCGTTTGTCAAAACTAATGAATTATCTGATGTACAGGATGAAGAGGAAGCATCAAGAGACGACACAGTGACGGAGGAAGCCCAAACTGAAGAAGAGCCTGAAATTGAAGATGATGACGAGGAGGAAGACATCCAAGATGTCATAGAGCTGTTATATATCGACGAGAACGAATCAGAAGAAGAAGCGGAATTCGAGTAGAGTAAGACCGAAGAGAAGCCGAAGGATAAAGTTATTACACGTGACATTGTTGATAATTCTTGCTTTCATGATGAATCCACTAATGATGATCTCGCCGCTGATTTAGAAAATTTCTTGATGTCTGATGATCATGAGTATGACAAGCTGGGTGATGTGCCTGATTCCATATACCCCGATGATATGATGAGAGAGCTCGAAGAACTCCTATATGCTGACGCCTCAGGTGCCCAAAAGACCGACAGAGTCTTCGAGCAAATCCCTCCAAAAGAGAATAATGAAAAAGAATCATCTCTCAAATATAAACCGACTCCGAAGCCCAAACCATTTCCAATCTTTGAAAATCATCTGAATCTTAAACCTAAACCGCCTCGTACTCATTTTGAGCACGTTTTCCTTTCAAAACAAAATCTCAAAAACCATTTGACTCTCGAACTTAAACCGCCGCCTACTCATCTTGAGTATGCCTTCCTACAAGAGTTCAGCATCGAGGATCGCTACAAACATGTTATAGAAACCATACCCATAAATCACCTATGTGGACTCGAAAAACTAATTCTTAAAGAACTCTACGAACACATCGTCGAGGACACATTGTCCAACGAGTTCTTACATATAGTAGAGTCGAGACTAAAAGTTGAAACTTATTGTGAATCTGGTACTGAGGCCATAAAGTTTTTAGTTAAAAATCACGAAGGGCTAAGTTGCAACCATTTTGGGCCGAGTGACATCGTTGATAAGGGCCGTCCGGTAATCTACCCCAAGTAATCTAACTTGGGAGCGAGTCAAGCTCAGGACTCGGAAATAAACGAAGCGCTTCTCGGGAGGCAACCCGTGTTTTTATTTTTATTTTTTTTTCTATTTTGTTTGCTTTTATTTTGTTTTGTGTTTTCTTTTTGTGATAGGAACTTGGATCGAGCTGAATGACTGCTAGATGAGGATGCTTGGATGATGATGCTGTGTGGAATCTGCACAAAGCACCCCCAGGGAGTACCCTTCCTTTTACCTATTTACTTTTACCCGTTAGTTTAAAATTTTATTGCATTGAGGACAATGAAAATCTTTAAGTGTGGGCATGGGGGGTGAGTTCCACCACTTGTTGAAGTTCTCTAGAAAATCATCTAACTACACAAAACCATTTTAATTAGCAAAATTTTTTTATGACATATTCAATGCTTTAGAAACAATTTTGGAAAATAAAGTTCAATTTAAAGGGCAAAATTTTACCTAGCTTTCATGTGTCAATTTTTGTGGCTTTTCATCGATCTAATTATCTTTTTAACTCGTTAATTAAACCACTTATTAACTTGGAAATTTTGAAATGTCTTGTAAAATCTATAAGAATTGTCTTTTAGAAAATTAAGATTAGCAAAGCTAGCTCCCGATGACATTAGGTTGGATTAAGAGCTTTTAGTTTACGTGAATAAATTGCTAAATAATATAAATGAAAAATTTGAGAATCGGTGAGAATATTCATCCGGCCTTGTGCTCCCGACAAGTACGCCCGAGGGGTCCTTCAAACCTAGCATTCTAAGGTCAACCGATCTGGACATGTTGGTCAAAAGTCTTTTACGCGGGTTCACAATGTAAGCTGAGGTTCGAATCGATTCTTGAATAAATACCTAATTAAATACTCAGGGAGAACAATTAACCGGCCTTGGGTTCCCGACAAGTAAGCTCGCGGGGTCCTTTAAACCTAGCATACTTAGGTCAACTGATCTGGATATGTTGGCTGAAAGTCTTTTACGCGGGTGCTCAAAGAAAGTTGCGGTTCTCTCTTCCAAACAAAATAAATAAATAAATATTAATAAACATGCAAAGCATGTATGAAAGAAATGAAAAATAAGTAAAGAAATAAATAAGCATGCAAAGCATGAATAAATAAAGCAAATAAGCTATGAAATGAATAATTAAACTAAATTTTCTTAATTTAACCTTATTAGTTGGGTAATTGTTTATAAAGATGGTATTTATAGGTTATGCAAGGATTGATTAGGATCTAAGTTAAAAGTAGTATAATTAGCATAATTAAAGATTTGATTAGATTTGTGATAAGTTAGTTAAATAAGTACACAAACTTGGGCATAAAATCTAGATGAAATTTTAACTACTAAATTGTTCTCAGTTCTGAAAATTGTTGTGCGGGTATGAATGATGATTGAGATAATTGTCAATTATGTTGATTTGATATTTACCTAATTGATTTTTTTAATGATGGTTTGCTTGAGGACAAGCAAAGTTCAAGTGTGGGCAGTCACTTTTCAAAAAAAAAACTTCTTTCTCACCAATGAAAATTTTTGGTTCATACCATTCAACATTGTATTGCTCCTAAAAAGAGCACTTGGAATGAGTTCAACAGATCAATAGCTTCTGCTGTTGTTTGTTTGAGCACAGACCAAGTGTTTAATTTTTCAAAAATGATATTTGATGAAATGCTTGGAAACTTATCATCTTCAAAATTTTTAATGTATACAAGATTTATTGCCCATATTTTAAACTGTGAGATTCCAGATCTTACTAAAACAAAAGAAATTTTTACTGCACCTTCTCTAAATAAAAAGGTTTTTTCAAACATGAGAAGGCAATTTAAATTTTCAGTAAGGGTTACACCCTTGTTTTCAAACATGATCCAAGATCATCCCCTAACTGGAGAAGGCTCAAATCAACCCATTGAACCCAACCCACTCCATTACCAAATATTGCAGCCCAAATAGAACCCAGGCCACTCAAACAACCTCACCACAAGATGTCCTGAATGTGTCCCAGGTACATGATATAGAACCTCATAGTGTTACTCTTCACTCTTTGGTAAACCTACCCAAAAGCTAAATAATTTCTTCAAAAAGGACACCAGGGGACCCATTGAGTCAGACCCCAAACTCCAAGAGTTGACTTCCAAGGAGGAGAGAAGTCATGGGGAAAGGGCTCTCACTACTAATGTACCAAAGGTTGGTGCACAGGACAGTGAGAACATCATTAGGACCCAGACCCCGGCAACTTTAAGTGATGAATCCTCATTTGAGGAGCATTTAAAGGACCCCGGTGCCAAGAAACCACAAGGGGAGATACTTCTGCTTCTGCTAGGTAGAAGAGAGTATCTAAATCACCCAATGAATCACCAAGAAGTGATGAGGGTAGTGTGAAACCAATTGATTTGACTGATAGGATGGAAAACCTTGAAACCACTGTACAAAATTGCCAAATTCTTATCAATAATCAAGGAAGAACCATGAGCTACATGAAACACTACATCAACACTATGAATAGAAGGATGAAGAGATTTGAATATAGGCTTCAAAAGCAATCATCCATGATCAGAAAATTGAAGAGGAAGGTTGATTGTAGTGATGCTCAACAAATTGAGATCACTAAGGGGGGAGAAGGATCAAATTCAAGGAATGATAGATACTTCTATAGCAGCAGCAGCCTCCCTCTTAAATTTAAAAGAAGCTCATGGCGAAACAGGTCAAAGTGATGAAGACTTTGATAGAGGAGTCAAAAGCATGGATGAAGATGTATTTGTGTCTGCACATCAATCTCCAGCAGCAGAACAATTACCCCCTTCAATTACTACTGAGGTAATAGAGAAAACTGAGGTACTTAATACTGATCCTATTGAAGAAGACATACAAGAAGCATCGTCAGTATTAAACACTACAACCGTAGCAACAAATATACAAGTTACTACCGATGTCACACCAGTAGCAACTACAGAAAAACCTTACCAGTAGTAGACTCCTCCAACTCACAAATGAGACTTTACACACCTTTCAACATTAAAAAACCTAATACCAGTAGTAACTATATTGGTTACTACTGAGTCTGTAGCAGTAACAACACAAGTACCAGTTATTATCGATTCAGCAGTAGTAACTACAACACCAGCAATAACAGAAACTGTTATTCCAGATTTTAACGCTGATGGTAACTGGGCAGAGGTAGATGAATGTGAATTACCTCCTCACCCCAAAATCTTATCGGAAAATGAAGTTCATACCCTTGCACCTACATTTGCTATAGAACCAGTTGTGGATATGAAATATACACCACCTCCACAGTGCATTGGAAAAGGAAAAGATATTTTTGATGATAACATACCACACAGAGCACTGGGTCATCACATGGTAAATAAAATCAACCATGTTAGATCTTTAAAAGAAGATCATGAAAAGATGAAAAGAAGAAGATATCATCAAAAAATGTGCTAAGACAGCTGAGCTTGAAGCAAAGAAGAAAGCTAATCAAGAAATAATTGCAGCTGGGGCCATACAAGAAATTGAAGAATTTCTTCAGACAGATCAACAAGAAGAACTAAACAAAATAAAGAAAATTGAAGAAGAAAGACCGAATCTTCTTAAAGAACAAGTAAAAGAATGTAAAAGATTGAAAGTTGTTATGCCTGGAACATTTTCAGAAGAAAGAAAAGGCATAGTTGAATATCTTAAGACAAAAGGACATCGTGCAATGTCCTTTGGAAGAATGAAACTCATAAACATTGTAGAAAGATTTTTTACTGAGAAAAAGAAGGAATTGACTGAAGAGATCAAAACAGATGAATCTATAAATATAAAGAAAATTGATCCTAAGTCTGTACTAAGCATAATGACTTTGATTGGTGAATCTTCCAATATAGCTTCAAGAAAAAGGAAGATGTCTGATTCTTCAGAATCAACTCAAAAGAAAATCAAAACAACTCTCGCAATAATTGAAGACCCTCAAGCTCCACAACAGAACAATCCCATTGTCAACTGGAGGGTGAAAAATAACATCATTGAAATTGCTAGAAAAGACAAGTTCATTCAAAGATTTAAAGCTTGGAAACCAATGATCATGTCCCTGAACAGAGAAAATGTCTTTACTATGCTTAATATAGGAAAACCAAGAATGACAAATAATCAATGGAGAAATCAAGGATCTGTATACTTAACAGAAATCTTTGAAGCTGCATTCTATCCAGATAGGTATTCTGAAAGAATTGAAAATGAAGAACATCTCTTAACTTGGAATGTTCTTCCAACTGTCAACATGTACTTCTTAAAAAGGACCAACAAAAATTGTGAACTATACTTAATGGAAAAAGACTACAAACACTTAAAGAAGACATTATATCAAGTCATATGATGTTCATTCATTAGACCTAATGATCCAATAATGTATGCTGAAAAGTATAAACAATTGCTTCAAAAGAACAAAGCTTATGTGGATGAACAAAGAAGACTGAAAGAGTTAAGAGAAAGAGAAGGAAAAGAGAAAAGAGAAAGGGAAGAGAAAGAAAAAGAAACTTGATTAATTCAAGAAGAATTAATAAGTTTAGGGGGAGATTGTTAGGATAAATTAGAGTTAATACTGATTTTATGATTGTTACTGATGCTGCAGATACTACTGATAAACTTCTTATTTGCTGCTAATGAGTTGATACTGATCATACAATTACTACTGAAGACATAACTTACTATTGATCTCTTTCATTACTACTGATCGTTCAAAGTTGATGCTGATCAAGCTATTTTCAGAGATTATCGAGTCCGAGATCTTAGGAAGTTTGTTTTAGAAGATCATATCTGTTTAAATTGTAATCTAGTCCTAGAATAACTAGGGTAAATTGTTAGGCTTCAAGGACTATTATAAATAGTTCCTTATGAATTGTAAACATACGTGTGTATTGTTATTCGTTCGATCAATATACATTGAAGCTTTTTGTGATAATTATGTGTTCTTATTATTCATATAATTATTTATAGTTTATCATACAATTCTTGTTAATCACAATAGTGTTAATCCACTGTAACTTCTCATTGTGAGTAGATTTGTGATTCTAATAACTGTCTTAGTTATTCGATTCTAACACTAATGATATTAATCCTTCTGTTATAATGGGGTAAGCAATGCATCCATTTAGGACGATGTAGCAATTGAAATGATTATTTTAATTTAGCAATAGTTAGGTTTGAGTTTTTGCTTTAAATGATTTCTGTTGTCGTTTTATTCTTGAAGGCTTTTGTGAAAGGTCAAAGTCAAGATCTTACTTTAAGAGTGTTCAAGACTAATTCAAGCGAATGAGATGTATGAATATCTCTTCTATTTTCTTTTACTTTTTCATTTTTCATTTTCTGTTCTCACAATGTATTTTACTTTTATTGATTATTTAAAAGGGTCAAGACTGATTATCATGGAACAAAACAAGTATAACATTATTAAGTATGCTGTGTTTTTTATTTATATTTTTTTTTATTTATTGTAATTTTTTAATAATCTGCAAGTCTGCGTTAGTTCACTTTAATAAAGTGTTTTATTTATAATCTATGTATTACTTATTTTAAAATGGTAGAGATTAGTGGTGCAGGACATGACATATATCAAGGATCTGCAAATCAACTGAATTGTAAGTATTAGAATTTTTAGTTCAAGTTATTGGAAATCAATTTGTTTCATTGATTTGAATTTTTTACAATACATGATATATATACATGATAAAGACTAACTAACTATGTTAGGATAATCACTAATAATAATACAAATATTCTAAGGATCTTTATCTAGTTTACAAGATATACACTATGTTTAATACACCCCCTCAGTCAGAACGGTAGAAATTGCGGACGTTTAGACTGTCTCGAAATGATGTAAATAGGGGTTTAGGGAGTCCTTTTATGAAGATATCCGTAAATTGGTGAGACGACGGAACATGCAATACTCGAATTTGGCCTAGTCGTACTCGTTCCCGGACAAAATGAATGTCAAGCTCGACATGTTTCGTTCGTTGATGTTGAACCGGGTTCCCCGTGAGATAAATGGCGGATATGTTATCACAAAAAATCACAGTTGATTGTTTAATGGGCACTTGTAGCTCAAAAAGTAAATTTCGAACCCATGTAGTTTCTGCAACGGCATTTGCAACTGCTCGGTATTCAGCCTCTGCGCTAGATCTGGATACTGTAGGTTGGCGTTTTGAGGACCATGATACGAGGTTGTCTCCGAGAAACAAGCGATACCCGGATGTTGATCGTCTTGAGTCTGGGCATCCCGCCCAATCGGCATCGGAATAAGCTGTGAGAGAATGAGATTTTGAGGAAGAGATGCTCAGACCGTGGTCAATTGTGCCTTTGATGTACCGTAGAACCCTTTTAAGCATGTTGTAATGTGGATCGCGTGGAGAGTGCATAAATAGACAAATTTGCTGAACGGCATATGCGATATCCGGACGGGTAATGGTTAAATATTGCAGGGCTCCGGCTAGTTGTCGGTATTGTTGCGGATTTGACATTAGCGCGCCACATGTTGCACTTAATTTACCGTTAGTATCAACTGGAGTGGTTGTAGGATTGCACGACGACATATTTGCCCGAGATAAAATTTCTTTGGCATATTGTGACTGAGATAAAAACAACCCTTGTTTATTTCGGGTAACATGAATGCCAAGAAAGTGATGTAGCGGCCCCAAATCTCTCATAGCAAACTCATTTGACAAAGTATGAATAATAGTGGTTAGTAATGAGTTGTTAGAGGCCGTCAAAATAAATAGACCGTCTCCTTTCCATGATTCATAATAAATAAAGAGGTGTCACATTTGCTGCTAGTGAATCCTTTAGTATGGAGAAATGTGGCAAACCGTTGGTACCATGCTCTTGGGGCCTGTTTTAAACCGTATAAAGATTTACGTAAGCGACGCACATGGTGCAAGTTACGGGGGTCAACAAAGCCTGGCGGTTGGTGCATAAACACAGTTTCAGTTAAGTGTCCATGAAGAAATGCATTCTTCACATCTAATTGGTGGATAGGCCATGAGCGTGAGGTGGATAAACTAAAAACGCTACGAATAGTAGTCGGTTTTACCACAGGGCTAAAAGTCTCATAGCGATGGTGGGTGGTTGGTTTGGGCAGGAGGTGTGTAAGGTGTTATAGTAGGTGCAAGTGGTGGGGGTCGGGGCTGAGGTGTGGACGGTGGGGGTGGGGGTGGAGGTGGTGGAGGTGGATGAGGGGCAGTCGGTGGGGGTGGCTGTGGGGGTGGCGGTGGAGGCTGAGTGGCAGCGGGTGGGGTTGGGGGTGGGTTTTGGATATTATCGAAAAGTTGAGGAGGGAAATGTAGGAAAACCTAGTAGGATTCACATGGCGGAACTTGAATCCCACATTCCGGATCATTACTAGTCAATGACATCACAAGAAGAATAATATGAAGAACATTACCTTTAGATTGCTAAAGAATGATCCACCTCTACTGCACAACCTGAACACGCTGCAAGACCGCGTTGTACCAACAAAGCAATACACAAAACCGTGTATGTGTGTATCCGTCGAGCTTCGATCGCCAAAACCCGAAGAACCCTATGGGGTTCTTCTTTCGTTCGTACGGCCGAGAGTGGGGAGGGATTATTAGGGTATTGAGTGTGTAATGTGATTAACCCTTAAACCCTTGTCCTTTAGTCCTTATTTATAAGGATCTAAGTTATAGTTTAAGTCCTTGGAGTTTAATTATGATTACTCTCATAATTAAAATTCTTATTAACACTTTAAACCCTTGGACTTTTACTTAATTAATTGTCTATTAATTAACTGTCCATTAAATATTTAACTTGATAGTTAACCTTCCTCTTAAATATTAATTAACTTATTATTATTTATTCTCTTCTTTATAATTAACTTAACTAGTTAATTATTCCACACAACTTACTTTATTCGGTTGTCCATTATTGGGTGTGTAGTGGTGTGACCCTTTAGTGCCTTATAACATTGGACACGGTGACACGTGTACTTATCTGTGCACATAAATCCTTCAGACTCCCACTTGTGCAAGTTAAGTATCACTTACTGATCATCGTTGGCCTAAAGCGGTCCCTAGCCATACATTTAGGATAACCACATTATAAGAACTCTTACATCCAGAGATAATATTCATAAATGAATAACACTAACAGATTTTCCTTTTGCATCATGATATTTCTTAATTAGAGTAATAGACATGGAGCAGGGATCTTGTTCTATATACTCGAATTTTCTCGACACTAATTTCGACTTACTGCAGTTACGGATTACCGAATGATCCAATCATTCTCCGGGCGCAGCCACGAATTTCAGTAGTGTTAATCGTCGAGCGGCCATGAAATATCTCTTCTATTTAAAGAAGGTGCAAATTCCATCTTGACAATTTGCGTTATCTTGCCCACGATTTCCGCTGTCTTAGTCAAGTTCCTAATGATCACCCTTTTACGGTGTGACGTTAGATAAATGCTAAAGATCAGAAGTCACCGTGTCTCAAACCAAATGTCTCAGGTCTTTTGGTCACGTCTAAGGTTTAGCAAACTCTGTAAACATTTATGAATATTTATTTTAACAAAAGTTGTTTCTCTATTTAATAACTATGAATAGATAAATATTCATAATGGTATTAACTTTAGAATCTAGCTCCCACTAAATTCAAGCAACCACAGACATTTAGATACTCAAAACTTTGTGCATCAAGGATAGGTTTAAAACATGTTAAGAATAGATAATGTGAAAATATTACGTAAAACTTTCTATTTCAATCCCATGAAATGTGATTACATAATGTATCGATTTCAAACATATATATGGTTCATAATCAAAATTACTAGCTACCAATATCTAGGTACTGCATGCCTATAACATGTGCATGTTTCTCATGCTTTGGCCCAGCTAGTGGTTTTATCAACGGGTCAACAACGTTGTCATGCGTTGGTATTTTCTTAATTATAATGTCACCTTCTCTAACATACTCACGTATGAGGTGATATTTTTGTTAGAATTCGTGACTTTAATCATAGATGATTAAACTGTTAGAATCGCGACCTTAATCATAGATGATTAAACTGTTGGATTCGTGGTAGCTTAATCATAGATGATTAAACTGTCGGATTCGTGGAAGCTTAATCATAGATGATTAAACTGTTGGATTCGTGGCAGCTAAATCATAAGTGATTATTTGTCAGAATTAGTGCCCACCGACACACGTGTTCGAGTATCATGGCCGATGATGTGCGAACCTATCAGGTCACACGCCGGGGGAATTCCTTTCCGATAACACTTAAAAGAGAAGAGATAAATAAATATGTTGGGAGAAATTAAAGTAGCTTTTATTTCATTGGACCATTTAATGGTCCAATGCATGTAAAGGAAAGCCACTACTTTCTCCACATGCTTGCTTTAATTCCATTGGACCACCTTTTGGTCCAATGCATGTTGACCTTTTCCACCCACCTCCACTTGCTCTCTTATCTATATAAGAGAGGTGTGGGAGGTTGTTTAAAGCTAATGCAAAAATCGTTTTTCTCTCTAAATACAAGTGTTTGGTTGCCAAAATTCTAAGATAGTTCTTGAGCATTTTCGGTGTCGGGTTAGCAACTTGAAAGGAATCGCTTACTTGATGTGGATCAACGGTAGAGGGGAACGATTACGTGACCATCATCCATCAAGGAGTTCATCACTATCTTGCGAGTGTCTTCGAGGGTATGATGTTCTCTCCTTCTCCTTTGTTGCACGATTTGGGTTTAGAGATTCGGTCATTGGTGGATCTTGGTGGTTAAATTAAAATTTTCAATATACGTTTCCGCTGCGTTTTCGAACTCACCAAAATCCAATAGTGGTATCAGAGCCTACTCTAACCGAATCGTGCACATTTCGGGCTTGAAAAACGATTTGAGGATCGGTTTTGCCAAATTTTAGATTTCGGGTTTTAGCCTTGCTAAACCCATAATATTTTGACTCACACACTTATATGCTTGTCGTGATTTTGGCATGAAATGCATGCATGCATATATTTGTGTTGATGTATGTAATTTATTACATGCAAAGATTCTTTGTGCCTTTAGTGTTTGATTTCGAATCTTTGTCAAAATATTTTTATGAATGGTTGTTGGCACACCATTTTAGCTTTCTTCCATGTAGTAGCTAGTAGATTGGTAACCATTATGCCCTTGACCTTTTGCCGTGTGTTTGGTTGTTAATCATGTATGATTTGTTGGAATTTGTCACTGTTAATCATTGATGATTAAACTATCAATTTCGTGACAGCTTAATCATAAGTGATTAAACTGTCAGATTTTGTGACAGCTTAATCATCAGTGATTAAACTGACTGAATTTCTGCCTTGTGTAATCATACATGATTAAATTTTATTCATTTGGTGACTTTGTCACAATGATTTGTAATTAATAATTCATTAATTTTGGTATGTAATATTTATTAATTATGGCTTGCATGCCATTGATTTTCATTTGTAATTGTACTAGTTAGTAGGATTTCGTGGCGTGTTTGCCATTTCTCTATTTTCTATGTACTTGTAAAATGAAGATCAAGATACAACCGAATGGAATCATGAAGTGATGTCTAAGCAACCTTGGATTCGATGAAGTCTAATGGGGACGGCGGATTTAGTGGGAGCTCACATGGAAGGTCATTATTTGTCCATAGTTGACCATGATTTTCCCGGGTTGGCTCACGGGAAAAACGCATAGGGTTTGGGCATGGTTACCAATTTGATGTTGTATGCGTGTGATGATTATTTATTTGCTTGGTTGTTAGATTTTCGCAATGTTAAATAAATAAATTAAAAATGGTTTAATTAAATCACTCGCTATAGATTAATTAGAAGGTGAAAAATGTTTTTGTCACAAAAATAATTAATCAAATTTTTTAAAAGGAACAAAAACCCATTTTTAGAGAATATCATTTTTATTATCCTAATGATGACGCCACCCAAATCTTGCTAGACAAAGTTAGTTGTCGTGCATTAGCCGAGCCAATTTTGAATAGACAGTGTGGAAGGTGAGTGTGACTCATTTTTCTATGATTGGTCGTCGTGCATTAGCCGAACCATTATAGTCAAAATGTTTCACCGCGTATCATGTTGGATGATTAATATGATTTCTCACAAAATGTAAATCTTGCACTATCCATTGGAATGTCACCACTCAAGTCTTGTGGAGCAAGGTCGGTTGTCGAGCGAAACCGAGTCGTGCCTTGTAAAGCAAGGTGAGGGTGAGTATAAGTTCCTTATTTAAGTTGGTTGTCGAGCGAAACCGAGCCAATTTAGTAATGGGCTTATCGTGGATCTAGATGGTCGATTTACAAACTTCAAACTAGGTTTTAAATGATTGTCGAGCGAAACCGAGTCATTTAAAGTTTGGTTTGAGGTTAGTGTATGTAGGGATCAAACATGCCAATTGACACAATGGTTGTCAAGTGATCCCGCAAGAAGCTAAGAGTTGTAAGTCACAATTGGTACAAGATAAATGCAATTGGTACAATTGGTACAATATGATTATTGGTACAATTGGTACAATATGGCATTGGTACAATATGGTGATTACAATTGGTACAATGGATACCACCGGAGATAGCTTTACATTATGATCCGCGGCATACCCGTCATGGTGTATTGTGAAATATGGATTCTTGGCCCTTGTTAAATATAATATGTTTTGCGTAATATATTTACAAGGACCCATCAAACTAACTAAAACTACTTTGCTATTTTAATAGATGGCATCTTCAAACCCCACCACCACCACCAATGTTTCTTTAAGAGTTTTCCTTGAGAAGGAGAAACTCAATGGTGCAAATTTCCTTGATTGGGAGAGACAACTAAAACTTGTTCTCCGCCATGAAGGAAAGATGCACGTTATCGAAGGACCTCTTCCGATGAACCAGGGGAGGATGCGATTCAAGCAGCACACGATGCTCATGAACGTCTCACGAAAGAATGTGAGGACGTTACATGCCTAATGTTGAGCACTATGACTCCTGATTTGAAAAAGCAAATGGATCATTTGTACGCTTACGAGCTTATTGACAGTTGCGGGACATGTTCCAACAACAAGCAAAGCTAGAGCGGTACGAGTGTCTCAAGAATGTGCTTGATCGTAAACTCCTCGAAGGCGGGGATGTGAGCGCTCACGTGTTGCGTATGAAAGCAAATGTGGAACACTTGGAGAAGTTAGGCTTCTCCATTGGGAAGGAACTGGCCGTGGATTTTATTCTTAGGTCACTTCCTACATCATATGAACAGTTTGTGATGAACTATCATATTCATGGCATGGACAAGTCCATCATGGAGCTTCATGGTATGTTGAAGACCGCCGAGTCTACCATGACCAAAAGAAAGCCCAACCCAACACATCCCGTCCTTGCAATTTGGGAAGGTAAGGTCTCCAAGAAGAAGAAGTCCACCCCTACCCCTCAAGGTAAGGGTAAAGGAAAGGTTGGTGCGCCCAAGCCTAAGCCTACTTCGGCCAAGATGGCAAAAGGAAAGGTTCCTCAAGCCATGACACCGGAAGATGCGGACTGCTTCTATTGCGGGAAAAGGGGCATTTCCGCCGTAGCTGCCCTACATACCTTGAGGAACTCAACAAGCTAAAGGCTAAAGAAGTTGGAGGTACCTCAAAACAAGGTATGTACATGATTGAATTATACCAAACCTTTACTTCGCAAAACTGGGTTTTAGATACCGGTTGTGGCACTCATATTTGTAATACAATGCAGGTGCTACGAGAAAGTGAGAGGTTGGTGGTTGGAGAACAAGATCTCATTATGGGAAACAAAAACGTTGTCCCGGTTGAAGCCAAAGGAAATGTGTTATTGTCCTTTAGATCTAGTTTCTCTATTTTGTTAAAACATGTTCGTTATTCGCGTGACAAGAAATATTATTTCATATTTTGCTTTATACATTGACGGATTTAAGTTTGCTTTTAATGATGATGGCACAATTTCTTGTCATAAAAATGGTGTTTATTATATTAAAGCATTACTGGTTAATGGCATATATGAGGTGATAGCACATGTTAGCAACAAAAGATCAATCATGCAAATTGGTTCTACATCCAAAGGTACTTTGGATAAATTATCTCTTTGGCATAGTCGTCTTGGCCATATAAACAAGACTCACATCTCCAAGCTCCAAGCAATTGGGTACATGGAATCGTTTGAACATGGCTCAAATGATGTATGTGAATCTTGCTTATTGGGAAAGATGACTAAAGCTCCCTTCACCGGTGTTAGTGAGAGGGCGAAGGGTTTATTAGACATTGTACACACCGATGTGTGTGGTCCATTTAAACACCTTACAAGGAATAATCGTAGATACTTCGTAACCTTTATAGATGATTATAGTACGTATGGATATGTTTACTTGGTAAAACAAAAGTCAGAAACCATTGAGGTGTTCAAGACATTCCAAAACGAAGTTGAGAACCAATTGGGCAAGTCAATCAAGATACTTCGATCTGATAGAGGCGGAAAATATCTTAATATAGAGTTTATTGACCATCTTAAGAATTGTGGGATTGTCTCACAATTAACACCTCTTAGGACTCCACAATTGAATGGAGTCGCCGAGAGGAGAAATCGAACATTACTTGATATGGTTCGATCAATGATGGCAAAAACCCAAATGCCAATAAGCTTTTGGGGATATGCTCTAGAAACGACGTGTAAGCTTCTTAATCTCGTACCAACAAAGAAGGTAGAAAAGACACCTTTCGAGATATGGCATTGGAGTAAACCTCCACTATCCTATCTTAGAGTTTGGGGTTGTCAAGCCTACGTAAAGTGTGAGGTTGATGACAAATTAGAACCCCCCGTTCAGAAAAGTGTTACTTTATTGGATATCCTAAAGCAGGACTTGGATATTTGTTTTATAAACCTACCGAGAACAAGGTATTTGTTGCTCGAAGGGCAGTCTTTCTTGAAAGAGAACTGTTATCGAACGAACCTAGTGGAAAGCATATAGATCTTGAGGAAACTCAAGATATATCCAATGAACTACCTGATGTTGGCACTAGCACACAACCCCAAGAGGTTGGTACCGATCAAGAGGATGCGGTAGAAACTGACGTTCCACCATTATCTCTTCGTAGATCTGGTAGAACTCGCACTAAGCCAGAGAGATATGGATTTCTCATATATGAGGGCAGCGAGTTACTAGGGGATCATGATGAACCCTCTACTTACCAGGAAGCGATGGCAGGCCCAGAGTCTGACAAATGGAGAGATGCAATGGAAGTCGAGATGCAATCCATGAAGGATAACCAAGTTTGGGAACTGGTTGATCATACACCCAGCTGTAAGCTTTTGGGGTGTAAATGGGTCTATAAAGTAAAGACCGGCATGGATGGACATATTGATACTTTCAAGGCATGACTGGTTGCTAAAGGCTTCACTCAAACCCATGGTGTTGACTATGATGAAACCTTTTCCCTAGTGGCTATGTTGAAATCTATCAGGATACTTTTGGCAATTGCCGCCTTTCCTGATTATGAAATTTTGCAAATGGATGTAAAAACCACCTTCCTTAACGGGAAGCTTTCTGAAGAGGTATATATGAAACAACCTGAGGGTTTTGTACATCCAAAGTATCCCAATAAAGTCTGTCAACTTAAGAAGTCCATTTATGGACTTAAGCAAGCATCTCGAAGTTGGAATCTTTGCTTTGATGAGAAAATCAAGGAATTTGGATTTTCTAAAAGTGAAGATGAACCTTGTGTATACGTCAGGGCTAGTGGGAGCGCAATTGTATTCCTAGTCCTATATGTTGACGACATCTTACTCATTGGGAATGACATTCCGATTTTGAGTGATGTCAAGGCATTCCTTGGAAAATGTTTTTCAATGAATGACTTAGGAAATGCAGCATACATCTTGGGAATAAAGATCTACCGAGATAGATCTAAAAGACTTCTCGGGTTGAGTCAAAGTGCATATATTGACAAAGTTCTAAAGCGATTTAGAATGGAGGATTCAAAAAGGGAAATCTTCCTATGTTGCATGGAGTGACTTTGAGCAAGGCTCAATGTCCTAGTTCCGATAAGGAACGTGACGTAATGAAGAAGATCCCTTATGCTTCGGCAGTTGTATCTATCATGTACGCCATGCTATGCACAAGACCTGATGTATCATGTGCGTTGAGCGTGACAATTAGACATCTTGAAATATCTTCGAAGAACGAAGGATATGTTCTTGGTATATGGTGGTATGGAAGAATTGCGTGTAGTTGGATACTCATACGCAAGCTTCCAAGTTGATAGGGATGATTTCCGATCACAATCGGGTTATGTATTCCTATTGAATGGTGGTGATGTGAGTTGGAGGAGCTCCAAGCAAGACACAGTTGATGATTCGACAACAGAATCAGAATACATTGCAGCAAGTGAAGCTGCGAAAGAAGCTGTGTGGATGAAGAAATTCATCAATGACTTGGTAGTTGTTCCTAGCATTACTGACCCCATTGAAATATTTTGTGACAATAAGGGTGCAGTAGCTTTGGCTAAGGAACCTAGAGCTCACAAAAGAACGAGGCATATTGCTCGTAAATACCACGTTATTCAAGATAAGATTGAATGTGGTGACGTTGTCATAAGCAGAGTAGCATCGGAAGAGAACCTTGCCGATCCGTTTACTAAGTCGTTGTCACAGGCTGTACATGATTCTCACACTAGAGGAATAGGTGTGAGATTTGCCAGTGATTTAGCTTGAGTATTGTTTTAGTTTGAATTTGATGTTTATTTTGGGAACTAGAAGGAATATTGTAATTTTGATTGTATTGATGTATAAATATGTCTATACATATGCATGTTGTACTTACTTTCAAAATCTTTATTGTGTTCCATCTTTGCATGTTTAAACACTTCCCAGATTTAATCTAAATCTCCACAATCAGTCATACTTAAAGGGAAGTAAGTAATGAACGAAGAATGAGGTAAGTGGTTGGTCACACTGGATGCAACACTTACCTGTACTTGAAATAGGTTTCAAGTGACTGGAGACCCACACCCGAGTTTACTTCATGGAAGTTGTCACATGTATCTCGGGATGATGATATCATTTCATCCTTAGACCAGAGATTCATGAGATTCCAAAGCATAAGTTTACTTTACTTAGATTAATGCTTTAACGCGGTTCGTAAATCGCTGTTATAAGGGGCTTAGTTGGGTAAGGGTAACTTATGTGGAGGGACTATGTAGTCAAAAGGATTCGTACCTCGATGAAGAGAGATATCCATGGGCCCCTCGATGATTTAGCGCTGACACCCAAAAGCATGACCATGCTCGAGTTATATTGAAAATGGTTCAATTACAACTCATTTCGGTCACCACTAAATAAAAGATCGAGAAACATAATCGTGAACGATCTGGAGAATGACGACATTAATCCATGTCTCGTGTTCACAAGGATATCGCGTACAAAGGGATGATACGATCACTTATCTAAAGGAACCATCATTTATATGATAGGTAGTAGTCGAGGATGACGTACCTCGTGCTGACTTGGGGACAAAGATGCCTAGCTAGGGCCGCTCTTTGTTTGTGATACCAATAACACGTCACGTCATGTGCAAGCGGGAGTTTGTTAGAATTCGTGACTTTAATCATATACGATTAAACTGTCATAATCGCAACCTTATTCATAGATGATTAAACTGTTGGATTCGTGGTAGCTTAATCATTGATGATTAAACTGACGGATTCGTGGTAGCTTAATCATAGATGATTATACTGTTGGATTCGTGGCAGCTTAATCATAAGTGATTATATTGTCAGAATTAGTGCCCACCGACACACGTGTTCGAGTATCATGCCCGATGATGTGCGAGCCTATCGGGTCACATCCCGGGGGAATTCCTTTCCGATAACACTTAAAAGAGAAGAGATAAATAAAGATGTTGGGAGAAATTAAAGTAGCTTTTATTTCATTGGACCATTTAATGGTCCAATGCATGTAAAGGAAAGCCACTACTTTCTCCACATGCTTGCTTTAATTCCATTGGACCACCTTTTGATCCAATGCATGTTGAGCTTTTCCACCCACCTCCACTTGCTCTCTTATCTATATAAGAGAGATGTGGGGGGCTGTTTTAAGCTAATGCAAAAATCGTTTTTCTCTCTAAATACAAGTGTTTGGTTGCCGAAATTCTAAGATAGTTCTTGAGCATTTTCGGTGTCGGGTTAGCAACTCGAAAGGAATCGCTTACTCAGTGTGGATCAACGGTAGAGGGGAACGATTACGTGACCATCATCCATCAAGGAGTTCATCACTATCTCGCGGGTGTCTTCGAGGGTATGGTGTTCTCTACTTCTCCTTTGCTGCACGATTTGGGTTTAGAGATTCGGTCATTGGTGGATCTTGGTGGTTAAATTAAATTTTTAAATATACGTTTCCGCTGCGTTTTCGAACTCACCAAAATCCAACAATTTTCTGCGCACATGCCTGGTCTTTTGATGCTCTCTTGGCTCAACAGCTTGCGCTATTGTTCCACTATTATCACAGAATATTTCGATGGGTCTAGAGATATTGGCAATAACTCTGAGATCCTCGATAAAATTCTTAAGCCACATGGCTTCCTTTCCAACATCATTTACGGTAATGTACTCAGCCTCTGTAGTCGAATCTGCTATCGTATCTTGTTTCTGACTCTTCCAAGATATAGTTCCTCCGTTTAGTGTGAATACAAATCCCGATTGTGATTTTTAATCCTCTCTGCCGGTTTGGAAGCTTGCATCTGTGTAACCAGTTACACGCAATTCTTCCATTGAGCCTCCAAAGACCAAGAACATTTCTTTCGTCCTTCTCAAATACTTGAGAATGTTCTTGACAGCCACCCAGTGGGGTTCACCAGATTCTTTTGATATCTGCTCGTAAGACTTATGGAGTAAGAAATATCGGGCCTAGTACATAACATGGCATACATGATTGATCCAATCGCCGAAGCATATGGTACTAAACTCATCCTAGGTTGTTCTTTGCTAGATGTAGGACTCTGAGCTTTGCTCAGTGTAATGTCATGTGTCATTGGAATGAGACCTCTCTTGGAATTCTAATAGACTTAAGCATAGCGACTGGCGAGTAGGTTTCAGAATAATCCACACCATGTGTATGCGTGAAGCCCTTCGCGACAAGTCGTGCTTTGTAAGTATGTACTTTCTCATCCATGTCAGTTTTCTTCTGGAAAACCCACTTGCATCCAACAACTTGTGACTGTGGTGGCAAGTCTGATAACACCCAGACTTGGTTGTCATACATGGATTGCATCTCTGCATGCATAGCCTCGAGCCATCTTTCAGACTCTACGCCATCATCAGCCTCGCTGTAGGTCAATGGTTCTAGTAGACTTCCATCATCTTCATCGATCATGAATCCAAGATACATATCTGGTTCTTGGCGTGGTCTACTGGACCTACGAGGGTTGCATGTTTCTTCTTCCTCAACCGGTGGTTCTGGTTGGGGATCAACGATTCTTTATTGAACCACTGGTTTGACTGAAGTCGTAGGCGGATCTTCATTCTCTTCAATTTCTTGAAGTTCCATTTCTTTTCTTGGAGTTTCTGTCCCGAGAAACTTCTCCTCCAAGAACACACCTTTCCGAGCAACAAAAACTTTGTTGTCTTCCTGATGATAGAAATAGTATCCTAAGGTTTCCCTTGGATATCTAACGAAGATGCACTTATCTGATTTGGGGTTTATTTTGTCTGTGAAGTTACGTCTAACGTACGCCTCACAACCCCAAATCTTGAGAAAAGACAATTTTGGATTTCTCCCCGTCCAGTGCTCGAACGGAGTCTTTTCTACTGACTTGGCCGGAACTCTATTCAGTGTGAATGCTGCAGTCTCGAGTGCATGTCCCCAAAATGATAGTGGTAGGGGAGCGCGACACATCATTGAACGTACCATGTCTATCAAGGTGCGATTTCTCCTCTCTAATACACCATTCATCTGAGGTGTATACGGAGGTGTGAGTTGTGAAACAATCCCATATTCTTTCAAATGATTGTCGAACTCTTGGCTCAAATATTCGCCTCCTCGGTACGACCGAAGTGACTTTATTTTCTTTCCCAGTTGGTTTTCTACTTCCCTCTGATATTCTTTGAACTTTTCAAAGCTCTCAGATTTTAGTCTCATAAGAAAGACATAACCATACCTAATGAAGTCGTCAGTAAAGGTAATGAAGTAAAGGGTCCACCTCTGGCTTCTGGAGTAAAGGGTCCACACACATCAGTGTGTATAATCCCTAACAACTCGCCTACCCTTTCATTGGAATGGTTGAAAGGGTCTTTTGTCATTTTGACAGATAAACATGATTCGCATATGGCATATGATTCCAAATCAAATGGTTCTAGAATTCCATCATCGTGGAGCTTCTTAATGCGAGTCTCGTTTATATGACCTAAACGAAAATGCCAAAGATAAGTTTGATTCAAGTTACTCTCGAATCTTTTACTTATATGATAAATGTCTCGCTCTATGTTATTTAGATTTAACGTATATAGACCATTATGAGAGTTAGCTTTAAAATATAAAATATCGTCTTTTAAACATGAAATTGTTTCACCACAAAACTCATAATAAAAACCAATGTCTATAAATACATCAAATGAAATAACATTTTTAATAAGTCTAGGAACATAATAACAGTCTTTAAGTTCTAAGACTCTTCCTAAAGGCAACTTGAGAAGATATGTTTCTACGGCTTCGGTTCCAACCTTAGAACCTTCGCCTACTCATAGTTCAACATCCCCTCGTCCCAGCCTCCTGTTCTTCTTAAATCCCTGCAAGTGATTGCAAATGTGATGACCACATCCGGTATCCAATACCCAGGATTCACTAGAAGTAACGAGACAATCAATCATAAAGATACCCGAATCACTAAAAAATTCAGTGTCCAACAGTCCCAGGGAGAGATTCAACCAATCATCGAAATCATCCTGTTGAATCTCAGGGAGAGATTCTTCCTCTAGACTTTGAACATCGCGTATACACAAGAGATTCTCGTGTAGACTTGTGATAGTCAAATCAAAATTCCCAACTAAACGTACTACCTTATCCTGATAGTATTGAGTGAGAGATCCAAACAAGAACAAGACTTGTTCTTGCTGGTTTGATGTGCCAGTAACCAGGGTGAGACAATCTAGCAACCTTCTTATGTAAATAAGATGGTCACTCAATGGTTGATCATCCTTCATCTCTGACGAAAAGATTTCTTGCGAAACGAACTGCTTACTTTCTTCAGTACTATCTTTAAACGTTTCCTCAAGATACTGGACAAACTCAAAGCATGGTTTCTTACGTAGATTATCAGTAAGCTCTGATAATGAAGTAAGAATGAGAATCGACATAACTTGTGATTCATCTGCCAGATACTGATAATAAGCGTCAAGCTCATCACCCTGCGCATCTTGCCCTGGTTGTCCCTTAGTCACCTCGTCTATCACGTACAATAGATTCTGTGCTTTTAGGTAACTCCTAAAATACACTTTCCAAACTTTGTAGTTTGGACCAGTAAGCTTCCATTTTCCAGTGATGAACTTTCGCGATTCATTTGGTGTGTAAAACGGAATTTCTGACAGTACAGACATCTATAAGAAAAACAACAAACGGTTAGTATGATTAGATAAATAAATAACTGCTAACACTATTACCTTTTAAGAATAATAGTTAGACTAGGATCCATATTTCACGCCCTCTAATGCAAGGTTTGGGCACTTCCCATTAGAGCCACGTTATTTCTGGTAGGTATAGCCATACCGATCGCCTCTAAACTAGAAACGATTCCTAGATGTTCGGGATATCAAGTTGAACAACAAACTTGTACGTATTTTAATCCCTCTAGTGCATTTTGGGCCGGGACTCCCGATTATCACCAAAATAGATCATACCACCTAAGACAGTGCGATGCCTTGCGCCGGGACTCCCGATTATTACAAGACCCTACGCACCCTAACACTCGCAATTATTTGAATCCACATCTAAGGTTCTTTCTCCTTACAATGTGAATATCGTTGATCAAGTGAGGTGTTCCATTAGGTGGGTTGCACTCTGATCTAAGATTTTCTAAACATGATTTTCCTTTGTTCGAAAACTTTAACCAGTTATTTTTTTTTTTTATTTTTTTTTTAACTTTTGAAAAATTACTTGGTTTTTATAAACATGAACTTGATTATAAATCCCACTTTTAATTTTACCTCTTAAAACTTGGTTTTATAAACTAACTGTTTATATCGCCATTACAATTTAAAACTTGGTTTTATAAATGTACTTTTATAAAATCCATCTTTTATTAAAACCTTGGTTTTATAAACTAACTGTTTATAATTACCATATTTTATTTCAAAAAATAATTTAAAGAAATAAATAAAATAAATGCAATTATTTAAAATTGATATGTCATAACCCCAAAGACTTAGTACAGTGTTTTTGTAATTTTAATAAAAAATTAATTTCCGAAAAATAAAAAAAATATTTAAATAAATTCGAAAATTTTAAATAAACACAATGTCACTTCTTTTGGGTTATGTCATACTCCCTCCGTCCCTAAATAAAGTTCCCATTTCTCTTGGGCACAATATTTAAGGAGAAAGTTAGTGGTGGGGTTATTTGTAATAAATTTGATTAAAATATAAAGTTGATTTGGAGAGAGAAAGATTGTTAGTGGATAGTTAGTAGTGGGGTCCATGATAATTATATTATTTTATTAAGTGGACCCCATCAACTTGTGAAATGGGAACTTTATTTAGGGACAAAAATTTAAGGTGAAATGGGAACTTTATTTAGGGACGGAGGGAGTACTAATTAAATGAATAAACTGATAATTATTAAATTACCCATAACAACTGATTTCAATTTCTTCCTTAATTTTATGATTATCTTGATTTTAATATACTTTAAAATCAGTTTTAATTTAAATGCTATTAACCCTTTCTAAATTCGATTTGATCCCATGTACCCATATGCCCGAAACTGAGCCTTGGGTAAACGATACTGGATTAAATACATAATAATAAAATAACTGGATCTCAAGACGAAACCCTTTTCAGTCGAACCCGAGTTCGACCGAATCTCGGTCTTACTCGGTTTCGGCCAAAAATAATAATTTTTTTTATTTTAATTTTTGTTATTACCGAAAATTTAAAAGGAAAACAAATAAGTATAATATATATTGTGTTATTCTAATACCAAGAATAACACAACTTTCCTTATTTTGTCTAAAGCCTAATTTGTCCAATGATTCACCAAATCTTGGTTAATCAATTACTTGGACTAATTTTCCTAGGGTTTTTTACTAGACAAAAAAAAAAAGAAACCTAATTCTTTTTATCTTGAAACCTATTCAATCCAATTATTCAAGAACTTTGAACAATTTTCTTGGATTAAATTTACTAGGTTTCTTTCTAAGATAAAAAAACTTAATAATATATATACATACATACGAAAAACAAAGGAGGGAAAAAAAGAAACCTAATTTCTTTTTATCTAGAACCCTATTCAATCCAATTGTTCATAAACTTGGACAATTTTCTTGGATTAAATTTTCTAGGGTTCTTTTTACTAAACAAAAAGAAACTCAACTGAATCTCATTGAGATTAGTAGAAAGCTCGGATACCACTGTAGGAAAACCTAGTAGGATTCACATGGCGGAACTTGAATCCCACATTCAGGATCACTACTAGTCAATGAGATCACAAGAAAAATAATATGAAGAACATTACCTTCAGATTGCTAAAGAATGACCCACCTCTGCTGCACAACCTGAACACGCTGCAAGACCGCGTTGTACCAACAAAGCAATACACAAAACCGTGTATGTGTGTGTGTTCGTCGAGCTTCGATCGCCAAATCTCGAAGAACGCTATGGGGTTCTTCTTTTGTTCGTACGGCTGAGAGTGGGGAGGGAGTATTAGGGTATTGAGTGTGTAATGTGATTAACCCTTAAACCCTTGTCCCTTAGTCCTTATTTGTAAGGATCTAAGTTACAGTTTAAGTCCTTGGAGTTTAATTATGATTAATCTCATAATTAAACTTCTTATTAACACTTTAAACCCTTGGACTTTTACTAGTTAATTAATTGTCTATTAATTAACTGTCCATTAAATATTTAACTTAATATTTAACCTTCCTCTTAAATAATAATTAACTTATTATTATTTATTCTCTTCTTTATAATTAACTTAACTAGTTAATTATTCCACACAACTTACTTTATTCGGTTGTCCATTATTGGGTGTGTAGTGGTGTGACCCTTTAGTGCCTTATAACATTGGACATAGTGACACGTGTACTTATTTGTGCACATAAATCCTTCAGGAAAGATTCAAGAAATGAGTATGCGGAAGGTCTTGGTGGTAAGGGACCGGCAAAGGGAAATAAGGATTCGTCAAAGTTGACGTGGCGGGATATGATGACCTTGCCGGTAGAGATGTTGAGGCACCGATATCCTCGAGATTCAGGTTGGTAACCCAAGAAGACACAGAGTGTAGATCGAGTGGCAAGTTTGTGGGGTCTTTTAGCGGATAGGTTGGGGTAACATGCGCATCCGAAGACACGTAGGTGATTGAGTGAGGGATTACGAAAAAAGAGGGCGGCGGTGGGCGATTTGTTGTGGAGTGTTTTGGTGGGTAAAATATTATGTAAGTAAGTGGCTGTGTGGAGGACTTCAACCCAAAAGGGTGGAGGTAGGGGGCATGGTACAGAAGGGCTAGAACGATTTCATTTTAGCGTCGGGGCATGCGTACCGCTTTGCCATTTTGGGGGGAGGTTTGAGGACAAGAGAAGCGAAATGTGAGGCCAACTGATTTAGAGAAATTGTGAAATTCATTATTATCGAATTCCTTGCCTATGTCACACTGAAAGGATTTTATAGGGAGTCCAAATTGAGTTTTTAGAAGTTGATAAAATTGTTTGAATTTGGTGAACGTTTCCGATTTTGTTTTAAGTGGGTAAACCCAAACGAATTGTGTGAAGTTATCAATTAGAACAAGGTAATATTTATAGCCACTTTTACTTAACACGGGTGATGTCCACAAATCACTATGAATTATATCAAATGGAAGGAAACTACGAGAAGTAGAATCAGTAAATGTAAACGTTTGTGTTTGCTAATTTGACAAGAATTGCATAAATGGGAGTTAGGCTCCTTACAAGAAATAAAAGACCTAGAACGAAGACTAGCTAGGATAGATTCGCTGGGGTGTCCCAAGCGATTGTGCCAAGTCGTTGGAGAGATAGCAGCAAAGGGGTCAAATTCAATAGAAACCCAATTATCAAGTGTAAAACGGCGGACTGAAATATGGTTTTTAATTATATGCAGTACGTGTAATATATTTTGTAAGTGGAGGGTACGGTTGCCAATAGGGATGTGGGTGTTACCGGATCCAACTACTGGAATGCTCTTTCCATTACCTACAAATATAGAGCGTACAGAAATACGATTAGTGGGTTTAGAAATCATACCAGAATCGGCCGTAAGATGGGATGAAGCCCCGGTGTCCATATACCACGACTGGTCCGGTGGGGCATTGAGGCTCATAGCCTGAAAAGCATTGCCAAGGTCCGACGGCTGCAAGGGGTTATAATCTGTGAGGTGTGCCTAACCCGAAGGTGCGTTTGATGGTTGTTGGTGTCGCTGCTGTAACACCTCAAATTTTAATACAAAACATTTTACCAAAATGTACCATTTTTTTTATAAATAGAAGAACGGTTCCAAAATATGAATTTACAAAAACCTTTGGTATGAAAATCAGAGTATAAAGTTTGGTGTTACAAAATATATCAAAACCAAAGCTAAGCATAAATCCACTCTAGTGTTCTTCTATTCTAGGCCCCGCATCTCTATCCATGCGTACCTAAATCTTCGATCCCGAACCTGAGTACATAGCAAACAAACAAGGAGTACGTGAGACACAAAAATGTATCGTGAGCTACATGGGTTTAGACCCCGATAAAACAAACAAGTATCACATTATATATAAATATAAATATATATATATATATATATATATATATATATATATATATATATATATATATATATATATATATATATATATATATATATATATATATATATATATATATATATCATCATCATCATCATACATTTAGCCACCCTATTGAGACTCTATCATTCTTGCCTTCCTAGCAAGTCTATCTAGTTATCCGGAACATCTCCAAATAACTAGTCATCTCACATACTTATTAATCGGGGATCCCACGCCTTAATAAGCCCTTCGGTAACGGCAAGAGGGAATCGCCTAATCTACCGTTACCCGACTTCTAGCCTGATCACGTCCGGTTAGCAAGTCTCCTATCACATGATGGTCCATGGGTCGATGCCCAATCCGCCCCATCCAAAGTGACCGGAGATCCCCCGAATCACCTCCAATCTATCACTCCTCATAACTTCTCGAGTTATTCCATCTAAGCCCTTGGCTATCTCATAAATCATCAAACAAGTTAGTTTTAAAATTCATAATAATATATAATTAACTCTACATACTAATAGTCTACTCAATTAAACAAATAGACCAAATCACAAGTAATAAAACATATTTCAAAAACTATGTACTCAGTAAAGTCCACACGTACTCACCTTAGCAATATGATGCTCCAACCGTGTTCTTTACACCAATCTCTTGCTTCAACAATTTGGTCAACCTTCCAAGACTTCACCAAAAGCCTAATACAACAATCACAAGTTGTTCAACATCACAAACTACTAACAATGTGTCCTTTATCTCTAGACACCACTTATTAACACTTTCCCCCAATTTTGGTGATTTCCAAAACCCTAGGTTTAACCAATCTTAAAATTCTTACAAATCTTAAGTATACACTTGTTTTCTTTGTTAAAATACCATCTACTAAGTGTATACAACCTTTATTTAACCATTAATCACCAACCCAAGAACTAGGGTTTCAAACCCAAACCAAGAAATCCATAGATCTAAAGCTTTAAAGATCAAGGAGTGAAGATTTACCTTTAATATTCAACTAGGAGTCAAAATCACCAGATTTGGAGTGCAAAATCGGCTCCAAACAGCCTTTTCCACTCAAAATATATATAAGCACTTAGTGAGAGAGTGAGGGGGTCAAAAATGAGCTCAAAATGACCAAATCCCGTATTTAATCTTGTACCAGACGATCCTCGCGCCTAGATTCCATTCCTCGAGTTGTGAGGTCAATGGCCTCGCATCCTCACGTCGACCTCGAGTTGACCTTGAGTCGCGAGCCTCAGTGGGAGCTCGACTCTAGGCCTTTCGCGCCTAACATAAAAAATCGTTGTTTGCCTTCCTCGCGATGGGAGCTCGATGGGAGCCTCTGCTGAAATCCATATTAATATTTCCTTCTTAATTACTAACTCGGTTCGACCCGGTTTCGTCCATAACTTTCTCATACGGTGTACAAATGACACGAAACTAATTTCTACGTTCTTTAAACGCTTTATCCCTATTTATCATATTTTTTTTCATAATTTATTCAATTCAAAATTTCGGGTCGTTACAACTATCTAACCCTTAAAAGGATTCCGTACCCGGAATCAACTCGAAAATTTCCAATCCACATTCGACCGTGCATTCCGTTCCAATTCTATTGTGTCTATTACAATCGAACTTTTTCCATTAAAATTCAACCATCATTATATATTTAAACATTTGCTTAACCCCGATAGGTCCAAACGGTGAAAACCCAAAACTTAAACTCTTAATACTTAAACGAGTCAAAATTTCACAATTGTCCATGACACTTTAAATCCTTTAATCAAACCCGATATACCCATAAGAACTATATGGCCCAATGTTGTCTAATCTTTGACTTAAGCACAAAGTCAACTATACCTTTACAATTTCTTTGCTAGCTAAAGGTCTCATTAACCATCATTTCCATTATAGTTCAACAACCATCATACGCTCGGTTCCCAAATTCAACTCGGAAATACCCAACGGTTAAAGTCGCATGATTCGACTATAGCTCTTTTAATTATTCCATTAATCCCTTCACATACATACAACTAACACATTATGATCTCATCATTCACTAGTCATTCAATACGAGAGTCAAAGCCCATATTTGACCAAGTCAACCAATCACAAATTGACTAATCTTGACTTTTGCATAAAGTCAACCATACTTTTCCCAATTGACAAATTCCGCACTCACGGGATACCATTCTCAGCTTATCACTTCAGTTATACTCATTATTGTTTCCTTAACAATCGTTCATATTTCCAAAATTCCAATATTTTCAATTTCTCCGAGTTCTCACATTCCCTTAAGGTCACATCAACCCTTACCGTTTCTTAACCTTCATTTGGTCACCTATACCATTACTTAGTACCATTTCAATCATCTTTGCATCACATACCATAATTTCACACAAGTTGACTATATCTTAATTCCCAATAACAATTGCTTTCCAAAAGCATCCCCTTTCTCATATTCTAGAAGACGTAGGCATCCCATACCCATACATGGCCCAATGCAACCCGCATTTTAACCCAAATTCCCACTTATCGTAAAGTCATAACCATACACATCACCCACATGACTCTATATTCATTATATATATATATATATATATATATATATATATATATATATATATATATATATATATATATATATTATTATCATACGGACACAACCATCCATAAATTAACTATCACATCAAGATGATTGGAAAGCTTCCAATCCATCAAGATCTAAATTGTCACAATGATTGGAAAGCCTCCAATCCAAAGTGACACCCACTATCATGTTACCGGAAAACCTCCGATCACGGAATGGAATCATTGGGATTCGCCCAACCGACTCCATCCCAAACATCATAGTAGCCGGGGATCCCCCAAGCTAATCACATCATTTCTTTCTTATCCTATTTTGCATACTTCAATAGCACACACCTTTTCACATCACATACTTTACCACTATCTTACCCATTTAATCGTCTATTTATTCACCATGCAACTTAGCACATTTCTCATAATATCACGTTATCATTTTCTTTCATATTCACACATTTCTCATTGGACATACTTATTAATCGGGGATCCCACGCCTTAATAAGCCCTTCGGTAACGGCAAGAGGGAATCGCCCAATCTACCATTACCCGACTTCTAGCCGGATCACGTCCGGTTAGCAAGTCTCCTATCACATGATGGTCCATGGGTCGATGCCCAATCCGCCCCATCCAAAGTGACCGGGGATCCCCCAAATCACCGCCAATCTATCACTCCTCATAACTTCTCGAGTTATTCCATCTAAGCCCTTGGCTATCTCATAAATCATCAAACAAGTTAGTTTTAAAATTCATAATAATATATAACTAACTCTACATACTAATAGTCTACACAATTAATCAATAGACCAAATCACAAATAATAAAACATATTTCAAAGACTATGTACTCAGTAAAGTCCACACGTACTCACCTTAGCAATATGATGCTCCAACCGTGTTCTTTACACCAATTTCTTGCTTCAACAATTTGGTCAACCTTCCAAGACTTCACCAAAAGCCTAATACAACAATCACAAGTTGTTCAACATCACGAACTACTAACAATGTATCCATTTATCTCTAGACACCACTTATTAACACTTTCCCCAATTTCGGTGATTTCCAAAACCCTAGGTTTAACCGATCTTAAAATTCTTATAAATCTTAAGTATACACTTGTTTTCTTTGTTAAAATACCATCTACTAAGTGTATACAACCTTTATTTAACCATTAATCACCAACCCAAGAACTAGGGTTTCAAACCCAAACCAAGAAATCCATAGATCTAAAGCTTTAAAGATCAAGGAGTGAAGATTTACCTTTAATCTTCAACTAGGAGTCAAAATCACCAGATTTGGAGTGCAAAATCGGCTCCAAACAGCCTTTTCCACTCAAAATATGTATAAGCACTTAGTGAGAGAGTGAGGGGGTGAAAAATGAGCTCACAATGACCAAATCCCGTATTTAATCTTGTACCAGACGATCCTCGCGCCTAGATTCCATTCCTCGAGTCGTGAGGTCAATGGCCTCGCATCCTCACGTCGACCTCGAGTTGACCTCGAGTCACGAGCCTCAGTGGGAGCTCGACTCTAGGCCTTTCGCGCCTAACATAAAAAATCGTTGTTTGCCTTCCTCGCGATGGGAGCTCGATGGGAGCCTCTGCTGAAATCCATATTAATATTTCCTTCTTAATTACTAACTCGGTTCGACCCGGTTTCGTCCATAACTTTCTCATACGGTATCCAAATGACACGAAACCAATTTCTACGTTCTTTAAACGATTTATCATTATTTATCATATTCTTTTCATAATTTATTCGATTCAAAATTTCGGGTCGTTACAGCTGCTGGTTGTTGTTAATCAGTTGCATGGTCCACGTAAACCCGGGAGGTGCGGACCACGGTTGTGTTGGAAAGGGGCATGGTGGCAGCTGCCATTGGGAAGGCCATGGAGACCACTGTTGGCCCCGGTTCGTGTTAGCTTGGCGATTTCCAGAGCCGCGTCCGCGACCTCGATTGTTGTTGGGCAGGTTTTCGCATCCACGCTGGTGAGGTGGTTGGTAGGCCGGTGGATTTGGAGCAGTATTGCGATCGGCAGCGGTGGAGTCGGTGTCGGCACCCTTCGGAGTTACAAGGGCTGTTGGCGAGGCAGATTCGTCACGACCAGTTTTGCGATGTTGCTCGAGTTCGAGCATGCTTTGTGCGGTTTCAAATGGCGGTTGTGTTTGATGTATCTACGAGGCCACAGTGTCAAACTCGCTAGGCAGTCCCCGAACAAGTTAAAGTACCAATCGTTGTTCAGAGACGGTGGCATCCACGTCTTTAAGCTGGGTGGCGAGCTCTCGTAAGCTCTGGCAATAGGCTTGAAGAGAAGGCACGAATTCGAGTTTAAGATTGTTAAACTCTTGTTCGAGAGACGCAGCCCGGGCTCCCTTGTTGTTCAAAAAAATATTTTGGACACGAGTCCATGCTTCGCGAGCAGTGGATTCGTCGGCTAGGACACGGGGGAGGAGGTCGTCAGAGAGGGTACCGTAAATCCATTGAAGCACATGTGTGTCAATTTCACTCCAGGAGGCGAAGGTTGCAGCAGTGGCGGCAGGAGGCGGCGTGCCATCGATGTGGCTAAGAACCTTGTATGCACGGGCGTGGAGTTGGAATAGCTTCACCCACGCAGACTTTGGTGCCATCTAGAACTCGAACTTTGTGTTGTATGTTTGAAACGGTGTGCACCGGATGGAGCTTAGCATCCGAAGAAGAAGATGGGTTGGTGTTTGACATTGTGATCGGTGGTGAAGGGAATCAGAGCACGGATCACAGAGAAGAGAAAAAAAATTGATGGTGAAGCCTGCGATCGTGATCGAGACGGCTAGGGTAGGTTATGCTCTTGATACCATATTGGAAATCAATTTGTTTCATTGATTTGAATTGTTTACAATACATGATATATATACATGATAAAGACTAACTAACTATGGTAGGATAATCACTAATAATAATACAAATATTCTAAGGATCTTTATCTAGTTTACAAGATATACACTATGTTTAATACATGTATTTATGATACTATAAATCATTATGATTAACAACAGTTTTGTATGATAACCAAATACCAAAACGCTGCAACAACAATGGATAAAGGTCCTACTGGAAAATTGGATCATGAAGGAGGATTTCACATTGTGCTATTGAGGTCCCTGAGTTACAACATAATTTATACAGTTAGGGTTAGTTTAGGTAGTTTGTTTACCAGCAATTGTTTTTTTTTTTTTTTTTTTTTGCAGATTGAAAGTAATGATAAATATTATGGGTTTTGTTAATGACAACCCTAAGGACTGTCACTAACATGCATAAAAAGGTTGTACATTGATTAAAAAAGTAATATTCCTAAAATTCAGAGGGTTGTCTTTTGTTTTTTTGTCTTCTTAATGACAGCCCTTAGGGCTCTCATTATCATTTTCCAAATATTATTTCATCCTGCTTTAGGTCCGTTATGGGATGTTACTAGACAAAAGGTAACTTCATATTTAATCTTTTATATTTAAACCGTTTATGAACATATTATTTCACCTTTTACTATTATTTCTTGGTTTTGTTGACTTTTTTTTTTTTCTTCTTTGAGTTTCACGTAGGTTCAATTTCAAAAGGTTCAGAATTACAAATCGAAGTTTCTAAATTCTTATGAAAAAACATTCAGGTCGAATCTTTTTATTAGATACATTATAACATTCCGTTAATAACCATTATTTTTCTTTATTAAAGTACTTCCTTTTTATATCAGCTTGATGGGAGTTCGATTGTAATGGCTGAAATGTCATGGGTTCACAGATCAACAGAAACCATGAATCCATACTACAATATGTTTACAGGTAATCTATGGTACAAGGGCTCCCTAATAAGTCAAAGAAAGTCAATGAGACTTTTGTCCTTATATGCGGAAACTATAGTCTAATTGCAGCGATATCGGAGCGCCAAGATCAAAAATGGCAGCACAAAGGATCTTTTGGAGGAGCTTCTCAATGTTGAATTGGAGCTTCAAGATATTTAAGATTTTCTCCATTCATACTTTTTATAATACTAGATTAAAACACGCGCGATGTGGCGGCTGCGAACTATATATTCCTGGCGATTAAATGTCTATTGGTTACATATTTTTATAACGAATATAGTACATAAGCATGAAAATTGTGTATAAAATTAAGATAAAATGCAAGAATTAGCATTGGCGTTGGTGTTGAAATGTTGTTCAGTTATATGTTTTGATATATAATAACACAAATTATACATCTCCAATGTCTCTTGTTATAAAAAAATAAAACTAATTAAGTATATAATAGAGGGAAAAAAAGAATGTTTATGCGTATTAGTCATCACGTTTGGTGTGTAAACTCCGTCGAGATTAAATGTTTTAAAACTTGTCTGCTATATATTAAGCATATAATTAGAAAAATAAAATAAGAAAAAAATCGGAGTTTAATGATTATCATTTTTACTACCTATTTAAGTTTTTGAGCTACCATCATACTAAATTCTCATTACAATTCGGGTTTGACTTTTATGAGTTAAATCTAGATAAATAAGATAAAACACTCATATACAAGTTATACTTTTTAGCCACACTTTTTATCAAACACCTTACGTGCATAAGAACTTATAACATAAAAATAGTTGATATAACAACCCATTGAGTCTGTTAAAACGCAGAATCAAAATTCAAAATAATTATTGAAAAATATGAAATAGCAGAAAAAACTACTTGTGCGAGACAGCCAAAAGGGTCAATCAGACTACATTTTAGGCAGTTGACTAATGTGCCATTTTGATTGCTTAATCATTTGCTCCAAGTTCAACCTACAGACTTAAACAATAAAGATCGTAGAAAGTATATAATTCTGTTCTAATTATGCTAAAACTGAGGTTGCTCATTTTTTTTAAATTTTAACAAAATTAAAAAATATATGTATCAGAATAAAAGTTTTACATACTAATTACAATTTTAAATAGATTTACATATTGGTAATTTGAAATTAAGTCAATTTAAGCACACCAACATGCATTTAAGTTGACGTTTAAGTCAATCTGAATTTTAATTCCATCAAATTAGCAATACAATTAGCCAATAAGTTGACTTTCAAGTCAATTTGATCAATATGTTGCTGCTTACTAATCATCAAAATTTGATTTGAAATATTTGTTTAACAATAACGTGTAAAATTGTTGTTCTTAATATGTATGCAGGGTTTAATAATTTTACTGCGCGATGCGACGGCGGGTATCCGTACAACTATAGTTTGTGACGAATAATTGTTGTTGGTTACAATTGCAAAACTCTTAGAAATAAATTGCAATTGATTTGAGTACCCATGAATTCCATAGCCAATTGTGTCCAATCAAAACTTTGACCACGATGAATTCCATAGCCAAATGTGTCCAATCATAACTTTGACCACAATTTACTGCTCCAATATGTATGTAATCTATAACAAAGAGCATAATTTAGTAATGGATCCATTGTTTAATTGTATTTTATTAGATATATCAATATCAATAAGAAAAGAGAGAATGATGAAATGTCAAAGTAAAATTATTGTTATGTGGACACTAATCAAAAAGCTATTTTTAATAATTTTAAGCAATCAGATAATGACTTTAATGAATGAAATATTTAGCCTTTATGGTGATAACTTTGCATTACTGACAAATTTCATAGCAATTTATCCATATACACATATCCAAACTCCACATGAACCTTGGGTTTCGCCTATTTCAGTTTGCTCCATATCCTTCTCAAAAGCTAATTTATCTAATCGTAGTGCATGAACTTCTTTCTAAATGGATTGTATTTATAATATTGTAATATTAGCCACCTACTCACACATTGAAGACTTAAACTTCTTCAGTGGAGATAGTAAAGAAACAAAACGAAAATATACTACCAGATGACCATATCTTCACATCTCGATCACTCAGAAGCCAACTGGCGTTTAACAAATTGCAATTCCTGCAACAAATTTAAAAAAAAAAAAAAAGAGTTATGTTAAAACTTGTAATTTGAATAGCAAAATTAGCAGCCTGATGGGTATTCCTTTTAAGTGGAGTTTGGCCTAAATTTTAATTAAAAATTAAAGAGATTTACCACTATGTTAGGAAATTCGATGCATTGGCCACTTCCCCTCAAATTGCTCAATGAACTCCTTCAATGTCTGTAAAAAAAAGCATTAACCAGAATTTACAGTCCTACAAATTAGAATAATACCTAATTAAGGTTGCTTAAGCATACCCCCATTTCTTTGTTTGGAAACTAATGATTAAATGAAATTTACATACCCCGTGAAAACCTTCTGATACTGGCCCATCATTTGCAGATGCATCGAGTTTTGCTTTGACTTTTGTCAGTCCACTGTTAATAGCTAGCTTTTCTATGCTAGTACTTTTATATGTATCTGCAAGATAAGCCTCTCATAGTCTCACATGTAATCTATTAATATCTACAAAATTAAAAAAAATATATATATTATTTAAAACCTTCGTTGCAACTTATTAAACCAATTCTAGCACCTGTAAATTTTGCACAAATATTAACAACATAAAAGTAAGCACTTAGTGACCCAATCACACAAAAGAATCTTAACAAATAAAATAGGAAGACCCAGCTGAACTTCAATGCACTTTCACTCCTGCAATCTCAAATGTAATACAATTTGAACAAACAAATTATGAGTTTATGGAATGTAATCTAAAATGTCGAAAATTACGAGTGTATGGAATGAAATATAATTATCTTGATACATTACTGTGAAGTATAAACCGGTAACTTATTGTGTAGTCGAAATTAGAGGCTGAGTTGGGGCGTTGATTTGGGATCGAGGTATGCATTCATCTTCACAACTCGATCAAAGCCCAAGTTAGAGGCGGAGTCGGGGGATTTGATGGAAGATATATAAATTTGAATTAATCGTCGTATCGAAACGGCTGTGAAGTGAGAACGGAAATAATGTCTATCGGAACGGGCGTGGAGTTTCACAACATATATGGGCCGGTTACATTTCACTTGTTCTTAATTAATGGGTCGGTTACAAGAAATGGGATTCATGAAATTCGCATTGTCGCTCGAATAGTATATACCTTGTTAATTACAAAAAACAGCTAAGAAACATTCTAGTAGTGATGCTAAAACGTTCACTTTGTATGTAGAAGGTCCCATGTTTGAAACATAGTATAAACATTTTGTTTTGAAATTCAGATTTAAGACCTTCCATAAAAAGTAAGCTGAGTTTAAGACCTACTAATTTTAGAATGTGTTTTAATTATGGTATATTAACTTTTAATGGTCAGTTATAAAATACAGTCAATTAAAACGTATATTTAATTGTGGTATTAAAATGTATATTTAATTGTGCTATTAAAACGTTTATTTACTTGTGGTATAAAATGCGTTTGAATTAAAATGAAGCCAATTAAAATGAAGTCAATGCATTTTAATTGTGGTATAAAATGCGTTAATTAAAATGCGTTTTAATTGTGGTATATTTAATACTCATTAGTTTTTAAAATGAAGTCAATGCATCCAATTAAAAGGTTTTAATGTAGGAAATTTAAACATTTGTAAAATGCACAAAATGCATTATAAGTAGATTGAATTGGAAAGTTATTAAAATGTAGTCAAGTAAAACGCATTCTAAAATGCAGTTAGTAGTTTCTAAAATGAAGTCAATGCAGCCAATTAAAACGTTTCAATGAAGTCAATGCAGGCAATTAAAACGGTTCAATGAAGTCAATGCAGCTAAATAGTAGTTAAGAGGTAGTTAAGAGGTTTCAGGTACTAAACCAAATATCAGTTGTGGTGTGGTGGTAAAATAGATTTTCAGATGCTGGAGGTCCCAGGTTCGAATCTCGGGTCACGCAATTTTTTATTGCAATTTTGGTTGTGGGTTAAGACTTTCCAATAATGGCAAGACAAGTTTAAGACATGCTATTATTAGAAACTTATTCCCTCATTATATATAGTAGATATTATAATGAGTAAATTGTGCAGAGATTATTACCACTAATTTTAATATTCAATATTAGATTAGATTTCCATATTCATACACGTTTAATAAGGGAGGATTCAATATGCTTTTTAGTATGGTCAGTATAAAATACAATCAAAATGCAATAATTTCTTGGAAACAAATCTTATTATGAATCTTGGTACATAACTTATGTGGTACATAAATCAATAAGTCATTATCTATTAAAAGGTATGTTTAGTAGGGGTAAAAAGCAATAAGTCAATATCTTTATACGGTAAATCTAAATTGCCAGTAATAAGGACGTTTTTTTAACTCGCATTAGTCACTAAACTTCCGTCCAAACAGCGATTTTAATTGCTTCTGGTTGAGGTTGACGAAGTATCATTTTTAAGGGTGATTCAATATAGGTGTTATTTTGTATATAATTTTTCTTTTAAAGATGTAATGACCATTTATTATGGTTTCTAATTTAGGTACAAATTGAATACCCTTTAAACGTCATTAACAAACTGTCTCATGATTTTCCAATTATTATGACAGATTAAGAGATAAAAAATAAGTAATAGGGTGTGAAAAATGAGATAATTCACACATCAAAATATATAATTTGTGTAGTTGCACTAAATTAATTCGTACAACAAAAACAACTATTGGGAAAGTGAGTAATTTATATAATTAAGCCAAAGAATAATATAAAAAAAGCACCAATAGTATAACAGAAACGTTATATGTGATACAGTTAATTATTGTTGTTCCATCCGTAGGGGTCTATTTAAATGTTGTTTTGTGGGTAAGTCGATAGACGCTTATTTCCGTAGAGGGGAGTTCTTAAACGTCTGAAATAACTTTTTGGTTGCGTGTCAGGTGGGACTTCGGGTTCTTCATCACATAAAACAACGGCATCATCATATTGTACTATCGGATGGATGCGTTGAAGTGCATATGCTTCTTGCATTTCCGGGTTGAACTCAATGTTTGTAACGTCAGTAGAAACAAGATATTTGACTGAAATGTAACCAAATCAAAAAGAGATGTAAATATTTTTTTTAAATAAAAAGTCTGTTAGGTAAGTGGGTATGACCAATTATGGAAAGTAAAATGAATATCGAAAAAACTGGAATTAACCTATTGGTGTTCTAATCAGTTTCACGCGAGCTGCGTACACGGTTATGTTTTCAGTAGCAGATCTGCCAATCATTGTGGCCGTGGCTGCCGGTATATGATACAAGATGATCTTTATCCGGTTGCCCCTGTCGGAGATTAAATTTTTTGCATCATATTTCCTAAATGTGGTGATCATGTAAATTAGGTATAAAGACTTACTGACAGTCATGCAGCGGCATTGCACATGATATCCGACCGGATGTAAAAAAAGCAACCGTTCGACATGTTTTCAGCAACGTCTGTGACAGGGTTAGTAATTACGCCAAAACGTTAAATAAAAATATTTTTAAGTATAACATGATAAAAATGTAACATAGACGCACCAATCAACATTTGTCGAGTTGTTTGATCCTGCAAGAGCCATGTCGGAGATCTGACCAACGGGTACTTGGGGAACCAGGCATCTTCTCCATTCGTAGTTTCGGCAAGCTCGGTTTTAGTGTTGAATATTAGTGCCCATTCATTACGAACAAAGGTATAGTTGTCAAAGCGAGGAAAGTATTCTACATCGTTGTAATCAATTTTGAAATACTTTAAAGAAAAGACACCGCGTTCTATTTTTTGGCGTTCGTATGCCGAAACTAAGATGGAAGGGGGGGGGGATAATCGCAGCGAATTTGTGCCTCTGAAAATAAATGATTATTAGTAAAAAAAAATAAAGAGATCGTATAATAATTAGTAGTAACTTACAAATCTGTCAAGCAGGAACAAATATAATTTGTTATGTTTGTGGTCAAGCCAAACATATTCAACTCGAACAAATTTGCATTTGTACCAGTAATGTGGATGCCAGAGGTCTTCAAAGTTTTCAATCGGTTCATATCCATCAAATGCCTTCGAAAGAGAAATAGAAAAATATTAGTTAACACCGAATTTATGATTTTAAAGTAAGAATTTAAAACTCTGAATTTAGTCAAATAGACGTTACCTCTACTTCTTCAACTGGTCGTGGCAGTGGTTGGAGCACCGAAACACCATATTAGGTAATTAAAGCCATGTTGAAGATAATATGATTGTAAGTTTTCACGTCGTTTGTAGCTTGCAGTCTTCGTTCGCCAACCTTACATGTCTTCTTCAATCTACCGAGGATACAAATTCTGAGATTTTGATGATGTCGTGACATCATTTCCCTCCATATCGCAACAATCATCTAATTGCCTCTTTAAGTTAACCGGGGTGCTGATAAATTTTGTTCAAGTTGCTGACGGTGATGTCTGTACTGAAATTGGGGTGATATCATCCCCGACATCTGAAATTAGACTCTGTATAATATATTTACGTAATGATTATTACGATTAAACGGGTTACAATTTACGTAATATATTTTGAAATTAAAATGGTTCTCCAAAGTTACCTGGCCTTCGGTAAATTTTGTGTGTAACTCTGATAGTATTTCTTCTTTGTTAGTCATGGTTGCAATACCATAAACGCTACTACCCGAATCGATATTATATTGCCTCATGTCTAACTTTAAAGCAAATTTTTTATTTAAGAGCTGCTCAAAATTAGTAGGAATCGTTTTGAGGGGTAAACCAGCCTGGTTAGAATAAGAAGACATATAAGGATTATACTGATTAAGTAGAAACCACAAAATTAATATAGAAGATCACCTTTTCAAATTCATCGACATAGTACTTAGCAGTTTTCCCGAGCAAGTAATTAGCATCCCGATCAAACATGGTTACAGTTATAACTCCAGTGTTGTCTTCAACAATCACCGGAATTTTAAACCTTGGTGACATAGTTACGAAAATATTTTATACGGGTTACACAAATTTTGGGTAAATCTACGAAACATTATATTAGTGATATTTACCGTGGAACAAAAGACGGGGGTTTTCCTTTACATGGATCTTTAGAGCACACTTTAATAGACACTTGATGACTTCCTTGAGTTCCGTCTTCGTTTTTCACCATCAACACCTTTTCTTCCATTCCACTTTTACAATAGGCACACGTGTTGTAGTACCACGGGAAATCATCACCTACGCCGGTTATGGTGCATAACACAATAACCTTTTTAACCTGTTGCAAATATTATAGTCCAACTATTAAAAATCATTTTTTAAGCATGTATAGGAATTACATGTTGTAAATTAAAATTTAACATATTAAAAATTGTACCTCAGCAGGGGTCAAGATATCAACGATAGCTACAAACTTATGGTTTATTAAAAAAAATCATCTTTAAAAGAGTAAGAAGATGTAACTTTCTTGGTGATGCTTGACGGTGGAGTGTCCATACCCGATTCAACAATCAAAGTAGTCATTCTATAGTTAGGAAAATTGTCATTATATATAGGTATGACAATATAAGTGCAATATAAAAGTATACGTATCAAATGGTAATTGAAAGTTACTTATGTTTGAAATCTAGTATCTCTTTTATTCCACTGTTGACAAACACACGAGTTGCTTCAAAGTAAGTGGCAACCGATGTTGGACCTATACATTTAGAAACGAAACACTCATTAAAGTTAGAATATCGACAAATAAAATATCAGTTATCATAATAGTTAATATTATTATTTTTATGAATTCAAAAGTACCCTTCCAATTATCTATCTTGGCAAATTGAAGTATTATTACGACACGATCGGTTGGTTGTATGGAGTCTAGGTAATCATTCAAACTATGAGCATGTTCCCCTCACAAGGTTATAAGGATTTTGCACCCCTGTAATTAAGCAAATTCGATTAGATTTTGACATCAAATATGTTTTTTATTTATATATATAATAATAGCAACGAACTCTATGTTTTTTATTTCGATTGGCAGCTTGTGCTTGCTTCTGTCTTCACTTGAAGAATTAAGGCTTTCAACGACGCAAAATTCTCTGATAACATCTAAAAAAATATCATTAATTAGTAGGGTTATAGGGTAATTTAACATATAACTCATACATAGTAAAAATGGAGTTAATTTTACCAATTGACTTTGAGGCTAGTAATGAGTTATTCAAAATGTTCTCGTATGCAGCAAACTCAAAACCATGTAATGGACCAGACCACTCAGCGCATTCTTTAACAGTTGAGATTGATTGAAATGAAAGCTTTTCATTCAGACCAGTAAACGTAAAACTTGACTTGGACTTCCACAACTTACCTCCTCTGATATAGTAAACACCGTCTTCCTTCTATTGTTTTTGAAATCTACTCATCAGTTTAACGTAGATAGAAGCTTGAATCTTGCCTCCCTACAAAAAAAAATGGATAATACATACGATGTTAATTAACAATTAAAACAGTAAATACAATATTTTTTACGTAATGATCATTTATTGAATATGGTTAAGAAAAATACATCCTCGTCAATTAACATGATCTTAAGTGATATTATCTCATTTTTATTGTTGAAGTTCGTGTGGGGCCACATTCGTAGAACCCTGACCTTGAGGTGAATTTTGTCCTTGAATTCATGAATGTTTCTTATAAAGTGCAATCCGACTGTTGACATGTTAAGAATACCTTACACAAAAAGATTACGAAAGTCATACACAGTAGGATAACATTTGTATCAAAAGTTTAAGAATTGAATGAAAAATCAGAGTTGTGGGTGATAAATAATACCGTTGGTTATGATCGTTTTCTCGGTCTTTTGATGAAAATAGTGACGGGTTTTCTCGGTTTATGATACCTACGTTTATATAGAATGGAGGTAATACGGATTATGCATTAACAAATTAAATAAATACTAATGCAAAGATTTAATCGGTAATTATAACATGAATAAAAAAACGTATACGTTAAATTGAAGTCGGTAGTTAATGCAAAGATTTAATCGGTAGTTATAAGCATGAAAAAACGTAAGCTTGAAATTAAAACGTATAAATTACCATTAATGGAGAAGTAAATTAGCTATAAAAAAAACGTAAAAATCAATAAATTACCATTAAGGATTATTGTTTCTAAAAATAAGAGTAGAAAAACGTCTTATTTGTAATGGTTATAATGATTTACTTGAAAAAAAACGTATGGTTTAAATGATTTCAATGTTAAAATTAAAACGTATACATAATTATCTCTTTATACCTAGTTATAGCATTGACTGACCGATACGGTTTTAAGAACTGTGATATATAGAGTCAAAATATGTGTTGTTTACTTAAGTAAGTCTTTATACCTAGTTATAGCATTCACTGAGCGTTTCTGTTTTAATACCTGCTAAAAATGAATAACAAAACGTATATCGTATAATTAAGTCTATATATTGGTATCCGATAAAAAGAAGTGGTTACCATATATTATCTCTCACAGTGTTAAGCATGAAAAAACGTAGGGGAGAAAAAAACGTATACATAATTAAGTCTTTATACCTAGTTATTGCATTGACTGACCGTTTATGTTATAAGACCTGCTAAAAATGAATAAAAAACATTTTACTAATAAAATGTAGTCTTTATATTTGTATCCGCAATATCCATTTGTTACAATATATGATGTCTCACAGTTCGTAACGGTCGATTCCACAAACGAATTTACACGCTTTTACACATTTTAATGACAAGTTCTTAACTTACTTTCCAAACGAATTTACACGATATCATTTAATTGGTATTAAGTGTTTTACTATTTTGATCGGTTTATTTTTTCATTCCTATTGTGTGAATTCGTTTTTCTTCAATTATTAAATATTATAATGAGCAAATTATGCAGAGATTGTTACCACTAATTTTAATATTCAATATTAGATTAGATTTCCATATTCATACACGTTTAATAAGGGAGGATTCAATATGCTTTTTAGTATGGTCAATATAAAATACAATCAAAATGCAATAAATTTATCGGAAACGAATCTTATTATGAATCTTGGTACATAAATCAATAAGTCAATATCTATTAAAAGGTATGTTTAGTAGGGGTAAAAAGCAATAAGTCAATATCTTTATACGGTAAATCTAAATTGCCAGTAATAAGGACGTTTTTTTAACACGCATTAGTCACTAAACTTCCGTCCAAACAGCGATTTCAATTGCTTGTGGTTGATGTTGACGAAGTATCATTTTTTAGGGTGATTCAATATAGGTGTTATTTTGTATATATTTTTTCTTTTAAAGATGTAACATCCCAAAATCCGGCCTAGTAGTTTATTGACCTTAAGGTATCTTATTAAATGATTATCTGATTAAATGCTTAGTTAATTTAATTAGCCTTCTGTCCTTTGCGGTATTTTAACCAAGGGGTTAAAATACCCGACTTGTGAATTATTTGGAATGAAAACATGATTTTTATATATTTGGATTCCTTGTTAAATATCGTCTCCAGAAATACTTTCGTTTCTAAAATTGGAGTCCGTTTGCTATTTTAAATAAATTAATTTCGAAAAGGACTTTTCAGACATATACTGTTAAATTAAACAAAAGCCACAAAGGGGTCCCACCCCCTTGTGTTGGCCGGATAGAGAGAGAGAGGGGAACCCTCTCTTTTGTCTTACACTTCTTTCTTTTTGAAAACATTATCTTCACTATTTCATTGCAAAAAAAAACCCCATCTTTTCTCTCTAGCTTCTTTCCTTGTTCTTGAGCTTTTGGTGTTGATTCTTTGGTTAAATTCTCGAAATCTTGCTACTTGTGGTGATAAAAGGAGTCTAGAAGTAAGTTACTCTTTCCCCTTCACTTGTTCATGTTGTTCTTGAGCTAGAGTTTGAAGTAGGGTTTGTGATTGTTAGTAATCTATGGATGAATCTTGATATGGAAGTTGTTTTATGTGTTTATGCAAGCTTTTACATATTTTGTATGGTTGTTTGTTGAAGGAATACAAGATTTGGTGAAAATCACCTTCAACCTCCATTAATGGTGGAAGTTGAAGGTGGGTTTTGACAAATCTTGGAGTTCTTGAGTCATGGTTGGATAGAATTATTTATTAGGTTGTGAAATCATGTTTGGTAAGTTATGGATGTTAAAAACCTAGTATTGATCAAATGGTGATGTAGTGTAACTAGTGTTTGGATGATTTTGTCAAAATGGTTAACTAGTAATCTTGGAAGTATCATACTTGGATTTGTGATGGTTATGATCTTGATGGAATTGTTAGATGATTGTGAAATTGCTAGTTTAAAGATTAATTGCTAGTTGATGGAACTATGGAAGTGTTAAGATCATGTTCGGGTTTTTGGCCCGTTTGGGTCAACTAGTTGTGAATACTTGCTAAATGGTCAAAATGGTCAATTGTATTGATGAAGGAATTGTGCTAGTTGGAAATGTCATAAAATATACATTTTGTGAGTCTTGTGTGGTTAGTTGTTGAAATTGATGATTTTGACAATTCGGTGGATTATCACTAACTCGGTATATTGTTGACAGGAACCGGGAAGGATACTCAGTGATACTAGCCCACTGAGTTAAGGAATCGGAAGTTGAAAGGTGAGTGGATTCGACCTACAACTCGGGTTTCGGTTATTTCTTTTGGTATTGTCTTGTTGGTAAAAATGCAGAAAATCGCCAGATGAGGAGAGTTAGCGACGCGAACATAGTTCGCGATCGCGAAGTCAGTCCAAAGAAAAGTGTTGGTCGTCACGAAGTAGTTCACGACTGAGTTCCCGGCGCGAACCCTAGTTCGCGATCGCGAACTAGAGTTCGCGATTGGGAACTCAGTTTTGACGTTTTTCGCGGTGTGTTTCGTAGCTAGTTGACTTGTTATGTATGCCTAGTGTTAGGGAATACCATACATGACTAGGTGCACCATCGGGATGAGGTCAGTGTCGGATGGATAACGGCTGGGCACAGTGTATCGACTAATAGGGTATCCGACCTTACCTGTATATGTTACAGTGTTAAGGGGAGGGAGTTGCCCTGGGTGTTGGATGCACAACGCTATCGGTTACCGTGGTTTTGGCCGACCATGGTTTAAGGCCCGCAAAGCCGCCGATCCTCTCAAATAAGTGATTACCCAAACCGGAGATGTTTTTATAACTTCCGCGTTTAAGTGACTACCAAACCGGAGATGTTCTTTAACTTCCGGGTTAAAGTGTTTAGTGTAGTTGGTAGAGTTAGGAATTCATTCACTTAGCTTTTGTGCTAATCCCTCCCTTATTGACACATTTCAGGTTGGATGGCTTGAACGGGTCGGGCTTGGACGGGAAGTTTGACCATGCTTAAATTATGTTTTGTAAAATGAGCCGTGTCTAGTAATACCGTCTTTTAAATAACTTTGGTTGTAATATTTTGTGGGACCACGTTTTGTAAACTTAACTATCTAGATGCTTCCGTACTTAGACTAATACTTAATTGCCTTTAAAAAAAATGCGGTGTTACAACTTGGTATCAGAGCTTCGGTTTGGCGATGGATACATGGGGTTGGTGTTCCGTTCCCAAATCGTGGCTCGTGTGTTGGTCAAACCTTCCGGTCAAAGGGGATTAGAGCAAGGGTGAATTGGGTTTAGTAGTTAGTATATGTGTACTAACGAGTTAAACTAAGCCTTGGTGAGGTGTTGTGTTTTGTAGCAGGAATGGCTACGGATGGAAACACCTTGGATAATATCCCACCGAACACGAACCTTGGGAACGATGGAGCAGCGGGCTCGGGGGGTGATGAAATACCGAATGAAGAATATATCTTGTTGTTGGAAACACGGAATATGGAACTTGAGGATACCATAAGGGCTCTTCGCCAAAGCCAACCGACTGAGCCGCGACCCGAGGCTCGGTCTACCTTGCCACCCCCAACCCAAGCAAACCCACCCCCTCACTTCACACAAACTACTCAAAATCCCGTCTTTCCCCAAAATGACTCCTCATCTCCCAATACAAGCATACTATAACCGCCACTCGCCCACACCGTACCAATTGCCAATTCCCAACACCAACAATTCTTCTACCAACCTTTCCCGATTGAGAAGAAACCGTGCACTTACAAGAATTTTCTCGATTGTAAGCCAACCGAGTACCGTGGAAGTACTGACCCGACGGAAACTCTAACGTGGCTTAGGGCCACCGAAAAGGCTCTTATTGCTTGTAATTGTGAGGACCACTTGAAGGTCCGGTATGCGTCCCGAATGTTGGGGGGGCCGGCTATGGATTGGTGGGATGGGTTGACCGCAAACTTTAGTAATAAAATGATGGATGCGGTCACGTGGAAGCAATTTAGGGATCAAGTGGAGGCTCGGTATTGTAGCCCGTTTGAGTTGGATAAGATCCGGAATGAGTTCATGATGTTGAAGATGAATGATAGGATGACGGTGGATAAGCTCATCCTTCAGTTCAATGGGAAGCTTCGTTTTGTGACACAATGGGTACCCGATGAGTCCACCCAAATCAAACACTTTGTGGGGGCGTTGTTGCCCGGGTACCGGAATATAACGAGGCTTGCGGGGACTCTCTTGCAAGCCTATGATCTTGCCAAGTCGGCCGAGAGTGATTTCTTGGCTCAAAAGGTCGCGAGTCGAGAGAAGACTTCGTTTCACAAGGGGAAGTATGATCAATCAAACTCGAGCAACCACAAGAAACCCCAAGGAAATCATAGGTCAACCAATGATCGTCGAAAACAAATCCTTCAAGGTTCCAACCAAATGAACCCGTGGTGCTTACCGTGTAAGTCCGCCCATGCCGGACCGTGTACGGCACAAACTCGAAAATGTCTTAAGTGTGGGCAACACGGGCATGAGTCCTTGGAATGCAAGTTAGAGAATAGTGTTTGTTGGACGTGTCAGAAAGAGGGTCACAGGGCTATGCATTGTCCGATGAAGAAGAGTTCGGGTTCGGGTTCGGGCGGGGGAGCGGCTTCGTCGGGAAGTCAAAAGAGAAAGAGTCATCCGCCACCTACGGGTCGGGCATTCAAAATGACGGTGGAGGACGCCACCACTACCGACGATGTCATCACCGGTATGTTTCTAATAAACTCGATACCCGCTCGTGTATTATTTGATTCGGGTGCAAATAGTTCGTTTTCCTCAAAGAGTTTTTGTGACAAATTGAAATTGCCTATTTCCTTGATCGCGACACCTCTAGAGGTAGAGGTGGCCGATGGTGAAATGGTTCCGTTCACGACATCCGTGTCCGGGGCTAGTATTGATATTGATGGCGTGAAATTTTCGATTCTTTTACTTGTTATGCCGATATCCGGCTTTGATGTGGTTTTAGGTATGGATTGGTTAAGTGCTAATAGGGCCAACATAAATTGTCACCAAAAGTTGATTACTTTTCTTTTACCTGACGAGTCACACGTCGTGGCCCGGGGAGACCGTGCGACCCCGACCATACCCATGATAACCATGATGAAAGCCCGTAAGTCCTTGACCAAGGGATGTGAATCGTTTATAGCTTATGTGATTGACGTGAAAAAGGAAAGGAAAGTGGTTGGCGATCTCCGGGTGGTTTCGGAATACCCGGAGGTATTTCCCGAAGACTTGCCTGGGTTACCTCCCGTTCGGGAGGTAGAATTCAAAATTGATTTGGTGCCGGGTGCCAATCCCGTGGCTAGAGCACCGTACCGTTTAGCACCATCCGAGATTCGGGAAATGATGACACAAATCCAAGATTTATTGGATAAGGGTTTTATTCGGTCGAGTTCCTCACCTTGGGGAGCTCCGGTTTTATTCGTAAAGAAGAAAGATGGTGCACTTCGTATGTGTATCGATTATCGAGAATTAAATAAAAGAACGGTAAAGAATCGGTATCCTTTGCCGCGTATTGACGATTTATTTGATCAACTCCAAGGGTCTTCTTATTTCTCAAAGATTGATTTGAGATCGGGTTATCACCAAGTTCGGGTTCATGAAAACGATGTTCACAAAACGGCGTTCCGAACTCGCTATGGCCACTATGAGTTCTTGGTTATGCCGTTTGGATTGACGAACGCTCCCGCGATATTTATGGATTTGATGAATCGAGTTTGTCGGCCTTATCTCGACAAATTCGTTATTGTGTTCATCGACGATATATTAATTTACTCCAAGACCGAAGAAGAACACGAAAAACACTTAAGGCAAGTGTTAGAAACGTTGAAGCGGGAACAATTATTTGCGAAATTCTCAAAGTGCGAATTTTGGCTTCGAGAAGTTCACTTTTTGGGTCACGTTATTTGTTCGAATGGGGTCAAGGTGGACCCGGCGAAGATCGAAGCGGTTATGAATTGGGTTTCTCCGAAGAACCCAACCGAGATAAAGAGTTTCTTGGGTTTGGCGGGTTACTACCGCCGGTTTATAAAGGATTTTTCGAAGATAGCGGGCCCTATGACGAGATTGACCGGTAAGGATGTACCGTTTCGGTGGGGTGAAAATCACGAGAAGTCATTTCAAACTCTAAAACAATTATTGTGTCAAGCTCCGGTTCTCACCTTACCCGAAGGCCCGGAGGATTTTATTGTTTATTGTGACGCTTCACTTGCGGGTTTGGGTTGTGTGTTAATGCAACGAGATCGGGTCATTGCTTATGCTTCGAGGCAATTGAAGAATCACGAGAAGAATTACCCGACTCACGATTTAGAGTTGGCGGCGGTGGTTTTTGCACTAAAATTATGGAGACATTATTTGTACGGTACTAAGTGCGTGATTTGTACGGATCACAAAAGTTTGCAATACGTGTTCACGCAAAAGGAATTGAATATGCGCCAACGAAGATGGTTAGAGTTGATTATGGATTACGATTGTGAAATCCAATATCATCCCGGAAAGGCAAATGTGGTGGCCGATGCCTTAAGTAGAAAGGGAGATCCGGGACGGGTACAATTTATGCGGATGGAAATTGTGTCGGATTTGGTGTCCCGGTTGAAGATTTCACAAATGGAAGCGTTGAATGTCGAACATTTGAAGGCCGAGATTTTATTAAAGAGGAAAGATGATTTAGAAGAAGATTCTCGGGGTTTGAAGACGTACCAATCTCGGGTTTGGGTACCGTTACTCGGGGGTTTGCGGGAATTGATTCTGGCCGAGGCTCACAATTCTCGGTTATCGGTTCACCCGGGTAGCACGAAAATGTACAATGATCTAAAAGCACTTTATTGGTGGCCGACAATGAAGACCGACATTGCCCGTTTTGTGGGCCAATGTCATATTTATGCTCAAGTGAAGGCCGAACACCAAAAGCCTTATGGGACTTTAACCCAATCACCGATTCCCGAGTGGAAGTGGGATCGGATTACTATGGATTTCGTGACCAAATTGCCGCGTACACAAAGGGGTCACGATATGATTTGGGTTATAGTCGATCGGTTAACGAAGAGTGCTCACTTCTTGGCTACTAGTGAGACCGCCTCACTTAGTAGGTTGGCCAATTATACATTGATGAAGTAGTATCCCGACATGGTATTCCGATTTCTATCGTGTCCGATAGGGATCCCCATTTTGCTTCGAACTTTTGGAATAGCTTGCAACGAGAATTGGGGACGCGGGTGAATTTGAGTACCGCGTATCATCCCCAAACCGATGGGCAATCGGAGAGGACGATACAAACACTTGAAGATATGTTGCGGGCTTGTGTGTTGGAGTATGGTGGATCATGGGATTCCCACCTACCGTTGATCGAGTTTGCTTATAATAACTCGTATCACTCAAGCATTAAAATGCCACCGTATGAGATGTTGTACGGGCGTCGGTGCCGAACCCCGACGTGTTGGTTGGAAGCGGGTGAGAAACAATATGCGGGGCCCGATATTGTACAAATGACCGCGGATAAAGTTGCTATTGCTCGAGAAAAGTTGAAAGCCGCCCGTGACCGACAAAAGATGTATGCCGATCCAAGACGTAGACCCGCTACGTTCTCGGTAAATGAGATGGTTTACTTGAAGGTATCACCTTGGAAGGGTGTTATTCGTTTTGGAAAACGAGGAAAGTTGGCCCCGAGGTTTATTGGGCCGTTTCGAATTAGTATGGTGGTAAATTCTCAATCGGTAACACTCGAGTTACCCCCGGAGTTGTCGGCAATACACAACACTTTCAACATTTGCTACTTGAGAAAGTGTAACATCGAAGATCCGAGCCAAATTCTCCCGGAGCAAGAGTTGCGGGTTGATACGAAAAAAAGATTGGTCGAAGAACCGGTGGAGTTATTAGACCGAAAAGTAACGAAATTGAGAAAGAAACAAATTCCTATGGTTCTAATAAAGTGGAAGCACAGTTTGGGGGCGAATATGACGTGGGAGACCGAGGCCGATATGCGGGAACGTTATCCCTCCTTATTTGATCGAGATGGGATTCCGGGGACGGAATCTTCTTAAGTGGGGAGAGTTGTAACATCCCAAAACCCGGTCTAGTAGTTTATTGACCTTAAGGTATCTTATTAAATGATTATCTGATTAAATGCTTAGTTAATTTAATTAGCCTGCTGTCCTTTGCGGTATTTTAACCAAGGGGTTAAAATACCCGACTTGTGAATTATTTGGAATGAAAACATGATTTTTATATATTTGGATTCCTTTTTAAATATCGTCTCCAGAAATACTTTCGTTTCTAAAATTGGAGTCTGTTTGCTATTTTAAATAAATTAATTTCGAAAGAGACTTTTCAGACATATACTGTTAAATTAAACAAAAGCCACAAAGGGGTCCCACCCCCTTGTGTTGGCCGGATAGAGAGAGAGAGAGGGGAAACCCTCTCTTTTGTCTTACACTTCTTTCTTTTTGAAAACATTATCTTCACTATTTCATTGCAAAAAAAACCCCATCTTTTCTCTCTAGCTTCTTTCCTTGTTCTTGAGCTTTTGGTGTTGATTCTTTGGTTAAATTCTCGAAATCTTGCTACTTGTGGTGATAAAAGGAGTCTAGAAGTAAGTTACTCTTTCCCCTTCACTTGTTCATGTTGTTCTTGAGCTAGAGTTTGAAGTAGGGTTTGTGATTGTTAGTAATCTATGGATGAATCTTGATATGGAAGTTGTTTTATGTGTTTATGCAAGCTTTTACATCTTTTTTATGGTTGTTTGTTGAAGGAATACAAGATTTGGTGAAAATCACCTTCAACCTCCATTAATGGTGGAAGTTGAAGGTGGGTTTTGACAAATCTTGGAGTTCTTGAGTCATGGTTGGATAGAATTATTTATTAGGTTGTGAAATCATGTTTGGTAAGTTATGGATGTTAAAAACCTAGTATTGATCAATTGGTGATGTAGTGTAACTAGTGTTTTGATGATTTTGTCAAAATGGTTAACTAGTAATCTTGGAAGTATCATACTTGGATTTGTGATGGTTATGATCTTGATGGAATTGTTAGATGATTGTGAAATTGCTAGTTTAAAGATTAATTGCTAGTTGATGGAACTATGAAAGTGTTAAGATCATGTTCGGGTTTTTGGCCCGTTTGGGTCAACTAGTTGTGAATACTTGCTAAATGGTCAAAATGGTCAATTGTATTGATGAAGGAATTGTGCTAGTTGGAAATGTCATAAAATATACATTTTGTGAGTCTTGTGTGGTTAGTTGTTGAAATTGATGATTTTGACAATTCGATGGATTATCACTAACTCGGTATATTGTTGACAGGAACTGGGAAGGATACTCAGTGATACTAGCTCACTGAGTTAAGGAATCGGAAGTTGAAAGGTGAGTGGATTCGACCTACAACTCGGGTTTCGGTTATTTCTTTTGGTATTGTCTTGTTGGTGAAAAATGCAGAAAATCGCCAGATGAGGAGAGTTAGCGACGCGAACATAGTTCGCGATCGCGAAGTCAGTCCAGAGAAAAGTGTTGGTCGTCACGAAGTAGTTCACGACTGAGTTCCCGGCGCGAACCCTAGTTCGCGATCGCGAACTAGAGTTCGCGATTGGGAACTCAGTTTTGACGTTTTTCGCAGTGTGTTTCGTAGCTAGTTGACTTGTTATGTATGCCTAGTGTTAGGGAATACCATACATGACTAGGTGCACCATCGGGATGAGGTCAGTGTCGGATGGATAACGGCTGGGCACAGTGTATCGACTAATAGGGTATCCGACCTTACCTGTATATGTTACAGTGTTAAGGGGAGGGAGTTGCCCTGGGTGTTGGATGCAAAACGCTATCGGTTACCGTGGTTTTGGCCGACCATGGTTTAAGGCCCGCAAAGCCGCCGATCCTCTCAAATAAGTGATTACCCAAACCGGAGATGTTTTTATAACTTCCGCGTTTAAGTGACTACCAAACCGGAGATGTTCTTTAACTTCTGGGTTAAAGTGTTTAGTGTAGATGGTAGAGTTAGGAATTCATTCACTTAGCTTTTGTGCTAATCCCTCCCTTATTGACACATTTCAGGTTGGATGGCTTGAACGGGTCGGGCTTGGACGGGAAGTTTGACCATGCTTAAATTATGTTTTGTAAAATGAGCCGTGTCTAGTAATACCGTCTTTTAAATAACTTTGGTTGTAATATTTTGTGGGACCACGTTTTGTAAACTTAACTATCTAGATGCTTCCGTACTTAGACTAATACTTAATTGCCTTTAAAAAAAAATGCGGTGTTACAAAAGATGTAATGACCATTTATTATGGTTTCTAATTTAGGTACAAATGGAATACCCTTTAAACGTCATTAACAAACTGTCTCATGATTTTCCAATTATTATGACACATTAAGAGATAAAAAATAAGTAATAGGGTGTGAAAAATGAGATAATTCACACATCAAAATATATAATTTGTGTAGTTTCACTAAATTAATTCGTATAACAAAAACAATTATTGGGAAAGTGAGTAATTTATATAATTAAGCCAAAGCATAATATAAAAAAAAAAGCACCAATAGTGTAACAGAAACGTTATGTGTGATACAATTAATTACTGTTGTTCCATCCGTAAGGGTCTGTTTAAATGTTGTTTTGTGGTGGGTAAGTCGATAGACGCTTATTTCCATAGAGGGGAGCTCTTAAACGTCTGAAATAACTTTTTGGTTGCGTGTCGGGTGGGACTTCAGGTTCTTCATCACATAAAACAATGGCATCATCATATTGTACTATCGGATGGATGCGTTGAAGTGCATATGCTTCTGGCATTTCCGGGTTGAACTCAATGTTTGTAACGTCAGTAGAAACAAGATACTTGACTGAAATGTAACCAAATCAAAAAGAGATATAAATATTTTTTTAAATAAAAAGTCTGTTAGGTAAGTGGGTATGACCAATTATGGAAAGTAAAATGAATATCGAAAAAACTGGAATTAACCTATTGGTGTTCTAATCAGTTTCACGCGAGCTGCGTACACCGTTATGTTTTCAGTAGCAGATCTGCCAATCATTGTGGTTGTGGCTGCCGGTATATGATACAAGATGATCTTTATATGGTTGCCCCTGTCAGAGATTAAATTTTTTGCATCATATTTCCTAAACGTAGTGATCATGTAAATTAGGTATAAAGACTTACCGACAGTCATGCAGCAGCATTGCACATGATATCCGACCGGATGTAAAAAAAAGCAACCGTTCGACATGTTTCCAGCAACGTCTATGACAGGGTTAGTAATTACGCCAAAACGTTAAATAATAATATTTTTAAGTATAACACGATAAAAATGTAACGTATACGCACCAATCAACATTTGTCGAGTTGTTTGATCCTGCAAGAGCCATGTCGAAGATCTGACCAACGGGTACTTGGGGAACCAGGCATCTTCTCCATTCGTAGTTTCGGCAAGCTCGGTTAGTGTTGAATATTATTGCCCATTCATTACGAACAAAGGTATAGTTGTCAAAGCGAGGAAAGTATTCGACATCGTTGTAATCAATTTTGAAATACTTTAAAGAAAAGACACCGCCTTCTATTTTTCGGCGTTCGTATGCCGAAACTAAGGTGGGGGGGGGGGGGGGGATAATCGCAGCGAATTTGTGCCTCTGAAAATAAATGATTATTTGTAAAAAAAAATAAAGAGATCGTATAATAATTAGTAGTAACTTACAAATCTCTCAAGCAGGAACAAATATAATTTGTTATGTTTGTGGTCAAGCCAAACATATTCAACTCGAACAAATTTGCATTTGTACCAGTAATATGGATGCCAGAGGTTTTCAAAGTTTTCAATCGGTTCGTATCCATCAAATTCCTTCGAAAGAGAAATAGAAAAATATTAGTTAACACCGAATTTATGATTTTAAAGTAAGAATTTGAAACTCTGAATTTAGTCAAATAGACGTTACCTCTACTTCTTCAACTGGTCGTGGGTGATTAAAGCCATGTAGAAGATAATATGATTGTAAGTTTTCACGTCGTTTGTAGCTTGCACAACAACCCCATCGTAAGTAAAAGTATATATATAGCTTAGAAAAAAACGTAAAATTCAATATATCTCTACTATATAAAAAACGCACATCATACTTGAATAAAACGTATGCTTTAAATGATTTCAATGTTAAAATTAAAAACGCGAAGGAGAAGTAAATTAGCTATGAAAAAAACGTAAAAAAAAATCAATATATCTATCTATACTATATAAAAAACGCACATCATACTTGAAAAAAACGTATGCTTTAAATGATTTCAATGTTAAAATTAAAAACGCGATGGAGAAGTAAATTAGCTATGAAAAAAACGTAAAAATCAATAAATTACCATTAAGGATTGTTGTTTTTAAAAATAAGAGTAGAAAAACGTCTTATTTGCAATGGTTATAATGATTTACTTGAAAAAAACGTATGCTTTAAATGATTTCAATGTTAAAATTAAAAAGGCGATGGAGAAGTAAATTAGCTATAAAAAAACGTAAAAATCAATAAATTACCATTAAGGATTATTGTTTTTGAAAATAAGAGTAGAAAAACGTCTTATTTGTAATGGTTATAATGATTTGCGTCTGCACATTGAAAGCATAGTGTCCCAGTGTTTCGTTTTTGTACCAAAATTGTGATGTGGTGTATTGGTAAGGTGCATTAATGTGTTTCTAGAGAGGCCAAGTTCGAAACCTGTTAAAAGCCTTTTTTTTCCATTAATATGTGGGTTTAAGACCTTCCAGAAATGACAGACATGTTTTAAGACCTGCTATAAGTAGAAAGTCATTCCTCTATTATAGATAGTAGAGATAGAGATTAACACCATCATAAGTACACCATTAGTATATCAAACTCTCTACCTTATAAGTAGGAGTGTTATGTACTTACATATTTTGTATCTTTTGTATCTCTTTTATCTTATGAATCTTATGTATCATATTACATGTCTAATGAGAATGTTTGTAATGATCTTAATTGGTTGAGTTAATTTACCTTACAACACGTTATCAACAATTTGCTCAAATTCGGAAAGCATCAATTTCATCATCGTTGAATTCAACGCACATTGGTACGTCTCTCGATTTCCACTCGCCTAAAAACAACGGATCGTGCCAATGGTTTGGAGCAACCAAAGAGAAGGGAAGTCCAAACCGAAGAACAATTGACACCAGTCTTATGCACACGCATCCAATTTCTTTCATCAAACTAGGGGTGAGCATGGGGCGGTTTGGGGCGGCTTTTAACTAAAACCAAACCCCGCCCCGAAAGTTCGGGTTTTGAGAATTACACCCCGTTCGGTTTCGGGTTTTTCGGTTTCGGTTTTTCGGGTTTTTCGGTTCGGTTTCGGGGTTTTCGGTTCGGTTTCGGGTTTTTTCGGTTTTTTTGTTTCCTTTAAATTTACCAATTTGTTACCTTAAAAACTAATATTATGATTCAAACTTCCAAACCTTAACTCATTTCATTATATATAAAAAAACAACTAGTAAATTTAATATAATGTAATAATAAATTCAACTAACATAATTAGAAAAAAAATAATAATAGAAAACATCCAACCATCTTTCGCAAAAATCTTAGTCAATGTCTTCATCCATAGAAGTTTCATTGCATGGTTGTTTTCCTTTTGCAAACAAATTTATATCAAATCTTTTAAAAATATAAGAATATTTTTATAAAACTTGAAATATATATAAAGGCGGGGCGGGGCGGGTTTTTCGGTTTGGTTTTTCATATGCCCCCGAAAACCGCCCCAAACATTCGGGTTTTCCAAAAATCAAAACCGTTGATGTCGGTTTTTCAAATAGTTCGGTTTTTTCGGTTCGGTTTTTTTCGGGTTCGGTTCGGTTTTTCGGTTTTTATGCTCACCCCTACATCAAACACTAAAATTTTGACATGAATGTGCTGCTATGTTTTCAGTTCTCAACTCGAGTCGAACGTGACCAAAACTGAAAAATTCAAAACTGAGAAACTGAAAAATAGATATCAGGCAAATATAAATTTAAGAAAATTAATAAATAAAGTTCTAATTATTTTTCCCTTAACATTACATACTTTTATTTTATTTTATGATTTTATGATTATAATTATTAAATATTTATCCGATAATTATTGAATAACTTTTGGTTGGTTATGCGTTTCAATTATGTCTAACTCTGCGTGCTAATAATCGCCACCACACCACCGCCGTTACCAATTGCCATCACCAGACATCAAACAATCACCTCCTCCAGTCCACACACCCACGAACCACCTTCCGACCTACACACACCTACTTCACAATCGTTCACAATTTCATCCATCACCGGAATACAATACTCGATTCCAGCTCACAAAAATGGCCAACTTGTATGTTAAGGCGGTGCCGCCGACGGATCTCAACCGGAATACGGAGTGGTTTATGTATCCCGGCGTCTGGACCACTTATATACTCATTTTGTTCTTCGCTTGGCTCGTCGTTCTCTCCGTCACCGGCTGTTCTCCCGGCATGGCCTGGACCACCGTCAATCTCGGTCACGCTCTGGTATACTCATTTTTTCAATTTCATTTCGTTTCGATTCAAGTTTCACTTTTGGATACATAATCACTCAGTTGTGATCGCGTTAGGGCCAATAAGCTTTACTCTTATCTGTATCGATATAATTTTGATGTTCTGTTATCTGGTTTAGGGTTTTAAACTATGGATATCTGTATAGTTTGCTCGATCTGTTGCTACGAGTGTTTATTATATCATAATTGAACTCGATTTATTGAAGATTTAGGACTATACTGTGAATCTCAATAGCACTATAGTTAAATTGTGCTTCAAGTTGTTTCAATTTTATATTTTGATTACTTGCATCGAGTATTGATGTCTGCACAGATCTGTGATTTACATATAGGGTCTTAATTTTATGCTAATTTGTTCATGAACTTATGCACATGAAGCTGATTGAGCTTATATTATTAATGCTAATCTTTTACATCAGGTTACATATCACTTTTTTCACTGGAAGAAGGGAACACCTTTTGCTGATGACCAAGGAATCTACAACAGGTTGACATGGTGGGAGCAAATTGATAGTGGCAAACAGCTCACTCGCAACAGGAAGTTTCTTACTGTTGTTCCTGTAGTTCTGTAAGTTCTTTCATTTTCATTAAGCCTATAATCACTTCCTTAAAGCTTAATCATCATCTTAATCATAATCTTTTTGGTATTTATTGAATATTGATGCTCAATCTTCTACATGTAAGTGTGTAACTGTAAGGCTAGTTTGGGAAAGAAGTTATTTAAAGGAATTTGGACCAAAACTTTGATAATTAATGTAATGCCATCATACCTTGATTGTTGCATGATTGTTTATTAGAAGATGAGAACCTTGCAAGCGTGTCTCTTGTAGAAATTAAACATAGGGGAACAAAAGAAATGAAAAATATATGTGTATTAAGAAAACATATCTAAGAAAAAGATTAAAATGATAGTGAAAGTAGGTTTAACCGCTCATTAAACCATGATTAACAAGATGCCTCCCTAATCAACTTAAAACTCTTCATTTTAGGTAATTCATGTAGCAAGTGTATAGAAAGATGCATTATCAGAACTGCACAAACATTTTAATGTTAGCCATAACCCGTTATGATGAAAGACTTGGTAGTTATTTGTAGATATATGAAGTAAAGTCAAAAGTCAAAACTATTGTATTTTTCCTTATATTGATCAATAATTTATGCAACAAAAAACAGACTTTGGCCCGTTTGACACTTTCAACTATTTTTTTTGTTTTGGCCCGTTTGAGATAAAGCACAACCCAAAGCGACCCATTGATAAGAAAATGGGTAAAATCTGGCAGCTCTAATAAATTAGTTATCTTAGGTGTATTGTTAAGTTTCTCTACTGCCACCTGGCATTTATTTAAAATAAAAAAGCTGATTAATTGTTATGTGACAGGTACTTGATAGCATCCCACACAACAGACTATGAGAACCCAATGCTTATGTTGAACACATTAGCAGTTTTTGTGCTAGTCATTGCCAAGTTCCCAAATATGCACAAGGTCCGATTTTTTGGAATTAATGCTGAAGAATAAAAAGGATAATCTCACTTCACTTCATTTCCATCCATGAATATATATGTGCATCCTTAATTTTGACATAACTAAAAGGGTATATTAATTTTTATTTTTATTTTGTTATTTCTTTTTGCCTTGTGTTTTGTGGATGATTAAAAGAAAAAGGTCTTGGCTTCCCTCTTCTGGATAGGATAAACGAACTTTCAATGTTTATGTGTGTATGCTGCAAATTAAGAAATTATATATTTTTTAGTTGGAATCAAATGGAAAAGAAGCAAATCTAATAACCAACTTTTGTTTGTAAGGAAACGAGTCTTTGTTATTTACTTTGGTATCTATTCTATTTGGGTTTGCTACTAGATCGAGGTGATGACATTGCTGAAGTTCATATTTGTTTTAACATTTAATTTTTTTTTTTTTACTTTGGTATCGATCTTGATAGAGAAAAACACTATCATAGCTGATAGTACCTTGGATTCATTTGACTCACTATTGAGTTGTACCACTTAGGTAACAAGATGCTATATTACCTTTGAGTCACTATTGTGTTATTTATTAAGCAGTGCAACAAATAATTAGCCAAATTTGAGTACCAAATTACATTAAAGTTACATACATCCCCCTATTGAAAATAAGTGATATGTTGTTGCTTTCACGGTTTTTTAAGGCGAAAGATTATAACGAGGGTTAAATTAGATTAATTATATAGTTAGTGGGGAATGTCTTACACCTTTTGAATAAAGTGGAGTTAATGATGTTTAAAAGTAAAACTAAGGGTAAAAAGGTCATTTCACTATATTAAAGTAGATAATTAGTGAGTGTGGGTCATACCATTTTTGCCAAATAAGGTAATTTTTCAACTTATTCTGAATCACAAAAAAAAAAAAAAAAATGTATTTCTGAGGAAGTATTATTCTTTTAAAATATCAATCCGATACAGTTTGTACTACCAAGTACTAAGCTTCACTAACTTGGATCCAAAGCGCCACTTTTTCTACCGACTTGTTCGTATTTCCACCAAAATCCTAAATTTAATTTACATATCCAACTCCGTTTTAGAAGCATCAACCTCGAAATTTGGTTGATTGCTGTAATAATATCCCATCAATTTTAACATTTGGATATTAATGTTTTAGACAAAATGAACACTTTCTTCAAATATGAATCCATACTTCTTTCCTATAACACTTGGTAATGGTTGCTTTGTTCCTTTGACCAATGAGGTCACTTCAAATATTTTTGCTTTGTAGATGCCGTGAAAGTAATTTGTGAGGCCTAAAATTTGAGAAATGACACTTCTTCCTACATTTTTATCTTACTCATATTCCTATCAACTTCTAACTTGATATGTGTAATCTACTAATTCTCTTTCCTCGTAGCATCCCTTGATTTTGACATTTTTCATGATCAAATTGATAGACACATAAATAGACACAAATGGTAGGAACCAATACCATATCTCCTAAAATTTTATCAACAAGTGCAAATAAAACACAAAAATCGTGTTTTTTGGAAATATGTGAAAATAGTGTATGCTAGATTTCATATAGAGATAAGTAGAGTCATCCTCTTGAACGTATTTAAACACCTTATCAACTTCTAGAAACAAATCCATCAAAATGACAAAGAAAATGATACACTCGCTTGTAATAATATATCATAAAAACAGTGTGCTGAAAGAAAGTGTTGTTAATTAAGATTGCAATTTCTTCTTGTAATCTTGGAAAGTGCCACTAAAAGGTGTCACCCTGCCTTCAGACACTGCCCACAACTGGTCAACACTGCCCGAAATTAAATGCTCATCGTGACTTACCTGTAATGTAATATAATGTTAGTTATTACAACTAAAATATCACAACAAATCACACCCATAAAATGAAAAAAAAAAGTTGAATAAATTACCATGAGAACTCCTCCTTGGAAGAGAACAAGTCCCTGTATCAATGCTTCCACAGCATCCAAATCCTGCAATTACAACACAATTATTCATTTCATACAAATTAAATGGTGTTTAGTAAAATAATATATATAAACTTACAAGATGATTTGATGGTTCATCCAGCAATATGATGTGAGGCTTTTTAAAGGTTATCTTTGCAAATGCAACCCTACTTTTCTGACCACCTGCCCTCAAAAGAGAGTATGTTACAAGAGAATTTAGGAATATGTGACAAATATTAAAACAAGAAACACACCAGATAAAGTGTACATCGGTTGAAGAGCAAGATTTCCAGTTACACCAAAAGAACCTAAGTGGCCTCGAAGCTTTTGTTCAGGCACTCCCTGTCATAACAAAAATAAAAAATTTAATTTAACCTAAACCTAATATATATATAAATTATATAAATATGAAGTATAATATATATCATTAATAGATATGAACTCACTGGGAAGCAACGCATCATATAGAGAAGTGGATTTGAGGTCAGGTCAAGCCCATCCACGTGATGCTGACTGAATACAGCAATACGAACCTGTTGATGAAAACTCAACTCAATCAGATTAATAAATTAAAATTAAAATTAAGATAAAAGTCAAAATTATTGGTTTATAATTACCTTAGCAGAACGGAAAACTGTTCCTGAGCTTGGTTGAAGCTCCCCTGAAATTAGCTTAAGTATAGTGGACTTACCAATACCGTTGGGGCCCACCACTGAAATTACCATAGTTAGAAACTGAAGCATTCGAAAATATATATATACAGATATGTAGGGAAAACATATAATGACAGTAAGTTGGATAATATATACAGTACACAATAAAATAAAATAAAATAAAAAAATTGTAAAGAATTATCCTTACTTGCTACACGGCTGTCCAAATCTATACCAAAATTCAAATTCCTGAACAGAATTGGGCCTCCAGGATACCCAAATGAAGCATCACTGCGATCACATTTCATATATATTTAATTTTTTTAATTAAACTAATTTTAGACATATCTAAGTTGATATATAATATACAGTTGTAACAGAAAACCTGAAACTGATTATAGGTGCGCCAGGTCTATCATCTGGTGTAGGAAATTCAAACTTGTAACTGCATACACAAAACAAATTAAAATAATTAAAATATAAAAAATACGATGTGATATCAACACAAAATGTTATTTCTAATTGTTATTGGTACACACTCTGGATCATTCACAACTTCATCAACATGCCCTAAACGTTCCAGAGCCTGAAAATATAAAATTAAAATTGTAAAATGTCACTTATTTATATGATGATATATTAAGTTAAATGAAAGTCTACCTTGATTCTAGATTGAACAAGAGATGCACGTTTTGCATTGTATCGAAATTTGTCAATGAAAGACTGCAATCAAAGATAAAAATAAGCATGCATTATTCACTTTATTTTTACTTGTAAAATTGTAAAATCATCATAATGAATTATATTATGAATATTTAAAGAAGACATTAAAAACCTGCATATGTTCTCTTGAACGTTCATTAGATTCAAATGCTTTTTGTTTGTTTTTAAGAAGTTCAGCTCGTGTTCTCTCAAATGTGTCATAATCTCCTTTGTATGTAGTCAGTTTCTGTCCTTGAAGGTACAAAATATCTGTAACTACCTGCAATACAAATAAAAAAGTAACAGACAAATATTAGATTAATGCAATATCAAATAATAAATATAAATAATTACCGTGTTCAAGAATTCCCTAGCATGAGAAACAACAATAAATGTTTTCGGCCATTTAGTCAGATAAGCTTCTAGCCACAAAACCGCATGGAGATCAAGATGATTCTGCACAAACAATGCTCTTTTTGATCTTAAGAATTTACTGAATAAAAATATATAAATTTTAATTATTATTTGTTTTCACAGACCGTAGGTTCATCAAGTAGTAACAAATCAGGTTCAATGAAAAGTGCACGAGCAAGAGCTATTCTCATTCTCCACCCACCAGAAAATGCTCGTGTTGGTTTCTTCTGCATTTCTGGTGTGAAACTCAGACCCTAAAATATTAAATTAAATAATTTCATTAAATAAGCAATACAAACTTGATATTAGCGACCCGAATAATCATTAATTATAGAGATTAGGGAGCAAACCGCAAGAATAGAAGCTGCACGAGCCTCTGCAGAATAAGCATCAATGAACTCTAATCTTTTGTATATAAGTTCAAGCTTGTATGCAATTCCATCATTATCATTAATCAAGCTCGGGTCCTTTTTTTCTTCAGCCTCCAGCTCAGCATCTCTCTGTAATTGTAGCAAACGGGCTTCTTCTTCCAAAAGCTTTGCTCTTTCCACATCAGCATTAAGAACACATTGTAATGCTGACGTGTCATCCCCAACAACTTCTTGCTCCACATGCAATATCTGACAGTTTTTTGGAATACCTTCAATTGCATGCATTGCCATATATCTTAGGAACGTTGTTTTTCCTGTACCGTTTCTACCAACAAGACCTATAAAATCAAAATAAAAATATAAAATAAATGTCCATAATATAAAATGGTGCAATAAATTATTAAAACTTACCATAATGTCGACCAAAAGAAAGTGTGACAGTACAATCAACAATAAGTTCACGTCCACCAACAGACACATTAAAATTCTCCATATGAATATCTCTAACTGTAGTTCCTTCAGCTCTATTGTCATGATTAACAGATACAACAGGCATACCAGCTTTTGCTGCTTCCATTTCTGCTACATGCATTTGGTATTGCATCTGATCATTATCAATCAACAATTAAACATCAAGAAAATGAAATTAAATGCTTTACAGATACAGTCATATAAATATAGATATATTGTTGAAACTAACTAACTTACCTCCCTTTGACGGTCATCCTTTCTTTTCCTTCTTTCAAGTTTGATTTTATCACGTTCAGTTAGCAAAGGACCGTCAACTGGTTCAGGCTTCTTTTTTGGAGCTTTGACTTCCTCCATTCCCTCATTCATTCTAAATGGTGTAGCAAGACTTCTAACAGCTGGTTTTGCTTTAATCAAACCATGTTTTCCAAATTTCTCTGATAGTTTGCTACAAACCTGCAATAATTGATGATAAATTGATACTAATAATTAACTGATAAGATATGTTCTTAGAATAGTAGTTAAAAATCTAGAAATGTTTAAAAAAGGCGAAAGTTTGGGACGGATCAAATCAAAAACCAAAATACTGTCTAATTCGAACAGTTCACAGTTTGAGTTGATTATATTCCGGTTTTCACAAATTATATTTCAATGAACTTAAGAGAAACAACAGATGTAAGTAAACACAGAATAAAATTGAAGAAAATTCAATTAAAAAGAAGAAAACGCGACGAAGTAATTAGTAAGTACATACAGCATGACAATCGGAAAAATCAGTAACGCAGCCGGAATCAACAAGGAGTTCTCCGATAGCTTCAAAAGCGCCTTCGCCTTCAAATCCGAAATCGAAATCTTCATCTGCGAGGACATTAATTATGTAATCGATGATTGGCTGGTCCAGATCTTGTGCCCGTGGACCTAATACTTCGTGAACAACATTGCTAGCTACTTCAGTCATTTTCGCCGGAAATTTAATACGGTGCCGGAACTGATAATCCGGCTGAGATTGAAAATGAAATCTTAAACCCTTATCCAAGTGATTGGCTTTGGCAGAAGCAGTTGCGGGCCGAAAGAGAAGAAGCTGTTTTAAGTTAATGGGTCGTTTGATACTATTAGAATCCGAGTTTGGGCCCATTATTCTCATTTAATATCGTGTGTTTTGACCTTTTTGGCTAATTACCAAAATATTAAATTTGTACACTTTGTGTGTTGAAACCAATTCACATTCCCACATAAAGTGGCACCAATAGCCAATGCTTTAAAACCCAGGTTGAACCGGTCCAACCGTGAAATGGAAGTATGTCGGGTCGAATCGATCGGGTTTTGGGCCGAATCGACAGGGTTAAAAGTTAGTTTATGAACCGCTTCGAACCAGGAGGGTTAACTGTGAATCCGGTTCAGTTTTGATTCAGGTCAGTTAATTTCGAGTTTAGAACCGGAATTTTTACTTTTTTCCCATTGATATCAAAGTTTTCTTTTCTTGATTTTGAACCGGTCCAAAGTTTTTACTTTTCATTCTCTGGACCGAACATCACGCCCATCAATTTTTCCGGTGGTCTATATATCAAGTACGACTTGTGATTCCAAGGTTTGTATTCACCATAACCGTCTCTTTACCATATTTTAGAATTGTCAGATTATCATTATGGAAATCTGCTTCTATTTACGAGTTCCAGGTCAACTGTTAGATGTATGCGTTCATAGTTTCGTTAACATGTGTTTATTCAGTTAAAGTGAGGATATACATTCTTCAATTCTGACAAGTGGCAATGCTATATATATCACAATTCTGTTATAGTGGGGATAACCATGCGTTCATAAAGCGGGGATATGCATTCTTCAATTTTGTTAGATTATCGTTGATTGACACTTGTAATACTATTTCTTAAGTGATTAGCTATAGATTGTTTGTGTTTGTTGTTGATTTCGAAGTAAAGTTCAATTACCAGTTTGACTTGATACGAAGATCCGAAGAAAAAGCCTGATTGTTTTGGTGTATTCTACCTTACGTATGATCTAAAGGCTGTAAGTTTATTTTACTTATGTTCCTTGCAAATTTTGACTCACTAAACTATTTTTGTAACCCATTAAGGAATTTACCCTTAATTATTTATGTATCATTACTCTATTTGTTAATATGTACAATTTTAATAAGTTAAGGAAAAGTGCTCTATATATTACTACACTTTATTTGTTCAAATGTATTACTTGTGCATAAATATCTAAAATGGTAAATTACAGAAATTGTCCCTGAGGTATTCCAGATTCTGGGTTTCTGTCCCTAAACTTTTTTTTTCGGTTTTTTTGTCCTTATAGTTTTGCGGATTTCACTTTTATGTCCTTCCGTCCAAAATCCTCCGTTAACTAACGAAAAATGCAAGGCATGTGAGGGCATTTTGGTCCTTTTCTCCATTCTTCATCTCCTTCCCCATTTCTTTGTTCATCATTCAAACCCTAAAACTCACACCTTGATTTCCAGATTTAATGGTGTATTCTTTCATAATCACAACTTTTAACCACCAAATTCAACCCTAAAACCATCCCGAATCACACCTTTATCTCTTCAATCAAACTCATTGAAGGCCCAAATTGGGGGCCCGAATCAGATCTGGGGGTATCGAAGTTTGAATGCCCAAACTCATTGAATGCCCAAACTCCAACCACCGCCGGAGACCTCACCGGAAAAATCTCAGTGGTGGCAAATCTTCAATATCACCACCGTATGAAAACCCAGATGGGAGATGGAAAAATCGAGGTTTCCCAAATCTATAAACCGAGATCTATAAATCGAACTATGGAATCGAAAAAACCAAAATCAAAACCAGATCTACAAATTGGAGTGTCTGAACCGTGTATGTTTCGTAAGCTAAAGTCAAAATCAAAACCAGATCTACAAATTCAAAGATACAAACATGATTTTATTTCCTTAATTGATTTTGAACGGCAGTGATCGATTCATAACCATTTCTTATAAATGGTTATTTGTTGGCATTGATATTTGTGATTTGGGTTCATACACGTGAGATGATTTCAAAGATATAAACATGATTTCATATCCTTAATTGAGTTTGGTTATTTATACTAAGTGACTTTTTTTGATTTGGGATTATTTGTTGTAAATTGTTGTAGGTTTTTTTTAGAGAAGAAGGTAATAATTTGGTGGTGTTCTTGATGATGATGGTGGAGAAGAAGATAAGTATGAACGTATAATTTTTAAAGTAGAAGGTACAAGTAATTTAAGGAAAAAGATAGAAATAAAAAGAAAAATAAAATGTAAAAATAAAAAGGAAAAAAGTTAAAATAGGGGTAATTTGGGAAAATTGACAAAAATACCGTCAGTTAACGGAGGAATTTGGACGGAAGGACAAAAAAATGAAATCCGAAAAACTTTAAAGACAAAAAAACCGAAAAAAAAAATTTAGGGACAGAAACCCAGAATCTGGAATACCTCAGGGACAATTTCTGTAATTTACCCTATCTAAAATATGGAAATCAAGATAACATGTTGACCAAAATCAGTGGAAACCTTCGAAACATAGATTGATGTTGAAATATCAACCTGCTCATATTTTTTTTTTATTGGGCATTATCAGGAAAATGAACAAAATCATAGAAGAAAATGATTAATGTTGCACTTTCAGGTGCTGCTGTGATGATATCCAACCATTTACTATTCAAGGTAACAAAAACTCCTCTTCATAATTATATTTGAAATGAGATTCATGAATCATTGTTCAACCATAGCTTGCGTCTGGTGAGGTTTTTGGGCCGGATCAATCTATTGTCCTGAAACATTTAGTATCTGAACGATCATTTGGAGCTCTTGAAGATAATAACTTAGCACTCTTATATAACATTAACTCTTTTATAATGTAGGAGTGGCTATGGAACTCGAGGGTTCATTGTATCCATTAGTAAGAGAAGTAAGCATCGGTGTAGATCCATATGAAGTATTTGAAGATGTAGAACGAGCTCTTTTAATTGGAGCAAAACCTAGAGGACCTGGAATGGAAAGAGCTAATTTATTAGATATTAACAATTATTTATTAAATATTCGTTGAAAACTTATCGGTCTTTTTTGCATGAGGAACCATTTTACAAGTTGTGTAACTAGGGATATTTGTGTAATAAAAGAAATTGAGGAATGAAATACAAACCACAAGGACGATTGATGTAATTCACTCCATCTTTGACTACAGACCATCCTTTTTTCCATTTCGGCGATAGTGGGAATATAACATTAGACAAATAGTGCCGTGATCTTTTAAATATGACAAATTTATGAACTTTAGTAGATTTTATTTTTATTATTATTTTTTATATTTAGGGTCCTTTACAGAACGCCAGTTGCTGTTTATGATTGCACCAAATCAATATCAAGCCAAAATTGATGTGAGTTCCAAGTATTTTAACCTTCTCAAATTCTAACTTATTCATTTCTCGCTTCTACACCAATTATTAGTATGTAATTGCAAATTGCTAATTACATATTTAATTTTTGGATTTGTAGGAAACCGCCATCAGGAAAAGGAAATAAAAATGACAGCAGGAAATGTGCTCATGTTGGTGATGATGATTTGGATCCAATGGATCCAAGTTCATATTCAGATGCTCCTCGTGACGGCTGGTATCATATATTACATTTTTTTAATACTTCCTCCGATTCAAAATAAGTGATACACTTTCTTTTTTGGGGTGATTCATAATAAGTGATACACTTTGAAAAATTACCTTATTTGGCAAAAAAAAAAAATAGTGGGATCGACACCCACTAACTATCTACTTTAACAAAGTGAAATGACCATTTTACCCTCATTTTGTACTTTTAAACATCATTAATCTCACTTTATTCAAAAAGTGTGGGACTCATTCCCCACTGACCATCCAGTTAATCAAATGTAACCATCATTATAATATTTTACCTCAAAAATCATGAAACCTAAAGTGTATCGCTTATTTTAAGGTGGTTGGTCAGAAACCTTGATTCTCAGCGCGCCAAACCATGTTTGATACGTAGGCCTTAGTTAAGTGAGGTGGCATGAGGCGGTTTGAGGCAAGCCGAAACGGTGTGAGGTGTTTTTTGACCGTGTGACCTTCATGTCAAAGCAATTCCGAACAACATTTAAATCGCTAAAAAATATAGTTAGCAGGGTACCCACCGCCGCATTGCGCGGGTACCACACTAGTTCTCATATAATATAGTGTGTTTTGACCTTTTTGGCTAATTACCAGAATATTAAATTTGTACACTTTGTGTGTTGAAACCAATTCACATTCCCACATAAAGTGGCACCAATAGCCAATGCTTTAAAAACCAGGTTAGACCGGCCGGTTGAACCGGTCCAGCCGTGAAATGGAAGTATGTCGGGTCGAATCGATCGGGTTTTGGGCCGAATCGACCGGGTTAAAAGTTAGTTTAGGAACCGCTTCGAACCAGGAGGGTTAACTGTGAATCCGGTTCAGTTTTGATTCAGGTCAGTTAATTTCGAATTTAGAACCGGAATTTGTACTTTTTTTCCCATTGATATCAAAGTTTTCTTCTGTTGATTTTGAAGAATGGAACCATGTTATTAAGGTAAGACTATGCGTAATGGGTGACCACTGTTTTAATGGTCACCCCTGACACATCAACGCCACATCAGCCCGACCAAACATATTAAAAATCCCGACCAAACGCACATAACAAGACGACAAACCTATTCCCCATTAAAAAAACATCTCCCTTTAAATTCACACGACGCTTGACCCACAAGGGTCGTCTGGCCGACCAATAGCCTTTGCGATGCGTACAACTCAAAATTGTGTATTGGGAGCGACGCGTCCCATGCTATGCCACGTATGGGGGACAGATGGCACAACCAATGCGGTTACATGCAGTCTAATAGTCGCATGCAAGCAGCACTTTCTTTGATTAAATGCTCATTATTTTTTATTGGGTATATTTTAAGAACCCAAAATAATGATAAATTACCATGCAGTAGGGTACGGAATCTACATATGTAGTAAAAATCCTGATTTGAAGGAATTTGTCACTGAAGCTACTTAAAAGCTATAGATTTTTTGTGGTAAATCTACTGTATTCGGCTTTTTGATATTTACATTTGTTGTAGAACTCCTTTTGACAAATTTCTATTCACATTCCGGTTCTAGAAGCGAAATTACCAGGTCCAGCCCGATCCGGCCCGAAAATTTAAATAGACAACAAATGGGAACTGAGAACCGGACAGAAAACCGAAAAGCGAGTCCAACAGGTTCCGGTTTATCCTGTTTTCGGTTCAATTTGTTAGTCTTTTTGCGATGGATGAACAAACTAGGAATTTCGAAAGATTAAATACATCACTATAACATTAATGATATTTTTATCAGAATAAATTCAAACTTGACCCGAAACCAATTTGTTAATCAGAATATTTTATTTCAAACAGGACAAACCAGGGTTCAAAATTCCTAGGTTACAGGTCAAAAACCAGGGTTCAAAATTCCTAGTTTGAATTCGTCCCAAACTTGACCCGGTTTTGGGCGGTTTTAACTGCTCTATGGCAGTTCTAATCGTTTTTCGTCAGTTTCAAAGAAGTGGGAATATCACTGGTTTTGGTCATCACTTTTTGGTACGAATTTCATAACACATTCATCATTTTCTCTGTTCTTGCAAATTGTGATTTTATCCAATCGAAGATTTCGTGTTACCGACGAAATACTTTGATCTGAAAGTGTTTCATGACTTCACAGTTTTCCAAGTAAACGAAATCTTTACGAAATTTCTAACAAATATCAAAGTATTCTGTGAAAATGGCGAACAATGAATCAGTGAAAGACATGACAAGCAAGTATGATAAGTTGGCGAAGTTTGAAGGGCGGGATTTCCGTTGCTGGCAGAAGAAGATGCATTTCCTCCTAACCACTCTGAAAGTGGTGTACGTTCTGAGTACACTCATTCCTGAATTCGTTGAAGATGAACTGATTGAAGTGGCGAGAAGGAGATCCAAATGGGAGAACGATGACTGCATCTGTTGTGGGCACATCTTAAACGGTATGGTTGACTCTCTCTGTGATGTTTATCAAAATGTTGAATTCGCAGAGGAACTATGGGATTCTCTCGAATCCAAGTACAATGCAGAAGATGCTTCTAGTAAGAAGTTTCTAGTTAGTAATTTCATGAACTACAAAATGATTGATACCAGGCCTGTCATGGAATAATTCCACGAATTGTTGAGGATTGATATTGGCATATTTATTCATATATTTATATGCCAATATACCTATTTGTGTATGTGTTTATTGATTAGAATATGATTCAGGCTATAGAAGAAAAAGTGACAAAAACGGGTCAAAACGGTGCAAGAAACGAAGAAATGCAGAAACTCAAGAGATAGCGCCGCTATCTATGGATAGCGACGCTATCTATGTCGCGATCTACCTCGCTAGAGATAGCGACGCTATCTATGTCGCGATCTATGGATAGCGCCGCTATCTGCAATCTTGAAGATAGCGACGCTATTTAACGCGGGATTGTGAAAGATAGCGACGCGATTTCCAATAGCGACGCGATTTCACACGATCTGGCACTTATTTAAACGAGATTGCAGATCTGGATTAAGGACTTTTGACCTAATCCAATTGGCAGCTGAAAAATACCCTAGGAGAGCTCTTGTGTACGAATTTATAGGTTCTAAAATCATTACTATCTTTATTATGTTGGTTTTATTTAATACTTATGTTTGTTTTGTGATGATTGGCATGTCTATGTGCTAAATCATTTAATATTCGCTATGATTAGATGAAATCTAGGATTTATCAGACATCTCGAGAACTTTCTGGAAATCTGTGAGCTGTTCAAACAACGAGATGTGTCGTTGGATGCCATGAGATTCAGATTGTTTCCTTTTAGTTTAACTGGGGATGCAAGAGAATGGGTTAAATCGTTAGAGCCAGACTCAATTACTACTTAGGATGAACTTCGAAGTCGCTTTATTACTCGATATTTTTCACCTGCTAAGGCTGACAAACTAAAAATTGATATTATGGCTTTTATGCAGGATTCAGGTGAAAAGTTAACAGATGCTTGGGAGAGGTTGAAGGGTCTATGGAGGAAATGCCCAAACCACGGTTTCGAGAAAAACAACATAGTACACATATTTTATAGGGGATTGGATTACACATCTCGGTCCATTCTCGATTCGTCAAGTGGTGGGTTATTCATGTACAAAACTCCAACCCAAGCATATCAACTCGTTGAAGACCTAGCTATGAACAGTATGGAATGGGAAACTGACAGACGAACTGGACAAGTGAATTTGGTGGACGATTGACACAACGATGAAGTGGCCGCATTAAAGAATAGTCAACAAGCATTCGAACGAAAATTAGATAAAATAACTAGTTGTTTACATGCCATACAGGTTGGGTGCGACAAATGCAAAGGGCCACATCTCACCAAAGACTGCACACAACAGCAACCAATGTGAGCAGAGGAGGAGTTGAATTATATTAACAATGGGTACCGAAATAATTATCAAGGTGGAAATCAAAGGTACAACAACAACAATCAGGGGTACAACAACAACAGAGGCTATAACAACACTAACCAAACCAATAACTACCCCCCGAGAAACTCGAACCCCCTGGTTTCCAACGTGATAATCAGACAAATCAACCACCGCGAGAGAATGCTGCAGGTCAAGGGCAAAAATCCTCAATGGAAATTTTGCTCGAGAAATATATGGAAAAACAAGACAAGAAAGCTGAAGAACAAGATCAAATTATCATAAATCAGCAAGCAGCGATCAAAGCTTAGAAAGAAATCTGGGTAGAATAGTTGAGACTTTACAGGAACGTCCACAAGGAACTCTACCACCCCGTACACAAGATAATCCTATCGGGGATTCGAGAATGTTAAAGCCATCACCACTCGAAGTGGTAAAACGGTAAGTTCACCTGTATTAAATACTGATGAAAATTCTTGTGATGTACAGGTTAATGAGGAGACTCATAGTGATGAAGAGGAGATAGCTATGGAGAAGATTGAAACGCCAAAAGAGCAGGAGAAGGTAAAACCAAAGGAGACGCTTAAGCCCACTAAACTAGAGGCAACGAACTCGTACACACCGAAGGTCCCTTTCCCTCAGCGATTGAGGAAAGAAAAGCTAAAAGAAAAATATGGTAAGTTCGTTGACATGATAAAACAGGTTCGCATTAACGTTCCTTTGGTTGACATGTTAGCAGGTATGCCGAACTATGGGAAGTTCATCAAGGATTTGGTATCTAGCAAGACATTGACTGAGGATGCGTCGTCAGCAGTACTAAGTGAGGAATGCTCAGCGATCCTCCAGCCAAACATGCCTCCAAAGAAAGGCGATCCAGGGAGTTTTATTATCCCTTGTCTTATAGATAACTTACCACCCTGTAAGGCACTAGTGGACTTAGGAGCTAGCATAAATTTAATGCCCTTGTCGATGTACCTTAAATTAGGATTAACAGACCTTAAACCGACTAGGATGAGTGTTAGACTAGAAGACCTGTCATTCAAATACCCGTTAGGCATAGCAGAAAATGTCCCAGTAAAAGTCGATAGGTTCGTATTCCCTGCTGATTTTGTCATCCTAGATATTCCAGAAGAGCCCAATGTCCCTCTCATCTTAGGGAGACCCTTTCTGAACACTGCCAGTGCCATAATCTTGGTTGCTGAAAAACAGCTTAGTCTAGGTGTCGGGAATGACCGAGTCACTTTCTCCATCGAGAAAACGATGAGGCATACCTCTGCCTCCGATGATACATGCAATTTCATCGACATCATCGATGTTTGCATGGAGGAGGAAATCACTTCATTTCTCGACCTAGATTGTGATGACATCACTATTCATGGTGATGTTGCTCTAGACTCCCCCGAATCCATCCAAGATCTCTCAGAGCTCGAGGAATTACTTCGCCTTGACGAAGAGGGTTCGGAGGAAAATGAAGATGATTTTGAAAAATTCGACCCATAACAAAATCACCGAATCAAAACATCTTTAGAGGACCCTCCTTCATTAGAGCTTAAACCATTACCTGACCACTAAGAGTATGCTTTCCTACAAGGAGAATCTGAACTATCAGTCATCATCTCTTCGAACCTATCATCTACCGCAAAGACCAAATTGGTGAATATCCTGAAATCTCACAAACAGGCCCTTGCCTGGAAAACCGCGGACATACCGGGTATCAACCCTATCTTCTGTACACACAAAATCCTCATGGAGGACAATTTCAAGCCAAGTGTACAAAGACAAAGAAGGTTGAACCCGAATATGAAAGATGTGGTCAAACAGGAGGTTTTAAAACTGCTTGATGCAGTTCTCATCTATCCCATCTCAGATAGTCCATGTTTGAGTCCGGTCCAAGTGGTTCCGAAAAAAGGAGGGATGACAGTTGTTCGTAACGATAAGAACGAACTTGTTCCAACTCGAACTGTCACGGGGTGGCGAGTGTGCATTGACTACCGAAAACTCAATGATGCAACTCGCAAGGATCACTTTCCTCTACCTTTCATTGATCAAATGTTAGAGAGACTAGCCGGAAATAACTTCTATTGTTTCTTGGATGGCTTCTCTGGCTACTTTCAAATCCCCATCGACCCCGAGGACCAAGAGAAAACCACCTTCACATGTCCGTTCGGTACATTTGCATATAGAAGGATGCCATTTGGATTATGTAATGCACCTGCCACATTTCACATGACATCCATCTTCCAAGACATGATCGAGGATTGTATGGAAGTTTTCATGGACGACTTTTTAGTCTTTGGAAATTCCTTCGATTCGTGCATCGACAGTCTCGAGCGTGTTCTCATTATGTGCGAGAATTCACATCTCGTACTTAATTGGGAGAAATGTCACTTTATGGTGCGTGAAGGCATCTTATTGGGACATAAAATCTCTAAACAAGGGTTGGAGGTCGATAAATCCAAAATTGACGTTATTTCTAAACTCCCTCCACCCTCAAATATTAAAGCAGTGAGAAGCTTTCTCGGTCATGCGGGTTTCTACCGTAGGTTTATCAAGGACTTTTCCAAGATAACCCGGCCCATGACCCATCTTCTTGAAAAGGACACACCCTTCGTGTTTGATTCCGAGTGTGTGGAGGCCTTCGATCTTTTGAAAGACCGTCTCACGAATGCTCCTATAATGGTATCCCCCGATTGGGATTTACCATTCGAACTCATGTGTGATGCGAGTGATTACGCACTCGGTGCGGTGTTGGGACAGCGTGTGAACAATCATTTTCAACCGATATATTATGCTAGTCGAACACTCACCGGTGCTCAAGCGAATTATATCACCACCGAAAAAGAGCTGTTAGCTGTGGTTTTCGCGTTTGACAAATTCCGTCCTTATCTGGTTCTATCTAGAACCATTGTCTATACGGATCACTCTGCATTGAAGTATCTCTTCGCCAAGCAAGATGCTAAACCAAGACTCATCCGTTGGATTCTTCTCCTACAAGAAATCGACATTGAGATCAAGGACAAAAAGGGAGCGGAGAACCTTGCTACGGATCATCTTTCCCGTCTTGAGAACCCTCATCTTGAGGAGTTTAATGAGAATGAGATTGATGACACCTTCCCGGAGGAATTCCTCGAGGTCGTGAATGCGTTACAAGACACCGATGAAAATGACCCATGGTTCGCCGACTTTGCAAATTATCTGGCGGCGGGTGTTCTTGTGAAAGGGATGACCCATCAACAAAAGGGGAAGTTCTTTTCTGATCTTAAACATTATCATTAGGAACCCCCATATCTTTTCCGAGTTGGTGCCGATCTCATGCATAGACGATGTGTCTCCGGTGATCAAGCAAAGGACATTCTCAACTAATGTCATAAAGGACCCACCGGAGGTCACTTTGGACCAAACTTTACCGCTCGGAAAGTGTTAGATGCGGGATTCTACTGGCCGACCATCTTCAAAGATGCCCACGCATTAGTCAAGACATCTGATGCATGTCAACGTACCGGAAGCATCTCCAAACGGGATGAAATGCCCCAGCATGGCATCCAAGTTTGTGAGATATTCGACGTGTGGGGCATCGACTTCATGGGACCATTCCCAAGTTCTCACGGCAACAAGTACATACTTGTGGCGGTTGACTACGTCTCTAAATGGGCCGAGGTTAAAGCATTACCAACTAATGATGCCCGAGTTGTAGTTAATTTCGTGAGATCCTTATTTTGTCGTTTCGGATGCCCAAGGGCTCTTATTAGCGATCGTGGCACCCACTTTGCAAATCATCTCATGGAGAAAACTCTCCAATGATATGGTGTCCACCATCGGTTCTCAACGGCTTATCACCCACAAACGAGTGGTCAAGTCGAGAACACTAATAGAGCCTTGAAAAGAATTCTTGAAAAATCTATTGTGAAAAATCCCAAGACGTGGTCTAAACGTCTTGATGATGCCTTATGGGCATTCCGAACCGCCTTCAAAACTCCTACCGGATACACACCATACCGAATGGTGTATGGAAAAGCTTGTCACCTTCCTTTTGAGATTGAACACAAAGCATATTGGGCAATCAAGGAATGTAACATGGATGCTATCTTAGGAGGGACGGAAAGGCGTCATCAACTCAACGAGTTCGATGAAGACAAATTTCGTGCTTATGAGAACTCCCGGATTTACAAAGAAAGGAGTAAGCATTTGCACGATAAGAAGTTAAAAACTCATAAGTATTTTGAGGCGGGTGATAAGGTTTTGATATATCAATCTCGATTTAAGTTTTCGCCTGGAAAACTAAAGTCAAAATGGGTTGGTCCGTACACAGTTGTCAAACAACACCCATCGGGATATGTCGACCTTGTTACCGAGAAGGGTGGTCATTTTAGTGTAAGTGGTCACCGTCTTAAACAATACCATGAGGGAATGGATGAAGAAGAGAAAGAAGGAGAGGTTGTGCATTTCGCCTCGATGAAGAAAAGCAAGTATAAAGAGCAACACCGAGTCAAGCTCTAGACTCGTATATCCATGAAGCGCTTCTCGGGAGGCAACTCGTGTTTAGTTGTTTTTCCCTTTCCATTCTGCGTTTTCAAAAATATAAAATAAAAAAAAACGCAATATATAAAAATTTCATAGATAGCGCAGACAGGAAACCTATGAACTAGGGCATGTTCTTGTCAAAAACCCGAAAATTGCTTATGGTTTGCTTGTTAAATTATTTACATTGTGTCAATGAGTTCAATTTTGTATAAATAATAGAAATACTTGTTAAGTTTACACATTGTGGCCAAAACTTTATTAAATTGGGTTCAAATCTTTGACAATTATATCACAAGTTTTTATAAATTCAGATTTTAATGGGTAAAACAATCATTATAAGTGTTGAATAATGACACACTTAGTTTAAAAACTAAGTGTGGGTAAGGAAAATTGGTAAGCTTTTACATAGTTTCACACTTAGTTTAACAACTAAGTGTGGGTACGGGAAATTGGGGTTTAAATTACAAGAAGTTTATCAATTCCTTATTTACTTTGAAACTTTTCTGTTAAATAACAGTCCTAATGATTACTTTCTGAATTTGTGATTAGCAGCGATCCACAAGAGCTGCATCAAGGGAATCCTCTTCTAGGGCACCTCCGCCTCCACCTTCACCAACCCCATCAGCATCGTCCTCAGATGACGAATTTGATGACGAATTTGAAGATGAGATACCGATGGAATTAGACAGAGATGGCTTTCCTATGATACTAAAAGAAAACGAACTTCATCATGTATTCGAGAAATTGTCGAATATTCGTAACCCAATTACTAGAGCCATCTATGAAAATAAAAGAGACAAGATTATGCATAAAAAGGTTAATCCCGGCCGAACCCCAAAATGGGACGAACTTGCAGCTTTGGGAAAGGAAGAGGATATCTGAGCTTACTTAACTCGAGAGGTTCGGGATGTAAATGGGCACGTGTTACTCACGTGCAATGCTTGGGAGACTGCCCTTACACTAAGGGAGCCGATATATGCCGAGCTCGTGCTCGAATTTTTTTCTACCTATCGCTTGGATAGCCCCAAGGCACACAACGAGCCCTACGCCGAATCTATTCACTACCGGGTGGCGAACAAATGGGTTGACTGTTCTTTGGTCCAATTTTCCATAGCTCTGGGCTTTACACCCAAGCCCAAACAGATAACCCACATTTCATCCACTATTTGCACCGGGGCGAATTTCAAGAAGCCCGAACTGTGGAACACATCTGGACCGAACTGGGTGAGGGAGTGTGGAGACCAAGGTACTCAAAAAGTAAGGAACTTAGGAATAGTGAACATCGTTATTTATACCGAATGATCACGAATACCATCCGACAAAGAAAAGAAGGGGCCGAAAAAATGAACACGGCTAACCTATGGCTACTACACCAGTTGGTACACCGGGATCACATCACAAACATCCCACTCATTATTGCCTTATTCTTGCATGGTCCCGCACGAGGACACAAGGGAAAAAGTGGCTTCACGGGAGGCCAATACATCACCCGACTGGCCAAAGCAGCAACAAATCTGACAACGCGGGTGAAATTGAGCATGACTAAGAAAGAAATGGGATTCCTCGATTATAATCAAATGTATGGTATGGGGGTGATCCGGTCCGCATCAGCAGGAGTCGAGAGTGGACGGTATGTTTGGGTAGACAATCCATCAACTGGGAAAGTTAGGCGGGTTAGGCAAAGGCAGCCGGAGCAACAAGCAGAAGATGTAGCAATGGGGGAGATGGAGCCGCCATTAATGGGCCATGGTCATGGACATCCCGGAGCGTCTGGTTCCGGAGCGGGTCCCTCGTCGTTTGACCCGTACCAAATTAATATGCTGATGTTCATGCTTTACAGGTCGACATGGCAGGATTGAGGACGGACTTTGGCGGGATGAGGCATCACATGGATAGCATGACCTTGCAGCTCCTAAGAAATTATTATCAAGGAGAAAGAGCTCAAGCATTCCAGTACTGGCAAGCCCCCGCAGCACCACTCGAGGCCCAGAACCCGTTACCTTATTGGGGCCCGAACTTGCCAGCCCCGCCAAACTACCCGACTTATGAAGACTGGTTCCAACAATATGATCCGACATCCCCTCGTGATGGGCGTGATCATTGATCATTTTCTTTGGGTTTCACAAACTGACTAATTCGATTTGGTTGTACCATACTCCCTCCGTCCCACAAAAAAGTTTACATTTCTCCTTAAAATTTTATCCCACAAAAAAGTTTACATTTCTCAAATTTGAAGGGTCCACCTAATAAAATAATATTATTACCAATCATTCCACTAATAAAACACTTTCTCTCTCCAATCCAACCTTATTTTAATCAAAAGTATTACAAAGTACCCCACCACTAACTATTTCCTAAAAGATTGTGCCCAAATGAAATGTAAACTTTTTTATGGGACGGAGGGAGTATTTTATTTTACTTCTCTTTAGCAACAACTTAATACTTTTTATCTTTTTTGAATTATTTTGTGTTTGAACTATGTTATCGTTTTATGTTAGTTTTTGGTACTAGTTATGATTTGATAGAATATGGTGAGCTTTGGAACTGGAGGGAAGTGCTCGCAAATGGATCGTGCATTTGGATGATAACAATACTTGGAACACACAAAATCAAAATACCTTCAGGGAGTATCGTTCCCTTTTGCCTTTTACTTTTTGGTTTATAATTCTTTATTTTTATTGCATTGAGGGCAATGCAATGTTTTAAGTGTGAGCATGGGGTATGATATCCACCACTTGTTAGTATTCGTAGTAAATCATCTAAAAAATCAAACAAACCAATTTAATCATAATTTTTTTTAGACACATCTCAACCTTAGAAAATAATTTTTAGACAATAAAGTTCACTTTAAAGGGTAAAATTTTTCTTAGCTTTTATGTGTCAATTTTTGTGGCTTTTCGCCGATCTAATTATCTCTGTAACTCGTTAATTAAATCACTTCTTAACTTGGAAAATTTAAAATCCTTGTAAATCTATAGGCATTGATTTTTAGAAAATTAAGTTTAGCAAAGCTAACTCCCGATAACGTTAGGTTGGATTAAGAGCTTTTAGTTTACGTGAATAAATTGCTAAATAATAAACATGAAAAATTTGAGAATCGGTGATAATATTCAACCGGCCTTGTGCTCCCGACAAGTACGCCCGAGGGGTCCTTCAAACCTAGCATTCTAAGGTCAACTGATCTGGACATCTTGGTCGAAAGTCTTTTACGCGGGTTCACAATGTAAGCTGAGGTTCAAATCGATTCTTGAATAAATACCTAATTAAATACTTAGGGGGAACAATTAGCCGACCTTGGGTTCCCGAATGTAAGCTCGCGGGGTCCTTTAAACCTAGCATACTAAGGTCAACTGATCTGGATATGTTGGCTGAAAGTCTTTTACGCGGGTGCTCAATGAAAGTTGTGGTTCTCTCTTCCAAACAAAATAAATAATTAAAGTTAATAAACATGCAAAGCATGTATAAGAATAAATAAATAAAATAAATAAACATGCAAAGCATGAATAAATAAAGCAAATAAGCTACGAAATTAAAAAATAAACTAAATTCTCTTCTTTTAACCTTATTAGTTGGGTCATTTTCATAAAGATGGTATTTATAGGTTACGCAAGGATGAATTAGGATCTAAGTTAAAAAGTAGTCTAATTAGCATAGTTAAGGATTTGATTAGATTTATGAAAAGTTAGTTGATGTCTTACACAAACTTGGGCATAAAATATAATGAGAAATTTTAACTGCTAAATGGACTAGGTTCTGAAAATTGTGGTGTTTTTATGAATAAATTGAGATGAAATGTCGATTGTATTATAGTTTTATATATCTGATGGAATTATTTTAATGATGATTTGCTTGAGGACAGGGCATATTGATATTGGCATATTTATACATATATTTATATGCCAATATACCTATTTTTGTATGTTTTTATTGATTAGAATATGATGTTATCACTCAAATATAGTATTCATTGTATTTTTCAGGCTATAGAAGAAAAAGTGACAAAAACGGGTCAAAACGACACAAGAAATGAAAATCTGGAGAAATTGGAGAGATAGCGCCGCTATCTATGGATAGTGACGCTATCTATGGTCGCTATCTATCACGTTATTTTCTATCAAAACGCGATTTCGAGTCTCTTTTTGTCGAAGAAAAGAAGAGATAGCGCCGCTATCTTGAAGATAGCGACGCGAATTAACGCGGGACTCAACATAGCGACGCGATTTTGAAGATAGCGACACGATTTTTGGCGGTCTGACACTTATTTAAATGAGATTGCAGATTTGGATTCATAACTTTTGACCTAATCAATTGGCAGGCGAAAAATACCCTAGGAGAGCTATTGTGCACGAATTCAAGGGGTTTCAAGCATCAAGAGCTTCAATTCCATTCATACTATTGGTTCTAAAATCATTACTATCTTTATTATGTTGGTTTTATTGAATATTTATGTTTGTTTTGTGATGATTGGCATGTCTATGTGCTAAATCATTTAATATTCGCTATGATTAGATGAAATCTAGGATTTAGGTTTGGTATTTTCAGGATTTTTACATTGGTTTTGAACACTTGTTTTTATATCAAAGACCCTTTCGGTTAATTCTTGAATTTTGATTGTTTCAACTGTTGATTATTAATTTATTTTGTTGAGTGACCACTAGCAATTGTAGTTAATAATTACTTCAACTTTTCATCCCGGTGACGTAGTTGGCAATTCACTAGACTTAGGGATTTGAGTTTAAACATCAATAACTTAGATAAAAATTGGAAGTCTAATCTTAGTAACGACCAAGTTCTAGATTAGAAGGCGACGGAAATCAGAACCTAGATATAATTCACAAGCCAAAGTGTGACTATAGTATATTCTTTAAGGAATATTTCTATAGCCATTGTAGGAGGCTAGAGACCACTGCTTACCTAACTTCTAGAACACCAGTTAAATCGGGACTTAACCAACCAAACCTAGACGTAGGTGGAATCGATCATAGTGAATATTCCCTCTCAAATTTGAACACAGTTTTACTACTGGTCAGTTTATTTTAGTTGTCAAAAGCTCAAAATTAATTTTAATTAAATTCAGTTAATTAGTTTAAGAAAAATAAAAACCCCTGCTTTATGCATTTATTTAAATTAAATTATTAGTATTAACTTATTTAGTCAGCATAACTGTTCCCTGCGGAAACGAATATACCCGACGTACTTACCTGAAATGTATTACTCACGATTAGGTCATACTTGCCTAAGAGTGTGGTAATCTAGAGAAGGCGTATTTTAGGTTATTATTTTATAACTAGTTTTATCACATCATCATCTTTTAAACACAAAATTGTTTTACCACAAAACTCATAATAAAAACTGGTTTCTATAAGTAAATCAGAAGAAATAAGATTTTTAATAAGTCTAGGAACAAAATAACAATCTTTAAGTTCCAAAACTCTTCCTGAAGGCAACTTAAGAAGGTATGTTCCTACGGCTTCAGCTCCAACCTTGGAACCTTCGCCTACTCGTAGTTCAACATCTCATTGCCCCAGCCTCCTGTCCTTCTTAAATCCCTGCAAATGATAGCAAATGTGATGACCACATCCGGCATCCAATACTCAGGATTCATTAGAAGTAACGAGACAATCAATCATAAAGATACCTGAATCACTGAAAAATTCAGTGTCCAACAGTCCCACATCGGACGTGTGCTCGAAAATATCCTTGCTGCCACAAGTTGGGCAACACAAATCAGTAAAGTCGCTTAACCAATCATCGAACTCATCCATTTGAACCTCATGAAGTGGTTCTTCCTCTAGCCTTTGAACATCGCGTATACACAAGAGATTCTCGTGTAAGCCTGCGACAGTCAAGTCAAAGCTCCCAACTAAACGTACTACCTTATCCTGATAGTATTGAGTGAGGGATTCAAATAAGAAAATAACTTGTTCATGCTGGTTTGATGTGCCAGTAACTTGGGTGAGACAATCTATTAACCTTCTTATGTCAGTAAGATGGTCACTCAGTGGTTTATCTTCTTGCATTTTCTTTGACAAAATTTCTTGCAAAATGATTTGCTTACTATCCTCTGTACTTTCCTTAAACGCCTCCTCAAGATACTGAACAAACTCATAACATGGTTTCTTACGAAGATTATCAGTGATCTCTGATAATGATGTAAGAATTAGAGTCGACATAACTTGTGATTCATCTGCCAGATACTGATAATAAGCATCAAACTCATCATCCTGGGCATCTTGTCCTGGTTGTCCCTTGGGCACCTCGTCAATGATGTACAGTAAATTCTGTGTTTTTAGGAAGTTCCTAAAATGCACCTTCCAAATCTTGTAATTTGGACCAGTAAGCTTCCATTTTCCAGTAATGAGCCTTCGCGATTCTATCGTTGAGTAAAGCGGAATTTCTGACAATACAGACATCTATAAGAAAAACAACAAACGGTTAGTGTGATTATATAAATAAATAACTTCTAATATTATTACCTTTTAAGAATAATGATTAGACTATGATTCATATTTCACGCCCTCCAATGCAAGGTTTGGGCACTTCCCATTGGAGCCACGCTATTTCTGGTAGGTATAGCCATACCGATCGCCTCTAGACTAGAAACGATTCCTATATGTTCGGGATATCAAGTTGAACAACGAACTTGTATATGTTTTAATTGTTGGAATCATGTGCATAGTTAGTCAACCTATGGTGATACATCCATGCCTACGAAACACTTAAGGGTCACACCGGTGAGTGCATGTAATACGAGTAAGATATGTAATGATACTTGGAAGAGGAATGATTCATAATAGTCATTTATGAATCATTTAAGAATTAAGTTAAGTTTAACTTATTACTAGATTAGTTTGACTAACTAATTAATACAAGTATTTGTACATTTACTAGTTGAGTAAATATACAATGTGTTAATTATAGATTATCCATAATATGATTTAAAGCAATTAAATCATGTGGTGTTTGGATAATATTATTGTTTAGATTATATAAAGTTTATTATATAATTAATTATTAAAAGTATAAAATACAAAGTATATATTTCGTGTATTTAATATACACGAAATATATAAGTGTATAATACTAGACATTTAATAATTAAGTGCAACAATAATAATAGTTAAACTATAAGGGAAGGAAACGTAAAAAGGAAAGTTTAATTAAGAAATAATCTTAATTAAACTAGAGGGGCCTAAAGTGCAACTTATTTATCTATAAATAAGAGGCTTAGGGTAACCCTAATTCCCCCTTGCTTAAACACGAATCCACTCCCTCTCCCTCTCCTTGTTTCGGCCGAACATAGTCCCAAGAACACAAGCATTGTGTTCTTCGTGTTCTTCGATCGTTCTTCGTGTTCTTCAAGTATTGGAGTACAAGATCAATACAAGGATCAACTAGAAGATCACTTGTCGTGTTCATCATCAGTGGACTTACTTAAGCAAGATTAAGGTATGATTTGGAAGACCCTTTTTCCCTCTCCCCTTGGTGCAAACGGACGAACCAAGAACCCTAGGGTTCTTGGTTGTTCGTCGAATACACACAAGCATGTGTGTGTGTTCGAGTTTTTCGTACAAGGTTTCTTTCTTGTTAATCTAGTCTAGATTTCCAACATCCCAATCCATTAGGGTTTAAGGATTAAGTTTAATCCCAGTTCCGCTTTTAGGTTTTAAACTAGCTAGTTGGTTTAACCGACAAGAACAATGTTCTTGTCAGTATGGTCGAACCAAGAGACTAGGATGTTGACCCATGTGGTCGATCAGTACATGAAGTCCTTCATTAATCCCTCTAGTGCATTTTGGGCCGGGACTCCCTATTATCACTAAAATAGATCGTACCACCTAAGACAGTGCGATGCCTTGCGCCGGGACTCCCGATTATCACAAGACCCTACGCACCCTAACACTCGCATTGATTTGAATCCACATCTAAGGTTCTTTCTCCTTACAATGTGAATATCTTTGAACAAGTGAGGTGTTCCATTAGGTGGGTTGCACTCTGATATAAGATTTTCTAAAAAAAAAAGATTTTCCGTTGTTCGAAAACTTTAGCCAGTTTTTAATTCTTTTGAAAAATTACTTGGTTTTATAAACATGAACTTGTTTATAAATTCCAGTTTTAATTTTACCTTCTCAAACTTGGTTTTATAAACTAACTGTTTATATTGCCATTATAATTTAAAACTTAGATTTTATAAATGTACTTTTATAAAAATCTCTTTTTTTATTAAAAAAAACTTGGTTTTATAAACTAACTGTTTATAAATATTATCCTTTTTATTTCAAATAAATAAATTGAAGAAATAAAAAAAATGCAATTATAAAATTGCCATGTCATAACCCAAAGACTAAGTTTTGTGTTTTTGTATATTTAATAAAATAATAAAATAATTTCCGAAATTTTTTTTAAATAAATTCGAAAATTTTAAATAAACACAATGTCACGAATTTTGGGTTATGTCATTCTAAATGATAAATTAAACTGATAATTATAAAATTACCCATAAATACTGATTTTAATTTCCCCCTTAATTTCAAAATTATCTTGATTTTGATAAACTTTTAAAATCATAAGGTTTTAATTAAATGTTTATTTAAACGTTATTATTTTTAACTAAAAAAAATAAATAAATAAAAGAAACTAGTCAAAAATATGTGAAGATTTGACTTTAAATGAAAAAAATCTTACATAATGTCTTGTAGATTTTATCCCGGTTTAGATCACGTATTTCCCAAAAACGTTGGGGAATCTTGGACCAAAATCAAAAAATATCTCGATCACGAAAACCACCCAACCGAAAATCGGTGGGTTTGGTTTCGATCTTCCGCTCGGTGGCCGAACCGAGTCCCAACCGTAGCTCGGTGGTTTGGTTTGGGCCTCCGTTTTTTTTTTAATTATTTTCGAGTGATAATAATAAAAATAAACATAAAAAAACGTTAGATTTTATAAACGAAAATTTAACATAACCTTTTCTTTAATTTTGTCTTAAAACCTAAAACCTATTTATTCCAATTATTCAAAAACTTTGAATAATATGCTTGGATCAAATATTCTAGGTTTTCTACTAAACAAAAAGAAACCTAATTCTTTTTATCTTGAAACCTATTCAATCCAATTGTTAAAAACTTTGAATAATTTTCTTGGATTAAATTTTCTAGGCTTCTTTCTAAGATAAAACAAACTTAATAATTATATATATTCATATATAAATTTCGGAAAAAAAACAAGGAGGGAAAAAGAAACCTAATTTCTTTTTATCTTGAACCCTTTTCAAACAAATGATCATTCATGAACTTGAATGACCACATACTTGGGTCGAAATTCCTAGGGTTCTTTTTACTAGACATAAAGAAACTAACCGAATCTCATTGAGACTAGTAGATTGCTCTGATACCATACCACTGTAGGAAAACCTTGTAGGATTCACATGGAGGAACTTGAATCCCACATACTTGATATCTACTAAACAATGGGATCACTAGAAGGATGAGATGGTTAGAACAATACCTCTTGAATTGCTAAAGATTAATCCACCTCTACTGCACCACCTGAACACGCTGCAAGACCGCGTTGTACCAACAAAGCAATACACAAACTCGTGTATGTGTGTGTGTTCGTCTAGCCCCGATCGCAAAAAGCAATTCGAAACCCCTTGGGGTTTTCGGCCATCGACGAGGGAGAGGAGAGGGAGAGATTAGGGTTTTGAGTGTTGCAATTGTGTAAAATCTATGCCTTAACCTTACTCCCTTTTTATAAGGGATTAAGTTACCATTAAGTCCTTGGAGTTTAATTATGATTAATCTCATAATTAAACTTCCTATTGACACTTTAAACCCTTGGACTTTTACTAGTTAATTAATTGTCTATTAATTAACTGTCCGTAAAATATTTAACTTAATATTTAATCTTCCTCATAAATAATAATTAACTTATTATTATTTATTCCCTTCTTTATAATTAACTTTATCTAGTTAATTATTCCACACAACTTACTTTATTCGGTTGTCCATTATTGGGTGTGTAGTGGTGTGACCATTTAGTGTCTTATAACATTGGACACGATGACACGTGTGATTATCTGTGCACATAAATCCAACACTTAGGATTGAAGAGTCCTTGAGAACTCAAGAACTTGATAACAATCCTAAAGGTAAGAACATTGTTGGCTCTTCTTCTGTGAATATGGTGGAAGGTGATGAATCCAAGAATTCCAACAAGTTTAAAAACAAAAGGAAGTTTAATGGTAAGGATGACAAATCAAACAAAAAGCCCAAACAACCTCCGGTATGTTGGAAGTGTAACAAACCGGGCCATTTTAAGAAAGATTGTCGTGTTCGTGTGGTGAACAAAGAGGTTGGTCCAAGTGGGTCCAATGCTGGACCAAGTGGGTCTAGGGGCCCGAGAAAGCAAGGTCAGAATTCTGATTTAGTACATAATTTTAATTATATTGAAAATTATGTTTCTGTAATTTATGATGCATATTATGTACAGGATGATGATGTTGCTTGGTGGGTTGATTCGGGTGCTATAAGTCATGTTTGCAAAGATCTTCGTTGGTGTAAAGACTTTCAACCAATTGAAGATGGATCCATTGTGAAGATGGGAAATGTTGCAACCGAATCAATTAAGGGTGTTGGGCATGTTTTACTTTATTTTATTTCCGGAAAATGTTTGTGTATAGATAATGTGTTGTATGTACCGGGGTCGAAAATCCGAATTCTTGATTTGAACCCTGGTTTTTTTACCCATAAAATTTGACCCAGACTTGACTTGATTTTGGCAGTTTTGGGCGGTTTTAACTGCTCTATGGCACTTCTAATCGGTTTTCGTCAGTTTCAAAGAAGTGGGAATATCAAGAAGTGGGAGTATCATTGGTTTTGGTCATCACTTTTGGTACGAATTTCATAACACATTCATCATTTTCTCTGTTCTTGCAAATTGTGATTTTATCCGATCGAAGATTTCGTAGTACCGACGAAATATTTTGATCTGAAAGTGTTTCACGACTTCACAGCTTTTCAAGTAAACGAAATCATTACGAAATTTCTAACAATTAATGTTTTAATTATATAGTGATCGAATGGTGTTAATTTTCTTTTTAACATTTGTCTTTCTTCCAGAAGACTACTAAACTCGATCGTTGCATTGAAGGAGTTCACACCAAGTGCAAAAGATTATCCAGTCTCATTTGTGGAATGCATGTTCACTAGATTATTGATTTATACGAACATTAAATATTTCATATCAAACATTTAAGACGTAAATGTTTTGAGTGTTAAAGAAACATAAAGTATGAGGAAGTGGAATCCTATGCTCATGTGTTGTTCAATCCTAGTATTGTTGGAGTAGTGACCTAGGTTGCTACAAGAGATTATATTCATGTGAGTAATTAAATGAAATATGTGTGAGTACTTACAGAATCATGAGATTTTTATGCATTTTATTTATTTTTATCTTTTGTAGGTTTTGTCTTTTTTCTACAAATAGAAACACTTAGAATTATTTAGAAAATTTTGACTTTTTATGCTAATCATATACTTCCTTTATATTAAAGGGGAGAAGGGTATATTTGTCACTTCACTTATAATTACTCTATATATCTAAAAGAAGCTCTGCAAGTATGATCTTTCATTAATATTTCAAAGTGTATCACTTATATGAATTCATCCTAAAAAAGTGTATCACTTATATTGAATAAGAGGAGGGGAGCTGATCCGTACAGAATAACTTTTATTCATGGAGAGTAATTTCATCTGAAATGACAATTATACCCTCCTTTTCCTTTTTTCCCCAAATTACTTGTACTATATTGTCTATATACTTTAAAAATTCTACTATCTTCTTCTCCACCATCATCATCAAGAACATTCCGAATATTTACATGCCAATCCCTCCTTCACAAAATCACCAGCGGCCAGCTAAGTGAGTGTTCCAGACTTCTAGTCAAGTAACTGTAACTAGAATCAACTGATTTTAATAATAAACATTCTCCAATTTTGTCAGGTAACTCGTCGCTGAAATTATTGCTGCTGAAATTAAAAAAAAAACCCCCGTAAATCAAATAATGTTCTCATCTTTTCTTTCGGAATTTCACCATCAAAAAAGTTATTTGAGAAATCAATTAATCTTAAGGAAGATTAATGAGCAGATTTTTATGCAATTCACCTGATAACTGATTGGACGAAAAGTAAACTTTTTGCAAAGTTAGGCATGAATCAATTGAATCGGGGATCTGGATCTGACGAGTTCACTTCTTGTTGGCTAATGGAATTGAAATTGATTGACCCACATTAAACGAACAGTTTTTCGGGTGTGGACTCGGAAAACACATTTTCACTAAAATCATTGAATTGTGAACACGTGAACTGAAGATACGATGGAAGAATAAATGAAGAACAAGAAAGATGAAGAAAATGTCGATGAAGATATGAACAAGGAGAGAGAAAATTGGAAATAAAAAGGAAATGAAAAATGATTTGGGGGAGAAGGGCATATTAGTCCTTTCATTTATAATTGCTCTGTATTGATAAAATAAGCTCTGCAAGGATCATCTCATATGTCTTCTCCCCTAACCCTACAGACTCATTCCGCAAAACCCAGCCGTCAAGTCTCACTTCTTCCAAAACAGAGCAAACCTTGCACATACGACTGTCGCCACCACGTTAATTGCCGCTCGCTCCGTCACCGCCACTGCGGATTCGTGTGTTTATTTTAACAGAAGCTCAAAGTGATTTATATTGAATGTAAAAATGATTTTAACCAATATTTTGTCACGGTGACTGAGTTTATAGAGATGCCATCAATAGAAGAAAATGAATCAATAAAATCCTGAAACTCAAAAATCCAATTAATTTAATTTAGCCATCATTATAATCGTTTGCCTCAAAAATCCTGAAACTCAAAGTATATCATTTATTTTAAATCGGAGAAATTATACATTAAAAAAGATAGCTTATGTTAACATAGCCGGTATGTTTTCACTACCATTATAAGATGCATGGTTGGATCTTAAAATGCGTTCATCTAATAATGGTAATAATCATTAAGTAGTTATGATATTTGCATTTTGTAGTGATTATGATAAAATGCAGAAACCAATAATCAACCATAGCTCTAATTAATTATTTTTATCAATAACCCATAATTTTTATTTGCATGTCTGACTAAAACATTGTATTCCATATGCTAAAAAAAATAACATAAGGGTTCACTATGTGGAGAAGAGATCACGGGCCACCAAATAAACAAATACAGCCTCAAAGTAAATTAAGTGTAATTAATATCTTCAGTGTTTGTACCTATTCTTTAACCGAAATGTCACTATTGACAAAAAATAATCTTGTTTTTGCATCACGAAATGAGCCAAAAAAGAATGTACCGACGCCATAAAAGATCTTTTTTTTTGTCATGTGGTGAAACTTAGCAGCAAGCAAAGTTTTACGTGTCGATGCCCCAAAGATTGTTTAATTTAATACTAAGGTGCTGTTTGGTATCATTAATATCTGAATGATACAAAGGTCTGAATGATTCAGACTTCCCTTGACATCTGCCCGATTAAGAGGCAGAACATGTTGAATTTTTTATTCTGAGACTGATTAAGAGGTTTTATCAAACGCTCTGAATCTGTCCGATTAAGAGGCTGACATTTTAACTGAATCATTAAGAAGATTACCAAACAACACATAAGTATATAAATTAGCTACTGATTAAGCAAAATTTACAACAAAAACATTAATGTATACTCTGATCATGTGTAAGTAATGAGTATAGAATCATCATTTTAATTCTGATATTTGTTTTGTCCATTTATAGGTTTTGTATTTTGCTTTTTATCAAACGACAAACATACATAATCTACTCCTATATATGAGTCTACATTTGATTTGTATTTGCCCACATGTCTATTTAATCCCTTCTTATTGGATGGTTTTGGTGACATGGAATTAGACAAAAATGCCACTTGACGTATTCAATTCCTATATTTGTAAAACGGAAATTAGCCCAAGATCCGAAATTTCTGTTTCTGCTCTTATTTATGGCAACTAATAATGATACAATTTCTTTGTGGAGAGAATTCAATAATTCATTAACTAACATTCCGAAAATATCGAATGCTTACAACTTTAACAATTTTATAATAAGGAAAATTAAATCAATAACTTATTATGATAATTCATTAACTAATCCCATTAAATTAAGAATGGTTTATCAAACTGTTATGTTAATTAATCTAAAAAAACTTATTACGATGAATATCAACTTAAATATGTTTTTTTTTTTTTTTTTTTTTTTGGAAACGGCTTTCATTAAAAAAGAAAAAGATTAGTTAAACACTAGCCACAAACAGGAGTTTACACATTACAAGGTAAAACTAACCATTCTGTCCAACTAACTCTATACTTATGTCTACGATTACAAATCCACAAAAAGGACACTTCTTTTATAGAGTCCACGAGCATATTTCGACGAGCATCACCTGAATTAAACGTAATTGCAGTCCTATGCCGCCAAATAATCCAAGTCACCGTGAACGTCACCGCCTCCACAATTTTTCTCACTTTTGTCGACATCGGGCTAAAGTCCAAATTAAACAAAAAATCGTCAAGCGATTCGACATTGACGTCGACCACTTGAAGCCATCGGCCGATATCCCGCCAAACTCCCTTTGTGACTTCACAATTCCAAAAAATGTGCTCCATATTCTCAACACCATCCCCGCACATAACACACTTTAAATCTTCGAACATAATACCTCTCACCATAAGATTAACTTTAGAAGGAAGTCGGTTTAAACTCACCTTCCAAACATGAATGTTCACCTTGCGGGGTACTAAACTATTCCACCGGGTCTGCTCCATCGATGAAGGAAGAAATAAATTATCAATCCATCTCCTTGTACTTTTAACTTTAAAGATACCTTCATTTCCAATATCCCACGACCACGAATCATTTTCATTAGACAATCTCACATGATCTAATAACCGATTTAACTCCGCCACCAGGGTTTCTTCTCTACCCCCACGGATCTCTCTTAACCAGTGCCACCTGACCGATTTATTTACAAACCGATCATGCACCAAACAATTAATGTCCGAATCCAACAAACTAATTCTCGGGTATAACGTCATCAACGGCGTTGACCCGACCCACGGATCTCTCCAGAATCGAACCCGCATCCCGTCACCCAGCTTTAACTTTAAGTGAGATAACAAATCAATACCGGTATGTTTTTGACGGCACAACATCTTAACTATTTGTGCCCATGGAGTCGCACCCAACCGGCCATAATTTACGAAATCCAACCCTCCTTGACCACCATAAATCGATCTAATAACTTTAGCCCACAAACTTGATTCATTTGTCACAAACCGCCAAACCCATTTAAATACAAGAGCAATGTTAAAAGCATACAGGCTTCCGATATCAAGCCCACCATTTTCGATGGACGCCAAAACCACATCCCACTTTACCCAATGAATTTTTCTCTTCACCTCGGATCCACCCAAAAAAACACAGCTCGCAACTTCTCTAAAACATTTACTACATTTTTTGGCATCACAAACAACGACATATAATAAATGCCCATACCTCCGAGAACCGATTTTAAGAGCAAAGAGCTTCCTCCAACCGAAAGCGTATTAACTTTCCAACCCGACAATTTTCTTTTAAATTTATTAACCAAAGGATCCCAATTCTTCTTTCTAGTCATACACGCCCCCACCGGGAGGCCTAAATAAATAAATGGTAATTTCCCATGACAAACACCTATCGAAGTCGCCATCGCTTGCACTTCCCCATCCGACACTCCAACACCATATAAATTTGATTTATGAAAATTTAATTTCAGACCCGAAGACATGTGATAATAATGCAAAATAATGAGCAACTTTTGCAAGTTATTCAATGACCATTCACCCATAAAAATCACATCATCTGCATACAATAAATGTGAAATGGACAAAGAATTCTCAATTACCTCCACACCTTTAAAAAGATGCGTCGAAGTCGCCTCTTCCATCATCACATGAAGACCTTCCATAGCAATAATAAACAAAAAAGGTGATAAAGGATCCCCTTGGCGAAGGCCTCTTTCAAGCTTAAACTCTTTAGAGGTGTTACCATTAAGGATAACTGAAGCCTATGACGAATTTAATATAGCATCAATCCACTTCCGCCACTTTTCTGGAAAATTCATAAATTCCATCATCCGGTCTAGAAACTCCCAACTTATGGAATCATAAGCTTTTTCAAAATCAATTTTAAGAACCATGACACTTTTCTTTTTCTTCTTATACCATGAAATTAGCTCATTAACCATCATCGGCCCGTCAAGAATTTGGCGACCCTGAATAAATGCCGATTGCTCACAGCTCACCACCGAATCCACTACCACCACAAGCCGTAACGCCAATAATTTAGCGATAATTTTGTATTGAACTCCAATCAGACTAATCGGCCTATAGTCTCTCACAGCCATCAGATTTATCACTTTTGGAATCAACGTAATAAAAGATGCGTTACACCCGGTCGGGATAAAACATGTATCAAAAAACTCAACAACAAAATTATAAATGTGAGATTTTATCAGGTCCCAAAATTTTTTAATAAACGCGAATGTAAACCCGTCTGGGCCCGGGGATTTATCATTTCCACAGCTCTACACCGCCTTCTTCAGCTCAGACATCGTGATTGGTTACGTGAGTAGCCTCGCATACTCCTCCGACATACATTTATATTTTTCGCTCCTTCTTGCCACTTTAATAACTGGGACACGTTTAAACTTGTTAGCATAATAATCAAAAAATATATTTTTTACCTCTACCGGCGACGTGATCCACTCTCCATTATGTTTCACACCACGAACCATAGAATGCCTTCTCTTGCTGTTTATAATGCCGTGAAAATATTTGGAGTTCTCGTCACCTTCAATCGCCCATTTAACTTTTGCCTTTTGCGATAAATCTTTCCATTCTTTGGCTTCTAACTTATATAATGCTCTTTTCGCCGCATGTCTCTCCGTCAATTCTTCATCCACCACTGTGTTTGATTCAATCTTCTTTTCAATTACCTCAATCGTTTTTGCCAGCATCTTCTTTTGCTCAATGATATCTGACTTCTTTCTTTTCCACCAATCTTTGCACTTTTCTTTCACTATCTTTAACTTATCTTTAAACTTAATACAATAACTCGCACTGGGCGACTCCAATGGAGTAACCCAAGAACTCTTAACTACATCTTCAAACGAATCTTCATCTAACCAGGAATTGAAAAATCGAAAAACCCTAGGCTCGTAGTCAACTACTTGTTGAGCTAACACAATGGGTCTATGATCCGAAACTATGTATGTCATTACATTTGCAACTAAATCCGTACAAGCTTCATACACCCCTTCATTCACAAAAAACCTATCCAATTTACTCATTTTACGACCATCCGAACTCAACCTCGTGTATGTCGAACCTCCCATAGGCACTTCAATAAGACTAGCTGCATCAACAAAACCATTAAAATCAACAATCTCTCTGTCATGTATATCACAACCCCACCTTTCAGCTTCCTCTCGAACCGCATTGAAATCACCAAAAACAAAAAATTTCCCTTCATTAGACTGCATGTAGTCCACAATCGTCTCCCACAACCTTCGCTTGTCAACTACACTTTGGGGCACATAAACATTTCCTATAACACACTGCATATCATTGTTCTTCCATTTCCCATGCACAAACAGGACGTTTTAGAAGCACGTAATCCTGAAGCTCGTGAATAACGACGGATCCCAGATCAATAATATCCCACCTGACGTACCGACGACGCTACTTAAAGCAAACTCAAAAGACATATTCCCCCATAACTGTTTAATCTTAAACACATCCACCTTAGAGATTCTAATTTCTTGAATCCCTAAAAAGGAAATCTTATACTTATTTGAGATACCACCAATTCTCTTTCTTTTAACTACATCTCCAATCCCACACGCGCTAAGGGACATAAAATTCATGGACAACCCTTTCCTTCTCCCATACTACTTATCATACTTTCAAGTGATTTTTGACACCCCTCCATGTTATGTACCATCGCGAGCCCTATCTCGATATATCTATTCAAGTCGTTTATCAACGACCCCGTTTTATTACTTGCCTTAAGATAACCTGTTGAAGCACATGAATTATAAGACCCTTCACCTTTTTTGTTGTTACCATCAACCTGAATAGGTTGTCGCCTTTCGAACCCTGGAGGAGGTGAAACTAAGTCTTTATTTTGAGACACCTCAACATTCTCCGCTGCTTCGAACTCTGTCACATGCTCGGGCACGTGAACATTGTTCTCTGTTCTCCCTTTTTTACTACATTCACCATCCGACCAAACCTTACCATTACCGTCCACCTTTTCTATGTTATTCGTACCCCCACCGCCCTCCTTGAACCCACTGCCCAACACTTCGTTCCCATTACCATTAAGATTAGGCTCGGCATCTACACTGTTCTCAAACCCCCCTCACTCTCTTCTTCTTCTTCATCCGTGCCTGACACCGCATCTTAGGATATATTGTCTTCATCCTCCTTAGTTTCTAAATCAACACTTTTCATGTTCGATTGCCACAGAGCAATTTCATAAACCCAAACCGTATACTTAATGTTATCAAGCATTACCTCAACTTCTTTATCAACCCTTGGCCCAATTTTTGTTTTGATACACACCTTACCCGTACTTCCTTCTTCCTCCTCCCCGTCTACGAACATGACCTCACCCCAATCTTTTATCATTTTTTTTATAACATTAAATGTTCCCGCCACTAAAGGTAATCCATCTACCCGCACCCATATCACTTTATCATCAACCACAAATTTATGGTCTAAATTATGTAGTTGAGTGAAATAGTATACCATATCTGCATGATTTTTTAACTTATCGCACGCTAACTTGTTATCAAATTCTTGCCATATCCACGATCCGCCCAAGTAATGGAAATCAACGTCACAAAAACCTTCTTTAACGCACACTAACTTAATATTTTCAATCAAGGACAATTCTCGAACATTACCTATCAAAATTGTACCTTCATTCTTCATAGGCATAGTATCTTTTATGTCCAGCAAAATCACATCCTGTTTAGTTGAGTCTTCCTTTACCGCATTGGGTTTACTGTTCCCCACCGGCTGCCCTTTCTGCGTTTCTTGCCTGAATAAGTCCGAGAACTTCCTATTCTTTTGGACCTCGTTGAAAGAATTAGCCGGACCTCGAGCCGCATGTCGCGACTCAACCTCGTGAGGCGCTTTCCGATCAAACCTAGCCAACGAAGCGAATATATGGTATGAGCCATATCATGCTGCGTTCAACCTCTCCAACAAAGAGTCGACATTGTCAACCCTAATGAACCTTACAAATCCGAACCGCCGTCCGATTTTTGATAGCTTCCGGGGAATGAACGCATCCACCACCGTTCCAAAAACTTGCACCGCCTTCCAGAAATCTGCCACATCCCATTGTCCGGGCAGATTCGTAACGTAGAACGTCTTGGCGATCTTTTTCTGATCAAGCCCTTCCTTCCAAAACGAGAATGATTGATTCACGCTATTACTATTCTGTCTCCTTTGCATGTTATTCTTCGCCATTTAAAACGACCAACCCTACCCCCCCAAGCGTCGGGAAAGAGCCGACGATCGGAGATCGCAACCCTAGCAGTCGAACGAAAACGGCCAAACCCTAGGAAATAATATAAAAACATTAGCTTTGCTATCTAAATTAATTTTTAGCACTTAAATATGATTTATATCACAAAATTGTTTACACATATAGCTTATCGTTTTAAAATGAACACATGTGATTTAGTTATTTTAATGTATTGCTTAAAATTATATAATTTTTAATCAACACTTTTATGTTTATTCCATAATATTTTAGATTTTAAAAATGACCCGTATTAATTTTAAGTTTAATTACCATACTTTATTACTTAAGTTAATTACCTGAAATCTTGGATTATTTTTAGAAATCTGAAAATCTTTAAATTTAAACAATGTTGATTAAGGTATTTTAAAATTCTTAAACAAATTTGAATTTTAAAAACCACATATTTCGGAACATTATATTATTTCTTAATTATATCAAATTTTCAGTTAAATTGTACATAAACATAAACATGATTAGTCATCATTATTAAATAGTATATATACTATATATATGTTGGTTGTGCTAAACATCAACATAAATTTCAGAGTCAATGTATAATCTTTGTGATCATCTGTATTATGTTTACGTTTCAATATCATGTTTTGTTTTTGCATATTGTTAGTTTATATTTTTGTATAATGTTCATGTATTTTGATATGTACTATGATTTATGGTTTATTTGGAGCACCTAATTGTATTTTAACATATTTCTTTGTATTAACGCTTATGCTGTGGACCAGTCTCACCAATTTGAGTTCCCAAATTTCTCCATTTTAATTTGCAGGTTAGTTTTCTTCATTGTATATGTTAATTACTTGATATTTTTATCATTGACTTTTTCTTCAAAGTCACCGCTTTAAATTTTACATATTTTTTAAATTTTAACGGTGCTATGATTTTTCTTATTTTTTTTTTCATAGAATTAATATCATGCACTCATGTTTCGGTTTTCTGACTTTTTTTTATTAGTGAATTGAAGTTTGACTTTATTAGGAGTCAAACTGTTTACATTACTATTATGTTAAACTTTTTTAGTAGTCAAAACATAATTTATTATAAATAGTATTATGTTTGACTTGAGTAGTTGTCAAAACACAATTCACTATTTAGATTATCTTTTATTAAATTTTTTTTTTATTTTTGTATTACTGAATCAAGGTTTCACTTTATTATTTTCGTACACATCTCTGGAAACATGCTCGTCCATTCGGGCGGGCTTTGAAGCTAGTCTATTAATATACATCAAACTTTTGTTTATCTTTTATACATAGATCTATTATTTATAACAAAAATCAACTTTAGAATTCTAATTTCCTAAATATAAAAAAAAATTACTTCTCTCTTATTAAATGAAGTATATTTTTGTATTTATTTGTGTGACTTACAATTGACCAATTAACATTTCTTTAAGAAATAGTGTTTTTGTGGATTTGTAATCGTCGGCCGAAGTTTAGAGTTAGTTGGGCAGAATTGCTTATTCTTCCATGTAATTGATTGTTTTGTTTCGGGTTTGTTTTGTAATTTTCTAGCCGTTGGCAAGTTTGTTAATAATAAGAAAGCTATTTCCAAAACAAAACATTTATTTAAGGGCAAACTAAAAAAAAGTACTTGATATCTATACTCTATAATCTACTAGCAGGGTACCCGCGCAATGCGGCGGCGGGTACCTAGAAACCATATTTCGTGGCGAACAAGTGTTGTTCGTTTACACGGTAATAATTGTTGCTAGAAAAAAATAATTAAACGGAAATGTGGATTTTGGTAAGAGTTGATGATTTACAGCGTCATATATTTAATGTTATTGGGTAAAATGGTTTTCGAGTAACAGAATTTTGTTATTAAGTGTGGGTGGTGTTACCAAAGTGTAATGTATAGCAAGTGGTTAACACATATTGATAAGTTAGGAGAGGTCTTGGGTTCGAATCTTATTAGCCGCGATTTTTTTTTTTTAAGTTAGAGAACTAACTAACAAAAGTGGAAAGGTACTTAAAATCAAGTTTAAGGAGCTCCTTAAACTTGCCTAATGAGGTAGGCCTAAATGCTTTATATAGTAGTAAGATAATAATAATAAAAGAAGCTTTAAGATGTGACGCGACAGCCTTCTACTGGCCACCAAATCTGTTTTCCCGGCCAAAGCATGTTGAGTTTGTAACCAGCATACGGTATTACAGCATTAAAGTCTACAAAAACATTTATACACTTTCCTAATTAACGATATTAATGGCACAATTTAGTTACAGATTTATAGGAATTATTTTAGAATATGCATTCGGAATCAATACTAATGTCCTATTTATAGCTTTCTAACAATAAGTTAACCTTATCATTCATAGCAATCAATTCACAGTCGGCATAATAGCAGTCAATTTATAAGAAAAAATTATGTTTTTTTTCTTTTTTTCTCCTATTTAAACACACTGTACAAAATGTTTTTAATATTCTGTTTTTAGTGAAGCTGTATTGAAAAATTAAAGAGAAAATACATTAATCTTTCATATAGTGTCCTATTTAAAGCTTCCTAACAATTCGTTAACCTTATCATTCACAATAGTCAATTTGGAATGATTTCCTAACAATCTATGAGAAATTAACAGCAGTCAATTCGCTTCCATATTTTTAGGAATTATTTTAACAATTTCAGTTAGTAATTATATGATTTCCTTTCAATCTATGATTAATGAATGATTTTAGCAGTTTATTATGGAACCTTATTTGAGGTAAGCTTTTTACTTTTTTTTCTTTTTAATCCTACTCATTTTTTTTTTGAACAGCTAAAAGAAGGCAACGGGTGAAGCTTCGGCATTGCCATCACCCCCCGAAGACCTCCAAAAATATTATTAAAAACACTAGAATCTATCAAAAAGCTAGACTAAACAAGTATAAGTACACATTACAACGGATTAAGCAACCAATCTACCCACGGAATCTTTAATTTTTGATTCCGATGCGTACACCACGAAAAAGAGAATAACTTAATACTATCTACTATATCTCCTCTACGCATTTTACCATTATCAAACAACAACGAGTTTCTATACCGCCAAATCAACCAACAAGTCGTAAAGCCGATAACTTGCATTTTCAATCTTTTAGAATTGACAGTGGGTAATTTCAGGCAATTCACCCACCATTGTCCAAACGAGTCGTTGACCCATGTGTCCAAGCCACACCACCGATTCACAACCCGCCAAATCTCCTTAGCCAAATCACACGAGAACAAAATATGAGAAATTGATTCCATATTCACCTTGCAAAACGGGCACATAATTGACTCTATCTCCATCCCACTACTAGATAAGTTTTGTCTCGTGGGTAACCTGTCTAAAAGAACACGCCACATAAAAATATTAACTTTAATCGGAATATTTTTATTCCAAATTACCATCGACTCCGTCCCTGGAAAAAGACATGAGTTGATAATATTTTTTGTACCACCGACCGTAAAGTCGCAACTATCACCCAAATTCCAAACTACCTTGTCTCTACCTTCTTTAATTTTATCATTAATGATTAAAGCCTTAAGACTATCAAGTTGCTCTTTTTCGACTCCATCACGAATAGGCCTTCTCCAATTAAAATACCACCCATTCCTCCACCTATCTTTCACTTTACAAAATGTATTATGTTCTAACCGAAATAAACGATTAAAACGATCACAAAACGGCACATTACCTTTCCAAGGGTCCTTCCAAAATTTAATTGATTCTCCATTTACCAAGCTATACTTTAACACATTAAAATCAACAATTCTTTTCTCGTGTAATATCCTAGTAGTGCCGATTATATTGTACCAAATACCTTTTTTAATATGAGAAGTATTGACAATACTAAAACCGCCATCCTCTCCATGTATCGCTTGAATTAACCGACACCAAAGAGCATTCTTTTCATTGCAAAACCGCCAGCTCCACTTCACTAAAAGAGCTAAATTTAACGAATCAAGGCTTGCAATTCCCAAGCGACCCTTTTCTTTCGATGCCAAACAAGACTTCCATTTTACCCAACTCATTTTTTTCTCTTTTTCATTCCCACCCCACAAGAATTGTGCTCTCAATTGTTCCATTTTTTTTAATAACACCAACCGGAGCCCGAAAGAGAGACATCCAATAAATACCCAAACTCCCTAACACTGATTTAATGAGAGTGAGTCGGCCACCTATCGATAACATATTCGCCTTCCACATAGACAATTTTTTACGCATCCTCTCACAAATAACATCCCAATTTCTATTAGTACGAATACTACCTCCAATCCGCAACCCCAAATAATCAAACATACTATCTCCTTTAATACATCCGTTCACCACGCACGCCTGTTCCACCTCCTCGTCTGACACACCTACCCCGATCAACTGCGATTTAGCCATATTAATTTTTAAGCCCGAATAGCTATAGAATTCGGCCAACACATCCACAATGCCGTCTAAATTAGCTTGATTCCAATCCGACAAAAACATCACATCATCGGCATAAAACAAATGAGATATAACAAAATTCTCACTACCAACCGATGCCCCAAACAAACGTCTATCAAGCATCGCTTTCTCAATCATGACATGTAAACCTTCCATAGCTAAAATAAAAAGGAAAGGGGAAAGCGGATCACCGTGACGTAAACCCCGGAACATATTAAATTCTTCCGTGGGACTCCCATTAACAAGCACCGAAAGACGAGCCGTAGAGACACATTCTCTAATCCACCCCCGCCACCGACTACCAAACCCCATCTTCATCAAAATAAAGTCAAGGTATTCCCAACTCAAGGAGTCATAAGCTTTTTCAAAATCTACTTTAAAAAGAAGCAGATTTTTCTTTTTCACTTTATACCATTCCATGATCTCACTAATCATTAACGGGCCATCAAGTACTTGTCTACCTTTAATAAACGCCGATTGTTCTTTACTAACCAATTTATCCACCACCTTCGCTAGTCTCAATGCAAGCAACTTAGCAATTATTTTATATTGGACCCCTATAAGCGAAATAGGTCGGTAATCTTTTACAAGAGTGGGGTTATTGATTTTGGGGATAAGAGTAACAAACGAAGCATTACAACCCTTTGGAATCACACCTTTCACCAAAAACTCATCAACCGAGCTTCCGAGCTTAACAAATCATCTATAAACAAATCCCAAAATTTCTTTAAAAACTTAAAAGACATACCGTCGGGACCCGGGGCTTTATCACTCCCACAACTCCACACCACCTCTTTTAACTCATCCATGGAACATGAGCTTTCTAAAAAAAGACCTTCAGCTTCACTAATACACGCGAATTGATATTGGTCGGGACTTGGCAAGGAATTATCTAATTTACCAAATTTTTCTTTATAAAACTCCAAAAATGAATTTTTTACCGAATGTGGATCCGTAATCCAAACACCATCTTCCATAATGCCTTGAATCATTTGCATTCTTCTACGGATTTTTAACAACCCATGAAAAAATGCGGAATTTTCATCACCCTCTACATCCCATTTCAATTTCAATTTTTGAACCAAATCCACATTTGCTCTTCTATCGAACTCTTTCACCTCGTTTAACCAATTAAGTCTCAAATCAATTTCCTCCGTAGAGGCAGTAGCGTTATCGGCTTTAAGGTCGACTTCTTCAATATTGCGTCTTAACCAAACATAACGAGCCTCCTTCTTCTCTCTTTAATCCACATTCCACTTTTTACACTTTTCTTTAATAAATTTAAGCTTATTTTTAAACTTAATGATCTTTGAACCGCCTTTGTCAACAAACTCACCACAAGCTGCCCGAACTACCTCTTCAAATTCCATACTCTCTAACCAAGAATTAGGCAACCGAAATGGAGTTGGGCCATAATCTATACTCTCCGTATGTAAGAGAATAGGAATATGATCGGAAAGCTTTCGTTCCAAAGCCACCACTCGTAGATGTGGGTAACGACTAATACAGCTTTCCGATAGCAAAAATCTATCTAGCTTACTCATTTTTGTAGTTTTTTTTTTTCATCCACGTAAATTTTCTACCACCGATAGGAAGGTCAATTAAAGTATTATGATCAATAAACTGATTAAACTGCATAGCACCTTGAGAATTAAACACCGACCCAAAACGTTCCGAATCTACCCGCACCTCATTAAAGTCACCAAAAATTATAAAATGACCGGAATGCTCCCGGATATAAGCATTAATTTCCTCCCACAACCCCCGTTTAGCATCTATCTCTTGCGGCGCGTAAACATTGATCATATGAGAATTGACATCATCACCGGCCCACAAACCCTCTACAATAACAAAATGAGTACCGCAAAGGATATTCACTTTATTGAACACCGACTTGTCCCAAATAGACAAAATACCACCCGAAAGACCGCGTGCAGAGCTACACGCAAACTCAAAATGGAAATTTCCCCACAACGCTTTCACTTTTAATAAATCTACTTTAGACATCTTTGTTTCTTGCACCCCTAAGAACGTAACACCATTTATATGGCATAAACTCTTAACCCACTTCCGCTTCTCAACATCCCCAATCCCACAAATATTAATTGATAGAACTCTCATCATTAACATGGAATACACCTATTCGTACCTTCCCCGTGTCATCAATACTCTTATTCTTTCTCATACCAAAGAACGTACCGCACGACTTTGTGGGCGACACCTCTACCTCATCACCTTTATTCCTTCTTTGACAGTTTTCGAAGCCTGGTAGGCAGCTCACAGATTGCGAATCACTACCCTTTCGATTCTGTTGTTCCGTTGCCATTTGAGCTACACAATTTAACTTCTGCACATGTTCATTATCTAGGTTCTGAGATCTCACACTAACTAGATCCTCCTTGTCTTCCCCCATCACCTTGACCGAACTAGACTCATCTGAGGTATCATCTCGCCTCACTTCCTCTTCCACTATAATATTTTCATTACATTCCTCATTGTCAACTGGGAAATCATTAAAACAACCATTGATTAACTGGTCCTCATCTTCTCTTACATCAAAGCTAAACTCAGAATTGGACTTGTAAGTAGGTTTGGCAATCACAACTTTCCACGGATCGGACTCCCTCACCCGCACCTCATATTGAATATCATGCACGACCACATTGATTACCTCATTTATACACGCTGTAGAATTAATGCTCATGCACATCTTACCACGACTAGGGTTATCATCATGCTCCTCGAAGAACAAAAATGTACCCCACATACTTCCAATTTTCTTGTACACGTCCGACTCCCATGCACACAATGGAAGTCCATCCACTTCCAACCAACTGATTCTTTCATCTATCACAAAATTGGACGATACATTTTGAACGGATGAAAAAATATGAGACAAATCAACTGATTTAAAACGTAGACAAGCCTTGGAAGATTTGAACTCAATCCACACCCAAAACCCACCAATGTGATGGATTTCCACGTTACAAAAACCTTCATTATCTAGGAGAGCATATAATTGGGGCATGGAAGCAATGGAATTGACCTTAGCAATCACCACCGCTGCAGACTCTTCAATGACAATCAAGTCCGAATCTGTAAGAGTTAATAATTTCCTATTCGGGGCCACAGTACCAGAATCTACTTTTTTGTCCCCTACTGACACAGCATCTCTGCCACCAATCACACTTGCATATAATTTATTAGGGTTTACCTTACTACTACCCGTTGGTTTCGATACAACACCTTGCTTCATTGGTTGTGCTTTCTTCATTGGTTGTGCCCGGTTAAATCTTGACACCGAGGCATACACATGGTACGACCCAATCCATTGCTCCGAAAGCTTTCGAGAAAATCCTTCTTCATTCTGGATATCCAGAAATCGAATGAACCCAAAACGTTTTCCGAATTTTGTATTTTTCTTTGCAATGTATACATCTACTACATTGCCATACTGTATGCCCCACTTCCACAGGTCATTTTCATCCAATTTTTCAGTAGTTTTTTGTATTTCTTTTAGTATTTTTATGTTTTAATTCAGATACAGAAACAATATTTTTAGACCTTTGTATAGTGAAATCTAACCTTTTTTTGATTCTGGTAGTTTATGTAACATGACAAAATCTGTAAAATTACTAAGAATGTTTGACCAACAAATATATGATTCTCCACGGTGTATATCAAGTACAATCTATTATAGTCAACATATAAAAAGAAAAACAGACTACATTTTACTGTATGACTTTAAAAGTCAAACTTTATAAACCATACTTGAAAGTTGAAACATCTGTATTTTAAATGTATTTTGACTTTAAAAGTCAACCTCTACATACACATATATTTTTTGAACGGCACCTAATCTATTCCAATTTGTCAACGACGAGACTTGAATGCATGACCTACAGGTCATGGGCAACATATTACACCTCACAACAACACCACTAGACTACAAGTCTTGAGTGCATAAACATATATGTTTAGGGTTTAGTTAAAGTTTTTTTTCTTTCCATTTTAAAATTTTAAAGTACTAATTTTTTTATTTGTTTTTATTTTTATTATTTTATTTTTTTTATATTTGGCACCTAGGTGGCAATTTGAATAATAAAAAAAATTAATCTTAAAGTTATTCAAATTAATACAAATTAAAATAACATATATTTTCTAGGTAGCTAAAAAGATGACCAAATTAATAAGTGTTTACTCTTATTAAAATCCGTGTATTTTAAACATGTCTGAATTAACAAGAAATTATAAGTCAAAAAGAAAGTCAAACAACACTGAAAAAGTTATAACAAAATCAAAAAGCACAATAAAACCATCATTTATAATTAAGTTGATAATTATTCTATTTATTTTAATTTTTCTGTTGTTTTTATGTAGTAAGAAAATTCTATCCATGTAAATTTAAAAAATAATATATGGTAAGGTCGACTTTGGAAGTTATATATCAAGTAGTAAAGTCCTTTTCACCTAAACTACTAATTTGTGTGTAAAAGTTTATATATTTTGATTCATGATGGGAAAATATATCTATCTATGTTAGTAAACAAATAAATCATATATATATATATATATATATATATATATATATATATATATATATATATATATATATATAATGAGTTTCAAAATTGATGTTGCATTTAGTTCCAAGTTTTTTTTTTTTTGGAAACGGCAAATAATATTATAAAAACCCAACTTAGCAGATACTAAGAGGGAAGGAAACCAGAGTACAAAAGATTACAACTCAAGATTAAAAGGAAAAAGGAAAAATACACCAGTCCGCCCAATTACACGCTATCTTACTTCTATGTTTTACCCACAAAAAGGACGTTGATATGTTATCGCCGGCAGTTATCGTGTATGCCTTATGGACTTTGTTAAACACCACCTCATTTCTCGCCTTCCATATGAGCCATAGAGAGCATTGGATTATCGTGTTTAAAACCATTCTTTTCTTATCACATGAACCCCAGCTAACCCCAAATTCGATAATATCATTTACAGAATTAAATGCAATCATAGGAATTTTACACCAGTTGAAGATCCAAGCAAGAACATTTGTCGAGAATGAGCAACGCGAGAAAACATGATCAACACATTCCACTTCCAAATTACACATCGGACAGTCTAGAGAACCGACATTGACACCTCTATTATACAAGTTTTTTGCCACCGGGATGCGACCAAGACCCAACCTCCATACAAAGCACTTGGTTTTCAGTGGTGCAACACTCAACCAAGGCATGTTGATGTAACCAATTGATGTAAGTTTTTCGTCCAACCAACTCCTAATGTTGTGAACCTCAAACGATCCGTCTACGGATATTTTGCACTTAAGTCGATCAGGAAGATTGTTAAGATAAATGTGACTGATTAAGTGAATAAGCTCTCGAAATTCCTCTAATGCAACGGGAGTGTTGATACCGTGTGACCAGTTCCATGAAAAACCATTATAACCAATCCGCTCACTAACACAACAAGTTTTGAACTTTTCATTAGCATATAGAGACGGAAATCTGAGCTGTAAAGGGACTGCCCCGATCCAAATGTCCTTCCAAAATTGAAAGGAATTCCCGTTACCGATGTGAAGAGAGAAGGCGTCAAAAAAATTGTACCCGGCTTTGTTTATATCTGCTTCGACTCTTGCAATATTGTTCCAAACACCAACAGAATTGCATTTTACCATACGATGTATTGGTTTAGATTTTAAATTTTGAATTGCCATGATAACGTCTTTCCAAATGCATTGATTCCCATCTCTAAGTTTCCACCACCACTTAAGTAAAAGTGCAGAATTTTGGGCTCTTAGCGAGCCAATCCCGAGCCCACCGTTCTGTTTGGATGCTAGAACCGTAGACCATGCAACCCAATGTATCTTCTTCTCATTTTCCTTGCAACCCCAAAGAAATCTCCGCCGAATTTTTTCAAGTTTTTCAATTATGCACAACGGAGCTTTAAATAACGAGAAATAGTATAATGGTAGACTACTAAGAACTGATTTGGTTAATGTCAATCTACCACCAAAAGAGAGATTCTTAGCTTTCCACCCGGATAATTTGGAATTAAATCTATCAACAACCGGGACCCAATTTTTCTTTAAGTTCATATTTGCTCCGACCGGGACACCAAGATAATTGAATGGAAGTGAACCACGGATGCACCGAAGAATGTTTGCCCATGTATTAAGCCGATCCGGGGGAATGCCAATGCCAAAGACCTTTGATTTATGAAAGTTGACTTTAAGACCGGATGATACATGAAAACATCTCAAGATGCTAGCAAGATTTTTCATGTTGTTTATAGAACCTTCTCCAACAAAAATGGCATCATCCGCGTAAAATAAGTGTGAAATGGACGGCCCATTTAAACCGATCGTTTGGCCCCGGAAAAGGTTTTTCTCACATGCCGATTTCATTGCTACGTTAAGGCCTTCCATAGCTAATATAAATAAATATGGGGAAAGTGGATCGCCTTGTCTAACCCCCTTCTCTATATGAAACTCTTTTGTGGGTGAACCATTAACTAGAACCGAGGCATAGGATGATGAAAGACAACCGCGAATCCAACCCCTCCATTTGGACCCAAAGTTCATTTGTTCAAGAATAGAGTCCAAATAACCCCAATTGATGGAGTCAAAAGCTTTCTCAAAGTCGACTTTGAACATGAACATCAATTGTTTGGAGCTTTTTGCCCATGAGCATAGTTCATTGATGACTAACGGACCCTCCAAGATGTTCCGTCCGTTGATATAGGCCGATTGAGTGCTGCCCACAACATTATCAATCACGGATTTTAACCTAAATGAGAGTGCTTTTGCAAGAATCTTGTACATGCAATTAATTAGTGATATAGGACGGAAGTCACATAAGTTAACCGGATCTTTTAATTTCGGGATGAGGGTGATGAAGGATGAATTACACCCCCAAGAAATGACACCGGAATCTTCAAACTTGCGAACAAAGCCCATAATATCATCACTAAGATCGTCAAAGTGAGCTTTTATAAATTTGAGAATGAACCCATCAGGACCAGGTGCCTTCTCTCCACCGCATGCCCATATAGCGTGCTTTATTTCACTTGTGGAAAACGTTTGTTCAATGGATATAGCCTGCTAAACAGATAATCTAGAAAACAAACTGTTAGTAAACTTAGGCCTGTTCGGCCACTTTTCAGAAAATTTATTAGAAAAAAATCGAAAAACCTCATCCTTAATCGTGTTAGGATCTGTGTTCCAATTACTGTTAACCGACAAACCGTGAATACGGTTGTTCCTGTTTTTATTTTTAAGAGCACCGTGAAAGAAAGAGGAATTTTCATCACCGTCCACGGTCCACTTTATGTGAGCCTTTTGCTTTAAATCCAGTTTGTTATATCTTTCTAACTCCGCAAGCTTTATTTTCGCAGACTTGACCTCTGTTACTTCAAGATCAGTTAAGCATCTAGTCTCCACCAACCGATCTAACTCGTCTAATCGAACTTTTAGAACATTTAACATATATTTCTCTTTAGAGAACTCAATGCATCTCCAATTCTTAATTTCTTTTTTAATAAATCTGAGTTTAGCGGACAAAAATAAGTCTTCCGGGCCAAAACCTCTAAAAGATGAGCAAGCATTCTTCACAATATCTGAGAAACCCGGCCTGAGAAGCCAAGAATTATAAAATCTAAAGGGTGGTGGGCCGAAATCAACTCTACTGTTGCAAAGAGTGATAGGAGAGTGGTCAGAAAACTCCCGTGGTAGAGCAGTAACAGAGGAGCAAGGTTGAGCGAGCATGAATTTATCGCATACAAGGAAGCGATCGAGTTTGCTAAGCTTACTGCAATCCGGCTAAGATATGTAAACCGGCGACCACCCATACTAAATTCTTTTAATCCAACAGAATTGATGAAATTGTTGAAGTCGTTGGCCGAAGATTGACAAAACGAAGAGTTGATACGCTCATCAGACCACCTGACTGAATTAAAGTCGCCAAAAAAAACCCAAATACCCTGGAATGAGTTCTTCAGGGTGGGTTGTTTAAAAACTTCATAAGAACTTCATAAGAAGGAAGAAAAGGTACTTCTTCGGATTTGTACACAAAACCAAAAGAAAACCCTAGTGGATTTTCCTGTTTCTTGATTGTTTTTGAAGATTGGTATGAAAGTGAAAGTTAGAATCTTTTGGTGGGTATTATATGGTTTGTGTCTCCGAGCTTATCTTAGAAGAGTGAAAAGACACTTTGTTCAGTTTTTACGCGTGAAACTTAAAGAAAAACTAGTGGATGTCCGGTTTCTTGATTGAGCAAGGACATGGGTCTACAAATGCGATTATCCGAAACAATGCTAGTTAGAATCTAATGGGAGAAAAAAGAAGATTGTGTTTTAGTAAACAACTATACTCAAGAGTTCAAAGACCCTTGTTTGGATTTATATATGAAATAAATTAACAGAAATGCTAGTGGATTTCTTAATTGAGTGACTAACCAAGGGATGGGTTGGATGGATTCTGGTATAAGTGGATCATGTTTGATAGGGATTTATAATGGTAGTGAGTTAGATATGAAAAGGACAAGGCAAAGGTGTGGAATATGATCACTCTAAGGAATTGCTTTTGAGATGAAGAAAGGATTCATCAAAGGTAACATGATGATTATTCCCTTTCAAGCTCATATAACATGGCACTAAAAACCATGGACCCTCAAATATATACCCTCAATTAATGGTAAAAATTTAAGGTTTTAATTAATGTGAGGTATAAATTAGGATAAAGATTTGAATTCTATTACTAAATAATTAACATTACATGATATCTTGTATATTTCTTTAAATTAGGATAATGCTAAAATTTGAATTCTATTATTAACTAAATAATAATAATTAAAAAATGAGGTAATCTCTTAAACTGTCATATGGTATTGGAGGCTTTATAAGATGACGCGTGGCATTTTAAAAGCTTCTTTTATTATAATAGATAGATAGATTGATAGATAGATAGATTTAGCTCAAGAGTTGATATAATCAATATAATCTTATTATAGTGAGATCGAGTGAGAACTCAAATTTTAGTGGACACTATGAACATAATTTTCAATAAATCATTTAAGAAATTTTAGATTATTATTAGAAATTTGGATCATTATCAAAAAAATATTTCCTCTTAAATATCTAAATTTTTTGCGAATGATCCAAAATTTTTAAACGCTTGGTTGAAAATTGTCCTCATAGTACTCACTAATTTTGAATACTCACTGGATCTCACCCCTAATCTTATTTCTTAAAATTAATCAAACATTCTAAATTTAAAGAGGGTAAATACGCAAATAAAATTAAGTGTTTTTTAAGAAATACAAATAAGTATGAATGAATTTTCCAATAAGGAACATATATAGTTAAACACAAACTTTAAATATTAGGAAAGTGCATATAACATGTAACTCGAACCAATTAATATTTACAAATTTAACTTCAACTGCCTATAATATTAATGGAGTGTTATAATTACCCGTTACTTTGCTTTACCAAGTATAATGTTACCAAACAAGTGGAAAATTACATAAATGATAAAACCCTTTTCTTTGATGTTGTTGTTTTTTAAACCCTTGTGGGCCCTGTGTAACTTCTTTGTGTTAATACGATTGTGTCATTTCGATAGTACATGATCCGCAAAATAATTAGCCGGCCTGGCCCTATAAGCCCAACTAAATAGGCATTGCTAGGCATGGCAGACAAAAAACCCACAACCCACGGATACCCGACTCTTAACCAGTGGAAAAACACTTATGATATTTGCATTTTAAAGTGGTTATGATCACATGTAGTAAACTAACTATCAACGATAGCTCTAATTAACTATTTCTATCAGTACCCATAAAATTAGTCCCACAAATTATATGTTTTTCTTCGCATTTTTTCGTAAAACATTGTATTCCATATCACCATATGCTACAAAAATGACATAAGGGACCACTATGTGGAGAGGAGATCACGGGCCACCAAATGTCCAACTTATATATGGGGTAAAACCTCACACGTCATTTGATGACATGTCCAACTTATATTGATTTAAAATTGTAACGACCGTAATTTTTATATTCGCACTATTTAATCAGGATTTATACGAATTAGGTTATTTATGTATGTAAGAGGTTTTAGGGTTACCATAAGCATCTTATTAAGGCTACGGAACCAACAGAACTCAATCTAAACCATTGATTTTTGAAATGAAATGATCATGTAAGACACATTAATGTATTTGATGAGGGACCCCCAAATATTGGTTTGCATGGATGTCATTCATGCATGTATACATATATGTATAGATAACACTTATGTATACATACATGAAAACATATACATATATGTATGCATGCATGAATGACATTCATGCAAACCAATATTTGGGGATCCCTCATCAAATACATTAATGTGTCTTTCATGATTATTTCATTTCAAAAATCATTGGTTTAGATTGAGTTCTGCTGGTTCTGTAGCCTTAATTGGTTCTGAAACTAATTCAACCCTATATATATATATATATATATATATATATATATATATATATATATATATATATATATATATATATATATATATATATATATATATATATATATATATATATATATATCTTGTTAATTTTACAACTTAAAAATTAACACTTCTTTTAATCTTTATTAATTCCCTTTTAATAATTAATCAAACCCTAATTTTGTTCTTGATCAATCAAAACTAGGGTTTTGACTTTCTTGATAAAAAACAATATTTAAAGAATTAATCTTAATTAATCATATCTAAACAATAATCTTTGTTTAAATTCTAGGATAGATTATCACCTTAATAAATTTATTTAAACTTTTTAATTCAAACCTTCTAAACAATAAACTTTGTCTAGATTTCTAGGTTTAAAGAACTAGCTTCAATAAATCTACTAAAATAATAATTAAACCTATTAAACATGAACTTGTTTAATTATCTAGGTTTTAGATTATTATTTCAATTAATCCTCTTAACCAATTAAACTAATCTAGTTTAATGTTCTTGGTCCTAGGGTTCTTTAGGGTTTTGAAATTCTTAACACTAAGAAACTTTTCCACCAATTAAACTAAGCTAGTTTAATATACTTGGTGTCCAAGTTTCCTTCTAGATCTCGAAATTCTAAAGGAAGTAGGAAAGAATTATTTTGACCAATTAAACAAATCTTGTTTAACATGCTTGGTCCTAGGGTTCTTTGCATGTCACGAATTCCTTGGGGAAAAAGGAAAGAATCCTTTTGATCAATTAAACAAATCTTGTTTAACATACTTGGTCCTAGGGTTCTTTCTTGATCACGAAAATTCTAGGGTTAGAATCCTTTTGACCAATTAAACTTAAGTAGTTTAACATACTTGGTCCTAGGGTTCTTATCCTCTTTTTCGAAAAACATAGGAAAGAAAGAAAAACTTGGAACAAAAAAAACTTAAAATTAAACAAACAAACTTTGTTAATCTTCTTCAGATTTCTAAACCAACGCTCTGATACCACTGAAGGGTTTCATAACACTGATTGACCACTTAGGTCAACCTCCTAGTATTCTTGGTTCTACCATACTGACAAGAACATGACTCTTGTCGATTAAACCAACTAGCTGATTTAATCCCTAAAGCAGAACTGAGATTAAACCTAATCCTTAAACCCTAAAGGATTGGGATCTTGGAAATCAAACTAGATTAACAAGAAAGAAACCTTGTACGAAAAACTCGAACACACACATACACCTTCTGTGTATTCGACGGCCACCAAGAACCCTAGGGTTCTTGGCGTGTCGATCGAACAAGAGGGAAAATGAGGAAAAAGGTTTTCCAAAACATACCTTAATTTTGCTTAAGTAAGTCCACTGATGATGAACACGACGAGTAACCTTCTAGTTGGTTGATGCAATGATCTTGGATCTTCAAGGACTTGAAGAACACGGAGAACGAAGAACACCAAGACTTGGTGTTTGCTTGATCTCGGCCGAACAAGGGAGAGGGAGGGGAGCTAGGGTTTCGGCAATGTGGTGTAACACAATAAGGGAACCCCAAGCCTTCTATTTATAATAGAAGGACTTTCACTTAGGGCCCTTCTAGTTTAATTAAGATCAATCTCTTAATTAAACTTATATTTTACACATTAAACCCTTGTAGTTTATCTGGTTATTATTGTTACACTTAATTATTAAATGTCTAGTATTTATACACTTAATATATTTCGTGTATATTACATATACGAAATATATACTTGTATTTAATACTTTTAATAATTAATTAGACAATAATATTATCCAACACCATATGATATAATTGCTTTAAATCATATTATGGATAATCTATAATTAACACATTGTATATTTACTCAACTAGTAAATGTACAAATACTTGTATTAATTAGTTAGTTAAACTAATCTAGTAATAAGTTGAACTTAACTTAATTATTTTTTAGAAAGATTGTCTGTCCTAAGTGATCAAAGAAACTTCAGACCGATATGTCAGGCGAGCGTCGAGCAGTGAGCATACTTAACTTGATTCATAAATGACTATTATGAATCAATCCTCTTCCAAGTATCATTACGTATCTTACTCGTATTACATGCACTCACCGGTGTGACCCTTAAGTGTTTTGTAGGCATGGATGTATCACCATAGGATGACTAACTGTGCACATAAATCCTTCATGCTAATCCATTCTCACAGCCCAATTACGGTTTTTGGCCTCCTCCTAACTGGGTTTGGTGGGCTACACCCCCTCCTTGTCCATATCCAACACAACAAGGACGGGCTTCCAATTCAAGTAACCCGTTTAATCAACAAATACAAGAGGCTCAAAACCAAACTCAAGACTAGGCCCGGGCCCACTATTCAGATGTCAATCCGCTTAAACCATCGGAATTAAGTGCTGCTTTTTCGGCAATAACTTTGGATCGAAATGAGGATCAATGGTATATGGACTCGGGTGCTACATCTCATCTCACTAATGATCCAGGTAAAATATCTATCCCTTGTGTCTGATCTATTAAATATGTATTTGTTGGAAATGGCAATCAGGTACCAGTTCTTGGATCATGTCATACCACCTTACCTCACCCAACCACCAAAATTCAACTCAAAGACATTCTCCACACACCTCACGTTGGCAAAAACCTCATATCCGTTAGAAAATTTTGTGTTCACAATTATTTTTCTGTTGAATTTGATCCTTATGGTTTTTCTATAAAGGACTACAAAACTGGGAAGCACCTTTCGAGACACAATAGTACCGGCGATCTCTACCATTTCACCAAACCATCCACAACTCAAGCTTCATCACATTATGTTTCATCCATTTCACCATTTTGGCATTTACGACTCGGTCATCCGAGAAATAATGTAATGGATTTTCTCCATTAATAAAATTATTTCTTGCAATAAAATTGATCGCACATCTATTTGTCAATCGTGTCAAATTGCCAAACGCAAACGTTTACCATTTAAAACCTCCACCTCAACCACTTTAAAACCATTTGATTTAGTCCATGCCAACCTTTGGACCTCACGTATACAAAGCAAAACTGGTTTTAAATATTATCTTATAATCATCGAGGATTTTACCCACTTTACATCGATTTTTCCCATCAAATACAAATCTGAAACCCATGACAAAATCAAACATTTTCACAAATACATCCAAACCCAATTCAGCACCAACATCAAAACCTTTCAATGCGACAAAGGTGGGGAATTCGAAAATCACTCTTTCCATAACTTTGCAACCGCAACCGGTCTCCATATTCGTTTCTCATGCCCCCACACTTCTCAGCAAAATGGCACCGCGGAACGCATGATTCGTCGCATTAACGAACTCATGTTCTCATTCTTAACTCATGCCTCCCTCCCGCCTTCCTTTTTGGTTGAGGCTCTTCACACCGCATGTTATCTACACAATGTTCTTCCCACCAAACTTCTAGCCAACCGTACACCCACTTCCGCTCTCTACCATAAGAACCCCTCATACGACCACTTGCGTGTTTTTGGTTGTGCATGTTATCCAAACCTTTCAGCTACTCGTCCACACAAACTCGCACCTCGCTCCAAGCCTTGCTTATTTCTCGGGTACCCAGCCTAATATCGAGGATATCGGTGCCTTGGCCTAACCACAGGCAAAATCATTCTCTCTCACCATGTCACCTTTGATGAAACCCTCTCTCCATATGCCAACATCCAACCCACTACACCACACAACTACACATTCCTAGACTCTGATCCATCCCCCATTATATTCCAACCCCAACCCGCCACATCTACTTACACACCAACTACACCGCTCAAACACCCACACCAACACAAACACTGAAGGGTTTCATAACATTGATTGACCACTTGGGTCAACCTCCTAGTATACTTGGTTCGAACATACTGACAAGAACATGACTCTTGTCGGTTAAACCAACTAGCTGATTTAATCCCTAAAAGCGGAACTGAGATTAAACCTAATACTTAAACCCTAAAGGATTATGGGAACTTGGAAATCAAACTTGATTAACAAGAAAGAAACCTTGTACGAAAAACCCGAACACACACATACACCTTGTGTGTATTCGACTAACACCAAGAACCCTAGGGTCCTTGGGTTCGAATTCGTCCAAGAGGAGAAGAAGGGAAAAAGGGATTCGCAAAACATACCTTAATGTTTGCTTAAGAAAGTCCACTAATGATGAACACGACGAGCGACCTTCTAGTTAATCCTTGTAATGATCTTGATCTTCAAAGACTTGAAGAACACGAAGAACACGAAGAGCTTGTATCCAAGCTCTATTCGGCCGAACAAAGGGAGGAAGGGCTAGGGTTCTTTTCGTGTACTATTGAGCAACAAACAAGGGAACCCCAAGCCTTCTATTTATAATAGAATGACTTTCACTTAGGGCCCTTCTAGTTTAATTAAGTTTAATACTTAAATAAACTTATCTTTTTACACATTAAACCCTTATAGTTTATCTAGTTATTATTGTTGCACTTAAATATTAAATGTCTAGTATTTATACACTTAATATATTTCGGTATTATACATACACGAAATATATACTTGTATTAATACTTTTAATAATTAATTATATATTAACCTTTATATAATTCACACAATAATATTATCCAATTACCATATGATTTAATTGCCTTAAATCATATTATGGATAATCTTTAATTAACACATTGTAAATTTACTCAACTAGTAAATGTACAAATACTTGTATTAATTAACTAGATAAACTAATCTAGTAATAAGTTGAACTTAACTTAATACTTAACTGATTCATAAATAACTGTTATGAATCATTCCTCTTCCAAGTATCATTAGATATCTTGCTCGTATTACATGCACTCACCGGTGTCACCCTTAAGTGTTTCGTAGGCATGGATGTATCATCAGATGTTGACTCACTGTGCACATAATTCCAACAGACTCCCACTTGTGCAAGTTCGTAACCTTTATCTTAATGACACGAACTACAGTGGCATTCTAGATGGGCATGTAGGTAACCAACCCCATAAAAACAGCTTATGTAACCCAGGTATAGTTTTGAAAAACTCTTTAATAACATCTCCTAGTAAAGAACACCCTGTCTGTACTTCTTGGGCAACGTTGTTAGGTTCATCCCTTGCAGCACGATATTTGTGATAACGAATACGAGCATGGTAGAAAATATCAACTCCTGTATTCGAAATCATTTCATGACTTCTTTATTCAAACTGTTGTGATAAACGACAAAGAACAAATCCGTTCGTTTGGGCATGGCCATGCACTTAGCAGTTTTCATCATGTCAAGGGATCCATAAATATCTCTCCTAAAAAGGAGGCGCAACTACCATCTTGTTATATTTCGATTTGAAATACAACTCCTTCTGTACCCAGTAAGACTTCGTATAACAACCATATTTCAGGCTTGTCTAAGACGAACCAAACTACATTAGTCATTGTATCCCAAACCAAATACCTCGGGCTTAAGGACAATCCTAGTGAATAATACTTTTGAACTTTTCCACCACGAAGTATTATCACGGTGGTCAATCCAATATTCGTCGAGCTCCAACAGAATATCACCGATATTTCATCCACAACAACTTGTGTAGCTATCTTCGAGAAACTTCGAATCTCCACCAAATACCGCGATGACGTTAACGTCCCATCAAGGTTCCCACCAAGACTAGTAGTCACGGATTTATATCTTTTGAATAAAATAACTTTTATTCATGGATATTCTTAAAACATACAAATTCTGAATAACAATGATACTAATTCATGTATTATTCCTAACTGGACATAGATGCCGAATTATTACTGGATTATTACTTATTCTATGCGTTCGAGTCGATTACTTAATGACTCCTAATTGTAACTTTTATCACTAATCACGATTTAGTCATTTCTATTAAACTTAAAGACATAAGACGAGTATTTTGAAAAATACTATTACTTTTGTCTTTGCTAGATTTTGTGCATGCAACATTAGAACATATTCTAGTCTTGCCTTTTTATATGATTCGGTAAACATAGGAGGATTGGAAAGTAACTCATTAGTTTCTTGAATCTATAAAACTTGCCTTATAACTAAGTTTCTCTTAGCTACTCAATTTGTAGATTCTTTTACTAGTTAAAGAAATTTCCTTAAATGATTAACTTAATCACAGGATTGTGAACATCCTATTAGATTTTCAATAATTAATCACAAGACTTGTGATCACGCTATTAGGCTTGCAATAATCTAATTAACCATCATTTATTATTTCTCTTAACTCTTTGGCTAACGACTTGGTAATACCTTGTTAATATCTTACTAACTTACTAAATTCATTAATACCTTTAATGAATTATGTTAGACATAGCTTGAAGGATTTATGTGCACACATAAGTACACGTGTCACCGTGTCTAATGTTATAAGGTACTAAAGGGTCACACCACTACACACCCAATAATGGACAACCGAACAAAGTAAGTTGTGTGGAATAATTAACTAGTTAAGTTAATTATAAATAAGAGAATAAATAATAATAAGTTAATTATTATTTAAGAGGAAAGTTAAATATTAAGTTAAATATTTAACGGACAGTTAATTAATAGACAATTAATTAACTAGTAAAAGTCCAAGGGTTTAAAGTGTTAATAGGAAGTTTAATTATGTAATTAAACATAATTAAACTCCAAGGACTAAACCGTAACATCTAGCCTTATAAATAAAGGGCTTGTGTAAGGGTTTAGAGGCTAATCACTTATCACCACAAAACCCTAATACTTCCTCCCTCCCTCTCGGCCGTACGCACGAAGAAAGAACCCCAAGGGGGTTTCGGCTTTGGCTTGTTCGACGACACACACACACACGAGTTTAGTGTGTTACTTTGTTGGTACAATGCGGTCTTGCAGCGTGTTCATGTGGTGCAGTAGAGGTGGATCACTTCTTTAGCAATCTAAAGGTAATATTCATTATCTCTTTGTTCTTGTGATCTCATTGTCTAGTAGAGATCCGGTATGTGGGATCAAGTTCCGCCATGTGAATCCTGCTAGGTTTTCCTACAGTGGTATCAGAGCTTCCTACTAATTTCAATGAGATTCGGTTGAGTTTCTTTTTGTTTAGCAAAAAGAACCCTAGGAAATTTAATCCAAGAAAATTGTTCAAGTTTATGAACAATTAGATTGAATAGGGTTCTAGATAAAAAGAAATTAGGTTTCTTTTTCCCTCCCTTGCCTTTTACGATTTTTGTATATATATATATATATATATATATATATATATATATATATATATATATATATATATATATATATATATATATATATATATATATATATATTATAAAGTTTTTTTTATCTTAGAAAGAAACCTAGAAAGTTTGATCCAAGAATATTTTTCAAATTTATGAACAATTGGATTGAATAGGTTTCAAGATGCAAAAAAAAAATAAAAAAAAAATTAGGTTTCTTTTGTTTTGTCTAGTAAAAACCCTAGAAAAATTAGTCCAAGTAAATGATTAACCAAGATTTGGTGAATCATTGGACAAATTAGGCTTTAGACAAAATAAGGAAAGTAATGTTATTCTTGGTATTAGAATAACACTATATATATATATATATATATATATATATATATATATATATATATATATATATATATAGGGTGCGATTCAGCGCAGAACCAATTTAAGCGACAGAACCACAGAACCGTCTTCCAGCCAATCAAATCGCAGCATTTAATAATTAATATATTACTTGTTATATTAACCGTGAAGGGTAAAAAAGTCAAATTGCATTAATCCGTTATATATGGAAATACAATTATACAGCGATTTTATTCCTTAAAACATGGGAGGTCGGTTTCTTAATAATTATCATCACATTAATTTGGAATAATAAACCTATAACGTCGTTTGCAATCGGCAGATTTCTATGAACCCTAAAAATCAGTTTTAGAACCTGTTTGATCTATTACCTTACATGGTGCAGTGGATGTATTATCCTGCATCGGATGTTGATCAGTTTTACTTTGTTTTACAGGTTAAACAAGACTATATATGGCTTAGTATTTGTAAAACAGTTATTGCATGTGATATTGGATATCAATGTAATACGTAAAGTGACAACCTACAAAATTACATGAAATTGTGTGGAATCAGATCGGGTTACATGCAATTGTTAATGTTTCAATTTGGCAGTCTACTAAATGTAGCGTAAGTATTTATATACATGTAGGTGTTAACATCCAAATCAAGACGGGATTGATTAAGTAATATTTAGAGCGCAACATCATTGACTGCGAAAAACATTGGAATATAACTTAACAGAAACAAAGTTATCCAAAGTATGACGCCCTAAAGTAAACGAACACAACATATGTGGTAAAACATCCAAAAACAACCACGGTTCTAACAGATTAAAAAAAGTGAAATGAAAACGTCCAACTGTCTTAAAACAACCACTGTTCTAACATCCAATGTCTTGAAACATCCAAAAACAACCACCTTCTACCTTGCTGACCTATCCACCATTTTCTTCATTTTCTTCTTCAATACGTTGGCGTCAGACATCAGAATACGAAACAAATACGTTTGCTTCAATAACTCCAATTGGTTTTCAAACTTCCCCTTATCGCCATGAAAACCACATTGAAACCTCGTTAAATCCTCCCCAAAATAAACCTCCATGAGTCGCATAATAACTAACCCATTTATAGTTTGCTTGTATCGAGGGGATTGCCAAACAAATTCAGCTACTTGCAGTTGGGAGATGTTTTCTATAGTATTGCCTATCGGACATCTGATGCTTGTGAGATGCCTACCAAATAGTTTTTTCTGTTTATATTAAGGAATAAATATAATAAGAATCACCTTTATTTATAAAAATAATAATAAAAAAAGATATTACAATAAATGCAGCTTACGATGAGGAGAGCAACATGGGTTGTTTTGTGCTGCCAACATGGGTGGTTTTGTGCTGCCAACCTGAACGTTTTAGCACTGACCAAGGTTGTGCCGGTTGGTAAACTGCTATTCGGGCAAACATCATCAGTTTTAGAACCTGTTTGATCAATTACCTTACATGGTGCAGTGGATGTATTATCCTGCATCGGATGTTGATCAGTTTTAGACCTGTTTGATCAATTACCTTACATGGTGCAGTGGATGTATTATCCTGCATCGGATGTTGATCAATTACCTTACATGGTGCAGTGGATGTATTACCCTGCATCAGATGTTTGATCAATTACCTTACATGGTGCAGTGGATGTATTTTCAATTAAACAAGATATCTAAAGGTTTCGGGTGAAACCCAATTGTTTCAATCGGTAACAAAACAGTATTGGCTATGAATTTTTCTAATCCATATCAAACATCTAATGATATCGATATACAGAACTCAAGAAAATAATATTTGATTGTGTCCAATAGCTAACAATCTGATACAAACTGAAGTTAAAATAAGAAAAAAGATGCCCGATAAGGGTTTCAGAAGAAAACATGAGAAATTTTTTATAAACTACAGAAAAACAAACAAAAAATTACTAGATTACTAACCGGCCATTTCCGTTGAAGCTTCGATTTCACTTTTGCTCCGTCGATTGACGCACCAGAAAGCCCTAAATCGAACTATATAAGCAAGCGATATACTTGAACGACAGTAATTTGAGTCTTTATTCACCGGATAATAATAAAATCAAAGAGATTCTGTGCATATCTTTGAAAGATTTCAACATCTTTGAAAAGGAAGATGCATGAAATGGGGAGAGGTTGGTAGCGTGATCTCCGACATTTCCTACACACGAATGGAAACTATTTTACATTTAAAACTAAATAATTATCTCAATTCCCAAACTACCGAAATTACCCCTGCATCCTAATTAAAATCCACGGAATATTAATAATTAAAATGATAAATCCCCAATTTCATTTGTAACCGTAGATCATATCATGGACGGCCAAGATTAAAAAAATAGTATGGTTCTATAGTTCTGTCACGAAAAAGGGTTCTGCGTTGAATCCATCACTATATATATATATATATATATATATATATATATATATATATATATATATATATATATATATATATATATATATATATATATATATATATATATATATATATATATGTATATATATATATATATATATATATATGTATATATATATATATATATATATATGTATATATATATATATATATATGTATATATATGTATATATATATATATATATATTTATTTATTTATTTATTTGTTTTTTTTATTCTTTTTCTTTTTTCGGTAATAATTAAAAAAATAATAATAATAAATTAAAGGGGATAGGGTTCGGCCGAACCAAGCAAGACCGAGCCACGGTCGAGGCTTTGGTATTCGACCGAACGGAAAGACCGGGCGAACCGGACCAAGTCTTGGTTCGGATTCTTTTTCGTTTGTGATCCAGTTTATTCCCTCGTTATGATTTAATCCAGTATCATTTATCCAAGGCTCAGTTCCGGGCATATGGGTACATGGGGTCAAATTAAAATTAGAAAAAGGCTAATAACATTTGAATTAAAACTGATTTTAATAGTTTATTAAAATCAAGATAATCTTAAAATTAAGAGGGAAATTGAAATCAGTAGTTATGGGTAATTTAAAAATTATCAGTTTGGTAATTTAATAAATATCTGTTTATTTAATAAGTATGACATAACCCAAAAGAAGTGACATTGTGTTTATTTTATAAATTCTGAAATTTTTATTTATTTTAATTTTTCGGTAATTATTTTTTATTAAAATACACAAAACACAAAAAACAAGTCTTTGGGGTTATGACATATCAATTTTAAATAATTGCATTTATTTATTTTATTTCATTTATTTATTTTAGTTGGAATAAAAAGGAATGGTAATTATAAACAGATAGTTTATAATACCAAGTTTTAAAAATTAATAATGGTAATTATAAACAGTTTGTTTAGAAAACCAAGATATAAAATTAATAATGGTAATTATAAACAATTTGTTTAGAAAACCAAGTTTAATAATCAATAATGGTAATTATAAACAGTTTGTTTAGAAAACCAAGTTTAAAATTGTAATGGCGATATAAACAGTTAGTTTATAAAACCAAGTTTTAAGAAACAAATTAAAAAGTGAAATTTATAAACAGTTAGTTTATAAAACCAAATAATTAAAAACTGGCTAACTTTTTCGAACAAAGGAAAATCCTTTTTTAGAAAATCTTATATCAGAGTGCAACCCACCTAATGGAACACCTCACTTGTTCAACGATATTCACATTGTAAGGAGAAAGAACCTTAGATGTGGATTCAAATCAATGCGAGTATTAGGGTGCGTAGGGTCTTGTGATAATCGGGAGTCCCCGCGCAAGGCATCGCACTGTCTTAGGTGGTACGATCTATTTTGGTGATAATCGGAATTCCCGGCCCAAAGTGCACTAGAGGTATTAAAACATGTACAAGTTTGTTGTTCAACTTGATATCCCGAACATCTAGGAATCGTTTCTAGATCAAGAGGCGATCGGTATGGATATACCTACCAGAAATAGCGTGGCTCTAATGGGAAGTGCCCAAACCTTGCATTAAAGAGCGTGAAATATGGGTCCTAGTCTAACTATTATTCTTAAAAGGTAATAATGTTAGAAGTTATTTATTTTTCTAATCATACTAACCGTTTTTTGTTTTTCTTATTGATGTCTGTATTGTCAGAAATTCCGTTTTACTCACCAACTGAATCGCAAAGGCTCATCACTGGAAAATGGAAGCTTACTGGTCCAAACTACAAAGATTGGAATGTGCATTTTAGGAACTTCCTAAAAGCACAAGATCTACTGTACGTGATAGACGAGGCACCCAAGGGACAACCAGGACAAGATGCCCAGGATGATGAGCTTGATGCTTATTATCAGTATCTGGCAGATGAATCACAATTTATGTCGATTCTCATTCTTACTTCATTATCAGAGCTTACTGATAATCTACGTAAGAAACCGTGCTATGAGTTTGTCCAGTATCTTGAGGAGACGTTTAAGGATAGTACTGAAGAAAGTAAGCAGTTCATTTTGCAAGAAATTTTTTCGTCAAAAATGGAAGATGATCAACCATTGAGTGACCATCTTACTAACATAAGAAGGTTGCTAGATTGTCTCATCCTAGTTACTGGCACATCAAACCAGCAAGAACAAGTCTTGTTCTTGTTTGGATCTCTCACAACTCACACCTCCGTATACACCTCAGATGAATGGTGTATCAGAAAGGAGAAATCGTACCTTGTTAGACATGGTACGTTCAATGATGTGTCGCGCTCCCCTACCACTATCATTTTGGGGACATGCACTCGAGACTGCAGCAATCACACTGAATAGAGTTCCGACCAAGTCAGTAGAAAAGACTTCGTTCGAGCACTGGATGGGGAGAAAGCCAAAATTGTCTTTTCTCAAGATTTGGGGTTGTGAAGCGTACGTTAGACGTAACTTCACAGACAAACTAAATCCCAAGTCAGATAAGTGTATCTTCGTTGGATATCCAAGGGAAACCTTAGGATATTATTTCTATCATCAAGAAGACAACAAAGTTTTTGTTGCTCGGAAAGGTGTCTTCTTGGAGGAGAAGTTTCTAGGAACTGAAACTCCAAGAAAAAAATAGAACTTCAAGAAATTGAAGAGAACGAAGATCAACCTATGACTTCAGTCGAACCAGTAGTTCAACAAAGAATTGTTGATTCCCAACCAGACCCACCGGTTGAGGAAGAAGAAACATGCAACCCTCGTAGGTCCAGTAGACCACGCCAAGAACCAGTTAGGTATCTTGGATTCATGATCGATGAAGATGATGGAAGTTTACTAGAACCATTGACCTATAGCGAGGCTGCTGATGGCGTGGAGTCTGAAAGATGGCTCGAGGCTATGCAAGTAGAGATGCAATCCATGTATGACAACCAAGTTTGGGTGTTATCGGACTTGCCACCACAGTAACGTGCTGTTGGATGCAAGTGGGTTTTCAAGAAGAAAACTGACATGGATGGGAAAGTGCATACTTACAAAGCACGTCTTGTCGCGAAGGGTTTCACGCAAACACATGGTGTGGATTATTCTGAAACCTACTCGCCAGTCGCCATGCTTAAGTCTATTAGAATTCTTATGGCCATATCAGCATATTACGACTATGAGATATGGCAAATGGATGTTAAAACCGCCTTCCTTAACGGGGAGTTGAATGAGGACGTATTCATGATACAACCGGATGGTTTTACTGATCCAAAGAATCCTGATAAAGTATGCAAACTGCTAAAATCCATTTATGGATTAAAGCAAGCATCTAGAAGTTGGAACTTACACTTTGACAAAAGAATCAAAGAATTTGGTTTTGTCAAGAGTGAGTTCGAGGCGTGTGTCTACACAAAATTCAGTGGGAGCATAGTAATCTTCCTATTCTTGTATGTTGATGACATACTGCTCATAGGAAACGATATACCAGCATTACAAGGAGTAAAATCCTGGTTAGGTAAATGTTTCCAGATGAAAGACGTGGGAGAAGCCGCATTTATACTGGGTATAAAGATCTACAGAGATAGATCTAGGCGGCTTATTGGACTTAATCAAAGTACATACATTGACAAAGTACTGAAGAGATTCAGTATGAGTGATTCCAAGAGGGGTCTCATTCCAATGTCACATGGCATTACACTGAGCAAAGCTCAGAGTCCTACATCTAGCAAGGAAATAGCTAGGATGAGTTTGGTTCCATATGCTTCGGCAATTGGATCAATCATGTATGCCATGTTATGGACTAGGCCCGATATTGCTTACTCCATAAGTCTTACGAGCAGATATCAAAAGAATCCTGGTGAGGCCCATTGGGTGGCTGTCAAGAACATTCTCAAGTATTTGAGAAGGACGAAAGAAATGTTCTTGGTCTTTGGAGGTTCAATGGAAGAATTGCGTGTAACTGGTTACACAGATGCAAGCTTCCAAACCGACAGAGACGACTACAAATCACAATCGGGATTTGTATTCACACTAAACGGAGGAGCTATATCTTGGAAGAGTCAGAAACAAGATACGATAACAGATTCGACTACAGAGGCTGAGTACATTGCGGCAAAGGATGCTGGAAAGGAAGCCATGTGGCTTAAGAATTTTATCGAGGATCTTAGAGTTATTGCCAGTATCTCTAGACCCATCGAAATATTCTGTGATAATAGTGGAACAATAGCGCAAGCTGTTGAACCAAGAGAGCATCAAAAGACCAGGCATGTGCGCAGAAAATATCACCTCATACGTGAGTATGTTAGAGAAGGTGATATTACAATTAAAAAAAATACTAACGGATGACAACGTTGCTGACCCGTTGACAAAACCACTAGCTGGACCAAAGCATGAGAAACATGCGCACGCTATAGGCATGCAGTACCTAGACATTGGTAGCTTGTAATTTTGATTAGATTCATAGACATATTTGAAATCGATACATTATGTAATAACATTTCGTGGGATTGAAATAGGAGGTTTTACGTAATTTTTCAAATTGTCTATTCTTAACATGTTTTAAACCTATCCTTGATACCCAAAGTTTTGAGTATCTAAAATGTCTGTGGTTGCTTGAATTTAGTGAGAGCTATATTCAGGGGTTAATACCATTATGAATATTTATCTATTCATAGTTATTGAATAGAGAAACAAGTGTTGTTAGAATAAATATTCATAGATGTTTACCGAGTTTGCTAAACATTAGACGTGACCAAAAGATCGAGATTACTTCATGGAGCCTAAGCATGGGCAATTTCGAGTAGATGTCCTCTTACCTGAGACGTTTTGGTTTGAGACGCGACAACTTCTGATCTTTAGCATTTATCTAACGTCACACCGTAAAAGGGTGATCATAAGGTACCTGACTAAGACAGCGGAAGTCGTGGGCAAGATAACGCAAATTGTCAAGATGGAATTTGCACCTTCTTTAACTAGAAGAGATATTTCATGGCTGCTCGACGATTAAGACTACTGAAATGCGTGGCCGCACTCGGAGAATGATTAGATCATTCGGTAATCCGTTACTGCAGAAAGTCGAAATCAGTATCGAGAAAATTCGAGTATATAGAACAAGATCCCTGCTCCATGTCTATTACTCAAATTAAGAAATATCATGATGCAAAAGGAAAATCTGTTAGTGTTATTCATTTATGAATATTATCTCTGGATGTAAGAGTTCTTATAACGTGGTTATCCTAAATGTCTGGCTAGGGACCGCTTTAGGCCAACGATGATCAGTAAGTGATACTTAACTTGCACAAGTGGGAGTCCGAAGGATTTATGTGCACAGATAAGTACACGTGTCACCGTGTCCATTGTTATAAGGCACTAAAGGGCACACCACTACACACCCAATAATGGACAACCGAACAAAGTAAGTTGTGTGGAATAATTAACTAGTTAAGTTAACTATAAATAAGAGAATAAATAATAATAAGTTAATTATTATTTAAGAGGAAAGTTAAATATTAAGTTAAATATTTAACGGACAGTTAATTAATAGACAATTAATTAACTAGTAAAAGTCCAAGGGTTTAAAGTGTTAATAGGAAGTTTAATTATGTAATCAAACATAATTAAACTCCAAAGACTAAACCGTAACATCTAGCCTTATAAATAAAGGGCTTGTGTAAGGGTTTAGAGGCTAATCACTTATCACGACAAAACCCTAATACTTCCTCCCTCCCTCTCGACCGTACGCACGAAGAAAGAACCCCAAGGGGGTTTCGGCTTTGGCTTGTTCGACGACACACACACACACACACACGAGTTTAGTGTGTTACTTTGTTGGTACAACGCGGTCTTGCAGCGTGTTCATGTGGTGCAATAGAGGTGGATCACTTCTTTAGCAATCTAAAGGTAATATTCATCATCTCTTTGTTCTTGTGATCTCATTGTCTAGTAGAGATCCAAAATGTGGGATTCAAGTTCCGCCATGTGAATCCTACTAGGTTTTCCTACATAGCTCCCATAAATTTTATGGAATTTGCGCATCACTTAAACTATCACTTTGACCAAGTCAAGACTTTGACCTTTTTGTCAATAACTTATAGTTTAATCTTTTAAGAATTTATAAATTTTTAAAGTCATCCCTTGGATTTGCGAATATCCAATATTCCTGTTTAGGGAATTATGACTTTTATTGATCATTGTATCTAACACGTATCAAAACCCTTGAGATAACATTTCCAATTCTTAAATGCCTTAGTATTCTTTTAAGAACTCTATTTAATACCAAAGTCATTTCTTGGATTTCATAAATATCCATTATTCCTATTAGGGAATTATGACTTGATTAAATATTGTATTAACTTCAAGTATGAAACACTTGTGTTTAATACCTTTTAGTTCTTAAAAACTTCAATATAGTTTGACCCTTTTAAGAGTTTATTTAATATCTAAGTCATTCTTTGGATTTTACGAATATCCAATATTCCTTGTTAGGGAAGTATGACTTTATTAAATCCTCTATCACGAGTATGAAACACTTGTAATAATACTCTTAAAGTCCACCTTGATTATATCCAATATAATCATACTATATTAATGTTAATACTTTAAAACGTACTATCATAAGTAATGACTATTACTTAAGATGTTTTAAGATATTATTCATCATACAACAATCAAACACTTGTATTAATGTTTTAACTAAGTTCAATAACTTTGAACCTTATGCTTCCATAAAAATCTTAAACACTTGTATTAGAAAAACTTTCTAATTTCTAGTATCTAAGTAATTTGAGCTTCTAAGATATTATTCATCATACAACAATCAAACAAATATAAATCACGAGATATTAAGTAAATCAAAAAACTTGACTTACAATCTAGTCATAAAACTTGACTAGATTGTAATTATCACACATGCACACACAATATAATTCAACCATGGATTCGAATTGATAAAACCAAAAATCTTGTTTTAACATAAAAAAAAAAAAAAAAAAATTCAACAATAAAATAAAATTGTTTTGATGAATCCTTAAAATACTGAATTATAAAATCTTGGTGCTCCTGGAATCACAATCTCATGCTGGTCACCTTCACTTTCCATCGCCTCCTTCAATAAACGATTGCAAAAGTTAGATTACTCGTAATATACTTTACAAGTATCTCAAAGTGAAGAAGAAGTGTGGTCGTGTTACCTGAGGAACTTGCGATTCCTCCACCACTGGCACCCTTTGGACAATTTCTTTTCCAATGCCCAGCCTCCCCGCACTTGAAGCACCGATTCTCGGTCATTGCTGTGTTAGGATTCACCTTCTTGACCTTTTGTTTGACACCTTTACCATTTGGCACTCCTTGGTTAGGAGTGGTTTTACCCTTTTCTTTACCACCATGCCCTTTTCTCTTCTTGCCACAACCACTGCCATTACCGATCATTAGAACATCCTTACACTTAGTCCCCAAACTCAATTCAGCTGTCTTGAGCATTGAATGTAGCTCAGCAATGGATTTCTCCATATTATGCATATTGTAGTTGACCACAAAAGGCTTGTAGTCATCAGACAATGAATTGAGTATAGTATCCGTTGCCATCTGCAACGGTATGGGGTAACCGATTCTCGCAAGGTGATCCATGTGCCCTTTCATTTTCATGACATGGGCACTCACCGGTATTCCTTTGACCATCTTGCATGAGTTGAAAGCACGATTGATATCGGACCTCTCAGTGCGAGCTTGCTCTTGAAATGAATCCCTTAATTGTTGGATCATCTCAAATGCAGGCACATCCATAAGTCCCGCTTGTAAATCTGAACTCATGGTTGCGAGCATCAAACAGCTCACATCTGATGATGAACACGACGAGCGATCTTCTAGTTGATCCTTGTAATGATCTTCAATCTTCAAGACTTGAAGAATATGAAGAACGAACGAAGAACAAGAAGAACGAAGAACACAAAGCTTGTGTCTTGCTCTAGGGTTCGGCCGAAAACAAGTAGAGGGGAGGCTAGGGTTTTCGTGTAATGTGGTGTAACACAATAAGGGAACCCCAAGCCTTCTATTTATAATAGAAGGACTTTCACTTAGGGCCCTTCTAGTTTAAATAAGTTTATTACTTAATTAAACTTATTCTTTTACACATTAAACCCTTATAGTTTATCTAGTTATTATTGTTACACTTAATTATTAAATGTCTTGTATTATACACTCAATATTTCGGTACCCATATACACGAAATATATTCTTGTATTTATACTTTTAATAATTGATTATATAATAAACTTTATATAATCTAAACAATAATATTATCCAAACACTGTATGATTTATAGCTTTAAATCATATTATGGATAATCTATAATTAACACATTGTATATTTACTCAACTAGAATATGTACAAATACTTGTATTAATTAGTTAGTTAAACTAATCTAGTAATAAGTCAAACTTGACTTAATACTTAACTTGATTCATAAATGACTTATTATGAATCAATCCTCTTCCAAGTATCATTACATATCTTACTCGTATTACATGCACTCACCGGTGTGACCCTTATCGATCGTATCAAGACTTGACACGATTCCTATGGGTCGTAGAATCTTTAGACTTATAACTTACTACAACCTTGTACAATTTTAATTGTACATTTCTAGGTTGCAATAAAGTCTAGTATGTTTATTCTACTCAAGTACTTTTTGGGTCGGGACTCCCGATTATCACCAAAGTAGATCAGATCATCTAAGATAGTGCGATGTTCTGCGCCGGGACTCCCGATTATCACAGAACCTTACGCACCCTAACACTCGCAATGATTTGAATCCATATCTAAGGTTCTTTATCCTTACAATATGAATATCGTTGAACAAGTGAGGTGTTCCATTAGGTGGATAGTACTTCGATCTAAGATTTTCTTGGCTTTGTTTAAGTCTTAAACAAAACTTAAACCTTATTCCTATTTTAATCCTTAATTTTAAAATGTGCGATTCGTGTACTTAATTTCACAAGACGCCTTTCTAAAATTACCTTTAAAACTCGAAGTTTTAAATTTGTTCGATTTTATTTGTATACCTTAAAACGAGGTGTACAAAGATATTACTAGGTTTTGTGAAAAACTTTATCTTAATAAAACGTACTTGTTTTATTTACTTGAAAAACTACAAACCCTATGTTAAACTTTAAAATAGAGATTTTAATTTTTTATGACTTACGAACACAAGTCATAACTCTAATTTAACATAACTAGTTTTTCTATGTTTAATAATAAAATTAAACATTTACTTATTTGATTCTCCTAAATATGTCCAAGGGACACATTTATAAACTATGTGTTTTTCTTGTGTAGCTCCCACTAATTCCAACAACCATGATGAAACTTGAGTAAACACAATCACTAGTTTGTACTAGGTGAACACTAATAAACTTATTGTATATATAAGCTATATATGATAATCTTAGTTTGTTTTAAACCATTCTTATATTTAACTTAGACTAGTTAAATATAGGTTCTAAAATTTCCTATGTTTTTTAACCCTTGATCATTAATCTAGTATTTTACGAATTTTGTAATATACTTGTATAATTAACTTGTTATTATTACTTATAACTTTATACAATCTAATATTTATAACTTTCGTATTATTATCTAATTATAATAAAACCTTACTTTGTACAATTTCTAGTTGTTTACAACTTTGTATATTTCTAATTTAATTATAATTTAATACAAATTTCTAGTTATTGTAATATTACAACTAAATGATCAAAATAACATTTATATTTAATTTTCCATTTAATCTTGTATATATATATATATATATATATATATATATATATATATATATATATATATATATATATATATATAGGGTTGAGTTATATTGAGAACCCTAATTTTAAAAAGAACTCTGAGAACTATTTAACTTCAATCTTAGCCATCCAAAAATCAATCTAATGGTGTAGATTATAAAATGGCATATGTGTAATTAGTAACCCAATTTTGGACAGATTTTTAATAAACAAAAGGGTATTTTGGTAAACATTAAAAAGAAAAAAAAATCAATAAAAGTATCCAAAATATCATGCACGGTTTCCGAGATTTCCTAAACTCCCCCCTAAGATTACGCAATTGATCCCACATTCCAAAAATCATTAGATTATTTTGAAAAAAAGGAACGAATTTTTTGAAAAATTGTTTCCTTCTTTGAAAAAAATCGTAAAATTCAGGAATTATTTTCTATTTTTTTTTTGTTATTTGGACATTTTTATCGTGCCGATTGTGCATATATGTTTTTTTGTAACTAGTGTTACATATAGGTTGTGCATATATTTTTTTTTTGTAAATAGTGTTACATATAGGTTGTGCATATATGTCGAGACAGTTTTGCATATATGTTATTTCCGGTAATTAGTTTACATCCGTGTTATAAACCAATTGAGAATATATGTTTGAGACAACATAGATGTATAAATCCCTAAAGTCGAAACAGGTATACTGAGAACATAGATGTAACAAAAAATCATCAATGTACAAAAATTATACGAATAACATTTATATATCCAAACAATAACAGAACATATATGCAAAGTAAACAAAATGAATAACACATATGTCCCAAAGCTAACTGCATCTTCAAGTTTTTCTTTATTAGTATGAGAGCTGAAATATAACACTTGATTTCACCATCTGCAATTTCAATAAAAAATAGTTAACACCAAAAGGCAAAACCCACCAAATATCACCTATCACCTTATCTAGTTAACTCGAAAAAGTAAAATGAAAAGAACTTTATTAAAAAATTAACAATATTTGTATCTTTCTTGTTAAATATTCTTCTTAATAGCAGGCATATTAAGGATTCCTCTGAAAGTTGACGCAACCCACCCAAAGACATACAAAAAATCAAAATTTACTTTTGAAAACAATCTAAAATACCAGTTCTATAACCTATAATGATCCAGTTAAGAAATGTAATTTTTCTATGGTCCAAATCAATTCTAGATCCAAATCTCACACAACGTGATTATTTGTATGAATATTTTAAATAAAATAAATGATAAAAAAAATCCAAAGAAATTAATTGACCTTCTAAATATTAGTAATCGTCGTATGATTACTTTAAAAAACACAATTCACATGCTACTTTTAAGATTTAACATAAATTAAAAGGCAACTGATTATTTGGAAAGTAAGCAAGTCATCCCAATTTTCATAGATCTGAAACTCGAATTACACATACATACACAATTTTTTTTTAAAAAAACTCAGATCTAGATACATACCTCTGTCATTCGGCGCCGACGACAGCATCAGAAGATCTCAACTCAGCAGTATAACAACAAAAATCAACCACCGTATAATCGAGATAGAGGTTGTGGTGTGGCGGAATATACAGAGATCGAGACAGAGAGGGTGATGTTGCGAGATCTAGTGGTGGTGTTGCGGCGAGATCTAGTGGTGGTGCGACGGGATCTGGTTCATCATCACCGTCTCCGTCAACGTTTGATTCTAGAGAGTCAAATCAGGTGTGAAAAGGGAAGAACATATGAGAGAAAATAGTTTAGGGTTTTCAAGTATTGAGGATATAGAAGAGATATACGAGTAATAAAATCTTTCCGTGAATGTAGGGATTGAATGTAACTTCCAAAAATACAAAAACCGTTTGAGATAGATTATGCCTATAATACCCCTGCGAATTTTTTTTAATATAATAAATGCAAAAGAAATTACTAATTTGTGATTGGTCAATTAAAAGTTCTCAGAGTTCTTTTTGAAATCAGGGTTCTTAATATAATCCTTCACTATATATATATATATATATATATATATAAATATATATATAATTTATTTCTTTAAAAACTTATAACATTTTTAATAAGAATATAACACCTAATTTGTACATTTGTATTTTAACTTAATCTAATTAAAATACATACAAACTATTTTATCCTTTTAAATATTTTGAAAAATCCGAAAATTATATATATAATATAATATAAATACATCTTGTTAATCTTAAGACTTTAAAATTAACACTTCCCCTTTTATCCTTAATTAAATATAATTAATTAAACCATTATCTTGTTCTTGATCAACTAAAACTAGGTTTCAATTTTCTTGATCAATAACACCTCTTAGTTAAAGATTAATCATAATTTATCCTATTCAAACAATTATAAACTTTGTTTAAATTCTAGGATAGATTATGACTCTAATAGATTTATTTAAACATATTAATTTAAACCTTGTAGACAATAAAACTTTGTCTAGATTTCTAGGTTTAAAGAACTAGTTTTAATAAACCTACTAAAACAATAATTAAACCTCATTAAACATGAACTTGTTTAATTTTCTAGGTTCTAGATTATGTTCTTGATTAATCCTATTAACTAATTAAACTAAACTAGTTTAACGTTCTTGGTCCTAGGTTAATTCTAGGGTTTCGAAAAATTTCTTTAATCCTAAGAAACTTTTCCACCAATTAAACTAAACTAGTTTAACAAACTTGGTGGCCAAGTATCCTCCTAATTTTCGAAATCTAGGGGAAAAGGAAAGAATCCTTTTTGACCAATTAAACTAGGCTAGTTTAATATACTTGGTCCTAGATTTTGAAGATCAAGTAATAAGGAAAGAATCCTCTTGATAAAAAACTTTGACATTCTTGATTCTAGGGTTCTTGAATTTTTGAAAATTACTAGGGTCAGGGAAAGAAGTCTTTTGACCAATTAAACTAAAAAACTAGTTTAATGTTCTTGGTCCTAGGGTTCTTTCTAGATCTCGAAATTACTAGGGTTAGAATTCTTATGACCAATTAAACTAAATTGTTTAATATTCTTGTTCTAGGGTTCTTACCCTCATTCGAAATCTTTAAGGAAGAAAAAAGGAACAAAAATTAGAAAGCTTGGAAATTAAACAAACAAAAAAACTTTGTTATTCTTGTTTAGATTTCTAAACCAGGCTCATATACAACTGAAGGGTTTCATAACACTGATTGACCACTTGGGTCAACCTCCTAGTATACTTGGTTCGACCATACTGACAAGAACATGACTCTTGTCGGTTAAACCAACTAGCTGATTTAATCCCTAAAAGCAGAACTGGGATTAAACCTAATCCTTAAACCCTAAAGGATTATGGGAACTTGGAAATCAAACTTGATTAACAAGAAAGAAACCTTGTACGAAAAACTCGAACACACACATACACCTTGTGTGTATTCGACTAACACCAAGAACCCTAGGGTCCTTAGGTTCGAATTCGTCCAAGAGGAGAAGAAGGGAAAAAGGGTTTCCCAAAACATACCTTAATGTTTGCTTAAGAAAGTCCACTGATGATGAACATGACGATCGACCTTCTAGTTGATCCTTGTAATGATCTTGATCTTCAAAGACTTGAAGAACACGAAGAGCGAAGAACACAAGAGCTTGTGTCCAAGCTCTATTCGGCCGAACAAGGGGAGGAAGGGCTAGGTTCTTTTTGAAGGGTTTTGATTGATACTGATTGACCACTTGAGTCAACCTCCTAGTCACTTGGTTCGAACCATACTGATCAAGAACATGAACTTGTTCTTGACCGGTTAAAACCAACTAGCTGATTTAATCCCTAAATGCGGAACTGAGATTAAACCTAATCCTTAAACCCTAAAGGATTGGGATCTTGGAAATCTAGATTAGATTAGCAAGAAAGAAGCCTTGTACAAAAAACCCGAACACACACACACTTGTGTGTGTTTCGACAACTACCAAGAACCCTAGGGTTCTTGGTTGGTTTCGGTCGAACAAGAGGAGAAGAAGAAAGAGTGTTCCATGAATCATACCTTGGTTAATGCTTAAGATAAATCCACTGATGATGAACACGACGAGCGATCTTCTAGTTGATCCTTGTAATGATCTTCAATCTTCAAGACTTGAAGAATATGAAGAACGAACGAAGAACACGAAGAACGAAGAACACAAAGCTTGTGTCTTGCTCTAGGGTTCGGCCGAAAACAAGTAGAGGGGAGGCTAGGGTTTTCGTGTAATGTGGTGTAACACAATAAGGGAACCCCAAGCCTTCTATTTATAATAGAAGGACTTTCACTTAGGGCCCTTCTAGTTTAATTAAGTTTAATACTTAATTAAACTTATTCTTTTACACATTAAACCCTTATAGTTTATCTAGTTATTATTGTTACACTTAATTATTAAATGTCTAGTATTATACACTCAATATTTCAGTGCCCATATACACGAAATATATTCTTGTATTTATACTTTTAATAATTGATTATATAATAAACTTTATATAATCTAAACAATAATATTATCCAAACACTATATGATTTATAGCTTTAAATCATATTATGGATAATCTATAATTAACACATTGTATATTTACTCAACTAGTATATGTACAAATACTTGTATTAATTAGTTAGTTAAACTAATCTAGTAATAAGTCAAACTTGACTTAATACTTAACTTGATTCATAAATGACTTATTATGAATCAATCCTCTTCCAAGTATCATTACATATCTTACTCGTATTACATGCACTCACCGGTGTGACCCTTATCGATCGTATCAAGACTTGACACGATTCCTATGGGTCGTAGAATCTTTAGACTTATAACTTACTACAACCTTGTACAATTTTAATTGTACATTTCTAGGTTGCAATAAAGTCTAGTATGTTTATTCTACTCAAGTACTTTTTGGGTCGGGACTCCCGATTATCACCAAAGTAGATCAGACCATCTAAGATAGTGCGATGTTCTGCGACGGGACTCCCGATTATCACATAACCTTACGCACCCTAACACTCGCAATGATTTGAATCCATATCTAAGGTTCTTTATCCTTACAATATGAATATCGTTGAACAAGTGAGGTGTTCCATTAGGTGGATAGTACTTCGATCTAAGATTTTCTTGGCTTTGTTTAAGTCTTAAACAAAACTTAAACCTTATTCCTATTTTAATCCTTAATTTTAAATGTGCGATTCGTGTACTTAATTTCACAAGACGCCTTTCTAAAATTACCTTTAAAACTCTAAGTTTTAAATTTGTTCGATTTTATTTGTATACCTTAAAACGAGGTGTACAAAGATATTACTAGGTTTTGTGAAAAACTTTATCTTAATAAAACGTACTTGTTTTATTTACTTGAAAAACTTCAAACCCTATGTTAAACTTTAAAATAGAGATTTTAATTTTTTATGACTTACGAACACAAGTCATAACTCTAATTTAACATAACTAGTTTTTCTATGTTTAATAATAAAATTAAACATTTACTTATTTGATTATCCTAAATATGTCCAAGGGACACATTTATAAACTATGTGTTTTTCTTGTGTAGCTCCCACTAATTCCAACAACCATGATGAAACTTGAGTAAACACAATCACTAGTTTGTACTAGGTGAACACTAATAAACTTATTGTATATATAGGCTATATATGATAATCTTAGTTTGTTTTAAACCATTCTTATATTTAACTTAGACTAGTTAAATATAGGTTCTAAAATTTCCTATGTTTTTTAACACTTGATCATTAATCTAGTATTTTACGAATTTTGTAATATACTTGTATAATTCACTAGTTATTATTACTTATAACTTTATACAATCTAATATTTATAACTTTCGTATTATTATCTAATTATAATAAAACCTTACTTTGTACAATTTCTAGTTGTTTACAACTTTGTACATTTCTAATTTAATTATAATTTAATACAAATTTCTAGTTATTGTAATATTACAACTAAATGATCAAAATAACATTTATATTTAATTTTCCATTTAATCTTGTATTTATATATATATATATATATATATATATATATATATATATATATATATATATATATATATATATATATATATATATATATATATATATATAGGGTTGAGTTATATTGAGAACCCTAATTTTAAAAAGAACTCTGAGAACTATTTAACTTCAATCTTAGCCATCCAAAAATCAATCTAATGGTGTAGATTATAAAATGGCATATGTGTAATTAGTAACCCAATTTTGGACATATTTTTAATAAACAAAAGGGTATTTTGGTAAACATTAAAAAGGAAAAAAATCAATAAAAGTATCCAAAATATCATGCACGGTTGCCGAGATTTCCTAAACTTCCCCCTAAGATTACGCAATTGATCCCACATTCCAAAAATCATTAGATTATTTTGAAAAAAAGGAACGAATTTTTTGAAAAATTGTTTCCTTCTTTGAAAAAAATCGTAAAATTCAGGAATTATTTTCAATTTTTTTTTTTTGTTATTTGGACATTTTTATCGAGCCGATTGTGCATATATGTTTTTTTTTGTAGTGTTACATATAGGTTGTGCGTATATGTTTTTTTTTGTAACTAGTGTTACATATAGGTTGTGCATATATGTCGAGACAGTTTTGCATATATGTTATTTCCATTAATTAATTTACATCCGTGTTATAAACCAATTGAGAATATATGTTTGAGACAACATAGATGTATAAATCCCTAAAGTCGAAACAGGTATACTGAGAACATAGATGTAACAAAAAAACATCAATGTACAAAAATTATACGAATAACATTTATATATCCAAACAATAACAGAACATATATGCAAAGTAAACAAAATGAATAACACATATGTCCCAAAGCTAACTGCATCTTCAAGTTTTTCTTTATTAGTACGAGAGCTGAAATATAACACTTGATTTCACCATCTGCAGTTTCAATAAAAAATAGTTAACACCAAAAGGTAAAACCCACCAAATATCACCTATCACCTTATCTAGTTTACTCGAAAAAGTAAAATGAAAAGAACATTATTAAAAAATTTAACAATATTTGTATCTTTCTTGCTAAGTATTCTTCTTAATAGCAGGCATATTAAGGATTCCTCTGAAAGTTGACGCAACCCACCCAAAGACATACAAAAAATCAAAATTTACTTTTGAAAACAATCTAAAATACCAGTTCTATAATCTATAATGATCCAGTTAAGAAATGTAATTTGTCTATGGTCCAAATCAATTCTAGATCCAAATCTCACACAACGTGATTATTTGTATGATTATTTTAAATAAAGTAAATGATAAAAAAAAATCCAAAGAAATTAATTGACCTTCTAAATATTAGTAATCGTCGTATGATTACTTTAAAAAACACAATTCACATGCTACTTTTAAGATTTAACATAAATTAAAAGGCAACTGATTATTTGGAAAGTAAGCAAGTCATCCCAATTTTCATAGATCTGAAACTCGAATTACACATACATACACAATTTTTTTTTAAAAAACTCAGATCTAGATACATACCTCTGTCATTCGGCGCCGACGACAGCATCAGAAGATCTCAACTCAGCAGTATAACAACAAAAATCAACCACCGTATAATCGAGATAGAGGTTGTGGTGTGGCGGAATATACAGAGATCAAGACAGAGAGGGTGATGTTGCGAGATCTAGTGGTGGTGTTGCGGCGAGATCTAGTGGTGGTGCGACGGGATCTGGTTCATCATCACCGTCTCCGTCAACGTTTGATTCTAGAGAGTCAAATCTGGTGTGAAAAGGGAAGAACATATGAGAGAAAATAGTTTAGGGTTTTCAAGTATTGAGGATATCTTCTCCTATATATGAGGCCTAATTTGATATTAGTTTGATAACTTGGCAATTCAAAGCTCCCTCATTGGTCTGAAATGCCAGCTGTAATCCTCTGATTGGCCAGCGCTATTCCCCTTTCACCGCATATTCTCCCATTTTACCATCATTATATTCATGCCCTAATCTCCATCTTCATCCTCCTATATCTCACGTTTCTAAAAATCAATACTCATATTTCACACCAATCAGTTAATCATGAAATTCGGAAAGAGTTTGAACAATCGGATCGAAGAAAGTCTGCCTGAATGTAGAGACAAGTTTTTGTCCTACAAAGAACTCAAAAAACGATTGAAACTTATCAAACCACAACACAAATCCTCCGGCGATGATGATGGCGGCAGACCGGCGAAGGTCAAGCAATAAATTTTCAAAATTGGAATCCCTTTAACGATGCCCTAATTCATCCAGCTATCCCTTGAGAAAACACCGCCGGGCGACGGTTCATGCAATTTTCCTTCGGATGTGCACCCTGAGCGGTGACAGAGACGGATTAGGATTAGTTATATTCACTAGGACGCTGGCGGAGAACGAAGAGTAAATTTTAACACATAGTAAATTTCCTCGCTAAATTGTTAGTAATTTCTGATTCTATATGCAATTAAGTTTTTATTGTAGGTTCTGAAGCTAGCTTCTGCATATGCTTATTGCTTGATGCAAACTTAACTCATATATTAGGAGTTAAAATAGTTAAACCGATTGAATTTGATAAGTGTTCATGAATAAGCAATTGTTCAATTAGGCTTTATGCTTATAATTTTGGTCACTGTTTATCGGGTTTGAAGATTGAATCAACAATTGTTTAGCTTTACCAATTACAAACATGCTACGATATTGTTCTCATTTAGGGATCAATTACTTACGTAATACTAATTTAAAATATAATTATAGTGATGAAAGGTGATAGGCTAAATATACAAGGAATGCATAACATTATCGGGAAAGTTATGACTTTTGATATGGTTTTACTTATATGCATCTATTAAGGTTTTCATGAAGCCATTGAATTGCAACTATTATTTTTCAAACTTGAAAACCGATCACGACTTTTAAAAAAAATTGGACATATCGATTTAGCTAAGGAATTATTCAAGTAAAAGGTAGTGCAACATGTTTGATTGATACAAGAGATGAACTCTGAATTAATGTTTAATGGTAATAATAAATAAAACGTATTAATTTAGTAACATATAGTGCTCAAATTTGTTTATTAAAATTTTATTTTTATTTATTTATTTTATCAGGTACTTTTAATGATCTGGATCATAATCAAATTGCAGCACTTGCACGTTGTTTTATTCCAGGACACAAATCAAGTGAGCAAGTAAAGTTAAGATCAGAACTTATTAAATCCTTACAACAGCATCAACAGAACTTAAGATCAGAACTTATTAAATCCTTACAATAGCAGAGGTAAATTGCTAAAATTGAATTATTCCACTTTAGTTGCTAATTTATTACATATTACATATTAATTATTAATATGTTAAATGTGCAGATACAACATGAATGCAAATATGAGAATGTTGAGGCTGCTGTTAGACTTTTTTCTTGATGGAGATGTCATTTATTGTTGGTCATAAGTAAGATTCTTTTTCTATAAATTTTATTTTAAATTATTAAATGGTATTTTTATTTCAATAATATGATTTAATATTGGTACAGGGAGCATCTTTTTCTTCAGTCATGATTGGTCAAGTGTATGTTCAATGTTTCCACAAAGAAGGTAGCATTTTTCGAATTATATTCTTTTTTAATCAATATTATTTACAGTGCTTTAGGTGAATCTCATTTGCAAAAGCCTTAGTAGCTGCAGTGAAAGTTTTCTGAATAATCGATCATAACCGAATCTTGATGAACCTTGAGAACCGGGTTTGGAATTAAAATCTGTTTCGGGACTTTTAAATATTAAAAGTGTCAATTTTTCATACTCTTCAAGCAGATGTTTAAATTTTAAATAATTTTAGTTCAAGTGTTTCTGCTGGAAAGACTCCAAATGATGATGATTTTGTGAGGAGCTATATAATATAAATTTTAAGAAGTTTGGTATTGTTGAGAATTTCTCAGATCATCATTATTTAGCATCAAGTTCAGGAACAATGCAGGTAACCATTTTTTTTAACTGAATTTGTTTAGGGTTGGCATTTAAGATGGCAAGGCGAGTTGGTCGCGAGAAATGGGTCAAATAGAACCTGACCCGACCCGTTTTTTTTTTTTTTTGCTTTTTGTATGCATCTTGTACCAAATGTTTATATCAAATGATGCGTAAATTTTATATTTTTTTCTGTTTAGATGCATAAAGCCTTAGAAATGAGATTGGGCCATGCTTTAGAATAAATTCCCGCAGCCGATGAAGAAAAGGTTGAAAAAGAAAAGGCTGCCCGCGAAGATCTTTTGTTTCAAGAAGACCAAATGGAAACGTTGTTGAAGAATTAAAAAACTGAAACTTGAAGCAGAGGATAATTCAAAGGTACGCCCGTTTGTTGCAAATTACCATTGTAATTATCAATTTTTGCATATTTTGACTTTTTATTGTGTGTTTTAGTTGCAAAACTATCTCCCTGTATTGTGGGCATGCAATTGATGTTTTAAAGTAAGTTTTGTTTTTTCGTTTATTATAGCTATCATAGGTTTCAGTTTGGGTTGATCGGGTCGAAACAAGTAAAATTTTCATATGGGTTGACCCAAAACGTTTTAATCCCATTTTTATTGACATTTTGTGTTAATCTGTTTACAAAACACGTGTCTTTTGACCCGAAACACCTTGTGCCTATTTTCTTTGAGTATTTTTTTACTTTATAATAAAGTTTATTACAATTTAAAAAACAGTTAACGCATGAGTTCATTCGTTACCAATTTTGTTATCAACCTGACATATTTGTTATCAATTTTGATTTATTATTATTAAAGCATGTTTGTTATCAATTTAGAGACTTTGTTAAGTGATCAGAGTTCTTAATAATCGGAGTTCTTAATAATCAGGGTCAAAACTTTATTATTTCGGTTAATAGTCAGACTTATTAATTTGAGTTCTTAATAATCGGAGTTCTTAATACACTTATTGCTATAGCCGCACATATTCGGATTTCTTTGAGCCCCTGCTATCCTCAATTTCAAGTAATTTTTGGTAATTAAAGTTTAAATAACATGATGTTGTTTGGTTATTTAAAACATATTTGATCTGTTTGTATTATTATTATTACATGAAAGTAATGAAACGTACAGTTGATCATTATTATACTTAGAACAGTGAAGATTTGTGCATTTCACAGGTGTTGTAGTTGGTAATTTTTGTTGTTTAAAATAGTTATGACTTGTGCATTTGATTTGATCCAAATTGAAGTTGTTATGCGCGTTTCTAAAACAACAGATTTTGTTCGTGTTATTTAAAAAATCAAGATTTGTGATCTGGTTAAATTGTGTTGCAGTTGCTGATTTTGTTGCTGTTGGCGAACTCGACTCGTCTCGATTAAACCCCTGGCAAAACTAATCAAACAATTTATGTATGTTCAGGAATTAATAGTCCTTCCGACAACAAAATGCCTTTCAAATTGAACCGGAGCCAATTTCCTCTTCAAGTTTGCTTTGCTATGACTAATAATAAAAGTCAAGGTCAGACGTCGTCGCAAGTTGGTTTGTTTCTTCAATCACCAATATTCTCATATTGGTCAACTGTATGTTGTTATCTCAAGAGTTAAGAGCAAGAAATAATTAAGGGTTATTTATTGCGACAAAGTTGACAATTACACTAACTTAACAACAAATGTCGTTTACAAAGAAGTTTTATTTCGTCTCTAAAATTCCTATACCTTTAAATGTATCTAAAATTGGTTCTCATCATTTCAATTATGGAGTTTAACGTTATTTCAATAGTATCAATATTTTGTTATTTTTTTGATATATCTCTCCCGAAGCATACCCGCCCATTCGGGCGGGTTTTGAAGCTAGTAGAAGAGATATACGAGTAATAAAATCTTTCCGTGAATGTAGGGATTGAATGTAACTTCCAAAAATACAAAAACCGTTTGAGATAGATTATGCCTATAATACCCCTACCAATTTTTTTTAATATAATAAATGCAAAAGAAATTACTAATTTGTGATTGGTCAATTAAAAGTTCTCAGAGTTCTTTTTGAAATCAGGGTTCTTAATATAATCCTTCACTATATATATATATATATATATATATATATATATATATATATATATATATATATATATATATATATATATATATATATATATATATATATATAATTTATTTCTTTAAAAACTTATAACATTTTTAATAAGAATATTACACCTAATTTGTACATTTGTATTTTAACTTAATCTAATTAAAATACATACAAACTATTTTATCCTTTTAAAATCACTTTTAAATAATTTGAAAAATCCGAAAATTATATATACAATATAATATAAATACATCTTGTTAATCTTAAGACTTTAAAATTAACACTTCCCCTTTTATCCTTAATTAAATTTAATTAATTAAACCATTATCTTGTTCTTGATCAACAAAAACTAGGTTTCAATTTTCTTGATCAATAACACCTCTTAGTTAAAGATTAATCCTAATTTATCCTATTCAAACAATTATAAACTTTGTTTAAATTCTAGGATAGATTATGACTCTAATAGATTTATTTAAACATATTAATTTAAACCTTGTAGACAATAAAACTTTGTCTAGATTTCTAGGTTTAAAGAACTAGTTTTAATAAACCTACTAAAACAATAATTAAACCTCATTAAACATGAACTTGTTTAATTTTCTAGGTTCTAGATTATGTTCTTGATTAATCCTATTAACTAATTAAACTAAACTAGCTTAACGTTCTTGGTCCTAGGTTAATTCTAGGGTTTCGAAAAATTTCATTAATCCTAAGAAACTTTTCCACCAATTAAACTAAACTAGTTTAACAAACTTGGTGTCCAAGTATCCTCCTAATTTTCGAAATCTAGGGGAAAAGGAAAGAATCCTTTTTGACCAATTAAACTAGGCTAGTTTAATATACTTGGTCCTAGATTTTGAAGATCAAGTAATAAGGAAAGAATCCTCTTGATAAAAAACTTTGACATTCTTGATTCTAGGGTTCTTGAATTTTCGAAAATTACTAGGGTCAGGGAAAGAAGTCTTTTGACCAATTAAACTAAAAAACTAGTTTAATGTTCTTGGTCCTAGGGTTCTTTCTAGATCTCGAAATTTCTAGGGTTAGAATTCTTATGACCAATTAAACTAAATTGTTTAATATTCTTGTTCTAGGGTTCTTACCCTCATTCGAAATCTTTAAGGAAGAAAAAAGGAACAAAAATTAGAAAGCTTGGAAATTAAACAAACAAAAAAACTTTGTTATTCTTGTTTAGATTTCTAAACCAGGCTCTGATACCACTGAAGGGTTTCATAACACTGACTGACCACTTGGGTCAACCTCCTAGTATACTTGGTTCGACAATACTGGTAAGAACATGACTCTTGTCGGTTAAACCAACTAGCTGATTTAATCCCTAAAAGCAGAACTGGGATTAAACCTAATCCTTAAACCCTAAAGGATTATGGGAACTTGGAAACCTTGTACGAAAAACTCGAACACACACATACACCTTGTGTGTATTCGACTAACACCAAGAACCCTAGGGTCCTTGGGTTCGAATTCGTCCAAGAGGAGAAGAAGGGAAAAAGGGTTTCCCAAAACATACCTTAATGTTTGCTTAAGAAAGTCCACTGATGATGAACATGACGAGCGACCTTCTAGTTGATCCTTGTAATGATCTTGATCTTCAAAGACTTGAAGAACACGAAGAACGAAGAACACAAGAGCTTGTGTCCAAGCTCTATTCGGCCGAACAAGGGGAGGAAGGGCTAGGGTTCTTTTTGAAGGGTTTTGATTGATACTGACTGACCACTTGAGTCAACCTCCTAGTCACTTGGTTCGAACCATACTGATCAAGAACATGAACTTGTTCTTGACCGGTTAAAACCAACTAGCTGATTTAATCCCTAAATGCGGAACTGAGATTAAACCTAATCCTTAAACCCTAAAGGATTGGGATCTTGGAAATCTAGATTAGATTAGCAAGAAAGAAGCCTTGTACGAAAAACCCGAACACACGCACACATTTGTGTGTGTTTCGACAACTACCAAGAGCCCTAGGGTTCTTGGTTGGTTTCGGTCGAACAAGAGGAGAAGAAGAAAGAGTGTTCCATGAATCATACCTTGGTTAATGCTTAAGATAAATCCACTGATGATGAACACGAAGAGCGATCTTCTAGTTGATCCTTGTAATGATCTTCAATCTTCAAGACTTGAAGAATATGAAGAACGAACGAAGAACACGAAGAACGAAGAACACAAAGCTTGTGTCTTGCTCTAGGGTTCGGCCGAAAACAAGTAGAGGGGAGGCTAGGGTTTTCGTGTAATGTGGTGTAACACAATAAGGGAACCCCAAGTCTTCTATTTATAATAGAAGGACTTTCACTTAGGGCCCTTCTAGTTTAATTAAGTTTAATACTTAATTAAACTTATTCTTTTACACATTAAACCCATATAGTTTATCTAGTTATTATTGTTACACTTAATTATTAAATGTCTAGTATTATACACTCAATATTTCGGTACCCATATACACGAAATATATTCTTGTATTTATACTTTTAATAATTGATTATATAATAAACTTTATATAATCTAAACAATAATATTATCCAAACACTATATGATTTATAGCTTTAAATCATATTATGGATAAGCTATAATTAACACATTGTATATTTACTCAACTAGTATATGTACAAATACTTGTATTAATTAGTTAGTTAAACTAATCTAGTAATAAGTCAAACTTGACTTAATACTTAACTTGATTCATAAATGACTTATTATGAATCAATCCTCTTCCAAGTATCATTACATATTTTACTCGTATTACATGCACTCACCGGTGTGACCCTTAAGTGTTTCGTAGGCATGGATGTATCATCATAGGTTGACTAACTGTGCACATAAATCCTTCAGACTCCCACTTTTGCAAGTTTGTAACCTTTGTCTTAATGATACGAGCTACAGTGGCCTTCTAGATGGGCATGTAGGTAACCAACCCCATAAAAACAGCTTACGTAACCCAGGTATAGTTTCTTGAAAAACTCTTTAATAGCGTCTCCTAGTAAAGAACACTCTGTCTCTACTTCTTGGGCAACTATGTTAGGTTTATCCCTTGCAGCATGATATTTGTGATAACGAATACGAGCATGGTAGAATATATCAACTCCTGTATTCGAAATCATTTAATGACTTTTGGATTCAAACTGTTGTGATAAACGACAAAGAACAAATCAGTTCGTTTGGGCATGGCCATGCACTTTCCAGTTATCTCATCATGTCAAAGGACCCATAAATATCTCTCCTAAAAAGGAGGTGCAATTACCATCTTGTTATATTTCGATTTAAAATACAAATTCCTTTGTACCCAGTAAAGCCTCGTATGACAACCATATTTCAGAATTGTCTAAGACGAACCAAAGCACATTAGTCAATGTATCCCAAACCAAATACCTCTGGCTTAAGGACAATCCTAGTGAATAATACTTTTGAACTTTTCAACCACGAAGTATTAGCACGGTGGTCAATCCAATATTCGTCGAGCTCCAACAGAATATCACCGATATTTGGTTTACACAAAACTTGTGCAGCTATCTTCGAAGAACTTCGAATCTACCACCAAATACCGCGATGACGTTAACGTCCCATCGAGGTTCCCACCAAGACGAGTAGTCACGGATTTATATCTTTTTGAATAAATAGACTTTTATTCATGGATATTGTAAAACATACAAATTCTGAATAACAATGATGCTAACTCATGTATTATTCCTCACTGGACATAGATATTGAATTATTACTGGATCATTACTTATTCTTTGTGTTTGTGTTGATTACTTCAATAACTCTTAATTGTAACTTTTATCACTAATTACAATTAGTCATTTCTATTAAACTAAAGACATAAGACGAGTATTAAGAATACTATTACTTTTGTCTTTGCTAGATATTGTTCTTGCAACGTTCTAGAACATATTCTAGTCTTGTCCTTTTATATGATTCGGTAAACGTATGAGGATTGGAAAATTACTCCTTTAGTTTCTTGAATCTATAAAACTTGCCTTGTAACTAAATCTCGTTTAGCTACTTGATTTGTAGATATATCATTACTAGTTAAAGAAATTTTCTTAAATGATTAACTTATTCACTGGAGTGTGAATATCCTATTAGATTTGCAATAATTAATCACAAGACTTGTGACCACGCTATTAGGCTTGCAATAATCTAATCAACGATCATTTATCATTTCTCTTAACTCTTTGGCTAACGACTTGGTAAAACCTTGTTGTTAATATCCTAACTAACTTACTATATTCATTAGTACCTCTAATGAATATGTTAGTCATAGCTCTCACTAAATTTTATGGAAATAAGCATCACTTAAACTACTACTTTTGACCTAGTCAAAACTTATAGTTTAACCCTTTAAGAATTAATCAATTATCAAAGTCATCATTTGGATTTGCGAATATCCAACATTCCTTTTGAGGGAATCATGACTTTCATTGATTACTGTATCTAACAAGTATAAGACACTTGAAACGATACTTCCAATTCTTAAGTGTATTAGTGTCTTTTAAGAATCTTATTTAATGACAAAGTCATTTCTTGGATTTCTCAAATATCCATTATTCCTATTAGGGAATTATGACTTGATTAAATATTGTATTTATTACAAGTATAAAAGACTTGCAATAATACCTTTTAATTCTTAAATACTTTAATATAGTTTATCCCTTTTAAGAGTTCATTTAATATCTAAGTCATTCTTCTTGGATTATACGAATATCCAATTATTCCTATTAGGGAATTATGACTTCATTAAATTTCTTTATTACAAGTATAAAAGACTTGCAATAATACTCTTTAAAGTCTATCTTGATTATATCCAATATAATCATACTATATTAATACTAATACTTTAAACCTTACTATCATAAGTAACCATTACTTAAGATGTTTTAAATAAGTTCAATGTACTTTGAACTTTATGCTTTTCATAAAATCTCTTAAATACTTTAGAAGAAACTTCTAATTTCTAGTATCTAAGTATTGAGCTTCTAAGATATTCACAACAATCAAACAAATACAAACAATGAGATTATTATTAAGTCAATACTTGACTTTATAATCTAGTCATAAAACTTGACTAGTATAATCAACACACATGCACACACAATATAATTCAACCATGGATTCAACGATAAACTTAAAATACCAAAATTTATCATAAAAATAGAAAATGTAATTTTGTTTAAAACAACTTAAAAACGAAAATTATTTTACTAATCCATACGAAAAATACTGAATTAAAACGTGGTGCTTGTAGGATCATTATCTCATGTTAGTCCATCTCACTTTCCATCATCTCCTGCAATAAACGATTGCTAAAGTTGAGTTACTCGTAATAACTTTTACAAGTAGGAAAAGGAGTATCTAGAAGTTGGTCAAGTCAACTGAGTAGCAAGCATGACCTCCTACCCTTTGACCCTCACCACAACCAAGACACCGTTTCTCGGTCCTTGTCTTGTTTTGCTTTACCTTCTTGACCTTTTGTTTGACTCTATTACCCTTGGGCACGTTTTGGCTGAGATCGGTTTTACCCTTTCCCTTTCCACTGCGCCTCTTTCTCTTTTTCACTACCATTATCAGTTACTACGAGATAATTCTTAAACTTGGTCCCCAAACTCAACTCATTAGTCTTGAGCACGGAATGTAGCTCAACAATGGATTGCTCCATGTTTTGGATGTTGTAGTTGACTACATAAGACTTATAGTCATCTAACAACGAGTTGAGTATCATTACTGTTGCTAACTGCAACGGTACTAGGTGTTCTAGTATTTTTAAGACGATCCATGTGCTCTTTCATTTTCATGACGTGAGCACTTACTGATGATCCCTTAACCATATTGCAAGAGTTGAACACTTTACAAGCGTAATATGCTTGTACTGGTTCATCTCTAGCATTCGTGTCAGAGGCATTTAGCATTACTCTTTCTAGGACATTTCCTTTTCTCTCATGCCTAAGCATAATCCGAAGATCACGCTTCCAATTGAGAAACTTTGACCTAGTCAATTTGTCCTTTTCTAGAAACAAGCGCAGTGAGAGATTATTGGTACGTGTCGTTCTGGTTGTTGCTGCCGTCTACAAATCAAACCCAGTTTAATAAGTAATCATCAACAAACATCTCTAAAATATATTATAAACCCATAATTTATATTTTAGGCCTAGGACCCATATATCACATTCTCGCCGCAAGGTTTGGGCACTTCCCGACGAGACATGTTGTTTCTGGTAGGTAACATCCTTACCGATCGTATCAAGACTTGACACGATTCATATGGGTCGTAGAATCTTTAGACTTATAACTTATTACAACTTTGTACAATCTAATTGTACATTTCTAAGTTAGCAATAAAGTCTAGTATGTTTATTCTACTCAAGTACTTTTTGGGCCGGGACTCCCGATTAACACCAAAGTAGATCATACCATCTAAGACAGTGCGATGTTCTGCGCCGGGACTCCCGATTATCACAGAACCTTACGCACCCTAACACTCGCAATGATTTGAATCCATATCTAAGGTTCTTTATCCTTACAATATGAATATCGTTTAACAAGTGAGGTGTTCCATTAGGTGGATAGTACTTAGATCTAAGATTTTCTTGGGTTTGTTTAAGTCTTGAACTAAACTTAAACCTTATTCCAATCTTAATCCTTGTTTAAAATGTGTGACTTGTGAATTCAAGAATTCAACAAGACATCCTTTTTAAACCTTACGAACTTTCTTTGAAACTTATAGTTTCAAGAATTTACGCGTTTTATATGTATACCTAAAAACGAGGTGTACAAAACGTGTCACTAGGTTTTGTGAAAAACCTTATCTAGAGTAAAACTTACTTGTTTTATCTTTCTTGAAAAACTTAAAACTTATGTTAAACTTTTAATCCTTTTACGATTCATAGACTTGAATCATAAAACTAGTTTAACACACCTAGTTTTTCATATGCTTAATAATGAAATCAAACATTTGTTTTTACTTACTAGATTTCACCAAAACTTATGTTTTAGCGACACACTTATAAATGTTGTGATTTTCTTGTGTAGCTCCCACTAGCTCCAACAATCATGATGGAACTTAAGCTAACACAATCACCAGTTTATACTTGGTGAAAATAATAAACTTATTATATAAAGACTATATATAATAATTCTTAGTTTGGTTAAACCTTTCTTACATTTAACTAGAACTAGTTAAATATAGGTTCTTGTTATTTACATTTGATCATTAATCTAGTATATTACGTGACTTGTAAAATACTTATATTATACTTCTACAATTACTAGTTATAATAACTTATAACTTTATACACCTTATAATACTAATATATAACTTTGTATATTTCTAGTTCATCATATAATCTCAACTTGTACAATTTCTAGTTATAATGGAATCATAACTTTATACTTTCTAGTTTTGATTATATAATTAACTTACACAATGACTAGTTATATTATTATCCTTAAAGATCAAAATAACATTATTTTTTTTAATGTTCCATTTAATCTTGTATTTAATATATATACATATATATTTACTTTTAAAATAAACTTGTAATCATTCTAATAAGAATATTACATCTAATTTATATGTATTTTAACTTGAACTAATTAAAATACGTATAAACTACTTTATTTATTAAAATTCATTTTATCTTTTAAATATTTAAAATTCGAAACATAATACATAAATATAAATAAATACATCTTGTTAATTTCTTGAACTAGAAATTAACACTTCTTTTAATCCCTATTAATTAGTCTAACCCTAATCTTATTTTTGATCAACCAAAACTAGGGTTTTGACTTTCTTGATCAAAGACATTATTATATTAAAAGATTAATTCTAATCAATCCTATTTAAACAATAAATTTTGTTTAAATTATAAGATAGATTATAACCCTAATAAATTTATTTAAACTTTTTAATTTAAACCTTATAGACAATAAACTTTGTCTAGGTTTCTAGGTTTAAAGAACTAGTCTTTAATAAATCTACCAAAGTAAACTTGTTTAATTATCTAGGTTTTAGATTATTAACCTACGTAATCCTTTAAACAATTAAACTCAACTAGTTTAAAGTTCTAGGGTTCTAGATTATATCTAGGGTTTTCGAAAATTTCCTCAAAGCCTAGGAAACTTTTCCACCAATTAAACTAGGCTAGTTTAACAAACTTGGTGTCCAAGTATTCCTCCTTGATCACGAAATCTTGAGGGAAAGGAAGGAATCCTTTTGATCAATTAAACCAAATCTTGGTTTAACATACTTGATCCTAGATTTGGAAGATCAAACAATTAAGGAAAGAATCCTTTTGATTAAAATTTTTGACAATCTTGATCCTAGGGTTCCTCCTAAATTTCGAATTACACTAGGGTTAGGGAAAAAAAAGCCTTTTGATCAATTAAACAAAACTTGTTTAATGTTCTTGATCCTAGGGTTCTTTTACCCTTACACGAAATTTCGAGGATTTTTTCTAGAATCCTTTTGACCAATTAAACTTAACTAGTTTAACATGTTTGGTCCTAGGGTTCTTACCCTTTTCGTGTTTTAAGAAGAAGAAGAAGAAGAAAAATTGGAACAAAAAAAAACTTAATAAAAATTAAACAGACATTGTTAATCTAGTTTAGATCGCTAAACCAACGCTCTGATACCACTGAAGGGTTTTGATTGATACTGATTGACCACTTAGGTCAACCTCCTAGTCACTTGGTTCGAACCATACTGATCGATCTAGAACATGTACTTGTTCTTGACCGGTTAAAACCAACTAGCTGATTTAATCCCTAAATGCGGAACTGAGATTAAACCTAATCCTTAAACCCTAAAGGATTGGGATCTTGAAAATCTAGATTAGATTAACAAGAAAGAAGCCTTGTACGAAAAACCCGAACACACACACACACACTTGTGTGTGTTTCGACAACTACCAAGAACCCTAGGGTTCTTGGTTGGTTTCGGTCGAACAAGAGGAGAAGAAGAAAGAGTGTTCCATGAATCATACCTTGGTTAATCCTTAAGATAAATCCACTGATGATGAACTAGACGAGCGATCTTCTAGTTGATCCTTGTAATGATCTTCAATCTTCAAGACTTGAAGAATATGAAGAACGAACGAAGAACACGAAGAACGAAGAACACAAAGCTTGTGTCTTGCTCTAGGGTTCGGCCGAAAACAAGTAGAGGGGGGGCTAGGGTTTTCGTGTAATGTGGTGTACGAAGAGAAATGATTCATAATAGTCATTTATGAATCAGTTAAGTATTAAGTTAAGTTCAACTTATTACTAGATTAGTTTAACTAACTAATTAATACAAGTATTTGTACATTTACTAGTTGAGTAAATATACAATGTGTTAATTATAGATTATCCATAATATGATTTAAAGCAATTAAAAGATATGGTAATTGGATAATATTATTGTTTAGATTATATAAAGTTTATTATATAATTAATTATTAAAAGTATAAATACAAAGTATATATATCGTGTAAATAATATACGAAATATATTAGTGTATTAATACAATACATTTGATAATTAAGTGCAACAATAATAACTTGACAAACTATAAGGGTTGGTTGTGTAAAAGGATAAGTTTAATTAAGAAGTTAATCTTAATTAAACTAGAAGGGCCCTAAGTGAAAGTCCTTCTATCAAAATAGAAGGCTTGGGGTTCCCTTGTAGAAGCTTGTTCCCTCAACCCTAAACCACGAAATATACTTCCTCCTCCTCCCAAGATTCGGCCGAAACACACCCCAAGAACACAAGCCTTGTGTTCTTAGTGTTCTTCGTTCGTTCTTCGTGTTCTTCAAGTCTTGAAGAACAAGGATCATTGCAAGTGATCAACTAGAGGATCTCTCGTCGTGTTCATCATCAGTGGACTTACTTAAGCAAGATTAATGTATGATTTGGAAAACCCTTTTTCCTCTTCTTCTCATGTTCGAAAGTCGAACACCAAGAACCTTAGGGTTCTTGGTGTTAGTCGAATACACACAAGCAATGTGTGTGTTCGAGTTTTTCGTACAAAGCTTCTTTCTTGTTGATCTAGTTTAGATTTCCAACATCCCATAATCCTTTAGGGTTTAAGGATTAAGTTTAATCTCAGTTCCGCTTTTAGGGATTAAACTAGCTAGTTGGTTTAACCGGCAAGAACAAGTTCATGTTCTTGTCGGTATGGTTCGAACCAAGTATACTAGGAGGTTGACCCAAATGGTCAATCAGTTACAATGAAACCCTTCAACGACAACCTACCATTTCCCGATCCAGCGCCGAAGCGGAATACAAAGGCGTCGCAAGCATAAACTACATGGCTACGCAACTTATTTCTCGAACTTCATCTCCCAATATGTCAAGCCAGCATCATCTACTGCGACAACATCTCATCAGTATATCTCGCTCAAAACCCAGTACAACATCAACGCACAAAACACATTGAAATTGACATTCACTTTGTTTGCGAGAAAGTGTGTATGGGTTCCCTTCGCGTTTTACACGTTTCTGCAGACTATCAATATGCAGATATCTTCACCAAGGGATTACCTCGTCAACTATTTACTCGTTTCCGCTCCAGTCTCTCTATCCGACCAGCTACAGATTCGACTGCGGGAGACTATTACCGAAATAAATCCCATTGATTTCGGTCATCATTATTCACATTTATTATTTCCTAATTAGTTTGTAACGGCAAATGAATCTTATTAAATTAGGCTTAATTCTAGGTTGTAATGTATGTACATTTCTTGTATAAATACCATGTTAATGGAATAACAAATGATCAAGCAATTATGCATTATATCAGGTGGTACGTATTTTCCATTCGTCAATACGTCTTTTTTGTATTATTTGAAACTTTTCTGTTCGATCCCGACAAGGAAGAGAAAGAAAAATCTTTAGTTCGAATACAAGGTGTTCTAAAAGAACCCTAGATTGATACTTTTTTAATGTACATTTGAGAATCAATTAGTATAAGTGTTAATCAACATTTTATTTTCTTTCATCATTTGATGATTTGTCTCTTACGTGCTTTACAGTGCAACAGTTTCTATGATCATGTTTTTGTGCATCAGTTTGCTTAATTATAATTTTTTTTTTTGAAAAAATAGATTAATGATTTTGATTTATATATTAAATTTTGGTGGTTTGTTGATCTCATCTCAAAATTAAAGGAAAATGAAAACAACAAATTAGTGGTGGTGGTGGCAGTTGCAGGTCGCCGGACATCAGCCGGAGCCCCGAAAGAGGGGTAGTAGGTATGATGTTAAAAAATAGAGTAAATTACACGGATAGTCCTTGTGGTTTGCTAAAAGTTTTAGATTTGGTCCCTAAGTTTCACAAATTACATGGATAGTCCCTATGGTTGAGACTTAGTCACTCTTTTGGTCCAAAATACCAACTGACGTTAAAAATGGCTGTTAATTTTTCCCAAATGACTAAAATGTCCCTTAAACCCCTTACATTTTTAATACCTCTTTACCCTCTCCTTTATTTTCAGCTTTCAGCGACAATTCTCCACCGGAAATTCATCTCCGGCAACTCTTCCACAGTTACAGCTTTGCTCTACTCGACCCACAAATCTCAATCCATTTCTTACTTCTCCTCGTCTTCTTTCTCTTCAATCTATGCAATTACTAAAGAACACAAATTGAAGACTCTGATTTCACAATTGAAGACTTACATATTCTAGTTACCTGAATTCGAAATAGATCTGATGGTTGTTTCTGTGATGTGTTGTTGGAGATATAGTTGCAGCGGTCAACTGACGCCTGAGCTGAGCTTTGGGGAAATGGATTTCAAACCAATGGCAGATCTTTATATGTTCCTCCAGATCTGTTAAAGTAGGTTAATTATTTTGCAATTTGCAACGGGAAAGACCAGATCTTGGAATCAGTTTTTAATAAATCCTTATGGGAGTGTACATGTGTGAAGCTTTAAACAAAGCAAAACCCATATCAGGTTGCTAGATAGATTTGTAAAATGTAAAAACCAAATGGGTGTTGCAGGTGAGTGTTGAGAGGGAGAGAGAGGGGGGCAGATAAGAGAGAGGAACAAGATGGTGAGGGTGAGGGTAAAATTGTCAATTAAAAAAGTTTAACGACAAATTTAACTGCTGTGTTAGTATTAGGGACCAAAAGCGTAACAAAGTTTCAACCATAGTGACCATCCGTGTAATTTACGAGACTTAGGGACTAAATCCAAAACTTTTGGCAAACTAGAGGGACAACTCATGTAATTTACTCTTATGGTAAAGTGAGAAAAATGCTTTCACATGTATTTCACGTGAGGGTTCTAACGGAGACTAAGTAACACCGTCAGATAAAAAGGACCAAAACAGTCCAAGGTTTGCAAAATAAGGACGTCCCCTGCAATTTCAACATAATCCAAACCAAATGAACCAAGGTTTTCTAAATGTCCGATTCGTTTAACAAACCTAGTTTCACTTATGTTGTATTAAATGATCCAAAATAACGATTCTTGTAATCTCTTTTTCAGTTTTTTATCTAAATTTAATGTGTTTAAATCATGTGTCCTAATTAACTATATAAAATTCTCAGCCCCGCGTGTTCGAATCCCACTCCCAGCAGTATTTTTTTATTACTTTGGTTTTGTTATTTTTCTTTTCTATCTTTGTCTAAATTACATTTTAAACCCCTGAAATTTAATTTTTCTGAAATGGTAATTAATCCCCTGAACTTTAAATACTTAGTATCTATATTTTTTTTTTCTAAAAATGATGGTATTTTAACAGCTATTATTATACAGTAATAATTTTTATTTTGAATACTATATTTATATTAGAGTTGTATTATAGGAAGTCTAAGAGATTTGCATAGTCGCAAAAAACAAATCATAACCATTGGATCAAGATGGTCAAGATCAAACCCCCCACCTACAGCCACCTATAGCCACCGCCGGCCGCCCTGACCACCGCCGTCCGCCACCGTCCGCCGCCGGTGGCCGGCGGCGGCGGCGGTGGTGGTGGCTGACAGTGAAGGTGCTGGTGGTAATGGGGGTGGTGGTGGTATTGATGTATTGAAACACATGTGCTTAACTAAAACACAGCATATTACTTCGAAGCACATGTGCTTCAGGTCACGAAACACATGTGTTTCAAGTCACTAAAAACATGACTTTCTAAACACACACGGAGCATATGAAGCACATGTGCTTGGCTGTACATATACACTTCTTTATTTTTAAAAGACCTGTTATTAGTGAAGCACATGTGCTTCTAGCTTACAAACACATGTGCTTCATTACTTGAAACACATGTGCTTGGCTATACATATACACTTCTTTATTTTCAAAAGACATGTTATTAGTGAAGCATGTGTGCTTCTAGCCTACAAACACATGTGCTTCATTACTTGAAATACATGTGTTTGGCTGTCATTTTCAAAAGACCTGTTATTGATGAAGCACATGTGCTTCTAGCTTACAAACACATGTGCTTCATTATTTGAAACACATGTTGAAGGATTTATGTGCACAGATAAGTACACGTGTCACCATGTCCAATGTTATAAGACACTAAAGGGTCACACCACTACACACCCAGTAATGGACAACCGAATAAAGTAAGTTGTGTGGAATAATTAACTAGTTAAGTTAATTATAAATAAGAGAATAAATAATAATAAGTTAATTATTATTTAAGAGGAAAGTTAAATATTAAGTTAAATATTTAACGGATAGTTAATTAATAGTTAATTAATTAACTAGTAAAAGTCCAAGGGTTTAAAGTGTTAATAGGAAGTTTAATTATGTGATTAAACATAATTAAACTCCAAGGACCTAATGGTAACTTAATCCCTTATAAATAAAGGACTAAGATTAGGGTTTTAGGTGTAACACCTCAATTTTTAAAATACTTTTTAAATCATATTTTTGAATAAAATATTACAAGTCCAATATTCCCAAAATACGGTTTAACAAAAACCAATAAAACATTTATCAGAGTTATAAAACCGGTGCTACAAAAACAATATCATAACCATAGGATAAACGGGATCTACCTACGAGCTCCCGAGCTAATCAACACTAGGCCACTTCTATCCGACCCTTTAATCCATCGATCTCGAACCTGAGTACATAGCCAAAAACAAAGTAGTACGTGAGACAAAATAGTCTCGTGAGATACATGGGTTTTTCGACCCATTCTCAAATATAATAAAAGTCATAATATTCATTTCTTTTCTTTAATCACTTATTAATTTTTATCTTATGTTCTTACCGCTTATTCGTATCTATTAGTATGCTAACCGTAAGCTTACCCATCACGTAGTCACATAATTGTAAGCTATCCATAGCTTACTAAATCTTTATCACATACGCTACGGACCTCTCCGTAGCAAACTCCCCCGATGTGGGTTAACTAGGTAAACTCCCCCGTTTCTGGGTTAACTGAAACTCCCCCGTTTCCGGGTTAACTAAAACTCCCCCGTTTCCGGGTTAACTATTTCTCCCCCGTTTCCGGGTTAACTATTTCTCCCCCGTTTCCGGGTTAACTATTTCTCCCCCGTTTCCGGGTTAACTATTTCTCGACAGGCTACTCTTGCGCAGGGTGGTACCTCCCCAAGTAGGTGTCACTAACTCCCCCAACTTGTGTGGGTTAACTATGATCCGGATCCTTTTCTCAACACATAATGAAATCATCAAATACGGGTCTATGCCCCAATAATACATACTCAACATAAATTAGAATACATCTATTCTAATTGTCATATTATTCTCGTTTCTTATTCAATTTCAATATTGACTCTATCAAGTCCTTTATTAAATAAAACATGTTTATTATTTATCAAAATCATTTACTCTAACTTCTCTTTGACTAGAATACAAATCTACTTCTAGTCACTTTATATTTATTCTTCTAACAATTCAATCACTACTCTTATTAGTATAATTTACTAAGTCAATACTTGATACTTGAAAATCATTGTTATTAGCCTTATTAATACATATTATTAACAAGTCAAATATCATACTTTCTTAATTATTACTCTTAGTCAAACATCATATAAATAAAGAATTATCAATCACTTTTCATTATCATAATCTCTTTAAAAATCATTAGTCATTTAGACATACTTAAATGATCTATTACTTGCATTCTCTTATTCTTTTGATCATATCTTTATTAAAAATATTTATTAATAAAGACTCATAAAACATCATAGTTTTCAAAATCATTTGCTATGTACTCAGTAAAAGTCTCATGTACTCACCTTAGCCAAGCTAACTCCAAATCGTGTCTAACAACACGAATCCTTGCTTTCCAACTTGTGAAATGTCACCAAACTTTAGGTCTTCTTGACCTACCATTAATATCATCACAATAACTAGTTATAATCCATAACTAATCACTAATCAATCCATATCTACAACCTTAACCACCAAGTTCATCCAACTTGGTGGAATCTCAAACCCTAGTTCAAGATTCCCTTCAATAAACCCAAATCCAACTTGTACACATCGATTACAAACTTACAATGAGTGTTCTACACCCATGTTTAGTCATCTTCCCCAAAGATGACATGGTTGGTTCCCCAAACCACCATTTTTACCCATACTAAGTTCACAATCAAGGTAGCTAAGTAAAATAGACAAGAATCCTTACCCTTGATGATTCAATCCATCAAGATGGTGATGATTTGAGCTCCAAGACTCCAAAATCGACCACTTCTCTCTAGAAAACGGCTGCACAAAGTGTGGGGTTGAAGGTGAAATGAAACCCTAGCTTACACACAAGTTTATATGTTCCAGACGCTCCTCGCGCCCCGCTCGCGCCCACCTCGCGCCGCGAGGTGACGCGGGTTCGCCTGCTGGTTGCCGCTGAAGGACAGGTTTCGCGCCCCGCTCGCGCTGAGTTCGCGCCGCGAACCAAACGCGAGCTTGACGCGAATAGTTCGCGTCTGATATCTGATCTTGCTGTTTGAACTCGCGACTGTCTCGCGTCTGCCTCGCGTCGCGAGGTCTGTTTGGGTCAGTTTCTTGCCTTTTAAACTTGTTTCCATCCAAGTCTTGACCCATACTTGGTTACACCAAGTCCCAAACATCCAAATTCACGGTAAAACACAACAGAGACTCGATTAAACATTTTACCATCTTTATTCCTCAATATTTCCGTTTAATTCATTAACCGAAAATTCTGGTCGTTACATTAGGTTACACAATACAACACCCCAAGAACCCTCTCTCCCTCTTTCCCTCTCTCGGCTGAAGTCGACCGAAACCCCAAGGGGTTTTCGGTTCTGGTGTTCGTTCGACACACACACACACACAAGCCATTGTGTGATATTTTGTTGGTACAACGCCGTCTTGCAGCGTGTTCAGGTGGTGCAGTAGAGGTGGATCACTTCTTTAGCAATCTAAAGGTAATGTTCATCATCTCTTTCTTCTTGTGATCTCATTGTTTAGTAGAGATCCAGTATGTGGGTTTCAAGTTCCGCCATGTGAAACCCTACTAGGTTTTCCTACAGTGGTATCAGAGCTTCCTACTAATCTCAATGAGATTCGGTTGAGTTTCTTTTTGTTTAGCAAAAAGAACCCTAGGAAATTTAATCCAAGAACATTGTTCAAGTTTATGAACAATTGGATTGAATAGGGTTCTAGATAAAAAGAAATTAGATTTCTTTTTCCCTCCTTTATTTTTCATTTTTTTCGTACATATATATATATATATATATATATATTATAAAGTTTTTTTATCTTAGAAAGAAACCTAGTAAATTTGATCCAAGAAAATTGTTCAAAGTTCTTGAATAATTGGATTGAATAGGTTTCAAGATACAAAAATTAGTTTTCCTTTTTTTTTGTCAAGTAAAAACCCTAGGAAAATTAGTCCAAGTAATTGATTAACCAAAATTTGGTGAATCATTGGACAAATTAGGCTTTAGACAAAATAAGGAAAGTTGTGTTATTCTTGGTATTAGAATAACACAATATATATTATATTTATTTGTTTTTTTCCTTTTAATTTTCGGTAATAACAAAATTAAAAAAATTTGTTCTCTTATTTTCTTTACCCAAAAAAAAAAATAAAAATAAATTTTTTTTTAATATTATTTTTTGGCCGAAACCGAGTAAGACCGAGGTTCGGTCGAACCCGAGTTCGACCGGAAAGGGTTTCGTCTCGAGATCCAGTTATTTTTTTATTTTATTATGTATTTAATCCAGTATCATTTACCCAAGGCTCAGTTTGGGGCATATGGGTACATGGGATCAAATCAAAAAAAAATTAAAAAAGGTTAATAACATTTAAACTAAATCTGATTTTAATAGTTTATTAAAATCAAGATAATCTTAAAATTAAGGGGGAAATTGAAATCAGTTGTTATAGGTAATTTAATAATTATCAGTTTATTTATTTAATTATATGACATAACCCAAAAGAAGTGACATTGTGTTTATTTTATTGTTTTCGAAATTTTATATTTTTTTCGGAAATTTTTATAAAGTTTTTATTTTTAACTATACAAAAACACAAAACCAAGTCTTTGGGGTTATGACATAAGCAATTTTAAATAATTGCATGCATTTATTTTATTTCATTTATTTATTAAAGTTTGGAATAAAAAGATGGTAATTATAAACAGTTAGTTTATAATACCAGGGTTTTAATAAAGAATGGTGATTATAAACAGTTTGTTTAGAAAACCAAGTTTTAATAATTAATAATGGTGATTATAAACAGTTCGTTTAGAAAACCAAGTTTAAAGTTGTAATGGCGATATAAAAAGTTAGTTTATAAAACCAAGTTTTAAGAAACAAATTAAAAAGTGGAATTTATAAATAGTTAGTTTATAAAACCAAGTAATTAAAAACTGGCTAACTTTTTCGAACAAAGGAAAATCCTTTTTAGAAAATCTTAGATCAGAGTGCAACCCACCTAATGGAACACCTCACTTGTTCAACGATATTCACATTATAAGGAGAAAGAACCTTAGATGTGGAATCAAATCATTGCGAGTGTTAGGGTGCGTAGGGTCTTGTGATAATCGGGAGTCCCGGCGCAAGGCATCACACTGTCTTAGGTGGTACGATCTATTTTGGTGATAATCGGGAGTCCCGGCCCAAAATGCACTAGAGGGATTAAAACATGTACAAGTTTGTTGTTCAACTTGATATCCCGAACATCTAGGAATCGTTTCTAGTTCAAGAGGCGATCGGTTTGGCTATACCTACCAGAAATAGCGTGGCTCTAATGGGAAGTGCCCAAACCTTGCATTAGAGGGCGTGAAATATGGATCCTAGTATAACTATTATTCTTAAAAGGTAATAATGTTAGAAGTTATTTATTTTTCTAATCATACTACCTGTTTGTTGTTTTTCTTATAGATGTCTGTACTGTCAGAAATTCCGTTTTACTCACCGATTGAATCGCGAAGGCTCATCACTGGAAAATGGAAGCTTACTGGTCCAAACTACAAAGTTTGGAATGTGCATTTTAGGAACTTCCTAAAAGCACAAGATCTACTGTACGTGATAGACGAGGTGCCCAAGGGACAGCCAGGGCAAGATGCCCAGGATGATGAGCTTGATGCTTATTATCAGTATCTGGCAGATGAATCACAAGTTATGTCGATTCTCATTCTTACTTCATTATCAGAGCTTACTGATAATCTACGTAAGAAACCATGCTATGAGTTTGTCCAGTATCTTGAGGAGACGTTTAAAGAAAGTACTGAAGAAAGTAAGCAGTTCATTTTACAAGAAATCTTTCGTCAAAGATGAAGGATGATCAACCATTGAGTGACCATCTTACTAACATAAGAAGGTTGCTAGATTGTCTCACCCTGGTTATAGGCACATCAAACCAACAAGAACAAGTCTTGTTCTTGTTTGGATCTCTCACTCAATACTATCAGGATAAGGTAGTACGTTTAGTTGCGAATTTTGATTTGACTGTTGCAGGACTACACGAGAATCTCTTGTGTATACGCGATGTTCAAAGGCTAGAGGAAGAATCTCTCCCTGAGATTCAGCAGGATGATTTCGATGAGTGGTTGAAGAACTTTGCTGATTTGTGTTGCCCAACTTGTGGCAGCAAGGATATTTGCGAGCACACGTCCGATGTGGGACTGTTGGACACTGAATTTTTCAGTGATTCAGGTATCTTTATGATTGATTGTCTCTTTACTTCTAGTGAATCATGGGTATTGGATACCGGATGTGGTCATCACATTTGCAATCACTTGCAGGGATTTAAGAAGAACATGAGGCTAGGATGAGGGGATGTTGAACTACGAGTAGGAGAAGGTTCCAAGGTTGGAGCCGAAGCCGTAGGAACATATCTTCTAAAGTTGCCTTCAGGAAGAGTCTTGGAACTTAAAGATTGTTATTATGTTCCTAGACTTATTAAAAATGTTATTTCTTTTGATTTACTTATAGACAGTGGTTTTTATTATGAGTTTTATGGAAAAACAATTTCTTGTTTAAAAGATGACATTTTATATTTTAAAGAAAATTCTCATAATGGTCTATACACGTTAAATCTAAATAACATAGAACGAGACGTTTATCATATAAGTAAAAGATCCAAGAGTAACTTGAATCAAACTTATCTTTGGCATTGTCGTTTAGGTCATATAAACGAGACTCGCATTAAGAAGCTCCACGATGATGGAATTCTAGAGCCATTTGATTTGGAATCATATGCCATATGCGAATCATGTTTGTCTGGCAAAATGACAAAAGACCCTTTCAATCACTACAATGAAAGGGCAGGCGAGTTGTTAGGGATTATACATAGTGACGTGTGTGGACCTTTCACTCCAGAAGCCAGAGGTGGATACCGCTACTTCATTACCTTTACTGACGACTTCAGTGGGTATGGTTATGTCTTTCTTATGAGACTAAAGTCTGAAAGCTTTGACAAGTTCAAAGAATATCAGAGGGAAGTAGAAAACCAACTGGGCAAGAAAATAAAGTCAATTCGGTCGGACCGAGGAGGCGAATATTTGAGCCAAGAGTTCGACAATCATTTGAAAGAATGTGGGATTGTTTGACAACTCACACCTCCGTATACACCTCAGATGAATGGTGTGTCAGAAAGGAGAAATCGCACCTTGTTAGACATGGTACGTTCAATGATGTGTCGCGCTCCCCTACCACTATCATTTTGGGGACATACACTCGAGACTATAGCATTCACACTGAATAGAGTTCCGACCAAGTCAGTAGAAAAGACTCCGTTCGAGCAATGGACGGGGAGAAAGCCAAAATTGTCTTTTCTCAAGATTTGGGGTTGTGAAGCGTACGTTAGACGTAACTTCACAGACAAACTAAACCCCAAGTCAGATAAGTGTATCTTCGTTGGATATCCAAGGGAAACCTTAGGATATTATTTCTATCATTAAGAAGACAACAAAGTTTTTGTTGCTCGGAAAGGTGTCTTCTTGGAGGAGAAGTTTCTAGGGACTGAAACTCCAAGAAAAGAAATAGAACTTCAAGAAATTGAAGAGAACGAAGACCCACCTACGACTTCAGTCGAGCCAGTAGTTCAACAAAGAATTGTTGATCCCCAACCAGACCCACCGGTTGAGGAAGAAGAAACACGCAACCCTCGTAGGTCCAGTAGACCACGCCAAGAACCAGTTAGGTATCTTGGATTCATGATCGATGAAGATGATGGAAGTCTACTAGAACCATTGACCTACAGCGAGGCTGCTGATGGCGTGGAGTCTGAAAGATGGCTCGAGGCTATGCAAGCGGAGATGCAATCCATGTATGACAACCAAGTTTGGGTGTTATCAGACTTGCCACCACGGTCACGTGCTGTTGGATGCAAGTGGGTTTTCAAGAAGAAAACTGACATGGATGGGAAAGTGCATACTTACAAAGCACGACTTGTCGCGAAGGGTTTCACGCAAACACATGGTGTGGATTATTCTGAAACCTACTCGCCAGACGCTATGCTTAAGTCTATTAGAATTCTTATGGCCATATCAGCATATTACGACTATGAGATATGGCAGATGGATATTAAAACCGCCTTCCTTAACGGGGAGTTGAATGAGGACGTATTCATGATACAACCGGATGGTTTTACTGATCCAAAGAATCCTGATAAAGTATGCAAATTGCTAAAATCCATTTATGGATTAAAGCAAGCATCTATAAGTTGGAACTTACACTTTGACAAAAGAATCAAAGAATTTGGTTTTGTCAAGAGTGAGCTCAAGGCGTGTGTCTACACAAAATTCAGTGGGAGCATAGTAATCTTCCTAGTCTTGTATGTTGATGACATACTGCTCATAGGAAACGATATACCAGCATTACAAGGAGTAAAATCCTTGTTAGGTAAATGTTTCCAGATGAAGGACTTGGGAGAAGCTGCATTTATACTGGGTATAAAGATCTATAGAGATAGATCTAGGCGGCTTATTGGACTTAGTCAAAGTACATACATTGACAAAGTACTAAAGAGATTCAGTATGAGTGATTCCAAGAGATGTCTCATTCTAATGACATACGGCATTACACTGAGCAAAGCTCAGAGTCCTACATCTAGCAAGGAAATAGCTAGGATGAGTTTGGTACCATATGCTTCGGCAATTGGATCAGTAATGTATGCCATGTTATGTACTAGGCCCGATATTGCTTACTCCATAAGTCTTACGAGCAGATATCAAAAGAATCCTGGTGAGGCCCATTGGGTGGCTGTCAAGAACATTCTCAAGTATTTGAGAAGGGCGAAAGAAATGTTCTTGGTCTTTGGAGGGTCAATGGAAGAATTGCGTGTAACTGGTTACACAGATGCAAGCTTCCAAACCGACAGAGACGATTACAAATCACAATCGGGATTTGTATTCACACTAAACGGATGAGCTATATCTTGGAAGAGTCAGAAACAAGATACGATAGCAGATTCGACTACAGAGGCTGAGTACATTGCGGCAAATGATGCTGGAAAGGAAGCCATGTGGCTTAAGAATTTTATCGAGGATCTTAGAGTTATTGCCAGTATCTCTAGACCCATCAAAATATTATGTGATAATAGTGGAACGATAGCGCAAGCTGTTGAACCAAGAGAGCATCAAAAGACCAGGCATGTGCGCAGAAAATATCATACGTGAGTATGTCAGAGAAGGTGATATTACAATTAAGAAAATACCAACGGATGACAACGTTGCTGACCCGTTGACAAAACCACTAGCTGGACTAAAGCATGAGAAACATGCGCACGCTATAGGCATGCAGTACCTAGATATTGGTAGCTAGTAATTTTGATTAGATTCATAGTCATATTTGAAATCGATACATTATGTAATAACATTTCGTGGGATTGAAATAGGAGGTCTTACGTAATTTTTCAAATTGTCTATTCTTAATATGTTTTAAACCTATCCTTGATACACAAAGTTTTGAGTATCTAAATGTCTGTGGTTGCTTGAATTTAGTGGGAGCTATATTGAGGGGTTAATACCATTATGAATATTTATCTATTCATAGTTATTGAATAGAGAAACAAGTGTTGTTAAAATAAATATTTATAGATGTTTACAGAGTTTGCTAAACATTAGACGTGACCAAAAGATCGAGATTACTTCATGGAGCCTAAGCATGAGTAATTTCGAGTAGATGTCCTCTGACCTGAGACATTTGGTTTGAGACGCGACAACTTCTGATCTTTAGCATTTATCTAACATCACACCGTAAAAGGGTGATCATAAGGAACCTGACTAAGACAGCGGAAGTCGTGGGCAAGATAACACAAATTGTCAAGATGGAATTTGCACCTTCTTTAACTAGAAGAGATATTTCATGGTCGCTCGACGATTAAGACTACTGAAATGCGTGGCCGCGCTCGGAGAATGATTAGATCATTCGGTAATCCGTTACTGCAGAAAGTCGAAATCAGTGTCGAGAAAATTCGAGTATATAGAACGAGATCCCTGCTCCATGTCTATTACTCAAATTAAGAAACTTCATGATGCGAAAGGAAAATCTGTTAGTGTTATTCATTTATGAATATTATCTCTGGATGTAAGAGTTCCTATAACGTAGTTATCCTAAATGTCTGGCTAGGGACCGCTTTAGGCCAACGATGATCAGTAAGTGATACTTAACTTGCACAAGTGGGAGTCTGAAAGATTTATGTGCACAGATAAGTACACGTGTCACCATGTCCAATGTTATAAGACACTAAAGGGTCACACCACTACACACCCAATAATGGACAACCGAATAAAGTAAGTTGTGTGGAATAATTAACTAGTTAAGTTAATTATAAATAAGAGAATAAATAATAATAAGTTAATTATTATTTAAGAGGAAAGTTAAATATTAAGTTAAATATTTAACGGACAGTTAATTAATAGTTAATTAATTAACTAGTAAAAGTCCAAGGGTTTAAAGTGTTAATAGGAAGTTTAATTATGTGATTAAACATAATTAAACTCCAAGGACCTAATGGTAACTTAATCCCTTATAAATAAGGGACTAAGATTAGGGTTTTAGGTTACACATTACAACACACCAAGAACCCTCTCTCCCTCTTTCCCTCTCTCGGCCGAAGTCGACCGAAACCCCAAGGGGTTTTCGGTTGTGGTGTTCGTTCGACACACACACACACAAGCCATTGTGTGATAGTTTGTTGGTACAACGCGGTTTTGCAGCGTGTTCAGGTGGTGCAGTAGAGGTGGATCACATCTTTAACAATCTAAAAGTAATGTTCATCATCTCTTTCTTTTTGTGATCTCATTGTTTAGTAGAGATCCGGTATGTGGGATTCAAGTTCCGCCATGTGAATCCTACTAGGTTTTCCTACACATGTGCTTGGCTGTACATATACATTCCTTTATTTTTCAAAACACATGTGTTTCAAAAGGTGAAACACATGTGTTTCAAACACATGTGCTTCCAGTCACGACTACCACCACCGGTCACCACCACCGGCGACCACCTCCGGCCCCGTCCGTCGCCGCCGGCCGCCACCCATCGCCACCGTCCCCCGCCGCCGCCGGCCGCCGGAGGTGGGTGGAGTGTTGATGTATTGAAGCACATGTGCTTGTAGTGGTGGTGGTGGTTTGAATCTTGATCTTGACCATTGACTTTTTCTTGATCCAAGGGCTAATAATTGTCCCTTGGGACTAGATAAAATTAATGGACTACCTTGAACATATACCATTTGTATTATTAGTATTATTATTAATAATTTCCTACATAAAGTTGATTTTAAAGAGGCCTACATTTTCAAAATAACAAATTATGTGATCTTTATTTTTATTATAGTGTTTTTAGATTAACATGAGTAACACACTCCTACATAAAATAAAACCAACAGATACGAATCGACATAATAATTAAGGATAAAAACAATTTGTATACAATCCACAAAATAACACATAAGAGTTCATCTATTGCTTGCCTTCTTTTATCATCTTTTAAGTTAGGTTTTTTACTTGTCACTACTTCTGCTGTTTCTTCTGTTTTAGGAATCGCATCAGAGTCCAACTCGGTCACCATTTCGTTAAGAAATTTTTGATGGTAGTCATCGAACCGAGGTTCTTCATTTGCTGCTGATTGGAAGAATGTTTCTGCATTGTCTTCCATTTGAACAAACTGTGTATTTTTTGAAATTGTAAAATGTGTTTTTGTTACGGAAAGAATATTGTAATCTGAATTTATGTTTGAGTTATGGAGTGAAGTTGTATAATTTATAAGTTGTAAATTGGGATGGAAAAGTTTAAAATTGAGTAAATTTTAACTTCCTTATTTTGGAGGGAGGTGGGAGGGAAAAGTTGGACAACCCTCTAAGATTAAGCAAAAGTGTTTACAACATATTGGATCCACCGAATATATCTTAATCCTCATTTAAAGGTTATGCCTCAAAATCGTGTTTTTCTAAATGTATCACTTATTTTGATACGAAGGACGTATATGGAAGGGTATTTGGTCATTTTTACAAACATAAAAAAAATTATTTTTATTTTGTTTAGAAATATTATTTTTTTAAAAAATTATTTATTTTTCGTTAATATTACATATTGTGATAATCACATTTGATTTTATATTGAATCACATGTGATTATATACCGAATCACATGTCATCAAATATACTATCACATGTGATTGTACAATAAAATATGATTTAGTACTACAGTACTTGATTATCAAAATAATATTATTTTTTTACGAAAAACATATTGAAAAAATAAAAAAAATTAAATAATAAAAAAAATTGAAAATTTTTTGTGTACCAAATGATGAAAATACCCCTTCATATATAAAATATGTGATTAATCTTGATCATTAGATTTTATTGATCAATGGTTTAGATTTATCCCTTAAAACTACACAAAAATTATGGAATATTTTAAACATTTCACTATCAACTATAAATTATCAACACAATTATAAAATGTCGTTTTAATTTTATTTATATCTTTAAACTCTCAAAATTACACACAGATGGAGGTTGGTGGCATTGCTTTGAGGACGAGATGGAGGACGAGAGGTGGTAGGCCCGATAGGAATTCCAGCCGTTCAAAATAAAAAAATAAAAAACTTTAGAAAAAAATCCAATAAGGGTAACAATTTCAAAAATTGAAATTTTTACTATTATAAATACATACTCATTACTTCTAAAAAATTCACCTCCTTCTCTCTAAAAACTTTATACTTTCTTTTAAAACATTTCAATTTTCACTTTCACCAACTAGAAAATATCAGAAAAATGTCACCAGTCGGTATCCAATAACATGTGAGAGCAAATACTTGAAAACCCCATCGGGCAAGAGTTGCACAATCATTTTAGGAGGATTTAGCGGCTTTAAGAAGTGGTGAGGGATCGGGAACACAATAACCAAATGAAGTGGAGGGCGGAGAAGAGGAAGAAGACGAAGAAGACAAATCTCTTGACTAGTAGTTTTTTTTTATGTCATGTCTTATTTTTAATTAATGCACTTTTTATAACTAATGTCTTTTTTTTAATTAATGTATTTTTAATGCAATGTCTAATTTATTTTAATTAGTTGTATATTTTAATTAGAAAAAGAAAAATAGATGGTGGGGCCCAAATATAATGAAGAGAAGGGCTGCTGTTGGAATGAGTACGTTAGTTTAGTGTCAGTTGATGTGTCAGCTGACGTGACGCTAATATGGCAGAAACTGACGTTGGAGTGGTCTAAACGGAATTTTAAAACTAGCATTTACATTTACTCTTTTGTAAATTACATCTATGATCCCTCAACCTTTAGGCATGATTCGCATGAGGAATATCAATACAAATGCAAGAAAGTGAAGAAATTAACCATGGACCCAAAGTAACAGTGCGATGACAACATCAAATCATTGAAAGAATGCAATAAAATTTTGGCTGTTTTAATACAATGATATCCAATTCTATTAAAGGTGGTGTATGAGAAAAATGGAATGTAGACAGTAATACCTCTACCTCTGCCAGTAATAAAGAGATTGATTTTTAATAAACCTGTACCAGAAATATGCAATGGGAAAGAATGTGATTGTCATAATATTTTACAATATAATCGAAGACAAAAAGAATGAAATTAATTATTTAGTGGTCAAGAAGAAATAAAAAGTTATAAAATGGTGTTTGAAATAAAATAAAAGGCAAAAAATAGGGAAGAAGAAAAGGGATATGATATTATTCCTACATTTTCTTCTTACCTATATTTCTACCTATTTCATGTGTAATTCACTAATTTCCTTTCATAATATCATTTCTTGATTCTGACATTATCAAATTGATAGACATATAAATAGACACAAATGATAGGACTCAATACCATTTTTCCAAAGAAAAACAAATAACAATCCAATGTACAATTACACTTTTCACCATTCAATCACATCTTATACAACAAAGAATATGGGCAAATCCCTCCCTAAAACTTATAAATCTACAACTTAACCTGATCCTGGAAAACCCTAACCCTAACATACCAACAACCTATTTGCTCAAACAGTAATCAATGTTTCAAACACCTCATTTAAAAACAACCTATTTGTGCTTAAAACTTACTACTAATAATTTAATCTGAACTCTCACACGAGCTCCCAAGATTTGTCGACAAATCATGAACTAAAAGCCTGATTATGTTACACCCTGATGAAATCGATAATTCCACACATTCTTGCAAATCTGCATCACAAACTATAAGAACCCATTCATGATCATCATCAAGATACTTTATATCAAATGTAGCGACATCCAATTTCAACCTTTTTGCAACTTCTTTCAATGTAACAATACCCGAATTTGCACCCACACGAAACCTAATTATATCTTCTCTGTAACTCGCTTTTATTGTTATTGTTTTCGTTTCTGTTCGGGCTGTGAATGGTTGTACCTTTTCAGTGACCGGACAAAGATTTGTTAGATCGTGTGAGCTTCCCGCATCCTCGATTAACATTCCTCTCAACGGTTCTTCGGTTTGTAACTCGGTAGCGGGACTCGGTGCTTTGACTTCAGACGGTTGACTTTCTGTTATTCCGATACATTTCTGGTTATGAGAAACGGTTGAAATTATGATTTTATGAGAATTTGAATTTTGTTGAAATTACTACCTTGGCATGATCTGTGAGAATTTGGGCTCCCAGTGCTGGCTTCTCTGCTTCCAGATGTTTGATTGGTGGGACCCGGGTGGTCATATGGTTTGGACCCGTGGGCCATGATGGTGAGTCAGCACCACGAGGGAGTTGGTTGCTTGCTAAAGAAGGAATTGTGAATGTTCCTTCTGCACCGATTCAATGACCCGTTTTAGTTTTGTGAGTGAACGGTTGACTTTGTTGATCTTACGTGAAGGCCACCTTGAGATCCCATGTTGTCTACATATTCGTTTCATTGTAGTTGGGCAAACTGAAAAAATGCATATCAATAAAATACTCTCAAGACTTTGAAACACACCAATATTATCATTGTAATTAAGTTGTAGTAAACATCACTTGTATTAAGTAACCAAATATTATTTTTTGCTATGTCGCTCACTAAACTATCATATCTTTGCTATGACATAACACAAAACCATTGGTTGGTTACCTAAATTAGCAACCAAGTCATAGTTGGCTGCTATAACATACAATCAACCCTAATTATGTAAAAAAATTCAATTTATTATTAATTTAGCGAGTGACAAGATAATGAAAGGGAAAAAATTTGTATAAACATACCACCAAGATTCTTTGCAGCATCTTTAAGACTCCCTGCAAAATGTTGCTGAAGTACCTCCAAACTAATCGATTTCTCAGCTTTCCCCCGTTTTCTCTCCGATTTCTTAACATTCTCCAATTTCTCACAATTTCCATTCACCACACTTAACGGTCCACCGTTAGAAATAACAGATTCCGTTAACCGAAAAGACTGAAACCCCGAATCAATAACATCACCATCAACAGACGGCTTAATGATCTCAACCAATCGACCATCTTCCCCAATTTCTTCACCACAAGCAACTTTAAGACTCCTAAAATGTTGTTTCATTGAAGTCAACAACGACCCCAACATTTTTTGCTGATCGTTACAGTCAACCATATTAGGCGGAAGAAAAAACTCCAAAATATAATCATCATCACCCGTATGACTACTTCTCAAACAAATGGCAAACGACCCAACTAACCCAAACAAACGGGCATAATGAACCAACGGGTACTCCGTTTTCCCGAAATGGGTTATATTTTCACAAAAACACGAGCTTCGGGTGGCGAAAGCCCGCCCGGCTACACCTTGACCTTTTTGTAAATGATGTTCGGCACATGCTTCACGAAATCCCCACATGTGAGCATCAACAACGTAAAAGGCTACATCGGTTGTTGACATGCAAACTTGGCCCATACAACTGCCGTCAAAACTGCTGCAGCTTTTTTTGAAACCACCACCATAGGCTAACACACTTCGGTGTCTGCATGGGACCCACGTTTGGCCCAAACGGGAAATTATGGGTTTCACAAACGACGGCTATTACTTCCAAGATTTCAGCTAATGCGTGTTGTCGGCTTTCGTTGCATATCTGGGTTACATAGGTACGTGTTGAGAAAATTGTCAAGGAAAGAAAAGGAGAACAATTATAGAGTAAGTTACACAAATGGTCCTTCACCATATTACATATTTGGTCCTTTAGTTGCATATATTACACTGGTAGTCCTTATTTTTGAAACTATTGACACGTTCGGATTTTTTCCTTAACAGACGTTAACTTTTCTCGTCAAGTATGCTCACGGGTGATGTAAGAGGGGGTAATTATGTCATTTTCGCTTTCCCTTCACCAATTTAAAACCCATATAAACCCGTTTGTTAGACAGGAAACGTTAAGATCCGTTTAGGTAAAGGATCAAACGTGTCAATAGTTTCAGAAATAAGGTCTGCCAATGTAATTTATGAAACTAAATGACCAAATATGCAATATGGTAGTAACCTAAAGGACCATTTATGTAATTTACTCATAACTATATATTAAATATTATTTAATCTTACTGCTTGCCTGCCTGCGTATTCGGAGAATCCAATATGTTTGAGCTTTTCAAGTTTACTGCCTGCAATAACACTGAACCTTTATTATTTATTTCTCAAAATAAAAAATAAAAAGAAATAGGAGAACCAACCTCGAGTGCTTTACAAACTTTATCAACTTCAGGAGCATAATTGATCTTCTGTGAAGTCAAAATCAACTCAAGAACACCAACACACGATTGACCCGAAGGTTCAAACACGGGCAAAGCCAAAGTGCCCCGAACATTATAATTCAAAGCATGATTAAGCCGTTGATATTCTTTATCTGAATAGTATTGCACATTTGGGGTCCATTCGGGCAGTTTATGTCTAAAAACCCGACCGGGCAGCCCGAGTACTCCATCAGTATCACCATCAAGAGAAAACACGTACATTAAAGAAGCCATTCTGTATTGATGAAGCCCGGTACAATTCGGGTCAAGAACAAAGGGTTGACCCGACGTTGTGAGAACGGTTCGACCCTTGTTTTTAACGGGTGCCCAAACTTGAGCTAAAACGTGTTTTTCACCTAATTCTATGAAGTAACGAAGTGCCATTGTCATTCGTTCTTTGATTATACACGTTGTGTCTTGATATTCTGATTGATTAATTTCCAAAATCGGCATTGGTAGACGTTTTTTCGTATCGTTGTTTGATGGTTTTCGGGGTACTTGATCGTGGTTATTACAATCTACTACCAAAAACAACAAAATTAAAAGGTTACAAAGAAATATTAACTATTTTTTATGTCGAAATGGTTATTAGATTAAATTTTGATTTATTTTCAACTTGGGATTTATTTAAAACTGCGTTAACTATTTTTAAGCTCAACATGACTAATTAATTTAACTTAAAAAACATGAGTTACCCAATTCAGACTCAAAAGCCCCAAAAATAGGATAAAGAACGCCGTTATATCAATTATCAATACCACAAAAAGGTCAAAAGGGGTGACCCGACCCGAATCCATGTACCCAGCCTCCATTTTAACACTTCCGCTGCTTATTTGAAGCAGATTATTGTTTCCTTGATTTACGGACCAAAAGATTGATGAAATCTCTCAGCATCATCACAAATTTTCAGATGATTTTAATCTTATTATTACATTACATACAATCTTAAAACTTATTTAATAGCCAATAGTCTAAAAAACAGATTTTGAGCTAAAACAATATCATAAAATCACATATAAAACACACAAACTAACCTGAAAGATGCCGGTGAGCAGCTCCGGCACAGGTCAACGTCACATTTCCGGCGGGTTTATCGTCCCCGTCGTTAAGCTCATTATTATTATTGTCATCGGAAAACGCCCACAAAGGGGAGAACGACTGTTCCGTTGCCGATAAAATAAACGACGGCGAAGGGTCCGACGAGAAGATCTGATCGAAAGTCCAAGAACCATCAAGGTCAAGATCCATAGTCATCATGACCGGTGGTAAGTCGTCCGTTGCCGGCGGTCGTATAAAAATATTATTTGAGCGATTATGTTCGTCGATTTGGGGCATGGTTTTATCTCCGGCGAGTTTGCAGATGGAAACGGAGAGAAGGTAATGGACTTATGGTGGTGGTGATTCCAAAGAAGTGGAATCTAATAGTTGGAGTTCGCTACTTGCAATCTTACTGTACAATTACAATATTAAAAAGTGAAATTGTTAAAAGAATTGAAAGAAACAAAAATTGTTAAAATATTGGGAAGCCGTGATCCCACATCTCCATATCTGTTGGGTCCACACCAAGATCACAGCTCTGTTTTCTTGGAGCTCATGAATATAAATATGGTTTTGTTTAATTGTATTTTGATAATTTTTTGATAATTTGTTTAATTATTGAAAGAATTTGTCAAACTTGTACTTCAGGAGTACGTACATGCCTAATTTGCCAATCTCAATCCCGATTCCAAACCAAACCAGCCTATGGAGTTGTTTGATAGGAACAAAATCATCAAGTGATAATGATTCAACGGTGTAAATGATTAAGATGTTTTGTATAAAACTTGTTTTGAATATGAGAAACTTTTTTATAAGAATTCCGACTGATTCAGTGTATGTTGAAAAAATGATTTGGCTGTTTTTTTGATGTTTCATCCAGCATATACTTCATTCAGATGCGCTAAATAAACACATTGAATGCTGAATAGCATTCATCGCTGAATGATTCACCATCAAATTTTAAATGATTCCATTAAGGTATAAACAAACACTACATAAGTTATCATGTATCAAATTGTAAGCATAAAACTCATCAAACTCACATTATGGGTTACGCCAAATTACAGTCAAAGTTAGATAAACTCTTTGTAAGAATATTGCTGCATCTGTTTATAGGATTTTAATATAGATAACCATTGGAGAGCCCAAGAGATGCCTTTCAAAACAATGATATCGATTGTGAGGTTTATATATTGTGGGTGGATGCTTAGATCAACTATGTTATGTCACCTTTATATGTTGGATTTTGAATCGATTTCGCAGTATAAAGAGTTATTACTTTTTGCCATCGAATAGCTAGTGGTAGTTGGAGTTTACTTTTTACAAGTTGACGAAGGAACCTTTTTAATAATGAAATTATTTGCTGATTAATGTTGGGAAAAATTGATCTCAAAAATTCCCAACAAGAAATTATAATTAAATAAGAACATAAGAGTATACGTGGAAACTCCAAAACTAAAGAAAAATCCATTATAAGATAAATATTACAATCACAATCACATATAATAATCTCTTAATAGTTATAGTATATGTTGATTGAGACAATTTGAAACCAAGGTCTTGATCTTCTTTTTTATAGCTAAGGAGTTACTTCTTTTTTATTGTAATCCCTTAATACTCAATAATCAAAGATACGATTTTCATGTCCTATTTTGATATGTTGATGCGTTCGATTGTTCTCATTTTTTACTTCTGAAAATAAAACAAAGATAAAGCATTATATTAGTGCAACATCAGTTTTCAAAAATTAGATATGTAGGTCGAATATTATTGGCATATGGTGTAAGTTCTAAAAATATTACAAACTCCAGTCTCAGGATCCATATTTAGTATGTAAGGTAAGAGTCTGATTTTTTTTTTAAATATATATTCTTGTTACAAGGGCTCCTCTAGGGTGGCTGATCTTATGCTCCTAATGTATGCGACCTAATTATTATCGTTAACGTTTTCGAATTTCCCTCTGACCATCTGATAAATATTTACTAATGGGGGATTTAACCCGTGAGTTCCTGACCTACAAGAAGTCATTCTAAAACTCTTACAAAATTATGAAACGTAGATAAAGGACAAAACTTACAAAATGTTTGATGTAGATTTTGATTGTCTGGGTAGGGTTTGATGTATGGTTTTCACCCTCACTAGTCATTACCTCCCCTGCTAGTGATGAAACAACCAACCCCCACTTCTTTACTATTTCATTTTTGTCATCACACACATATATAGAGAAAGATAGATTCATATGACAAGTGTTCTTCCTGAAAAGACGGTTACATCATCACCTTTTACACTTTCGTAGTATTTTTTTATTATTATTACAACTTTTAAACTTCACAAATAAAAAATGAGAAATTGTATTACTAAATCCTTCTAGTTATATTCATATTAATCTGATTAATATAAGTGTTTAAATCAAATGATCATATTAATAAAAAGAATTATTAGATTTTATATGTCAATTATTTTATGGGTACGGAGATTTAATTGCGTAAAAAAAGTTGGCTTGTTGCCTTCACTGGAAAAAAAAAGTTCATTTTTGAAAGACTTTCTAGCTATAGAAAAAAAAATTATTGCGTAAAAAAAGTGTTTTGAATGTGTAAAACACGATATAATTAAGTTGTATTCGTGATGGCAACGGGATGATGGGACGTTTATATCCCTATGTTCAATCGTTGAAGTTGTATCTGGCAGACAACAAGGCTTTTAAGGGGTTGTAAAAAGTGAGAGCCAAACCAACACCACGCTACGATCAAACACCCCTCACCCCACCCTTAGTGATCTAGAGTAGGTTTATGCAAATTGGACTGAGAATCGATTAAAATCGCAGAAGTGAATCGGACCGAGCCGAGTTATATTACTTCGGTTCTCAGCTATAATTTTAATGCAAAATTAGTTCTCACTTCCATGTGGTTCAGTTATGTACAAAACGAAGAGAAAATGAAAAAAAGTAAAAGAAAGTTTCTCGGTTCTCGGTTTGGTTCGGTTCCTTTCGGTCTGGTTTGGTTCCGAGCGTCATCGGTTCGGTCATCGGTCCAGCCGAAACCATTTTCTCGGTTATCCATTATTTGGTCCAGTTCCATGTGATTCAGTTCGGTTCTTGGACCGTGCATATGCCTAATTCGAGGTCATCTTCCACCACAATCGAACTTTGTTGCTCTACCACCACTCGTAATGCCACCATCAACGCAGATCCTAATTAGACTGCCCATAATAGTTTGGTCACCACTTCTACATCAACGACACACTAGTTTTCTCTATCCAGACCAAACACATGACAAACTTTCTGCATCGCAACACTCGAACTTTCAAATTTGAACGTACGCATCACATGAGGCATGAACGGGGCAACAAGGGGTGAGATACACCATTACATGTATTCCTTAGTGTTTCATTTTGCTAATTAAACTGTAAATCATTTTAAAGGTTTAATTCAAACTCATAATGACTTAGATCTAATATAACTATTAAGTAACTCCTTTTACGTGATTTAGTTAAAACAACATTTCAAATATGTTGTGAAATTGCATATAATATGAACCGAAAAACTTGAAAACGTTTAAATCTCGAATGTGATGAGTGTGTTAGTGTATCTAGCTAGGTTTCATATTTTAATATGTTGATCAAAGATTTAAATGTGTTCTTGAATCTAAATTTGATCGTTGATTTAAGAAGTAGATGAAGTGATGAACAATCTTTTTGGGTAATGTTGTTAGTCATTGAAGATTAACACGTTTTTCTAGAAATGTGGATTTGAACATTAGGCTACTGAGTATGAGTCAATACTCTACTTCAAAAGTTTTGTTACATCAGATGTCACCTAAGTAAATCACACAACATTACTTTGCATGAAATACCCACCACATCATACAACACTCACTCACACACCACACTATTTGAAGGGTCCAACAAATACCCTAACCCATCTATGTTACCATGTTGTGTCATCTTGTGACCGTGGCCACAGAGCATCACACCACATGGACCACATGTGCGGGGAGGGGGTCCCTCTCCACCACACCGTAAAAGCCCTCCATCTTATCACCACATCACGCCAATATTGGCTCATACTGAGTAGACTTATCCCAAACTAGAACGAAATATAATTATATCTCATGAGAGACAGATTTTCGTAACTTCTAACAAACCCCATGATTAAAAGATGTAACTCACTTTATATTTTATTACATAGTTTACAATTTAAAAATTGAATTTTGATCATAATATTCATAATCATAATCAGGTCATATCCTTATTCTTTGACCCTTTGCTAATTATGTAACATAAATTTTTATGTACTTTATTTGCATTCTAAATTACATGTTTTATATGATATATATCGGACCAAAATAGAAATTTCGAGTGACGATAAACTCGACATCGGGTTTCTTATCTTATTTGAGATTCTTGTAGCACCACACAAGACCAACCCACTTGTTGTGTGGTCGTATATATCAAGGAAATGTGTACCACTTGCCCTACCAATGTGATGCCAATGTTCTCTTATTTATTAATTGATTACGTACAAATTTTAAATTCCATTCATTTTTTGGATTTAAATAATGTTCCTTTTTCCAATATAAAATGTCAAATGGAATAAGAATCATAGTCCAATTGTGCCAACATTGTGGATGCATGAGTTTATTTTTTTTTAAATGTCAAATGTCTAACCATATTAAAATCTAGATATAGTATGAACATATAAAACATATAACATAAATATTTGAACTTTAAAAGGTAAAAAAAAATACTTGTATTTATGTGGCGTTCAAAATGTTTCTGAAGAAATTATTTGTCACGAATATTAATCTTCTTGACTTAATAAACAAAAGTTTCTAGTAGAATTTATGGATATTGTAGTAGCAAGTAGGTTGTTTAAAAATATCCAGCATCGGCACATCCTAAGAAAATATCTGAAATCCGATTTGAAATTATCCGAAAACTCAGATATCCAGAATTTCAGATTTTGATTAAATTCGGATATCAAATCACTTAAATTTCGGATACGAATTTAGATAAAAATGAGCAACACCGGCAATGCTAAATAACAATTTGGGTTTATATCATATTTTTTATTATCTGAGATCAGGTTTTCTAACTAAAGGGTTGTTTGGGATTGTGATTTTTAAAATTTAATTTAGCTGTTTTTTTAATGTAATAAGTATATGTTAGTGTTTAAATGAAAAATAAAATAGAAAGTCTTTATTTAATAAAGTTTACCTATACAATATTTTATAAGTTAATGTATTTGGTGCTTATTTTTAAAATATATCTTTACTATATTATAAAGAGTTTATCATTTCTATAATTAGCAAGGCTGAAAATTCAGCCAACACACTTACCATTTTTGTCATTTTGTGCTTTTAAAAAATATTTGCGTCTGGCGAGACTCGAACACGGAACGTCTTGGTTATCACTAACGACAATGACCAGCTGAACAACCTGGACGGATGCTTGCTTTCTCCATTTTTATAACTTTATATCCTTTACACGAACGTGGCAACATTAATTCACTTGCCCAGGCATGCGAGTTTCTTCTTGGAAATTTCAAAAGTTGTTGGGAAGTGGAAGGACGCTTGGGAAACCGACTACACTAGTTGTTGGGAAGTGAAACGTTGCTTGGAAACCCTACTACACACCTGATGCACCATTCAAACTTTAATCTTCGTTTGATTTGGCAAAATTCAAAATCCTAGACGCCCAAATCATCGGCCTTCCTCTTCCTACTCATCGCGATATCCTCCTCCCGTCATTACCAAATTGTCATGTGGAACTGGTAAGTATTCTCCATCCACTTTTTTGATGTCAAGTTGTCAACTACTTTTATGTTAATCATGATTATAATTGATTCAGAAATAATGAAAATTATCAGTTGAGAAGAATCACGTTTTGTATAGTCGTTTGTTTCCATAGCCATCTCGGCTATCCAAAGAACACTCGCCGTTTGCCAAATTCTTGCTACGAGTCACCATTGCTGGAACCATTCTCCCGCCATATATATCACCGAGTACGAATTATTATTATTCTCTATTTCTTCTTATAGTTTTTTTGAAACTTTTAACTACATAGATCAAAAGTACAGCACCGGGAAAGCATATGTACGAGATTATAAAACATCGTGTATGGAGAATTTTGGTGGTGTGCAAATTATCTCCCTCTAAAAAAATGGTCCGTATTATGCTAAGAACCCTTTTTGTTTGATTTTGATCCATGGGAGTACATATAAAGTGATATTTTTTGTATGATGGTCATATTGATTTTTGGATTTCTTTGATTGTGTTTTAGGCTAAAGAGTTCATTAGTTGTATTGGTGGGGATTTATATTTTGTTCCGGCGGTGAATGCAAATTGCTTTTTCTGTTTAGGTTTATATGTCTTTATGGGGATTTTTATTATATTACTAATATTTGTTTAGGTTGGTATTTTGAATTGGTACCATCATTATTGTTTATGAAAACGAATCTGAGGAATAATGTATTTTTTGTTTTGTTTTGAAAGCTCGCATCACTTTATTTAGAGAAGAATATGTACAAGTGGAAAATGAAATGGTTAAGCAACCCGGTATTGCAAGAATCTAATTTTGTCATTTTTTAAACCAGAAGACCATTGATATTTTGGTTATATATGTTTCTTTATTTCTATGCGGACACTCACCAATGTACAATGCAAAGAACATGAATTTAATCTTGAGTCAAAAGTAGTTGAAATGGCTTTTAGCTGTGATGATATAACAGTTGGAAATTGGTTGATTTATTATGGTTCAGATCAAAACAAACAATTAAATCAGCAATCTATTATTGTTTTGATGTTGAGTGTGATACACAATATTCATTTTTTATAATCTGTTATTGACATTAACAAATTTGGTTGGAAAAATTTTGCATTCTTGATGAAGATTGTTTCTCACAGTTATTAATTAAGTTCTTTAATGTGGAATTATTAATTTATGAAATTGAAATTTATTTATTTCTGTTAAAATTTTTATTTTTTTAGGAAGAAGATGAGGACTGAAATGCATTGTTGTAAAGTTGGCCTAAAGTTTCTAAATGCTTTATAGAGATTTTTTAAAGATTAGGTCAATTTACATGTAACATACTTTTCATTCGACTTGTTTGTCCCGTTTCCCACCACTCTTTTCGAAATATATTTATCTGGTACCCGCCGCCGCATTACGCGGGTACCAGCTAGTGTTTGTTAATTTACTTAATTATGCCTATGAGTTCACCTAAGGTGCTCATGATTGTATATGACTAAAAATATCATATATTTTTTTTATATTTTCTTATTACCAGGATTCTATTTTCCATATATCATTTCTTATTACCGCCCTTGTATTTTTAAATTCGATAAAGTAACCCATTATTGAATTTCTTTTAACAGCATAAAACGCATCAAATTACTTTTAAAAGAAATGATATTTTTTCTTATATTTTCTTCTTATCTATATGTCTATTCACCCTAAACTTAACATGTGTTATTCATTAATTCTCTTTTTACATATCATCTTTTGATTTTGACACTTGTCATGATTAAAATGGATAGAAATATGATAGTAAGAAATATCATTACTCTACTTTTAAATCTGCACATTTTAGTGTTTTATCCGTATTAAGATTTAAACTTATGATCACATTCCAATCTTGAATACCTTTCAACACCTTATATCTTTAGACTACAAATCATTGATAACCCTTATTTAAATAGGAGGTTATTTTTACACCACGTTTTTCAACATATACACCATAATAATTATTTTATATGTTTGTGTAGTTTGCAGTATTATTTGTACAATATGGTACATACATTAAAAAATATGGTGTACAAATTAATTCCCTTATTAAATGTATAAACACGAGAATCATGTGCGCGTACTTCGACAGTTTTCCAAATATACACATCGTATTTATAAATCTAATATATTCATAGCATAACATTTTATTAAAAAAATAAATTTTATTAAAAAAGATAAACATTATTCATTTCTCAACGCTGTTTTCGGACATTGTTAGGGAAAAATAACGCAGCCAACTTTATTTTTTAGTTTTTTTTTTTTTAATTTTGTTTTTAAAAAAAAAAAGTTTTGATAATGATAATCTTAGGTCTGTTATAAGACATGTATAAAATACTTGCACATTCATCGTTAACTGACTCCTGTATTTTAGGAACTACTTTCCCATAAATTAATGTACAACTTTTTATGCACTTAAAGGGCTGTCATTAATCCCTAAAAAAAATTAGTGATCAATATTTCAAAAAAATAAATAAAAAAGTAGCTATTTTATGATTTTTTTTTTTTATTTTAATACGCTACCTTCATTTCTTATATATATCAACACCTAAGCACAAACCAAATCACAAATTAATCCGTTTTATTTTTTTATTCTTCAAAAAGCTTTTTATATAAACAAAATTTTAAACACAAACCATAACACAATTCAACACTACATTTTAAATTCATGGCTCATCCAAATGACAACGGTTTGAACAAATTGGTCCAATATGTTACTAGGAGAATACCATGGAATGTTTATTGTGCCCTGTTTGTCGTGATGGTGTAGAAACATTGGAACATGTATTTTTTTCTTGTGCCAATGCAAGAATTATTTGGAAGGAAGTGTGTAAGTGGTGCAATGTGGAGATTTTTGTTGGAAGCTCAATTCAAGAGTGGTTTGTGATGTGTGATTCAGCGCCGAGAAGAGGAGATTATGGTGTCAAGATGAAGGTTATTGGCATGGCATGTTGTTGGTGGATTTGGCGTTTTAGAAATTCTTGTGTTTATGATTATGGGATTATTAAAAAACGAGATATTATTGATTTTATTATGTTATTTTCTTTTAATTTGTTAACTCATAGAAATCAATGTAAGATTTCTTGGGTTGATTGGTTACGGTGTCCTTTGTAATGTGTTAAACATAGAGTATTGAAGAAAAAGGGAAATAATATCCCACCGATTTGCCAGCTCCTCCAACGGCTCCTTCTATGTTTGTAGCCACAATTATAGGAATTATCATCAATGTATTTCCATGTAGAATCCATAGCCTTGTCCTTATATACTAATCAAAGTCTGTACTGTTAATATACGAATACAATATACAAAACAATTCTCTTAGTTTTCACTTGTTATCATGGTATCAGAGCAGTGTTAAGCTCATCATTTACCGATTCTTTCAGCTAGCATAACCGATCAAACCCTTCGAGCCCAGCCATGTCTGCAGACGGCGACTCAAATGCAAGTTTGTCATTGCAAATCATCAATCTACTCAAAAACAACATCAATTCTCAAAATCAAAATCTCAAAATCAAAATCGCCTCGGGACTTACCGTCGCAGCCACTGAATCAGAAGGGGCGGGACTCGCCACTCGTGGTTATCGCCTGCCGGAAGGAAGGACAAACAATTCGATAATCAGAGAGGACAAATCGCACCTTAAGTGTGAAAAGTGTGGCATGAGTAGACACACAAAGGAGCACTGCTTTCAACTCGTCGGGTATCCCGATTGGTGGAACGAAGGCCACAAAAAGGGCACCAAGAACCTCACATCGGAGAAAGGGAAAAGCGACAGAAACCACAACGACCGGAAAACCGCCTGTGATTCCGGATTTGGGGGTGTCGTCGCAGCAGCCATCAACGATGGCGACGAAGGTTTTACGATCGAGACAGGTACATGGGTTGAGAGGATAATAAACTCTCAAACCCCCCCCCCCCCCCCCCCTTCCCTTATTCTTTTGTCAATTTTCAAGAACCTACCAAACATTTATCAAATTTCAGTAAGGCCCCCAACGATATTTTAAATGAAAAATGTGATCCCATAAAACTTACACTTAACGAGGAAAAATTAGAATCCATCGTTTTTGATGGGGACCCACCTGATAAATTAAATTTGTCATTTAAAGGAAATGTTTTGTCTAATAAAAAATTGTCATTTACTTCATTTCTTAATAAAAGCCTTAAAAATTGTAGAAAGGGAAATAACAAAAAGGGTTGGGTAAATATGGCTCAACATAATCAAAAGGAAGGATTATGGATCTTTGATTGTGGGGCCACGGACACCATGACCCACGATTTGTCTGACTTTACGTCAACAAATAAACCAACAAAAGCATATATTAAAACTGCAAATGGGGAAAAATTACATGTTAAGACGGGGGGGAGTATTGAGATATCTCCAACACTTAAACTTACCAGATGTCTTTATATCCCCGATCTGTCACATAAACTTTTATCCATTAGCCACGTGACAAAAGAATTGAATTGTACAGTCCTTATGCAACCCACATTTTGTATATTACAAGATATCAGGACGGGAGCGATAATTGGGCGTGGCACTGAAAAAGATGGACTATTTATGTGGATGAAGTAACTCAAACTGGGAGTGCAATGTTATCTCACGGCACAACAGAAAGAGAAGCATGGTTATGGCACAGAAGACTAGGTCACCCTTCCACCAACTATTTACACACTTTATTTCCTAAACTTTTTCCTTTAAATTATAAATCGCATTGTGAAACGTGTGTGTTTGCCAAAAGTCATCGAAAAACTTTTAAACCTAATAACACCAGAGTTGACCTAACTTTTACATTGATCCATTCAGACGTATGGGGTCCCGCACCAATTAATGGGGGACAAAATTTTCGTTTTTTTGTTATGTTTGTGGATGATTGTACTCGTATGACATGGGTATACTTGTTAAAAAATAAAAACGAAGTTTTTGAAAAATGTACTATTTTTTACAATATCATCCAAACTCAATTTCAAAAATCCATCCAAATTCTTAGGTCGGATAACGGCGGAGAATTTATTAACTCAGATATGAAACTTTTTTTTCAACAAAAAGGGATAGATAATTCATCAAACCTCGTGTCCCCATACCCCTGAACAAAATGGTGTCGCGGAACGTAAAAACCGTATCCTATTAGAAATAACCCGGGCACTCTTAATAGAATCCAAAACTCCTTAATCCTTTTGGCCAGAAGCCCTCGCCACCGCAGCATACCTCATAAACCGCCTTCCTACCCACATTTTAAAATTCAAAACCCCTCTTCAAGTCCTTACTGAATATACAAAACCACCCTCCAATCTCACTTTAGAACCTCGCATCTTTGGTTGTACAGTGTTTGTATATATACCAAAATCCACTAGGTCCAAACTTGACCCATGTGCAGAAAAGTGTGTCTTTGTTGGGTATGGAATAAACCAAAAAGGATACAAATGCTATAATCCGAAAACCCGAAGGCTATTTACCACAATGAACTGTGATTTTCTCGAAACAGAATATTACTACACATCCAACTTCAGTAGTCAGGGGGAGAATGTGAATCATGAAAATCATGAGACTGACACACTGAGTTGGCTTGAGACAATAGACAGAACAACATATGATCACCAAAGTCACGATACATCCTCAACAGAAACTCCTCAAGAAACTGAAGACAGTACCCCCCAAGAATCTGCTCCTGAACTGATACCCGAGGTAAGTGAGACTAACGATATGCCAGTAGAAATAAATTCACAGGAATCAACTCATGAAGATACGGAAGAGGTTATCAATAACACCGAAGAAGAGGAACCTCCACAATATACTTTACCTCCGAGATCAAACAGAGGAGTTCCACCTAACAGGTATTCACCAGAAAAGGAGACAAAGAAGTGTAGGTATCCAATGGCAAATATGGCCAAAGGTAACCTATCTGAAAACGCCAAAGCTTTTTCCGTAGCCCTATGTTCCGAAGAAATTCCTACAAATGTAGAACAAGCCCTAAAATCCAAACACTGGAAAAATGTGATGGAAGAAGAAATGAAAGCCCTAGAAAAGAACAAAACTTGGAATAAATGTATCCTACCACCAGGAAAGAAAACTGTTGGGTGTCGATGGGTATTTACAATCAAATATAAACCAGATGGAACTATCGAAAGACACAAAGCAAGATTAGTGGCAAAAGGCTATACACAAACATATGGTATTGATTACTCAGAAACCTTCTCTCCTATAGCAAAAATCAATACCATCAGATTTCTCTGCTCCTTAGCTGCAAATCAAGGATGGCCCCTACACCAATTTGATGTAAAGAATGCTTTCCTTCACGGAGAACTACAAGAAGAAGTGTACATGGAAGCTCCACATGGTTTCACAACCAACTTTAAACAAAGGAAAGTATGCCGTCTTAAAAAATCTCTTTATGGTTTAAAACAATCTCCTAGAGCTTGGTTTGGTAGATTCACCATAGCTATGAAAAGCTATGGTTTCAAACAAACCAACTCTGATCATACTTCATTTTTAAAAAGAAGAGGAAAATTGATAACATGTCTAGTAATTTATGTTGACGATATGATTATTACAGGCAATGATGATGGAGAAATAGCAAAACTCAAAAGAAACTTATTCTCAGAGTTTGAGATGAAGGATCTAGGAAATCTCAAATACTTTCTAGGAATTGAAGTTCTAAGGTCAAAACAGGGAATCTTCATGCATCAGAAAAAATATGTTCTTGACTTATTAGCAGAAGCCGGTATGATTGATTGCAAGCCAGCTGAAACTCCAATGATCGTGAATCAAAAACTCTTAAATGAAGAAAAAGAAGACCTTGTCGATAGAATGAGATACCAACGAATGGTAGGAAAACTGATATACCTTTCACATACTTGTCCAGATATCGCATATGTCGTTGGTGTTGTAAGCCAATTTATGCACAAACCACAAAAACCTCATATGGAAGCAGTCATGAGGATATTAAAATATCTCAATGGAACGGTGGGGCTTGGAATCATATTTAAACCCAACGGGCATCTAGAGACTCAATTATTCATTGATGCTGATTGGGCAGGAGATAAAAATAACAGAAGATCAACTGCAGGATACTTCACCCTAGTTGGCGGGAATCTTGTAACCTGGCGAAGCAAGAAACAAAAGGTGGTAGCCCTATCCAGTGCAGAGGCAGAATTTAGAGGTATCGCAAGGGGAATAACTGAAATCTTGTTGGTGAGACACCTACTAACCGAAATCGGGTATCCTCCTCAAAAATCGAGTAAAGTATTTAGTGACAATGAGGCTGCAATTCAAATCTGGGAGAACCCAGTACAACATGACCGTACAAAACATGTAGAAGTTGATCGTCATTTTATCAAGGAAAAACTAGAAGCTAAAATCATTACTCTTCCATTTGTATGGTCTGAAGATCAACTAGCTGATATCTTGACAAAAGCAGTTAACGGGAAATCCTTAAATGAAGTTCTAGACAAGTTGAATTTCGGTGATCCCACTATTCAACTTGAGGGGGAGTGTTAAACAGAGAGTATTGAAGAAAAAGGGAAATAATATCCCACCGATTTGCCAGCTCCTCCAACGGCTCCTTCTATGTTTGTAGCCACAATTATAGGAATTATCATCAATGTATTTCCATGTAGAATCCATAGCCTTGTCCTTATATACTAATCAAAGTCTGTAATGTTAATATACGAATACAATATACAAAACAATTCTCTTAGTTTTCACTTGTTATCATAATGTTTGTGAGTCTAGTGTTTCGCTAGATTCGAGTTTTATATAAATTTGTGAAGGTCTTCGGGAGGGTGATGGCATTGCCGAAGCTTGATTCGTTGCCTTCATTTTTTGCTGTTTAAAAAAAGAAAAAAAACGAGAATACCATGGAATGAGAATAACGAATTATGCTTAGCAAAAGTTGTTACTAGGGTCAACAAAGATACATATCCGATGAATCATTTATGGACCAAGTTTCATGATCATTACAATTCTTCCATTATTGTTAAATTAGTTGTACATATATAGAAACTTTATCTATATAACAATGCTTTTTTATGTTTTATTCTCTTGTACAAATAAACAAATAGTTAGAAAGACCAGGTATAACTAAAACATAAAATCAGAGTAGACCAATTTATTAAATGAAGTAAAGAAAGATATAATATGTATGCAGAGTTGCGTTAAGGGAAGTGCACAAAAATTATAAAGTCCCAAGGGACAACCCACATCCATCGAATCAAACCTAATCAATGATCAAAATTATTCCAAAAATTATACAAGGAGGGGTATTATTGTCACTTGAAAACTCCTGAAACAGCCTTCGTCGAATCACCTCTCAGACATTCACAAACAATTCATCATGATTAATTGAGCTTTCCTTTCACTTCCTCTCTCTAGCGATCGGAATCACAAATAATAGAGATTTCCGGTGATTTCTAAGGCAACAATTCATGGAATCGACTGCAGCAATTTAATCACAAACATCGAATCACGTTTTTCTCGAATTCGAGCCCCAATCAAATTCGCGATTGAATAAAATCGCCATAATCAAGCGCAGAAATTAGTCACGAAATCGAAATATCTGACGTTATCAATGAATCTGGATCCAAAATCTGTTAATAAAAATGACGATGATAATCAATCGATGATTCAGGTACGTAAGATGTATAATTGAATGCTCTCAGGTGAGTATTATAAGCGAATCACATGTGTTTGTTTTTTCATAGAACAGGGGGGTTTACTAGATAACAAATCGCAAGTGATTTGCTTACGAATCACAAGTGATTTTCTTACGAATCACATGCGGTTGCAAGTTGTGCGTTAATGGAATGCGCTCAGGTGAGATCGATAAGCGAGTCACATGTGTTTTTTTTCGTAAAAGAGGAGTTTACTAGATAACAAATCACAAGTGATTTGTTTGCGAATCACATGTGGTTGCAAGCTGTGCGTTAATTGAATGCGCTCAGGTGAGATCGATAAGTGAATCACATGTGATTTTTTTTTTGTGTTTGTGTAAAACATGGTAGTTTACTAGATAAAAATTACAAGTGATTCGCTTACGAATCACATGTGATTGTAAGCTTTGCGTAAATTGATTGCGCTCGGCTGAATTTGATAAGCGAATCACATGTGATTTTTTGCGTAAAACAGAGTAGTTTATTAAATATAAAATCACAAGTGACTCGCTTACGAAAATCACATGTGATTACAAGCTGTGCATTATTTGACTTCAATCAGGTGAGATTACTAAGCAGATCATATGTGATTTTTTGTGTAAAACTGGAGAGTTTATTAAATAACAAATCACAAGTGATTCTAAATAACATTATAGAAACACATGTGAATATATATTCTGGTTGATTATGTCAATATGCAGCTTTTGATGTGAATGTCACTCCTGAACCGGTTAAATCATTGTACATGGATACATCGGGAGAATCTATATTTTATATTCCAATTGTCGATGAGGGACTACTACCAATTATGTAGTTTGGTCAATGATCTTGTTTGCATGGATATTCATCTCATGGGTTAATATTTTAGATGCAAAGCCCATCATGAGCTTCCAAAGCATGATGTTATGTTTGTTAAAGTCTGTAGGCATCTCGGACTCCCATAAATGACCAGGTTGACCAATATATGAATCTATGTGAAACATTAGAAACACACCACAGTCTACATAGTTTTTGTTCGAATACCACGACATCTTCATTAGCGTCAGATTTAACTTTGAAACGAAAGCTTAAGCTCGATGTTTCTTAACCATTAAATGTTCTGAAAAACGATGTTGCTGCATATAAAAGTTTTATAAAAAATATCAAAACATAATACTTTTAGGGAAAATAATATAAAGATTGATATGAAAATTACCACAACATCACAAATGATTTTGTATTTTCCAATAAAATTTCCATAAATTCTATTGTCAATAATGTGGAATAAAGGAACAGTTCGTATGTCAAAAACCAACAAATAGAAGTGCTCGACATTAATTATCGGAAAGAAAACTTGTAGTACATTTAAATTTAAGATGTTATAGTTAATATAATCACATGTGATTTGTTATATAAATAGACTACCATGTTTTATGAAAAAACTCTTAACTCTGTTTTGTATAAGAATCACATGTGATTTAAAAAAACAGTTGAACATATTTACTACGAATCACATGTGAACACACAACAAATCACATGTGTTTTACTCAAAATAGTGGTTTTCAAAATACATAGAAGCATATTTACTACGAAAAACATGTGAACACAGTATGAAACACATGTGATTGTAAGCTATGCCTTATTTGAATATGATTAGGTGAGGATTGTGATAACAATCACATTTGAATGTACACAAATCACATAACTACAAACAACTTAAAATAAATAACAATAACACATGATTTAAAAAACAACGGAACATATTTACTACGAACCACATGTGAACATACAACGAATCACATGTGTTTTACTAAAACAGTGGTCTTCATAATACAGAGAAGCATATTTACTACGAATCACATGTGAACACAGTATGAAACACATGTGATTTACTAATTAAAAACACTAATAAGATGAAAGCACTTTAAATTTACTTGTAAACTATGAATCACATGTGATTTACTAAAAAAAAATACAGAACAACAAATCAAAAAGCAACAAATCAAAAAACAACATATGAAATCGACCGATTATCAAATACAGACCCTAAAAAAGTTCGAAATATAAAAAAATAAGTAAATGAACAACTACTTTTGCATATACAATAAAAAAGTTAATATTAACAACAAATACATGATGAAACTTACAGAGATTTTCATCAAATGAGTTATTCGAAGAAGAAGATGTAGATTCCGCGATTGAAAGTGGATACAGAGAAATATAAAGAAATACGATGTTGAATGAGTGAAGAACACACGATTTTAGTAAAAATCCAGTAGATATCGCCGAAATCTAGAGAAAAATTTGAGGGTTTTTGATTGTGTGAGGTGCGAGAGAGAAAGATTGGGGAGGAACTAGAAGGAACGAGAGAGAGATAGAGGGTGAACTATGGTGAGTGATTCAGAAGGTCCTTTCAAGCCAAATGACTATTATACCCCTCCGTCTCAAAAACTCTTTAAATTTCAAATACAATCTGGACCATTGATCTTCTTGATCCAATGGTCTATGATTGTCCCTTGAGACTTTATAATATAGTTGGACCTACTTGAACAAACCACTATATATGCAATAAGACTTGGGAAAAAGCCACTGAGATACTTCACATGGTCGTGTACATCTAAATTAAAGACGAACTGTATCTGTGTCAGCGTGTTGATGGTTTCGTATATCACAGTCCTAACCAACCCATATGATATATCATTTCGAAAAGCTCAATTCTAAACCAACTCATTTAGTCAAAAGAGTTATCTAAGAGAAATACGATAACTTCAGAATTGCATGTTAATTCACATATTTTAAAATTTATTCATAATACATTCTTAAAGAATATTCAAATGATTTTTCTAATATGTGTCCCCTAACACATGTTTAGATGTATTAATTAATTTAAAGCTTAAATAACAACCTTAAAATGCATTTAATACATCTCCTAAATATATACAAGAGTAAATTACAGTATTTGTCCTTGTGGTTTGCCCGATTCTGCGTTTTTGTCCCTGTACTTTTTTTCTATTTTTTTGTCCCTTAGGTATGCAAAATTCCATTTTTTTGTCCTTCCATCAATTTTCTGCCGTTAACTTACCGCACATGCCAAACATGTGAGGGTATTCCTGTCCTTTAACCGATTTAGTTGTACCATCCGCATTAAATATTGTACTTTCAAAATTTCTTTCTTCTCTAAATCATCACCAAGAACACCATCACCAAGAACACAACTCTTCATCCACATGAACACCCAAATAAACCTCAATCAAAACCTAAATTACAAATCAAAATCAAAAATCAAAAATCAAAAAAAAAAAAAAAAAAAAACATATCAAAATGTGGATTCAATCATGATCGTCCACATGAACACGCATGTGGATTCAATCACGATCGTTACCTTTGGATTCAATCATCTTCGTCTACTTTAATTCACTCATCTTTTATGCTTTTCTTTTTTTAAATCTACACATCATCGTCATCATCATCATCATCTTTTCATATTTTTAAATCTGCAATCATCATCATCATCATCATCATCATCAACAACATTTAGCACATAGAAAAATCACCTTCACTACTTTATTGTAGCAGAGCACAACACCACCCCTCCATCGGCGAAATTTGTTAGATCTGAAACCCTAGCCGCCATGAGCATCAACCTTCATTGCCTCTTCACCTCTGCAAATCTGAGATCTGATTTTTGAGATCCAAGATCTGTGTTCTTCAAGATCTATGAAGATTTGCAAACCCTAAATTCCAAGTTTCAAAATTCTGGGCTCATAATTAACCCACCAAAATTAAAAGAAGAAGACAAAGAATATTAAGATCAAGATCATGGTGGTGTTGAATTGCAAAGAAGAGAGAGATTGAAAAAACGAGTTATTGTTTGATTAAGGGAAAAGAGAGAAGATGGAGAGATGTTGGTTGTGTTCAATTGCAGAGAAGAAGAGAAGAGAGAGATTGAGGAAAGAGAGGGAATTATTTAAAGTTAAAAGAAAAGAGTAAAGAAAATATAAAAGGACAAAAATACCCCTATGTTTTTGGCATTTGACGTTAGTTAACGGCAGAAAATTGACGGAAGGACAAAAAAACGGAATTTTGCATACCTCAGGGACAAAAAAACATAAAAAAAAGTCCAGGGACAAAAACGCAGAATCAGGCAAACCACATAGACAAAAACTATAATTTACTCTATATAAAATACGAAGTTCATTAATGTGTAATAAGAATTTATTAGAAACTTAATACATTTAAATATGTGTCTAGAAGCACATGTTAGAAAAACCCATATGACAAAAAAAAATTAATCCATATGTTAATTCACTTCATTTTAGTACTAGTAGATATAGTAACATTTATCTACGAACGGAATATTAACATTTTTTGTATATATTATGTCATACTATATATATAAGTAATAGAGTTGTGTTCTAGGTTGTCCAAAAGTTTTGTATAGTTTCAAGGGTAGATCTTAGCCATTGGATCGAAATGGTCAAGATCAAATCCCCTAGCCACTGACACCTCCGGTCACCGCCGACTAGGGCTGTTGGTTGGGTAAAATTTTCGGGTTTCGGGTAGTTCGGGTCGGGTAGTTCGGGTCGGGTAGTTCGGGTTTTTTCATATATAACAAATACCCAATACCCGAACCAAATTAATTTCGGGTATTTGGATATAGGTAGTTTGGGTAATAGGTCAGGTACGGATATATCCAATAATACCGGAAAGACATCTTCAATCAATCTTTATATACAAAAGGAGTTTCAATCCTCATTTAAGCCTCATAAACTTCCACAAGGTTCTAGAAAAAATATATATATACAAATTTACAAAAACTTTCGTCAACAACACAACTTGATAAAGGAAACGATATACTTCCTCTGATTCAAAATAAGTGATACACTTTCCTTTTTGGGTGATTCAAAATAAGTGATATACTTTGAAAAGTTTCCTTATTTGGCAAAAAAATAGGACTCACACCCACTAAATATCTACTTTAACAAAGTGAAATGACCCTTTTATCCTTACTTTTTACTTTTAAACATTATTAACCTTACTTTATTCAAAAGGTGTGGGACCCATTACTCACTAACCATCCAATTAATCTAATTTAACCATTATTATAATTATTTTGCCTCAAAAACCGTGAAACTCCAAGTGTATCACTTATTTTGAATCGGAGGAAGTAAATTTTTTAATAACAAATCAATTATTATGAAAACCAAAGCTTTGATGAATTTTTTTTTACTAGGAACTGGAACACGTGAATAAGAATTGGTGACTAATTTGAAGTATGTATAATTTCAAAATTGGTAGCAATGATATTAAAATAAGAAAATCACGATTGATTTATATGTTTGATTCTCTCTTTCAGATTCCAAATAACAATATCATATTACCAAAATTAATGATTTACCTTCCAAAAAAATCTCTTCTAAAAAAATTTGGGTATTCGGGTATACCCGCTGATATTGACATATTTATACATATATTTATATGCCAATATACCTGTTTTTGTATGTGTTTATAAATTAGAATACGATGTTATCACTCAAAATATGGTTCCTATTGTATTTTTCAGGCTATAGAAGAAAAAGTGACAAAAACGAGTAAAAACGACACAAGAAATGAAAATCTGCAGAAATTCAAGAGATAGCGCCGCTATCTATGCCGCTATCTATATCGCCATTTTCCTTCAAGACGCGATTTCTGGTCTCTGTTTACCATCAAAAAGACGAGATAGCGCCGCTATCTAGAAGATAGCGACGCGATTTAACGCGGGATTCACTTTAGCGATGCGATTTCTTGAATAGCGACGCGATTTCCAGCGGACTGACACATATTTAAGCGAGATTGCAGATTTGGATTCAGAACTTTTAGCCTAATCTCTTGTGCAGCCGAAAAATACCCTAGGGGTATCATTGTGGACGAATTTTGGAGGTTTCAAGCATCAAGATCTTCAATTCCCTTCACATCATTGGTTCTAAATTCATTAGTATCTTTATTATGTTGGTTTTGTTAGACTTTTACGTTTGTTTTGTGATTCTTAGCATGTCTATGTGCTAATTATCTAATATTCGCTATGATTAGATGTAATCTAGGATTTAGGTTTGGTATTTTTAGGATTTTTATATTGGCTTTGAACACTTGTTTTTATATCAAAGAACCTTTTGATTTATTCTTGAATTTTGATTGTTTGAACTGTTGATTATTGATTTATTTTGTTGAGTGACCACTAGCAAGTGTAATTGATAATTACTTCAGCTTTTCATCCCGGTGACGTAGTTGGCAATCCACTAAACTTAGGGATTCGAGTTTAAACATCGATAACTTAGATAAAAATTAGAAGTCTGATCTCAGTAATGACCAAATTCTAGATTAGAAGGCGACGGAAATCCGAACCTAGATATAATTAACAAGCCGAAGTGTGACCATAGTACATTCCTTAGGAAATATTTCTATAGCCATTGTAGGAAGCTAGAGACTACTGCTTACCTAACTTCTAGAATACTAATTAAATCGGGACTTAACGAAACAAACCTAGACCTAGATGGAATCGATCATAGTGAATATTCCCTCTCAAATTTGAACACAGTTTTACTACTTGTCAGTTTATTTTAGTTGTCAAAAGCATAAAAGTTATTTTTAATTAAATTCAGTTAGTTAGTTTAAGTAAAACCAAAAACCCCTACTTTATGCATTCACTTAGATTAAATTATTAGTATTAATTTATTTAGTCAGCATCACTGTTCCCTGTGGAGACGAATATACCCGACGTACTTACCTGAACTATATTACTCACGATTAAGTCATATTTGCCTAAGAGTGTGGTAATCTAGATAAGGCGTAGGTTATTATTTTATAACTAGTTTTATCACATCAAGTTTTTGGCGCCGCTGCCGGGGATCGAACCCGGGTCACCCGCGTGACAGGCGGGAATACTTACCACTATACTACAACGACACAAGAACTAATCTTTTAATCGATCCTTATCTAAGAATTCATTCTTAGATAAGTTATTTTGTTTTTATTGATTCTAGTAAACAGTTGCGTTTTTAACAATTGTCTTGAGGTTTTGCAGGTGTATGACCCGTAGCTCTGACTCTGATCTGATATTACCGTATACTGAGCCAGAGAGACTTCTTCGCCAGCGACGTAGAGCAATTTTAGCAGCGCAATACCTAGAATCAATCAACTTTCGAACTATTGACAACCCCATTTTCAATATGGGAGATAATCATCCACCAGAGCCGCCACCAGAGCAACCTATGTGGAACATTAGACAGACACCACCAACTCCCACTACTCTATCTATCACAGTTCCAGAATTGAACAATATCAATTTCGAGATTAAAGGTCAATTCCTTAGTATGGTGCGGGATCTGAACTTCGATGGCAGATTACGCAATGATCCTAACAGACATCTTGAGAACTTTCTGGAAATTTGTGAGCTGTTCAAACAACGAGACGTGTCATTGGATGCCATGAGACTCAGATTGTTTCCTTTCAGTTTAACTGGGATGCAATAGAATGGATTAAATCGTTAGATCCAGGCTCAATCACGACTTGGGATGAACTCCGTAGTCGCTTTATTACTCGATATTTTTCACCTGCTAAGGCTGACAAACTAAAAACTGATATTGTGGCTTTTATGCAGGATTCAGGTGCAAAGTTGACGGATGCTTGGGAGAGGTTGAAGGGTCTATTGAGAAAATGCCCAAACCACGGTTTCGAGAAAAACAACATAGTACACATATTTTATAGGGGATTGGATTACACATCTCGGTCCCTTCTCGATTCGTCAAGTGGTGGGTTGTTCATGTACAAAACCCCAACCCAAGCATATCAACTCGTTGAAGACCTAGCTATGAACAGTATGGAATGACAAACTGACAGACGAACTGGTCAATTGAATTTGGTGGACGATAGACAGAACGATGAAGTGGCCGCATTAAAGAACAGTCAACAAGCATTCGAACGAAAATTAGATAAAATAACTAGTTGTTTACATGCCATACAGGTTGGGTGCGACAAATGCAAATGACCACATCTCACCAAAGACTGCACACAACAGCAACCAATGTCAGCAGAGGAGGAGTTGAATTATATCAACAATGGGTACCGAAATAATTTTCAAGGTGGAAATCAAGGGTACAACGACAACAATCAGGGGTAAAACAACAACAGAGGTTATAACAACAATAACCAAAGCAATAACTACCCCTCGAGAAACTCGAACCCCCTAGTTTCCAACGTGATAATCAGGCGAATCAACCACCGCGAGAGAATGCTGCAGGTCAAGGGCAAAAATCCTCAATGGAAATTTTGCTCGAGAAGTACATGGAAAAACAAGACAAAAAAAAGCTGAAGAACAAGATCAAATTATCAGAAATCAGCAAGCAGCGATTCAAAGCTTAGAAAGGAATCTAGGTAGAATAGCTGAGACATTACAGGTACGTCCACAAGGAAGTCTACCACCCCGTACACAAGATAATCCTTAACGGGGATTCGAGAATGTTAAAGCCATCACCACTCGAAGTGGTAAAACGGTAAATTCACCTGTATTAAATACTGATGAAAATTCTTGTGATCTGCAGGTTAATGAGGAAACTCGAAGTGATGAAGAGGAGACAATTATGGAGAAGATTGAAACACCGAAAGAGCAGGAGAAGGTAAACCAAAGGAGACACACAAGTCCACCAAACCAGAGGCAACGAATTCGTACATACCGAAGGTCCCTTTCCCTCAGTGATTGAGAAAAGAAAAGCTTAAAGAGAAATACGGTAAGTTCGTTGACATGAAAAAACAGGTGCGCATTAACGTTCCTTTGGTTGACATGTTAGCAGGTATGCCGAATTATGGGAAGTTCATCAAGGATTTGGTATCTAGCAAGACAGTGCCTGAGGAGGCGTCGTCAGCAGTACTAAGTGAGGAATGCTCAGCTCTCCTCCAACCAAACATGCCTCCAAAGAAAGGCGACCCAGGGAGTTTTATTATCCCTTGTCTCATAGATAACTTGCCACCCTGTAAGGCACTAGCGGACTTAGGAGCTAGCATAAATTTAATGCCCTTGTCGATGTACCTCAAATTAGGATTAACAGACCTTAAACCGACTAGGATGAGTGTTAGACTAGCATACCTGTCATTCAAATACCCGTTAGGCATAGCAGAGAACGTCCTAGTAAAAGTCGATAGGTTCGTATTACCTGCTGATTTTGTCATCCTAGATATTCCAGAAGAGCCTAGTGTCCCTCTCATCTTAGGAAGACCCTTTCTGAACACTGCTAGTGCCATAATCTTAGTTGCCGAAAAACAGCTTAGTCTAGGTGTTGGGAATGACCGAGTCACTTTCTCCATCGAGAAAGCGACGAGGCATACCTCTGCCTCCGATGATACATGCAATTTCATCGACTTGATCGATGTTTGCATGGAGGAGGAAATCACTACATTTCTCGACCTAGATTGTGATGACAACACTATTCATGTTGATGTTGCTCTAGACTCCCCCGAATCCATCCAAGATCTCTCAGAGCTCGAGGAATTACTTCGCCTTGATGAAGAGGGTTCGGAGGAAAATGAAGATGATTTTGAAAAATTCGACCCTGGACAAAATCACCGAATCAAAACATCTTTAGAGTACCTTCCTTCATTAGAACTGAAACACCTACCTGACCACTTAGAGTATGCTTTCTTACAAGGAGACTCTGAACTACCGGTCATCATCTCATCGAACCTATCATCTACCGAAAAAACCAAATTGGTGAATATCCTGAAATCTCACAAACAGGCCCTTGCCTGGAAAATCGCGGACATACCGGGTATCAACCCTACCTTCTGTACACACAAAATCCTCATGGATGACAATTTCAAGCCAAGTGTACAAAGACAAAGAAGGTTGAACCGGAATATGAAAGATGTGGTCAAAAAGGAGGTTTTAAAACTACTTGTTGCAGGTCTCATCTATCCCATCTCAGATTGTCCGTGGGTGAGTCCGGTCCAAGTGGTTCCGAAAAAAGGAGGGATGACAGTTGTTCGTAACAATAAGAACGAACTTGTTCCAACTCGAACTGTCACGAGGTGGCGAGTGTGCATTGACTACCGAAAACTCAATGATGCAACTCGCAAGGATAACTTTCCTCTACCTTTCATCGATCAAATGTTAGAGAGACTAGCCGCAAATAACTTCTATTGTTTCTTGGACAGTTTCTCTGACTACATTCAAATCCCCATCGATCTCGAGGACCAAGAGAAAACCACCTTCACATGTCCGTTCGGTACCTTTGCATATAGAAGGATGCCATTTGGGTTATGTAATGCACCTGCTACATTTCAGTGGTGCATGACATCCATCTTTCAAGACATGATCGAGGATTGTATGGAAGTTTTCATGGACGATTTTTCCGTCTTTGGAAATTCCTTCGATTCGTGCCTTGACAGTCTTGAGCGTGTTCTCATTAGGTGCGAGAATTCACATCTCGTACTTAATTGGGAGAAATGTCACTTTATGGTGTGTGAAGGCATCGTATTGGGACATAAAATTTCTAAACAAGGGTTGGAGGTCGATAAATCCAAAATCGACGTTATTTCTAAACTCCCTTCACCCTCAAATGTTAAAGCAGTGAGAAGCTTTCTCGGTCATGCGGGTTTCTACCGTAGGTTTATCAAAGACTTTTCCAAGATAACCCGACCCATGACCCATCTTCTTGAGAAGGACACACCCTTCGAGTTTGATTCCGAGTGTGTGGAGGCCTTTGACCTTTTGAAAGACCGTCTCATGAATGCTCCTATCATGGTATCTCCCGACTGGGATTTACCATTCGAACTCATGTGTGATGCGAGTGATTACGCACTCGGTGCGGTGTTGGGACGGCGTGTGAACAATCATTTTCAACCGATATATTACGCTGGTCGAACACTCACGGGTGCTCAAGCGAATTATACCACCACCGAAAAAGAGCTTTTAGCTGTGGTTTTCGCGTTTGACGAATTCCGTCCCTATCTGGTTCTATCTAAAACCATTGTCTATACGGATCACTCTGCATTGAAGTATCTCTTCGCCAAGCAAGACGCTAAACCAAGACTCATCCGTTGGATTCTTCTCCTACAAGAATTAGACATTGAGATCAAGGACAAAAAGGGAGCGGAGAACCTTGTTGCGGATCATCTATCCCGTCTCGAGAACCCTCATCTTGAGGAGTTTAATAAGAATGAGATTGATGATACTTTTCCTGAAGAATTCCTCGAGGCCGTAAATGCGTTACAAGACACCAAAGAAAATGACCCATGGTTCGCCGACTTTGCAAATTATCTAGCGGCGGGTGTTCTTGTGAAAGGGATGACCCATCAACAAAAGGGGAAGTTCTTTTCTGATCTTAAACATTACCATTGGGAACCCCCATATCTTTTCCGAGTTGGTGCCGATCTCATCCATAGATGTTAGGGTAGAAAACCCGGTCAAACCTATTACTTTGTGAATCTGATGAACAAAGGAATATATAAGTTTAACTTATATAAATAATCTTAGTGAAACTCGTCTCATACCGAGTTGGTCGGTATCTGGTCATACTGAGTTGGTCAGTATGAGGTGATACCGAGTTCACGGACCGAGCTCCACATAGCGAGTTGGTCGGTATAGTTCAGTCTCATACCGAGTTGGTCGGTATAGCTCAGTCTCATACCGAGTTGGTCGGTATAGCTCAGTCTCATACTGAGTACACGGACCGACCAGTCCGTGAATGGTGCATTCCTTATTTGAAGTAATGAATCAAATCCCTTTAATCAAGGGATGCACTTATTAGAATTGGGAGTTACATATAGACTAGGGTTAATTGTAAAACCTCTATACATTATAAATAGAGGTTTAGTCTTTAGTTGTTAAGCATCCTTTTGGATCCCGGTTGATCATTTGTGTGGATCACCGGTAACCCAATTCTAAATGTAACACTTTGTGGAGTGTTCTTGGTTATTCCGCAACCAAGAACACATTTTATACGTTTGTGCTTAATAAGAATAATCGTATGACGTATATGATCTAGTCTTTATCGATTTTATTAAACAATATATGGGTGGTTGGGTCCTACAATTGGTATCAGAGCGGTTCAAAGTTATCTACAACTTTGATGATCTTTTAACCCTATATATTGTTAAAGATCAAGTCTTTTCATAAAGAAGAACTATGCAGAATTTTCGTCATTTTCTGCGCACGGGTAGAAGAAATGCCGGATCTCCTTCGTTAACAGTCGAATATGTGTGAAATGTGAACAGGAGGTTCTCAACACACATACACGCAATCTGACCGTTCAGTTTTGTATTTGAAGATTCGCGTAGAGCGATATGGTAGGCGCATCAGGTCATATATTTTGTTTTTTATTCCTTACCTGCTGGGCAGCCATGGAAGAAAAATTGGCTCTCCTTCTTCAAACAACGAATGAGCGTGAAATTTTAACTGAAGGTTCAACATAATGTGTTTAATGTTTTCACCGTTCAGATCTTCAAAAGGAATCGTTAATTAAGAGATATATATTTTTGAAGATTATTGACGAATATTTATGGTATGTTTTTAATTCTGCGCAACTGTGATAAAACGGCTATTATATCTTTTGTAACCGTTGAATCTTCATGAATTTTGGATATGATATCCATAACACATACATTTACTCGGTATAAAAATTTTAGACTGATCAGGAACATATATTGAGAGATACATATTTTCAAAGTTGCTGGTTTTCTGATACTGAGTGTCTCATACTGAGTGGTCAGTATGAGATTGCTGTGATCGTTTCAACCGTTGGATCCTTATGATTTTTGGATATGATGTTGAAGACAGGTATAGGTATGTTGTGTAAAAAATTCATAATGATCAGAAGATTCTACATGGAGATATGAGTTTTTGAAGTTGCTGCAAAAATAGAGAAACGAAATTCTGAAAGCTGAATTTTTCAAGTGAGTATGTTTCACATGTTTTTCTCTTTATAATCATATAAAATCATCTTAAACTGAGGAAATCCATAAGTTGATTGATTCTTTGGTGGGGTTTCAAGTCAAAGATAAAATATACCGAACGGTTTAATGGGAAAGTATATGATTCAGGGGGAGAAAAACTCAATGCGATATATATTTTCTCTTAATATGAAGCTAAAGTTCTTGAAGCTAAAGTGTTCATACTAAGTTATTCAAGGGGGTACATGTCACATATTATTTTACAATCATTTGAATCGTTTCAAACTAAGGAAATCTACTAGTTGAATGATTCTTGGGATATGTTTCATTTCAACTCAAATATACCGGACAGTTTAAGGAGGAGTCAATGATTGTGGGGGAGAAAAGTTAATGTTCCAGTTTAAGGAGGACTCAAATATACCGGACAGTTGAATTGGTATCAGAGCGGTGCAAATGTTCCATCATTAACTGCTTCTCTTCAATCCCAAAGCTTAGTTGCAGCCAACGCTGACCTTCCAGGTCCAGAACTAGTTCCAACTGCTCAACCAATGAGGAACCTCATGTTCCTCTTGATGTGGAGATTCAATATGAGCAAACTACACTGGAAGGTGCTCAGCAAGAAAGACAAGTCGGTATTGAAGATGTTGGTGCTGCACATCAACAATCACATGATCCTGCACCGACCTCTGCCGATGCTAGAAGGGAATCTGACAGAGTCTCAGGTATGAATTTCTAAAAAGCCTTTAAACTTCTATATATATATATATTTCATTCCCAAATAGAGACTAAGTATTGGCCAGTACCCACTCAATACTGACCAAAGTCTCAAACGATCTTTCAAATATATATCCTTTTATGGCCAACATAGCTAGCCCACTGCTGCTATGCAAAATTCTTATACTGAGCACTTTCAATTGATCATTGTCAGTCTACAGTTGTCTCAACACTTAAAGAGACAATGGTGGTTGATGTCAAACTGACACCCACTGGTGCTGCTTGAATTATGTCCAACTTATTTTTTAGTTGGGTAGCATAATTCAAGAAATGATCAACAACCCTTAAGCCACAAAATCCAAAAATTTTCCATGGGGTTTAGCCACATTTCTGTTATCACTTTAATACCGAGTGATAAACATTGAAAATAACAAGAAGCACATCCCAGGCTTCGAATTCCCAAACCTAAACCTTTTAGTAAATGTGACTTATCCTATACTGAGCTACTTAAATTTACACACTCACTTTTACTAAAATCTTCTTACACATGCTATGCACAAGTCCACAATATTCATCATAAACCAGATGAAATACAGACTTCACAAATTCTGTTTATATGATTATAGAGTTAAACAACACCACAATTCTATTTGATAAACCTTTCTTTCTAACCAGTTTTATATTTTTGTTTAGCACCATCTGTGCAGGGTATTCCAGCATCACAGGCTTCAGAAGAACAAGTGACTCTGCAAGCAATCATGCAGAATATTCTGGCCATTCAACACACTCAGAATACAATTTTGGCCAGAATGGACACTATGAGTAGGGACATTGACTCCATCAAACAGTCAGTCTCACTACTCCACCAACAACATAAGCCTCCATCTCCTCCACCATCCTCACATGGTGGACATAATGAAGAAGGAGAAGGCGATGATGATCCTGCACAAATGCAATCACCCTCCCATGCCAATACTGAGGGTGATACTGATGCTGCGACTGAGCCCATGCCCTCCCCTACCATTGAAGCACCACAAGGGGACATGGGTGGTGATACTGATCCTCTTCCCTCCCCATGCAATGATAACAATAAGGGGGAGAAGAGACAAAGAGATACTGAGGTTGATCAACCTGAGCCATCTGCTCAGGGGAGAAAAGACAAAGATTGAATGAAGACCAACCTCCACAACAAGAACAACAACAAAAACAACATCAGCAGAGTCCTCATACTGAACCACTTCGATTTCAGTATGAGAGAAGAAGACAAAGAAGTAGGTCAGTACCACACTTTGAAGACCCACTTGAGCCATCTGCTCAGGGGGAGACTCACACTGACCAACCACAGCAAGCTTATACTGAGCCACCTGTTCTAGAAGAAAATAACTTGCAAATTGTGGTATATAGGCCTTTCATCTGGCCTATTGCTGATGATGAAGATGAAGAACCAGGTTTAGTGAACTATGCACTGAATCTGGTAGAACAAGAAAATTCTTCATCATCATCCTCGGATGATGAAGAACCAGAAAATCTGGTGATTAGAAGAAGGAGTTCCTTATCAAGAAGACCCATCAATGCAGTTCTCACTTCTTTTGAATCAAGTGAGGAACCTGCTCCTTTGGTAACAAGACAAAGAAGACCTGTTCATACATTGGACAGTGATACTGAGCAGGCTCCAAGACTGACTTCTCAACAACTCTGGGCAGAACAAGAAAGATTTTTATATGAGCAAGAGTTGGGAATCAAAGTTGAACCAGAATCTGACCCAGATACTGATACTCCTGGTCCTTCACATAGAATCTCAAGAAAGGGTCCAGACCATATTCAACATTATTGGAATATGGTTGCTGCTAGGACTCAGTATAAGGAGGAAAGGAATGAGTTCTTGAGGACCAAAACATTTCCAAATGTAAGGGGGATACATTGGTTAAATCTGGATGTCAATAAAGTAAAAGTGAAGCTCAAAGAAGGAAGAATCACTATCACTTGTACTGGCTTAACCAGTCCTCCCATGAAGATATTTATTCATGATATTCAAAGAATTGGTCTTCAAGACTGGGTGAAGATCACAAGACTGATCAAAGAACTTCCAAAGAAATCAACTTATGATCAAATAGTCTTGGATGAGATCTGTGCAGTAGCTGCAGTATGTTATGAGAAGGACTTACTTCATGAAATAGAGTATAGAACACTCAGTGTGATGACTGAGGCTTACTCAAACAACAGACCAGAATGTCTTCATACATACAAGTATCTTAAAAAGTACCCTCTTCCTCCTAACCTTGTTTTTCACGTTCAAAAGAGTGTCATATATCCAACTTCTAGATATATGTATACTGACTCAGAGGATAGAGAGTGCTTCAATTCTGAAGAAGATCTACCAAGAGCTCAAATCAGTCACCTTGTTGGACTGAAATGGATGATCACCAAGAAAGAAGACTCTTGGTTCAGAAAGAAGATTGTTGCAGTTCTCAATAGTAGAAGGGATGAACTCAAGAGCAGAGAAGAGTTTGTCCACATCAAATAAGAAGTCTTCTATGAGAATGATGCCATCAACAGCAGATGAAGAAGAACATTTTGCTACCTATGCTGTTGTAATTATTTTTTTTTATCTCTTTGTAATTGTTTTGTTATCATTAAATAGGGGGAGATTGTTAAGGCAAAAAGCCTTACCCCTTTGGATCTTAAGATAACAAAACAACCTAGACTAGAGTTGATCAATTTGTAGAATAAAATAGCTAAGTCTAGGTCTGATACTGAGTGACCAGTATTGGAACTCAGTATCAGAACTCAGTATCAAATAGTGATACTGAGTAGAAGGACTGAGTTACACTTATTATGTAACGGACTAAGATCAAATCCCTTGATCTTAGTCATTTTCCTAGCTTAGTCCTTCGGTTACTCCTTTGCCCATTATGTAAGATCTCTATATCATTATAAATAGAGATCATCTTGCAAAGGAGAACTCACCAATTCACTTTACACTTTCATTCCTTTTGTAATTGATCAGTGGTCTTGTTATTCCGCAACAAGCCACACTTAGTGGAATTATACATTTGACTCATATCTTGTTCTTATACAATATTTGTCTTAAAGTTATAATTAACCAATCAATTAACCATCTAAACCAGGGTGTTGTGACCTAACAACTGCAATTGTAGGACCCAACCACCCATATATTGTTTAATAAAATCGATAAAGACAAGATCATATACGTCATACGATTATTCTTATTAAGCACAAACGTATAAAATGTGTTCTTGGTTGCGGAATAACCAAGAACACTCCACAAAGTGTTACATTTAGAATTGGGTTACCGGTGATTCACACAAATGATCAACCGGGATCCAAAAGGATGCTTAACAACTAAAGACTAAACCTCTATTTATAATGTATAGAGGTTTTACAATTAACCCTAGTCTATATGTAACTCCCAATTCTAATAAGTGCATCCCTTGATTAAAGGGATTTGATTCATTACTTCAAATAAGGAATGCACCATTCACGGACTGGTCGGTCCGTGTACTCAGTATGAGACTGAGCTATACCGACCAACTCGGTATGAGACTGAGCTATACCGACCAACTCGGTATGAGACTGAACTATACCGACCAACTCGCTATGTGGAGCTCGGTCCGTGAACTCGGTATCACCTCATATTGACCAACTCTGTATGACCAGAAACCGACCAACTCGGTATGAGACGAGTTTCAATAAGATTATTTATATAAGTTAAACTTATATATTCCTTTGTTCATCAGATTCACAAAGTAATAGGTTTGACCGGGTTTTCTACCCTAACAATCTCCCCCTATCTGATGATAACAAATGAATATGTTTAACCTAATAAATAATAACGATCTTGTCTTGTATGGTCTTCTTTTTGAGATCTTTTCATATTCTTTATTCACTAAGTACTTCAAGAAAATATATGTCACATTAACTTTTCTCCCCCACAATCATTGACTCCTCCTTAAACTGTCCGGTATATTTGAGTTGATTGATTCTTTGGTGGGGTTTCAAGTCAAAGATAAAATATACCGAACAGTTTAATGTGAAAGTATATGATTCAGGGGGAGAAAAACTTAATGCGATATACATTTTCTCTTAATATGAAGCTAAAGTTCTTGAAGCTAAAGTGTTCATACTAAGTTATTCAAGGGGGTACATGTCACATATTATTTTACAATCATTTGAATCGTTTCAAACTGAGGAAATCTACTAGTTGAATGATTCTTGGGATATGTTTCATTTCAACTCAAATATACCAGACAGTTTAAGGAGGAGTCAATGATTGTAGGGGAGGAAAGTTAATGTGACATATATTTTCTTGAAGTACTTAGTGAATAAAGAATATGAAAAGATCTCAAAAGAAGACCATACAAGACAAGATCGTTATTATTTATTAGGTTAAACATATTCATTTGTTGTCATCAGATAGGGGGAGATTGTTAGGGTAGAAAACCCGGTCAAACCTATTACTTTGTGAATCTGATGAACAAAGGAATATATAAGTTTAACTTATATAAATAATCTTAGTGAAACTCGTCTCATACCGAGTTGGTCGGTATCTGGTCATACTGAGTTGGTCAGTATGAGGTGATACCGAGTTCACGGACCGAGCTCCACATAGCGAGTTGGTCGGTATAGTTCAGTCTCATACCGAGTTGGTCGGTATAGCTCAGTCTCATACCGAGTTGGTCGGTATAGCTCAGTCTCATACTGAGTACACGGACCGACCAGTCCGTGAATGGTGCATTCCTTATTTGAAGTAATGAATCAAATCCCTTTAATCAAGGGATGCACTTATTATAATTGGGAGTTACATATAAAATAGGGTTAATTGTAAAACCTCTATACATTATAAATAGAGGTTTAGTCTTTAGTTGTTAAGCATCCTTTTGGATCCCGGTTGATCATTTGTGTGGATCACCGGTAACCCAATTCTAAATGTAACACTTTGTGGAGTGTTCTTGGTTATTCCGCAACCAAGAACACATTTTATACGTTTGTGCTTAATAAGAATAATCGTATGACGTATATGATCTTGTCTTTATCGATTTTATTAAACAATATATGGGTGGTTGGGTCCTACAATAGAAGATGTGTCTCCGGTGGTCAAGCAAAGGACATTCTCAACGAATGTCATAAAGGACCTACATGAGGTCACTTCGGACCAAACTTTACCGCTCAAAAAGTGTTAGATGCGGGATTCTACTGGCCGACCATCTTTAAAGATGCCCACACATTAGTCAAGACATGTGATGCATGTCAACGTACCGGAAACATCTCCAAACGGGATGAAATGCCCCAGCATGGCATCCAAGTTTGTGAGATATTCGACGTGTGGGGCATCGACTTCATGGGACCATTCCCAAGTTCTCACGGCAACAAGTACATACTTGTGGCGGTTGACTACGTCTCTAAATGGGCCGAGGCTAAAGCATTACCAACTAATGATGCCCGAGTTGTAGTTAATTTCGTGAGATCCTTATTTTGTCGTTTCGGATGCCCAAGGGCTCTTATTAGCGATCATGGCACCCACTTTGCAAATCATCTCATGGAGAAAACTCTCCAACGATATGGTGTCCACCATCGGTTCTCAACGGCTTATCACCCACAAACGAGCTGTCAAGTCGAGAACACTAATAGAGCCCTGAAAAGAATTCTTGAGAAATCTATTGCGAAAAATCCCAAGACGTGGTCTCAACGTCTTGATGATGCCTTATGGGCATTCCGAATCGCCTTCAAAACTCCTACCGGATATACACCATACCGAATGGTGTATGGAAAAGCTTGTCACCTTCCTTTTGAGATTGAACACAAAGCATATTGGGCAATCAAGGAATGTAACATGGATGCTATCTTAGGAGGGACGGAAAGGCGTCATCAACTCAACGAGCTCGATGAAGACAGATTTCGTGCTTATGAGAACTCCCGGATTTACAAAGAGAGGAGTAAGCAATTGCACGATAAGAAGTTGAAGACTCATAAGTATTTTGAGGCGGGTGATAAGGTTTTGATATATCAATCTCAATATAAGTTTTCGCCTAGAAAACTAAAGTTAAAATGGGTTGGTCCGTACACAGTTGTCAAACAACACCCATCGGGAGGACCTTGTTACCGAGAAGGGTGATCATTTTAGTGTAAATGGTCATCGTCTTAAACAATACCATGAGGGAATGGATGAAGAAGAGCAAGAAGGAGAGGTTGTGCATTTCGCCTCGATGAAGAAAAGCAAGTAAGAAGAGTAACACCGAGTCAAGCTCTAGACTCGTTAATCCATGAAGCGCTTCTCGGGAGGCAACCCGTGTTTAGTTGCTTTTCCCTTTCCGTTCTGCGTATTTTCTTTACAAAAAAAATAAAAAAATAAATAAAAAATAAATAAAAAAATAACCAAAAAAAACGAAAAATATAAAAATTTTAAAAATAGCGGCGCTATCCTAGATAGCGGCGTTATCTGCCCAAATCGAGCAGCCAAACAGAAACTCGAAATAGCGTTGGACTTTAAAATAGCATTTACAATCGCGTTAAAAATAGCGTCGCTATCGATCAGATAGCGTCGCGATCTTCCGTCTGGCCCCGCTATTCTACCCGACCTGATCTTGTTATTATCCGGGTCCGCGACAAATAGCGCCGCTATCCAGGATAGTGGCGTGATCTTCTACAGGTATAAACATAACGTCTTCGTTCCAGATCGCACAGAATACAAACAAACCCTAACCCTCCGCGATTTTTCCGACGAACACAGCAGCCAAGCACCCAAATCTTTCGTTTTCTTCTGATTTCTTGTATAAATCTTCATCCCCATGGCATCTAAGGTTGGTATACCCTTCTTTTCTTCTATTGATTCATCTCTTAGGGTTCAAATCTTATATTTTTGTGGGTGTTCCTATTTAGGGCCGAAAATTTGGGGGTTTTACTATTTTCTTCCGTTTTTCCTTGATTAGTTGTAGATTTAAGCCATAGATTGTTAGCTAGTCGAATTGTTACAAAACCCAAGTGTAAAATTCGAATTTTTAGGGCTTAATTTTGCTTTTTAGGAAGAAAGCCTATGAATTAGGGCTTGTTCTTGTCAAAAACCCGAAAATTGCTTATATTCTGCTTGTTAAATTATCTACATTGTGTTAATGAGTTCAATTTTTGTATAAATAATAGAAATACTTGTTAAGTTTTCACATTGTGGCTAATATGTTATTAAATTGGGTTCAATTTTTTGACAAATATATCACAAGTTTTCATACATTCAGATTTTAATGGATAAAACAATCATTATAAGTGTTGAATAATTTCACACTTAGTTTAACAACTAAGTGTTGGTAAGGAAAATTGGTAAGCTTTTACATAGTGTCACACTTAGTTTAACAACTAAGTGTGGGTACGGGAAATTGGGATTTAAATTACAAGAAGTTTATCAATTCCTTATTTACTTTGAAACTTTTTGTTAAATAACACTCCTAATGATTACTTTCTGAATTTGTGATTAGCAGCGATCCACAAGAGCCGCATGAAGGGCATCCTCTTCTACGGCTCCTCCGCCTCCACCTTCACCAACCCCATCAGCATCGTCCTCAGATGAGGAATTTGATGACGAATTTGAAGATGAGATACCAATGGAATTACACAGAGATGGCTTTCCTATGATACTAAAAGAAAACGAGCTTCATCATGTATTCGAGAAATTCTTGAATATTCGTAACCCAATTACTAGAGCCATCTATGAGAAAAGAAGAGACACGATTATGCATAAAAAGGTTAATCCCGGCCGAACCCCAAAATTGGACGAACTTGCAGCTCTGGGAAAGGAAGAGGATATCTGAGCTTACTTAACTCGAGAGGTTTGGGATGTAAACGGGCACGTGTTATTCACGTGCAATGCTTGGGAGACTGCCCTTACACTAAGGAGCCGATATATGCCGAGCTCGTGCTCGAATTTTTTTCTACCTATCGCTTGGATAGCCCAAAGGCACATAACGAGCCCTACGCCGAATCTATTCACTACCGGATGGCGAACAAATGGGTTCACTATTCTTTGGTCCAATTTGCCATAGCTCTGGGGCTTTACACCTAAGCCCAAACAGATAACCCACATTTCATCCACTATTTGCACCGGGGCGAATTTCAAGAAGCCCGGACTGTGGAACACATCTGGACCGAACTGGGTGACGGAGTGTGGAGACCAAGGTACTCAAGAAGTAAGGAACTTAGGAACAGTGAACATCGTTATTTATATCGAATGATCACGAACACCATCTGGCAAAGAAAAGAAGGGGCCGAAAAAATGAACATGGCTAGCCTATGGCAACTACACCAGTTAGTACACCGAGATCACATCACAAACATCCCACTCATTATTGCCTTATTCTTGCATGGTCCCGCACGAGGACACAAGGGAAAAAGTGGCTTCACGGGAGGCCAATACATCACCCGACTGGCCAAAGCAGCAGCAAATCTGACAACGCGGGTGAAATTGAGCATGACTAAGCAAGAAATGGGATTCCTCGATTATAATCAAATGTATGGTATGGGAGTGATCCGGACCGCAACAGCAGGAGTCGAGAGTGGACGGTATGTTTGGGTAGACAATCCTTCAACTGGGAACGTTAGGCGTGCTAGGCAAAGGCAGCCGGAGCAACAGCAGGCACAGGATGTAGCAATGGGGGAGATGGAGCCGCCATCTATGGGCCATGGTCATGGGCATCCTAGAGCATCTGTCTCCGGAGCGGGTCCTTCTACATTTGACTCGTACCAAAATTTGTACGCTGATGTTCATGCTTTGCAGGTTGACATGGCAGGTTTGAGAACGGACTTTGGCGGGATGAGACATCAAATGGATAGCATGACCTTACAGATCCAAAGAAATTATTATCAAGGAGAAAGAGCTCAAGCTTTCCAGTATTGGGAAGCCCCGGCACCACCACTCGAGGCCCAGAACCCGTTACCTTATTGGGGCCCGAACTTGAAAGCCCCGCCAAACTACCCGAGTTATGAAGACTGGTTCCAACAGTATGACCCGACATCGCCTCGTGATGGGCGTGATCATTGATTGCTCTGTTTGGGTCCCATAAACTGATTATTCGATTTGGTTGTACTCTACATTATTATTATTTTTAGCTACAGTTTTATTTTCGTTTTTTTTTCAATTATTGGATGTTTAAACTATTTTACCAGTTTTTATATTAGTTTTGTTCTAGTTATGATTTAATAGAATATGGTGAGCTGAGGAACTGGATGGAAATGCCTGAAAATGGATCGTGCATTTGGATGATGACAATTCTTGGAACACACAAAAATCAAAATACCTTCAGGGAGTACCGTTCCCTTTTGCTTTTTTTCTTTTTAGTTTATAATTCTTTATTTTTATTGCATTGAGGGCAATGCAATGTTTTAAGTGTGGGCATGGGGTATGGTATCCACCACTTGTTAGTATTCATAGTAAATCATCTAAAAAACAAACAAACCAATTCAATCAGAATTTTTTTTTAGACACATCTCAACTTTAGAAAACAATTTTTAGACAATACAGTTCACTTTAAAAGTTAAAATTTTTCTTAGCTTTTATGTGTCAATTTTTGTGGCTTTTTGCCGATCTAATTATCTCTTTAACTCGTTAATTAAATCACTTTCTAACTTGGAAAATTTGAAATTCTTGTAAATCTATAGGTTTTGTCTTTTAGAAAATTAAGTTTAGCAAAGCTAACTCCTGATGACATTAGGTTAGATTAAGAGCTTTTAGTTTACGTGAATAAATTGCTAAATAATATACATGAAAAATTTAAGAATCGGTGAGAATATTCAACCGGCCTTGTGCTCCCGACAAGTACGCCCGAGGGGTCCTTAAAACCTAGCATACTAAGGTCAACTGATCTGGATATGTTGGTCGAAAGTCTTTTACGCGGGTTCAAAATGTAAGCTGAGGTTCGAATCGATTTTTGAATAAATACCTAATTAAATACTTAGGGGGAACAATTAGCCGACCTTGGGTTCCCGACAAGTAAGCTCGCGGGTCTTTTAAACCTGGCATACTAAGGTCAACTGATCTGGATATGTTGGCTGAAAGTCTTTTACGCGGGTGCTCAATGAAAGTTGTGCTTATCTCTTCCAAACAAAATAAATAATTAAAGTTAATAAACATGTAAAGCATGTATAAGAACAAATAAATAAAATAAATAAACATGCAAAGCATGTATAAGAACAAATAAATAAAATAAATAAACATGCAAAGCATGAATAAATAAAGCAAATAAGTTATGAAATGAATAAATAAACTAATTTTTCTTCTTTTAACTTTACTAGTTGGGTGATTTTCATAAAGATGGTATTTATAGGTTAGGCAAGGATGAATTAGGATCTAAGTTAAAAAGTAGTCTAATTAGCATAGTTAAGGATTTGATTAGACTTGTGAAAAGTTAGCTGATGTCTTACACAAACTTGGGCATAAAATATAATGTGAAATTTTAACTGCTAAATGGACTAGGTTCTGAAAATTGTGGTGTTTTTATGAATAAATTGAGATGAAATGTCGATTGCTTTATAATTGTATATATCTGATTGAATTACTTTAATGATGATTTGCTTGAGGACAAGCAAAGTTCAAGTGTGGCATCTTGATATTGGCATATTTATACATATATTTATATGCCACTATACCTGTTTTTATATGTGTTTATCAATTAGAATACGATGTTATCACTCAAAATATGGTTCCTATTGTATTTTCAGGCTGTAGAAGAAAAAGCGACAAAAACGAGTGAAAACGACACAAGAAATGAAAATCTGCAGAAATTCAAGAGATAGCGCCGCTATCTAGGGATAGCGCCGCTATCTATGCCGCTATCTATATCGCCATTTTCCTTCAAGACGCGATTTCTGGTCTCTGTTTACCATCAAAAGGACGAGATAGCGCCGCTATCTGGAAGATAGCGACGCGATTTAACGCGGGATTCACTTTAGCGATGTGATTTCTTGAACAGCGGACTGACACATATTTAAGCGAGATTGCGGATTTGGATTCAGAACTTTTACCTAATCTCTTGTGCAGCCGAAAAACACCCTAGGGGTATCATTGTGGACGAATTTTGGAGGTTTCAAGCATCAAGATCTTCAATTCCCTTCACATCATTGGTTCTAAATTCATTTGTATCTTTATAATGTTGGTTTTGTTAGACTTTTACGTTTGTTTTGTGATTCTTAGCATGTCTATGTGCTAATTATCTTATATTCGCTATGATTAGATGAAATCTAGGATTTAGGTTTGGTATTTTTAGGATTTTTATATTGGCTTTGAACACTTGTTTTTATATCAAAGAACCTTTTGATTTATTCTTGAATTTTGATTGTTTGAACTGTTGATTATTGATTTATTTTGTTGAGTGACCACTAGCAAGTGTAATTGATAATTACTTCAACTTTTCATCCCGGTGACGTAGTTGGCAATCCACTAGACTTAGGGATTCGAGTTTAAACATCGATAACTTAGATAAAAATTAGAAGTCTGATCTCAGTAATGACCAAATTCTAGATTATAAGACGACGGAAATCCGAACCTAGATATAATTAACAAGCCGAAGTGTGACCATAGTATATTCCTTAGGAAATATTTCTATAGCCGTTGTAGGAAGCTAGAGATCACTGCTTACCTAACTTCTAGAATACCAATTAAATCGGGACTTAACCAACCAAACCTAGACCTAGATGGAATCGATCATAGTGAATATTCCCTCTCAAATTTGAACACAGTTTTACTACTTGTCAGTTTATTTTAGTTGTCAAAAGCATAAAAGTTATTTTTAATTAAATTCGGTTAATTAGTTTAAGTAAAACCAAAAACCCCTACTTTATGCATTCGCTTAGATTAAATTATTAGCATTAATATATTTAGTCAGCATCACTGTTCCCTGTGGAGACGAATATACCCGACGTACTTACCTGAACTATATTACTCACGATTAGGTCATACTTGCCTAAGAGTGTGGTAATCTAGAGAAGGCGTATTTTAGGTTATTATTTTATAACTAGTTTTATCACATCACCCGCTCTCTTAAAATATTACCTTATACCCGATCCGTTATATTTTCGGGTTACCCGATACTCAAATGTTTCTACCCGATACCCGATCTACCCGACCCGATCTACCCGAATTCAAAATGGGTCGGGCGGGTAGAACTGATTTTGGTTATTTTCGACAGCCCTACCGCCGCCTCCTCCGATCACCGCCCGCCTCCTACGGCCACCGCCTGCCGAAGCTGATCGATGCCGTCCGTCGCCGCCCGATGGTGGCCGGTGGCGGCCGGCGGTGGTGGTGGTGGCTGACAGTGGTGGTGGGGGTGGTGGTGGTATAGATGTATTGAAACACATGTGATTCACTAAAAATAGGGGTTCTAAAATACAGACGAGCATATTACTTCAAATCACATGTGTTTCAAGTCACGAACTATATGTGATTTACTAAAAAACATGAGTTTCTAAAAACAGGGGAACATACGAACTACGAATCACATGTGTTTCAAGTCACGAAACACATGTGATTCACTAAAAATAGGGTTTCCAAAATACAGACGAGCATATTACTTCGAATCACATGTGTTTCAAGTCATGAAACACATGTGATTCACTAAAACCGGAGTTTCTAAATACACGGGAGCGTACGAACTACGAATCACATGTGTTTCCAAAAGGTGAAACACATGTGATTAACTAAAAACATGGGTTTCAAAATGTAACGACCGGACTTTTTGATCCGCAAATTAAATTGATATATTGTGTATTATATGTGGTTAATATTTAAATTGAGCTTTGAATGTGTTATTAAGGGTAAATGATCATTTATGACTTGCGTTATTTGGAAACGGACAAAAATTGGTAAATGGTAAGTTGGAGAAGTGAAATTTCATACCTGCACAAGTTCGTGTCGCAAAGATTTGGGTTCGCGTCGCGAAGTGAAACGGAAACTTGTTTTCGCGAATCGTCGCTGAACGCGAAATTTTAGTTAGCGACGCGAGTTAGCGAAGATTTGGGTTCGTATCACGAAGATTTGGGTTCGTGTCGCGAAAAAGCCCCGCCAAACTTCGTGTCGCGAAGATCAGTTAGCGACGCGAGTTAGCGAAGATTTGGGTTCGTGTCACGAAGATTTGGGTTCGTGTCGCGAAAAGCCCCGCCAAACTTCGTGTCGCGAAGATTTGGGTTCGTGTGGCGAAGATTTGGGTTCGTGTCGCGAAGATGGTCTGGACAGCATAAAACAGAAAAATCTAGGGTTTTGCTCATTTTCACCCCCCCCCCCCCCCCCCCCAAATTCTTATGCAGTCAATTTTTTAGAGCCTTTGGGCGATTTTGGTGTTTTGGAGCAAAGAACTTCACCCATCTTGGAAGTTCACAATCATATTTAAAGATATAAGGTAAATTTCATCTCCTAGTTAGTTTATAAACTTGATTTGGGGAAAGATGTGATTTTGGGGTTGGTGTGTTGAAGATCTTGTTAAAGATGTTAATGGAGGGTGTAAAACACCCATATAATGGGTGTAGACCTTGAGTTTGTATCAGATCTGTGATTTGTAGTTAGTCACCATGAACTAGGGTTTATGGTTTTCTACTAAGTTTGATGAACTTGGTAGTGGGAAGTGATTTTGGTAATGTAGTGATGTCTAGTTGTGGATAATAACTAGATATGTGATAAATTGTGTTGTTAGGTTGCAAGGACCTAAAGATTGGAGATATTCCACAAGTTGGGAAGCAAAGATTTGTGTTGATAAAACACAATTTGGATTTAGCAATCGCTAAGGTGAGTAAATGAAACTTTTAAACTGGGTACATAGCAAAAGAGTTTTGAAAAACGAATAATATCTATCAAGTCTTTACTAATAAATATTTTAATAATGATATTGATTAGAAAGATAAGAAAATATGTTTTCAGATGCTATTTGAATATAGTTATTATAAATGATGATTTTGCAAGCAAATGTGAGTATATACCCCGACTAATGAGTTTTTATTAATAAGGAATTATTAATAAATATAATGACTAAAAGAGTATGATATTGAGTTTTATTAATAAAATGTATTAATAAAGCTAATAGCAAGGATTTCTAAACTAACGAGTATTTATTAGTAATTTATGCTAAATGAAGTAGTGATTGAACGGTTAGTAAGGTAAGTATGATGTGACTAGAAATAGATATGAAATTCTAAGTCAATGTAAAGATAAAATGTTAATGAACATGATAAATAAGAAATGAATCTTATTAGTGAAATAATTATGATAAAGTCTATGATGAGAAAAGATAAATGAAATATGATTTTGATAAATAAGAAATGTGGCTTATTTACTTGATGATTATTGTCTATGATCGAAAAGATGAGAAAATGAGAATAATATGATAATTAGAATAGATGTATTTTCATTTACATTTGAGTATGAACTATTGGGGCATAGGCTCGTATTTAATGAATTCAATATGTGTAAAGAAAGCATCCGGATAACGATAACCCATTATGGGGGAGTTGAGATTACTACTTGGGGCGGTACCTCCCTGCGCAAGGGTAGTATATCTATGTGAACGATAACCCGAAAATAGGGGGACTATGATAACCCGATAAAAATGGGGATTATGATAACCCGCGAGACAGGGGAGTTGATAATCTTCGTAAGTTTGGAGGCACTCCAATTACCATAGGATCTTGTTATGATAACCCACATCGGGAGAGTTTGCTTCGAATCATTCGTAGCGTATGTGATAAAATGAGTAAGATTAGGAATAACTTACATGTATGTGACTATGTGATGGGTAAGCTTATGGGTTAGCTTACTAGTTAATACAAATAAATGAATAAAATATGAGATACGAATTTATATAGTGAATAAAGATATGAATTTATATTATTTATTAATATTATTGGGAATGGGTCGAAAAACCCATGTATCTCACGAGACTATTTTGTCTCACGTACTACTTTGTTTTATGGCTATATACTCAGGTTCAGGATCGAAGGATTAGAAGGTCGCGATAGAAGTGGCCTGTGTTGATTAGCTCGGGAGCTCGTAGGTAGATCCCGTTATCCTATGGTTATGATATTGTTTTGTAACACCGTGTTTTATAACTCTGATAAGTGTTTTAAGGTTTTTATTAAACCGTATTTTTGGATAACATGGAAATTGTATTTTTAATGATTTAAAAAGTGTTGTAAAAATTGAGGTGTTACACAAAATACAGATTAGCATATTACTTCGAATCACATGTGTTTCAACTCACGAAACACATGTGATTCACTAAAAACTAAATACACAACCACCACCGCCGGACAGCACCACCGACCACCGCCGGCCGCCACCTCCGACCGCCGTCCGCCTCCGTCCGCCGCCGTCGCCGGCGGTGGTGGGGTATTGATGTATTGAATCACTTGTGTTTGTAGTGGTGGTGGTGGTTTGAAGGTTGATCTTGACTTTTTCTTGATCCAAAATAATTATCCTTTGGGACTTTATAAAATTCTTGAACTACCTATAACAAACCACATAACTAATAACATAATGTATTTTTCTCCAAGAACAGTCAAGGAAATTATTGTTCACCATCACGATTGTCTCAATACAATTTATTAACCATTTGTGTATATATTTTATGTAGGATAGGATTTTGTTACTCGTTAGCATATGATAACGAATGTTTAATAAATCAAAATTTCTTTAATTAGAGTAAAATAATATTGATGAGTTTTTAATAGTTTTGTGTTATATTGATTTTACCCTTACCGTAATTAAAAATTAAGTTTTTTATACATTAAATGAAGTGGCGTTCAAAATGAGTGTTAATTTTTACACCACATATTTTAACTCATATACCATAATAGTGACTTTATATGTTCGTACATTGTGTAGCGGGTGTCCACTAAACTAACCCAAATAGGCAAATACTAAAAATAACATCTGAATATTTGATGTATGTCTATATTAACAATACAAAAATGACAAATCGTCATTTTTCTACCCAATAAAAATATAACACATGAGTCTTTCACCCCCCTTATACTAATCTCTGACCCCTCTTACACTAAACACCGTTGGTCCTTGATCATCTTCGATTACCCTCGAAACGACGAAAGGATAAAAAAAATCCTTGGAAAAAAATTGTAGCCGCTATTTTTCACGGATATCATGTTTTGTAATAATTATTTAATCAAAAATAATAAATAGATATCAATATTTGTAATTTGGTATGATCCAACTAGCAACGTAATCATGCATTACTCGTGTATATTCTATCAAAACAATAATGTATATTATGTTTTACTTCTTTATTACTATTTCGCACGAATGAGTTCAAGTTTAAAGAAATCAATAAACGATATAAACTACCATGCATGTCATCCAATTGTGTTTGTATATATAAACCACCATAAAAGAACAACTCACAACTAAAGTTACACCAATATGATGATAAAGTTAGAAAAAGCCAGATAAGAAAAACAATGTCGACTATAAATTATTAATGTTCTTGACCCACTCCTAATAATTGTGTTTAGTGCTTAACTTAATTAGTTTATAGCTAATGACGATTTTTGCAATATTTTATAAGTCAATGATAGCATCAAATTGAAATGACGTTTTTGTCCTCATACAAACATTTAATTTCGTTTTGCACGATTGCTACCCCTTATATTTTAAGTATATATATACTCCCTCTGTACCCGAATAAAGTTCACATTTTTCCTTTAAGTTTTGTCCCTAAATAAAGTTCTCATTTCTCAAATTTAAGGGCCCACTTAATATAATAATATTATTATCAATACTTTCATCACTAAACTATCTCCTAAAACACTTTCTCTCTCTAATCAAACCTTATATTTTAATAAAAAATAATACTAAATACTCCATCACTAACTATCTCCTAAAAAGTTATGCCCAAGAGAACTGAGAAGTTTATTTAGGGACGGAGGAGGGAGTATATGTCATTGTTTAATATTTTCTTAATAAAAAGATACATACTTTGACATGGTTAAGACTCAAACTTTGGAAATCATGGTTCGATCAACTTTTTTCTTCATTTTTGACATATCCATTCTTATAACTAAGTAACTATATATATACTTATTATATATTTGGCTCATATGACTTCATACCTTTAATACGCCTAAAAATGCATCTTATGACGGGTGAAGGTAAGCCAAGTTAGACCTTAGCACACGCGAAGCCTTACGCCCAAAATTTGGACCCATGGTGTGGCGGTGTGTTCAAGCCTCAAGTCTTGACGAAGCTAAGATGAGCTTTTTAGATGCCAAAAACATAGCTTCATGTTTACTCTTTTGAGCTTCATGTTTAGAAACATCATTATATATTATACAAAGAAATCTATGGTAAGATTCGATCGTTTGTTTTGAGTAAAGTTTTCCTTTGCTTTTAATTAAAAATGTGGGTGGAATTAAGAAAACTTGTTCTTGCCATTTTGTTTGAAGTTTGTGGATAAGACTATCCTCTATCCAGAATATGAAAAATAAATGAAAATGACATTAACTTTAAGAAAATGATTGATAGGATGACTAGAAAACAAATATGAATCATGGATTAATTACTCCAAATCTACATTGCATTACAAATTTGTTTCATTTCACGTCATCCAAAAAAGTTGTACTTATGCGTATGGTTTTGTTACATAGAAATTAAAATTATTGGTTTTTGAGTATTTTAGCGTTACAGTACCAATCTAACTTTTTGCTACCCACTTTTTGTGAAAGAACAAAATGGTCAAAAATATATGATGACGTAAGTAGTAACAGTGCCTTGATAATGTGATTTTGTGGTTTATAAATCACTAATTGAGCATGAAGGTTCCCTACAGACTTATCTCTGCTGTTAATCTCTAGTTATTTATGTTGTGTGAGCTCAATAATGTTATAAAGAACACAAACATTTGTTTTCTAACTATACAAGTACGATAGTTTAAAATTGTTTATTTTGGCGTACTTGAAAAGGCTTGATATCGTTATGTTAGCTAGGAGATGAAGAAGTACATTGTTAATGATCCATGTCAACCAAAGTTTTAATACAAACTTTAGTTATGTTAGGATTAACGTGACCAATGATTAAAATTCAAATACAAATAATATTTAATCCTACCATTTATTCCTACTTATAATCTTATCCACTTGATAGGATGATATGTGCACTCCACTAATTTTCTCTCTTAATATTATGCCTTGATTTTGACAGATGTCTTCATCTAATCAGTAGGACCAAATGATAGGATTAAATACCATTACTTAAATTCAAAATAATGTTAGAATATTGTACATGAGACATTCTTAGGTTGATGAGAGTGGTATTTAAGGTACGGAAACAAATCTATGTTTTACTAACACAAGAAAAGTTGTAGGAATAAAATATTTAATGTTGGTAAGAAATAAAAAAAAAAAAGATATTTAATGTGGCTCAGAAAAATATTATGGACGCACCCATTGTTAAGCATCCAAATGCCACCCAAGGGCTTAACCGTTCACCTGTTTCAAGTGTAAATGCAAGTCAGATGCCACATTTACGATTTACAATACTTCTATGAAATATAGATACACACATTGTTTGTATAACCTTAAAATAAAATGTATTATAAAATTTAATTATGATAAAGATCGATTTTTAACATGACCCACGTTACATGTTCATTTGGAAAGGTCGATTTGGGTTATATTTTTTTTTCCAATGGAGCCAAATGAGTAAAATTATAAATAAATAGAAAAAGGAAATCGGTTGAATGGGTAGAAAATCGCCGAAAGTGCATTTTCAATGCATACGGCCAATTAAACTGGTTTATTAAAAAAATTATTTTCAATGTAGTAACATACGTTTTAATCACATGCAACACAAAAACTGTTGATAAGAATTCGGGGGGAAATTTAGGGTCAACCCGACCCGACCCGTTTCAACCCTTGCCAAAAAACTAACCATTGTGCCCCGTAACCCAACCCAGCCATCCCACCCTTTTGGATACATATAATACAAATGAAACCTACAAAAAGACAATAGAACCAGACATGCTGATTTTGTGGTTAGTTATTTTGTGAGTTATATTGTAAAATTATGTAATTATTTTCTAAGCAGGGTATTAATAGCATAATGGCAATGTAAATTTTACCTATTCTTGCTGCCTTCCAGAAAAAACCTCTAAATCTGCAAATCAGAAAGTTACTTGATTAGAAACAAACCAAATTCAGTAATTACAAAATATCCTATGGCATACGTTGACTTGACAAATTGACCTTCCTAAGTAACTAAAATCTTTCCAACAAACCATAGTTTCTAGGGAGTCAACTAAGATATTGTATACCAAAAAATACAAGAAAGAAAATATTATACAATTAAACCAAAGAGGCATATGGCACCCTACAAAATATTATACAGAAGACACGGTTATATTTATTTGGGTAAATTACACGGATGGTCCTTGTGGTTTGTTAAAAGTTTTGGATTTGGTCCTTAAGTCTCAGAAATTACACGTATAGTCCTTGTGGTTTAAATCTTGTCACACATTTGACCCCAAATACTAACAGACGTTAAGTTAAATATTTTTAAATGGCCTAAATACCCTTTACTTTAAAATATTCCCATCAATAAAATCCCTTTCTCCTTCATTTACAGATTTCAACCAAAATAATGAAGCGACCGATGGATTTGGGGACGGTAAAATCGAATTTATCAAAGAATTTGTATGCAAATCTGCTTGATTTTGCTGCAGATGTCGAAAGTTGTTCCTTCAATTTCAAACCACTCTACAGCTTCATACCCGATAATCCCACCTGCAGTTCACCCCATCACAAATGCTAGTGTCAATAAACAGACTGATTTTTGGCAAATAACAGATGGATACTCGAAACCCACAAATAAAAAAATCAAATTTTTAGCAGAAAATACCAGTATTTTCGTGAAAGGATTTGAGAAATGTAATGATGATTTATGGGTTTAAAATTTGGGGATTTTGATTGAAGTTTAACTGAAGAAAACTTACCTCTTGTGATGAAATCGGTAGAGGTGTTTTTTTTGGTCGCTTGAAGCTTTCGATTTAATGATTGATTGATTTTGCCTGATTGTAGTTGTAATTTGATTTGGGATTTGTTCAAACGTAGAAATAGAGCAACGATCCCAACAAGAGGTAAATGACCATTGAAAAAAAACAGAAATTATGATAAAGGGAATATAAGAACTTGATGCTGAAACTTCTAGGTAAAAAAATGAATTCTGCCAGTGTTGTTATGAAAATGAAGGAGAAAGGGATTTCATTATTTTAAAGTAAAGGGTATTTCGGCCATTTAAAAATATTTAACAGCCAAATTTAACGCCTGTTAGTATTAGGGGTCAAATGTGTGACAAGATTTAAACCATAGGGACTATCCGTGTAATTTCTTAGACTTAGTGACTAATTCCAAAACTTTTGGCAAACCACAAGGATCGTCCGTGTAATTTACTCTATTTATTTAAAACATACGCGTCTTGCTAACTTCACCTATTTCATAAACAATATTTCCTTGTAAATATGCAACCCTTTTTGACAGGGTTATCCAAAGCAATCACATTATTAAACATGGGTTCAGTTTTGGAGTATTAACATTGATATTCATTTTGGTATACGGTGTGGTGTGGAATTCTGCTACTAAAAAAAATGTCTTGTAAAGTATTTGGATTGAAAATATGCTTACATATTTTAATCATGTGATTGAGGACATATGATCAATGATTGAAAGATAAATGTGGTCAAATGCCATATTTGTGCTTCCATTGACCTTCTAAATAACAAGTTTAGCATTCATACATGCTATATATATATATATATACAAATACACATTGTATGCATCTCCTTTTTGATACACTCTTTCCTCTTTGTACATAGTTACAAACTATGAGCACAAGCCTTTTGTTACACAAATGAATATCCTAAATACGCGTGTGTAGAATATTTTTTCTCTCCCTAGCTCTCATGTCCACAAATGCAAGCATTATTAGAATCTGTTTTTCAAAAGAAAAAAAAAAGATGTATTTTTTTCATCAACTAAACCTTCACAATCAAGATTTCATAACCCTTTTCTTTTGCAAAACCGATGTTCCATCATTTTTTGTTTGTTAAAAAAGTACATATTGCAAGGAAAAAAAAATCAAAAAAGGTTTTGAAGATCTAAAACATGTTGTGTAGGTTTTGGATCTCTCCTTAACTATGCTTACTTACAATGGCCATCTCATCACGATCTAATAAGCTTTTGAGCACATTCTTAAATTATATGGCCAAGAAATGCACATTTAGCAAGATTAATCAATGAGAAACGATTCCAAAATAGTTTCTAGTTGAAGGTTATGTATCATCAATAAGTGAATAAGGGTTCAATAGGTAAATTATCAGACAAATGCAATTACTAAGAAATAGAGTCTTAAATACAGTTTTAGGGAAATCATAATCTAATAGTACCCTAATCTCATGTCAATTTTAGCACTGCAATTACTATGAATGTCACTTTCTGCATTTTCCATTCAATTTTAGCACTGCAATTACCGATTTCTGCAACCCAATTTATGAGTTTCACTAAGTATTAATAAAGTATATAAATGCTGAAGCACTAACAAAGATTTGGACTTAATTCAGAATGTATAGCACAAACAGATAACAGAATGAAACCTACATTTTTATAGACGAAAAATGAGGGTTTTCGAACGATCAGAGATTGAGTAAAAGAAGATCTAACCCAGTTTTCTGTTCAAGGATAGCAGGAAACTGCATCTTCAAAAAAGTGCATGTGCAGATTCCGAGCAATACCACCGTCAGAAAAGAGTGGAAGTTGAACAGCGCCGACTGTACACATCATAATCACATATATTTTAGTTAGATCTCAATGTAGTAGCAAGAAAAAGTAAAATTAGGGTTGATAACTTAATCAATTTACCATTTTTTGGGTTTGGGGCTTTTCGGTTCCAATTCAGATTTGTTTACCCAGGAAAAAACAATTTAAGATGACTCGACGACGCCGTTTGGGAAGACAAATAAAAGAGCGAAAAAGAAAGAGTGAGGTTTTTTAAATTTTTTTAAAAAAATTTAAATTTTTTAAAAAAATTAATTTTTTTGTTTATTGTTTTAAATTTTTTTTTAATTTTTTAAATTATAATTTTTTTAAATTTTTATCTTCTGTGAAGTCAAAATCAACTCAAGAACACCAACACACGATTGACCCGAAGGTTCAAACACGGGCAAAGCCAAAGTTCCCCGAACATTATAATTCAAAGCATGATTAGCCGTTGATATTCTTTATCTGAATAATATTGCACATTTGGGGTCCATTCGGGCAGTTTATGTCTTAAAACCCGACTAAGAATATCAAGTAATCCATTATCTTTTCCATCAATAGGTGTTAGACATTATATTTGAATTAGATTTGTAGATAAATATATAGTAATTTGATTATAATCCTTTCCTATTTTGTAACCTTGTATTGTGTATATATACACATACCTTATTAATCAATGAGAATCAATAATTGATACACAATAATATGGTATCAGAGCCAAAACATTTGGCGTACCCTAAATTTATCCCCGCCTCCCCTGTCGAATTGCTTACCTTCAATTTTCTTTTGTGTAGCCATTGTTGACTTCATCTTTTCATTCTTTTTCTTTTCAACCAACCAATAGCAATATAGTTGCAATTCCATATTTTCATTGTTTTTTTTCTTTCTTAAAGGTTTGAATTCCATATTTCAAAGCAATACAGTGATCCAATTCTTTTCCTTCTTAACCTAGCCGTCGCTTCTTAACAGTCACGGGCAAAAAAAATTCCTTGATAATTTGATTCCTTAACCTTGAATTGCTTCCTGCCTTCCACATCTAATATCTATACTATTTATAAAGCATTTAGTACTACTAAACATAGCAACTCCTTAAACTTAAACTTAAGGACCACAAAAATAAAAAAGTGTTGCTTCCAGGATTCGAGCACAAGACCTCTTGTGAAATCTGACTGTGTGTTAACCAATTGCTCTAAATAACAATTTGTTTTAGAACAAATAAACAACAAACTTTAAATAGAAAACATATTGTATCGAACTTTCCATGACCAAGGTATATGTTTGTGTGCTCACATATTCTTTAATTATAATCCTTAAGTTTGTAGGTTAACTTGAATGTATTATTATGTTCTAGATGATAATGATTACTAATTGCAATTTTTAAAGAACAACACTTGGTCCTCACGAAAATATAGTTTCTAGGTACCCGCCGCCGCATTGCGCGGGTACCCTGCTAATATTTATTTAATTCTTGTAATTCTTGCTCCTTAGGCAAGCATTGTCGTCTAAATTTTAATTCTTCTCATTCTATTGCGTTTAGCCCGTTTGATTTATTGCATGCCGACTTATGGACTTCTCTTATCCCTTCCACCTTAGGTCATAAATACTATCTTGTTATTCTAGATGGTTTTACTCACTTTACATGGACTTTTCCACTAAAATATAAATCACAAGTCTTTTCTATATTCTCCACCTTTTACACGTATATTAACACCCAATTCGAAAAGAAAATTAAAACTTTACAATGCGACAATGGTCGTGAATTTAACAACTCTCAATTTCAAACCTTTGGTGACACTCATGGCATGCATCTTCGCTTCTCTTGTCCCTACACCTCTCCCCAAAACGGTAAAGTCGAACGCCTCATCCGCACCCTAAATAATATCATCCGAACCAACCTCATACATGCTTACGTTCCTCCCTCTAATTGGTCGTATGCCCTTCATTTCGCTACTTATCTCCTCAATATCCTACCTTCTTCCGCAATTAAAAATCACACTCCCACCACCATTCTCTACAAACGCAATCCCTCCTACACTCATCTTCGCACCTTCGGGTGTCTTTGCTATCCCAACACATCCTCTACCACTCACAACAAATTAACCCCTAGATCTACCCCTTACGTTTTTCTTGGTTACACTCTCCACCATCGCGGTTACCTTTGTCTAGACATATCCACCAAACAATTCTTCATCTCTCGACATGTTACTTTTATTGAAAACATATTTCCTTTCTCTACCTCCACAAAAGACCCAATCCCATCTTATGAATTCCTAACCGACACCCCACCATCCCCATACTTTACATACCACTCTACTACTAGCGTGTCACCCACTTCGTCGGCATGAGCACCCCCTGCTCCGCCATCCACCGCCACGGCAGCTCCTTCCCCACCTCCGAGCCCTCCGGCCTCTCTAGCACCATTACCACCCCCTCCACCACCTTCTCCACCATCGCAACACCCGATGCAAACCCGTTCAAAGAACGGTATTTTCAAACCTAATGTCCCTGTCTCCCTTCACACACAGTCCATATCTCATATTCCATCCAATCCCAAAACCGCCCTTCTAGACCCTAACTAGAACACTGCCATGACTACTGAATATAATGCATTACTTAAACAAAATACGTGGGAACTAGTTCCCCGTCCCCGGTATACTAACATTATTAGATGCCATTGGATTTTTCGTGATAAGTTTCATGCAGATGGTTCGTTAGAAAGATACAAGGCACGCCTTGTTGTCAACGGAAAATCACAAGAAATTGGTGTTGATTGTGACGAGACTTTTAGCCCGGTTGTTAAACCGGCTACTATTCGGACTGTTCTCTCTTTGGCCTTAAGCCGAAACTGGCCCGTCCATCAGCTGGACGTCAAAAATGCTTTCTTACATGGGACCTTAATGAAATAGTCTATATGCATCAACCTCCGGGATTTAGTCATAGTTCTTTTCCTAACTATGTTTGCAGGTTACGAAAGTCTCTCTATGGTCTCAAACAGGCACATCGGGCTTGGTATCAACGATTTTCCAAGCATCTTGTCACTATAGGTTTTATATGCAGCAAAAGTGACAACTCTCTATTCGTGTACAAACATAACCAGGACATGGCCTATTTACTACTTTACGTGGATGATATTGTTCTCACATCATCCTCTACTTTGTTGCAAACTAAAATTATAACAGATCTCAAAAATGAATTCGAGATGACAGACCTCGGCAGCCTATCTTACTTCTTGGGTATTGTGGTCACACGCTCACGTGACGTTATGTTCTTATTCCAGCTGAAATATGCCGAATCTATCTTAAAACGAGCCCATATGGAAAAGTGTAAACCTGTTGCCACACCTGCTGACACTACCTCGAAACTCAGTGCTACCGATGGTACTCTTTTGACGGACCCCACCACATATAGAAGCCTAGCTGGCGCCCTGCAATATCTCACATTCACCCGTCCAGATATCGCATACGCAGTTCAACAAATTTGCATGTTTATGCACGCCCCACGGGAACCTCATTTTAACGCATTGAAGCGTATTTTGAGATATTTGATGGGCACACTTCACTTGGGTTTGCATCTATATGCGTCACCTACGATTCAACTTATTGCATACACAGATGCAGACTGGGCCGGTTGTCCGGATACACGTCGATCTACTTCGGGCTATTGTGTTTTCTTGGGCGATAATCTTATTTCTTGGTCCGCTAAAAGGCAGCCTACGATTTCAAGGTCCAGCGCCGAAGCTGAATACAGAGGTGTCGCTAATGCAGTGGCGGAATCTTGCTGGTTACGGAATCTCTTACTTGAGCTTCATACACCCATTAGCCATTCCACTCTTGTTTATTGTGACAATGTGTCGGCCGTTTATCTCTCTGGTAATCCGGTTCAATATCAACGAACAAAACACATTGAGATTGATATACATTTTGTTCGAGAAAATGTCTCTTTGGGACACATTCGAGTTTTACATGTCCCCTCTACTTATCAGTATGCTGACATTTTTACAAAGGGCCTTCCTCGACACTTATTTCTTGATTTCGAGACAGTTTGAGCATTCGTCCTCCTCCAGCTCCAAACTGAGGGGGGCTGTTAGACACTATATTTGAATTAGATTTGTAGATAAATATATAGTGATTTGATTGTAATCCTTTCCTATATTGTAGCCTTGTATTGTGTATATATACACACCTTATTAATCAATTAGAATCAAGAATTGATACACAACAATAATAGGGAATGAATATGCTAAAGAAACCATTCTGTATTGATGAAGCTCATTGCATTTTGGGTCAAGAACAAAGGGTTGACCAGATGTTGTGAGAAACTTTTGACCCATTTCTGAAACAGGTACCCAGATCTGAGCTAAAACATGAGTTCCAATCACTTCTTTGTAGTAATTAAGTGCCATTGTCATGAACTAAAAGTCGAACCAAAGCTGATCAATATGCAATTAACCCCATTTTTGGCTATACGTGCAAAAAAATCTAAAATGGTATCGAAAATTGGAGTTTATAAACTGAAATTCATGATGTTAGTACAATTATAGACATGGCTAACCTTTTTGAATTGTCTAAATAAACTCGTGCCAAATCGTCTTTCATGTTGTTTTATCTTTATGATTTAGAAGAAGCCTTGATGGGTAAGAAACTTAACTTTTCATGTCAAAGAGCACTCGCTACTCATAAACTAACACACTAAAATTACATAGAAAATTAAAGAAGGTGGCCCATGCTATTGATACTATGCAAGCAACAAGTCTATAACTCACTTTATGCTACATTAAAGTTTGATTTGTAACCATTCAATGTTGATGAAACTTTACAATTTCTTTTGGTTTTTATAACAACCATAGACCAATCAATTATCGACACTTTATTCATACGAATGTCTCCAAGAATTTTTAATTTATGCGTTTTGTTCATCGACAAAGTTCTAGCTTTCATTAAACAAATTCAAATGACGAAATTCGAATTCAATACTCTTAACAACTTGGATTATGGTAACATTTAACAAATAAAAAGTTTAAACCACTTGCTTTTAGTATTAAACAATTGAAATATTGGGATTTAACTTTTAAAATACTCATAATTTGAGTGTAGAGAATCTTTATTTTGTGGCCCAATTTGATACCACGCTGTTTGAAAGAGATACATCATTGCATTCATGTCATACTTCCTCTATATACTATTTATAATTATAATTCGTCTCAAAGTTAAATATAACTATTTTTTGTTTACTAAGAATCATTGCACAAAATCTTCTTGATTGTTTTACCTTTAACATATTAATCTTGGCATAGGGGCTGTCCAAAAACTGGATCAAACCCGTTAAAACCCGACTGGATCAAGAATCCGAATTAATTCATCAACAAACCTAGCAATGAAATTGAAGTTATCAACAAACCTAGCAATGAAATGAAGTCAAACCTAGCAATAAATGTAGTCATCAACAAACCTAGTAATTTCATATACTTTATTTTCAAGTTTCAATGACGATTTATAGCATAACATTAATATATGTTTTATTTAATTCTGACATGAAAAAAGCATAAAATCTATGTCCAACCAGAACAGACCATGCCCACAAGAGATTGCATTCTTTATTATATATGCTAATTAAATGCCAACCCCAAGATCAAGCATTAGCTACAGAAATAATATATGCATATTAGATAGTGCACAAACATGAATGTGGGTCTTGGGAGTAGCATTACCACCATGATGTGATGTTTCATATATGTTAACCGAATATATAGATTAGGAATGTATATATTGTTGATAGTCTAGAATATTCCTTTTGATTTATCTTTCCTTAATTTATTATTGTAATCCCTATATATAGTTTAGTAAATCAAAAGGAATATTCTAGACTATCAACAATATATACATTCCTAATCTATATATTCGGTTAACATATATATAAATATTTTTCAGTAATCATGATCAAATAACATGTGGCATACTAAATTCTACCGAAGGATTATTGTACACGGTTTAAGAACCGAAGTGAATCATCTGGAACTGAACTAATTTAAGAATCGAGAAAATTGTTTCGTTTAGAGGGTGGACCGATCGAACAGAAGACGATTGTTCGATGACGATCGGAAACGAACAAGGACCTGCCGGAAATGAAACCGAGGGAATTTCTTTGATTTTTTCTTGGTTTTGGATTGAACTGTACTGCTCGGAATCGAATCGGACCAAGAACCGGTTTTCATGAAGTACAACCAACAACTGAACTGATATATAATTTGGTTCGGTCTGATTCGATTATACGAAGTACAATTTGTCCAAAACTATTCTATCATGTTTTATTTAAGAAAAATATATAATAACCTACTAAATTAATTTGAATATCAATTTAATTTATTTAAAACTGAATACAAACTTCACATTAATATTCACATCTCATATACACTATTGATTTTAATGGTGTTTCTAAAAATCTCGCTTTGGCTTCTGCCATGGCTCATCAAGACTTGAGCGTCATACCATGGTTCAAGGCTTGGGCGTAAGACTTAGTATGTTGAGGTCCAATTTGGTTCACATTTACCAGTAATAAATTATATATTTAGGTGTATTAAAACAACTGAGCTATATGAGCCAAATATATATAGATAATTAGTTATAAAACTGGTTGGATACGTTGAATCTTAAGAAAAAGATTGATGAAATATTTTTTAAGTTTATAATTATGTGTTTTTTCATATTTGTTTGTATAATTGTATGTAAAATTATAATTTGTGTACAAAATTATCGTATTACATCACGTCCTTCGCCATAGCTTCACCATGACTTTTAAAGCTTAAGACTTTTTTTTTTTTTGAATGGCTAGTTAGTAATTAGTGGTTCGAGCCTAGACAGTGACATCCACAAGGGGCAGTATGTCTTCCCTCAAACCTTCCACCTTTTTGTCCACGACGGGACTTGAACCCATGACCAATAGGTCATGAGCAACACCTTAAATCCTCCTTGGATACCACTAGGCAACATGCCTTCAGAGTATATATTTGAGGGTCCCATTATTTAAGACTTAAACATGTCATGACGTTACACCTCACATTATTTAGAACCTTAAATTTTTACCATTCATTGACGGTATATATTTGAGGGTCCCATGGTTTTTAGTGCCATGTTATATGAGCTTGAAAGGGAATAATCATCATGTTTCCTTTGATGAATTCTTTCTTCATCTCAAAAGCAATTCCTTAGAGTGATCATATTCCACACCTTTGCCTTGTCCTTTTTATATCTAACTCACTACCATTATAAATCCCTATCAAACATGATCTACTTATACCATAATCCATCCAACCCATCCCTTTGTTACTCACTCAATTAAGAAATCCACTAGCATTTCTGTTAATTTATCTCATATATAAATCCAAACAAGGGTCTTTGAACTCTTGAGTATAGTTGGTTACTAAAACACAATCTTCTTTTTTCTCCCATTAGATTCTAACTATCATTGTTTCGGATAATCGCATTTGTAGACCCATGTCCTTATACTCAATCAAGAAACTGGACATCCACTAGTTTTTCTTTAAGTTTCACGCGTAAAAACTGAAAAAAGTGTCTTTTCACTCTTCTAAGATAAACTCGGAGACACAACCCATATAATACCCACCAAAAGATTCTAACTTTCACTTTCATACCATCCTTCAAAAACAATCAAGAAACAGGAAAATCCACTAGGGTTTTCTTTCGGTTTTGTGTACAAATCCGAAGAAGTACCTTTTCTTCCTTCTTATATAAACTTCAAGTAGGTGAAAAGGAAGCACAAATCACTTAACACCCATCTTCTCTTTCTCCCAAGAGATTCTAACTTGATTTAAAGTGATCATATACTCATCGTCTCTCTCAATAATCAATAATTAAATCAAGTTAAGATAGAAAACGAAGAAGGATCTTTCTTAACACTCTTGTGATCATATAGACTTTGTGTTGTTGGTTAGAAGCAAAGTGGTTAGATAAGCAATGGGGTATCTTCAATCTTCAAGTACAAATAGTGGTGTTAACTCTCACTTGTATTCTCAAGCACTTCAAATGAAATTATACCAAGCATTCATATTTTCCATCCCCATACTTTTTTCCATAATACTATTTCTCTTGTTTTACTTGTTCTACCTCAAAAGAACTTTTAGCAACAACAATGCTTCATCTTCTACATCTATACTCCCTTCAAGAACCTCAAGAACTCAAGATTCTTCAATCATCTCTCAATATGTATGTATAAACCTCTTTCTATCTCTAACTTTTTCCTTCTTTCTCTCTTGATCTCTCCCTAAATTATTAATATTCTATTGGTGTCCATATTCTTACAGGGCGAAATGAGATCAAAGATAAACCTCGAAGACAAACTTACTATGATCTTGTTCGATGAAGATTTATACACCAAGGATTCAATGTAAGCATATAAAACTTACCACACTTTTGACAAAATCCTTGAGTGATTGACATTTTGAGCCATTATACTTTGTTTTTTCGTTTGTTAATGTGGGAAAGACTAATTTCATTTCAACCTATAGCATATCTATACATGTCCACAAAAATGATTGTTTTGAGACAAAAAGTCAAATACTATAGTTAAAAAGGTCAATCATCCATGGATTTTAATTACTCTTTGCATCTACATGACTTGATGAATTTAACAACCAAATCTAATGGGAATTACATGAAATTTGAATCTATAGGTGTTGTGTTTGTTTGGGGGAATTTGAGATGAATGAGAAGCTACATCAAATACCATCCTGCCAACACATGTTCCATGGTGATTGCATAAGAAATTGGCTCCATACGAACACTACATGCCCGCTTTGCAGATGCTCGGTTGTTAGTGCCGCCAAAGATAGCCGCCATGAACCGCTAGTGGTTCCTGAACCAGCCGCCATGGTCAACCAAAGGTCAAACTCACCTATAGAACATAGTGTGGTCATATTTGAAGGGTCTTCTAGTTCAAGTATGGACAACAAGTTGTCTAATCCAAATGAAGAATCTGTTATCAATGTTCAATGATTCTTGATGTTGCATTGAAGGGATTTTGCTAGATAGACTAGATCGATACATGCATTATTGTTGTACCAAGTGTTGTCCAAGTTGTACGTACAAGATGACTAATGACATTTGGTTAGCATGATGTCATCTGTTTTCAAACAAAACAGTTGCACACGGCATCTAATTAGTTACTAAAGTGGGGAATAGAAACAACCTACAAATGAATGTGAATGAAAAGTGTAACATATGGGATATAACATTCTAAATGATTTTACTCATAGTGTTATAATTAGGGCTGTCAAATCGTGCTATCGTTTCGTGTTTTTAGGTAACACGACGCGACACGAATTCGTTCAACACGCGTGTTTTATTTTGCTAACACGAAAACGACACGATTAAAGCATTAATTATTTGTTAAAATCTATAAAAAAAAAAAAAATTAAAGCATTAATTATTTGTTAAAACAGAGCTCACAAACAGGGGACAAGAAGAAAGCCCATAAAATTTTCAACTTTCACTGCTACTCCTTGCATTTGTACCTTCAATAATTATAATATCCATGTTATAATTATTTGGCACAGGTGTTGAAACAGGGATAATCTCCCATGGAGAAACCCTTTCTTGTCTCACTATTGATGTGGCTTCATCCCATTGGACCTGGAAATGACAGCTGGCAGTTACTACCCTATTCGAGTCAGAGGTCAAGATTTGACTATTGGAAAAATTATTTTAAAGGAAACGAGTCAAACGTCACCCAAAGTGCATTTTTAAGCCCTCTAAATTACTTTTATTCAAAGAATTAGATTATTATCAACTTTTTACTCATACTTGACACATTTATTCATAAAATAATCTATTAAGAGGTTAAATATTCTGTATGTACCTTGTCTCTGGAGAATCTTCACCCTCGAATACCAACAGTGAATTTATTGTTTATAGATTCCATATACTTGTTCAAGCTTATGATAAACTGACTTGTCCTGTAAAATTTCAGAAAATCAAACATTGAAATGATAGAGACATATAGAAATAGGTAGCCATAGATTCTAAAAGATCAACTTTATGAGTATATATGTAAGGTGGTGATTTTTACACCACATTTTTTAATCCATGTACCACAATAAATGCTTTATATATTTGTACAATATGCAGAAATACTTATACAATGTGGTATAGGCATAAAAAATTATAGTATACAAATTAATTCCCATGTATGATGAAGATATACATATATTTAATATCTAATTTAATTTAATGAAATGAATTATTGGCATATACCTTGGCTTATAGTAAACAATAAATCGTGTTTGGGTGGAAAGAGCATGGCAAGCACACCAAGACACATACTCCTGCTTAAAATCACTACAGATGGCATGAAGTTATGTTTTTGACCTTAAAGTCTTACTCCAACATATAATTCACCATTTCCCCTATTCAAGGGTAATTAAGTAATTTCACTTCAAATACAAGATCAAAGAAACAATGGAAACAATTACCTAAGGAATACAAATGAATCTTTTACAACTAACAAAAGTACTCCATCCTGCTGTAAGTAAATGCCTCCGTGGTTGACCTTGTTTATTTAATAAAACTTAATTTCTATAAAGTTAATTATATATGTATGTATATATACAATAATTTCTACACAAAATGATACCGGCAGTTCTTATGGTTATACAAGTGGCAATGTGAACTCGTTGTTGGGATTAATAGGGTTGTTTCTGAAATCTGGATTTAACTAAGGAATCGTGAATATCACTTTCCGAATTAGATATTTCGACCCTATGCCTGGGTATCACGAAATTCTAACTATTGAGATAATTCCTAAGAATCAAATTAGAAATTAGGCACAATTTCTAATTCACAGTAATGGATGACTTGAGAGAATTCATATTTAACAGTATGTCAAGAGATAATATTATTTTGTGTGTTCCTCTCCTTGCAATAATACGTGTGTTGTATTATTAAATCAAAGTTCAAAGTGGTTCCCAAAATCTAGGAACGGTTCCACTAAAATAGGAGGGTTATACACGGTTTTCTGCAGTTAAGAAACTGCCCGTCGCATCAGCTGATCGTCAATCGCAGCAGCTGGTCGCTAACTGCTAGTCGCAACAGCCGCTGATCGAATCAGCTGCTGATCGAATCAGCTGCTGGTCGCTAACTGCTGAATCTGGTCGCTGAAACTGGTCGCTGAAGCTGGTCGCAGCAACAGCAGCTGGTCGCTGCAGCTTGTCGCTGCAGCAGCAGCTAGTCGCTAATCAGCAGATTCTGGTCGCTGTAGCTAGTCGCTGCAGCTGATAACTTGAACTATAAACAAACCAGTATCATCTTTGACTTATACAAGTGTGCTCTCCGCACCTCCTGACTTGTACTAGAACAAAGAATGAAACCCAAGACATACACATTATTTCCATTATACTAAAATTGAAATAGTTAACACTAAAATTACCAACATTCCTCCCTCATTTTAGTGTAACCATGAAATAATACAAAACTTGAATAGAATAAACCAAATTTATGCATAAATGAAAATGTCGAATCGATTGAATTTTCATGTTAGTACATTACACATTCCAAATATTCGAGAATCAGGGTGTTCTAAGAATTGAACCCATCAACCCATTTGAATACCCGAAGATAATATACACATAAATTTAAAAACCATCTAAAACACAAATACATAACACTATTATTAAGCCGAGTGTTCCAATCCATTCTTGATCGTATAAAGGCCAAGTCCTAAGCCCTATGAAGTACGGCTACACTTCACGATCATATAGGTAATTCCTTTATTCATGTACCTGCTTACATTTTATCAAAGGAATTATTAAGAAATTAATTCATCCTAGCCAACTACAGGTCCGAACACACTAACCTTGGGATGATATAATAATGTGTGTTCCAATCCAAACGTGTGAGCTTTCCGCATTGAATTCAACCTCTAACACTGTATTAGAGGGGAATTGGTTGTCTCACAAATAAGGATTATACAGACTTTAATCCCATCCCAATCGCCGACTTGTGCACTAAGTCCCGAGCCAATCCTTTAGTAAGATGGTCCGCTAAGTTTTGTTGCGATCTTACAAACTCCACCGATATTACACCATCCAAGATTAATTCTCTAATCTTGCTATGTCTTACACCTAAGTGTCTACACTTGCCATTATAGATTTGACTATAAGCTCTAGCCAAAGTGGCAGCACTACCACAATGGATGGAAATTGATGATATCGGCCTTTTCCACAATGGAATTTCATAAACCAAATCCTTTAGCCATTCCGCTTCCTTACCGGCCGCGGCTAATGCAACAAACTCAGATTCCATTGTTGAGTTCGTGATACAAGTTTGCTTTTTGGATGCCCAGGATATTGCACCACCTCCTAGCAAAAATACCCAACCACTCGTAGAAGAATGATCTTCTAAATTGGATATCCAACTTGCATCTGAATATCCTTCTAGAACCGAAGGATATCCAAGATAACACAAACCATAATCCATGGTCCCTTTTAAGTATTTGAATACTCTTTGAATCGCTTGCCAATGTTGAGTACTAGGATTACTAGTGTACCTACTCAATCTTCCAACGACATAAGCTATATCAGGCCTAGTGCTCGTCATAGCATACATCAAAGAACCTATAGCTTGCGAGTATTCAAGTTGTGATACTGCATTGCCTTTATTAGGCATCAACTTTATACTAGGATCTATAGGAGTACTAACTGGCAAACTTTTGATGCCATTGCTTAGGAGCTTGTTTTAGTCCATACAACGATTTAACAAGTCTACACACCTTATGCTCATTACCGGGCATAACAAAACCTTCGGGTTGTTTCATGTAGACTTCCTCGTCAAGATCACCATTCAAGAAGGCTGTTTTGACATCCATTTGATGAATAATCAGATTGTGAATGGCCGACAAAGCAATTAACAATCTAATGGTTGAGATACGTGCTACCGGTGCATACGTGTCGAAATAATCAATACCGGGTTGTTGCCTAAACCCTTGTATGACCAACCTAGCTTTGAACTTGTCAATAGTTCCATCAACCTTCATTTTCTTTTTAAATATCCATTTACAACCCAATGGTTTAGAACCCGGTGGTAAATTAGTCAACACCCAAGTGTTGTTCTCCAAAATAGATGACATTTCGTCATCTATCGCTTCTTTCCAAAAGGCAACATCACGAGACTCCATGGCCTCTTTAAAGGTCCTTGGATCAGTCTCAACTAGACAAGAATAAGGATATTGTGTCTTCACTTTATCCCTAGATCATTCCACCAAAAACAATTGGAAATCGTCACCGAAATTTTTCGGTATTCGGCCTCTTTTACTTTTCCGAACCTCTTGTGTTTCGGGGTTTGAAACACCATCAAAACCTACTGAGTTTTGAGTTTTATTACTGTTAGTAATCAGGTCCTTAGGCCTTTGAATCGATGAAAACCGCATCTCATCGAAAATCGCATCATGCGACTCAATTACGGTATTTATCGATACCGAATCATTAGGTTCAATAACATAGAACCTATAAGCTTTGGAATTTTCAGCGTATCCAATGAATATACAATCTATTCCTCTTTCCCCCAAAGTTTTCCTTTTAGGTTCGGGTAATCTAACAACGGCTCGACAACCCCAAACTCGAAAATAGCTCAAATTCGGAGCCTTTTTGTACCAAAGCTCGTACGGGGCTGTTTTGTTCCTTTTATTTGGAACTCGATTCAAGACATAACATGCGGTAAGCATTGCCTCTCCCCAAAATCCCTCACTCAAACCCGAGTAAGAAAGCATCGAGTTAACCATCTCTTTCAAGATTCGATTTTTCCGTTCGGCAACACCGTTTTGTTGTGGTGTATAGGGAGCTGTGGTTTCATGAATGATACCAATCGATTGGAAATAATGGGGATCCATATATTCCCCTCCCCGATCCGTCCTAAGACATTTTATTGAATTACCCAATTGCAATTCCACTTCGGTTTTATAAATTTTAAATTTATCTAAAGTTTCATCTTTAGAATGTAACAAGTATACATAACAAAACCTACTTGAATCATCAATAAAAGTGACAAAATACTTTTTGTTACCTAATGAAGGTGTAGAATGAAGATCACATAAATCACTATGTATTAATTCTAGTATTGATGAATTTCTATTAACATTTGGAAATGGTTGTTTTGTTATTTTCGTAAGCATACATGTTTTGCATTTTTCGGAACTAACATCAAACGCGGGAATCAATCCCACCTTTGACATTTCTTGCATTCTTTTAAAATTAACGTGACCTAATCTAGCATGCCATAACATAGAATTATCTAATATATCATTAGAAGCCATAAAAACAGAATTGTCACAAGGTGCAAATTTATTAACCACATTTAAACGAAACATACGTTCGGAATAGTATCCGAATCCAACAAACACACCAAACTTGGATAGTACATATCTATCCGACTCGATTACTTGTTTATACCCTAATCGATTAACCAAACCACTAGACACAAGATTCTTTCGAACCTTAGGAACATACAATACATCAAACAAAGAAATTGTTTTTCCCGAAGTAAACATTAAATTAACAACACCACTTCCTACAATAGGCTTGACTCCTTCATCCGCCATGCGTAATACCGATCCATCATCAATCGGTTCCATCTTCTCGAACCATTTTGAATCACTACACACATGACTAGTAGCACAAGTGTCAAGCCACCAAGAGTCACTTTTATCCTCCTGTACATAGGAAATTTCAGGGGTTAGTGAAACATTATTAGATTGATAAAGATCAACAAAAATCTGACCTTTTGGTGGACCATGGTCCTTAGACCCACCTTGTCTACCCTTGCTAGTACTAGCACCATCATTACCAAGTTTCACACGACAATCTCGTTTCAGATGTCCCACTTTTTGACATCTCCAACAAACCAATTCCGTAGGTTTCTTTTTGTACTTAAACGAATCATCAAACTTTCATTTCTTTCCTTTCCCCTTGTTGTTAAACTTGTTTTTCTTATCTTCAACCATGTGAACAGAAGGTCGTCCAACATTAATTTTGTCTTTGGTTTTGTCACCATCTTGAACCCGGAGTGATTCCTCAATCCGAATGTGACTACCAAGTTGTACCATTGACAACTCCTCTTTTTGGTGTTTAAGAGTATGTTTAAAGTCCTTCCATGATGGAGGAAGTTTATCAATCACGCTAGAAACAGCGATAGATTCATCCATGTTCAATTTGTGTAAAGCAAATTGACCAAGGATCCGGAGCAATTCATTATATTGTTCCATAACCGACCGTGAATCAACCATCATGTAACTGTTGAAATCACTAACCAAGAACTTCTTACTAGAAGCATCTTCCGCAATATACTTGGATTCAAGTGAATCCCACAATTGCCTTGCACTTTCAACATTCTAATATATATCAAATAGAGCATCAGCATACCGTTCAAAATGTGACCGCGACATATGTAGTAATCATTTTCCCATTTGATACGCCTCCTGATTTGTTCCACAGTTTCATCTTCCACCAATTCCGGTTGAGGGGTACTCAGCACATAGACCACCTTCAAAGTAGTAAGAAGAAAGTGCATCTTCTTTTGCCATCGTCTAAAATCGTTTTCCTGAAATTTCTCCAATTTCCCGAACTTACTTGTCATCTCTCTCACATTATCGTTCCCACTCATGATTACAGAAACAGTAGAAAATATCTAATTCGATTGTTGGGATTAATAGGGTTGTTTCTGAAATCTGGATTTAACTAAGGAATCGTGAATATCACTTTCCGAATTAGATATTTCGACCCTATGCCTGGGTATCACGAAATTCTAACTATTGGGATAATTCCTAAGAATCAAATTAGAAATTAGGCACAATTTCTAATTCACAGTAATGGATGATTTGAGAGAATTCATATTTAACAGTATATCAAGAGAGAATATTATTTTGTGTGTTCCTCTCCTTGCAATAATACGTGTGTTGTATTATTAAATCAAAGTTCAAAGGGGTTCCCAAAATCTAGGAACGCTTCCACTAAAATAGGAGCGGTTATACAACGTTTTCTGCAGTTAAGAAACTGCCCGTCGCATCAGCTGATCGTCAATCGCAGCAGCTGGTCGCTAACTGCTAGTCGCAACAGCCGCTGATCGAATCAGCTGCTGGTCGCTAACTGCTGAATCTGGTCGCTGAAACTGGTCGCTGAAGCTGGTCGCAGCAGCAGCAGCTGGTCGCAGCAACAGCAGCTGGTCGCAGCAACAGCAGCTGGTCGCTGCAGCAGCAGCTAGTCGCTAATCAGCAGATTCTGGTCGCTGTAGCTAGTCGCTGCAGCTGATAACTTGAACTATAAACAAACCAGTATCATCTTTGACTTATACAAGTGTGCTCTCCGCACCTCCTGACTTGTACTAGAACAAAGATTGAAACCCAAGACATACACATTATTTCCATTATACTAAAATTGAAATAGGTAACACTAAAATTACCAAGACTCGTTAGTATGAGGACATGTTTTAGGGTTATATTGGTACAACATGTTAAGTAGAATAGATTAGTTATAGAGGATATGAATGGAAAATGGCAGATCACATACATAATTCATCCTAAATCATATTATTTAAAGAAGTTAGATTTCATTTTAACAAGGATAAATTGCGTTTTAAATCCGTGTGATTTGCAATATATTAGAAAAGATTGTCTCTAACTTTCAGTAATTACACTACAAGTACTGTAACCTGTACATGAAAAAAGTCTTTGCGGGTCAACTCATCAAAGTCCGGCCCCAGTGAAGATATCTCCTGATGTGTGAATACATTTAACATAATCTGCATTAAACCAAAGTTGGCCCAATTCTGAAAAAATGTTGATTTATATTTACAATTGCTTTAGTGGCTGCATAGTAGGCCTTCCATCCATTAGCAGGTGTAATACTATCTTGTTCTGTTGTAAAATCCTGGAATTAACATAGCTTAAAAGTTAAAATGTGAAATGCATATTAGTCATAAAGTTAAATTAACATAGGATAACACCGAGCTTTAATGAATTCCAAATGGCACAAATTTAGCAATCAAAGCAATAAATAAGTTTGAATAAATACGTGATTTAAAATTGTCAAATTGAATTCAGACAAGAAAAGGTTTCAATAAGATATTTAGTTCAATAGAGCAGATGAATCATACTTGCAGCAAATAAGATTGAGAACTTAAAAAGAAGAATAACCTAATAATTAATCGTTTTCCAAGCATTATCATCATTTGCAGCATTGAAGAATTCGTCATCTCTTCCCCACCACCGTTCATCAATTGAACCTCGATCGATTCCGTTTCAACTACAAATTTCCAGGCCTTCTCCTTTGATTTGTACGATTGAGAGAACGATAAAAGGGAAGATGAAGTACAGAACAGAGAGAATTAGGTCTAGAAATGGAGAAACAAATGTTTGTAACCGGTGAAAACTCGCGTAGAAATTAATTTATCTAAATAACATTTTACAAATGTTTTTCCTATTCATCAAATAAGGCTTTTTTTTTCTTTCTTTTCTTTCTTTCTTTAAGCTTGACGTTTTTTATATCAACAACTTCCCCTTCTTTACACTCTTTCAGTGTCCTTTTCCAGGGGTTTGACCATTTTTTCCTCTCATTTCCACAAAATCAGGGTTTCACCATTCTTGACTTTCTTTACACTCTTTCAATGTGCTCATCACCACAAAACCAGGGGTTTCACGCATCGATGGAAAATGAAAAGTAGGGTGACATTAACTTGAAAATTTGAAAAAATCTATAACTTGAAAAATCTATGGATGATCACAAAGAAAGAATTCTTTGTTTTAAAAAGCTCATTGTATTTGTGCTCTATTTTCTTTTGGTGACTTTCAATAGTTGCATATTTCAGGGGTATTTGGAGGTCCATTTAAATCGATAACGAAGTCACCATAATTACTTATGAGTGTACGATTCTGATTTTGTAATTGAGAAAAAATGTATATATTTTGTATGCGCCTGTCAGAGTGAAGGAAGATAGATTTATGATGACTGTTGCTGGCATTCCATAATCAAATGTGGATCTGGAAGATCAGGAGACCGTTAAATTCGATATTTTTTTGTCATATTTTATTTCAGAATACATCTATAATTGATATTTGAGTTTCAGGAAACCGCATATGACTGAGAACAAAAAATACAAGGAAGGTAATATGTTCACGGTCATAGGGGAAACCGTAACCGAACATGACTGAAGCTTTGGTTCCTAATATATAAGGACCGTGTGCGGTTCGGTTCGGTTCCGTTTCTGTCAGTTCTGATTGATAACATACTTTAGCTTTTTTTAATAATATCCTTTATTTCAATTTCTGATTGATGGTTTTATGAGTTAATTATTGTTTATGTAATTTTGGCAATATATGAGTTGAATTTACAGGGTAAATGCTTTACATATGTGTTGAAGGCACCTGTTTGCTGAGCCGTTTGCAAGAATAATGCACTATCCATCTAAATTGTACAAATAATGCTGTTTTTGAGGCTTTTGCAAAAATAATGCTATCCCTTAGTAAGAGACCCGGATCCCCTTCTTTCCCCTAGTACCACACCCGGATCTCACCTTTTACCTGCAACCATGTCTGCCATGTCCTGCCAAGTCTGACCATCGTACTTTCCCGCAGGAACCCCTAGTAGTGCACCCGGATCCCCTTGGGGTATCCCCGAGTCGCACGCCCGGATCCCACCTACACTGCCTATAAATATTACTTCATTTTTTCAGTGACATACACTTCACTTTTTATTATTACACGCATTTACCACATAATCTATGAACTTTTTATTATTACACACATTTACCCCATTTCTTAAAGAAACTAGCATTTTTTATTACGATGTGGCGAAGTCAAAAAGCCTTAATCTATGAACTTAACCTACAGCTTGAGATGTTAGACGAGAGAGTTGACCTAATGCGTGAACAAGCTCGAGCCCGTGAGCTTCGACTTATCATGGAAGAGATGCAACGTACCCTTGATGAAATGGATAACCTGGCTTATGAAGGGGCGATGGACGAGGAGTCGGAGATGCGACGTACGAGGGAAATGCCTCCACCGACATTACATGTTGTGGAGCAGCAAACTCAAAACTCCTCAATAGGTATTCAACAACCAGACACAATTGACTTGGTTAAGGAGTATGGTTGGGCCAGGAGTGTAGAGGAATTTTACTTGAACGGGGATAGGTGCGGGAATGAAACCTTTTGCTATATTGTATTCTTAGGTCGTACCCAGGTACCTAGGGAGTTTTGGAGTACCCTGTTAGATGAAAATTCCAGCTCTGTTTTGTTCCGTGCGGTACGTAATTTAATTATGTTATTATCAATATTCTCAATTAAATCTCAAAGGTAAATAATTGTATATTTATTACAGCATATAGATTGTTGGGTTAGAAGATGGATGCGTTATCGGTGGTATGTTGGCTATAAAACTGGAGAATATAAGCGATGGACAATAATGCCTACCAAGTTTGAGTCTCTACTCTTACCACCTCACGGATCAGATGCTTTACAATATGCAGATGGCAGCTTGACACCTTACCCCGCTTGGGGGGACGTAGATGTCTTATACATCCCGTTACGTTTAAATGATAACGTTTGGTTGCTTGTGCAGATGGATCTTGTTCGCAACGATACATGTTTAATTTGCAGTTGTCGTCAATCCATAAAGCATGACGTGCTTACGGCAACCCTAAAACGTTGGCGAGATGTTTTGCCGGGTTTTAAAAGGAGTTTCTCCTATGAAGAAAGAAACCCCCAAGTTAAGGCGAATCTTCATTTCGCCAAAGGCATACCTCAAGGAAGGGAAGAAGACTCTGCTGTGTTTATTTGTAAGTTTATGCATTATCTGGTAACGGGGAAGTCAATCAAGAAAGATGGAGTCGTCAATATTAATCAGATTGCTACGGGTTATCGACAACTTATGGCTCGTGATTTGTACAGCTATCGTATTTTAGAATCGCAACCTGAAATTTTTCCTTTTAGATCTGTGGATTTGTTTGATGATTTGGATTAAAATTTCAATTGTATTTGGTATTAATTTATGAAATCTCGATGTTTGTGTTTGCTTGTCATTTAAAAATCAACTACTTAAAAAAAAAATTAGCAAAAAAAAATAAATGTCTAACTTTCGAGCTTAATAGAGTACACTTTTTAGTAATTCAGATTTAACTTTCAAAAAGATAGTTGCGGTATTGATGTGTACGTAAACATATGAAAAAGAATTAGACCAAAAAGAAAAGTAATGAAAGAGTTATGATAATTCGAAAATACAAAAAATTTGTTTTTGTAACGCAAAAACATTCAAAATGCTATTTTCATGCATGAATAACTTCAAATTTTGAAGGTTTTGGACGTAATTATATATACAGAATTTGTAGTACCCGGGTCAAGGATTCCATGCATATAAAATTCGTAAAAAAAAACACGGGTGCGAAAGTTATGTTGATTGCAAAAGTCAAAAAAATTACATTTATATTTATATCATAGTTTTCTTACAATTACATTCATATTTAAAAAAAAAGCTAATGACGATGTCCTAATGTACCGCCCGTACCACAAGGAGGTGGTCTTCTGATTCTTCTTCTCCTACCTCCATCGCCATCTTCTTCACTTTCTCCAGGGTTGTTCAAGTCAAAATCGAAGTTTACCGGAACCGGACTAACAGCTCTATTTGGCGGTTGACTAGAATCTTCGAGCTGGTAATAAGGATTTGTATTTCCAAAGATACTATCTGCAGAAAAATGCTGCCCAAAATTGTCATACTGGGCAGGTGTTACCCAATCATCTCTCATAGGAGACTGTATATGACTCATATTAAGTATGTTTTGAGAAAATAGGTCACCACCGGTATTCATTTCGTATTGCATACTTGAACCACCCTGGAGAAAGTCCATATTGACTCGATAAGCCTCCTGGTCTGATGGCCCCACACCACCAGTATTATACTGGTTCGATGTGTCCATATATGTAGTTTGAGGCTGGGGGGAGGACCCTGAACCACCAGCGTTATACTGGTTCGATATTCCCACATTTTCATTTTGATACTGGTGGGAGGACCCTGAACCACCAGCATTATGCTGGTGGGAGTACCCGGCTTCAGGATCTTGACGAGCCCCTCTTGGCCGCATCCATCTAGGCTTATGCTGTCTTTGCTCCTGAGTCAACTGTGTGCCGAAGGATGGCTGAGTAACGGGTGCCACATGAGGTGAAAAATATGTCGGACGGTCATCTCCATGTGCATAATGCAAATAATCTACCGACGTTTGCAAAATTTGCTGCCCAAACTGATGCAATGCTGGATCATCTTGCTCTTGCATCATCCTTTGCACCTGTTGTTGCACGTGGCTTAACCCGTCAACCTACATACATTTAATACGTATTATTTAAATGTAAAATAATACATACATTATTATGATTATTGTTCTATAATTATTATTTATTACCACAACATTTAAATTTCCGCCCTGATTGTAGGACCGAGAGTAGTTTTGTGCTCCAGGAGTTGGATTTGTAATATGGAGCACAGTACGAGGCCAATACCATGTCATATAACCAGGTTCAGTTTGAGGAAAATTCGAGTATTGGCCCTGGATGAGATATTGGTAACAGTTGTTCCAATGTTGTATTTGATTTCTTAACTCCCGTTTCCAACTTCTTTTTGCGGTCACCCCTCTACGAGACTTAATATGTAAATCCTCATGTTCGTATTTGTTTGAGAGTGGTGGTTGAGGAATAAATTGGACAAAGCGAAATTGTCTCATAACCCTGCTGGGCAAATACTGCTCAGCAATCTCCCAAAAAATAACATATGTTTGACTTAGCCAACATCCCGTATCGGTCCTACACGAAGGGGCTAGAAGGTGTAGATCTTGTTGGTATGGAGTCCACACGAACTACAAAAGTTTGATTAATTTGTAAGTTCAAAAATTTGTTTTTTTTTAAATTTAATAGCAGAGTACCTCTGAATCGTCTAACACACTTAACATTGACCGAAACTGAAACAAGACGGTCTTGACTGACCCCGCGAAACTAAGGGGCTGGTTGAATCTGTATGTTTATACATGCAAAAATATAGCATCATTTATAGTTATTAATAATTTTAATATAATCACTTGGAATTACATACCTACAACCAAATGGTTTTCCAATTACCAGATCAGGAGTAATTTGTTTTAGCAGTGGAGAAAACATCTTAAACCTGCTCCAGGCCCATATCTGCAACAACATCAAAGGGCCACCAATTTCGAGGACGTTGTGCATAGTTGTTTTGCACAAGTTTCGGTAGAGACTGGCCAGTACAGCCCCACCCCAACTAAGTCGGCCGCAAGCATCCAGGTCTTCAATCAACACTAAAAAATACATATGGACTAAACTATAAGTTGAATCCGGAAATAAGCAACCATTTAAAAGAATTAGTATATAATGCTTGGCTTTTTGCTCCAATTGTTCGTCAGTCGGATCCTGTGGCAGAGGCTCCATTAACATGTCCATCATATATCTAGCACTGACCTGGCTGCCTTTGAATTTTCGCGCTGGCGGTGCGAAACCGAGCAACGTATAAAATTTTTCGATAACACGTGCATAAGTGTATCCCGGTTCATCACCTGTAACCGGATTGCCATCGGTCCGTAAACCCCAATAACTTGTACGTCTTCCAGGGTCACGGTAACCTCGCCAAATGGTAGGTGAAATGTATGCGTTTCCGGACGCCATCTCTCTACCAGTGCTGTGATGAGTCCGTGGTCAACGTTTTTGTAACCACAGACGAAAACTTCTGCCAAACCGGCCCGACGTATGTGATACATCACACGCTCATCAATTGGGTTATCTCTTACCCAGAATAACAAATTTTTGTCAGCACGTCTGACATTTAACGGACGATCATCCTTGAGATTGTGAAACAAATGATATGCTCGGTGATCGGTATTTATAAATAACAACTCAGGATTCGTAGGTCCGGGGACAATTCCAACATTCTCCATTTTTTACAAATATAAAAATCTGGTGGTGTTTGAGTGCGATAATTTTTGAGTGCGATAGTTTTTGAGTGTGATACTTGTGTCTTAAAGTTGTATTTATAGATAGAGATTTTTGAGTGTGATAGAGATTTCAGCTACTCAAATTAAAGATAGAAATTATTGATGGTTAAAGTCTTCAACTACTCATGTTCGCAGTTGTAGATAATGACAGTGATTGCAGTTGTAGACGTATTAAAGAATCCGATTCTTAAAAGCTTGTGTTTTTGTCTTTTAGTCCGACGAATCCCCGTGTTACACACCCGGATCCGGTGCATCCCCGTGTTACGCGCCCGGATCCGATGGATCCCCGTGTTACGCACCCGGATACATGTGTATTGTCACATCAGCCTTTTTGTCCGGATTCACTTAAATCGCTCGGTCAAAAAACACTTAATATTTACAGTCTTTTACACTTAATATCAGTTATAGAGTTTTTGTCTTTTAGCGTACGATCCCCGACTGCATCGCCCGGATCCCACTGGATCCCCGACTGCAGCGCCCAGATACTGTTGGGTGGTCAAATCGCTCCTTTATAGCACGAGTCAGTCTCACGGGTCTTTAAATAAGGCTGTTCTTTATTTGTCTTTATTTTAAAATAAGGTATAGTCTTTAATGAGCGACAACTACCCATACTTATAATTCACCTATATAAAGTATCATCAGATCAGTTAATATTATCACCATTATTCACCAACAATTTCAATATTTATCAACCACATTTCACCAAGATTAACTTTCAATCAACTACATTTCACCAAAAAAATCATTCAAAATGACTTTAATGAACCCTTTCCTTGTTAATATATATTGGGGTGATGATAACATTCGTTACGACAATGGCATGGTACTAGGCGATGTGAACATGCACAGAAGTTCTCTTCTTTTTCTAACCAGATATAATTACGAAGAATTTGAGAAATTGGTTTACAGACATGTTATGGTTTCGAAAGATTAATACAAATTAAGGTTTACATTATGTTATGAGTTTCACGGAATTTTCTGTGATTCTGAAATTACAAGTGATGAATCCTTACAAACCTTATATTACATCGCCTCTTTGAACGAAAAATTCATGGGCGATATTATTGTGAAGATTGTGTATATCAAGCCCCAACCCCGTCAAGTTGACTCCAACATTTTTCAGCTTTTTTCAGCACCAGAGCCGTCAACGCGGTATCAAGGTTTTGATATGGCGGGTCCTTCACCGTCTGCGTTCCGACATTTTTCATCACAAGAACCGTCAACGCAGTACCAAGGTTTTGATATGGCGGGTCCTTCACCGTCTGCGTTCCGACATTTTTCATCACAAGAACCGTCAACGCATTATCAAGGTTTTAATATGGCGGGTCCTTCAACATCTGCGTTCCAACATTTTTCAGCACCAGAACCGCCAACGAATTATCAAGGTTTTGATATGGCGGGTCCTTCAACATCTGCGTTCCAAGATCTTTCAGTGGTAGAACTAGGTACCGCACCAGAGCCAGTAACGCAATATCAAGATTTTAATAACAATGAAAATCATGAGTTCGACAGATCAGAGGACGAACCACAATCTGAAGGAAGTGCCGATACCAGAGAAGAATTTGACCCAGATGGCGCTGAAGCATCCGAAGAATCTGATGATGATGGTGTTCACGGCAACCATGAAGCTCATCAAACATCTCAACTGCCTTTGTATGACTATAGTCAATGGGACACACAGGAAGACACTGAGGCTGATAATTCAGGCCTATTACAGGAAGATGAAGAGCATATGCTTTTTTGGAGGTCCGATTATCCAGATGAGATTCGAATTGGTATGTATTTTTCTAGCAAGCAAGAGTTGATTGATGCCATGAGGAGTTGGAATATAAAACAAACTAGGCAGATCAAGGTTATTGAAAGCACACTTTCAAAGTGGAGTGCTAGGTGCAGTACTCGTAAAAGGGTGATAACAACCCTGGTGTTAACAACTCTAGTGATAACAACTCTGGTGGCGGCAACCCTGGTGAAAACAACTCTTGTGAAAACAACCCTGGCGATACTCAAACAGAAGGCACCCAGAGTAATAGACAACCCAATGCAGCTTTATGTAATTGGTACGTCAGAGCCATAAAGAAGCAGAGGGAGAGGCTTTGGCAAATAAGGTCATGGAGAAATGTGCACATTTGTAGTGGGGTAGTGCGAGGTTCAAATAACAAATGTTTGACAGCGAAGGTCGTAGCCATCCGCATATTCCATTCTGTCTGTAAAGATATCGCATACCCTGTTAAACAAATCCTGGAAGATATCAAAGAATTCAATGGGAATGACATATCCTAATCCAAAGCTTGGTGTGCTAGGAAAATTGCTATAGAGAGACTATTCGGGAGTTGGGAAAGCAACTTTGATAAGTTGCCTAAGTACATTCGTGCTCTAAAGAAGTCAAACCCGTCCACAATTGTCGAGTGGATAGTCGAACGAACTAACAACCCCGAGTTGAAAATTTTCAAATCTGTTTTCTGGGCTTTTGGTCCAGCAATTGCGGCCTTTCGTCATTGCATTCCTATTATATGTATAGACGGGACCTTTTTAAAAGGTGCGTACAAAGGGAAGTTGCTGACTGCCGTCACGAAAGACGCCAATAATCATATTCTACCTCTCGCGTATGCCATTGTTGACGAGGAGTCAAACGAATCATGGAAATGGTTTTTGGAACAGCTAAGGTATTTTGTTGTAAATGACAGTCCAAGAGTGCTAGGTGTCATTTCTGATAGGCATCATGGGATTCTAAATGCAATGCAAGAACTTGATGACTGGAAAGAGCCATATGCATACCATATATACTGCCTAAGGCATATCAGAAGCAACTTCAACAGTCGTTTCAAGAACCATTGAATGAAGCAATTGTGTTGGATCATAGGTAGCACGAGTCAAAAGCGTAAGTACAAGGAAGCCATACGTGAAATGAAATTTATAAACGCGGACGGGTGGGTGTATCTGGAGCAGATTGGGTTAGATAAGTGGACCCTCTTTAGAGACAACGGCCACCGACGTTGGGGAAACCTAACATCGAATATTGCATAGAGTTACAACAATGTGTTGCGTGGAGCCAGGCATCTTCCGATTAAGGCTTTGATTGACTTCACATTCATCAAAACTGTCAAGCAATTCAGCAAGCATGCTGAATTATCGTCTAACTGCGAGACGCCACTACCCTCACGTATGTGGACTCTTTTCAACAAGTGCACCCGTCAAGCAACATTTCATGGAGTAATGCCCTTTGATTACGTGAAACAGATTTTCAGTGTGAAGTCAAGGATTCAAACCGGTGAGAGTGGTGGGAACGATTACACAGTCAATTTCATAAGTACAAAAGGGAACAGGCGTGGGTGTACGTGTGGGAAGTGGCAGACGTTGCGCTTTCCATGTTCACATGTTATTGCTGTTTGTGGTCATATGGGTGTCGACCCGCTAACACTTGTGAACATAGCGTATACAACAGAGGCGTACAGACAACAATATAGTACTGCCTTTAAACCACTACCTCATGTGGCCCTTTGGAAGGATGCTAAATGGAGAATGTTAGCCAGTGAAGGAAGAATATCAACAAAGAGAGGGAGAAGGCAGCATGTTAGACGACGCAACGAGATGGACCAGCCTAGTACAAGCCAGCAAACCCAACGAAAGGCAAAACTTTGTGGGATTTGTAGAAATCCAGGCCATAACAGACTGAAATTCCCGACAACAAATCCTCCTCAAACAACAAATCCTCCTCAATGATTGTAGAATTTAAAATGTTGTATGTTTTTTAATATTAAATATAATAAAAGTTTCTTATTGGTACTTAACTAATATAATTTTAAATATAATAAAAGTTTCTTATTTCAAGTGATACATTAAAACTAAAATTACATATCATTCATTCTCACGTTTAACACTAAAAATCAAATTTCTACCATTAGTCTGATAGTCTGCATTTATGGTAAAAGTACAAACTTCGTTAGTCAGAATTCCGTTTTCATTCTTAAATCTCTTGAAGTCACCACTCATTTTAACTTGCCCAGGATAACCATGCAGCTTCATTACTTCATGAGAATCGCCTCTTTCTATCATACAATGTTTGTCCTGAAAGAGGTAGTTATGCTGCCTGACAAACCAAGCAGGTATAGTCTAAAAATACAACAAAATTATATGATTTTATTTAATTGAGCAAATATTAAAAATATAAAAAATATATGATTTTAGCATACCATCCTTTGATTTTTTACTACATGTTTCGCGAACTTTATTTTAAATTGCCAGAGATGCAAAACATCTGGTCCTATTTCAGCCAGCTTTTCAATATGTTTATCATAATCAGCCTGCTCGTAATTTTGAAAATATACTTGCATCTCGTCATTAAATTCTTCTGCATGTAGATCGGCATAATCTTCGGCTATCAAATTCCCGAACTCAATCTCATCTACATAATTACGAGGCTAATCATGCACGTAGTGATACGGAGGAGACTCTTTATTTGATGAACTCATGATTTTTTGCTATTAAGGAGAGATTGTTTATTAAAAGAAATGGGGTAGTGTAGGAAATGTTTTTATGTGGTAAATGTGTGTGTAATAATAAAAAATTAAGTTATATTTATAGGGACTGCGTCGAGTGGGATCCGGGCGTATGACTCGGGGATACCCCAAGGGGATCCGGGCGTACGGCTCGGGGATACCCCAAGGGGATCCGGGCGTACGGCTCGGGGATACCCCAAGGGGATCCGGGTGCACTACTAGGGGAAACTGCAGAAAGTACGCAAGGTACAGGCGGTACAGTCGAGTTGCAGGATTAAGGTGGGATCCGGGTGTACTACTAGGGGAAAGAAGGGGATCCGGGTGTGTACTAGGGGATGGCATTATTTTTGCAAAAGCCCCAAAAACAACATTATTTGTACAATTTGAATGGATAGTGCACTATTCTTGCAAATGGTTCCCTGTTTGCTTTGGTTTTGTACTATTACTATCACGCTTTTTAATTAGAGTTTTAAAATTGACCAAAAGAAGTAAAAGTACAAACGGTTACTTACTTACTTCCATAATAGATTTTTATAATAATTAAATAAAAGTTGATAAAATAAAACTATAGGTATTGCATACATACATTATCAAAGGGCTTGTAGCCTAGCGGTATAAGGTGTTAGAAGGTGTTTCCCTTTGGCTTGAGGTCAAGGGTTCGAGTCCCGTTGTGGACAATGGTGTAGAATTAGGAGTAGTGTAGAGGGTGTGTGTGTTTGCTGTTAGAAAAAAAGAGGTATTGCATACATACCAGAATCAACACCATTACATTTTACATGAGTAAATTACACGGAAGGTCCCTGCGGTTTGCCACTTATTATACCCATAGTCCCCGAACTTCATTTATTACACTGAACGTCCCTGGTGTATACAATTTGTTACACCCATGGTCCCTCCTGTCCCTAACTTTTTCTAAATGACGAAAATACCCTTTTGGCCTTTTGTAATAAAGTGAAGATAAGGGACTGTGAATGTAATAGGTGATAAACCACAGGGACCATCCGTGAAATTTACTCTATTAATTGATTTTTTTTTCTTCTCTCTCTTTAATTCATGTTCTTCCGCCACATTCAGACTCACCACTCACATCTATCTTTTTGAATTCAATAATCAATCAATAACCATTATTGTCGCGCCACCAAACCCCCTAAAAATTCGATCTATCACCAACCCCTGCCTCCGGTTTCCTTCTCCAGTTTGTCCGAGCCGATGACGTTCTATCGACCAGAATTGATTCAGACAATTGATGCACGTCACCAGAGGATTTGGTGGTTTGCACACGCGGTGATTCAGACAATTGATGCACGTCGCTAGAGGAGTTGGTGTTTTGCAAACTCTGGTCGATAGAACGTCATCGGCAGCTGAACAACTGGAGAAGGCAACCGGAGGTAAGGGTTGATTACGCGACGATGATGGTTATTGATTGAGGTTTGAATTTAAAGAGATGGAGGCGAGTGGTGAGTCTGAATGTCGCGGAAGAATATGAATCGAAGAGAGAAAAGGAAAAAAATCAATTAACAGAGTAAATTTCACGGATGGTCCCTGTGATTTATCACTTAATACATTCACGGTCACTTATCTTAGTTTTATTACAAAAGAAGAAAAGGGTATTTTCGTCATATAGAAAAAGTTAATGGCGACAGGGACCATGGGTGTAAGAAATTGTATACACTAGGGACGTCTGGTGTAATAAACGAAGTTCAGGGATTGTGTCTGTAATAAGTGGTAAACCACAGGAACCTTCCGTGTAATTTACTCCATTTTACATATTGCTACCTTTTAGCCTACTGCCCACCAGCTGGCTACTCAGCAGGCCATTGCACATGTTCCAATGTAATGTTTGTTTAGGTCTCTAGCTATTCGATCTTTCTAATGTTTATTTGTCATGTGCAAAATAACTTTTGGATCTAACTTTATAAAGTAACAAACAAATCTATGAATAGGAATTGTTGTGATATTATCACACATGATCTAAATTATCAACATGCTTGCTGCATCACTCTGTAGTTTAACTTATAATGATGATGGAAAATCACATTCAGAGGGAAAGATCTATATTTTGTAAACCAAATACGTAGTGTAATAATGTATTTGCATATATATACATATTTTTTTTTACTTTTTGCTATCAAATACTTCCTTGGCCATACACCACGCCGCGAAGCGCGTGCCTAAAAACCTCGTAGGACACAATGTTGAAATAGGAAGACATGAACAAAGGTGAAATATTTAAGTTTATTGTAAAATTATAAAAAGAGATATGTTTTAAAAGTAAAAATAGGGACACAATGTAGAAATAGGAAGACATGAACAAATAGGGAGATAATGAAAGAAATAGGGTTATATGGGAGGGCAAATTGGTAAAATATCTTAAAAAGCTTATAATCATGCTAAACACTCAAACATGATTATTTAAGTTAAAAATAAGCTATTCCATCCATTCTAAATTTATTGTCCACTACAAAAAAAAATACACAGTTTAAGAAAAGTACATTAATTATACTATGTCACCAATCAAATTTTTTCTTTCCACTTAAATGTTTTTTGATTGATTGAAATTTAATAAAGACAAACTTTGTGGAACAAACTAAAATAGTATACTAGACAATAAAAATGGGACAGATGGAGTAAAAGACTTCCTAAATAAACCCTTCCAAACACCCCCTATGTTAAAACCGGTGATGATAACTCAGTGAAAACCCTATCATTCCATAAAGAAATCCAACTTACAAGAGTAATTTCATCTTTCCAAATGAAAATAGTATACGGTACTGCAAATGATCCGGACCAATCATCCATCCAACCAATGCCTAGGGATTTCACCGATAGTGAGAAATTCAGAGAAATAAAATGATGCAAAGAAATAAAATAAAATGAGATGAGAAATGAAAATTAATTCCGGTGGGTCAAATGGTCTCCCATACCTGCAAGTTCTTTAGGATGTTCGTCTGGGGTAAAGCTTTGTGTCCACATTCATATAATCATATCCATCAATATGGATTTTTATTTTAATCTTTCTCATTAATAGCAAATAAGAATATGCAAATATACAACATCTTAATCTAATTCAAATCTTGAAGAGATACAAATATGAATACGAAATGCCTATTATTACCTACATCATTCTATTCTTCACACATACAATCTTTCTTTCTTTATACATTCAAAAGCGGGTTTTGATCTATATCGGAGGATTTTTTGAAGGGGTATGATGGGTTTACGGGCCGGATCTACCCGCGCTGGGTGTGGCATATCTACCGCCCACCCATCACCCGCCAGTGGGTTTAGTTTTCCACCCGTACTTGTTCCTAGAGGTGTTTACGAGTCGAGCTTTTAACGAACTACTCGAGCTCGAGCTCGTTTATATCGAACTTGAGCCAATACTAATTCAATCTCTAGTTGAGCTTGAACATAAAACAATACTCAATTAATCTCACGAGTCAAGCTTAATAATTTAATACTTGAGTCGGCTCGTTCTATAACTCGTTTACTAGTCTCGAGCCAAACGAGTCATGAGATCTTAACGAGTGTTGTATACAATAAGTACAAGAATATACATATATTAATAGGTTCCAATTGGTCTAGATCAATTGGCCACCAAGGGTTGCCTTGAGGAGGTTGTCTTCAAAAAGTCTTATGTTCAAGACTTGCTGAGGTCAATTCTCGGGAGATAAATAAGGAGGTGGGTTTTATTCCCCCAAAAAAATGTTCGAGGAATGCATACTGCCCGTTTGGATGTCCCTGCATATGTCGAACCACTAACTTACTAACTTGACGTTAAAAAAACCATATTAATACGAGTGTTAACGAATCTAGTAATTAACAAATTTTTCGAGTTTGTAAATTAGTTCATTTTAAAAAATATGGAATTATAAACGAGTATCAAGCTCGAGCTCGAACAATATATAAATATTTAAGCTCGAGCTCGAGTATAATTTTAAAAACTTATTCGATCTCGAGTTAAGTTCGAGTCAAACCCAAATATTATAGATATTCGAATCGGATTATTAACACAAGTTGGTGCTCACTGGTAAATGTTTTCAAGTTTTTCCACTCGTTATGGGTCGTGTATCCGTGGGTTGTGGGTTTTTTGTCTGTCATCCCTACCAATGCCTATTTAGTTGGGCTTATAGGGCCAGGCCAGCTAATTTTTTTGCGGATCATGTACTACCAAAATGTCACAATCGTATTAACACAAAGAAGTTACATAGGGCCCACATGGGGTTGAAAAACAACACCAGCAAGAAAACGATTTTATGTAATTCCCCACTTGTTTGGACTTAGTAAAGTCAGATGCAACTTATTGAGTTAGTACCATTATACTCGGTCAAGCAAAGTAACAGTTAATTATAACACTTTATTTTAGTTATAGGCAGTTGAAATCAAATTTGTAAATGATGTTATATGTACTTTTCTAATATTTAAAGTTTGTGTCTAACTATATATGTACTTTTTACCGTATTTTATTACTGCTTTTACAACCTTGGGGTGAAAAACATATCAACTGTTTTTTATAAATATTTACATTATCTATCATTGTGTTTCAGTAAAGCCTACTGTGACTGTTTATTTTACTTGTGGTGAAACATATCTTAAATCATGACAATCAATCCTTATGCTCGGACTAAGTTTAGATGTAGTTACATACCATAATCATTAGCTAGTTGCGACTAGACCCTTGATATGCATATGGTACCATTGGCTAAGACTTTTCCTCCCACGGCTTCGAAAATCAGGGAGTGCATATCATAGATTCATTATCATTAGAGTTGGAGTTTTGATTATGGGCTTAGGGTCGGTATTTTAACTCGAAGGCCTTGCAAACCTTAGGGGGATCTCAGTCATGTTTTTTCTACAAACTTATGTTTTCCAATATTTCAACAAATCAATTATTACCAGATTACAGGCCATGGTGGCAGATCATTTTCAAACATTATTTCATCACATTTTATGCCTTGGTTGGCACATGAATACTTTGGACTTCAAAATATTTTCAGGCACTATTTCATTATACAAATTATGTCACTGTTGGCATACAGAAAACTTTGAATTTCAAAACAAACTATAAACTTGTGGATTCACTCAACAATTTTGTTGATCAATTTTTAATATGTTTTTCAAGTAATCGATTAGAGCATGAGTATTAGTAGCATTGGATCACAAGCATGCATGTGTCAAGATGCCACGATTTCTCTTCAATTAAAAACGTTGTCTTTTTACAATTCAAATATTTTGATAACATTAAATTTTGTGACATACTTTAATCAAATATTTATTGAGATTTTTTTTTATTTAATGTTTACAATAATCATATGCTTATAGTTACTCATAATCGTCGCACGCCCGTTCTTCTGCAAACTATTTTTCCAAAAACCATTTTTGACACGGTGTGACACCTTCCCTCAAGTCATGACGAATCTTGGCGGGTCATGGTGTTTTCAAGGCGGCAAATTTTTTATATAATTTATATATATGTGTATATCATTTTAAATTTTTTTTATAGATCTATTGTTTTATATAACAATTCATACATAAAGTTCACAAAAAGTATTACATAAATTTATAATAATATGTGAAAAAAAATAAATAATAAAAAATTTATAATTATATATGTCATCATTTTTTTTTTTTTAAAATCAAGGTTTACGTACAGCTGCCTTATAAAAACTCGTAATAAGGCGCGTCTTATCGCATCTTATAATTTTTTTAAGGGGTTTTTTAACATGTGCACCTAGGCACATGTTTAAGTGCATTAAATACCTCCAACTTTCTATTAAAACTTAGAAATGTACTTAATACATCTTTTCAAAATGTAAATTATGAACTTCATTTATGTTTAATAACACTTTATTAGGAAACTTTGAGTGAGTGAATGGACTCTAACATGTGCCTAGGGGCACATGTTAGAAAAATCATTTTTAATCAAAACTATGTATTTTTGTATTTTCACACTTAAGCTTAAGTATGTGACAGACACACATTAATTTTTCCTTATATATATACTTCCTCCGTATCAAAATAAGTGAATAACTTTGAAGTTTACGTTTTATAGGCAAATTAAGGTAATGCGAGATTAGTAAAATTTAATAGAGTAATTAGAATGGATAAGCCCCCACACCTTTTACTATTTTGTTGCTTTTTCTAAATGGTGAAAAAGTCAAATATAAGAAGATGACAAAAATGAATGGGCCCCACATCTTTAATGATGTTTAAAGATGGATAAATAAGGGTAAATAGGTAATTCTAAATATAAAAACCTACCAAATAAGGTAAAATATTAAAGTGATTCACTTATTTTGATACACCCTGCAAAAAGAAAATGATTCACTTATTTTGATATGAAGGAAGTATATATATATATATATATATATATATATATATATATATATATATATATATATATATATATATATATATATATATATATATATATATATATATATATATATATATATATATATATATATATATATATAAATAAGTGGGATCCGGTGAGGACTCCAAAAACGGTGAGGACTCGTGAGGACACCTCAAAAAAATTCAAAAAATTCCGAAAAAAATATATATAACTCCCCATGATTATGATCAACTTTTATGATCAACTTTTATTTGCGGATCATAACAATGATCCATATTTTTTTTGTGGATCATTATTATGATCCATATTTATTTTTTTTGAATCATTTTTGAAAAACGTTTTTTTTTTATCTTATAGGCTGCGATTTAGATATTTAAAAAATAATTTTTTTTGAAAAAAGTTTGTTTTGGATCATTTTTAGTGTTTTTTTTTGGAGTCATCGCAGTCCTCACTGGGAAAAGAGTCCTCACCGGATCCGGACCCTATATATATATATATATATATATATATATATATATATATATATATATATATATATATATATATATATATATATATGGTTGAGTTATATTGAGAACCCTGATTGTAAAAAGAGATTTGGGAACCCTCCAATTTTAATCGTGTCCGTTGATTATTCAATCTAGTGGATGGAAAACTTGAATGGCGTATATGTAAATAGTTTCCAATTTTCGGATGGAAATTCAATGAATCAAAGGAGTATTTTGGTAAAACCGAATATAATAAGAATAATAGATATTAAAATCCCTGATACTCCATGCACGATTCCCTAAATTAACGTAACTTCCCCCCCCCCCCCCCACAAGTTTTAAGTAAATCTTCAATTTCTATCCAAAATTAGTTCGGCTCAATTGAAAGTGGAGATACTGATATTGACGGTTTTTATTGAACATTATCGCATGATTTCGATAGACTTCCATCCATATTTAACTGATTGATGCACAATTGCAGCATATATGCCATTGAAGTTGAGTTTTTTTTTGTAGAATCGGCCAGAAACATTAGGTTTTATAGATCTAAAATGGCAGATCTCCGACGACGGGAAATTGGTAATAAATGGCTGGTAAGTATTCGATTTATACTAATAAAAAGGTATTAACGAATGTTGATTTGGTAATAAAAGGTACTAATAAAAAGCATATATGCATAATTGTGACAAAATTGGGGGGTTTTTTTGATGTTTATGCGACGGGATATGTAGAAAATTGTGATAAAGCTTCAATATTTTCTTATTTTTTTCCACTTGTTTTATAATTAATCCAAAATTGAATAAACAAAGTGGAAAATTCAATGTAGAAAATTACATTAATGATATGTTGATTTATGAAGGTGTTATGAGAAGTGTAAAAAATAGGGAGAGATGGACGGAAACAGAGGAGGATGTTCGAGCACGTTCCAGTAAAAAAAATATTAAATAAGCTGTGTGTTATGAAGTAAAAAATATGGAAAACATAAGGTGTTGTTTGGTTCGCTGGAATGTGATGGAATCTGATGGAATTGGAATCCAATTCCACCACATTCCAGTGTTTGGTTCAAAAAAATGGAAGGAATTGGATTCATAAATGATGAAAACATTCCACCAAATGAGGGAATCTCAATTACATCCACATGTTGATGGAATTGAATTCCAAGGTTGGATGAAATGTTCTTTTACCTTTATACCCACCACCACATCCACCATCATCCATCACCACAACCGCCACCCACCGCCGCCGGCCGCCGCCGCCGCCACCACCACCTGCCATCACCGCCACCCACCGCCACCACCCACCACCACCACCACCCACCCATACCGCCACCACCCACCCATAACACCACCACCACCCCAATCACCACCACCACCACCGCCACCCCCTCCACCGCCACCCACCACCGCCGCCACCACCCCCACCCACCCCCACCACCAACCGCCACCACCACCCACTTATACCGCCACCACCACCACCACCACCACCACCCACTGCCACCTCACCAACACCCACCACCACCCACCCATATCGCCGCCGCCACCACCACCACCCACCGCCTACTCCACCACCTACCACCACCGACGCCACCACCGCCATTACCACCCACCCGCCGCCGCCACAACCACCCAATAGCACCAAACCCATCGCCACCACAACCACCCAGCACCACCAACCAACCACTACCAGCAATAAGGTAAATTCGTCATTTTATATGATTCCAATTCCAATTCATGTCAACCAAACAGAATATTGAATTGGATTCCAATTCTCTTCCATGTCAACCAAACAGAGTATGGAATTGGATTCCAATTCCTGAAGGATTCTAATTCCTTCCCAGATTCCAATTCCATCATAAACATTCTGCAAACCAAACAGCACCTAAGTGTTTCATTTATCAAATATGGATAATGTATTTGACATGTGATTACAGTTATATTTGAATTGAATGAATATGGAAAACATAAGTGTTCCATATATTATGGAACACTTATGTTTTCCATATTCATTCAATTCAAATATTGAAATTAAGTTAAATTTTAAATCATAAACGTGTTGTATGAAGAACTAGTTATATAACTTTTTTTTATAATATATATAGTTGTTACGAAAAGAGGTACTATTGCTTGCAAAAAGGGGAGATTCAATGAAGAAGGTGAAAGCTCAGCGAAAAAATCAGGTATACACATTTCATAATAACACATCTTAACACATTTTTCTAATGAAGTGGTTAAGAGAAGTGTAAAAAGGGAGAAAAATATTGGAATACAGGATGATGTGGAGTCCAGTTCATAAAAAAGAAAGGTTGTAATAAAAATCTAGTGTTTTGTATATTGTTTTGACCTGTAATTTTATATTTTGGTTTGGATTATTTTTATTAATTTTTTAATGTAATTTTTATACAGTTGATAATAACAAGGGGAAAAAAGGAACACAACTCCCCGAAAAACAGATGATGTAGGATCTAGTGCTTTAAGAAAGAAAGGTAATCATATTAAAACATATAGTAGTATGTTATTTAAAGATGAAAATAATAAACACGTTGATGTGTATAAAAAACATATGTGTAAAACAAATTGGGGTAGTTACATCTGGGAAAAGATATAAATTGGGGTAGCTACATCTGGGAATGCCTTAGAACTTGCAAAGACGGTTGGACGAAAGGCACACGAGACAGCTTTTTCAGGGGGCCACTAACATACCTGATAGTTACATGTGGTAATGTCCGAAAATTTGCAATATCAGCATCGCACAATCTATGTTGCATTTATGTACTGACTAACATTGATGTATGAACAGAAAACACTATTTGCCTGATATGCGATTTTCATTGGGCATCTTAAGGGAGACTCCTTTTACAACTCTGATGAGCTAGCTGATCATTGGTGACTTTAAATGGCAAACCGGAAGATACAAGAAGACATGCGGAATATATGTTTGAGGTGGATGAAAACTTTTTTTTCTTGTAAGACAAATGTTTACGTTACTTTGACTATCTTCACGCCATCGTTTTTTGCTTATATTTTGTATAATCGGTTGTTTAGGTTTCTGTATTTGAATGTAGGACGGTTTTTTGTATTTGATGGTTGATAATTTGGTCAATATCATACATGTTTTATAAGAAACAATTGTGTTAAAGTAACCAAAAGTATAAATTAATTGAAATTGACCAGTTACTTCATATTACCTTATGTAAGTGAAATTTGAGAATTATAAAGATCAAATTATAGCACATTGTATATATGGGACATTCCAGATATAAAGAACATAGATGATAGAATGTTTTATCTGCAGATCATGCATGTTTTACTCATACAAATATATGTTTTCCAACTGCAAAGTTAGAAAAAGTGCTGATATTAAAATTAAATAGAATCAGGACATGGTAGTGTGTCCCCGCAACATGAAAAACACATAATCAGGAGGAAAAGAAAACGTAGAATAGTACTTTTTCCAAACAAAACAAAATAAATCCAAATGTCAAGACACATTACTAAAAAAAATTCTTAATCCAAAAATAATTCAGTATTTATTCCTCATGAGAATCCTATTCACCATCACTTGAAAAATCGTCGGAAGAATCACCTGTGTCATCAGCATCATCAATTTCTTCATCAACTTGGAGTTCTTCAACAACATGGTTACGTCCGCGAACATGGAGTATGTAGTTTTTACAATGCTTAGTCTTGTAACAAAAAGTGAAAATATTTGATACAAAAGAAAATGACAATCTTGTCAAGGATCCCAAAACATAGATGTATCAACATCTACAGTCGAAACTGGTTTTCCAAGAGCATAAATGTAACCTAGAACATATATGTCACCGAGAACAAAGATGTGATCGAGAACATAGATGTAACCGAGAAGATAGATGTATAAGCCTCATTTCTATTAGCAAACTTGAATCACTTGCTTGGTACACAGCTCCTATGAAAACTATAAATATACAAAATCAGAAGTTAGTAACAAGTTAGAATGAAACTATAAATATACAAAATGAGAAGTTAGTAACAAGTTAGAATGAATTAATTGTCTAGTAAAATATGTCAATTGGAGAAAGGTCAATTCCCTTGAAAGCAAATATAATTTCTTAACATACCTTGAAAATTTAAATTACCTGGTAAATTTCATCCTTGGTGGCTATGTCTTGGCCGTACACCCTCTGCGATTACCTCATCTCTAGAAAATAAAAAGTAAAAAAATAACATCAGGTTAAAAAAGTGAACCAAGGAAATTACTTTGACGGATTGGAGAAAACAGAGTGATAATTTCAGTTTGCAAGAAAGAGGAGACCTCAAAGCAGTGAGTAAAAATGAACGGCGGCGTAGCTTTTTTGACTGGACGGCGGACCAGATCCAGTGAAAACAACATAATTTTCATTTTTACAAAATACTACAAAACATGTAAGCATTAAACATTAAAATCGATTAACTCAGAAAAAATACCGAACACAATTGAATTATCTTCATCAGGATTATCTTGGATCATAACATCCATTAAATAATTGTCGACGACCTTCATAGGAACATCTATAATTAAGCTCATCGTCGATTGAAACATCACGAGAATAATCTATCTCTTCTGAAACCATTATGACGAATTTATAAAATAAAAAAAAATGATGTACTCCTTAACACCACCGATGATAACTTAGTCGACTTTGGGAGGAGGATTATAGAAAAATACAATTAGGGTTCGTCATGATATGAGATGCGATGATCAAATCATTTTCCATGATTGTAGGGATATTTTAGGTAACTTCCGAAACATGCCATAACCAGTTAAATGTAGAAAATTCCTATAATACCCTTACGAATTAATTTTAATAAAATAAATGAAAAAGATATTACTAATTTCTGATTGGTCAATTAAGAGTTCTCAAGGTTCTTTTTAAAATCAGAGTTCTCAATATAACTCTTGACTATATATATATATATATATATATATATATATATATACTAGCTGATACCCGCGCAATGCAGCGGCGGGTATCCAGTGATTATATTTTACAATAACGATAGTGATAGTGGTGGTGCGTAGTGATAGTGGGTGATTATGGTTGCTTGTTAGTGATGGTGCGGAGTGATAACGATGGTAGTTTGTTTGTAATGGAGGTGGTCAATAGAATAAAATATGTTTAAGCACTAATAAAAAAATATTATCATACAAGTAATTGAAGTCAATTAATCAACATCTCAAAAGCATATATTTCAAATTTAGCAAATGACTTGGCTAAATATCAAGTCTTATTAATTTGAGAATATCACATGTTAATTCATGATCTAGTTTGCATTTTTGAAGCTCATCGAGCTGCTCCAAAAAGTACAAACTGGACAATGAATAAAAAAAATTAATAAACAATTAAGCTCATTTTTTATGATGTACACACATAAAAATTATACAACAATTCAAGATTAACAATCGAACTTGTGTAAGTATAACAATCCACTTACATGGAGTTTATGCTACAAATTATTGACTTTTTCATTCAAACAACACTCTAGCCACATTGCCAACGTGAAGTTTGGATGTCATTTGCTAATGTAGAAATCCTGGCATTCTACATCAAAATACAACACCACCACATCCGGCAAATCATAGTTAAACTAAAATTTAATAGACAAAACACCAACCACAAATGTCCCTAGGATTCAACTCTTTAAAATGTCCCTGGGATTCACTAAAAATCTTTGTTGAAGATGGAAATAGCATTGTTCCTGTTGAATAAATATTATGCAACTTATCTCATTAAAACGGAATTCATTACAAATGACAATAAATCTATTCGAGGGTACAGGTGGCAATTTTGACCCATTTACACACGTACCTTATATAGTTAGTTGTGTATGCATATTTAGTTACCAATAATCTGAAATTATATACTGAAATTGAATACCAGTGAGCATAATCTAATAAAAGGCTAAAATTACCTTGGTAAAAAGGTATGAAGTTGTAATTGGATAAGAGGACCAGAAATGTTTTAAAAATTCCAGAACATATCTCCAATGCTAAAACATGAAAAGCCTTTCATTAAAAAAATTCAATATTTAAAGTAAATTTCCGAACTGAACTTTAAGAAGAAGAAAAAACTCACAAGCAATATAACGTTTTACGTGATAGCTGGCAATGTATCCAAACTTCTCGCAGGGGGTTTTTACCAAGTTGATATTTGCCATGTCAGCATTGCTCTTCTGGTGTATGTTTGCAGTTTCAGCATTTCCTCAACTACCTTGCACATCTGCAAATGACAATAAAAATGGCAGATAAATTCTCAAAACGGGTCAAAACAAATCAAACGGGTCGATTTTCATAATTATAAAAATATAGGAATTCCATAATTGGATATTAAAAAAAACCATTTTCTCATAATTTCGAATATTAAATAGTTACCTCATTATAACGATCCATTTTATCATCACAAGCGCGCAGCAACCGACATTTCTACAGAACTCAGAAGGTGTATATAATAAGAAATTTATAAACCATAATTATTGGCATCAAATATTTACAAATTCTGATTTTCTAAGAGTAATAAAATCATTTGCTATTCCCATGACAAAATACTTGAAACCAAAGCCTGGAACCAAAGCCTCATCAAATATAAAAGAAATATATTTCAACTAAACAACTTTTGTCCAAATTATTTTGTATACATGAACTCCATCTGTATGTGCCATCAAAAGAATAAAGCAACAATAAATTAACCGATATCAAAGGTTAATGTCAAAGTTAATACAGCAGGGTTTTGAATTTTGTGTAATTAAACCTTCCATTTAACTCTAATCTCTATTACATCCTGTGTATATGGAAGCAAGTGATCAAACTAACATAAAGCTTAGTGCATATGACTCTAATCTCTAGCATATATTATACAAAACAAAACAATTTCCAGAAAATTTATGGTTATTGATAAGAATATTAATAGCAATCTCAATTTACATTCTATCATAAGAATATTAAGAGAATAGAGAAGATTCAAACTCACATTTTAGGGTTTGACAGACTAAAGCAAATATAGCTTTCTTATTACTGGTAGAGAGGGACCAAAGCAAACTCACATTTACAATTGAACCAACAGCTCTACGATTAGCGTCTCCTTGCAATACGCTCTTCAAGACCTTAGCTGCTTCGCACACGAAGTATGATGAACGTTCGACGTTACTGAGCGCTCTTGCTCTTAGGCTCCGGCGCCGGTGGAGGTGGCGAGGTTGGAGGGGCAAAGAGAAGGGGGTAGGTTGTTGGGTTTGTGTGAATGACAAAAGGAAGTACCATTACCACGACTGAACAAACGAACGTGATTCCACTTCCTAATGGATAGTGATGACGAAGGAATCGAGGAGGCTTGAATCGAAAGGTCAGAGGGAATGGATCGAGGGGGTGAGTGAAGGAATCGAGGAGTTTTGACAGAGGAGAAGGTGAAAGAACGAATGATGCAGCTTTACCCATCGATTAATGAACCTGGGCCTGTTACATGGATCTAATACATATGGACCAGAATCCAGAGTTAATATATTAAACTTTCGAAATGATAATCCGAATGCCTGGTAGCTTACCTGGTGAGTGTTGTAATCACAACCTATAGGTCGCTTGTTCGAAACCTGACTCCCTCTTTATTTTTTATTAAAGTTAGTTTCCATAATTAGCAAGTGTGTTGGCTGAATTTTCAGCCTTGCTAATTAAGGAAGGTGTAAATGCTTTATAATATGGTAGAGAGATATATATATATATATATATATATATATATATATATATATATATATATATATATATATATATATATATATATATATATATATATATATATATATATAAAGAGCGGTTCATGCGAGAACCACTAAAATTACGAGAACTGCGAGAACCATTTTCTAACCAATCATTTTGCTTAATTACATTTTTAAATCTAAAGGGTATTGTAGTCTTTTTAACACTAAAATCTTTTTGTTAAATCCAGTTTCCTTAATTAAATTAATTCATTTTTAACCTCAATCCTATTTTTTAGGATCTGAATTTTGTAATTTGTAATTTTTTTCGCAATTCGTATGTGTTCATTGATGAACGCCTAAAAATAACTAATATTTTTTTTACCATAGTTAACCTGTTCAGCATAATAATAATGTGTTCAATTTGCAAAATTTACAGATTTACTAATGAACAAATCTACAATATACATAATGAACATAATGAACAAGTCTGACAGGGAATTTTATTAACCTTATTTAATGTATTCAATGATGAACGAATGAACAAAGTTACAAACTATGAACTGAAACCTTAGACTGATACAAAGAATTTTAGTAACCTTATTTAATGTATTCAGTGATGAACGAATGAACAAAGTTACAAATTATAAACTGAAACCCTAGATCTGGCCCCTATTTTTTCCGATTTGGTAGTGCTAATACTTTCATTCACCCCTCCACCGCCGACTCCGACTGAGAGCGTCGTCGTCCCAATTGCAGCCGTCGTGCACCCTCTTGATGTTTACGATTTGCCCTCTTTTTCCGGTTTGGATCTGCGGTTTCTTTCCGATCAAAAAGTCGTTGCTCCATCTGAATTCCTGTAACGACGAAAAAATTCATAAATTTAACCAATAAATTTTTTGAAGTTTAATCTTTATAAATACATTAAACCCTTATGAAAGTTTCAATTTTGAGAGGATTTCTTGTCAATTTCCTTGAAAAAAAATCAGATGATTGCCGGAGATCTAAGATCTGAGAAGGAGATCCGAGATCTAAAAACAGATGAACATACCGTTGTCGATTATTACTGGAGATCTAAGATCTGAGACCTGGCTAGCCGTCTGATGCCATGGTAGAGAGAGAGATGAACGAGGGTCATGGTGCGGCGGCGTTTGTGCGGGCAGAGGTGGTGGCTTCATACAAACCTTCAAGCATTTTACGGTTGGCGGATCTACGGTGGCGGCGGTTCGATGGTAACTAATAAACAGATCTGAAGAAGGAAGATGGAGGATCGATGGCGGTGACGGATCTACGGTTGGCGGCGGCGGTTCGATGGGGGTTCTCGGTGATGGTTTTGAGAGGGGAACGATTGAATGTTGGAGGATCGATTGAATGTTGGCGGCGGCGGTTCGATGGGGGTTCTCCTGTAGAAGCGGTGGAGGCGGAGGAGGAACCGCATAGAGAGAGAGAGATTGAGGCAGTGATGGAGAATGAATAGAGAGAGAGAACCAGAATTTTTTTTTGATGAAAGAGAAAGATTATAAATATCTTTATTTTGTAATTCAATATGAGAGAGAACTGATTTTTTGGGATTTACCAAATCATCCCCATTTACACGTAAAACCATTTATTATATTCTTTGTTCATTTGACTAAAATGCCCTTACATACACGAAATTTCCCTCTAAAACTGTGCGTTTAATTTCAAAATTAGCACATTTAATCTAAACCACTCATCTAGATATCTAAGGGCTATAAACATGTTCTCGCAGTTCTCGCAATTTTAGTGGTTCTGGCATGAACCGCTTTCTATATATATATATATATATATATATATATATATTGTAGAATTAGAATCAGAACCAATTAAGGCTACAGAACCAGCAGAACTCAATCTAAACCATTGATTTTTGAAATGAAACGATCATGGAAGACACATTAATGTATTTGATGAGGGACCCCCACATATTGGTTTGCATGGATGTCATTCATGCATGTATACATATGTATACATACATGAAAACATATACATATATGTATACATGCATGAATGACATTCATGCAAACCAATATTTGGGCGTCCCTCATCAAATACATTAATGTGTCTTTCATGATTATTGCATTTCAAAAATCAATGGTTTAGATTGAGTTATGCTGGTTCTGTAGCCTTAATTGGTTCTGAAACTAATTCAACCCTATATATATATACTAGCTGGCACCCGCGCAATGCGGCAGCGGATACTCTATGACGATAGTGAGGGGCGGCAGTAATAATGGTGGTGGGTGATACTGCGTAGTGGTTGTTAATAAAATAATATGAGTTAAGGATTAATAAAGTTAATATAGCCAATAATCAATTGCACTCAGGTAATCAGAAAATATCATAGTAGCTTATATAGTTATGGACCTTTGCTAATAACATGGAGGTCTCGGGTTTGACTCTTCGATCAACCCATTTTCATAAACATTAATCTTTTTTGAAAGAAGAAGTATATTGGCTAAAAATTAAGTGGCGCTAATTTAGAAAACTTCCAAATAAATGTAGTAAATATGAATAGTGTGTCTTGCAGTCTTACACCATCAAAGTTTAGTTAAATTTTACCAGACCATCCAAATTAAATTTAACATATATAATAATATATAAAAGGAAAATAATTAAATATGTAATGTAATCTAAAAGAATCTCATTTGTTGGCAGCAACTATTTTACCCTAACTGTGAGACTTGAACTCATGACCTATATGTCATGGGAACACCTTACACGTATACCATACGAAACAAGTATAAATGTTAAATATGACCGAGAAAAGAATGATCACGAAACATGTCAAATGCATTAATAAATGTTAAAAGATGCCTCAGGCGTACTAAAATAGTTACAACATTTTAAATTCATTTTATTTATAGGAAATTTAATTATTACTGGACACAAAGCAACAGATTTTATGCTCGATTCATTTTCATTATGACTGCTTTTGTGAAACGAAACGAAGTTCTTGTTTGCTAATATAAACGTTCATTAATTTCCCATCATCTAAAGTAACATATAGATACACTACACATGTCTTTAGAGACTTGGATTACTCTTCCCTTGTGTTTGCACCGCCAAATCACAACTTTTGTAGAAGGGACTCAGGGAGTAATTCATCTACCAAATCACAACTTGTCACAGGGGTAATACATCTACTAAAAATTAGTTTCATTGATGCTTATTGGCATGAAAACTCCAATTAACTAAAGTCAATTTTTTGAAATTTCAAATTCAATATTAACAAAACAGTACCTCAGATTCCTTAAAATTTTATGTTTACTAAGATGATTAGTGTTAGTTTATAATGGGAACCCAATCAACTCTCCAAATCACACGTTCTAAACATATTGTAGCTGCCACCTCTGCATACATTTTATGTTCCTAACAAAAATGTTTCTGGTATGTCATTTTATAATCAGATATGCATCAAGATGAAATAAAGCACCAACTTTATTCCAAAAAATATTATAATAAAAAACCACTTACCTGACGAAGAACCGTAGCAGCAAGTTCTTCATAATTCTCATAAAGGAAATGAATTGTGGGTCCCAAATATCTAATCAAAACTAACAAAAACAAATAACTGAAAGATCGTTAAGACATGCTAAATCTTGAAATACAATTGAGAGTTAAATACTTAGCTCCAGAAGCAATAACATCTTTATGCACTTAGTATGCAATGATTAAGGTATTGATAAATTACCTACATATGAGCTTCCATTTCAGCAATTACTAAACGGGCCATCTTTACTACCATTATCTGTTGCAGCTTCCTGCATAGTATATGAACGGTTTATTGCTTCAGAATATCTTCAAAAGATATGGATGTTTGAATGATTTGAGTTAATGAAGGGTAATATAATTATTATCAAATAAAAATAAGGTCTCTTTCCCACACGGATATGGCGTCCTACTGATGAAAACACATCTCGGATTACCATAGTTTTTATAACAAGAAAATCAAATCAACAATATGATAAGATCGAATTGAGAGTTTATGAAACAGGAATCGGAAGCCCTAATTTGGTGAGGATGTGAAATGTAAGAGACGAAATGGTTGATTAAGCGGGGGAAGACACAAGGTTGATTAAGGAATCGAGGAGACAATCAAGAAATCGAGGAGGTTTTGCCAGCATTTGGAATTGGGTAAAGGTTGAAGGAACCGAGAAGGAATGGGAGGAATTATATAAAATGACGAATTTACCCTTATTACTGTTAGTGGTTGGTTGGTGGTGGTGGGTGGTGGTGGTGGCGGTGGGTGGTGGTGCTGGTGGGTGGTTGTGGTGGCGGTGGGTTCTTGGTAGTAGTCGACGAACACACACAAGTATGTGTGCGTGTTCGAGTTCTTCGTACAATGTTTCTTTCTTGTTAACCTAATCTAGATTTCCAACATCCCAATCCTTTAGGGTTTAAGGATTATGTTTAATCTCAGTTCCGCATTTAGGGATTAAATCAGCTAGTTGGTTTTAACCGGTCAAGAACAAGTTCATGTTCTTGGTCAGTCATGGTTCGAACCAAGTGTACTAGGAGGTCGATCCTATGAGTCGGTCAGTCGCATGGTGCGTAGTGAAACCCTACAGGTGGTTGGTGGTGGCGGTGGGTGGCGGCGGAGACAGTGGTGGCGGTGGGGTGGTGGTTGGTGGTGGCGGCGGTGGGTGGTGGTTGTGATGGCGGTGGGTGGTGGTTGATGGTGGTGGCGGCGGTGGGTGGTGGTTGTGATGGCGGTGGGTGGTGGTTGATGGTGGTGGCGGCCGTGGGTGGTGGTTAGTGATGGCGGTGAGTGGTGGTTGATGGTGGTGGCGGCGGTGGTGGGTGGTGGCGGCGGTAGGTGGCGGCGGTTGGTGGTGGGTGGTGGTGGTGGTTGGTGGTGGCGATGGGTGGTGGTTGGCGATGGCGGTGGTTGGCGATGGCGGTGGTTGGCGATGGCGGTGGTTGGTGGTGGTGGTGGTGGCGGCGGTGGTGGTGGGTGGCGGCGGCGGTGGTGGCGGTGGTGGTTGTGATGGCGGTGGGTGGTGGTTGTGATGGCGGTGGGTGGTCGTTGATGGTGGTGGCGGCGGTGGGTGGTGGTTGGTGATGGCGGTGGGTGGTGGTTGATGGTGGTGGTGGCGGTGGTGGGTGGTTGGTGATGGCGATGGGTGGTGGCGGCGGCGGTGGTGGCGGCGGTGGTGGGTGGTGGCGGAGGTGGGTGGTAAATGCTTTATATATATATATATATATATATATATATATATATATATATATATATATATATATATATATATATATATATATATATATATATATATATATAATATATATATATATATATATATATAATCTATCTTTACATACAACGTGAACCGATAAATTCCGCGTAACGTGTAATATAAACAAAGATCTACATATCTAAATTATATTACTTACATAATAAAAAAAAATGCGTATAACTATCCACTTAGCACTGATAGTCGGATACAATGTTAGTTACCACTAAAGCTTGTAATAGCCTTTCTTTGCCTCAATTAAGACCATGGTTCTAAAAAGTCCGTTTTGATTTCGTCATGTTTTGAAAAGGCTTAAGGTTTGATCATGTCGTCACGCCTTGATCCAAAAGCTTGGATGTTAAGGCTTGACGTATGTTAACGCCAAACTTGGCTCATTTTAGTTATAAGAGTCGTTGAATAGGTCGAAAATAAAGAAAAAAATTGATTAACTATGTTATAAATTCATAATTATATGTTTATTTTATCTCTTTTGTATAATTATATATATATAATTATAATTTATATACGAAATTGCCGCCTTAAGTCACGCCTTGAAAAACGCCATGTCTCGCTATGGCTCGTCATATCTTGAGGCTTAACAATGCCGCCACGTCGCGCCTTGCGTTATTTAGAACCTTGATTAAGACTATCTTCATTCACAACCCAACTCAACCTAACTTTTTTATTAAAAAAATTAATTTCTCTCTCTTTCACCTACCCAACTCAACCAATTTAATTTTTCACACACATTAACAACTCAATCCAACCTATCCTTTTAAAATCAATCATACCAATTAAAATAATTCACATCATATTAAAAAAAAAAAGAAAAAGAAAAAGTACTATTACTATTTTGATGACCCTCTCCAATTTTGGTCTCCCACCACAACCTAGGTCACTAGTTTTTGGCGGCCCTCTTCAATTTTTCTTATTATTTAATTGAGTGACCCAACCCCAACTCATACCAATGGGAGTAGTCTAAGGGTTATGTTGGTTATTTGAGGATTAAAAAAGAAAGGAAAATGATAATAACAGCTCCAAGGGCTGTCAATAACAAGACAAAACTAATATAAAAGTCGCCCCCTGAATGTTAGGAACACTACTCTATCAATGAATGTACAATCATTTTATGCATGTTAGAAACAGCTCTAAGCCTGTCATTAACAAAACCCAATAAAGAATAATAAAAACATAAATTAATGAGAAAAAAAAGAGGATAACCGTAAATCATGTTTGTCCCGAAAACCAGATAATGTTAACAGATTTTGGGGCCTCAAAAAGACCAAAGTAATCCGTGAAACCCTACTCTAGCGGATAGCATTGGCTTTGTTGGCTGTGAATTTGATAGGCCCAGCTTCTCCTGTGAGTCTTTTACACATAAAAACAAACAGTTGGTGAGATAATGACAACAGAATTTTGTTCTTTAAACATTATTGCACATCAAGACCACTATTTTAAGTTTCACATGTCAAACAACTTAAATATGGCATCTTGAAGGTGATTATTTTTTAATGAAGTTATCATTTTCAGAACCAATTCCATGTAAGTGCAGCATACTTCGGCCAATTTTCCATTTCGAGGAATCTTTTACCGTTATTAAAATGATGGTTGATATGATAAAGGATCATGAGTCGATTACTTGACTATGCGGATTGTTTTTCTCACGTGGCGTTGTAAATCAGTTAGCTTATGAAAATCCTGCAATAGAAGTTTGTTGACAGTTGAATCATTTTTACAATTGGAAAACATTATATTTCGCGAGATAGTTGTCTATTTCATGCATGGTTCTAAAAAGCTCAATATTGTTTCAGTATGGCTTGTAAAAGCTTAAGGCTTGAACATGTCGTCATGCCATGATCCAATGTTTGGGCGTAAGGCTTGATATATGCTAAGATCCAACTTGGCTCACATTTACCCGTCATAAGCTAGGTTTTTAAGTGTATTAAAAGGAACTGAGCTATATGATCTAAATATATATAGTTATATAAGAATGGTTAGATGTGCTGAAAATGAAGAAAAAGATTGATTAATTATGTTATAAATTTATAATTATGTGTTTATCTATCTTTGTTATATATATAATATTATCGCCTTAAATCACGTTTTTGCAAACATTATAACCTCGCCTTATTTATAACTTTGATTCCATGACATACAAATGGTTGTGTCGAAAAATAAAAATAATGATATAAATTTAATGAATGAACCATGGCCAACATGAATTTTTGCATGCATATAAGGCCATATTGATCGTTCTTTTTGAAAGTCAACAATGGTGACTCACACTTCAACATGTGACCATCTCGATCCACTTACTAGACAGGTTGTTTATCCATAGCCATAGGAGAGGTCAAAAAATTCTGTATAACTAGTCACATGTAAAAACAAGAACACATAATATTTTAACTATCTTCCCTCAAAATTCGCAATGATCTTCGACATGAATCAAAACTCTCGTGAGAAACCATAATCACTCGACTACAAATTAAACCGTTCGAAGTCAACATACTATTGCAATGATTGTTGCTCTGCGATTTATTAGACGATACTATATGCGACAAATCTAATACATTTATATACACTAGGATCTAGATCAATTTCATATACAATATTTTTTAAGGTTTTGTTAATGATAACATTAAGACTGACTTTAAAGGTTACGTTGCATGCATAAAAATCAGGGCTGGCCCTGAGTTTGTCAGGGCCCTAGGCGAAAGTTGTTTTTAGGGCCCATCGTAATTATAAAAATAAATATCCATACAAAAAGTGATATACGTCATGACCTACTTTTATATGAATCACACTTTGAATACAAATTTGTTAATGTAAATAGTATAATATTACATATAAGTTGCAAATTTTTCTATTTTGGGCCCTCAATTTAAAAATGGACTATAGTCCCAAGCCTATGATATATGTGCTCAAAGGCCGGCACTGATAAAAATTTATAGTTTTATTAATGGTAGATGATTTCTAAAATGTAGGGATTAGTTATTAATGATTGGTGTATAAGATCACGATGCATATTAATGATAGTCTTTAAGGCTGTTGTTATCATTTCCATTTTTTTTTATATATAAGGAATGAAATATGTAAAGTTAAAATGAAGGATAAGGGAATTAGATAAGACTTATTTAATGAGCTACTAATTTTCTAAAGTTGCATGAATCACTCTATCAATTGACTTATTTTTTATGAATTTATGAGATATATTAAATGTATTTATAATTGTTCAAGAAATTACTAGTTCATTAAATGTCTCTTAACAAACCCTAAAATGAAAGCTTAAAACGTGTTAATAGTTTGAGATGCCAAATAATATGTAGAAAGTAAGCCGAAGTGTGCCAGATGCATGCATTAAACCTTCTAAATCGGTGTCATTGATGACAAAAATTAGAGTATCATCATAAATCTTTTCCAAGGTTTATAGATTTGTAATGCCATTTTACATCAATAATTTATACACTTTTAATATGAGTAAATTACACGGAAGATCTCTATAGTTTACCACTTATTGCAGTCAAAGTTCCTGAACTTTGTTTATTACACTAAATGTCCCTGGTGAATACAATTTGTTACACTCATGTACCCTACTGCCCTTAGCTTTTTCTAAATGATGAAAATACCCTTTTAGTCCTTTGTAATAAAGCGAAGATAAGCGACCGTGAATGTAATAAGTGATCAACTATATGTACCATCTGTGAAATTTATTCTATTAATTGATTCTTTTGTCCTTTTTCTCTTGAACTCATATTCTTCCGCTACATTCAAACTCACCACCCACATCTAACTCTTTGAATTTAAACATCAATCAATAACCATTATATTCGCGTCATCAAACCCCTGAAAAGTCGACCCATCACCAACCCCTGCCTCTGGTTGCCTTCTCGAGTTGTTCCGCTACCAATGGCGTTATATCGACCTGAGTGTGCAAAACACCAACTCCTCTGACGACGTGCATCAATTGTCTGAATCACCGCGTGTGCAAACCACAAACTCCTCTAGCGACGTGTGTATCAATTGTCTGAATCAATTCAGGTCGATAGAATGTCATAGGCGACAGAACAACTGGAGAAGGCAACCAGAGGCAGGGGTTGGCGATGGATCGACTTTTCATGGGAGTTTGGTGGCGTGGCGATAATGGTATTGATTTATGTTTGAATTCAAAGAGATAGAGGTGAGTGGTGGCTCTGAATGTGGCGGAGTTAAAGAGTGAAAAGAAAAAAAATCAATTAACAGAGTAAATTTCACAGATGGTCCATGTGGTTTATCACTTATTACATTCACACTCCCTTATTTTCGCTTTATTACAAAATGTCAAAGGGTATTTTCGTCATTTAAAAAAAGTTAAGGGCAGTAGGGACCATGTGTAACACCTCAATTTTTAAAACACCTTTTAAATTATGTTTTCAAATAAAAATATTACAAAGTCCAATATCCCAAAAATACGGTTTAACAAAAACCATTTAAAAGTTTATCAGAGTTTAAAATCGGTGTTACAAAACAATATCATAACCATAGGATAAACGGGATCTACCTACGAGCTCCCAAGCTGATCAACACTATGTCACTTCTAACGGGACCTTCTAATCCATGATCGACCCTGAACCTGAGTACATAGCCACAAAAACTAAGTAGTACGTGAGACAAAATAGTCTCGTGAGATACATGGGTTTTTCGACCCATTCTCAAATATAATAGAAGTCATAATATTCATTTCTTTTCTTAAATCACTTATTAATTATCAATTTATATTCTTACCGCTTATTCGTATTTACTAGTAAGCTAACCGTAAGCTTACCCATCACGTAGTCACATACATGTAAGCTATCCATAAGCTTACCAAATCTTTATCACATACGCTACGGACCTCTCCGAAGCAAACTCCCCCGATGTGGGTTAACTAGGTAAACTCCCCCGTTTCCGGGTTAACTGAAACTCCCCGTTTCCGGGTTAACTAGGTAAACTCCCCCGTTTCCGGGTTAACTGAAACTCCCCCGTTTCCGGGTTAACTATTTCTCGACATGCTACTCTTGCGCAGGGTGGTACCTCCCCAAGTAGGTGTCACTAACTCCCCCAACTTGTGTGGGTTAACTATGATCCGGATCCATTTCTCAACACATAATGAAATCATCAAATACGGGCCTATGCCCCAATAATGCATACTCAAACATAAATTAGAATACATCTATTCTAATTATCACATTATACTGGTTTCTTATTCAATTTTAATATTGACTTAACCAAGTCCTTTCTTAAATAAAGCATATCTATCAGTTGTCAAAAACATATTACGTTAACTTCTCTTTGACTAGAATACAAATATATTTCTAGTCACTTTATATTTACTTCCCCTAGCAATTCAATCATTACTCTTATCAGTATATTATACTAATCAATACTTGATACTTGAAAATCATTGTTATTAGCTTTATTAATACATATTATTAATAAATCAAATATCTTACTTTCTAATTCATACTCTTAATCATACATCATATTAATAAAGGATTATTAATCACTTTTTCATTATCAAAATCTCTTTCAAAATCATTAGTCATTTAGACATACTTAGATAGTCTAATATTGGTATTTTCATATCTTTTCAATCATATCTTTATTAAAACATTTAATTAATAAAGACTCATAAAACATTATAGTTTTCAAAATCATTTGCTATGTACACAGTAAAAGTCTCATGTACTCACCTTAGCCAAGCTAAATCCAGATCATGTTTAACAACACGAATCCTTGCTTCTCAACTTGTGAAACGTCACCAATCATTAGGTCTTCTTGACCTTTGATCTTTAGATCCTTCAAGATGGTGAAGATCTAAGCTCCAAGACACCAAAATCGTCCACTCTCTCTCTAGAATTCGGCTACACAAGTTAGGGGTGAAAAATGAGTAAACCCTAGCTTTTCACGTTTTTATATCACCAGTCAAGAGTTCGCGCCGCGAAGGGGAAGTTCGCGGTCGGGAACTCTTCGCGATCGGCAACTGGTCGGAAACTCCAAGATCAAAAACCCCAAATCCTCTGTCCAAAGTTCACGACAGCGAACTGCCTAGTGCAGTTAAGGCTGCACTTTTTGTTGTTTAATCCGACCCGGTTTCGTCTTTAACCATGTCAAACGGTGTCCAAATGACATGAAACCAATTTCCACGCCTTTTAAACAATTTATCCTTATTTATCATATTTTTCCATAATTTATTTGATTCAAATTTCGGGTCGTAACACCATGGGTGTAACAAATTTTATACGCCACAGACATCCAATGTTATAAACGAAGTTGAGGGACTATGATTGTAATAAGTGGCAAACCATAGGGACCTTCCTGGTAATTTACTCCTTTTAATTTTATAAACTTATATTGTAACTTCATAGTTCATACATATACATACGGGTGCCAAAATGGTCAATCCGGCCAGACCTAAACCTGACCATGTTAGTCGGGGCTTATGTTAATATCGGGTTTTAAACCCGACTTGACCAACCCGATTTCTTATCGCTCGGATATCGGCTTAGGATTGCTTGCCTTTATTGGATTTCGGGTTGACCCGATTATATCCGATTGAAGTTTAAGGATTATTTTTTAATAATTAAAGATATTTTTACCATTAAATTAATGAATTATCACATTAATAATTATATATCATTTAATAAAATCAATTAATAATTATAATTTATAAGTGTTAAATTAAAACTCATAAAGTTCAAATATTTTCGATATATTTTCTTTTTTACCTAATAAATCTTAACTTAGGTGTAACCCGACCAATCTGATCACGTCAACCTGACAAAGCCAGAACCCGACCAACCCGAATTCTAATCGGGTCGAGTTTCGGGTTAGGACTTTTTTTACATTAAACCTGACGAACCCAACTTCATAAGAGCCCTAATTAACTATACCCGATAAGAGTCCCAACTCAACCTGACAACCCCGCATTTATACATTTGTGATTCAAATTAATATTCACAAGGATTTCCATTTTAGCCCCTAAATTTTGTTACTATTTACAATTTCCTCATTAATACTCCCTTTGTCCCACAAAAAAGTTTATATTTCCCCTTAAAATTTTGTCCTACAAAAAAATTTACATTTCTCAAATTTGGGGGGCCCACCTATTAAAATAATATTATTACCAATTATTCCACCAATAAAACATTTTTTCTCTCTCTAATTTAACCTTATATTTTAATCAAAAGAATTACAAAGGACATCACCAATAATTATCTCCTAAAAGATTGTGCTCAAATGAAATGTAAACTTTTTTATGGACGGAGGGAGTATTTTATAGTTTCTATTTATAACACTTAAGATTTTATGATTTACATTTTAATCTCATTTTAGATATTGTTTAACTTTTGGGTATTAAAAACATTTTTATAATTTATAATTGTAATCTTATTTAAAAAATTCATTTAAATTTGTTACTATAACGAATTAGTAACAAATTGTTTCTATTTACATTGAGTTGAACGTTATACAATTGTGCTAAAATATTTTGTAGGAGTTAATACCAATTTTCATTAATAAAATACAATTACAATAAGGGAAATTGACTAATACGTTTACAAAAGATTAAAACAAAATAAATAGAACAAACAAGAACAAAGTTTTGGTTGAGTCTCGTGAAATTCATGATCCTCTTAAAATAGATTTGTTGTCTATTTCCCAGGGTAAAACAACCGAGTAGTTTTACACTACCAGATATAATCCAAGCTCAAACACTAACCGAGATTGAGAGTATGAGAGAGCTAATACAATCGGAATCAAGCTAATTCATGATGATTTGTAAAGAAATGAAGATCAAAGTGTGTGTTTTAGTGTGTGTAGTTGAGAGAGAAGAAGATGGAGGGAAGAGAGCTTTCAAAGTGTGTATTCAATTAAAGTGTGGGAAAGCTTACATCATAAGTCATCACAAGGGTATTTATACCTTAACCTCTAAACTAGTTTAACTAATGCTAATTACATCATTTAAGCTCAAAACTAGTCCTAACAATCTCCCCCTTTTTTAGCTTTAGCACTTCATCCCAGTCTTCCTTCTTCAATTTCTTCTTTTGGTCCGTAATGAAATTCGTTTACTCTCAGATGTGCTTCAAAACGTTACATATCTATGTTTTGCTCTTCAATGTTTACATCTGATTAGCTTGAGAAGAAATTGAGATTTTAACCACTCAACGGAAATAAATTTGTTTCGTTGAATCTGTTGGTGTAAGAAAGTCCTAAAACTGGTTTACTAAGGATTTGAAAGTCCTGGAAATGGAAAATCAGTTTGGTTAGGATTTGCCTGGGATTTTCAGAGATTGGAGATTTTGAGATAGAGGTTTTTGTGAGGATCGGATAATGATGTTTTGGATTTTAAAAAGAATGATTTGAAAGTTTAAGTTTTTAGATGTGTGTGTTTGTTTTGATAAGAATGATTTGTACGATTAAGTTTTGAATTGAAATGGTTTAGATTTCGACAGAAATTTTTGTAGATGAATCGGTTTTCTTCTTCTTCACTTGTTTTTCTGTTTAGTACACTGATTATCGTTTTCACTTTTTCTTAATCACTTGATCTAAAATGTTTCTGATTTTTCAGTTGATTTGAGTACATGAGTTATGAATTTTCTTCTTTGATGGGATGTTTGTGGTTCTTTTTGATGTTGTTCAGTTATAAATCCGATGTGTGAACTATTTCTTCTTTTTGATGGATTGGATTAATTTGATTCTATTGTGCTTAGAATCAATGAAGAAACACGAATATCCAATCAAAACATCGATTTCTAACAAAAATTTTGACAATTAAATTTCACATCTCTTTTTTTTTTTAAAAAAAATTCAAAAACTTAGATCTGGATCAAATCATCATGAATTTGGATATGTTCCTTGAAGGATTGTGCTCTGATACCAATTGAGAGAGCTAATGCAATCGAAATCAAGCTAATTCATGATGATTTGTGAAGAAATGAAGATCAATGTGTGTGTTTTAGTGTGTGTAGTTGAGAGAGAAGAAGATGGAGGGAAGAGAGCTTTCAAAGTGTGTATTCAATTAAAGTGTGGGAAAGCTTACATCATAAGTCATCACAAGGGTATTTATACCCTAACCTCTAAAATAGTTTAACTAATGCTAATTACATCATTTAAGCTCAAAACTAGTCCTAACAAAGTGTTTCCAACAAGAGAGAAAAGAAATGATCTTGTAAGTAGGTGTAAGAATGTGTGAATTGGTGTGTCTTCCATTGAACCACACATCTTCTATTTATAATAGAATTTGGTCTAAATGTTTAATGACATTCTTAATGTCATTATGACCATTATGTCATTCAATACAAAGAAATAAACCATAGAATTCAAATATATATTTAATGACATACATTAAATATATTAATAATATTATTAACAATATTATTCTTAATTGAATTTCTTAACCATAAAAACCGAACACCCATGAAACCCGGGAGACGGACGTGAATAGGTTCGAGTTTACACTAGTTCATTTGTTTAATTTCTTCGTTCCATACACCCCACTTTGAGAGTCGATATCTCATTTACCACACTTCATTTTGGATATACCATCATAGAATTAAATATATAATTATATGTGTCTAAAATTTTCCAACATATTTTCCATTTTGGTAAATGTTATTCAACCCGCTGTCCCGCTACACCATTCATTGGCAAACAGTAAAATGGTACGTATTGCATGCCTGACAGATGGCACGTATGATGCTACAAGATCATATGTGTGTGTATAAAAGTTTTTGGTGGCAGTGTTTAAACATGGTCGTGTTTACATTATGTTGAATATAAATAAATAAATAAATAAATAAATAAATACATGATGGATGACGTACACGTACTAATGCATAATTGATGACGTTACTTAAAAGTTGTTTGGGCCCTGACAAGTCTAAGAGAGTCACGAGAGGTCCCAAAAGTTCACGTGCATTTTTCCACTTAAGGACACACCTTACAACCTCTCTAACTTACTATCCTATCCTACTTCACTAAGCATGAGGGCAAATTGGTAATTTTCATTTAGTGAGTGATTTCAATCGTACATTTTCCAAGACAATGCTTGAAAACAGGATACATACGTAACTCGTAATGTCTACCTTTATTAGCCAATCTTTCTAAAATCAGGGTTTATAACATACGTTAAATTATATGGCTTCCAAATTGAGTAGACGGATAAAAAATAATGATTGTACTTTATGCATTTAAACTCGTAACTTGGGGGATGAAATCTAGAAGAGGGGTGAGTTTATACTAAACAAACTCTTCAAAAATTATAAATTTGGTGGGATACTCTAGCCTTAGGTAACTTTAGCACCCGCTATGTAAACATTGTCCACCTCATAAGTAATAGCTCTGTCAATTCTTTAAAATCATTATGATATTAACTTGATTGAACCAAGTCGAGACCTGAACACGTGATTCTTTATTCTTAAAAACCTCTACAATGGACTATGAGTTTTTAGTAGTCAGGTGGGAACTTTTTTCAAAATTAATAAAGATTCCAAACAAATTATCGATTCTAATGTGGTTTTAGAATGTTTTCAAATGTAAAAGGTATACGTGATTTGAAAACCCAGATACTCACCCAAAATACGACACACACGTGTCAATCCTTTCTGCCTCTGATGTCCAATCAACTAGTTTCCGGGATTTGGAATCCCGGATTCTCATTTAATTTACATTGAAATTTTCACGAGTGGGCTACAATTAATTGACGAGTGGTGCATTGTAGGGAGTATCTGAGTTTTCAAATCTCGGATACTATACTTTTGAAAACACTTCTAAAACCACATTAGAACCGATAATTTGTTTGAAATCTCTATTACTTTTGAAAAACTTCGTCGGATAGCAACCTTGAACTTGTGACATCTTGGATTACTAGAGAACTTGCAACCAATAAGCCACGATGTGATTGGTTGTATACCATACTAATGAATTTCCATACAATGGACTTTGTTTTGTGTTATTGTACTATTTATTAGTACCTGGTTTTGGGTCCCGGGAAAATCCGTTACCATCAATTGGGTACAGGTCGGTAGGATACCTTGTTCATCCCTACTATCCAATTTCGATATTGAACTCTGTGATGTGTGGCGTACTTTTTCGTATTATGTAGTGTACAAATCACCCTTTACCATAACAACCACCGTATAAGTTGTGAGGTATAGCCAAGGGCGAAGACATAGTGTATGAAGTTAGGTCTAGGACCTACCTTAGGTTCAAAGTTTGTTTACAAAACATGCAAAAAAAAATTGTGAACTACCTTAATTACAATTTTTCAAGAACCTACTTCTGAAAAAAAACGAGTGTCTAATAATTGAATTTCATTAAAGTGGAGCAATCATCTTCATTTCGTAAGTATAACCTACACTTCTTTGATTATATACCCACACTTTCTAAAAAGTATGAGTAAAAATTGGAACATTTTTACTACGCTTTTCAAAGAATGTCACTAAGTCAACATTTTGTGTCATAAAACTTATGTTACTAAATGTCACTTTTCTTGTAGTGACTATTTGGTTTCCAAAGTTAGTGAAACCTACTGTTGGAGTAAAATCACAGATCAACTTATTACTGATGCTGCAGTTAGTACTGATCATACTTAGTACTGATGGGGCAGAAATTGTTTACTACTGATGAGTTGATACTTGTGAAGACTATAACTTAGTTACTACTGATCAACGCTTATTGAAGATACTACTGATCAATAGTAGTTACTACTGATGATGGATCTGGACTTACAACTAGTCACTCAATCACCAACACATATAGAAGTCCTGCATGTGTCCCAGGAACTTGAAATAAATCCTCGGAGTGCTACTCTTCACTCTGTGGAAGACCTGGCCAATGTAACCCAAAATATATCCACAACTTACAAAAGAAAGAAAACTTCTTTCAAGGACACCAGGGGACAAATCGAGTCAAACCCCAGACTCAAAGAGTTGTCCTCCAAGGAGGAGAGAGGACATGAGGCGAGGGCTCTCACTACTGATGCCCCAAAAGTGGGTGCACAGGACAGTTGGAACATCACTAAGACCCAGACCTCGGCAACTTTAAGTGATGACTCATTTGAGGAGTTACTTAAAGGACCCCGGTGCCAAGAAACCTCAAGGGGGGGCATCTCTGCTTCTTCTAGGAAGAAGAGGATGTCTAAAAGACCCAATGAATCACCAAGAAGTGATGAGGGTAGATCTGTGGAATTGATGGATAGGATGGAAAACCTTCAAACCAATGTACCTGTTAGTGAGCCCGATGATCTTGCTAGATGGAGTGAGGGCAGTATTAAAATCAAACAATTGACGGATAAAGTGGATTCTCTTGAATCCACTGTACAAGATTGTCTTACTTATCTCACAAATCAAGGGAAAACAATGGCTGCAATGAAAAGGCATATGAACACCATCAACAAGAGAATGAGATTCTATGAGCACATGCTTCATCAACAAACTAAAATCATCAGAAAATTGAAGAAGAAGATTGATGATAGTGAGGCTCCACCAGTAGAGCTCACTAAGGGGGAGAATGATAATATTCAAACAATGATTGATGAATCAATTGCAGCAGCAGCATCCTCTTTTTTAAATTTAAAAGAAACAACAGTTGATGAAGGCCCAGAAATGATGGTCACTGAAGATGAGCCTATTACTACTGCTCCTATGGAAGAACAAGCTGAAAAAGAAGTATCAGTAGTAACTCCTACTACTGATATCATAGCAGTAGTAAATGAAGAAGAGGAAATGAATGTACCAAATACTACTGATGCCCTATCAGTAGTAACTCCTGAAGCCACACCAGTAGTAAATACTCTGGTTACTACTGAAGAGGAAGAATTACAGCTACCAGAGCTAATTGAAAGAGAAAGACATGTAATCATCTCCAAACCACCAACACCTGCTCAACCACTTATCATACCTGACATTGATGATAATGTGAACTGGTTTGAGGTAGATGAATGTACACTTCCTCCACACCCCAAAATATTACCAGCAGATCAACTCAAACTGTTTTATCCAAAATTACTACTTACTGGTATTCCAGACATGAAATACTCTCCACCTCCATCTGTTCTACCTGCCTGTGTTGGAAAGGGCAAAGAAGTCTATGATGATGATTACCCAAACAGAGCACTAGGTCACCATATGGTGAACAAAATCAATCATGTCAGATCAGAGAAGCAATCAAGATGGAGGATAAAACATAGAAAATTCTTGGAGAAAGTGGCTATGTATCAAGCTATTGAGGAAAGGAAAAAGAAAGCTGAAAAGGAAAGATCAAAAGTTCAAAAGCCTCAACAAGCTGAAATACCTGTTCAAATCAAAGATGCTCAGATAGAAGCTCAAATGGAAGAATTCAAGAGATTTAGAAAAGTTGAAAAAGAACATATTCAATGCCTTGAATATTTGGTCTCTGAATGCAAGAAAACTAAAAGTGAGCTAACAGTTGATGTATATGAACAAAAAGCCAATATGATTGAATATTTGAAATCAAAAGGGCACAATGCAAAGTCATTTGGTAGAATGAAAATGATGACTATCATTGAAAGATATTGTGCTGCAAAGAAGAAAGACTTGGCTGAACAAAAAGAAGAAGAAGAAAAGAAATCCAAAGCCTTAAGTCCAATCAAAACTTTAATCTCAATCAGTCCAAACTTAATCAAGAAGGATAGTATCTCAACTACTGGTGAGCCATCAACAAAGAAAAGAAAGATGGTCTCTCAAGAACAAAGTGCTCAAAAGAAGTCAAAAACAGAGCAAGTCATTCCTGTTCTTGAACTACCAGTTGCTCCCTTACAGAACAATCCAATCATCAATTGGAGAGTTTTGCCCAACAATGTCATAGTAGTTGTAAGGGAAGACAAGATCATTCAAAAGTTTACTGGATGGTTACCTTTGATCATGTCCTGTTCAAGAAGTGATGTTATTAAACTATTGATCATTGGTAAACCAAGGATGAGAAAGAAATCATGGAAAGAATCTGGAGCTGGATATCTATATAACTAGAATGATTGATGCTGCTTTCTATCCAGGCCATTATCCAGAACAATTTGCAGACCAAGGAAATGTCTATGCTTGGAATGTGATTCCAACTGCTCAAATGTATTTCTTTGAGAAATCAGGCAAAGTATGTGAGCTATATCTGTATGAAAAAGAATATCCTCATTCTGAGAAGACTATGTATCAGATATTCACAAATACAATGATGAAACCGTATGATGCTGTTATGTTCCAAAATAAATTGAATTATTTCACAAAGAGAAACAGCAAATACATCATTGAACAAAGACTTCAACATAATAAAAGAACTTTAGAGAAAAGAAAGAAAGAACAAGAAGAACAAGAGAAACTTAGTTGATTGAAAGATAATCAATAAGTTTAGGGGGAGATTGTTGGAGTAAAATCACAGATCAACTTATTATTGATGCTGCAGTTAGTACTGATCATACTTAGTACTGATGAGGCATAAATTGTTTACTACTGATGAGTTGATACTTGTGAAGACTATAACTTAGTTACTACTGATCAAGGCTTATTGAAGATACTACTGATCAATAGTAGTTACTACTGATGATGGATCTGGACTTACTACTGGTCACCAAAGTTACTACTGACGTTACGTATTTACTACTGGTGATTGCAGAATACTACTGATGAGCTTATATGGAACATATCGAGTCCGAGATCTTCGTAGAGATAGTTATAGCATGTAAATCAATGTATATCTATAGAATTCGAATGTAAATCAAGTCCTAGAATAACTAGGGTAAATAGTTTAGCTTTAAGGACTATTATAAATAGTTCCTTACGAATTGTAAACGTACGTGTGTATTGTTAACTTGATAATATACATTGAAGCTTTTTGTAAATCTGTGTTCTTAATATTTTCGTTTATTATTTACAGTTCATCGTTCTTAATATATTGATATAGTTTTGATCCGCTGCAACTTATATGAGTAAAAATTGGAACATTTTTACTACGCTTTTAAAAGAATGTCACTAAGTCAACATTTTGTGTCATAAAACTTATGTTACTAAATGTCACTTTTCTTGTAGTGACTATTTGGTTTCCAAAGTTAGTGAAACCTACATGTTTCACAAAAGTTCCCCTACATTTCATATCTAATTTTGATTTATTGAGTATCATTTTTATGTATTGTATATTCATTGTTACAATTGCCATGCAATTTGGTACGAAGGACTTACCTATAATTTATATACTAATTTCGCCACTCAATAAAATACAACTAACAATTTGATTTGATTTGATTTAAGTGTATCTAAGTTCTAACGATATCATCGAAAACCACACTTAAATTTATACAATTATTTAGAAAAAACCGCCCAAGTACAGCTCATGAATACTGTGGGTGCACATCATTTTCATGGAAATTTTTGTGCAGAATGTGGTATTGTGATGTACCTTTTTTGTTGTACAACCTCACGGAATATCACTATAGCAGGATCATCAATCAAATTCAGTGTTCGCCCTCCTTTTTATTGCTATACATCATTGTCCCAACAATATTTGGACAATAAAACTTTTATAAATCATATTATATTGGCATTGTACAAGCGCAAAGTAATAAATAGTTGTTCCGTTTCATTTCATCATATAAGTGAGTTAAACTGAATATATATGTAGACATATATCACGATTCAGTATATGTGATATTCAAGTTTACCGACTTGTATTATTTATAATTTCCAAATGCTTAAATTTTGAGTTTAAAATATATGGGGGAATATTTACAATATTGGTTTTTAATTAAAATCGTATTTGTTTGATTTTGTGCTCCCGATTTTCTCCCAGTGACCTTGCGCACTGGGACCCTAGCCAAGGCGTTTTGGCGCACTTGGACTCCCTCGACAATCTTGACGATGAAATCGTTCTTGCAATTATGTATGACACATCACAACTCTGTTTTAATGGGTTAATCAATCTCTATGGTTAGATGATAGGTTTGACATATATAGTTGATTTACTTATGTTATATATTTTGAATTAATAAAATTGGGTAAAAAAAGAAGAAGACAAAAGCAGAATTGCAATATACCTCTACTTGATGAAACTTATTGTATGATACTTGTATCAGCTATTGGTGGTTATGTTGGCCATCAAATCACAAAATTTAGTCTGGAAACTAACACATATTTTTAACAAATACAACTTTTTAAGTGGCTTTATATAAAAAAGCAGAATGTTCCCATAACATAGTAATATAATTTATTAAAGACACCAACAACCTTATGGCTTACTGGTTGCAAGTTCTATTGTAATCCAATAGGTTACAAGTTCAAGTTATTTGGTATCCATCTCCACATAACTCATTGGTCAACTAGATAGGTTTTGAGGAATAAAGAATCATGGGTTCGAGTCTTGACTCATGTTCACTCAAGTTGGTAGCCTATTGGGCTAAGAGAATTTTCAGAACTATTTCTTGCGGGGTGGACAATGATTGATTAAAAAATATTAAAATATCCCCGCCATTCTACAATTTTAGAGGAATTCATATTAAGTTCGCCATTTTTTAACCTGTTATTAGGGAATTAATTTTCCTACCATACTTTTTGATACTTATACCACAATGTATAAATAATTCTGCATACTGTACAAGTAAATAATGCTATTGTTGTAATAGATAGATTAAAATATGTGGTGTAAAAATCATCATCTGTTATTTAACCCATATGTTTTTTGATATAAGGTAGTTAGGTGGGGTTAATATGTCATTCTTCAAAAGTCTTTTCATGTGTCGAATATAAAAGTCTACTTCGGACTGTAAACCGATCTACGGAATGAGTTGTAATTATTTCCTTATTATTTATAATATATTTTGTGGGTAAATATACGGGTAAAATGAAGTTGTATGGTAGATTTGAGGGTGCATCAACACTCAATAAAGACCATTGATCTTGATCGGGTGTGGGGTGGGGTTAAGAAGACAAAAGTGTAAACCCGAGCTCGTGAATGGTTTGCATGTGAGTTTCCTTCTTACATTGACCCACTCACGTGTCCTCCCTTACTCATTTTTGGCCTTTTTAACACCCGGAAATATTGTTATTACAACTTGTGTTATATGTGGTAAAAGTTTAATACCTCTTTCTCTCTTATAAATATATAAAAGTAAATTACAGAAATCGTTTATATCGTTTTCAGTTTTCTGCCATTTTGCACCCCTAATATAAAACTAAACACAATTAAAAAATTATCACTTGTTACTTAATTGGCTTATCCACTTCACCCTCTACTACATGTATTATTTTCTGCATTTTTTATTTAATTTTATTTCTCTAATTCCAATATTCATTTTATCATTTCTAAATTAACAATATTATATTATATTGCTAAACTGTTTAACTTTACGCATATTGCTATGAAAATAACATTTTCATTATTATTTGAAAATTGTTTTTCAAATTAATTTGAAAATCCATCAAACATCTTTTTATTTTTGTTATTATTTATATATTTGTTGATATTCAATTTGAATAATCATTACATTATCATATGATATTGATAGATCATATACAACTAAGATTGAGCTAATTCATGTTGAATTGAGATGGATTGAAACTTAAGTGTGTGTGTTCTTGGTGTTTGAGTGTGTGTGAGTTGAGAGAGAAAGATGGAGGGAATGGTTAGCTTTCAAATTGTAATTCAATTAATGATGGAAAGCTTACAAATTAAGCCTTAACATAAGGTATTTATACCTCATAGCTAAACAAGCTTAATTACCATCTAATTAAGCATAACCCATATTACTAAGACTAATAACTAGCTTCAATCTATTACAACTTGTCATTTCTAGTCCCTAAACTAATTGATACAATACAAATGGTCCTAACAATCTCCCCCTTTGTATCAATAGTTTGAATTAGTCTTTTCTTGAAATCTTCTTCTCTAGCAAAGTCTGGAACTTAATTATCCGTTGAGTAGCTTTAATGTTGTATTAGTTTCAGCTTTTGAAGATTAGTAGAAAATAAGACTTTTAATCGGCTTTTCAACCAATACACAGTATCTCAGAAGACTTCATGGATTGTTTGACTTAATTTGTCTTGATCATTATCCAATCTCCCTCTTTTCGAACTTTTAGAACTACACCCCTGTCTTCCTTCAAACAAGTATATTTAAAAATTTGAAAATTCTGGAAATGAACCATCTGTTTGATAAGAATTTGACTGAGATTTAGAAAGGCTGGGGATTTAGTTTTGGATAGAGATTTGTGAGGATGGGATAATGATGGTTTTGAATTATGTAAAAAAGATTTGAAAGTTAAAGGTTTTGAATGTGTGTGTGTGTGTGTGTGTATGTTTGTATATAGGAAAGAATGATATATACATTTAAGATTTGAATGAATGTGGATGATATGTATTTTGTATGATACAAAAGATTTGTACAGTTTTGCTTTTGTATGGATATGAATGTGAATTTGTGGTTTGAATAGAATGATTTGACGGTTTAAGATTTGTAATGGAAATGTTGAGAATTTGTGAGAAATTTCTGAAGATGAGACGGTTTCTTTTTCTTCACAAATTATTTCATGTAAATCGACTAAAATGTAGACCCATGGATAGAGTTGTTTTGTAGCGGAAGTCTTTTGTTGAAGTTGTGGCTTTGTCGATTTGTGAGTATTGATAATTGTTGTTAGGGATAAAATGTTGATGAAGTTAACGCTCCCCCTCAAACAAACAATTATTTCTTAATAAATCTTCTTCGGTTTCTTGTTTACTCCCCCTTAATTGGTGCATATGTCTTTTAGATTTGGAGTAAACTGGGCTAATACATTCTCTTAAGTTTTGTAAGCATTTTTCTTCATAAACTGAACTTCTTTGTAAATTTTCTCCCCCTCATGATGATTTAAGATTTATCGGAACCATCATGAAAAATGTGAAGTTCGTCGAGGTGAAATGAAGAAAATCTTCGAAGCCCATGGATACAAAATGTGAAGTAGAGTGATATATTCATATTTTGAATGAATCAATATACATCACATTGTATCATCGAAAACCGAATCTAAGTTGATGATGTAGATATCCGATCAAATAGTTTGGCATTAAATCTCAATGATCAAATCAAATAGGGCAAACCGGGATCACATAGATTACCCGTTGACACAACAGTTACACAAACTGTGTGACCTACGTTCAGTGTTGGAATAGATGTTAGCACTGGTAGGATTTCCATTCAATCATCGTGGAATACCAAGAAAGTTGGTATCACTATGAATGTTCCGGCTTTATCACAAAGATAAGCTTGGTATTATGCCTTGTGTCCTAAAAGTGTATTGCGGTTCTAGACTCAATTAGTGGACAAACGAAGGCGAGAACTGGAGAGGCTTGTCCTCTATTTCAATATCAACAATCTCCAAGTGAGATGTCGATAGCATATGAGCTAATCTCCGTGGAAATGAAACAAGTACTTTTTAAGAAATACTTGAGTGGCTGGGGGGGTTGTGCATTGCATCACTGGGTTCCATGATGTCTTGTTCAATATCAGAGAGCAACACATGCAATCTGATAGAGACGTGGCTACCCGGCTTTTTATCAGTTTGGTAAGAGTTTTTCGTTTTCTTTAACCCTGTCACACCATCCTCACTCAAGCTTACTTTTTCATTTTTCGACTACTCCCTCATTTCATTTTACCATGTTTAGCTGAATTGCACCCCATACTACATTCCCCCTCTCAAATTTTATCTCAGCGCACCCCAATCAAGATCCCGTGATACTTGATTCTGCTCACCTAGACCTATGTACCCTTACATATTGTCCTATATTGTAGGTGGCTCCTGGGGAAGATCATACCGGTTATAGCAGATCATAGGAGTAATTTGAGAGTGAACTATAACGCTCATGTGCAAATTATCAGCATTTATGATGTTACTTTGTAAGAATAACATGGATTTTTCATCGGAAAATGTGTTTCCAGCATAAGTTGTTGCCTTTATGATTTAAAAGTTTAGGCACAGCAACTTGAACAATTGAGGAAATACCGGACTCACATAGAGTATCCGTTAACACACGGTATGAATCGATAGTCGTTTGCACAACCATTGATTCAAATGTGTGACCTGCGATTAGAGTTGGCGCAATTTTAGCTCTAGCAGGATTTCCACTCAATCCTCGTGAAACACCAGATTGTGATGCCACTATGAGTGTTCCGATGAATACACGGAGATTCATTTATAAAAGTGTATGTGTCCTAAATTGGAAATATTTGTCGGTGAAATCTAGACACATTGTGCATTCAATTGAAGACGTAACCCGGGGCAGAAGGTTAATTATTTCAATACCAACATACTCCGAATGAGCAGTCGATAGATTATGTGCTACGTCCCCTAATGAATTGAAACAAATTCCTTTTGAGAGGAATCTGAGTGGTTGGTGGTGGAGTGCAAATGCTTGACTGGGCCAGTTAAGTCTGGTGAATCATTCAACACATGAATGATCACAATTTAGTGAGGTTGCCCGGTTTATTTTCGGTTTGGATGCACTCAAAGGTGTGTTTTCTTAAAATTATCATGTTTTCACATCACCTTGCACTCACCTAAATCTATACCCTAAGACATATACCCTCACATTTACCAATTTTGGCTAAAAAGTAATTCCCTTGGAAGGTTAGGCCGGTTCTGGTAAACCATGGGAAGATATTGTCGTTTGATAAAAAAAATTGTTCGATAAAAAAAAAATTCAAACGGGTATAAAAATATTGATAAAAGAAAGTTTCTCCCCCTGGAAATATTAATTCTCCCCCTAGAATTAATATTTCTCCCCCTTGACAAAATAAAGAATTTTACAGATTTAGAGGAGTGGGAAAGAATTTTTACAGTTATGTGAAAAACTGGTTAAGAGCGGGTTTCAAGCTTATGTACTTGAAAGCCATTTAATTGAAATGCGAGTTATACACTGAATTATGTATAAGTCAATTGATGAAGCTCGAGTCATATACTGAAGTGTATATAAGTCATTTAGTTTGAAAGATAGAACAGTTTAAGCTTTTAGATTTAGCATACCAAGTTTAGACACAAGAAAGTTAAAACGTTTTTCGTCTAATGCCTTGGTAAACAAATCAGCTAATTGATAATCTGTAGAAACAAAGTACAATTCCACATTACCATGTTCAACATGATCTTTTATAAAGTGATATCGAAGATCGATATGTTTAGTTTTTGAATGTTGAACAGGATTGCATGAAATTGTAATTGCACTTCGAGAATCACAATATAAAGGAATACGACTGTATAAAAAGCCGTAATCTTTTAATTGAGATTGCATCCAAATTACCTGGGATAAACAGCTTGCAGCAGCAACATATTCTGCCTCTGCAGTTGAAAGAGACACGCAATTTTGTTTTCGTGAAGACCAGCTCACCAGTTTATCTCTCAGAAATTGAACACTCCCAGACGTACTCTTTCGATCCAACATGCATCCAGCATGGTCAGCATCAGAAAATGCAGTTAAATCAAAGGAAGTTTCTTTAGGATACCAGAGACCAAGATCTCGAGTGCCCTTCAGATACCTAAATATTCGTTTAACCGCTTGAAGATGAGATTCTTTAGGTGCTGCCTGATACCGAGCACATATGCAAGTAGAGAACATAATGTCTGGTCGACTCGAAGTCAGATATAGTAAGGATCCGATCATCCCCCGATAGTGGGTAACATCAACAAGTTTGCCATCCGGATCAGCATGTAATTTCGAACCAGGCGACATCGGCGTCGATATTGGTTTACAATCATCCATAAGATATTTCTTCAATAAATCAGTGATATACTTGGATTGCTTGATGAAAATTCCGGTCGGTAATTGGCGAACTTGAAGACCAAGAAAGAAATTCATTTCACCCATCATGCTCATCTCAAAACGTTTGACCATAAGAGCAGAGAATTTCTTGCAATATTTTGGATTTGTAGAACCAAAAATTATATCGTCGACATAAATTTGAATAAGAACAATGTCTTCCCCTTGACGTTTGATGAAGAGAGTTGTGTCGACTTTTCCTTTAGAAAAACCCGATTCAACTAAGAATTTTGATAATACATCATACCACGCCCGGGGAGCTTGTTTTAAACCGTACAAAGCTTTGTCGAGAATATAAACATGATTAGGCAAGTGTGGATCTACAAAACCTTCGGGTTGATGAACGTACACTTCTTCTTTGAGAATGCCATTTAAGAATGCAGTTTTTACATCCATCTGATAGATAGTAAAATTCTTATGTGCTGCATATGCTAAGAATATTCGAATGGCTTCTATCCGGGCAACAGGAGCAAAAGTTTCTTCAAAATCAATGCCTTCCTGCTGAGCATACCCTTTTGCAACTAGACGTGCTTTGTTCCGAATTACAATTCCATTTTCATCCTTCTTATTTTTGAAAATCCACTTTGTACCAATAACAGGTTTGCCAGGAGGTTTTGGAACAAGACGCCAGACTTTTAATCTTTCAAATTGATTTATTTCTTCTTGCATAGCAATAATCCAGTCTGGCTCTGAGAGAGCTTCACTGACTTTCTTTGGTTCATTTGAGCTTAAAAATGCAGTATACTGACATTCATCAGCAGTAGCTCGTCGGGTTTGAACAGAAGATTCAGGGTCACCGATTATCTGATGTAAAGGATGCTCTCTTGTCCATTTAAGAGAATGAGGAAGTGGAATTTGACCTGGATTAATATTTGAGGTATCAGTGAATTCAGGATGAGGAATTATCGCAGTTTGAGTAGGTGATGTAGACGGTGGAAGATCAACCCGTTGAACGTTGAATTTAGAAAAATCTATCACCAAAGGTAGAGGTTGAGCTGGAACTAAAGATAAATCGAAAGAAGTAGCAGCTGGACCAGAAGATGATGATTGATTAATCGTGGGTGGAGAATCGTCCGGAGATGCTTGATGTAGCAAAGGTGAAAAATGTTCCGGAGATGATGAAGTCTCAGGTTGTGAAACAGTAGGTGATTGAGAAGAATCATTATGTGGAGTAGCAGAAGTTGGAGAAGGTGAATCCGTAGAACTTGAAGTATGAATATCAGGAACAGAAATAAATTGAACTTCAGCTACTGTTGGAAATGGAACGCCAGCCTCCTCCAGTAAAGTATGTCGAATATTATGATAATCATCATAAAAATGACGAAATAAAATATCCAAGTCATTTTCAGATGTTGAAGGCGTTGACGATGGTGAAGGAGTTTCAGCATTTGAAGCAACTGAATTGATAGGAAACGTCTCATCAAAATTAACGTTAACACTTTCTCTGATCGTTCGTTTTGATCGATTATAAACTCGATAAGAAGCAGATTCTCTTGAATATCCCACAAAGATTCCTTCATCAGCTTTTTCATCAAATTTGTTCAACTTATCTTTATCATTTAAGATAAAACACCGACTTCCAAAGATATGTAAAAATTTAATATTTGGAATGCGGTTATTGATCAGTTCATATGGAGTTTTGTTGTATGCTTTGTTGATGACTGAACGATTTTGAGTGAAGCATGCTGTACTTATAGCTTCTGCCCAAAGAGATAATGGGAGTTTTGAATATGAAAGCATGGTACGAGCAGCTTCAACAAGAGTTCTATTTCTTCGTTCAACAACCCCATTTTGTTGAGGTGTTCTGGCAGCGGAAAATTGATGAGTAATACCAACTGAGTCAAGAAAAGAATCTAAAATTTGATTTTTAAATTCAGTTCCATTATCAGTGCGGATGGTATGTACTTTTAAATCTAAATTGGTTTGAGTTTTCTTGATGAAGGATATGATGATATTAGTTGCTTCATCTTTTGTACGTAGGAAATGAACCCATGTGTATCGAGAATAATCATCAACAATAACCAACACATACCGTTTTCCTGCTAAAGATTGAACGCTCATAGGTCCACATAAGTCCATGTGAAGCAATTCAAGCGGTTTTGAAGTACTTTGAATTGGTTTAGACTTATGAGGTTTCTTTGTCATTTTTCCCATCTCGCACGAAGAACATAGATGATCTTTTTCAAATTTAAGATCTGGAAGACCAGATACATGTCCACCTTTCACCAGCTTATTGATGGTTTTGAAGTTAAGATGAGAGAGGAGACGGTGCCATAACCAAGATTCATCTGATGAAGCTGTTGACATTAAGCAAACTTCTTCAAGTGGAACTACATCGTTTAGATTGATAGTAAACAGATTTGTCTCTCGAGTTCCAGTAAGAAGTTCTTCTCCATCATAGGTACGAACATCACATTTCTTTGTACGAAAATTAACTTCTAATGTTTTATCGCAAAATTGACCGATACTAAAAAGATTATGAGCGAGATCTTCAACATAGGTTACATTTCGAATGATTAGGTTGTGTCGGATGATATCTCCAATTCCCATAATAGCAGCTAAATGGTCATTACCAAATCTAACGGTACCCAAATATTTGTCTCTAAAATTTGTTAACAAATTCTTGTTTCCGGTCATATGTCTTGAACAACCAGAATCAAGATACCATAAATTCTACATAAAACAATTAACAAAAAGGTACCCAATCAGATATGGGTCCTATATGATTAGTAACACATGTTTTATGAAGAATTAGTTGATATGATTTGAATTTAGAGAGTTGGAGAACTGCAAGGAGGCAGTTCTGGATTTGTTATTTTGATAGACCATTTTAAGGATTTCTCAGGCGAGGATAAAATCCATTTTGAATGTTCATTTTGGATCCATGTATATTTAACAAATTTGGAATGCTTTTTAGAGGAAGTCGAAGAACTGGAGTTTAATGATGTAGTTGGAGTCACAGTTCGATAAACTAATTTGGTTGGTTTAGGTGTAGAAAACACACGATATACTGATTTTGTCGATTTAGGTTTAATCCTAGATTGTGGTTTAGATGTGGATATTGAAGGATTGGATGAAGAACCTACACGATAAACAGATTTTGACGGAATAGGAGAAGAACGTGTAGATGAAGATGTGTGAGATCGAGCAAGCATTGTTTTGCAATGTTCTGGATAACAAGTGATACATGAATGAATGATTGACCCGTTTTTATGAAGAACATCATGTCGTCGACCACAAGGAGCATCTTTTCTAACAAAATATCGTGTATCATATTGAGAAATTGGTGTATTAGTTTTTCTATCAAAATAAACCTTTTTGCCAGTTTTATCTGTTTTAACAATCAAATTAACACCATTCACAGTGAAATTAACAGGACGATAAATTGCTGAATCATAGACAATTCCATAACATGTAGCAGGAGAAATAAACGTTGTTGAGTTATTACAATTATTAGAATTTGAAAAAGAAGAAGCTAAAAACGAGGAAGATCTAGACTTCTTAAGCTCATTGGACTTAAGCATACTAGACTTAGATGACTTAGACTTCTGAGACTTCTCAACTTCTTTCATCCTGTCTTGCATCGGTGTCTTAAGCTTGGAATTTAAAGTTTTATCTGAAAAATTTAAAACATGAGAATTAGAATTTCTTCTTAAAAGAATTGGAGTTTTAGGAGAAGAAGAATTCTCATTGACAGATTTTGGTTTTGGAGAAGCACTGTGACTTGAAACAGATTTAATTTCAACAATTTTATCTTCTAAATCATGAATTTTTGATTGTAAAGCAGATTTTTCTTTGTCAAATGCCTTTTGGGTTTCATCTATTTCGGTTTCCAATTGATAAATTTTCTTTTCTAGAATTAGAGAAGGAATGTAAACTTTACGGGTTACTTTTTGTTGAAGTACCGCATTATCCTTAATCTCAAATTCTGCAGGTGTAATAATTGGAAAATATTCATCATTTGTAAAATTTGCCTTTTTAGTTTCATAAGTTTTATTTAATTCATTGTAATTGAAACTAATTTGTGCATTCTCTGATTTAGCTCTGTTGAAAGCTTCAATTTCTTCTTCCTCATCGGTCATACGAAGGAAACTTTGCCAAACATCAACATGTATGTATTTGGAATCATACAGTGTTGGAAGCACATTGCAAGCCATCTTCAGATATTCTGGATTGTTTGCCCCCAGTCCTTCTCTTGAATTGAAGTATTTGAAATCTTTAGGCTTGTTCAAGTGAATTGTTTGATCAGTTTGTCCTCGTTTGGCAATGATTTCTTCAAGATGTTTGACGTGAGAAGAAAGTTGAATTTTATCATTTTGTAGTTGATGTATGACATTTTGTTTGCTATTTAATTCTTGTTTTGTTTGAATGTCATTTTCATTAATGATTTCTGATAATTCTTTTATTTGTGTGTTTAAGGATTTAAACCGAGTCTCATTGTCATCAAATTCTTTTTGTTTGCGTTCCAACCAATTTTTAGTAATTTGATAGTCATTCCATGCTTCAATGTATAGCTTGTAATATTTATCATTTTCTGCATTATGTGTGGAACTTTGTGTGCTTTTAAGATTAGTTATTTCAATTTCTTGTTCAGAAAAAGTTTGAGACAAATGTTGAATATCAGTCTCATATTTAACAGTCAATTCTGAAATTCGATTTTGTAACGTCAGATTCTTTTTCTCAAAATTTTTATTTTGTTTAATAAAATGAACGAGTTGTGTATTATGATCAACAAATTGTTCATTTTCATTTTCTAGATAAGCTAATTTTTCTTGAAGTAAAGTATTTAATTCTTTTTCATTCAAAAGGTTTTGTTTTAAAGATTCAATTTCAGAATTCTGGTTTGTTACAAAACAATTTTCAGAATCAATTAAATGTGAAGAATGAGATAAGAAAGAATTAATTACCTCTATTTCTTTGTTGGCATCATCAGATAAACGTTCAGAAATTTCGGCGTTTTCACGTGCCATAAAGCATATATTTGCCGAATGCTCTTCATCTTCGGGATCAGAATCTTCCATCCAGCTTAGATCCTCAGCTAATAACACTTTTCCCGCCTCGATTTGCTTAGCCATAAGCATCTTACATTTGAAGTAATCAGAATTCCTAACTTTAGGTTTCTTGCAATCTCGAGAGAAATGACCAGGAAGTCCACAGTTATAACATTTCTTTGTCGGATCCAAAGGTGTTATTGTGGGTTTGTCAGATGTATTTGACGCAGATGGTGCAGACTTGAAGGTGGATGAAGATCTCTGATTGTTGTTTGTAGGAGTTGAGTAATACTTCTTCTCATATCGTGAGATGAAAGACATCGCTTGCAACAGTTGTTCTAATTCATTCTCCATCTCTTCTTTTGTATCTTTGACAGGTTCTTCTGATTTTTCTTTCAGTTTACCAGATGAATTGGACTGGTATTGTCTTGTAAGAAGAGCAAGAGTATCAAGAGTGTTTGCATTTTCTTGTTTGGTTTTGACTATATCTTTCACCATTGGAGCATTTTGAAGTAAGTACTCATACAATTCATGCACATCTATTGAGCTCAGATCTTTATGTGGCATAGCACTGTTTCCAAATGTGGCCCACTCTGGTAGTAGACTGTTAATGAACTTGATGTTAATCTCCAAATTTTCCTTCTTCAAGTTATTCCTTCGAAGTTCATTCAACAAGTTGCAATAACGGTGATATTTGCTTTCTAATTCTTCCCCGGTGGAAGCTTTAAACGATTGGTAAGCATTCAGAGTGGTTACCATCTTGGCTTTATTCCCTAAAACGGTGCCTTCCATTTGTTTTCTGATTTCATCCCAAATTTCTTTACCGGTTTCTAAACTGTCCAAGTTGTTATAAATTTCGTTCGGTAAACTCTGAAGTACGAATGAAAACGATTGTAGATCTGCTTTAGCTCGTAGTTTTTGTTGAGCATTGTATCTTGATTTAGGAAGCTGAGTCCGACCTCCAAGAACTGGCGGTGTTGCGTTTGGTGCAGCTATTACGTCTTCGTAGAATACCGCTTCACCATTTTCGAGTGAGTCACGTATTTCAGTAGCCAGTTCTTGATTTTTGATAAAATGGAGGAATCGTTTCTTCCACTGTGCGTATTCACCTCGGTATAAAACCGGAGGTTTGAGATCGGTCCCGATAGAAAGAGCATCTCTTGATGTCATTTCAAAATGATTTGTACGTTTTTTGGTTTTTGGTATGAGATATCCCGGGGTTTTGAGACAAATCTTTTGGTGTGAGATATCTCAAGGTCGTGAGACAAATCTTTTGGTGTGAGATATCTCAAGGTTGTGAGACAAATCTTTTGGTGTGAGATATCTCAAAGTCGTGAGACAAATCTTTTGGTGTGAGATATCTCAAGGTCGTGAGACAAATCTTTTGGTGTGAGATATTTCAAGGTCGTGAGACAAATTTTTAGGTGTGAGATATCTCGGGGTCTTGAGACAAATTTTCGGTGTGAGATATCTCAGGGTCTTGCGACAAAATTTTGGTGTGAGATATCTCAGGGGTTGTGAGACAAATTTTCGGTGTGAGATATCTCAGGGTTTTGAGATAAAATTTTGGTGTGAGATATCTCAGGGGTTGTGAGACAAATTTTCGGTGTGAGATATCTCAGGGTTTGGGATATCTCAGGGTGTGAGATATCTCAGGGTTTGGGATATCTCAAGGTTAAAGATGTCTCACGTGTTCTTCAAGATGAACGAAGAATAGTAACGTAAAGCTAAACCCAAAAGTTCCACCATTTTGATCATATCTCCCTCAATATGTAACCAAATCGAATGATTCTTTTTGCAAATGATTCTAAATATAATTGCTAACACTTTGATCCGATCAATTTCTTCAATCCATAACACACAAGCTTCGATTCTTCAATTTTCAGCAACTTTTGAACTTTTTCATTTTTTCTCTAAAATCATCAAATTGAAGATCGATTGTTGACGGAATTGATTTGAATTCGATTCTATTCTTCTTAGAAACAATGGAGACACACTATTCAGCACTCAATCCATCGATTTGGAACAAAAAATTACAACATTTAATTTTCATGAAGAACATCAACTTTTTCTTCAAAACTCAGATCTGGATGATTCTAGCTCGAAATTGGATCTTCTCTAAGAGAGATTTTGCTCTGATACCACTTGATAGATCATATACAACTAAGATTGAGCTAATTCATGTTGAATTGAGATGGATTGAAACTTAAGTGTGTGTGTTCTTGGTGTTTGAGTGTGTGTGAGTTGAGAGAGAAAGATGGAGGGAATGGTTAGCTTTCAAATTGTAATTCAATTAATGATGGAAAGCTTACAAATTAAGCCTTAACATAAGGTATTTATACCTCATAGCTAAACAAGCTTAATTACCATCTAATTAAGCATAACCCATATTACTAAGACTAATAACTAGCTTCAATCTATTACAACTTGTCATTTCTAGTCCCTAAACTAATTGATACAATACAAATGGTCCTAACAGATATGTTCACAATTATGTTTTTCTGTGTCAACTAATGAACGACAACTATAATCTGATCGAATTTTAATTTTATAAACTAATCTTAAAAGTGCATATGAGTCTAGTTTGATATTAAATAATACTCGTAATATATAATTGTTAATTTACTAGGAATAAAGCAGAATATATTGTCCCCATTAACCCATATACAATATTATAACTACAATACTACTATACGTAGTAGCATAGGCTGTCAACTGCCACCATTTTCCATATATAACTTGAGCTTACTGAGGCAATATTCTTAATATATTTTGATCGGAAGACAACTATAACTCTTAATGCGTATACATATATTAGTTTGACTTTTATTATAACAAGACAAATTAATAAATAAAAAGATAACATAACGCAAGTTGGGCAATGGGCACAACTAGACAAACAATATATTATGGGAAAATTTCATTTGAGGGTAACAAATTATATTTGTATTTTCAATTTAGGTAATATATTAAAAAAAAATTCTAGTGTTAGAAAATTTAATATACTAAATTAATCAATTGAGATAACATTTATCTGAAAATATCAAAATGTATTAATTCTAACCGGCTAGATTTCCATTACAATCCATGTCATTTGTGAACATGATTATTTTTGTGCTTATTCATCTTTCACATGTACACATGATAAAGTTCTAAACATTTAAAAAATAATGATTTTGGAAAATGAGTAATTTTCGATCAATATTACTCACAATTAATTCAAAGAGCGGATAAACTTGTGCGCAATGTGACAATGTACAAATTCAACTTGGTGCAAACAATTCACCTGAGGGTTGTGTCTCCTTAGAAACGGCTTTACAGAGCCAAAACTGAGTGACAACGGTCTTGCTGCCCGTATAATACTAGCCCTATATATATACAGGGCTGGTCCAATCCGTTTTTAGACCCAGCAAAAAATTAAAAATGGCTCATTGAAGTAATTTTTTTCCCAAATAACTAAAAAAAATTCACCAAATTTAAAAATATCACCTTAATCCCCAAATTAAATGTTCGGATTGGACCATATTTTCAATATTCTATTGCACTTACCTTTTTTGGAAACGGAAAATAATAACAACGGAAGCTTACTCGCAATATTCCAACGAGCACCCCGGGTTCGAGCTCCTTTACAGGGCAAATACAGCCTCCATAGTGATTTCCAGGGAAAAATCCCTCATATTTGGCACCACAAATCGGGTCTAAGATCCGGAACCGAAATTAATTAACTATGTACTTGGAATTTGTTGTGGTATAATACCATTAATAGTATTCGATTCATATTAATTACACAATTGTTATTTGTAAATCATTATAATATTACATGCATAAACTAACATATATGATAAAAACACCTAAAAACCGGCTCCAATTACTATTTCGGTTCCAATCGGGTCTATACCCGATTTACCCGAACCGAACCTGGAACCGAACCGGAACCGGTCTACTTATACTCCTAAATCGGTTCTCGGGTATTTCGGGTCCGGGTCCATCCGAGTCGGTTCCAGACCAGATTCCATCCCTATCAGGAACGCCCTGCCTATAAAAGTAGAATTAAATAAATATAGTAGCTAACTCAAGGCTTGTAGCCTAGTGGTTATGGTGGAAGGAGTAAGGTGTTGCTCATGGCGATTCAAATCCCGTTGTGGACAACGGAAGTAGATTAGGTGCCGTTCAAAAAAATAATAATAATAAAATAAATAAATAAATATAGTAGCTTAAAATATCACTTAAAAATTTTCCAACATAAAAAGCGAATTCTTTAATTTAAACCCGAATAAAAGTAATAATTGATAATTTAATATATTTTTGGTTATATATAAATACCACAAGGTATATGCCTCTACTCTTTAACACACTCCTACTTCTGTGAAGCAATTATGAGTTGTTGTTCAAGTTTCAGAAGCTTCACATTAACAATTCTAATCGCCATTTTAGTGTGGAGTTCAGCTACTCATCAAACTTGCAATGCTAGCAGAAAAGGTAGGCATTGGAGGCAAACTTCAACTTCACTCTCCAAAAAGAAATCCGGCAACCACCACCACCACAAAGGCGGCGCCACCAAATCAAAGTCAAAATCTTCATCGCATAAAGCACCACCGCCACCACCATCACCACCACCACCACCACCGTCTTCACCACGGCCACCCAAAGTCAATGTTCCATCACCTCCGCCGGAAAATGACAGTGGCGGTGGCCCTGCCGCCGGCGCTACATATAATGTGTTGAATTTTGGCGCCAAAGGAGATGGAAGGACTGATGATACAAAGGTAATCAGTACTCTACTACTCTGCTTTCTTCAAAATTAAAAAATCTTGGATTATTATAATTTTTTTATCCTTATATTTATATAATTAATCATAATTATAATTTATATATTTTTTATAATCCTATTAATTGAACGAAAATGTCGCATATTTATAATTTTGAATTATTGGGAAAATGTTACATTTTGTTATATAATGTTATAATCCATCATAACTTGGAATTATGAATTTTGTTTTTAAATTCATAATTCTGGAATTCAATTCTCATTTTATATTAATTGTGTTGTGGACATTTGGTCACCAATTACACATTTTATCTAAATTACGTATCAAGATCAAAAAAAATATATTTGAAATTTAACTTTGGTTTTAAAAAGCATCAGAATTTAACAAACAATGTTAGTATATATTTTTATTCCTTTTCTATATGAATAAAAAAACTTGAAATTGAAAAAGTTTTGATTGGTGGAAATGTGGAAGAACACATGTCCATCATAAATCATAATCATACATCGTAAATAAAAACAAAAAGGGTAATAAAATTTATGTTTATATAATGTATGGAAACAGGGGGACCACACCAAAATGATTCTGTTATTCTAGTTACAACCATATGATTCTCTCCAAACTCCAAACCAACAACTGTAAATTCTGATTTCTGAATGCATATCAAAATATATAGATACATATGAAAAGTAAAATTAAAGGATTTTGATAATGATAATCCTTAATTTATTAATAATAAATAATACATTAAAAAGTTATATTTTTTACTCATGGATAATTGACACCTAAAATACAAAGGTAATTGTTAATTAATATACAAATTTTAATGCTTTATGACAACTTTTAGAACTGTTATTATCAAAAACACAAAATAAAATACGAATTTAATTTTATACGACTTGTGCTACAATTTTCACTTGTGTCAAAAACTATAACATAATCCCTTTTATCGACGTGTAAAACAATAGGTCCCATGAACTAATCCAAAGTGTCAACTCAGTACTTCACATTCTCATTTTCACATTCACATAATCTAATATCATTTCACTCATAACTCAAATTATTACAATATTTTTGGGACCTGTCAAAATGCTTCATCACTCATTCCACACACCAAAACACCCCTCACGCTTAGGCAGTTAGGCTAAACGTAACGGTGCGTCAGAAGGCGAGTGCGACCTTTACTCGCGACCAAACCCCCCATTACGGCGACGTGACCACAACCAAACCCTCATTGTTTCCTTGCATGTGTTCGCCCAGGCGACAGATGAAGGTCACATATACCATTCAGTGGCCGCATGCACATTATGCATCGTAAATGGTACATTAAGGTTTGATCGTGAGTTTGTTTACCACTATTAAGGTTTAGTCATATATTTATTATAAAGAGAGAAAACTGATGTAGCATTGATAACACCAGTAAAGAAACTCATTATAAATAGTCTTATGCTATAAGCTCAATCAATGATTGTAAAAATTCAAGATTTAATGAAATTCAATCATTATAATGATTATATATTACTTATATTATACTCCCTGCGTCTTATAAAAAAGTTCATATTTCTCTTAGGCACAATCTTTTAGGAGATAGTTAGTGGTGGGATCCTTGATAATATTTTTGATTGAAATATAAGGTTAGATTGGAGAGAGAAAGTGTTTTAGTGGTGGAATAATTGGTAATAATATTATTTTATTAAGTGCACCCACCAAATTTGAGAAATAAGAACTTTTTTGTGGGATAAAATTTTAAAGAGAAATGAGAACTTTTTTTGTAGGACGGATGGAGTAGTATTTATATTGAATTTTGTTTTGAAAACAGGCGTTCGAAGGTGCTTGGGCAGCTGCATGTAAAGTGAAGGGATCAAAAATCATTGTGCCATCACCATACAAGTTCCTTTTGGGGCCCATTACATTTTCTGGCCCATATTGCCAACAAGACATTATTTTTCAAGTAAGTTATCCCCGTGATCATACAATTGTCACTTTCTACTTTTATACACATTTCTATCCAAACAAAAAAGCCAGTGCATGTGCTTGGGCAAAATTGTAATTATGGCCTTTTTACTTATATGTATTCCTTATAGATTTACTGGCAAATGTAACAAAATAACAATACAAGTTCATATTTCGTACGTTTTGATGATTTGAAGTAATATTTGTCTAATAAAGATGAAATTTTGACAGGTTGATGGTACAATAATTGCTCCATCAAGCTTCAAATCGTACGGATCGGGTCTGTTTCAATGGATTTTATTCACAAAATTAGTAGGACTCACCATTCAAGGGGGAGGAACCATTGATGGAAGTGGCTCAATTTGGTGGGAAGAGACTCCATTAGGCGATCCTTTCGACAACGAACTAAAATTAAAAGTACCTATCAACCGCACAATCCAACAAACCACCAATTCTACGGTATATAATTTTTCTAATTATATATTTGAGGTGGTAAAATGGGCAGGTCAGATAAACGAGTCAAAACAAATTTGGGACGATATAATAAAACGATTTAGAAAGTTATAAATGTTAGATAGTACACTTTGGTTGCCTATAGTGGGCCCATTTTTAGTACAACTTGGCTTGACCGACAAATGCTTTTGACTCTTTAGATTTTAAAAATTGCATTTTGACCCTAAAGTATTGAGTTACTTTGGCATTCAATTTATATAAATTACATTTTGCCCCAAAATATTCATTTACAACGCTCATGCAACTAAATATGTTTATAACGACAATAATCTTATTTCTTGGAATAATCGATTCAAAGGTTTAAAAAAGGGTCATGATTTGCTCAAGGATGAGTTTTATTTGCACAAGGAAATTTGAAGTCAAAGTACATTTTTACCCTTAACATAATATAACCTAAATTTTCACCTTATAGAACCCTACAAAAAAACGGCTCATCTCTTTTGTTTCCTGAGAATCGTTTTCTCAGTGTGAAGATTAATTTTCTTAAAGGTAAATTTGGTATTGCATTTAAAACATTCTTTTCAAAAATACGTTTTAAATTATATTCAATAAATTCGTTTGAAGGTAAACATTCTTTTAGATGATTTTCAATCATAGCCCCAGTTCGATTTCCCTTTATAATTTTGATATTTTTAATAATCTGCTTTTTATAATTTGGATATTTTCTCTATGATTTTAAACGCTATTCCAACTTTTTGGTTAACAATTTTTCATGTGATCACAACTTTTTAATTTTACGGTATATTAAACCATTTGGTGCTATTAAATTGTTGTATTTTGCCTTTTAATATTTCGTAGCCTCACGAAAGTGAAGATAAGTTTGTTGTATTTTATGTTTTAATTTTGGTCCACACAAAACCATGCATCCCCACAAATTTGCGTCCAAAAAACAAAACAAAAAAAGGATAGAGAAAAAACAGCCAATTGAGTTATATTATATTTAAGGTTAAAATCAAGGTTCTAAAAGGCGCGCCATGGCGGCGCCAAGGCGTGAGGCGCGGCGTCGACGTTACGAAACAGACCATGGCGGCTCGGCTAGGCGTGGCGTGAGATAAGGCGTGATAAGGCGCGCCTTATGGCGAGTTTTTTTGAATGCGGCTGTAAAAAATGAATTTCTTTTTAAAAAAAATTAATATATATAATTATAAATTTAAATGTAATATTTTTTATGAGCTTTATATATGAATTGTTATATAAATCAATAGATTCATAAAAAAAATCAATTTAATATACGTATATATATAAATTATATAAAAAATTTGCCGCCTTAAGCGACGCCTTGAAAAACGCCATGGCCCGCCTTGGCTGAGGCTTGATGGTGCCGTCACGCCACGCCTTACGCTTTCTAGAACCTTGGGTAAAATAGTCCTTTAACTTCAATTTTCCTTGTGTTATTACCACTCTTCCTTGTGCAAATCAAATCCTTTAAAAAAGGATAAACTTGGGCCGGCCCACTTTTGCTCTATATGACTCCTTTCCTAGTTTCCTTATAAGCTAAACTTTTGATTTTTAACCATGATTAGTATAAATTTAACCCAAATGAACCCATTTATTAACATCCCTGACTCGATATATGGCAGATAAGCAGCTCGTTTGGACTTGGAGGCAAAATGCCAAGCATTAAACCAACTGTAAGTAGCATTTACACACAAAATACAACAAGATTTAAGTCATAATTATACACACGTCTAACGAACTTATATGTTTTTTGTGTTGAAATAGGCATTGAGATTCTATGGGAGCATTGATGTAACGGTCACTGGAATAACCATCCAAAACAGCCCTCAATGTCACCTCAAGTTTGATAATTGTGTGGGAGTCTCGGTGTATAACTTCAAAGTTTCATCGCCTGCTGATAGCCCGAACACAGACGGGATTCATTTACAAAACTCCAAAGATGTTTTGATCCATACTACCGATCTATCATGTGGTAATTACTTCTAAAGTTTTTACTTTTTAAATGATAACAAATTTGTCAGATATGATTACAAAAACTATATTATTTCAATAATAGTAAAAAAAAGTTATCTTTTTATAGGGTTGGTTATTTATGCTAGGGGTGAGCACAAAAACCGATCGAAACCAAAAAAACTAAACTACTTAAAAAACCGATGTGATTTTGATTTTTAAAAAATCCGAATGTTTTGGGCGGTTTTCGGGGACATACGAAAAACCGAACCTTAAAAATCGACACGCCCTGCCATGTATATCTTTCAAATTTTGTAGAAAGTATTCTTATCTTTATAAAAGATTTGACTTGATGCTTAACTATGTAAATACAAAATAATACAAAAGAATTATGTTTTTATAGGGTTGGTTATTTTTGCTACGGGTGAGCACAGATGAAACCAAAAAAATTAAACCATTTAAAAAACCAATACGAGCTGTTTTGATTTTTAGAAAATCCGAATGTTTGGGGCGGTTTTCGGGGGCATATGAAAAACCGAAACCTTAAAAATTCACCCTGCCCCGACATGTATATCTTTCAAATTTTGTAAAAATATTCTTATTCGTATAAAAGATTTGATGCTCAACTATGTAAAAAAAATTGAATATATCAGTTGGACGTTTTCACATATTTTACTCATATATTTTCTAGGTCTTATAATTGTGAAAATTTGGACTATATTCATATAGGAAACGAGTTAAAGTTTTGAAGTTTGGATCATACTTTTTTAAGTTAACAAATCGTTTTATTTAAATGAAGATAAAAAACCAAAAAAAAAAAAAAAAACCGAACCCAGACCGATTTATTGTGAAAAGCCTGGAAAACCGAAACCAAAGGGTTTTTAATTCTTGAAAATCGAAGTTTTCGGTTCAGGGTTTGATTTTAGTTAAAAACCGCTCCAAACCGCCTCATACTCACCCGTAAATTTTACAGGAGATGATTGTGTATCTATACAGACAGGGTGTTCAAACATATACATACATAATGTTAACTGTGGACCTGGTCATGGAATAAGCATTGGAAGTTTAGGAAAAGATAACACGAAAGCATGTGTCTCAAATGTCACGGTTCGAGATGTGCTTATGCATAACACCATGAACGGTGTCCGGATCAAAACTTGGCAGGTAAACTAACAATTTTGTTGTTATTATGTTTTGAAAACACAAATAATCTAATAGTAATGTTTGGCAAAAAGTATGGAATAATCAATCATTTGCGTTTTGGAGGTCCTAAAAATGGAGTTTTGAAAAAGTAGATTGGTAGGTGCTTATTACGTTTTGAAAAATGATTATTCAAATTTTACCTATTAAGTAAACAAATAATAAGGTTTGTCAAACATTAAAAAACTGATTATATGATTATTATGATTTCAAACGGCATAATCAATTCAAAACACCATTTTTCATAATCATATTTTATAACCGCTAATTATCTAATTATTCATTTTCAAAACGCGTAATCTATTTTCAACAAGCTTTCACATCTAATTTTGTGAAACAATTATTATGCAGGGTGGATCAGGGTCAGTCCAAGGAATCATGTTCTCAAACATTCAAACATCAGAAGTACAAATACCGATAATAATCGATCAATTCTATTGTGATAAATCCACTTGTGAAAACCAATCATCAGCTGTTGCATTATCGGGAATCAGTTATGAGCGTATAAGAGGAACATATACGGTCAAACCGGTCCATTTTGCATGTAGTGACAGTTTGCCATGTACGGATGTTAATCTAAATGGAATAAATTTAAAACCGGTTCAAGAACGGTTCCATTTATATGACCCGTTTTGTTGGAAGACTTTTGGTGAGTTGTTATCGCCTGCAGTGCCACCAGTGGATTGTTTGCAAATTGGTAAGCCATCAAGTAGCCACGTTCAAGCTGATCATGACACGTGTTAGTGGTGAGAGTTTGACTTTCTGGCCCCTTGAAAATGATTTGACTTTTGGAAGTCAATAAATGCATATTCTTTGTAGTAGTAGATTATAATTTATACATATGTTAGTAGGAGCTAAGTTTTATTGGGGTAACTTTGGTGTCATATAGATATATAATATAAATGTTGGTTTTAATTGTGTGGGATAAACAAACCATAATTTCTTCAAAGTAGAGGATTTGGATGTAAATTGCTACTGGACAAATCACACTTATTTGTGGGATGATAATCTATCTTTTGACTACCACTTTAACATGATGTAATCAATTACATTTTTCGAAAAATGTTATTTTCTACTTTTTGGGGCAGATTCAACGTATTGTTCTGCAAGTTTCTTAACTTTCTCCCCTTCTTTAATGAGGAAATTTGCATTTGTATCTTTGGAATGATATTTCATGATTTTATCGGTTGTTTTTCCAACTGCCCATCTGTACTGTTCAACTGTTATCACACCACTTTTGCACAACGGTCTGATATGCTCTTTTATGTATGCTTCAACCTACACAAACACATAATAATCTTTTTAAAAACCGAAAAATATTTAAACACTAAACAAATGTATTATTAACCTTTTTAAACACAGAGCTCTGTTTATCAGACTGCTGCTTATTACCCACATCAGATTTCTTCTCCTTACTTTCAACTTTTTCCAGGGGCATTTTGGTCAAATCCTCCCCACCATCTTTATTTAATCCTTGTTCATCTTTTACTTGTACAACATTACTTTCAATCACCAAATCAGGCAGCTTTATTTCCGGATATTTTTCAATAAGTGGTTCTTTATCAGGACCATATAATTCTTCAATTTCATCAACAATTTCATCCTTTTTCTCTTTATTTATATCATCATTTTCCACCATTAATGGTGTTTCATAACACCAAGTATCACTATCGGGCTTAAGTGTAGAGAAAACCATTTTTATTTTTGTGTCATTTTCTTCAACTTTACAAGTTTTAACTACTTTCCCACCAATAAAATCATCATCTTCAATATCATACTCAAAATCACCATATATATCAAGTTCTGGTTGTGAATCTATTTCAAACACATTTTCAGGACCATCTTCATCATGCTGATGTGGACTATCTGGTGGTGAGTCAGACAATAAACCAGCATTTCTAAGTGCTTCATCAACATCAACATCAACATCCACATCAGCATTAGTGGAAAGACTATTATTATCAATTGCAGTTTTTGGTTCAGGATTAGGTTCGGTAGAAGAATCTGTATTATCTGATCTATGTAACAACTCTTGAGAACATAGATTTACATATACTAATTTGCTGTTTGATTTATCAGCAACTGCTTTTTCAACATTAATGGCATCTGCAACTGCCAATTCTATTTCTGCAGTTGGTTGAGTGACTGGTTTGTTTGTTTTTTTCAAGAAATGCTCTGTGAGACGGTTAAGTTGAGCCTATAAAAACAATTTATGAAATTAATAAATAAAAATTTATAGTAACAATAGTATATGTACATTGATAATTCATAATTTTATACCTGTCTAACTGAAATAGGGATTTTATTATGGCTACAAGATGCCAAACTTGGTCGCATTTCAACTGGTAGTTTAGCCTGCACAAAAAGACACCAAAATACTTTTATCATATTGAATAAAATGGGTCGATTTGGGTAGATTTGACCCGTATTAAAAAGTCAACATACCAGTAGAGGATAATTTCCTTTCAGAACCGCATTATCTTGTCCTTGTGAAGAACTATTTCCTGAAACAGCTGTCTTTCTAGCAAGAACTTCCAAAGCCCATTTCTTTTTATCAAATTTAACATTATTTAATCCACTAACCAGTTCCTTTTGTTCATTCACACGGGACCCACCTGTAGATTTACTAGGATTTACTTTCCTACTTGCAGGTCCACCGTTATTGCACGAACCAGCGGTCTTTATCTCCTTACAATCAACCAAAGAATCAGTTGGTTTAACAGAAAGTGGCATAATATCATCTTTTCTTGGAAAAACAGATGTGTCTGCAACATATAGTCTTGAAAGAATCGAATTAGCAGGTTCTGAATTAATTTCTTTTTCCTTCTTAATTTCCTTTATTTCAGGCCCTTTTCTTAAAAGATCAAGAACCGATTTCAAAGTTTCGATTTTTTCCGGTTTTGATACTTTTAAACATCGGTGTTTCCAAAACTCGATTTCACAATCTCGGGTCCAAGCCCGTTTTCTTTTTCCACCTGACTGGTATATCTTTTTGGTTAAATTCTCACGCACAGTTCCCTTTTGTAACAATTGTTTTTTTGCTTTCAGATCTAATGGTCTTTTTGGTTCAGATGTTTGACTTTGACCAGCTAAAGCAGCTCTGAAAGCAGCCAAAAGTGTTGGATCGAAGATATTTTCTCCAACTTCTTTGGAAGATCGGTTACGTATCGCGTCTCGTATTTCTTTTCTTAAACTTTGAACTTGAACTAATGATTCTTTATCATCGGTTTTTCTTATTATCTTTTTTATTCTTAGTCCAGATGAGGTTTCTTGTGGTGCAAGTCTCTTTTTAGGTCTATTGTATGTTCCTTGAACTATATCTTTTATATCAGTCACAACTTTTTGTTTTCGGATATTGCCATTATTTGAATTTTTTGGGTCATTTGTAGAATTTGCCACTCTGGTTTTTTTATCTGTTTTAACAGCTTTCGGAGAGATATTGTTTTGTATCTTTGTTTTGGTTTCATCTTCATCGGCACTTCAATAAGAACAAAATTATGTATCAGATATTCAGATATAATACTTTATATATTTAAAAAAATATATTAAAAAACACATAATTAGCAAGTGCGAAAAGGGACCTGAAATCTCTTTGTTTTCTCTTTGCACCAGTAGTTCCACCAGATTTTTCCTTCTTATTAGGGTTTTTGTCCACTGAAAGCATATAAGATGTGGAATTATTTGACAGTTTTCTAAAAAAAGTCAAGGAAAACTTGGAAACTGACAAACTGTTTAATTGGATTATTAAGAAAAAGTTTTCATAGGAAAGAGAACATTCACTTTTCAATTTTATAACTATATATCTGAAAACTGACTTGTATAGTTTCAACTTCATTATTAGAGAGAAAAAACTAGAATATGTAAACATTTGAACATGTTTAGGGAACTTTGAGTAGTTTTCTAGAGAATGGAGATGAAAAATTATTAAATTAGAGAAAATTTTGTGCAACTAAACACAACCTAACTGTTTCTGATACTGCATTTTTGGAAAAACAGGCGGAAGGAGTTTGTACCTGGTAGCCTACGTGCTTTGGGAACTTTCATCTTTTCCACTTCTTCTGTAGTTCCTATTTTATCTATTAAAATAATAGAATTATAATCATTAGGAAAAACAATGAAGATATGATGTATCAGATATTCATTTTCAGTTATTAATAAACATGGAAAAATGGATGGGACAATAACGGGCACTTTTTGTATGGGTAGGTCGAGTTGGGTTGGCCCGAAACAAAAAAGTTAAAATTTTAATAAACAATTAGTGCGTCAAATATGATTAAAGAAATTATACATTTTTAAATGCTAAAATACCAGATTCAAGAGATTTGTTATCTTCATTCAAGTCTGAAGATCTGAATCCATCTGAAACATGTGTTTCTTCTTCAAAATTTGTACAAAAATCTAGTTCCTCTGTTTCTATTTTTGGTTTCTTGAGAACTCTTTCAACTACCTGCCTTTCCAATTTTTCACAAATATCTGAAGCTGGCAAAATCATTTGTTCATTTTCTTGATTCTCTTCAGGCAATAAAAAGCAACAGCAATCAATATATAGACAGAGTGACATGTCAGCATGTAAGTATAATATCTGATTGTACCAATTTTCATGGTTTGTTGGTTTTTGTCAATAATTGAGACAACAACAGCTGTCTCTCCTGCATCAGCAACAGAAACAGACACGTTCATGGGAAAAGTTGAATATTCGTGACTGCAACTTTCAGGACCTAATTCTGACTTTTCTGATGTTTCATCAACTAAACACCTGTATAAACAAATTAATTATATTATCAAATGAAGTTTTTTTAATTTTATATTTAAATATATCTATTTAGATTGGAACAGGTACCCTGGGCACAGCCACGAATTCTCACAATTTCCATCAGCATCAAATCCAACACATATCGCGTGATACCTATTTACATCAAATTCAAAAGGACATTGTAAAGTAGTAAATGTCCATAATTCTTATGGACAAAGCTTAATTACTTTAAAAGAAAATAAAATGTACCATAAATCACATGAATCACAAGCAATTGATGTATCGAGATCTGGATCTTCTTCAATATTTGCAGTTTGGCCTCGAATTTTGCAACTGTCTCCTTCCAAACAGCTGACTGCCTACATGAAAAATCAACATAAAAAATTAATGTATAATCAACACATAAATCTTCATCATTTTAGTGATCTTTGAACGAGACTTACATTTTCATCAATATAATATGATGGAGAAGAAAGAGTGTTATCATTCCCTTCAACACTCCATTCATCATCATCACCATCATCTCTGCATTTGAAAAAACCTAAATTATTAGTGGTTACACATATCAAAATTTAGAGCACAATATTTTTAAAAACACCAGTTTAAGTAAAATATGTCATCTCATCAATGAAAAAGAGTACCTTGAATATGAACCATCATCAGGCTGGACCCCACCTATAGCATCATATACCTTCATAACAATAACAATTAAATTCAGAAGTAAGCATTTTAATATGCTTTTTTCCAATTTTTTTTTTTTAATTTTAATACTGTTTATTGCAGCCATGGTTGAAGAAAAACAGAAAATGCATAACTCACAGGAACACAAGTGATCAACTGAAATTCATTCTGGCAAAGTGGACAGAGGTTGGTGATACTAGCCCAGTTGTCAATGCATGAAAAACAGAACCTAAACATATAGGAACAAATTAATATCTTTAATTAAGGGGGTGTTTGGGAAAATTTATTTAAAAGACTTATGCTAATAAGCTTATGAGCTTAATTAAGTTAATAAGCTTTTGTTAATTGAAGTGTTTGGAAGAGCTTATATAACTTTATTGTAAAATGACTAAAAAGGACATTTTTTATAAGTTAATAAGCTCAATTGTTTGGTTTAGTTGAGCTTATATAAAAATGTTTGATTGATGAAATGAGGGGGTAAGGAAGTAAAAACTGTAAATAAGCTCATAATCCCCTCCAAAATAGCTTTCTTAAAAGCCCTTAAACACTTAGTAATGCTTATTAAACGTAAATAAGCTTAAAAGCCCTCTAAATAAGCTCTCCCAAAGACCCCCTAAGTAACAACAATGTCAATTATGATAAGAAATCAAATTAGTATTCTAAATCAAGGAATAAGATTAATAATATAAGATGAAGCATATACCAGTGTTGACAGCAATCTAAAACTCCTCTATCAACAACAACGTCCATGCAAATCCCACATCTTTGACTTTCATCGCCCTCAAGCACTAATTGATCCTGCATTTTGAATAAATTATTATTAATTAAAGAAAGCATCAATACAAAAGTGGAATCTCAACTTTTATCCCTTCAAAACTTGTAAAGGTACAACTAAATTTAAATATTAGTTGGATACAAGCAATATGATATAGACTTGATCAAGCATACCTACATATACTCCAACAGCTCGAATAGATAGATACACACTTTTACTTTGAAATGTGATACAAATCTTACAGAACAACAAAAACTTCTCTATGTGGAAGAGCTATCATATGAATTGACTTAGCCATCATAATATTACTGAAATTTTCAAACATTCATAAAAAAATTGAAGTTGAAATGAGTTCGTTCAACCTCAAAAGTCAAAACCCAATTGTTTATCTTCTACATCATATCGCAGGCAATATTGATAAAATATATGATCATAAGAGTACTCAATTGAGCTCACAATAAATAAACCTAAAATAACGAAAGAGAAATAACAAATACGCACATTATCGATATCTTGAGCTCCATAAGCATAATCATCCTCGGCGCACTCATTAAACAGTTCAAATTCCATCTTTTGTCATAAAAATCTGCAAAATAGAGTAATCGACAGATAATAAATTCGAATTTCATGATCATCATTGTTAGCATATAGATCGAATTGTATACTAAAACTTTCATTATTTATCGACATACCTAGGGATTTTTAAATCGCTTTATATGCAAATTAACTGAGATTTTTCGCTTCGAGATTCAACTAAAAGATGATTGTTTTAATTTTTAATCGCGTTTTGGGGAATAATCGAAGAAATGAAGGCGAAATTGAAGCAGGGAAGAGAGAGGATGCGTTGGCTATTCGATTAATGTTCAAGGCGAAAACATATACTACTGCGTATAAAGATTAATTACCCTACAATACATTTACATTTATCATTTAACATTTATTATTCATGAAGAGTTGTGTTTAAGGAGTTTCTTTATCTTTATGAACTCAACCATTAATCAATAAGATTTAATAATTATAATTAATCACATATTTTATACATTGAGGGGTATTTCGATCATTTTTTAAATAAAAATATTTTTTTATTTTTTTTTATTTTTTATTTTAGAATTTTATTTTATTTTTAATTTATTTTATTTTTATTATGAAGGAGTATTATGGTCATTTGGCACTTAAAAAAAGTTTCGATTTATTTTATTTTATTTTATTTTTTTATTAATTTTTTCATTAAAAAATAATATTTAATTTGATAATTACGTGTATAACTTAATCACATGTGATTTTATTGTAAAATCACATGTGATTGTATATATGATCACATTTGATGTTTTAGTTCAATCACATGTGATTCAGTATGCAATCACATTATGTGTTATTAATGAAAAAATAATAATATTATAAAAAATAATAATAAATAATTAAAAAAATTAAAAAAAAATCTAAATTCTAAATTAAAAAATAAAAATTTAATTTTTTTTAAATGAACAAAATACCCCTCAAATAAAAAATAAAAAATAAAAAAATCGAATTTTTTTTAAGTGCCAAATGACCAAAATACCCCTTTATGTATATAATATGTGATTAATCAATGGTTGAGATTTGTTCGTCGGGACTTGATAAAAATAATGGACATCATTAAACATTTCTCTGTTCACAAATAAATATTTAAAAAGTCAGAAATTTAACAAAATGGTGATGGCCTTAGGCTAGTGGGTATTGGTACCACTAGCCACACTTTTTTTCCTGCTAGATTATCTATCACCTCAAACGACACTACACCACATCATTTCTACGAAATATCCACCACACCACACCATTTTAATTTTCATCTCACCATTTAATTTCCTTCTATTTTTTAAACATAAAACTAATATTTCATTAAATTAAAATTTCAATACAAGAAAATTAAAAATTACAATACTTGAAATTTAAAAAGACTAAGGGGTCATTTGATAGTGGCTAATTGAGTTAGTGCTAAGTGAGTTAGTTACTAACTGAGTCAAAAGCTAACTAAATTAGAATTTCTGACTAAATCTATGTGTTTGATTATATAGCTAATTCAATTTGATGATTGATGAAAACCTTACCAGTACTATAAACCATGGAGAGTTGAAGGAATTGAATAGGCATTAGACAAATCCGTGGAATTCTGTAAAAGTTGTGTTCATCTTGCAATTGAATTTTAGGGTTTTCATTCCACTGAATTGATAATCACCAGTTCTACACATACTTCACCCACTGTGTGTTGTGTAACATCCTAAAACCGGCCTAGTAGTTTTATGTATATATTGATATATGATAAATATCTATTTGATCATATGTGAAATTATTTGATTAAATGTTAAAAGTATTGTTTGGCTTTTTGTCCTTTTGTGATATTTTAATCAAGGGATTATAATATCCGAATTCTAAAACTGTAACGTCCCGAAATTTTAATAATTCAATAATATTAATTTAATGGTCATATTTAAATTGAAAATGAATAATGAGTAATTTAATTATAATGAATTAGACTGTTCGTTTTTATCAGGCGTTAATGCTTTAAATACGTAGACACGTTAATTATTTAGACGACATGTAGGTAGACGTTCAATTTATTAGACGTTTCTAATTATTTTAGCGAGACGTCCTTTATTCGCGAGTTCGTCTCGGGTTTGGACAGGTTAATTAATCGTAAGAGTGGAGTGATATTCTTTTGAGTAGTGGGCTTATTTGATTAAAAAGTGTGAACCTCTAAACCCTAAACCCATTTCTTTTATTTTATATTTTCTTTCTTAGCCCGAGATTGATGATTAAGAAGCCGAAATTTGTTAAGCCCAAACTTTAATCAAGCCTTAAACCCTCCAATCACAGCATTCTATTGATCGAAATAAGCATGTAAACGAGAAAGAATGGTGGGGCACAGATCACGTGGCTTTGATGGTCGGACGAGTAATCAGTGGATGTTTATTATCAAAGAAGTGATGACGGCAATTGTTCTATAAGCAATTTAAATTGATAATGACAAAAGTTGTAGCCCATGTTATCGCTGATGTCGGCAACTTTCATATCCAATTAAAATATTGTGTGGTTGTTTTAATAAAAAGAGGAGAAGTCAATGGTGATTGTTTTCTTAATTTTGGCGACAAGGATTAGCGCATGTGGTGTGGTGTCGTGGTTAGAAGATTCTGGTGTTCGTGTTTCTTACATATTGGACCGTAGGGTATAATCCTTGTTTCTTTTTATTTATAGTTGATAATCATTTTTATTTGTTTCAGTTAGTAATCTTGCTTTTGGTCATCTTAGGATTTAATCGTTTAAACCGTTTCTTGTTATCATATTGTGGAGTTATGCATATTCTGAGTTTTGACAACTCCGGTCTGGTATGTTCAGCTTGAGTTTTGACCCGTTTCGGGTCAGATTCGGGACTCGGAGTCTTCTGGACTTTTGTTGCTCGTCATTGTACCTTTCAGTGGATATCTTTTAATAGCTTGTTCGATTTACGGTTTAAAAGTTATACCCGTTTTAATATGTTGTTGTTAGGAACTTGACCTGTGCAGCATGCCTGTCTTGTGACACTATTTTGAGACCCTTAGAATCTGTTTTGTCCAGTGACCGTCTCACAGTGATTTGTAGTTCTGGTTGTCTAGTTTATGTGATAAAAATATGGGAAAAATCTAATGATCCGTTTAGAAGTTATGGCAGTTTCTCGTGAGACTAACGGGTGCTGCCAATTTTTCTAAATTAAGTCCTTGGGGTGGATTTTAATTCGGGGTTTCTTTTTATGTTTTAGGATCGTCTAAGAGATAATCTGGTGTGACATTGATTGTCGGGAATCTTTTGGATCTTACGTTTCTCGAGGTGAGTATTCTCACCGTGTATTCAGTTATAACGTTATACATACATGACTTATATGTTACATTACTTGCACCTTAATTGCTATCTAAGTTTGATAGGTTATCTAAGTTTGATGTGTTATCTGAGTTATATGTGATCTGAGTTATCTGTGATCTGAGCTATCTGAGTTAATTATGTTAAAGAGATAAAAACATAATAATACACATCTGGGTTTTAGGCTATATGCCTATTTGGGATCACCTCCTGTCTGAGTTTTGGGATCACCTCCCGTCTGGGTTTTTGGCTTACGCCTATCTGGGGTGTGAGGAGGGGCGATCGATCCGAATCACACAAGCGTGCTATATAAATTATAAAATCTGAGAAATAAATCTGGGTAAATAACTGAGTAGATTCTGAGTAGGAGTACACCGATGTGCCCTCATGTGTTGTATGTTTTAATTGTTTACATTTTGAGATTATTCACTTAGCTTCCCAGCTGACCCAAACTTTCCCCCACATTGTTTCAGGTACCAGCAAAGGAAAGGAGAAGGTGGACGGTTTACCGCTGTATCTTTCCAGTGCTGATGTGGACAACATTTTATATTTTAAAACATTTTATTTTATTTAAACTATTTCCGCATTAAATACATTTTTAAATGAAAATATTATTATTGGGATTTAATTATTCAAGTTATTGGGATCTTTTTATTTAAAACCTTGTACTCAAAAAGTTTTAAATTTTTACGAATTTTTGGGTGTTACAAAAACGTTTAAATGATTTTATGATTTTTATATTTTTAGATTCTCCTTTGAATTTCGATTCCAAAAGTATATTCGTTTTTGAAAATAGAGCCCGTTTGCTATTTCAAGTAAATTAACTATAAACCGGATGTTAAATATTGCAAAAGTTGTAAAAAGCCAACAAGGGGCCCCTCCCCTATGCTTGGCCGGTTTTGATAAGGAGGGAGGGTATCCTCCTTCTTTTTCACTTTCAAACTTATCCTTTTATTATTTCATTACTCTCTTTCTCTCCCCAAACCCTCCACCTTGTTGTTGAACTTTTGGTGACAAATCCTTGCTTCAATCTCGTTTTCTCACTAGATTCTTGTGCTAGAGGAAGCTTTGTGGTAAGTTACACCGTCTCCTTTACTTGTTCTTGAAGTTCTTGAGTTTTGTCAAAACTAGGGTTTGAGTTTCATGATGTTTTGTTGGTGTTTTTTGTTGTAGATTGTATATATCATGTTTATACAAGCTTTGACATGTAGTGTATGTATTATTTGTGGAAGAGAGCTTGGTTTGGTGAAGTTCATCTTCAAGCTCCATTAATGGAGTCTTGGAGAAGATGAGTTTTTACCAAACCTTGAGATTTTGAGGTTTTTGTGGTTTATATTGTTAGTTTAGGTTAAACTAACATGTTGGTAGTGTTAAATGTTGATTTGGTTGATTATGACTTGATTTGGTGGAATTGTTAGTTAAAGGTTGCATGGATTTTATGTCTAAATTATAAGCTAGTAAATGGGTTTTTGTGACAAGTTGGTGTAAATATGTCAATGGTAGGCTCTATGGGTTTTGTTGCTTGTTTATGGTAAAATAATATGTTAGATATGTTAGTTATGGATTATGTCAAGTTTTGGTGGGATTTGATGAAATGCTAGTTAGTGTTTGGATGATTTGGGTCAAATGATAGAACTTATGATTTTGAAGTAAATAGTTGGGTTATGATTCGTGTGAACTTGTTGGAATGGTTAACTAGTTATGACTTACTAAATGTAGTATTTTATGGATAATAGTTGTAAATTTCTTATGTTATAGTGATGTTCGGGTTTTGACCCGTTTGGGCTATTTGGTAGTATATGACCTTGTAGCTTGGATTGTGTAAGTATAAGTGGTTTTGTTATGTTTATGTGTTAGAAATAGTATTGTTAATACTTGGTGGAAAGTTAGTGTTATTATTGTTGATGTTGGTAATTATTGATAAATATCGATTACTAACTCGGTGCTCTTTGGTGTACAGGAACCGGGATCGAGACTCAGAAATATTAGACCTCTGAGTTTGGCAAGTTGGAAGTAAAGGTGAGTGAATTTAACCTCCAACTTGTGTTTGGTTACAATTGGTTTGGAATTGCATACTTGGTAAAAATGCAGAAAACGCAGGACTAGAACAGGTAGTTCGCGTCGTGAACTATATTCACGATCGTGAAATGTTAATAGAGATTTTGGGATAAAAACGTGAACTCCTCGTGGGCAGCTTCACGAACGCGAACGTGAGTTCGCGATGGTTCCGACACGATTTTTCGTAACTAACTTGCTTGTTTGGTACCTAATTGATGGCGTTATGTTAAATGGAATATGTGCACATATATGAGGGAGCTTAGCTTAATGGGTGGCAACAACTCGGTTTTACTTGGTGGCCGAGGTTTGAGAAGTCAGTGTCGGATGGATAACAGCTGGGCATATGTGTATCAGCGATCGCGGTATTCGGACCTTGCTTGTATGCGTTGCACGTAAGGGGGTTTACCGGGCTGTTGGATACAGGGCTATCAGTACCATTGTTAGGCCAACAATGGTTTTAGACTCCGGCAGGACCACTGATCTTCTCAAAACAAAATAGAGGTTATGTGGTTATATGCCTTTTGATTGTGGAAATGTTATTGCTTGCGGATTGTGTAGCGTTTCATTATATTGATCGACCCGTTGAGTCAACCACCTAGTATACTTGATTCGACCATGACTGATAAGAACATGAACTTGTTCATACCGGTTGAACCAACTAGCTAGTTTAATCCCTAAAGCGGAACTGAGATCAAACTTAATCCTTAAACCCTAAAGGATTAGGGATGTTGGAAATCTAGACTAGATTAATAAGAAAAGAAGCTTGTACGAAAAACTCGAACACACACACATGCTTGTGTGTATTCGACGGCCACCAAGAACCCTAGGGTTCTTGGTGCTGTCGTTCGAACAAAGGGGAAAGGAAGGAAAAAGGGTTTTCCAAATCATACTCTAATCTTGCTTAAGTAAGTCCACTGATGATAACATAATGAGAGATCTTCTAGTTGATCCTTGTAATGATCTTGCTCTTCAATGCTTGAAGAACACGGAGAACACGAAGAACGAAGAACACCAAGACTTGGTGTCTTGGTAGTTTCGGCCGAACCATGGGAGAGGGGCAGAGGGATTTCGTGTACGGGTGCAAGGGGTTTTAGGGTTACCCTAAGCCTCTTATTTATAGATAAATAAGTTGCACTTTAGGACCTTCTACTTTAATTAAGATTAATTCTTTAGTTAAACTTTCTTTATTACGTTTCCATCCCTTATAGTTTAACCAGTTATTATTGCACTTAATTATTAAATGTCTAGTATTAATACACTTATATATTTCGTGTATATCATATATACGAAATATATACTTTATATTTTATACTTTTAATAATTAATTACAGAGTTGTATTCTAGGGAGTCCAAAGGATTTGTCTAGTCCCAAGGGACAAATCCTAGCCATTGGATCAAGATGGTCAAGATCAAATCCCCCACCTACAGCCACCGCCGGCCGCCGCCTCCGGCCACCTCCGGCCGCCGTCCGCCGCCGCCGTCCGCCGCCGCCGTCCGCCGCCGTCCGCCGCCAGCCGCCGTCGTCCACCGCCGGTGGGCGGCGGCGGCCGGCGGTGGTGGTGGCTGACAGTGAAGGTGCTGGTGCTAATGGGGGTGGGGGTGGTATTGATGTATCGAAGCACATGTGCTTCACTAAAACACAACATATTACTTCGAAGCACATGTGCTTCAGGTCACGAAACACATGTGCTTCAAGTCACTAAAAACATGAGTTTATAAACACACAAGGGAGCATACGAAGCACATGTGCTTGACGTTATAAAACACATGTGCTTCACTACACGGAAAAAAAATCAAAACGAGTGACGAACATATCATTATGAAGCACATGTGATTCATAAAGCCAAGCACATGTGCTTCATAAAGCCACACACATGTGTTTTTTTTTCCTGAACACATGTAACTTACAAGCAAGTCATTTGTGTTTGAATCACGAAGCACATGTGCTTGACGTTATGAAACACATGTGCTTCACTACACAGAAAAAAAATCAAAACAAGTGACGAACATATCATTATGAAGCACATGTGCTTCATAAAGCCAAGCACATGTGTTTTTGTTCCTGAACACATGTAACTTACAAGCAAGTCATTTGTGTTTGAATCACGAAGCTCATGTGCTTGAAGTTATGAAACACATGTGCTTCAATACATAGAAAAAAAATCAAAACAAGTGACGAACATATCATTATGAAGCACATGTGCTTCATAAAGCCAAACACATGTGCTTCATAAAGCCAAGCATTTGTGTTTTTGTTCCTGAACAAATGTAACTTACAAGCAAGTCATTTGTGTTTAAATCACGAAGCACATGTGCTTGACGTTATGAAACACATGTGCTTCACTACACAGAAAAAAAATAAAACAAGTCACGAAGCACATGTGCTTCCAGTCACGACCACCACCACCGGTCACCACCGCCGGCGGCCACCTCCGACCGCCGTCCTCCGCCTCCGGAGAAGCACATGTGCTTGTAATGGTGGTGGTAGTTTTGAATCTTGATCTTGACCATTAATTTTTCTTGATCCAAGGGCTAATAAATGTCCCCTGGGTCTAGATAAAATTAATGGACTACCTTGAACATTTCACATTAATTATATAATAAACTTTATATAGTAAAAGACAATAAATTATCCAAACACTTAGATGATTTAATGGCTTTAAATCATATTATGGATAACTAGCTTATAACCACTGATAAATCACGGGTGGCTTATAAAAAATTTCATAATATTTTACTTCATTACCCTATATATACAATTTAAAAATACATTATTCATTGAAAACTTTGTATCTTGAAAAATAACTCATGTACAAACATGCTTGATGTATTTAAGTTTTTTTCTTTCTAACTCAGCAAGACCAAGAAAGTCAACATAGTTTTGAGGTTTCTTGGATTATCATTTAAGTATGTTATCTTCATAAGTTCCAATTAGTATAGCTAACATAACCATACAACGGTATAATTAAACTACACAAGTATGGGTGGAGTTAATAAGTTACAAAGACATGTGCTACGTAAAGAAATGTTCGTCCTAACCAATCCTATTTCTTAAACACCGTTTCGTATGCATAAAAATCCACTTCAAGCGTTTACCACGCGTTTGATGCGTTAGCTTTATTTTAGTAAAACTTCATGACATTAGTCATTTGACCCGTTTGAGATAAAACACAACATAATTGAGCCAATTATAAGTAAACGGGTCCAAATTATCACATCTACAAACCTTAAACTAAATCTAATTAAAAAAATTAATGACCAAAAATAAAGAAAACGAAAATAAACCTACGAAGTATTTCATTTCATTTGTTGTATCATCATACTAACATTACAATTAAGGGGGCTAAACCTTTCTAATCCTGAGCTTCTAAATGTATCTTTTTAAAAACTGAAAATAAGTAAAAGTGTTTTTAAGATTATACCTTTGCTTCATCAAGGGGAATGAATTGCTCATTGTTGTCCATGTATCTTGTACATGCAGCTAACACGATATTTCAGCAGCACCTTTCCAGTGTACATGAACTTCAGAATCAGACTATTTAAAAACAAAGAAATAAAAAATATATTTTTAAGAGTTTATATGTTTTAAATTAACAAATTAGACAAAGCATTGATAGTAGAATTAGTTAATTACCTGTTTCACTGCAACACAACCTGGTTTTTTCTTTGAGTTGAATGAGAGTGCGTGAATAATTAAAGATTCTAATCAACTATAAGAAAAGAAAAAGAAAAATAATATAAAAGAGCAATTAACATTAACTCCCCCTTGAAGAATGGCCTTCACTGTTGGTGATCCAGAAATCCCAACGTCTCTATCATGACCCTATTAAACACCAATAATTGCACACTGAAGTGAAAATTTTCTTCTCAAAATAAGTTGAATGTCACTAAGAATTAAGGATAGATTAATTACCTCAGGTAAAACACACATTCTACAAGTAAAATTAATAAAATGGTGGGTAAATCACCGAGTTATGTTTTGAATATGTTTCCACATAATAATTCGAAAATTAATAAAATTACAAAAAAATATATAACTGAATACTTTAGTTATGAAATAAATTCCTTGTACAAATTTATAACTGAAAAGTTAATAAAATAAAAACTTTAAATTTAACATATGATTTCATACACAAAGGTTTTTTAAAATTTCACAATAAACAAAATATGTTAAATATTGCTGCAAGTTTCTTTGTGGCATTTTATGGAACACTTGGTGGGTGTTACACATCTAAGTTTCAATTACGAGAAATTAAAATGATTTGCTTACCAAGGAACATCTCCGGTTGGTTTGCCTACACCAGAGTTTAACAGATTATATTCTACAAATCAGAGAAGTTGATGCTTAATTTCTAGAACATCTCCGATTTGTATCCAACTGCATTCTGAAACAATGCTCTTAATCATATGTAAGGAATTTTAGGATTACTGTTTGCAGACGTGGGTATTTCACAAAACACTTCAAATTCAGACATAAATCATATGTAAACTTCATTGTTTAAGAAACAGTGCCTTCCATTGCTCTTAACCGAGATTAAAAACAAAAATTATTGATACGGAGTCTTAGAAATTGAGAGATGAAAACTCACAAGCAATGTGGGGATTGAAAACTGCATAGATAGTGAGGATTTATGAACTGGCCATGATAAATAGCTGATATCGTGGAGGTTTTGAATTTCAGTTATTGAAATCGTGGTGGTTTAGCAGACTTGGCAGTAATGTTGAACACCTGGCGCACTAAGGCAACCGTTTATGAGGCATATGGCATACGTGGAAGTGCAGTTTGCTTGGGAAAAGTGGGGTACATGCTGATGGATAGAACAAGTGGCAGCCAAAGGATGACTTGTCATTATGATTCATCATCTAACGTGGCATTATACAGAAAATTTGAATTCAAAATGCTTTTATTTAATAGGAATATATATAGATATATAGATATAATTAAAACATTGTATATTTACTCAACAAGTAAATGTACAAATACATGTATTAATTAGTTAGTTAAACTTAACTTAATATTTAACTGATTCATAATGACTATTATAAATCATTCCTCTTTTAAGTATCATTACATATCTTACTCGTATTACATGCACTCACCGGTGTGACCCTTAAGTGTTTCGTAGGCATGGATGTATCACCATAGGTTGACTAACTGTGCACATAATTCCAACACACTCCCACTTGTGCAAGTTCGTAACCTTAGCTTGATGACAATGGCTGCAGTGACCCTCTAGATAAGCATGCAGGTAACCAACCCCAAAAAAACAGCTTTGTAACCCATGTATAGTTTTTGAGAAACTCCTTTAATAGCGTTGCCTAGTAAAGAACACTCCGTCTTTACTTCTTGAACATGTTAGGTTTATCCCTTGCAGCACGATATTTGTGATAACGAATACGAGCATGATAGAGATTATCAACTACTGTATTCGAAATCATTTCTTGACTTCTTGATTTAAAACTGCGTGATAAACAACAAAGAACAAATCAGTTCGTTTGGGCATGGCCATGCACTCCATCAGTTTTTCATCATGTCAAGGGACCCATAAATATCTCTCCTAAAAAGGAGGTGCAATTACCATCTTGTTATATTTCGATTTGAAACTACAAATTCCTCTACACCTAGTAAGGCCTCGCATGACAATCATATTTCAGAATTATCTAACGTGAACCAAAGCACATTAGTCATTGTATCCCAAACCAAATACCCCAGGCTTAAGGACAATCCTAGTGATTTATACTTTTGAACTTTTCAACCACGAAGTATTATCACAATGGTCAATCCAATATTCGTCGCTATGACAGAATATCACCGATATTTGGTTTACAACAAAACTTGTGTATCTATCTTCGAGAAACTCGAATCTTCCACCAAATATCGCGAAGACGTTAACGTCCCAGCAAGGTTCCCACCAAGACGAGTAGTCACGGATTTATACCTTTTTGAATAAAGTAACTTTTATTCATGGATCTTCTAAAACATACAAAGTCTGAATAACAATGATATTAATTCATGCATTATTCCTAACTGGACATAGATACCGAATTATTACTGGATCATTACTTATTCTTTGCGTTTGTGTTGATTACTTAATGACTTCTGATTGTAACTTTTATCACTAATTACAATTTAGTCATTTCTATTAAACTAAAGACATAAGACGAGTATTTTTGATAATACTATAACTTTTGTCTTTGCTAGATTTTGTTCTTGCAACATTAGAACATATTCTAGTCTTGCCTTTTTATACAATTCGGTAAAAATAGGAGGATTGGAAATTAACTCCTTAGTTTCTTGAATTTACGAATTTTGCCTTGCAACTAAACCTCTTTTAGTTACTTGATTTGTAGATATCTCACTACTAGTCAAAGAATCATCCTTAAATGATTAACTCATTCATTAGATCGTGAATGTCCTATTAGATTTGCAATAATTAATCACATGACTTGTGACCAGGCTATTAGGCTTGCAATAATCTAATTAATACTCATTTATTATTTCTCTTAACTCTTTGGCTAACGACATGATAATATTTTGTTGTTAATATCTTACTAACTTACTAAGTTCATTAACTACCTTTAATGAACATGTTAGTCATAGCTCCCACTTACTTTTATGGAATATAAGCATCACTTAAAGTATTACTTTGACTAAGTCACCCTTTGGATTTTGCGAATATCCAATATTCCTGTTAAGGGAATCACGACTTTGATTGATCACTGTATGTAACAAGTTTGAAACACTTTGTAATGATACCTTTAATTCTTAAATACTTAAGTGTCGTTTAAGAAATTCATTTAATGCCAAAGTCATTTCTTTGATTTTTCAAATCTCCAGTATTCCTATTAGGGAATTATGACTTGATTAAATACTGTATTTATTACAAGTATAAAACACTTGCTTTAATACATTTAGTTCTTAAATACTTTAATATAGTTTGACCATTTTAAGAGTTTATTTAATGTCTAAGTCATTTCTTTGGATTTCTTGAATATCCAATATTCCTATTAGAGAATTATGACTTCATTAAATTCCTTTATCATAAGTATGAGACACTTGTAATAATACTCTTAAAGTCTATCTTGATTATATCCAATATAACCTGTTGGGTTGCTGAAAAGCATCCCCCACTGAAGGAGATTTAATGAAGACAAAAAGACAAATATTTAGTAGACAATCTGAGGATCAGTTCCTCAGATTGTAGGTAACTGAATCTGATCAGTTCGAATTTCAGTTACCCAGCTACACTATCTGATCACCATCTGAAACAACGATCAGTTCCCCGTGCGGAATCAGATACTGATCAACAGATCAGATAGTTGTAGCAGGTTCAGCGCACACTTGACAATAACGCTGAACCATATGAACAGATACCTCTCTAAGCAAAACTCTTAGTGAAGGTCACTGAAGCTGAATGCCATCTGAAGAAGCATGAGTATCCGAAGACTCATGGCGATCTGAAGCGTACAAATACCTACAGTTTCAGTGTCACAGAAAGACACAAGTTTGTGTATCGCCGACAAAGGGAATCCTATGCAAATTTTATAGAAGATATCGGCGATCACAAGACGATAGAAAGTACTTTCAAAATTCCGTTAGTAGTGCTCGTCGCATGAAATATCCTCTGCACCAACGGAATTCTCACACGTGGATTCGATCGATCATTCCTTTGGCACCACGTTTCCCAATGCTATAAATTGAGGACTTAGCGATCGAATTCTGTGTGCACCCAATAAGTCTACACGCTGCTAAAATCTTCCCAGACTTTATTCTTTGAGCATAGTGTAAACAACCAGTAATACCTTAGTTACTTAATTTGAGAATTGAATCTCTGTAACGAAGGTATCTGGTCTTCTGCCTGATCATTTGTTGATCAGAACGTGTCTTAGATAGTATCTGTTATCGTCTATCTCCTGCAAGTAGTTTAGTTAGGATTTGTTCTTAGCTATTCCGCAAACTACTTGTAGCTTTGTTATATCATTATTGATTAATAAAGAAAAGTTTAAAAAGTGTTGAGTGTTGCCTTAAATTTTATTTGGCCAGTGAAAGCGTATAGGTGTATTAATTCATTTATGACGGGACTAACATAACCATACTATATTAATACCAATGCTTTTAAAACCTATTATCATAAGTAAGGATTATTACTTAAGATGTTTTAACTAAGTCCAATAAACCTTTGAACTTGATCTTTCCATAAAACTCTTAAATAGTTGTATTAGAAAAACTTTCTAATTTCTAGTATCCAAGTAGTTGAGCTTCTAAGACATTATCATTCATTCAACAATCAAACAAATATAAATCATGAGATTATTAGTAAATCAAAAACTTGACTTACAATCTAGTCATGAAACTTGACTAGTGTAATTATCATACATGCACACACAATATAATTCAACCATGGATTCAAAAAATGATAAATTAAAAAACCGAAATTTATCATATAATAAAAAATAATTATCTAACAAAATTAAAGTAAAATTGTTTTATGAATCCAAATGAAAGATACTGAATTATAAAAGACGTGCTCGTGGGATCATTTCCATCTCATGCTGGTCACCATCACTTTTCATCTCCCCCTGCAATAAACGATTGCGAAAAGTTAGATTACTCGTAATATACTTTACAAGTATCTTAAAGTGAATAAGATGTTTGGTTGTGTTACTTGAGGAACTAGCAATTCCTCCACCACTGGCACCCTTTGGACAATTTCTTTTCCAATGCCTGACCTTGCCACACTTGAAGCACCGATTCTCAGTCCTCACCGTGTTATGCTTCACCTTCTTGACATTTTGTTTGACACCTTTACCATTTGGCACTCCTTGGTTAGGATTGGTTTTACCCGTTCCTTTACCACCATGCATTTTTCTCATCTTGCCACTATTGTTTCCACTGCCTATCACCAGAACATCCTTAGTCTTGTTCCCCAGACTTAACTCAGAGGTCTTAAGCATGGAATGTAGCTCAGCAATGGATTTCTCCATATTATGCATATTGTAGCTGACCACAAAAGGCTTGTAGTCATCAGACAAGGAGTTAAGTATAGTGTCCGTTGCCATCTGCAACAGTATGGGGGTGACCGAGTCTATCAAGGTGATCCATGTTCCCTTTCATTTTCATGACATGGGCACTCACCGATGTTCCTTTGGTCGTCTTGCATGAGTTGAAAGCTCGATTAACGTCGAACCTCTCTGTGCGGGCTTGCTCTTGAAATGAATCTCTTAATTTCTGGATCATCTCATACGCTGCCACATCCATAAGTCCCGCTTGTAATTCTGGACTCATGGTTGCAAGCATCAGACAACTCACATCGAGTGCATCACTGACATGCTTATCATAAGCTTGCCTCGTTTCAGCTCTAGCATTCGCGACAGGGGCATTTGGCAAAGCTCTTTCCAAGACATACCACTTTCTCTCATGCTTGAGTACAATGTGAAGATTGCGCTCCCAATTGAGAAAGTTTGACCCATTCAACTTGTCCTTTTCCAGGATTGAGCGTAGCGAGAGATTGTTGGTACTTGTCGCCGTGGTCGTTGCTGCGATCTACAAATCAAACTCAATTTAATTAGTAATCATCAATAAATATCTCTAAAATATATTATAAACCCGTAATTAATATTTTAGGCTTAGGATCCATATTTCACAATCTCGACGCAAGGTTTGGGCACTTCCGACGAGACATGTTATTTCTGGTAGGTAGCATCCTTACAAATCGCACCAAGACTTGATATGATTCCTAGGGGTCGTAGAATTTATAGACTATTATCTTATTACAACTTTGTACAATCCAATTGCACATTTTCTAATTGCAATAGAGTCTAGTATGTTTATTCTACTCAAGTACTTTTTGGTTCAGGACTCCTGATTATCACCAAAGTAGATCATACCATCTAAGACAGTGTGATGTTCTGCGCCGGGACTCACGATTATCACAGAACCTTACGCACCCTAACACTCGCAATTGTTTGAACTTGCATCTAAGGTTATTTCTCCTTACAATGCAAGTACCTTTTAACAAGTGAGGTGTTCCATTAGGTGGGTAGTACTTAGATCTAAGATTTTCTTGGGTTTTGTTTAAGTCTTGAACTAAACTTAAAACTTATTCCAATTTTAATCCTTCAAAATGCGTGACTTGTATGTATACTTAAGAATTCTACGAGACACCTTTTTAATTCTTAAAAACTTTTTCCTTTAAAACTTATAGTTTCAAAAAGTTGCACGATTTATATGTATACCTAAAACGAGGTGTACAAAACGTTTTTACTAAGTTTTGTGAAAAAACCTTTTCTATATAAAACTTGCTCGTTTTATTTACTTGAAAAACTTAAACCTTATGTTAAACTTTAAAATGTGAATTTTAATTCCTTTATAATTCATGAACTTGAATCATAATCCTAGATCAACACACCTTGTCTTTCACTTGTTTAATAAATCATTAAACATTTATTTTAACTTATTAGATTCGACCAAAATCCTAAGAACATGTTTATAAACTTTGTGATTTCCTTGTGTAGCTCCCACTAGCTCCAACAATCATGATGGAACTTAAGCAAACACAATCACCGGTCTATATTTGTTGAATTCCAATAAACTTACTATATAAAAACTATATATAATCATTCTAGTTTGTTTAAACCATTTTTACATTTAACTTCGGGGGTGTTTGGGATTGCGTTTTCAAATAGATTATCTGCTTATTGAGTTTTCAAAATGCAATAATCTAATTGAGTGTTTGGATAAGAAAGATAAATAAGTGATTATTTGCGTTTTAAAATCTTTAAAATATTGTTTTAAAAAAGCAGGTACCCACCTGCTTTTTGCAAACGCAATTTTGAAATAATACCATCAAAAGTTACATATCCTATTCTACCCTTCTTCCTCTACTAAAATCGGAAATACCAAAAAACGTTTTTACTAAGTTTTGTGAAAAAACCTTTTCTATATAAAACTTGCTCGTTTTATTTACTTGAAAAACTTATACCTTATGTTAAACTTTAAAATGTGAATTTTAATTCCTTTATAATTCATGAACTTGAATCATAATCCTAGATCAACACACCTTGTCTTTCACTTGTTTAATAAATCATTAAACATTTATTTTAACTTATTAGATTCGACCAAAATCCTAAGAACATGTTTATAAACTTTGTGATTTCCTTGTGTAGCTCCCACTAGCTCCAACAATCATGATGGAACTTAAGCAAACACAATCACCGGTCTATATTTGTTGAATTCCAATAAACTTACTATATAAAAACTATATATAATCATTCTAGTTTGTTTAAACCATTTTTACATTTAACTTCGGGGGTGTTTGGGATTGCGTTTTCAAATAGATGCTTATTGAGTTTTCAAAATGCAATAATCTAATTGAGTGTTTGGATAAGAAAGATAAATAAGTGATTATTTGCGTTTTAAAATCTTGAAAATGTTGTTTTAAAAAAGCAGGTACCCACCTGCTTTTTGCAAACGCAATTTTGAAATAATACCATCAAAAGTTACATATCCTATTCTACCCTTCTTCCTCTACTAAAATCGGAAATACCAAAAAAAAAAAATTTTAATTTTTGGAATTTATCAAAACAATTTTATAAAATATCGAAAAATATAAAAAAACAATTTTTAATGTATTTTCAAATTTTCAGAAACCCTAGACAATTTTCGGAATTTCCGAAAATCATAAAAACAATTTTATGGATTTCGAATTTAACGTCTAGCACAATTAGACTTGTAAACCAATGACGCTCTGATACACTGTTGGGTTTTCTATGCATCTAGCCACAATTTGTTTAAGGCGGAAATCAAAAACAACTTGGTAGAACATTGACCCGATTAAAACTATTTGTACCGTTAGGTTTACAATTCTAACGCAACTAAATATTTAATAACTAATTAAATATAAATTCAAAACTTACATTGTTATGGTTTGGCGAGGATGACAAACCTTGTGATCTCGTTCTTGCCAGATTCACACTATGCCTAGGATTCAAGAAAGAATCCCTCTATCGTATCACACCCAAGGGTTATCACGAACAGGACGCTATACCACAACGTAGTATAAAGCACCTTGAGAAAACGAGTACCGAATACCAAACCGAAAACAATTTCGGTCGACGGTGGGGCGGCGCACGGCGGGCAGCGGCGGAAGGGCGTCGGCGGCGGTGGTTCGTTCGAATAGGGGTTCGGTCGAATGGGGTGTTGCACAAACCAATATCAAGTGTGTTTAGGTTATACCCTTAACCCTCTATATATAGTTTGTGTAAACCTAATTAGAGTCAAACTCTAATTAGTCTAAGCCCGCTACCACTAGCCCGGTCCGATCCAATGCCAAGCCCGAAACCATTTAATTAATTAATAACCCATTAACTAATTAAACCCATTAAGCCCAATAGTCCTTTTAATTAAACAATTAATTAAACACTACGTTTTTTTTTCTTTCTCGTGTTCGTTGATTCCTCGAGGGCAACCCGAATAGGACTCTAAAATACCCGAACCGGAATACCGGTTTATTTGATGTGTTGGACACCAATTCCAACAGTCTCCCACTTGGACATCTCATCAACTATAAACGGTACGCGTTCGTGTATCCTTTAGAGTGTGCATAGCATGTGCAGCTGCCGAACTCTGACCTATCAGAAACGGTCCTATGATAAGTGATCATATGTCCTTCGTTACACGATATCACATAACTAGTGACATGGACTTGTCAATCACTCTAGTTACGATTATGTTTCCTGATTCGAGATTTATGATGACGTTTTGACTACATAATTGAACTTTTAATTCAGTCATGACCTGCGCAGGTACTTCAGTGTCACATCAAATCAACAGGGGGCTCATAGATATCTCCTTTATCACTTTGATCAGAGGGAACGAATAAACCTTAACTACACCATCTTCCTTCATAGTCATCACATGACGCATGGAACTAATCTGTATAGCTACCAGTTACGAATAGCGTTGGAGTTAGACCAATGCATCACGAAATCGTACTAAGGAAATGATGCATCTTGGTTTGAAGATTCATACGATATTATCGCCTCATAATTACCCATGATGAAGTCCATGGGGTAATTCTCTGAGCGTGCGTTTGTCCAACATTCAAAATACTCCTTTTAAATGCTCATGAGAGTAGCAGCAATCTCCATGCAATGTTCATACCTTTGAAATATCTACTAACTCTCTCATGACATCTTAGTTCAGTTCTTATTCCCATAAGAACGATTGACTGTGGACGTTTTAAGTAATCTTTTAGATTACTTTGGAATAGGTTCTAAACATGCAAAAGGTTGAAATGGAATAATTAAATACTATATGAATGATAGAACACTTGAAAATTATTTAATCTCCATAAATAAATCATCAATTCATACAATTTAATTTTCACTACAATTTCAAATGAATAAATAACACCTTAAGATAAGTCACTGTGAAATCTAATTCCTATCGTCCTCGCATGAGCATCATGCTTGGAACGACTTAGAGCTTTAGTGAAAGGATCAACCAGGTTGTCATTCGACGATACTCTAGTCACTATGATGTTGCCTTCCTCAACACGCTTTCTCACATAGTGATACTTTCTGAGTATATGCCTGGTTCGACTATGATCTTTGGATTCTTTAGTCAAAGCGACTGCACCTTCATTGTCACAAAAGATTTTCAATGGGTAGTTGATGCTTGTTACAACACCAAGATCACCAATGAAATTCTTTAACCATGTGGCCTCTTTTGCTGCCTCACTGGCAGCAATATACTCAGATTCACATGTAGAATCAGCGACTGCCTTCTGCTTGGAACTTTTTCAAGTGACAGCTCCTCCATTTAACAAGAACACCCACCCAGATTGTGAGCACGAGTCATCTCTATCCGTTTGGAAACTCGCGTCACAATAACATTCCACAACAAGTTCGTCTTTCCCACCATACACTAAGAACATATCCTTTGTTTTCCTTAGGTACTTGAGAATCGTTTTCACCGCAGTCCAATGATCGTTGCCAGGGTTGTCCTGGAACCGACTCACCATGCTCAAAGCATATGAGACATCTGGACGAGTACATATCATGGCATACATGATCGATCCAATCACCGAGGCGTAGGGGACTCGACTCATTTTCTCCAGTTTTTGCTCAGTACTGGGACATTGACTTTTAGACAATGTTATGCCATGATTCATGGGTAGATACCCTTTCTTGGAATCAACCATACTAAAACGTTTTAGTATTTTATCCAAGTATGTACTCTGGCTCAATCCTATTAGACGTCTTTCTCTATCTCTGTATATCTTTATACCGAGTATGTACGCTGCATCTCCTAGGTCCTTCATTGCGAAACATTTTCCCAACCAAGACTTCACATCTTGCATTGTAGGAATATGATTTCCAATAAGGAGTATGTCATCCACATACAGTACTAGAAAGACTACAACGCTCCCACTAGCTTTTATGTAAACGCAGGACTCATCTTCACTTCTAGAGAAACCAAACTCTTTGACTTTCTCATGGAAGCAAAGATTCTAGCTACGAGAGGCTTGTTTCAATCCATAGATTGATTTCTCAAGCTTTCACACTCTATCAGGATATTTCTTATTGATAAAACCTTCTGGCTGTGCCATATAGACATCCTCAGTAAGTCTTCCGTTAAGGAAGGCGGTTTTAACATCCATCTGCCAAATTTCATAGTCATGAAATGCAGCTATGGCAAGCAATATTCTGATAGATTTTATCTTGGCTACTGGTGCAAAGGTTTCATCATAATCAATCCCATGAGTTTGAGTATAACCTTTTGCAACCAACCTAGCCTTATAGGTGTGCACATTCCCATCCATGTCTATCTTCTTTTTGAAGATCCAATTACACCCAACGGTTTTAATGCCAGGAGAAGTCTCAATCAAGTTCCATACTTGATTGTCATACATGGACTGAATCTCACTCTCCATTGCCACTTTCCAATTTTCGGCCTCAGGGCCTTCCATAGCTTCCTTATAACTCGATGGCTCATCGTCATCAACTGGTAAACTATTACCAGTGAATGCATCACCTTCAGCAATATTGTAATCATAATAATCACCAAAATGCTCAGGAGGGCGAACAGTTCTAGAGGATCTACGTGGAACGGTAGGAGTTACATTTTCTTCAACATGAATCTCATCCTCTGGTTGAGTGCTAGTGTCAACTATAGGTTCCACTACATCTTCATTGGTTGACTCTTGACACTCTTCAAGATCAATTTTGCTCCCACTGTCTTCTTTGGATAATAGCTCTCTCTCAAGGAAGAATCCTCTTCGAGATACGAACACTTTGTTCTCTTTCGGGTTATAAAACCGATATCCAAAAGACTGTCGTGGGTAGCCAATGAAGTAGCACTTCTCTGATTTGTTATCTAGCTTGTCGTGAGATTCATGTCTTACATAAACTTCACAACCCAAGATTTTCAAATATTTGAGGGAGGGAGGATTCCCTGTCCACATTTCAGAGGGTATTTTGGCAACCTTCTTAGTTGGTACAAGGTTCACGATATGTGCTGCAGTCTCTAAGGCATATCCCCAGAAACTCACTGGAAGTGTTGATCGACTCATCATTGATCGCACCATGTCTAACAAGGTTCGATTTCTCCTCTCCGACACTCCATTCAGTTGTGGAGTTTGTGGAGGAGAAAGTTGAGATACTATTCCACAACTCTTTAGATAGTCGATAAACTCTTGACTAAGATACTCTCCGCCCCTGTCAGAGCGGAGCATCTTAATCTTCTTGCCCAATTGATTCTCTACTTCTTTCTGATATTCTTTGAACGTTTCAAAAGTATCAGACTTATGTTTAATCAAATAAACATAATCATATCTACTGAAATCATCAGTAAATGTGACGAAGTATCGTTCACCATGTCTAGTGTTAGATTTAAACGGTCCACACACATCAGTATGTATGAGGTCCAATAAATCTTTTCCTCTTTCACACGACCCTGTGAATGGCGCCTTTGTCATCTTGCCAAGTAAACAAGACTCACACACATCATCTGATTTCAAGTCAAATGATTCTAACACTCCATCCTTTTGGAGTTTAGCTATGCGTTTCTTGTTTATATGTCCTAAGCGACAGTGCCATAGACATGACTTATCCAATACACCTTTGGATGAATTAACATTCAATATTAGATTCCTTTTGTTTACGCAACCAACATTTTCATATATACCATTACAAGGAATAGCTTTAAAGTAAAACACATCATTTTTATAAACCAAAATGGAACCATTCTCATTGTCAAAAACAAAATTAAAACCATCCTTAAACAATGCGTAAAATGAAATAATGTTGCGTGCCATGCAAGGCGAAAAACAAACATCTAATAAAAGTAAAGAACATCCACTGCTATGCATGAGCTCATAATCTCCTATCTTGGTGACAGCAGCCGAGACTCTGTTTCCCATGATCAGATTAAGCTCTCCATGCTTCAACTTCCTACAATTCTTAAGTCCCTGTATATCAGTGCAAATGTGAGTACCACACCCTGTATCTAGAACCCAAGAATTAGACATAGAAGTATTGTGGAGTTCAATCATAAACGTACCTAGGACTCCATATTGTTGGATCCTATGATTCCTCAAATCATCAAGGTACTTTGGACAATTTCTCTTCCAGTGACCCACCTCATTGCAATGGAAGCATATGCAGTCTTTGGGTGCTAGTGAAGAGGTTTTCTTCTTCTTAGGCTTTCGTTGGGCATTACCCACCTTAGCCTTTCTTTTCCTCTTAGGACGAGAAGATTCACATCCTTCAGCATCATTAGACTCAATGCTCAAGACTGGAGTTCCAAAATCACAGTCGCAAGTAGTTAACAAGTCTTCTTCAACAACTTTTAATTCCTTGAGCAACTCTATGATTGTGGTTTCTCTCTTATTCTTGTCGTAATCTGATACGAACGAAGAATATTCGGGAGTCAGCTTATGTAAGATCATATCTACAGCTAACTCGTTAGAGATGGGTAAACCCAGACTTTCTGAGTTGTTTATGTATCCTCTCATCCTTTCGATGAAGCTACATACAGATTCTCCATCTTGCATTTTGCATTTCTTGATGAGTTTCATGTTTTCATGAGCAGCACGTGAATTACCCAGATAGTCCACATAGTCAAAGTCTCCAATGCTATTTCGAGACGAAACCTTATTGAGAGACGACTTTGGTCGATGTGGTAGTGCGAGTACAATCCGAAGTGGAGGCGGAGGAGGAAGTGGGACATTGTTGTTATTGTTATTGTTGTTGGCAGACATCTACAAAAGAAACAATTTCTTTGTTAGTGTATTCATTAATAATCCTTATAATAATTTTCCCAATCTTTATTCATAAGGCTAGGATACAACCACTAGTCATTTGATGTGAAGAGGGATGCCGTATTTCACACCAAATAATTTCGTGTTGTAGGCAAACTATTGTCAATTTCAATCTCATGAAATCCCTAGTTCTTTGAGATTCATTCTCTTAGGAGAATGGCATGTTAATCTCGAATTAATGCCCTTTCTAATCTATATGACAGGGATGCCGTGGATCATATATTAGAAGGTGAAACAACCATAAGACACCCACGTAGATTCCCGGCTCAAGTTCGCTTGGGTATCGCGAGAATCGTTCCACTCACAAAATAATCTCTTATTTAACGTACCGGTTAACCACACGAGTTCCATTAATCAGATTATAATGTGGGTGCGTGTCATCTTGTGGAGAGCACACGATGTTCACATTTATATTAAACGGGAAGGATTTGTTTAATTTTATGATTATACTTTTAATCTTGACATCATCCTATTATGTCCGTTCGGTAGCTCCATTCTAAGACAAGGGAAGCGGCGGGGAAGGTCAGCGCAAGGCGTGTTAAAAACGCGACCCCGTTTGAGATCATATCTCTCCTTTTCATCCTTTATATGCCTTAGACTATGGGTGAGCCTGCTAATGATATAAGCGACAATGTATTTAACTTTAGTTATAATAAATATAAACTATTATATAATTATATTCTATGATAATTAAAACCTTTTAATTTCATTTACTAAAGTTTATATAGTCAATTAATTCTATTAAACGTCCGAGGACGCGACGTTATAATTATTATAATAACTATATCTTATATAATATTTAATAAACCTTTATTACATAATATTATATATATATATATATATATATATATATATATATATATATATATATATATATATATATATATATATATATATATATAAAAGGAGGAATATCAAATCTTATTTGATATATCATGGATTTCGAAATATATAATATATATTCTAAATTAAACTTTTAATTAATATATATAAGATATATATAATACTTTTTAAATATTTATCTTAATTATAAACAATTATAAGACAAGATAAAACAAATTTAAAATTCAAAAAATCCAAACCTTTTATTTATTTAAAATTTTCGAAATTTAAATATATATATATATATCCGAAAATTTTCGGATATATACATATCAAATATTAAAATTTAATTTTAAATTTTATTTCCTTTTAAAACTCTTTTAAAATATTCGGATATATCTAATATATCCCTAATTTAAACCTTAAATTTTATCCTTATTAAAAACCCTTTAAATAATAAACTAGATTTGCCAAATCATCTATTTATGGCAAATATATATTCCGAAAAATATATATCCGTAAATATGATTATTATATTTAAATATTAATTTAAATATATTTATATAAACCTTTATATATCCGAAAATATATAAAATTATATAAAATATTTTAATTAAATCTTTTTAAATAATATCTAGATTTGATAAAATCTTTTGTTTAAATTCTAGATAATTCCAAACTTTTGTAATTATCTTTATTTAATTATTTAATAAAAAACGTTTTTAATATTAAATAATATTTCCGAAAATCGGAAATACCAAAAAAAAAATAATTTAATTTTCGAAATTTATCAAAACAATTTTATAAAATACCGAAAAATATAAAAAAACAATTTTTAATGTATTTTCAAATTTTCGGAAACCCTAGACAATTTTCGGAATTTCCGAAAATCATAAAACAATTTTATGGATTTTGAATATAACGTCTAGCACAATTAGACTTGTAAACCAATGGCGCTCTGATACCACTGTTGGGTTTTCTATGCATATAGCCACAATTTGTTTAAGGCGGAAATCAAAAACAACTTGGTAGAACATTGACCCGAATAAAACTATTTGGACCGTTAGGTTTACAATTCTAACGCAACTAGATATTTAATAACTAATTAAATATAAATTCAAAACTTACATTGTTATGGTTTGGCGAGGATGACAAACCTTGTGATCTCGTTCTTGCCAGATTCACACTATGCCTAGGATTCAAGAAAGAATCCATCTATCGTATCACACCCAAGGGTTATCACGAACAGGACGATATACCACAACGTAGTATAAAGCACCTTTAGAAAACGAGTACCGAATACCAAACCGAAAACAATTTCGGTCGACAGTGGGGCGGCGCACGGCGGGCAGTGGCGGCAGGCGTCGGCGGCGGTGGTTCGGTCGAATAGGGGTTCGGCCGAATGGGGTGTTGCACAAACCAATATCAAGTGTGTTTAGGTTATACCCTTAACCCTCTATATATAGTTTGTGTAAACCTAATTAGATTCAAACTCTAATTAGTCTAAGCCCGCTACCACTAGCCTGGTCTGATCCAATGCCAAGCCCGAAACCATTTAATTAATTAATAACCCATTAACTAATTAAACCCGTTAAGCCCAATAGTCCTTTTAATTAAACAATTATTTAAACACTACGTTTTTTTCTCTCGTGTTCGTTGATTCGTCGAGGGCAACCCGAATAGGACTCTAAAATACCCGAACCGGAATACCGGTTTATTTGATGTGTTGGACACCAATTCCAACACCTACAACATTGATTTTATTACTTCTGAGGATGTACCATATTATTGGCTTATTGCCATTAGTTTACGTTTGATCTTTATTTTATATGGTAAAATGAAATAATTCAATAAATAAAGAATGTCCATTTTAGTCATTTTAACTATTAACTAAATAAATAATCAAACTTGCCAAACACTAAAAAACTGATTATCTGATTATTGTGATTTCAAACAGCATAATCAAATCCAAACACTATTTTTCATAATTACGTTTTATAACCGCTGATTATCTGATTATCCATTTTCAAAACGAATAATCTATTTTGAATAAGCAATCCCAAACACCCCCTTAGACTAGTTAAATATATGTTCTAAAGTTCTTATGTTATTTAACTCTTAATCATTATTAATCTTGTATCTTACGCAACTCGCAATATACTCATATGATACTTGTATAATTTAACTAGTTATAATAACTTATAACTTTATACAATCTAATTATAATATTTATAACTTTTTGTATTATCTAATTATAATAAAACTTTATCTTGTACAATTTCTATTTGTTTATAACTTTGTACATTCTAGTTCAATTATAAATCATACAAATTCTAGTTACATTAATATTATAACTATATGATCAAAATTACATTTATTTTTAATGTTCCATTTAATCTTGTATTTAATATATATAATTTATTACCTTTAAAGAAAAATATTTAGTCCCTTTTAAATAAAAATTTCCGAAAAATATATATAAATACATATTGTTTATTTTAAGACTTTTAAAATTAACACTTCTTTTAATCCTTATTAATTCCCCTTTTATTAATTAAACACTAATCTTGTTCTTGATCAATCAAAAAACTAGTGTTTTGACTTTCTTGATCAAAAACATTATTTATTAAAAGATTAATCCTAATCAATCCTATTTAAACAATTATCTTTGTTTAAATTCTAGGATAGTTTATAACTGTAATAAATTTATTTAATCCTTTTAATTTAAACCTTTTAGACAAAAACTTTGTCCAGATTTCTAGGTTTAAGGAAAAATAGTTTTAATAAATTCATTAAAACATTAATCAAACTTTCTTAAACATAGACTTGTTTAAGTTTCTAGGTTCTAGATTATGATTGTAATTAGTCCTCTTAACCAATTAAACTAAATTAGTTTAATGTTCTTGGTCTTAGGGTTCCTTAGGGTTTCAAAAATTTTAGGGTTAAGAATCTTTTTGACCAATTAAACTAAACTAGTTTAACATACTTGGTCATAGGGTTCTTCTAGATTTCGAAAATCTTGGGGAAAAAGGAAATAATCTTTTTCACCAGTTAAACTAAAATAGTTTAATATTCTTGGTCCTAGGGTTCTTTAGCGTTTTCGAAAAACATGGGGGAAAGAATCCTTTTGACCAATTAAACTTAACTAGTTTAATATTCTTGGTCCTAGGGTTCTTTCTTGTCTCGAAAATTCTAGGGAGAAGAATCCTTTTGACCAATTAAACTAAACTAGTTTAATGTTCTTGGTTCTAGGGTTCTTACCCTTTTCGAAAATTACAAGGAAAGAAAAGAAACTTGGAACAAAAAAAACTTTAAAATTAAACAAACAAACTATGTTAATCTAGTTTAGATTTCTAAACCAACGCTCTGATACCACTGTAGGGTTTCATTATACTGATCAACCCATTGAGTCAACCACCTAGTATACTTGATTCGACCATGACTGATAAGAACATGAACTTGTTCATACCGGTTGAACGAACTAGCTAGTTTAATCCCTAAAGCGAAACAGAGATCAAACTTAATCCTTAAACCCTAAAGGATTAGAGATGTTGGAATTGTAGACTAGATTAACAAGAAAAGAAGCTTGTACGAAAAACTCGAACACACACATGCTTGTGTGTATTCGACGGCCACCAAGAACCCTAGGGTAGGGTTCTTGGTGTTGTCGTTCAAACAAAGGGGAAAGGAAGGAAAAAGGGTTTTCCAAATCATACATTAATCTTGCTTAAGTAAGTCCACTGATGATGAACACAACGAGAGATCTTCTAGTTGATCCTTGTAATGATCTTCTCTTCAATGCTTGAAGAACACGAAGAACACGAAGAACGAAGAACACCAAGACTTGGTGTCTTGGTAGTTTCGGCCGAACCAAGGGAGATGGGGAGAGGGATTTCGTGTAAGGATGCAAGGGGTATTAGGGTAACCCTAAGCCTCTTATTTATAGATAAATAAGTTGCACTTTAGGACCCTCTAGTTAAATTAAGATTAATTCTTTAATTAAACTTTCTTTATTATGTTTCCATCACTTATAGTTTAACCAGTTATTATTGTTGCACTTAATTATTAAATGTCTAGTATTAATACACTTATATATTTCGTGTATATCATATATACGAAATATATACTTTGTATTTTATACTTTTAATAATTAATTATATAATAAACTTCATATAATAAAAGACAATAATATTATCTAAACACTTATATGATTTAATGGCTTTAAATCATATTATGGATAATCTACAATTAATAAATTGTATATTTACTCAACTAGTAAATGTACAAATACTTGTATTAATTAGTTAGTTAAACTAATCTAGTAATAAGTTAAACATAACTTAATACTTAACTGACTCATAATGACTATTATGAATCATTCCTCTTCCAAGTATCATTACATATCTTACGAGTATTACATGCACTCACCGGTGTGACCCTTAAGTGTTTCGTAGGCATGGATGTATCACCATAGGTTGACTAACTGTGCACATAATTCCAAAAGATAGTACTTAACAGAATTTGTAGATTATATTCATTCACTTAGCTTTGTGCTAATCCCCCCTCGTTGACTCTTTTCAGGTTGATCGCTGCCTTGGACAGGATGATTGACCAAGCTCGGTTTGATATCTTTAGTAAAATGAGCCATGTCGTTTATTAACATCGTTTAAACATTGTTAATTTCGAGTTTATTTTAGGACGTTGGATTGTAAACCTAAACCTAAAACTTACTATTATCTCGTTTAGCAAATGGTTTCTAAAACCTAAACCTAAACCTAATTTGGAGTTAATTTGGGGTTTCTAAAAAAATGGTTTCTAAAAAAATGCATACTAGCTCGTTTAGCATTGTCTCTTCCAATTGGTCGGATAGGAGCGGTGGGGGTGGGTTGGGGGGGGGGGGTCTTCAAGGTCATCAAACGGGTCATCTGGATTGTCATCCTCCACTGCATTAAGGTCGATACAAGAACGACCATCGGAAACATCAACGGATTTTGAACTCAGTGAGCGCTTCGATTGTTGCTGTTTCATAGTAATTGTTGATTACCACTTTGGATCAGTTCTTAAAATCAACCTATGTCGCTCTAGCTCAAACGCATGCCCCTTTTTTTCAACTTTGTATTGTGCCTTTGCGGCCGTCAATACATCAAACTCAGCTACCCCACTACCTCTTTCCGACATGATCCAGTTATATATACCATTAAATTTTGTTACCTTATCGTTTATTTCACGCCATTTGCTACTAAGTTGATCTAGTCTTCGGTATGGGGGAACTCCCATAAAGCTATGAAATTTATCATGAGTACCTACCCATAGTGATTTCCTTTTCATGCCATTCCCGTTTATCTCATTTTTGGAAGTGCCACACAAAGCCGGACACAACGCTAGTTCCTCCTTTTCCGACCAAGGGAGTGGGCCGTCTAGATCTTCCACAACTTTTTTGGATTTCCCCATCCCTTTATCTTTTCATTTGCTGCCTCCCGCTTGTGTTTGTTGTGGTTGTTGAGTTTGGGTTTGAAAGGGTATTTGTTGAAAAACGGCATTTTGGTGGAAAAATTGTGGAGGTGGGGATGAAAATTGAGGTAAATTTTGTGGAAACCATTGCGGAGGTGGGGTAGAAGATCCTGTACTGAGGATGTTGAAATATTGCCCGTATGTACTAAATCCAACATGCATGTGTTTAATTTGAAGATTGGTTGGGTGTTTGTGGAGGGGTGTTGTTTTGATCCATTTGAAAGTAATTTGAAAGTAGAGCGTGAATTGTGTGTTTTATTGTGAAATTGTATAGTTATATATAGGTAAAAGATAAAGGGGAATTTTTTTTTTATTTGTAACGGCATTATAACCGTTGTTCAACGGCTATTTTCGATCAAAAGCAAGCCTCCACGCTCGTCCCTCTCCGTGGCCGTGGCCACTCTTCAACCATGTCGGGCCCCCAAGCTGTTGTGGGGGGCGGTGTTTCCCCCCCTTGCACGCTGTGGCATTTAGCCACCTCACCACCACGGGCCACGCCCCTTGCCCATACCGATTAGTCTTAGTGCCAAAAGGATTTGGGTTAAGGGCGTTGGTTTGTGGCAGAACTATGCTCAAGTCCTCCTCCAACTAATATTTTTCTGCTTTTAAATGGGCCACTAATGTTTTAAAGTTAATTGAATTAACGTGGTGTCCATATTGAATTAAGGATATAAACTATTTTATGTTATGTCTCTACCAAGAATTATGAATTTATTAGCATTAAGTTTATATCTCCAAATCCTCGAAACTAATCACAACTTAACAAGAAAACGTAAATATGAGAAGTTATTTCAAAATTGAAAAATAAGAATTCTCAAGTTTTGGTATATTCATATAATAAATATGTAGGTGCTGTTGTTTTTTTTTTAATAATGTTTTGTGGAGAATATAAGTGTTTGAAAAAATTAAAGACAAATTTGTTTTCTTCTATCTTTTTAGGTAGCAAATTTGTTCTTTTTTTAACATAACGTCCGAGGAAATTACGTGTCTTTATTCCGCTGCAACGCGCGAACCCCAAATATGCTTGTTGATTAATCATAACCGACAAATGTCAAGTTACCCAAAAATGCACACAAATACAAAATTTGAACATGTGTATATGAGCCGAGGTACCCAAGCTTCTAGCCTAATTTTATTGGTATTTAGTCTTACTCATCACCTAAGTTACATATTTAAATCCCGATACGGATAAAATTGTGATAAATTTAGCAGGTGTTAAAAAATGTGTAAGTATGGCTGACAATAATGGTGACCAAACCCAACCATGAAAACTAATGTCACTTCCGCTTTTTCACTAGCACCAAACATGTAGCTAAATATTCGTATTGGTGATTAAATGCATTATCAAACTAAAAGGGAGAGCAACCATTCCTCTGGCAGGACAAAACCATGCCAAAATAAACTGTCGGTGTTTACGTAGTGAGCAACGCAACGGGCGGGGGTGGGACGTGCGGTTCAGTTGCTTCATTATGCATAGTCTAGTGAATACCCGAACTCTGGCTAAATAGACTCATTTTTACAAGCTATGGTTATGGAGTTGAGCTTATTAATAATTTGTTTGACAACATTTATAACTCTTTAAACAAGCTAACCCAAACGATTGCATCATTTCTTCTTCTCAACCTATCCTTGCAAACCATTCCCAAATCTGCTTTAAAGATCAAAACAGACCAATTCAAAAAATTTAATGTATGTAAGAAAACCTAGAGGTCTTTCGGAGTATGAACCTCTCTTAATTAGTTCCTAATTTAAAACTATTGTATTTTACAGTTAGGGATTACCATGGGTGCAAGCTTGGGTAAATGCTAAAAGGTAACCAAGTCGATTTAACTACCTTAGATTTCTTTAATTTGAGATATCGACTAGAAAAGTGAATCTGTAAAATCTGAGTATTTTAGTCGGTCGAGCATTGGACCTCAGAATGGTATTGAGATAGGGCGACAAGGGCACGTAATAATTTCAACCAATTTACTTACATTTTGGTTTATGATAAATTTTTGTATATTGTTAGATAGAACCTTACAAATGTACAATGCTTCTTATAATTTCTTTAAATATTTAGAATTTTTATCAACCTTTCCATTTAGCATATGTTTTGTGATTATTATTTTTTCATTCAACATGTATTTTTGAGGATCATGTGTTCATGAAGATACTTTTGTTCTTAAAGCACCACCATCACGACCACTATCAACCAACATATAAAACACAAATCCGAACCAAATAAAATATGGGCCAAAAATAACAATAGCAACACTTTTCTGAATACAGAAGAAGACACGTGAATTTGGCTAAAAAAATGGCCCAAAAACAGCAAACATGAACAATATCCGAATACCCAAGAAATATAGAGCATTTCTCACATTTATTGGCCTCATTCATTGATTGTGTATGTATTCTACATGTACAATATATGCATATATACAAGGTTTTTTATCCACATTCAGTGGATATTTTCCCAATAGGAATTGAGTATCAGAAAGTTGAGCAAAACCTGAAATTATGTGTTTGGCCTGATTATTTGACCCATTACCATATCATTTCCATATCATTCATGTTCATTTGATAACATATTTCTGTGTACAATCCAGACCACACATTATCAACAATAATCTCATTCACTGCAGCCACTGCATGAAATTGGTCCCACCAAATATTATTAGAAACACTCTCACAAGCCACAACTTTTACACATCATCCAACCATTGTATCTCCCCAAACCACAACAAGCTGCACTTGGGTCACTAAATCCTGAAAATGGAAAACGATTTTCGCTTGATTTTTACATTTTATCGCATATGGGCCAAATTTTTTTTTTATCACTTATCAAAAGGAGTGAATGTACATTTCTCAAACAAATTTAAGCAAGTTTTGTCAAAATTGAAATATTTTATGTTCCTAAGTTTTGTTCCTAAGTCTTGTCAACCGTAACATGTTTTTAGTGTCGATTTCAACTTAGATGTCGATCAAGTTAGAAATTGCCATTACTTCTCTACTATCTATAATGCATTTAAAATCTTTCCCAAAATAGAAGACTGAAAATTCAACCACATGTCCACAACACGTTTCTTTTTTATTTTAAATTGGGTTATAAAAAAATAATGCCCTTAGCAGGGTTCTATCTCGAGATCTGCTGAACTACAAATGAGTTCACTAACCAAGTGAAATGTAGGACCTTTGTTCCTTTCTAATCAATACATAAAATCTAACCTACACTCCCATCGTTGCTTAGTAAAGGGGTGTTTTGGAAATCTTATTAAAAAGCTTGTGTTTATTAGTTTATAATTGTATGAGTTTACTTAAGTTAATTAGTTTTATTAAATAAAGTTTTTGGAATAGTTTATTTAAGCTTATTATTATAAAATGATTAAAGGGGTGTTTGGGGAGCTTATTTAGAGGGTTATGCGCTTATAAGCTTATCATGTAAGCCTGATAAGCCATCCTAGGTGTTTGTGAAAATTTATGAGCTTGTGCTTAGATTATCCACATTAGCAACCTAATCCAATCCAACTTTTTCATTAAAAAAATTAGTTTCTCACTCTTACCCATACACTACCAAATCCGACCTAATTTTTCACACCCATTAAGCCGTCACACTAAATTTTTTGCCACAGCAGATCCTACCAAAGCAAACACACACATCATCTTCCAAGAAATTCCCACCACACCCACCCACATGTGAATAAATGGTCCCCACAAAAACACCTTAAAAGTTGATGCATTTGAGAGAGTCACGACATGGCCTCTCTTGGCGGTGACCAAAAGAAAGGACCACACTTTAGTGTTGTTAGTATCCAACACATGTCATGTCCTAAAATATTAAAAAATAAAAAACCTTGTTTGACCCAACATGATGACTTGGTTCTTCTATTTGACACAGGTCAACAACAAAACTCATGATCTTCTACTTTTATATTAATTTTCAAGTGACTTAGGCTACCAATATCTCCCAATGGGAATGGTCTTGTAAAAGTTTAGATGCTTTTAGATAAGCTCTTTTGAGGTGACCCTTTTTAAGCTTATAAACTATATTATATGTTTACATTCACATTTCACAACCCTAATTCACCTTTTCACTTGAGCTTATAAAGCAGATCATTTTTAGTCATTTTACTATATTTTTATATAAGTACTTCTAGACAGTTTATTTAACCAAAGCTTACCAACTTAAGTAAGCTCATAAGTCGACCTATGTGACCCATTAGTAGGTTATGCATACATATTAAATGTCAAGATGTTTGACCCATTAAAATTGCTAACCCGTTTAACTCATTTTATTAAACAGATTATATGACTTGTATTCACATTGAAAGTAAACATATTAAATTTGAATATCTGACCTGTTTATAAATAAGTCGGGTTCAGATGGGATGTCTTCGACCCAAAAATATGTCAACCTAAATATAACATCCCAAAACCCGGCTTTGTAGTTTTGACCTTAAGGTATTATTAAATGATTATTTGTTAAATGCAAAATGAATTGTTTAGCCTTTTGACCTTTTGTGATATTTTATTCAAGGGATAATAATATACGATTTCTGAAACGTTTATGTGGTTATATGATTTTTATATTTTTGGCTTCTCTTTTGAATTACGATTCCGAAAATATCTTCATGGTTAAAATCAGAGTCCGTATTCTATTTAAATAAATTAACTACGAACTAGACCTTTCGTAAAATACTGTTATAAACTAAATCTAAAGGCAAAAGCCCCCCTGCAATTTAAATCATTTTTTTCTCTTTTTCTTTTAATATATTATATATATATATATTATATATATATATATATATATATATATATATATATATATATATATATATATATATATATATATATATATATATATATATATATATATATATATATATATAGTCAAGAGTTATATTGAGAACTCTGATTTCAAAAAGAACTCTGAGAACTTTTAATTAACTAATCTAGACCATTGAATTTATGATTAACAGTTAAGATTAATTAGGGCAATTTCGTAAATAATTCAATCAATTTTTTTAATAAGAATTAATTGAAAAGGGTAAATTAGGTATTTTGAAAACAAAATATCCCTAAAAATCCGTCACTTTCTCTATCACCCCTCAATTTGTTTTTTTTTTCTATATTTTATTAAACCGTAGGTCCCCTCGGTATCTCTAATTGTTCAATTTGTATTTTGAAACATGTCTCTCTCTAACCTCCGTCTCCTTCTCTCTATCAATCGCCGCCAGCCATCAATGAACCGGGGAAAACTCAATCGCCATCTTTTCCGATCTTCAAGGTTTGTATATTAATTTATCTATCTCTCCAGCTTTTCTGATCTTTTCCGATACTGGCGGCAGCTGTTACACGGTGGTGGGTGGATCTGCGACGGCGGTTATACGGTGGTGGGTAGATCTGTGGCAGCGGTTATACGGTGGTGGGGTGGATTTGCAGCGGCGGTTACACGGTGGTGAGTGGATCTACGGCGGCGATCAAAGTAATGTTACCGATTGGTAAATTAAGGTTCTTTTAGAATTATTTGTTTGTGGGAATCGTAGATCTGCTTACTTCATCAAAAAATATTTTAGTGATTATGTATGTTATTAAAGAAACTATTTTTATTAAAGGAATCGTGGGTCTGCTTATTTGTTTGTGGGAATCCTTGGGTTTTTTAGAATTTTTTATTAAAGGGACTTTTTGGAAATTTAGGTTATTTCCTTTAATTCCTAAAACTCCATCGCCATCATTATTTGGTGAGATTCTATCTATATGTTGTGGCTTTTTTTTAATATTAATTTCTCTTGTTAATTTTATTTTTTTTATCTATTTAATTGTGTTCGGTAAGTTTACATATAAATCTGAACATTTTGTTTTTTTTTTATCTATTTAATTGTGTTCTTGATTAGAATAATATTAGTGTTCTTGGTATATTTGCATATATGTTCTTGATTAGTTTGGATATGTGTTATAGATTAGGGTAACATTAGTGATTTTTTAAATCAGTGTTGCAATTTTAAATATATATGCATTTTCTTTATGTATTGCAGTAGGTGGTACAAGCAAAATTGACAAGTTATACACGTGGAAAAAGAGAAAATGAGCATTTTGTGTTAGGGTATATGAAAAGAAAGTTGCTTCAAAAGGGGACATAATTGCACGCCAACAACTATACGGATGCATATATGTTATGGATTGAATACACCATATATGTTAATGCTTTGATACATATATGTTTTTTTTGATACATATATGTTTTACTGAAATTACATTAATAAATTCAACGTGTGTATTATGTTTGCTCTAGCAATTTTTTAAATTTGGATATAAATTTCGTTTGGTGAACATTTTTGTTTTATGTTACATATACGTACAATATATATATATATATATACAAACTCTCAAAATAACATATATGCATAACCATAAATAAAATAATTTTTTGAAATTAATGCCATAAACATATATGTGCAGATGTGTAAACAAACATATATGCATAATCGTAAAATAACATAGACGCAAACTTGAAAATTAAAACATATGCATCAAAAGATATCCGAAAATAATGCCTAAATTTTAGGAAATTTTTAAAAAAGGAAAAAATATTTTTTGGGTAAAATGTCGTAAATACCCCTAAATAATTAATATGAATTAAATAAATTAAAATTAATTTACTAAATTTTGATTGGTTAATAAGAGTTCTCAGAGTTCTTTTTGAAATCAGGGTTCTCAATATAACTCGACCCTATATATTATATATATATATATAGTCCGAATCCGGTGAGGACTGCGAGGACTCCAAAAAAAACTCCGAAAATGACCCAAAACAAACTTTTTTCAAAATTGTTTTTTAAACATAAGAATCGCAGTCTATAAGATCAAAAAAAAAAAAAAAAATCAAAAATGATCAAAAAAAAAAAAAAATGGATCATAATAATGATCCACAAAAAATATGGATCATTATTATGATCCAGAAAAAAAAGTGGATCATAATTTTTTTTTCAAATCTTTTTATTGTCAAATGTAGTAATAATCATGGGGAGTTATATATATTTTTTTCGGAATTTTTTGAATTTTTTTAGGTGTCCTCGCGAGTTTTCACCGTTTTTTGAGTCCTTACCGAATCTCACTTCTATATATATATATATATATATATATATATATATATATATATATATATATATATATATATATATATATATATATATATAGGTGAGCGTTCATGCGAGAACCTATCTTATTGCGAGAACTGTGAGAACTGATTACAACCAGTAGATATTCAGATGTGTGGCTAAGATCATGAGTGACAGTTTCGTAAATAAGTCATAATTAAGAGTTTAAAATTTAAGGCTGAAAGGGTATTAATGTAAATTGTTATTTTAATTAATTAATAATAAAACCCCAACCCACCTTCCCACATTCCCGTATAATCAGTCATCACACACACTTATGTGTGTGTTTTGAAATTCTTCACAAGTCTCATCTAAACCCTAAGAACTTCGGCCGCCGCATGTCCGGCGCTGCTCCGCCACCATTTGGCTCGCTACCGCAACTATCGCTCCGGTTCTAGCAACTGGACTGAACACATGAGCCGACGAAATCGCCGCCGCTCGCATGCTCGAATCTCTTACACCAGCAACCGTTGGACAACAACCGGTTATTCCTCTTCTTCTTCTTCATCGTGGAGTTCTAATGGTTGTTAATGGCGTTATTAGGGGGTGTTTGGCTCAACGTAATCCTCCGTAATGTAATTGAAATCGGTTGTATTTGAATTCGGTTGTAATTGAATTGGGTTTTAATTGAATATGCTTACGCGTTTGGTTACAAAAATTTTGAGTTGTAATTCAAATCAATAGTTATGACTTTTTTTAAAAACTTTTTTAAAATTTTTTTCAAAATTTTATTATTTATTATTTTTTTTATTTCTTTTATTTTTTAAATATTTTTATTATTTGTTTACATTTAAAAAAAATTAAATAGTTTTTATTTTATTTTTTTTAATTTTTTTAATTTTTTTAAAATTTTTAAAATTTTTTAAAATTTTACAAAAAAAAATTTAAAATTTTTAAAAAATTTTAAAATTTTTTTAAAATTTTTAAAATTTTTTTTTTAAATTTTTTAGAATTTTTTAAAATTTTAATTTTTTTTTAATTTTTTAAATTTTTTTTGATTTTTTTTAAAATTATTTAAATTTTTTTAAATTTTTTAATTTTTTTTAATATTTTTAAACGATTTAAAAATCTGAAGGATATAAAATATTCAAAATTTGTTAGTTTACAAAAGGACCGTTATTGAATTCTTAGGGTTTTGGGACGGAATTCAATTACAACGAATATCGTAATTCGAAATTACGTCGTAATCGAATTACGAAAAAACGTGTTCATCCAAACGTCCTCCGTAATGTAATTGAATTACAATTACGGAAGATTACGGAGGATTACGTCAAAACAAACGGGGCCTTAGTGCGGCCCGAAACAACCGGCGACTCCATAATTGTGTATTATCCAGATCTGTGGCTTCTCCGATCCGTGTTCCCGATCTGCTTCTCAGATCTGTGTTCAATTGCCAGATTTGTGTTCACTATCAAGTTTTGAAGCATGGTAATATGGGCAGATGTGCAGATCTATGTTCACCTTCTCATATCTCTTATTTTATTACAACAAATACTGTGTTTATTATAATATAAACATTTAAAAACTAATTAATATTGTGCCAAAACACTAGCTTGAGGAAAAGAAGTATTTGCACTCAATAATGGAAAAAAGGTTTCAGATCTGTTCATCTCTTTTTGATATTTTCTTTTGTTTCGAATCTGTTCATTACTGAACAAAACAGGCCCGTGATGAAAATAGTTGTAACACCTCAATTTTTAAAACATCATTTAAATCATGTTTTTAAATAAAAATATTACCAGCCCAATGTCTCAAAATACGGTTTAACAAAAAACATTAAAAGTTTATCAGAGTTTAAAACCGGTGTTACAAAACAATATCATAACCATATGATAATCGGGATCTACCTACGAGCTCCCGAGCTGATCAACACTAGGCCACTTCTAACGGGACCTTCTAATCCTTCGATCCAAAACCTGAGTACATAGCCAAAAACAAAGTAGTACTTGAGACAAAATAGTCTCGTGAGATACATGGGTTTTTCGACCCAATCTCAAAAGATTAATAAACAATAATTGAAATATTATAAGCACTTATCTTTATCAACTTTATTAGCTCATTTTCTAATCATTTATTCGTATTAGCTAATAAGCCTACCATAAGCTCATTCAACACATAAACACAAATATGTAAGCTATCTCCAAGCTTACTCTTTCTTTATCACATATGCAACGGACCTCTCCGAAGCCAACTCTCCCGATATGGGACGTCATAGGTAAACTATCAAGGTAATTGGGATCCCCCATCTTACCGAGATTCATAAGCTCTCCCCGTTTCCGGGTCGTCATGCTCACCCAACACTGGGTGTCGTAAACTGTGACATTCTACTCTTTGCGCAGGGAGGTACCACCCCAAGTAGACGTCTCATGCTCCCCCATTTCTGGGCGGTCTTATTCCGGATATCTTTTTCATCACATATGAGCCTCAGCTCCATTCATCAAATTCATCTTTAATTAGAATACACATATTCTAATTATCTCATCATTCTCATTACTTAATCATTTTCAATATTGACTTTACCAAGTCCTTTAATAAACAATACATATTATCATTTATCAAAAATCATATTACTTTAACTTTACTTTGACTAGAATACTTATCTCTTACTAGTCACTTTATACTTATTCTCTTAGCAATTCAATCATTACTCTTATTAGTAAAATCTTACTAATAATTACTTATTACTTAAAATCATCATCATTAGTTTTATTAATGTATTCAGTAATAAAACCCCATATCATATACTCTCAATTATTATCTTTATTAATACTTCTTATTAATAAAAACTCATTAACAATTTATATAATCATGCTTATTTATCAAAATAGTTAATTATACAGTCTATAACTTAATAGCATATTAAACACATTTTCCTTATCTTTCCAATCTCGATTTTTATGAACACAATTATAAAGACTCCATAAACATCATTACATTTCAAAATCCTTTTGCTATGTACCCAGTTAAAAAGTCTCATGTACTCACCTTAGTCAAGCTTAATCCTCTTGTGCTTCTTGAACCAAATCTTCACTTCCCAAGACTTGTAAACTCCAAGTCTTTCGACAAATGTCCTAATCATGAAACCATACAAGGTTTAACATCAAACACCACCATTGACTACATATTATACCACTAGTTAACAATTAGTGTCATTTTCCCCAATTTCTACCAAACCCTAATTTCATAAATCTCAATATCATCATAAATCCATGTTATGAACATGTTTTCCTTGTCAAAATGTTGTAGATCTAAGTTATATAACTTCAATTTCATCACCCATGACAAACCCTCCAACTAGGGTTTGCATACTTCACCCAAAAACACCATCTATAACAAATGGGAGTAGAGATTTACCTTTTATCTCCAACAAGGAAGCAAAATCACCAGATTTGGAGTGCAAAATCAGCTCCAAACATCCTTTTCCACTCAAAATATGTATAAGCACTTAGTGAGAGAGAGTTGGGATGAAGAATGAACTCAAAATGGCCAAAATCCCGATTTTAACATGTTTCAGACATGTTTCGCGTCGCTAAAGCAGAAATAGCGTCGCTATTTTAGTCCCCGCGCTATTTCGCGACGCGAATTCGCGTCGCTAACTTGGTCGCGATCTCAAATTCGCGTACATGTTGGTCGCTATTTCGGGTCGCTGTCAGAATTCCGTAGCTGATCGCGTCGCTAACCCAAATAGCGACGCTATCTGACTTTTGTCGCCCTTTTCGACACTGTTTCGTCCATAACTTTCTCATACGATGTCCAAATGACACGAAACCAATTCCCACGGTTTTTAAATGATTTATCCTTGTTTATCATATTTTTTATATAATTATTTAATACAAAAATTTCGGGTCGTTACAACTATCCACCCCTTAAAAGGATTCCGTCCTCGGAATCAACTCAAGGATTTCCAATCCGCATTCATCCATGCATACCACTTTCATCTTTATTATAACCAAACTTTTCCAATCACGATTCAAAAACAATTATACTTTTAAAGGCCCACTTAGCTTCGCTATACTCAAACGGGTCAAAAATCAAGCTCTTAATCCTTAACATCCAAACGGGTCAAAGTCGCAACCTTCGACTATACCTCCTTCCGTTAATCGGTTACCCATTCCCATATACATGTAGACGATACATTGTGATCTTACCATTGTCTAACCATTTAAGCAAAAGTCAAACCCAATTTTGACCAAAGTCAACAATCCACTAGTTGACCCACCTTGACTTATAAAGTCAAACTTACTTGCAAAATTCACATACCCTTACCAGTGGGACATCACTTCTCAAGGTTTTCATTCCCGATTTCAATATCTACATTTCCTTTCACAATTGTTCCCTTTTTCCTCGATTTCAGTTTCCATCATCAATTAACAATTTCCATTTTAGGTAATACCAATCTCTATTATCTTTTTAACTTTCATTTCATTATTTATGTCACTTATAATTTCCTTCAAACATCCTTATACCATACTTGTAATTCCCGATTACCGGCTTTATAGCCTCATTAACACCCAATTGTGGTCTAACCACTCATCATACCCTTTCGCCACTCAACGGCTACAAATAAATTCTTGCTTTATAGAAGCATCCATTTTCATAATCTATAAACTTGTAGGCATCACCTACACCTACACTTTAAACAAAACCCGTGTTTTCAATCCAATTTCTCACTTACCATATAATTATAACAATTACTTAACCATGCAGTTCTACATACCCAGATATGAACATCATAATCCTGATACATCAAATCATACTTTAACTATCTCATCGAGATGATCGGGACGATCCAAACTGTCACAATGATCAGAAAGCCTTCAATCCAAAGTGACTCATCCAATTTCGTTAACCGGAAAGCCTCCGATCCAACGAAATCCATACAATACCATTCTATCTTGCATACAATTCATGTATGCATCATTCACTTAGCATCAAGCTATCATTTTTCTTTCATACCTAATCACATTCTTTAATCAAATTTACACTTCTTCACGTTTCACATAATATTATCTTCCTAAAATCACATGCCTAACAAGGCCACCACTTCCACTCGTGTACAATACCACATGGTATCCACATACACTTCTAGTGCTATTCATTAATCAAATTATTTATCGACCGACATTTACTAAAAATGCCTTCCCAACATTAAAATTTTCCAACCTTTCATTTACCACCGAGGTAACCACTAATACTTTTTTTTTATTATCATCCATATTTTACCGATTCACACGGTCCTTATGAGTCAACCCATTGACTCCGATCGATACTCAAACTTAAACTATCCCACTTTTCTATAAACTTTACAAATAACAAACTATTCACCCTGACATAAACATCTGCACTACTTATCCGAATTCTCACCGAACACTAGAGTTCCTTTTTCAAAATCATCATTTCTATAGCTTTCTATTCATACTTTACCATTCTTACCGACACTTAGTACTTCACTGTACTACTACCCTTTTCTATGAACACCTTTACTATTCTCATGATTTACCTTCCGATAATCTGTAACGACATAATCCTTTCTACCCTTACCTCCCGCGACATACCGGTCGCCAACCCATGCATATATACACATATAATAAACCGGGGAGACATTCTCCCACACTTATTTTTCATACTTTACTATCCATTTATAATTTATCTTTTTTCACACGCAATTCATTCAAGCACCAAATTGTGCACATATAAGCAGACGAATTCTAAGCATATACCAATAATTTCATAAATAAATTACCTGAAGCGGCTCCATAAGCCTCCTTTACCCGATTCCTGTTGGCGGTTGATGCTGACGTGTCGGTTCTCTTTCTCGGGCACACACTACTATAGTGTCCCACTTCGTGACAAGTGTAGCATTCCACTTCGTCGAGGTTCCTTACTTTACAATCTTTTGCTCGGTGCCCTACAAGACCACACTTGAAGCATATAGCCGTATTTGCTTTGCATTCCCCACGGTGATTCTTTCCACAACTTTGACAACTTCCAATACCACTATGCTTTGACGAACTCGATCCCAATCCTTCTTTCGTTGTTGATCCCAAGCTATTATCGAGCTTCTTCTTTTCCTTTCCTGATGCCGACTCTTGTGCCCTTCGACGAAACACCCTTTCAACACCTCGAGCGGTACAAATGGCCTCATCTAACGTGGCCGCTCGTTTGACTTCCAATTCAAACTCTGATGGTAGCCCATTAGCATACCGAACCACTTTCGAACGTTCAGTCAGATAAGCCTTGATTACAAACGGGAGCAATCCCGTAAACTTTTTGGTGTATTCCTCCACCGACATATTACCCTTCTTGATGAACACGAACTCCTCTTGCAATTCCTCTATATCTCTCTCGGGAAAAAAACTTTTCCTTTAATCTACTCGTGAACTCCTTCCACGACATCTTGTACAATACCTTCCTACCCAAAGTCTCATACATGGTATCCCACCATGTCCACGCTTCATCCTTCAACTGTCGGGATGCATAAGTGACCATATCTCTCTTCAAACACTTGCTACTTTCTAGTACTTGCTCAGTTTCCCGAATCCAACGCATCGTCACCTTTGGTTCCGAACTTCCATAATACACTCCCGGGTTGCATGACATGAATGTCTTGTAGGTGCATCATTCTCTCTCCTCCGACTCCGAATCATCAGTCTCTTCGGTCAATGACTTCTCTGTACGGGTTTCACTACCCAAAGACTTACTTCCACCACGAGATTTAGAATCATCTCGCCTATCCTCATTCAATCGATTATCAATAATTCGGCTCATATCCGCATTCATCTCATCCCTCATCTGATTAAACAAATTCCTGATCGATTCCATAATCACCGGAGTTTGGTTTGCATCAAAACCGAAACCCTCTCCATTATTACCGGGATGAGTCGGGATTCGATTTGAATCCGCCTCCTGATCTCGTGGAACTTCTCCACCTCCTGGGTTCACCATTTGCTATACCAATACATTAAACCATTAGAACTCAAAAGTCACACATACCCCAAATAGCCCAAAACATTATCTTTCCTCTTAGGGATCCACCCTAATATACTCATACATCACGGTCTCAAAAGACCAAACATGGACATCCTATGGAAACATACGGTCCAACTAGCATAGCTTAAGACTAGGGAGGTCAAACCTACCTAATTCACTTAAACTATAGCTCTGATACCAAGTTGTAACACCTCAATTTTTAAAACATCATTTAAATCATGTTTTTAAATAAAAATATTACAAGCCCAATGTCTCAAAATACGGTTTAACAAAAAACATTAAAAGTTTATCAGAGTTTAAAACCAGTGTTACAAAACAATATCATAACCATAGGATAATCGGGATCTACCTACGAGCTCCCGAGCTGATCAACACTAGGCCACTTCTAACGGGACCTTCTAATCCTTCGATCCAAAACCTGAGTACATAGCCAAAAACAAAGTAGTACGTGAGACAAAATAGTCTCGTGAGATACATGGGTTTTTCGACCCAATCTCAAAAGATTAATAAACAATAATTGAAATATTATAAGCACTTATCTTTATCAACTTTATTAGCTCATTTTCTAATCATTTATTCGTGTTAGCTAATAAGCCTACCATAAGCTCATTCAACACATAAACGCAAATATGTAAGCTATCTCCAAGCTTACTCTTTCTTTATCACATATGCAACGGACCTCTCCGAAGCCAACTCTCCCGATATGGGACGTCATAGGTAAACTATCAAGGTAATTGGGATCCCCCATCTTACCGAGATTCATAAGCTCTCCCCGTTTCCGGGTCGTCATGCTCACCCAACACTGGGTGTCGTAAACTGTGACATTCTACTCTTTGCGCAGGGAGGTACCACCCCAAGTAGACGTCTCATGCTCCCCAATTTCTCGGCGGTCTTATTCCGGATATCTTTTTCATCACATATGAGCCTCAGCTCCATTCATCAAATTCATCTTTAATTAGATTACACATATTCTAATTATCTCATCATTCTCATTACTTAATCATTTTCAATATTGACTTTACCAAGTCCTTTAATAAACAATACATATTATCATTTATCAAAAATCATATTACTTTAGCTTTACTTTGACTAGAATACTTATCTCTTACTAGTCACTTTATACTTATTCTCTTAGCAATTCAATCATTACTCTTATTAGTAAAATCTTACTAATAATTACTTATTACTTAAAATCATCATCATTAGTTTTATTAATGTATTCAGTAATAAAACTCCATATCATATACTCTCAATTATTATCTTTATTAATACTTCTTATTAATAAAAACTCATTAACAATTTATATAATCATGCTTATTTATCAAAATAGTTAATTATACAGTCTATAACTTAATAGCATATTAAACACATTTTCCTTATCTTTCCAATCTCGATTTTTATGAACACAATTATAAAGACTCCATAAACATCATTACATTTCAAAATCCTTTTGCTATGTACCCAGTTAAAAAGTCACATGTACTCACCTTAGTCAAGCTTAATCCTCTTGTGCTTCTTGAACCAAATCTTCACTTCCCAAGACTTGTAAACTCCAAGTCTTTCGACAAATGTCCTAATCATGAAACCATACAAGGTTTAACATCAAACACCACCATTGACTACATATTATACCACTAGTTAACAATTAGTGTCATTTTCCCCAATTTCTACCAAACCCTAATTTCATAAATCTCAATATCATCATAAATCCATGTTATGAACATGTTTTCCTTGTCAAAATATTGTAGATCTAAGTTATATAACTTCAATTTCATCACCCATGACAAACCCTCCAACTAGGGTTTGCATACTTCACCCAAAAACACCATCTATAACAAATGGGAGTAGAGATTTACCTTTTATCTCCAACAAGGAAGCAAAATCACCAGATTTGGAGTGCAAAATCAGCTCCAAACATCCTTTTCCACTCAAAATATGTATAAGCACTTAGTGAGAGAGAGTTGGGATGAATAATGAACTCAAAATGGCCAAAATCCCGATTTTAACATGTTTCAGACATGTTTCGCGTCGCTAAAGCAGAAATAGCGTCGCTATTTTAGTCCCCGCGCTATTTCGCGACGCGAATTCGCGTCGCTAACTTGGTCGCGATCTCTAATTCGCGTACATGTTGGTCGCTATTTCGGGTCGCTGTCAGAATTCCGTAGCTGATCGCGTCGCTAACCCAAATAGCGACGCTTTCTGACTTTTATCGCCCTTTTCGACATTGTTTCGTCCATAACTTTCTCATACGATGTCCAAATGACACGAAACCAATTCCCACGGTTTTTAAATGATTTATCCTTGTTTATCATATTTTTTATATAATTATTTAATACAAAAATTTCGGGTCGTTACAATAGTGTCAGCAAATAAGGTGATCTTGAAAGTGATTATGGGGAAGCAGTAGTAACGGAATGACAGAAAAAAAAAAAAAAACTAAGAAACCCATCAAGAACTGCCGATTTGTATATTTTATGTTTTGTTCACTAGTTTACATTTATTTTTATGCGTGAGTTTGTTCACTAATGCATTATGTGATTTTGTTCATCAATTTACAGTAGCATGTATGAGTTTGTTTAGTAATTTTGTTAATCATCGTCAATTTACACTACATTGAATTGTTGTTATGTACGGGTCACTGTTGAAAAATAATCAATTTACACTAGTTTGCCTTTACTGGTATATATAGGTTTGTTCACCGTGTTGAACAGTCGTCGATTTAATTAAATGTTGAACAGTCGTCGATTTAATTAAAATATAAAGTATGTGTATATAAATTTAATTATTTTAATTGGTTAATTGCCATAACTAAAAAAAAAGTTAAAGAGACTATAATGCCCTTTATAATTAAAAAACTAATTAATTGAAATGATTGGCTAGAAAGTGGTTCTCGCAATAATATAGGTTCTCGCATGAACGCTCCCCTATATATATATATATATATATATATATATATATATATATATATATATATATATATATATATATATATATATATATATATATATATACTAGCTTCAAAACCCGCCCGATTGGGCGGGCATGCTTCGAGAGATATGTAGGAAAATAACAAAATATTTATACTGTTAAAATAACATAACAATCTATATTTATAATGATAAGTTGGTATAATTTTAATACATGAATAAATGTTATAGGAACTTTAGAGACGAAATATGAATGTATTACATTGAAAAATTATGATGATGAAAAACAAATGCGTAACAGTCATAACAAAGAGACTAATATTTGAAGATTCGATTTTTTCTCTCTTTTGTTACCTATTGCAGATTCGGTAAATGTACCGATAAATGTAGATTATTACCAAGAAATAAAATAACACACAAGATAAAATAATTCATACAAATTAAATTACATTAGTAGTTTAATTGATGAGACGTGTTACAAATCTGAAATCTAAAGCTGTATGTGGAAAACCTGAGAGTAAAATGAGCAACAGAAGAATTCAAAATGACATAAATTTTAGTTACTGATCAACAAAGGGTGAAAACACAAATCACAATTCTGCTATATGCCTTTTCTAATATGTTTCTTGGTGAACTCAGTAGCACCAAATACGATTAATTTAAACCATTTTGAAGGAAGGTGAATGATTGGTTATTTAATGGTAATTATTAAATTTCCGCAACATCCCATTAAAAGAACACAAGATTACAAACCCGATAGCGACATTTACTGGAATGGTACCAAATTAACACTCTGCGTTAACAAAAGCTTGTAAACTAAATCGTTTACATAAATTAGAAGATCCATAAACCATGAATCATAATATATACGTATCCCTTTAAAAGAGGTGTTCACTTGGGAACTTGATTTACTCAAAAGTATTGGTTAATTCACATACCCTCGGTCAGTAAATTTAATAAAACCCTTTCAAGAGAATGCGGATACAATTTAATTAAAGATGTCAAATTTGGTTAATATAGATTTTGTTTCTCTCTAACGGGTCAAAGGCCAAACTAAAAATTTAGAGTTTACCTTTCCAAGTTGTTCATTCTCTAACTAAAGTTGTCTGTTTGGACTATCCTTTCCGATTGTGAATAATTGGGCATGTTTGTATCCAGCTGACAGTAACATCAATGACACCATTATTATTATTTTTTAAAAGCTCACATATGCAAAACACAAGTCAAAACATTCAAATTACACTTCATGATACTTTTTTGACTGGTTCCCCTAGTTGTTTAATTATTAAGATGTACACACCCAAAATTGCTCTGTTCAAACTTGATGGCGTCTGTTCTCAAAACTAAGTAGAGGAAACATTGGTGATTGGTTCCCATAATCTAGTAACGCCCATCAAATCCTACATGATAAAAAGCATTTATCAACCAAACTCACAAGTATAATAAAAATGACATTCTTACAGTAAGAGTTCTGTGCTGCCTGCCACATCATATGTAATAAATTAAATACATAAAGACTTCAAAAAAAGATATTTCATATTATTGATTTACTCAGTAGTTTCTTTGAGCGGATAAGGTCAACAAAAGGAAGTCTTAAAAGGTCAAAAGGCAGGTCTTGGTTATGACTGAATAGGTTTGGTGAAATCTCTTCTATATATCGAGTAACATACAATGCATTTCCCACAAATACAGAGTGTAAAATTCCTAAAAATGATATTTATAAGATCGATCTTTCATTTTTGGTAAACCTCCACCTGCAAGAAATGGGAAGTGATCTTGTTTGTGATAATGACAACACAAGGTTGGTTTGATTACAACCTAGAAGCGAGCTACGGTATCCTACCTGGTTGATGAAGAGGAAAGATACAATGGGTATTGTAATTTATTTGCTGAAAATAGATAGAAGAAACAAACTTGGATGCTAACATTCTGTCACCTTCCTCCACACCATACATTAAGAACTTAAAAATGTTTTGGCCTAAAGTTTAATACTTTTAAGTAATCATACAAATTACTATGCAAATCAATATGTTATTATAAATTTAATAATAAAAGAAGAAATCGAAGGCTATATATTCATCAAACACCATACCATTCTAAGGTATTTCATAAGCAGATTTAAATCTTGGGTTCTTAACATACCAAGGTATTTCATCAAACACTTGTTGTGCACTTAATCAAAGACCATACCAATCGCCAATCCGGCATAGGACCAGTCACAGAATAGAAAGAAATTACCTGAATTAGGACTGTCGTCAAAGGGTATCTTTCGTGTGTATGTGTAAGGGGCAAAACCTGTAATCAAAATCGGTTTCTTTTATAATGGGAATGAAGAATAGGGCTAAAGACGAGAATGATAAACAGTTGCAATTGGATGTAACGAACCTGAGAATTCATGTATGTGACCTGATGTAGTTGTGCGACGTGATCATAGATTTAACAGAGAAGAGGGGCAATTATATGCTGGAACAATGATCGATTGAGAGAATTGTGAGAAGCTGGTGAATAACTTCACAATTTATAATTTAAGTTCGAAATCAAATCACCACAAATCAAGCAACTCATTTGAATTTGAAATCAAAATCACCGCAAATTATGGAACTGATTGACTTTGTTCACTGGAGCGTGAAAACAGAACTAATCGAAATAGATTAGTGTTGGTGAAGAAGGAAGGTTTTTTTAAGAGAGGGCATATCGACGGCTTTATCAAGGGGCGGGGAATGAGGGGTAAGAAAACCTAATTGTGGATTTGAAGGTACGGTAGTTAGGGTTGAAATTGGGGGAAGGAGAGTGGATAATGAAAGAGGGAGAAAGCTGAAATGATAAAATCGGAGAAGGAATTGGGGTGGGGTTTTGCTTGAAAGGTGGCATTTTAGACCAATTACACGTCAGCAAAACCCTCCAATCAGAAGATAGTGTAAGGACATATTGGCAATTTCAAATCAAATTTAGGTCTCATATATATATATATATATATATATATATATATATATATATATATATAGAAGTGGGATCCGGTGAAAACTCCAAAAACGGTGAGGACTCGTGAGGACACATCAAAAAAATTTCAAAAAATTCCGAAAAAATATATATAACTCTCCATGATTATTACTATTGACAAAAAAAAAATTTTGAAAAAATAATTGTGATCCACTTTTTTTTACAGATCATAACAATGATCCATATTTTTTGTGGATCATTATTATGATCCATATTTTTTTTCCTTGGATCATTTTTGAAATTTTTTTTTTTTTTTGGATCTTATAGGCTGCGATTTAGATATTAAAAAAATAATTTTTTTTGAAAAAAGTTTGTTTTGGATCATTTTTAGGGATTTTTTTGGAGTCCTCGCAGTCCTCACCGGGAAAGAGTCCTCACCGGATCCGGGCCCTATATATATATATATATATATATATATATATATATATATATATATATATATATATATATATATATATATATATATGGTTGAATTAAAATCAGAACCAATTAAGGCTACAGAACCGGAAGAACTCAATCTAAACCATTAATTTTTGAAATGAAATGATCTGAGAAGCAGATCGGGAACACGGATCGGAGAAGCCACAGATCTGGATAATACAAAATTATGGAGTCGCCGGTTGTTTTCTGGCCGCACTAATAACGCCATTAACAACCATTGGAACTCCACGATGAAGAAGAAGAAGAGGAATCACCGGTTGTTGTCCAACGGTTGCTGGTGTAAGTGATTCGAGCATGCGAGCGGCGGCGATTTCGTCGGCGCATGTGTTCAGTCCAGTTGCTAGAACCGGAGCGATAGTTGCGGTAGCGAGCCAAACGGTGGCGGAGCAGCACCGGACATGCGGCGGCCGAAGTTCCTAGGGTTTAGATGAGGCTTGTGAAGAATTTCAAAACACACACATAAGTGTGTGTGATGACTGATTAAACGGAAATGTGGGAAGGTGGGAAGGTGGGTTGGGGTTTTATTATTAATTAATTAAAATACCAATTTACATTAATACCCTTTCAGCCTTAAATTTTAAACTCTTAATAATGACTTATTTACGAAACTGCCACTCATGATCTTAGCCACACATCTTAATATCTACTGGTTGTAATCAGTTCTCACAGTTCTCGCAATAAGATAGGTTCTCGCATGAACGCTCATATATATACATACACACACACACACACATATATATATATATATATATATATATATATATATATATATATATATATATATATATATATATATATATATATATATATATATATATATATATATATATATATATATATATATATATATATATATATATAAGTGAGATCCTGTAAGGACTCAAAAAATGGTGAAGACTCGCGAGGACACCTAAACAAATTCAAAAAATTCCGAAAAAAATATATATAACTCCCCATGATTATTACTACATTTGACAAAAAAAAATTTGAAAAAAAAATTATGATCCATTTTTTTTTCTGGATCATAATAATGATCCATATATTTTTTGTGGATCATTATTATGATCCATTTTTTTTTGATCATTTTTGATTTTTTTTTTGATCTTATAGGCTGCGATTCTTATGTTTAATTTTTTTTTTTTGAAAAAAGTTTGTTTTGGGTCATTTTCGGAGTTTTTTTTGGAGTTCTCGCAGTCCTCACCGGATTCGGACTATATATATATATATATATATATATATATATATATATATATATATATATATATATATATATATATATATATATATATATATATATATATAGGGTCGAGTTATATTGAGAACCCTGATTTCAAAAAGAACTCTGAGAACTCTTATTAACCAATCAGAATTTAGTAAATTAATTTTAATTTATTTAATTCATATTAATTATTTAGGTGTATTTACGACATTTTACCCAAAAAATATTTTTTCATTTTTTTAAAATTTCCTAAAATTTAAGCTTTATTTTCGGATATCTTTTGATGCATATATTTTAATTTTCAAGTTTGCGTCTATGTTATTTTACGATTATGCATATATGTTTGTTTACACATCTGCACATATATGTTTTTGGCATTAATTTCAAAAAATTATTTTATTTATGGTTATGCATATATATTTTGCGAGTTTGTATGTATATATATATATTGAACGTATATGTAACATAAAACAAACATGTTCACCAAACGAAATTTATATCCAAATTTTACAAAATTGCTAGAGCAAACATAATACACACGTTGAATTTATTCATAAAGAAGTAAAATGTAATTTTCAGTAAAACATATATGTATCAAAAAAACATATATGTATCAAAGCATTAACATATATGGTGTATTCAATCGATAACATATATGCATCCGTATAGTTGTTGGCGTGCAATTATGTCCCCTTTTGAAGCAACTTTCTTTTCATATACCCTAACACAAAATGCTCATTTTCTCTTTTTCCACTTGTATAACTTGTCAATTTTGCTTGTACCACCTACTGCAATACATAAAGAAAATGCATATATAATTAAAATTGCAACACTGATTTAAAAAATCACTAATGTTACCCTAATCTATAACACATATCCAAACTAATCAAGAACATATATGCAAATATACCAAGAACACTAATATTATTCTAATCAAGAACACAATTAAATAGATAAAAAAACAAAATATTCAGATTTATATGTAAACTTACCGAACACAATTAAATAGATAAAAAAATAAAATTAACAAGAGAAATTAGTATTAAAAAAAAGCCACAACATATAGATAGAATCTCACCAAATAATGATGGCGATGGAGTTTTAGGAATTAAAGGAAATAACCTAAATTTCCAAAAAGTCCCTTTAATAAAAAATTCTAAAAAACCCAAGGATTCCCACAAACAAATAAGCAGACCCACGATTCCTTTAATAAAAATAGTTTCTTTAATAACATACATAATCACTAAAATATTTTTTGATGAAGTAAGCAGATCTACGATTCCCACAAACAAATAATTCTAAAAGAACCTTAATTTACCATTCGGTAACATTACCTTGATCGCCGCCGCAGATCCACTCACCACCGTGTAACCGCCGCTTCAAATCCACCCCACCACCGTATAACCGCCGCCACAGATCTACCCACCACCGTATAACCGCCATCGCAGATCCACCCACCACCGTGTAACCGCCGCCGCCAGTATCGGAAAAGATCAGAGAAGATGGAGAGATAGATAAATTAATATACAAACCTTGAAGATCGGAAAATATGGCGATTGAGTTTTCCCCGGTTCATTGATGGCTGGCGGCGATTGATAGAGAGAAGGAGACGGAGGTTAGAGAGAGAGACATGTTTCAAAATACAAATTGAACAATTAGAGATACCGAGGGGACCTACGGTTTATAAAATATAGAAAAAAAAAAAACAAATTGAGGGGTGATAGAGAAAGTGACGGATTTTTAAGGATATTTTGTTTTCAAAATACCTAATTTACCCTTTTCAATTAATTCTTATTAAAAAATTGATTGAATTATTTACGAAATTACCCTAATTAATCTTAACTGTTAATCATAAATTCAATGGTCTAGATTAGTTAATTAAAAGTTCTCAGAGTTCTTTTTGAAATCAGAGTTCTCAATATAACTCTTGACTATATATATATATATATATATATATATATATATATATATATATATATATATATATATATATATATATATATATATATAAGTGGGATCATGTGAGGACTCAAAAAACGGTGAGGACTCGCGAGAACATCTCATAAAAATTTCAAAAAATTCCGAAAAAATATATATAACTCACCATTATAATTACTACATTTGACCAAAAAAAAATTTCGAAAAAAAAATTATGATCCACTTTTTTTTGCGGATCATAACAATGATCCATATTTTTTTTTGTGGATCATTATTATGATCCATATTTTTTTTTGATCATTTTTGAAAAACTTTTTTTTTGGATCTTATAGGCTGCGATTTAGATATTTAAAAAAGAATTTTTTTTTGAAAAAAGTTTGTTTTGGATCATTTTTAGTGTTTTTTTTTAGTCCTCGCAGTCCTCACCGGGAAAAGAGTCCTCACCGGATCCGGACCCTATATATGAATAACATCCATGCAAACCCATATTTGGGGGTCCCTCATCAAATACATTAATGTGTCTTCCATGATCATTTCATTTCAAAAATCAATGGTTTAGATTGAGTTCTGCTAGTTCTGTAGCTTTAATTGGTTCTGATTCTAATTCTACACTATATATACATAGGTGAGCGTTCATGCGAGAACCTGTATTATTGCGGGAACTGCGAGAACCATTTTCTAACCATTAAATTACTAGATGTGTGGTCAAGATCATCAGTGGCAGGATTGTAATTAAATGAACACAAATTAATTAAAAAGAAATGACACAGGGGTATTTCGTAAACATATACTACGCCTACTACTCCTTATTTTAATGGGTTAATTTCATACACATCCTTGCAAACTTCTAATATTACGTATATATCCTTGCAAACTTCATGATTACGCATATATCCTTTCAAAATATCAAAATTCTCACATATATCCTTTTACCTAATTTAATAATATTTAAATCATTTAAAATTTAATCAAAAATAAATGATAATCTAATTTAATGGTAAAATGCCTTAAATACCCTTAACTGTGAAGAGTTTTTTCTTTCATCAAGGGTATTTTGTTGTTAAATTAAACAATTACATTTTATTTCGTCAAGGGTTTTTAGGCGATTTTACCATTAATTTAGATTAGGATTTATGTTTTTAAAATTTTAAAAGATTTAAATATGATTAAATTAGGTAAAAGATATATATGAGAATTTTGAGATTTTGGAAGGATATATACGTAATAATGAAATTTGCAAGGATATATACGTAATATTATAAGTTTGTAAGGACATGTATGAAATTAACCCTATTTTAATTAAAGAAATAGCCAACCCCCACCCGCTCTCATCTAACAGATTCGTTCAAAATGTATGTGTGTGTTTTGGGATATCCTCTCTCCACATCTAGGGTTCAACAATCACACTCATTCGCCGGAGGATCAAATTCGTTCATTTCAAGCACTTATTGATGACCGGAATTATGATTTCCGACCAAAGTATGTTTTTTATTCCTCCGACAACCCGACGTAACTCCTCTTCCGGCCGAAAATCCTCCACCGACCGTAGACTCAGGTAAACAGAGAAACAGATCTTGTGTGTTTTTTGGGGTGATCTCTTTCATGTTTCAGATTTGGGGTCGCCAGATCTAGGCTTTCTGCGATGGCTGGCGGAAGAGAAGTCAGCGGTGGGTTTTGATTTTTCGGCCGGCGGATCTAGGGTTCCGACGGCGGATGCACCAAGTGGAAAATGGGAACTTGGAATAACATCAAATGAAGATTTTTTGCTCGCCTAGTACTAATTTAGCATGGAACAGGGCAACTGTGATAGCTTATGTAAGTTTATGTATGTATTGTTTCATGATGATGGTTATAAGATAATTTCATGATTCTGCTTATTTAACGATTTACTTTTGTAACGACCCGAAATTTGAATCAAATAAATTATGGAAAAATATGATAAATAAGGATAAATCGTTTAAAAGACATGGAAATTGGTTTCGTGTCATTTGGACACCGTTTGATATGGTTAAGGACGAAATCGGGTCGAATTGGACAACAAAACATTGCAGCCTAGCTGCCTTGGCGAGTTCGCAGCTCGAACTATTGTTCGCGATCGCGAGGTTTAGACAGAGAATTTGGGGTTTTGAGGCATGAAGTTCACGACCAGGTTCTCGACGCGAAGAGTTCGCGACACGGGAAGATCGCGACGCGAACTCTTTACAGTATAAAATCGGGAAAAAGCTAGGGTTTGCTCATTTTTCACCCAACACTTGTGCAGCCGTTTTAGAGAGAGAAAGGGGGCGATTTTGGTGTTCTTAAGCTCAAATCTTCACCATCTTGAAGGATCTAAACATCAAAGGTAAGATATCTTGATTGTTGATGTTATCTAGCTAGTTATGAACTTTATTTGGGGAAATTTGGTGGTTTGGGTAACCTACCAAGTTATCTTTGGAGAAGATGACTAAGATGAGTGTAGAACACTCTTTGTAAGCTTAAGAACCTTGGGTTCTTGTTGGATCTGGGTATTGTTGATAGAAATCTTGAACTAGGGTTTGAGATTCCACCAAGTTGGATGAACTTGGTGGTTAGGAGTGTTATTATGGATAGATTAGTGAATAATTATGGATAATAACTAGATTATATGATGATATTGATGATAGATCAAGAAGACCTAAAGATTGGTGACATTTCACAAGTTGGAAAGCAAGGATTCGTATCGATAAACACGATTTGGAGTAAGCTTGACTAAGGTGAGTACATGAGACTTTTACTGAGTACATAGTAAATGATTTTTGAAAACTCTGATGTTTTATGAGTCTTTATTAATAAATGTTTTTAAAAAAGATATGATTAAAAGGATATGAGGATGCAACTAATAGACCATTTAAGTATGTTTGAATGACTAATGATTTTTGAAAGAGATTATGTTAATGAAAAGTAATTAATAATTCTTTATTAATACAATATTTGACTAAGAGTAATGATTAAGAAAGTATGATATTTGACTTATTAATTGTAACGACCCGAAATTTGATATTAAATAAATTGTGCAAAAATATGATAATTATGGATAAATCGTTTAAAGAACGTAGGAATTGGTTTCGTGTCGTTTGGAGACCGTATGAGAAAGTTATGGGCGAAACCGGGTCGAGACCTAGACCAAAAAGTGCAGTCCTGCTGTACGAGGGAAGTTCACGGCGTGAACTATAGTTCATGATCGTGAACTCCCTCCAGGGATTGTTGTATCTGGCGATTGGAGATCACGACTGGTTACCGATCGCGAAGTTCGCGTGCAAGGGAAAGTTAGCGACGCGAACTTAGTTCGCGTCGTGAACTATGGTCGAGCAGCTTTAAGTCGGGTTTTGGCTCATTTGATGCCATATCGAAACCCTAGCTTCTTCTTTGGTGATTTCCGAGCTTGGAGGCTGATTGAGGTCGAATCCTACACAAATCTTTGGTAGATTTCACTCCTAGTTGAAGATTAAAGGTATATCTTCACTCTTTGATATTTGTAGCTTAAGATCTATGTGTTTGGATGTAAGGGTTTGAAACCCTAGTTCATGGGGTTATGGATTATGGTGATATAAATGATGGATATGCTTAATAGATGGTGTATTATCAAAGGAAACAAGTGTATGATTATGATTGGTAAGAATCTTAAGGGTTGGTTAAACCTAGGGTTTGGTAAATCACCATATTTGGGGGAAATGTGTTAATAAGTGTTATCTAGAGATAGATGAACACAATAGTAGTAGTATGTGATGTTGATAATCTTATGATTATTGTTTTAGGCTGTTGGTGAGATCTTAGAAGGTTGACCGAATCGTGAAGCAAGGAGATTGACGTAAGGAATACGGTTGGAGCATTTTATTGCTAAGGTGAGTACATGTGAACTTTAAAACTAGGTACATAGCGGTAAAGAATTTTTTTTTAATATGTGACTATTAATGATAAACTAGTTATATAATTTCTCTATATTAACTAGTTGCTTGATTTTGTGAATACTAAGTGAGACTAGTATATGGATAGGTTGTATGTTGGTCTTATGGTATTGATGATGGATGTGACATATAGTCACATGAAATAGTTAAGACGGGTAGTTTGAAATAGGACAGGTACATGATAGATTCGGAGGCATTCTGAATTATCATGGTATCTTTAATCTGGTGGATTGGAGGCATTCCGATCTCCCAACACGATGTTGGATCTCACTGAATTGGAGGCATTCTGATTAGTGAGATAAGATGGGTCACCTTGCTTGGACAAGGTGACAAAAGGGGTTCTACTGAACTGGAGGCATTCTGGTTAGTAGGACTAAAATGGGGTCTCGTTGGATTGGAGGCATTCCGAACAACTTGACGGGTCGATTAGGCTATGATTGAATGTGATGGGATTACCGAGGAGGTGATCGATGTATATGAATGTGTTAGGGGCACCGCGGAGGTAACCATAGTATATAAAATGTATGTCTATATATATATTTAGTGTGTGTAATCATTTATATATTAATGTCGGGTCTAAAACCCATGTATCTCACGAGACAATTTTGTCTTACGTACTATGTTTGTTTGTGATGCTATGTACTCAGGTTCGGGAGCAAAGGATTAGGTGCGTTTCCTAGTGAAGGCGGACGGGTTTAGTAGAGATAGCAAGGTGGATTTACGTTTGGCTTTGGTTATGATATATTTTGTAACACCACTAGTGACTTTTATTTTATACCAAGGTTTTTGTAAATCCATATTTTGGGACAATACTCTAAATGATTTAAATTTAAAAGGATTTTACGGAAATATTTTGTATTAAAAATTTGAGGTGTTACATTAATAATATGTATTAATAAAGCTAATAACAATGATTTTCAAGTATCAAGTATTGATTAGTATATGTTGGTCCCCAACAACACAAACGTGTTGCGTTATGGCTAAGTGTAGACCTTCAAATAAAGAACACATAAGATTTCAATGATTAAGAGTTTATTAAAACAACTTAATACAATACAAAGTTTGCGGAAATAGATAGTACACACTAACTAAAACTTTATACTTGAAATGACACTTTAACTAGCTCAAACTAAAAGGATTATGCAAGGAGAGTAATATCAGCTGATACTAACAGCTGATATTAAATGCCGAGTAATAACTACGAGGAAGTTAATACTAGACAATAACAAACTCTCAGAGAATGTTCTTGTGCTATGAATGCTAAAAGGTGTATCTAAATGCAAGCATTTACGTCTCTATTTATAGCCCAAGATCCATGTTCCTTTGTCCACAAGTTAATCGACGTGTAAACATATTATTCGTCGATGTAGACTTGTCCAAGGAGACATTAAATGCTCTTGCATACGTTATAGTCCCAATTGTACTTTGTGTCAACTTCTCTTGAAACCTTTTCTGACGCACAGTGAAAAGATGTACTATGATAGTACAAAAGATGTTGACTTTCTCTATACATGCTTGGAGGGACAAACGATGAAGTTCTGACAACTTATCTTCTATTACCGAAATAGAAGATCCTCATCGTTTTCTTCTTCTTTGAGCGGGAAAGGAAAATATTCAAAGTGTCAAGAATATTTTCCACCAAGTCTTTATCTGCAGCGGTACCATCAGCTGATTCCACAATCAGCTGAGTGGTCTTCTTCTTGTCTTTGTCCTTTGGCCATAGACTTCGAATGATCACTATTGAATTGCTGCTGATTTGACTTGACTTCTAGAGCTAAGTACTAACTCAACTGAAGGTTTATTGTATATACTTGTTTCAGCTGAGATACGTACTTCAGCTGATTTTATTCTTCTTGGCTATCGATCATCAAATCTTATTTACTTAGTCTTGGGACTAACAATCTCCCCCTATTTGATGCAATCGAATAGCTGTATAATTGTGACCCTGTAATGATTCAGCTGATCTAGTCAGCTGAATGCTTATGTACTTTGACCCTTTGGGTTCTTTTGACTATTTGTATCTTTTTACAGTATTTCTACAAGTATATTACAAACATAATTTTCCATTGATATGAAGCTGTTTAAGTACAAGGAAAGTAAAACAAAAACATAGTCTTAAGTATTTATTCTCTTAAGACATCCTGATACACTGAGCTGATGGCTGAGTTGATTAATTTCTTCATTTCTTTTCCCTCGTCAGTAGAGGAGCTCAGCAGTTTGTGATAGACTATAAGCTGCTCAACATCGCATAAGTCTAACTCATCAGCTCTTTGGAAGCAAGGCCTCTTCTTTTCACCCAGATAGTAGAAACCGTAAATAGGTTCGGTTACAATACGCCCAGGGATAAAGTCAACTTCCGTGGGTACGGTTCTTGAGAGATTGAGTCTTGGTCGTTTAGCATAGATTATTGAAGACCCAACCTCAGCTGATCTGGGTTTAGCGAAAGGCTCGGGGAGAATGGACTTACGTTTCTCCCCTCTTGCTATGGAGCTTTCACCAGCAGGTTCTCTGACAGTCTCAGCTTGAGGTTCACGCAATTCAGCTGGTATGCGATTTGCCAAATCAGGAGAGTATCTCTTGATATTGTCGCATAGAGTCTTGAAGGAGTAGATTGCGATTTTTGCCTCAGTTTCCAGATCTGCAATGTTTGGAGATGGTTTTGCAGACTTGGCAGCTTTTAACATCTCATTCCATTCATCATAGCTGAAATGAGTGCTGACCTTGTTCAGAGAAATCCTTTCAGGAGCTAAGGGCCCTCCAGCTCTATAAATGATGATTTCTTTTGGGGAGCTGGATGTTGATTTAGGGCACCTTACGCTGCTGATTCTGGCTTCTTGCCGACATTTGCAGAGAACTTTGTTGAACAACCTAATGTTCTCAGCTCTTTCTGCTTCAGCTCTTTGATACAGCTCTTCTTGAGTTTTTCTTTGAAGAGTGATAGCTGTTTCAAAATCTGCAGCAGTTCCAGCTTCTTCAAGAACAACAGCTGCAATCGTGGCATCGGAAAGCTCCCCCTCAGCAGGTTGAGGATTCACCTGTATAGTGGGCTGAGGGTTTTGGATTTGCGGGGTTTGGACTTGTGGGACCTCAGCTTATTCAAAGGTATCAACGATGCGAACATCAGCTGAGGGTTCTTCTTCTTGTATTCCAGCAGAGGTGAATGTTGGTGATTTTGGAGTTTCACCTGCTGAAATATCTTCTTGAACATTGGCTCCAACAGCAGAGGTGATTATGGTTTGTGAATCTTGTTCACCTTGTTGTTCACATGCTGAAGTAGCTTGCTCTTTCTCCCCCTCAGAGAGTGCCTGAAGAAGCAAGGTACTCTCTGGTACAGTAGAAGGACGGACAGCTGGGGCACCCTCATTGAGTTTCTGCAAAATGAGGTCAAGGGTGCCTTGGAGACCAGTGACTTGAGAGGTTAACGAACAAACCTCAGTCTCCAACTTGTCCATCCGAGTGGACACAGCAGCAGCACAAGCATCAATAGCCTTGGCGAGACGGCTATGAGTATTGGCCAGCAGAGATTCCTGCTTTTCTTGAGCAAGGCCAATACAATCAACAGCGGAGATGAGAGGGGTGACCTGAGACTGTAACAAGGTCAGCTGTCGATCAACTTCTGCTTCAGCTGCCCGGGCTTCAGCTAGAAGCCTATCCTTCTCGTTTCTGTCAGATTCTCGAATAGAGCGGAGCTCTCGCTGGGTGCGCTCTTGAAGCTTGATGAGCTCGCTGGTGTTGCATCGAATCTGATCAGAAAGAAGAGCCAGCTGAGGAGTAGCAGTGTGGACTTCAGTATGCAGAGAGGCAATACTCGTTGAAAGATTGTCAACGGATTGAGCATACTGTTGAGGAACATCCCTGCGAAGGGTGTTCAGTTGCTTCATCAAGATGGCCATCCCAGGACGTATCTGGGATTTTACAACTCTAGACACCAAGGCAGCAAGGGCCTTGGTGGGAATGCCTTCACCAGCTGTGCTGGTTCCAGTATGGGACATTTGGGGAGAAGGGTCTGGAATGTCTCCAGCTGAGGTGGTAGCCTCAACTGTGGAGAAGTCATTACTGAGTTAGGAGGAATAGCTCCTATGGGTTGCTCAGTAATTGTGGGAGGTGAGTTGGGTCCAGCTGAAACTTCTGGGGTTCTGTTAGAAGGGCTGACATCAGCTGTCAAATCAAATTGAAGCCAAGGTTCTGTAACACCTCAATTTTTAAAACACCTTTTAAATCATATTTTTAAATAAAAATATTACAAGTCCAACATTCCCAAAATACGGTTTAACAAAAACCAATAAGAGTTTATCAGAGTATTAAAACGGTGTTACAATGCAATATCATAACCATAGGATAAACGAGAACTACCTATGAGCTCCCGAACTAATCAACACTAGGCCACTTCTGACGCGACCCTCTAATCCAACGATCCTGAACCTGAGTACACAGCCAAAAACAAAGTAGTACGTGAGACAAAATTGTCTCGTGAGATACATGGGTTTTAGACCCGACGTTAGTATATATAAATAATCACATTTATTAGATATATAAATATATATATATATATATATATATATATATATATATATATATATATATATATATATATATATATATATATATATATATATATATATCTACATACTTTAGTTACCTCCCTGGTAACCCTATCTCATTCATATACATCAATCACCTCTTCGGTGATTCTATCACATTCATTCATAGCCTATTCGACCCGTCAAGTTGTTCAGAATGCCTCCGAACCAACGAGACCCCATTTTTGTCCTACTAACCAGAATGCCTCCGATTCAGTAGAACCCCCATTGTCACAGTGTTCAGCCAAAGTGACCTATCTTTATCTTACTAACCAGAATGCCTCCGAATCTATCATGTACCATGATAATCCAGAATGCCTCCAAATCTATCATGTACCTGCCCTATTTCAATCTACCCGTCATAACTATTACATGTGACTATATGTCACATCTATCATCAATGCCATAAGGCAATCATACAATCTATCCACATGCTAATCTTAACTAGCATTCACATAATCGAATCAACTAGTCTCGTTATTAGTAATCACATATTATAAAAGTACACTCTTTTATGTCATATCAATAATTAGTTATTAATTACTTTTCATTATCATGATCTCTTTCAAAATCATCAATCACTTTAGACATACTTAGATAGTCTACTATTTATCACTTTCTCATCTTTTCAATCATATCTTTATTAAAAATCATTTATTAATAAAGACTCACAAAACATCATATATATTTTAAAAGAAACATTTGCTATGTACCCAGTTTTAAAAGTCTCATGTACTCACCTTAGCCAAGCTAACTCCAAATCGTGTCTAACAACACGAATCCTTGCTTTCCAACTTGTGAAATGTCACCAATCTTTAGGTCTTCTTGACCTATCATCCATATCATCATAAAATCTAGTTATTATCCATAACTAGCTACCAATAAACCCATAACAACATTCTTGGCCACCAAGTTCATCCAACTTGGTGAAACCCCAAAACCCTAGCTCAAGATTTCCATCAATAAACCCAAATCCAACTTGTACACATCATTTACAAGCTTATTATGAGTGTTCTACACCCATGATTAGTCATCTTCCCCAAAGATGACATGAATGATTCCCCAAACCACCATTTCTACCCAAACAAAGTTCATAACTAGCAAGATAACATCAACAATCAAGAAATCTTACCTTTGATGTTTAGATCCTTCAAGATGGTGAAGATTTGAGTTCAAGAACACCAAGATCGCCCCCCTTTCTCTCTCTAAAACGGCTGCACAAGTGTTGGGTGGAAAATGAAGAAACCCTAGCTCAAACCCGTTTTAATACTGCTCGACCAGACTTCGCGACGCGAACTAGTTCGCGTCGCTAACTTTGCATTTCGCACGCAGACTTAGCGATCGCTATCTCATCGCGAACTACTTCGCGCCCGATAGCCAAACTCCCTGGCCCGACTTCCCGATCGCGACCAATAGTTCGCGTCGCGAACTTCTTAAGGCAGCAGGGCTGCACTTTTTCATCTTTGCCCCGACCCGGTTTCGCCCATAACTTTCTCGTACGGTCTCCAAACGACACGAAACCAATTCCTACGTTCTTTAAACGATTTATCCCTTTTTATAGTATTTTTATACAATTTATTTAATACCAAATTTCGGGTCGTTACAACTATCCACCCCTTAAAAGGATTTCGTCCTCGGAATCACTCAAAATTTCTAATCCCCATTCTACCGAGTATCCATTCTCATTCTCCCATGGTTATTACCATCAACATTTCCCGTTTCAATTTAGCCAACCACAAGCATATAAACATTCACTTAACCCAGTTAGATCCGAACGGGTCAAAAGAATCAATCTTAGGCCCTTAATACCCAAACGGGTCAAGATGCCTCAGTTTGACCACAACGCTTCAAAAACCCTTTAACCGATCATTCTGTTCACAAAACAATAACATGACATAACCATTACAATTATTTGATTGAATAATAAAATAAATCTAGCTTCGACCAAGTCGATATAATCCAACCTTGTCTAACCCTTGACTTAAGAACAAAGTCAACTATACTTTAACATTTTCCCTTCTCGCTAAAGGATCCCATAAATCCTCCTTTCCTTCACAATTTACCTTTAGTTTATGATCTATCTACAATCATATCCTCGATCCCCAAATTCCATCTTGACAACACCCAAACAGGTCAAAGTTTCATGATTCGACCCTAACACACCCAATCATTTAACCAAACTCTTTGTACCCATTGGAATGATATGACCCGATCATTACTAATAACCAATTGACCAAAATGATAGTCAATGCCTAGCCTTACCAAATTGTCAACATTGTTCCATCTTTGACTTAAGCACAAGTCAACCATATCTTGACAATTTCCTTACCCACTAGTGGTTCCATTAATCATCAATTCCTTAACAATCGACTTTACACTCATGGTCCGACAACAATCATACCCGATTCCTATATTCAACCCGAAGTACCCAACGGTCAAAGTCGTACTCTTTGACTACTATTATTTCCATTAATCCATTAACCACTATCATACCCATGTAGATGATATATTATGCCTTTACCCTTGGCTAACCATTTTAAACAAAAGTCAAAACCCAATTTTGACTAAAGTCAACAACCCACTTGTTAACCAACCCTGACTTACGAATAAAGTCAAACTTACTTTGCAAGATTCACACATTCCTCATCACCGAAACATCTTTCCTAAGCTTTTCATTCCCGATTTCCATATTTAAATTTCCTTTCTCAATTGTTCCCTTTTTCCTCGTTTCCAATTTCCACAACCAATTAACAATTCTTAATTTAGAGCAATACCGAATCTCTATTACTTCTTAACTTTCATTCAGTTACTTATACCATTCGTAATTTCCTTCAAACATCCTTATACCATATTTGTAATTCACGATTACCGGCTTTAGAGCCTCAATCAAATTCAATTGTGACCTAACCACCCGTTATACATCTTTCACCACTTATTGGCTACTAACAAACTTTGCTTCCTATAAGCACTCCTTTTCATAATCTATATACTCGTAGGCACCTCTTACACCTACCCATACTTATACATGACTCGTGTTTTCAACCCAAGTTCTCACTTGCCATAAGGATCATAACACCCAATAACCATGCGGTTCTACATTCGTCAGATATAAACATCATAACGCTGACACACCTTATCATACTTTAACTATCAAATCGAGATGATCGGAAAGCCTCCAATCCATCACGATTCCAAACTGTCACAATGATCGGAAAGCCTCCCATCCATAGTGACTCATCAAATCTCGTTAATCGGAAAGCCTCCGATCTAACAAGATCCAATCTATCTTATTCTATTTTGCATACCATACTAGTATACATCTTTTCGCATCTCATAACCTTACCACTTTCTTACGCATTCAAACGTCTATTTATTCCTCATGCATTTTCAACATATTCCTCATGTCATTTTCTTTCATAATACATATTTCTAATGGAAATATACTACTTAGCATGTTCCTCAAAACATTATCTTTCTATTATCATATGCCTTTCATAGACCCTTACTCCCACTTATACCTTTAGACCACACGGTATACACATAATCATTTCTAGTGTTTCCCATCAATCTACTCACTTATCAATCATCTTTAGTCGATTTATTTTCTCATTACTAAAATTTCCAATCTTCCTTTTACCATCGAGGTAGCCACTAATACTCTCGGTTTTCCTCGTTCTTACCGAATAAATTGGTCAACTCGAGCCACCCAATTGACTCCGATCCATAACCCATTATAAGCTATCACACTTCTTCTATGCCATTTTTGTTTATTATTAATTGTTACCCTTGACTTAGCATACCATTTCTATGACATTTTACAATTAATTATCAGTGTACTCTTAGTATCGAATCCATTATCCATGGCACAAACTTTCGACATAACTAATTGTCAACTTCTACTCAACTATTTTCGATTACCGAATTTTGTCATTCCCGATGCTTATTCTTTCCAACATATTTTCCATTTACGAGTTTTAAAACTTCACTATATCCTTGATCATTCTTTTCTTTGCCTTACTCCTTTGATATTACTACATCATATACACTTTTCCCGCAAGGAACTATGATTTTACTTTTAAACTTTTCCCTTATATGGTTCCTCATCCATATATAGTATTCCTACTTAGTCTTAGTACTTCCAAGTATTACCATCATTTCATTAAATATATTCATTAATCTCGCGATTCATCTTTTGATATTCCATGACAGCATAATATTTTATTTCTTACTATTTGTGTCGCCGAACGCCAACTCTTCCAAGTACAACATTCCTATTTACATAACGAATCGGGGAGATTATTCCCCAAATACATATCCATATCAAACGATCCCTCTATAATTCTTTAGACCAATTCTCTTAAGCACTAAATCAAGCGACCACTGAACAAATAAACCGCAAACCACATATCGTTCAACTATATAATTGAGAAACGCTTGCCCCACTTGCACCTTCCAACATCACCAGGATTTCACGAACTTTGAGTGAGATTCCCTTTCTTTGTTGACTCCAAGCTACTATCAAACTTCCTCTTTTCTCCATGTGACGATGCTTCATGGGTTTTTCGTTGAATTACCTTCTCCACATTCCTAGTAATAAATTCTCTCAGAAATTCTTCCAAGTACTCTTTCGGGACAAAACTTACCTATCAATCTACTCGCGAACTCCTTCCACAACATTTAGCACCATAATCTCTTTCCAGACTTTCGTACATCACATTCTTCCACATCGACGTCTCGTCCTTCAATAACCGAAGTGCAAAAGTCACCATATCTTCCTCCAACACTTGCTACACTCTAACACTCGCTCAGCTTCACGAATCCACCGAATCGTCACCTTCGGCTCGGAACTTCCCGAATACGCATCGGCTTACACGCCATGAATGTCTCGAACGGACATTCATCCCTTTCTTCCGATTCAGAATCACTACCCTCTTCCGTCGAGGACTTCTCAGCACCAACCTTGCTACTTGAAGACCTATTCTTCTTACGGTTGTTAAAATCATCCCGCCTAACCTCATTTGTCCGGCCTTCCACAATCCGGCTCACATCTCTATTCACTACATCTTTCATCTGATTAAACAGATTCCGAATAATTTTCCAAATTACCGGGGTCGGGTTTCATCTAACCGGAACCCTCTCCATTATCGCCGCGACATGACGAACTCACTTATAATTTCTCTTTTTGACTTAGAGGAGCTCATCCTCTTCTCGTGGTCACCTCTTTGTTATTCCAATATCTTCAACAACCAATATTCGAGCAATCGACTCAACAGTCAAATAAAACTCACGCAAATCAAACATGCCATCCTCTTAGGGTTCGACCTAACATACTCGCACCTTACAGTCTCAATAGACCTATCATGGACATCCTATGGGACATATGGTCCTACTTAGTATAGCTTAAGACTAGGGAGGTTAAACCTACCTAATTCACTTAAACTATAGCTCTGATACCAAGTTGTAACACCTCAATTTTTAAAACACCTTTTAAATCATATTTTTAAATAAAAATATTACAAGTCCAACATTCCCGAAATACGGTTTAACAAAAACCAATAAGAGTTTATCAGAGTATTAAAACGGTGTTACAATGCAATATCATAACCATAGGATAAACGAGAACTACCTACGAGCTCCCGAACTAATCAACACTAGGCCACTTCTGACGCGACCCTCTAATCCAACGATCCTGAACCTGAGTACACAGCCAAAAACAAAGTAGTACGTGAGACAAAATTGTCTCGTGAGATACATGGGTTTTAGACCCGACGTTAGTATATATAAATAATCACATTTATTAGATATAAATATATATATATATATATATCTACATACTTTAGTTACCTCCGCGGTAACCCTATATCATTCATATACATCAATCACCTCTTCGGTGATTCTATCACATTCATTCATAGCCTATTCGACCCGTCAAGTTGTTCAGAATGCCTCCGAACCAACGAGACCCCATTTTTGTCTTACTAACCAGAATGCCTCCGATTCAGTAGAACCCCCATTGTCACAGTGTTCAGCCAAAGTGACCTATCTTTATCTTACTAACCAGAATGCCTCCAGTTCAGTAAGATCCAACATCTTGTTGGGTGATCGGAATGCCTCTGACTCATCAGTTTTATTCAAGATACCATGATAATCCAGAATGCCTCCAAATCTATCATGTACCTGCCCTATTTCAATCTACCCGTCATAACTATTACATGTGACTATATGTCACTTCTATCATCAATGCCATTAGGCCATCATACAATCTATCCACATGCTAATCTTAACTAGCATTCACATAATCGAATCAACTAGTCTCGTTATTAGTAATCACATATTATAAAAGTACACTCTTTTACGTCATATCAATAATTAGTTATTAATTACTTTTCATTATCATGATCTCTTTCAAAATCATCAATCACTTTAGACATACTTAGATAGTCTACTATTTATCACTTTCTAATCTTTTCAATCATATCTTTATTAAAAATCATTTATTAATAAAGACTCACAAAACATCATATATATTTTAAAAGAAACATTTGCTATGTACCCAGTTTTAAAAGTCTCATGTACTCACCTTAGCCAAGCTAACTCCAAATCGTGTCTAACAACACGAATCCTTGCTTTCCAACTTGTGAAATGTCACCAATCTTTAGGTCTTCTTGACCTATCATCCATATCATCATAAAATCTAGTTATTATCCATAACTAGCTACCAATAAACCCATAACAACATTCTTGGCCACCAAGTTCATCCAACTTGGTGAAACCCCAAAACCCTAGCTCAAGATTTCCATCAATAAACCCAAATCCAACTTGTACACATCATTTACAAGCTTATTATGAGTGTTCTACACCCATGATTAGTCATCTTCCCCAAAGATGACATGAATGATTCCCCAAACCACCATTTCTACCCAAACAAAGTTCATAACTAGCTAGATAACATCAACAATCAAGAAATCTTACCTTTGATGTTTAGATCCTTCAAGATGGTGAAGATTTGAGCTCAAGAACACCAAGATCGCCCCTTTTCTCTCTCTAAAACGGCTGCACAAGTGTTGGGTGGAAAATGAAGAAACCCTAGCTCAAACCCGTTTTAGTGCTGCTCGACCAGACTTCGCGACGCGAACTAGTTCGCGTCGCTAACTTTGCATTTCGCACGCAGACTTAGCGATCGCTATCTCATCGCGAACTACTTCGCGCCCGATAGCCAAACTCCCTGGCCCGACTTCCCGATCGCGACCAATAGTTCGCGTCGCGAACTTCTTAAGGCAGCAGGGCTGCACTTTTTCATCTTTGCCCCGACCCGGTTTCGCCCATAACTTTCTCGTACAGTCTCCAAACGACACGAAACCAATTCCTACGTTCTTTAAACGATTTATCCCTTTTTATCGTATTTGTATACAATTTATTTAATACCAAATTTCGGGTCGTTACAGGTTCATCTGCTGATTCGTCAGGAGACGAGTAGTAGGGCTGAATGGGTTCATCAGCAGAATCAAGCGTTAAGGAATAAGCTGTTTGATTACCTTGTGCTTCAGTCTCACCAGTTGGCTGTACTGGTATAGAGACATGAGGAAAAAGTCCTCGGGGTGGTGGGTCAGCTGCCTCACAGCTCAGTTGGCGAATATGTTCGCGATCACTGGCAGCTTGGGTGAGTGCCTCAGTAACAACTGGGTCTACAGTTGTCCCTTCATCGGCGGTGGTGGTTTCCTCGATCTCCAGCTGGTGTAAGCTGGTGACGTTGTGGGAAACAGAAAGAACAGTTTCAAGATTGACTTGGTTTCCAGTCAATCTGTTATCAACTGCTGACTCAGAAAGTGATGAAGAAGTTGGTGGTGGTGTGTGTGCAGCTGACTCTCGGGTGGTTTGGGATGAGCCAAAAACTTCACCAGCAGTCTGTTGAGAGACTGAGGTTGCTTGTGGAGTTTGTCCCCTTTTTACAACAACTGATAATGAATCAGTTGAGGAGCTACGCAGAAGTGTGGAGCCGACACTAACTCCTAAAGAACAAAATTGCCATTTTGAAGGCTGCTGACCTGTTGAGAGATCAGCAAGAGGAAGTGAAAGAGGAAGAAAAAGAGAAGAGTGATCAGCCAGGAGTGTCCGACTAGAAACTCCGAGAAGAGGAGAAGTTTCTAGTGAGACACTGTCAGATTGAAAATGAGAAAAAAACTCAGCAGCGGATGCTGGCAGAGCTTCTGGTCGTAATCCACTCAAACTGGAGCTCAAAAGGGGCCCCAGTGGATCCTGGCTGAATCCTGATGATGCTGCAATTGCCACAGCAGCATCATCAGTAGCCATACCTTCTCCACAGGTAGCAGACCCTCTCTCCTGCAGTTGAGGAGAAGAAGGATCACGTGAAGTGGGAGAAGATGGCGGGAGGAGGGGAGAATAAGTGGTGAGACGATGAGCTGATCTTTTGACTCGTCTCCTTACCACCAGAGGAATGAAATCCTCTGCCTCATCTTCCATCTCTGTGGGAGCTGAGATCCCAGTGGAAGTGGGGTTCTTTTCACCAGCAGCTAGCGGACGACTAGCAGCCGATGAACCCTGCAGATGAGGAAAGGAAATACCTTCTTGTAGGGCAGATTTCTTCGTTGTGGTGCCCTTTGATTGATCCCTCCTGGATCTAGTATGATCATCAATGATCTTCAGCATGTACGAGGAGAGGGGAACATCCTGACCAGCTTCCTTCTTGGAGTTGAAGATGGTGTTGGATAAGGTACGAACCTTGAAAAATTCCCCTGGAAGGTCATCGTAATCGATCTCCAGCTTCTCGGTCATCACATGAGCGATGCACTAGGTGAAGAAATGAATATAAGGGATGTGATTTCCCTTTCCTTTGAGCTTGGTTTTGACCTCCTCGTACACCAATCTCCCATAATCAATCCGCTGACCGGTGATTAGGGCTTCAGCAAAGATCTGAAGCTTGGAGTTGAACTGATTTTGAGACCCATGGTTCCCGCCTATACACTGAATGATATGAGTGAAGAAATAGGCCCATGGTCTCGTCAGTTGAGACTTCTTGAAGATCGGAACCCTGTCCTCATCGCTTTCCAATCGATATCCAGTGATATCGATCAGACTTTTCTTTGCATCCTCAGCAGATTTCATCTCCTGAGGTTCTTCAGTAGGGTTCAAGTAGTTGAACCCATAAGCACTCCGGAAATCATCAACAGTAATGGTGATTTGATGATCTCTAACTTGCGCGACAATGTTGTCTCCAGAGACGGAGGCAGTCATCCAGAAATCACGCAAGAGTTCGTAAAAACTCTTGGTGAAGCGCAAGAATGCACCACTGACAAGACAATGGCGCAAAAACTTTCCAACCGGACGGTAGATGTCCTTGAGGTTGTCCGGTGGAGAGGTGTTTGCCACCAAGTTCGAGTTTTGAGTAAACTCGATTGCATCTCTGGATAGGGAAGCTTTTTGGGTTTTTCTGGAGGTAGACATGGTTAAGAAAAGAAGAAGATTAGGGTTTTGAGAGAGAAAAAGAGAGAAGTTTGAAGGTGGTTATTTGGGAGTAGTGGAGAAGAGTGAGGAGAGGTGAGGGGTATTTATAGGGAGAAGATGAACCATTTTGGGTAACTGTTTGAATTTAAACCGGGTAAAAATGGATAGTTGGAAACCAACTATGGAAATTTTGGTTTTCGTGCGAATAAACAGGTACGATTTGACAGTAAGGGTTAGTGGAGCCGTTTCTGTGACAGAGATGTCAAATCCCTCATAAAAGCCAAATATTTCCACTTGAGTGCAAATATTTGTCACAGAGAACGTGTGGATGGGGTTAAAAGATTCCTTTTCTTTGAAAAACCAAACGTTTTAACTGATAAAACTTGACAAGTATCATTTTGAGATGAGTTACTCAGCTGATCGATAAATTTAAAGCGTTTTAATCAGCTGAGTGTACTAAGTGACAAGGTGAACATCATCAGCTGCTGATAGTACTTCAGCAGATGAGTTAAGCATTTAACATACCCAGCTCGCTGATTAAGAAATTAAAGCTTTTTTCATCCAATGACTTGGTGAATAAATCAGCTAGCTGAAGGTCTGTTGAAATGAAATGGAGTTCCACATCACCTTGTTCAATGTGATCTCTAATGAAATGATACCTTATGTCAATATGTTTGGTTCTGGAATGAAGAACAGGGTTATTGCTGATTGCGATAGCACTAGTGTTATCACAATAGATAGGAACTTTGGAAAAGTTCATATCGAAGTCAACCAGCTGATTCTTCATCCAAAGGACTTGAGCACAGCAGCTTCCAGCAGCAACATATTCTGTTTCAGCTGTAGAGGTAGAAACAGTATTTTGTTTCTTGCTTGTCCAGCTGACTAGCTTTCCACCTAGCAGCTGGCACCCTCCAGTGGTGCTCTTTCTATCCATTTTGCAACCTGCAAAGTCTGAATCTGAATAGCCAATTAGATCAAACCCGGAGTCTTTAGCATACCAAAGACCTAGGCTTGGAGTACCTTTAAGGTACCTCAAAATTCGCTTAGCAGCTATTAAATGAGATTCTCTAGGATCAACTTGATACCTAGCACACATGCAAGTAGCAAACATAATATCTGGTCTGCTGGCAGTGAGATAGAGCAACGATCCAATGATTCCTCTATAGAAAGTGACATCAACTGATTTCCCAGTTGAGTCAGCATCTAGATTATTTGGAGGAGCCATTGGAGTTTTCATGGATGATGACGAATTTATATCAAATTTCTTTAACAGATCTTTGATATATTTTTCTTGATTTATAAAAATCCCATTTTTAGATTGTTTAATTTGTAATCCAAGAAAGTAAGTTAATTCACCCATCATGCTCATCTCATACTTTGTAGACATGAGTTTTGAAAAACGTCTACAAAGTTTTTCATCAGTAGAACCAAAAATTATGTCATCCACATAAATTTGAACAAGAATGATATCACCTTTGATTTTGCGTATGAATAAGGTTTTATCAATCTTTCCCCTTGTGAAGTCATTTGCTAGAAAGAAGGTGGAGAGTGTGTCATACCATTCACGAGGAGCTTGTTTCAACCCATAAAGTGCTTTATCCAATTTAAACACATAGTCTAAATACTTGGGATTTTCAAAGCCTGGTGGTTGCTTAACATAAACTTCCTCTTGCAGCTTCCCATTTAAGAAGGCACTCTTTACATCCATCTGAAAAACTGTGAAGTTTTTGTAAGCAGCATAGGCTAGAAATATTCTAATAGCCTCAAGCCTTGCTACTGGGGCAAATGTTTATCGAAATCGATTCCTTCTTCATGTATGTACCCTTGTGCAACAAGTCTAGCCTTATTGTGAATAACCACTCCTTCCTCATCCATTTTGTTCCTAAATACCCACTTAGTACCAATTATTGTCTTACCAGCTGGTGGGGGCACCAGCTGCCATACTTTGTTGACTTCAAATTGGTTAAGTTCTTCCTGCATTGCTTGAATCCAGCTGGAGCTTTCTAAAGCAGCTTTAATATTTTTCGGTTCTTCAGCTGCTAGGAAGCACGACCATAGGCAGAGATTACATGATGCCTTACTTCTTGTAACTACACCTTGTTGTGGATCTCCAATGATTAATTCAATTGGATGTTCTGAGGTCCACTTAGATTGGGGAGAAGCTGTAGAAGAGGAGGATTCAGCAGAGTTTGATCCTTGTTGAGCAACAGAATGCTCAGCAGGATTATGTACTTCATTTTGAACTAATCTTCTTGAAGTAGGAAGAGGTGGCTTAGAATTTGGTCTTGCCTTAGATGATGCTCTTGTTGTAGGTATTTCTTGTTGCACAGCTGCAATGTCTACAAGATATATGGGAGCATCATGGAATGTATCATCTGAATCATTTATTTGAACATCGAAGAGATTCAAGGCATCAACGAATGTTTCAGCAGAATCGTCAGTTGATGGCTCAGTCGATCTTTGAAATGCATCAGATGATTGATCAGAGGTGGGATTTAAGGCCTTTGAGTGTTCTTCAAAAGTGACATTGATAGATTCTTCTAGACTTTGTCTTCTTTTGTTGAAAACTCTGTATGCCTTGGATGTAGTGGAGTATCCCAAGAAAATGGCTTCATCAGCTTTAGCATCAAACTTGCTCAGCTGATCTCGTGTATTTAAAACAAAACACACACAACCAAATATATGGAAGAAGCCAATGTATGGTTTCCTTTGACGTAGAATCTCATAAGAAGTTCTTTTGTGTCTCTTCACATAGAGAGATCTATTTTGAGTGAAACAAGCTGTGTTGACAGCTTCTGCCCAGAATTGCTTTGGCATGTTTGACTTAGCAAGCATTGTTCTTGCAGCTTCTATTAGGGTCCTATTTCTTTTTTCAGCCACACCATTTTGGTGAGGTGTTCTAGCAGTTGAAAACTTTTGAGAGATCCCAACTTCTGAGCAGAAGTCATCTAATGTATTGTTTTTGAATTCAGTACCATTGTCTGATCTCAGCATTTTAACTCTTGACCCATTTAGAAGTTCCATCTTTTTGATGAACTTGATAATTTCATTAGCTGCATCACTTTTGTGGCGAAGAAATATAACCCAAGTGTATCGTGAGTATTCATCGACGATAACTAGTGTATACTTGTTTCCACCTAGACTTTCAGTACTCATAGGACCAAATAGATCCATATGGAGCATATGTAGACAGCTGTTGATGGAGAAACATTGCTTTGATTTGAAGGAGCTTTTATGCTGTTTGCCTTGTTCACAGGCTGAACAAAGTTTATCCTTTTCATACTTGATTTGTGGTAGGCCATTCACCAGCTGACCTCTAGCCAGCTTTGAAATATTCTTGAAGCTAAGGTGAGATAGCCGTTTGTGCCACAACCAATTTAGCTCTTCAGTGGAATGGGAGAAGAGACAAACTTCTTGATTTTGAGGATTCATGTCAAGAGTATAAACATTGTTGTTCCTTGGTGCAACTAATACAACTTTTCCACTTTTATCCGTTACCGTTCCTCTATATCATTAAAGTTCACTGAGAACTTTGCATCACATAGTTGGCTTATGCTGATTAGATTATGTTTCAGCCCATTTACATAACTAACTCTTGTGATCTTTATAGATCCATTTGAAATGGAACCATATCCTTCAGTTGAGCCTCTACCATTATCACCAAAAATTACAGGCGGACCAGCACGAACTTCGAATTCTTCAAGCAGGGATTTATTTCCAGTCATGTGTCTTGAGCAACCACTGTCTAGATACCAGACATGTTTGCTTTGATCACCCTGCACAAGAATTAAAAGAAGTTAGTTCTTTTTGGGAACCCACATTTCTGTGGGTCCTTGAGACTTCCTGCTGGAGCTCACAGGGGTTGGTTTTTCAATAGGCTCACAAGCTGAAGATGGGGATGGTCTTAAGCTTGGACTGTCACACTCACTGGCCAGGTGCCCACGATCTCCACATCTATAACATTTTCTATTCTTTTGCTGTGGAGTGGAGGGCGAGGCAGCAGGGTTAGGTACTGGACATAAAATCCCTTTCATCTTCTGATTTTCAGAGAGAGTCAGATTTTGAACGAGTGAAGTCAGATTACTGATTTTTCTTTTCAGCTGTTTGACAGAACATCTGAGGAAGGACTAGGAGTGTTTTTGGAGACACTCTTACCTTTGTTCTTTGCAGTCCGAGTACGAACTCGAGCTGTCTCACCCTTGAAGGGTGTAAGAACAATTCTCTTTCCTGCTGTCTTGTTAGTCTTCTTTTGAGGTCTAGCAGCAGAGACAACAGGCGCTGAACCCAAGATAGATTTTCTTGGTTCAACTATTACTACAGTGGGTGTCCTAACAACCATGGCTGAGGAATTAGCTGAGGATTCCTCACCCGTGGTTTCAGAAGGTTCTTCTGTGGACATCTCAGTAGCATAGGTTTTGGTAGACCTAACAAAGGAACCAAAAACCAACTCTTCAGCTGGCACATACGCATCAGCTGATGAGGAGTATAGATCATCTGTACTGCTGTCAGGTACAGTTACTACAGCATAGAAGTCTCCTCCTAGTACAGCTTGTAGTTGACTAGGAATTTGTGAGTTAACACATTCACTCACACGTTTGGATGAACGGGACCATGATTCACAAATCTTTTTAATTGCTTCAAGTTCTTTAACCTTTTCGCTTAGATCGTGTTGAAGAACTGAATTTATAAATTTAGTTTCTGAAAGTTCTTCCTTTAAAGATTTATGATCAATTACTCTTTCTTTTAAAAAAGCATTTTCACGAAGAATAGTATTGTGTTTATCCAAACATTCACCTTTCAGCTGATCAATGAAGTGCAAGTCACAAATAATAGAATCAACAATATCTTTGGCTTCTGTAGCCTCAGCAGAAATTAGAGAGGTTACCTTTTTATGAACAATGTTGACCCATTGGTAGGAACTAGCATCATCAGCTGTAATACTTTCATCAACACGAGCCATCAAACACATTGTGGCCATTGGTTCATCATCATCATCGGATGAGCTGTCACCAGAGTCAACCCAGTCGTGAGTTTCAGCTACTAGACCCTTGTCAGCAGCTTTGCTTTCAAGTGCCTTCTTTTCTTCTAGGATCTTTTTGGTGAAGGCTTGTAGCTTTTTGTATTTTTCTTCAATGGATTCACCAGTTGAAGATGATGAACTTGCTTTCTTCTGCTTGCAGTCGTTAGCATAGTGTCCCTTCTTGTTACAGTTGTAGCATGTTATCTCAGAGATATCAGGTGTACTTCCAGAGGGTCTGGAAGGTGCAGCTGACGAGATAGGTCTGCTACTGGAGCCTTTGGCTGACTTGCCCTTGAAATTTTTTCTATTTTTGACAAGTAAGGCAAGCTCAGATATGAGGGCTTCGTTGTCTTCATCTTCATTGATCTCCTCGATGCTTACTTCAGGCATGTTGAACAAATCAACAGCTGAGGTATTGTCAGCTTCATCATCTGATGGAGGATATTCAATTCTGCTGGGATTGTTTATGGAAACAAGTGCAGTTGAAGATCCTGAGGAACTCATTTTAGAGTCCTTTGGAGGTTGAAATTTGTTGAGTACAGTTCTCTCATGGCTTAGAAACATACCATAGAGAGATGAAAGAGTATAGTCTTTCAAGGTGGGAGATGTACTCATGCAAGTTATAATGGTAGCCCATTTAGCGGGTAAGGCAGCCATAAACTTACACATTTTGGACATATCGTCCTTATCAACTCCATGAGACTTCAGCTCGTTTAATAAGATATTATAACGATTAAAAGTTTGAGCTATAGTCTCACTTGGCTTGGCTCTAAACAGCTCGTAGTCATGGATGAGCATGTTCTTGTTATGTTCACGCACAACAGATGTGCCTTCATAAACTTCAGCCAGCCTGTCCCACATCTCTTTTACTGAGTCACAAAATTGTATATTGTGATACATTTCATCACCAACTGCTTGAAAAAGCATATCCCTTCCTTTATTCTCAAGATGAACAAGACGTTTTTCAGCGTCCGTCCATTGAGTTTCAGATTTAACAACGTAGTGTTCTGGTATTTCAGGAGTACCAGGGATGAGGGTTTGAGGGATGTATTTTCCTATCGTGAGATTATCTTCTAGTTTTGGATGATAGGTAACCATGTGGGATAAAATGTGAGTTTTCCACATGGGATAGTTGGTTTGGGTGAGTTTGGGAGGTTTGCCAGATGATGGTAGATCAGATGTAGGTTCAGCCATAACAGATGCTCAAAGTTGATGGAAAACAACTTTGACACTTGCTCTGATACCAGTTGTTGGTCCCCAACAACACAAACGTGTTGCGTTATGACTAAGTGTAGACTTACAAATAAAGAACACACAAGATTTCAATGATTAAGAGTTTATTAAAACAACTTAATACAGTACAAAGTTTGCGGAAATAGATAGTACACACTAACTAAAACTTTATACTTGAAATGACACTTTAACTAGCTCAAACTAAAAGGATTATGCAAGGAGAGTAATATCAGCTGATACTAACAGCTGATATTAAATGCCGAGTAATAACTATGAGGAAGTTAATACTAGACAATAACAAACTCTCAGAGAATGTTCTTGTGCTATGAATGCTAAAAGGTGTATATAAATGCAAGCATTTACGTCTCTATTTATAGCCCAAGATCCATGTTCCTTTGTCCACAAGTTAATCGACGTGTAAACATATTATTCGTCGATGTAGACTTGTCCAAGGAGACATTAAATGCTCTTGCATACGTTATAGTCCCAATTGTACTTTGTGTCAACTTCTCTTGTAACCTTTTCTGACGCACAGTGAAAAGATGTACTATGATAGTACAAAAGATGTTGACTTTCTCTATACATTCTTGGAGGGACAAACGATTAAGTTCTGACAACTTATCTTCTATTACCGAAATAGAAGATCCTCATCGTTTTCTTCTTCTTTGAGCGGGAAAGGAAAATATTCAAAGTGTCAAGAATATTTTCCACCAAGTCTTTATCTGCAGCGGTACCATCAGCTGATTCCACAATCAGCTGAGTGGTCTTCTTCTTGTCTTTGTCCTTCGGCCATAGACTTCGAATGATCACTCTTGAATTGCTGCTGATTTGACTTGACTTCTAGAGCTAAGTACTAACTCAGCTGAAGGTTTATTGTATATACTTGTTTCAGCTGACATACGTACTTCAGCTGATTTTATTCTTCTTGGCTATCGATCATCAAATCTTATTTACTTAGTCTTGGGACTAACAGTATATTATACTAATAAAGGTAGTGATTGAATTGCTAGGGGAAATAAATATAAAGTGACTAGAAATAGATTTATATTCTAGTCAAAGAGTAGTTAAAGTGATATGTTTTGATAAATGATAAATATGTTTTATTTAATTAAGGACTTGGTTAAGTCAATATCGAAATTGAATAAGAAACGAGTATAGTATGATAATTAGAATAGATGTATTCTTATTTATGTTTGAGTATGTATTATTGGGGCATAGGCCCGCATTTGATGATTTCAATATGTGTTGAGAAAAGGATCCGGATCATAGTTAACCCACACAAGTTGGGGGAGTTAGTGACACCTACTTGGGGAGGTACCACCCTGCGCAAGAGTAGCCTGTCGAGAAATAGTTAACCCGGAAACGGGGGAGTTCAGTTAACCCGGAAATGGGGCAGTTTCAGTTAACCCGGAAACGGGGGAGTTTTCCTAGTTAACCCAAATCGGGGAATTTGCTTCGGAGAGGTCCGTAGCGTATGTGATAAAGATTTGGTAAACTTATGGATAGCTTACATGTATGTGACTATGTGATGGGTAAGCTTACGGTTAGCTAACTAGTAAATACGAATAAGCGGTAAGAATATAAGTTGATAATTAATAAGTGAATAAAGAATAGAAATGAATATTATAACTTTCATTATATTTGAGAGTGGGTCGAAAAACCCATGTATCTCACGAGACTATTTTGTCTCACGTACTACTTTGTTTTTGGCTATGTACTCAGGTGCAGGATCGTTGGATTAGAAGGTCACGTTAGAAGTGGCCTAGTGTTGATCAGCACGGGAGCTCGTAGGTAGATCCCGTTTATCCTATGGTTATGATATTGTTTTGTAACACCCGTTTTATTACCCTGATAAACTTTTAAGGGTTTTTATTAAACCGTATTTTGGAACATTAGACTTTGTAATGGTTTAATGTATTGGTATAGCAAATGGCGAACCCAAGAAGTGGAGAAGTTCCACGAGATCAGGAGGCGGATTCAAATCAAATCCCGACTCATCCCGGTAATAATGGAGAGGGTTTCGGTTTTGATGCAAACCAAACTCCGGTAATTATGGAATCGATCAGGAATTTATTTAATCAGATGAGGGATGAGGTAAATGCGGATATGAACCGGATTATCGATAGCCGAATGAATGAGGATAGGCGAGACGATTCTAAATCTCGTGGTGGAAGTAAGTCTTCGGGTAGTAAGACCCGTACAGAAAAGTCATTGACCGAAGAGACTGATGATTCGGAGTCGGAGGATAGAGAAGGATGTACCTACAAGACATTCATGTCGTGCAACCCCTGAGTGTATTATGGAAGTTCTGAACCGAAGGTCACGATGCATTGGATTCGGGAAACTGAGCAAGTGCTAGAGAGTAGCAAGTGTTCGAAGAAGGATATGGTCACCTATGCATCCCGACAGTTAAAGGATGAGGCGTTGACATGGTGGAATACCATGTATGACACTTTGGGTAGGAAAGCATTGTATGAGATGTCGTGGAAGGAGTTTACAAGTAGATTAAAGCAAAAGTTTTGTAACTCTCGAGGTGTCGCGAGGGGTAGTCGGCGAAAAGCACAAGAGTTGTCGTCAGGGGTGGAAAAGAAGAAGCTCGATAGTAGCTTGGGATCGATAAAGGAAGAAAGATTTGGATCGAGTTCGTCAAAGAAAGGTTGTGTTGGATGTTGTCAAGGTTGCGGTAAGAATCACCGGGGAGAATGCAAAGCAAATACGGCTATATGTTTCAAATGCGGAAGATTCGGGCACATGGTGAAAGATTGCAAAGTAAGGAACCTCGAGGAAGTGGAATGCTACTCTTGTCATGAGCTGGGACACTATAGTAGTGTGTGCCCAAAGAAAAGGACTGACGTGTCAGCACCAACCGCCAACAGGATCGGATAAAGGAAGCTTATTGAGCCGCTTCAGGTAATTCATTTATGGAAGTAATAGTACATGATTAGGATTCGTTTGCTTATCTGTTGCACAATTTGGTGCTTTTATGAACTGTGTGTGAAAATAAATTATAAATGAATCGTATAATGTGAAAAATAAGTTTGGGGGATAATCTCCCCGGGTTATTATGTGTATAGTTGTATGGGTTGGAGTTTGGTATGCCGCGAGAAATAAGGGTAGGAAAAGGGATTTTGATATATGGAACCTTAGTGTTCGGTGGGAATTCGGATAAATAAGGCAATATTAATAATCACGAATGGTAAGAAAAAGAACGGTTAAAGATTTTAGAGAAAATGTAAAATTTTAAATAGAGAATATGTGGAAAGGAATAAGTCGGGTATGACAAATTTTAGAAATTGAATATGATTGATTGAATGTTTCCAAAAGGTTGTATCATGGATGATGGATGCGGTGCTAAGGGTGAAAGGTTAATTAATAGTAAAATGTCCTAGAAATGATATGCTAAGCAAAAGGTAACAATTAATTGTTGGAGAAAGGACATAGAAAAAGTGTGATAACTTATGTTTAAATTATGGATCGGAGTCAATTGGATGACTCGGGTTAACCGGGCGGTTCGGTAATAATGTGGATAATTAAATGCAATGGTGGTTACTTAGGTGTTGAAAGAAAGATTGGAGATTTTGATAACGAAGAAATAAATCGACTAAAGACGATTGGTAAATGAGTAGATTGGTGGAAAGCACTAGAAATGATTATGTGTATACCGGGTGGTATAAGGGGATAAGTGAGAGTAATGGTCTATGAAAAGAATATGATTTTAGGAAGGTAATATTATGTGATATGTGGGGAAATATAGATTGAATAGAGAATGTGATTAGTTATGAAAGAAAATGATAGCATGATGCTAAGTGAATGATGCATACATGAATTGTATGCAAGATGAAATGGTATTGTTTGGACCTTAATGGATTGGAGGCTTTCCGATCATCTCGGTGGGATAGTTAAAGTATGATTTGATGTATCAGTATTAGGATGTTTATATCGGACATATGTGGAACCGTATGGTTGATTATTGCTATAATTATATGGTAAGTAAGAACTTGGGTGAAAGCACGGGTGGTGTTTATGTATATGTATGTGTATGTGTAAGAAATCCCTACAAGCTTATAGATTATGAAAATGGATGCTTCTAGGAAGCAAGAATTTATTAGTAGCCGATGAGTGGCAAAAGTTGTATGATGGGTGGTTAGGCCAAATTTGGATGTGATTAAGGCTCTAAAGCCGGTAATCGGGAATTGCAAGCATGATATAGGGATACTTGAAGGAAATTATAAATGGTATAAGTCATAAAATGAAAATTTAAAAGGCTGCTAGAGATTGGTATTGCTTTAAATGGAAATTGTTAATTGATTGTGAAAACTGAAATCGAGGAAAAGAGAAACAATTGAGAAAGGAGATATAGATATTGGGTCGGGGATGAAAGGCTTGAAAGTGATGTCTAACTAGTAAATAGTATGTGAATTTTTTAAAGTAAGTTTGACTTTATTCCTAAGTCAAGGTTGGTCAACTAGTGGATGTTGACTTTGGTCAAAATTGGGTTTTGACTAGAGGATGGTAAGGTCATAACGAATCGTCTACATGTATATAGGAACGGGTAATTGATTAACGGAAAGATGTATAGTCAAAGGGTGCGACTTTGAGCCGTTTGGATGTTAAGGGTTAAAAGCTTGATTTTGACCCGTTTGGGGTATTAAAGGTTTAAGATGGATTTTTGACCCGTTTGGTCATAACGGTGTTAAGTGCCTTTAAATGTATAATTATTAGTGGGAAGATACAAGAGGATGGAAGCGGAATGGGGATTGGAAATCCTTGAGTTGATTCCGAGGACGGAATCCCTTTTAAGGGGTAGATAGTTGTAACGACCCAAAATTTGAATCAAATAAATTATGGAAAAATATGATAAATAAGGATAAATTGTTTAAAAGACGTGGAAATTGGTTTCGTGACATTTGGACACCGTTTGATATGCTTAAGGACGAAATCGGGTCGAATTGGACAACAAAAAGTTGCAGCCTAGCTGCCTGGGCGAGTTCGCGGCGCGAACTATTGTTCGCGATCGCGAGGTTTAGACAGAGAATTTGGGGTTTTGAGGCATGAAGTTCACGACCAGGTTCTCGACACGGGAAGATCGCGGTGCGAACTTGGGGTTCGCGGCGCGAACTCTTCAGATACATTATAAAATCAGGAAAAAGCTAGGGTTTGCTCATTTTCACCCAACACTTGTGTAGCCGTTTTAGAGAGAGAAAGGGGGTGATTTTGGTGTTCTTGAGCTCAAATCTTCACCATCTTGAAGGATCTAAACATCAAAGGTAAGATATCTTGATTGTTGATGTTATCTAGCTAGTTATGAACTTTATTTGGGGAAATTTGGTGGTTTGGGTAACCTACCAAGTTATCTTTGGAGAAGATGACTAAGATGAGTGTAGAACACTCTTTGTAAGCTTAAGAACCTTGGGTTCTTGTTGGATATGGGTATTGTTGATAGAAATCTTGAACTAGGGTTTGAGATTCCACCAAGTTGGATGAACTTGGTGGTTAGGAGTGTTATTATGGATAGATTAGTGAATAATTATGGATAATAACTAGATTATATGATGATATTGATGATAGGTCAAGAAGACCTAAATATTGGTGACCTTTCACAAGTTGGAAAGCAAGGATTCGTATTGATAAACACGATTTGGAGTAAGCTTGACTAAGGTGAGTACATGAGACTTTTACTGAGTACATAGCAAATGATTTTTGAAAACTCTGATGTTTTATGAGTCTTTATTAATAAATGTTTTTAATAAAGATATGATTAAAAGGATAGGAGGATGCGACTAATAGACCATTTAAGTATGTCTGAATGACTAATGATTTTTGAAAGAGATTATGATAATGAAAAGTAATTAATAATTCTTTATTAATACGATATTTGACTAAGAGTAATGATTAAGAAAGTATGATATTTGACTTATTAATAATATGTATTAATAAAGCTAATAACAATGATTTTCAAGTATCAAGTATTGATTAGTATATTATAATAATAAGGGTAGTGATTGAATTGCTAGGGGAAATAAATATAAAGTGACTAGAAATAGATTTATATTCTAGTCAAAGAGTAGTTAAAGTGATATGTTTTGATAAATGATAAATATGTTTTATTTAATTAAGGACTTGGTTAAGTCAATATTGAAATTGAATAAGAAACGAGTATAATATGATAATTAGAATAGATGTATTCTAATTTATGTTTGAGTATGTATTATTGGGGCATAGGCCCGCATTTGATGATTTAAATATGTGTTGAGAAAAGGATTCGGATCATAGTTAACCCACACAAGTTGGGGGAGTTAGTGACACCTACTTGGGGACCTGCGCAAGAGTAGCCTGTCGAGAAATAGTTAACCTGGAAACGGGGGAGTTCAGTTAACCCGAAAACGGGGGAGTTTCAGTTTACCCGGAAACGGGGGAGTTTACCTGGTTAACCCACATCGGGGGAATTTGCTTCGGAGAGGTCCGTAGCGTATGTGATAAAGATTTGGTAAGCTTATGGATAGCTTACATGTATGTGACTATGTGATGGGTAAGCTTACGGTTAGCTTACTAGTAAATACGAATAAGCGGTAAGAATATAAGTTGATAATTATTAAGTGAATAAAGAATAGAAATGAATATTATAACTTTTATTATATTTTAGAATGGGTCGAAAAACCCATGTATCTCACGAGACTATTTTGTCTCACGTACTACTTTGTTTTTGGCTATGTACTCAGGTTCAGGATCGTTGGATTAGAAGGTCCCGTTAGAAGTGGCCTAGTGTTGATCAGCACGGGAGCTCGTAGGTAGATCCTGTTTATCCTATGGTTATGATATTGTTTTGTAACACCCGTTTTAATACTCTGATAAACTTTTAAGGGTTTTTGTTAAACCGTATTTTGGAACATTGGACTTTGTAATGGTTTAATGTATTGGTATAGCAAATGGCGAACCCAAGAAGTGGAGAAGTTCCACGAGATCAGGAGGCAGATTCAAATCAAATCCCGACTCATCCCGCTAATAATGGAGAGGGTTTCGGTTTTGATGCAAACCAAACTCCGGTAATTATGGAATCGATCAGGAATTTGTTTAATCAGATGAGGGATGAGGTAAATGCGGATATGAACCGGAATTATCGATAGCCGAATGAATGAGGATAGGCGAGACGATTTTAAATCTCATGGTGGAAGTAAGTCTTCGGGTAGTAAGACCCGTACAGAGAAGTCATTGACCGAAGAGACTAATGATTCGGAGTCGGAGGAGAGAGAAGGATGCACCTACAAGACATTCATGATTTTGGTTTGACAACTCACCCGTTTGCAGCTCTCTGATTGGTTGTTTATGCCACGTGTAATTCACACATTGGCCAAACGATTTTCCTCACAATCTTCCTATGCCTGCATTTTAAAAACGGAATTAGTCTTAACAATTTCAACGAAAATAATGCAACATTATTTTGTTCCATAAATAATGCCGGCAATATATGGCAACCCTTTCAAATACAAGCAATATTCTTAACACAATTGAATTTTAATTTGAAATTCTACAATATTTTCGGAATGAGTTGAATAAATAATGCCAGCAATATATTGTATATTTTGAATTTATACAATATTTTCGGAATGCGTTGAATGCTTACCATCTAATCCTTAATATTGAATTTTAATTTGAATTTCGAATTCAAATCTTATCACCTAAATAATTTCGACAGAGATATTTACCACACAATTGAGCCTATTTAAATCATACATTGTGTTAACCAGTAGGGCATAAACGATACACAAATCTAACAGATTGCTGAACAGCAAAAGGTATATGTCTCTCTTAATTTTACCACACAATACGCTTATGCATTATGTTGTTTCAATGTATTTATTAAAAAACGATTTACACAAAGTGTTTTGCAGCAGTCCTTTTGTGCAGCATACGCTACTCAACGAATACCAGGTAATGCAATACAATTCCATAATTTTTTTCGGAATTTTTTGTCAATTACAATTTTGGTTTCGAGCAAAACACATGCTCAATCTTAATTGTAGACATTATAGTGGAATTATACATTCGAAGCAAATGAATTCTAATTGTAAACATTCAAGTTTTAACTTGAACTATTTGGTATTTACAATATAATAATTTCTGTATTTAATTTTGTTTTTTGACAACTAAAATTCCACAATTCATGAAAAAAGGTCATGCTTACAATTAAAATTTCTTATTTTAGCTAAAGTTTTTTATTTTCTGTATTATGAAATTTTTACCAACTTGCTCAATTGTGAAATACTTTTTTGATGTAGTCAAAATAATTTTACTTTCATGTTTCATTATTAATTGTGCAAAGTGAACCTATACATTTGAGTAATTGCATAAATATTCAAAATATTTTAGTTGTAATGCTCTAAATAATAACAATAATTAGGGGATAGTTCTGCATCATCAAACTAAATACAATTGAGCACCTGTGAAAACATAATTTTTATCTAGCATAATTTTGACTACATGGAAGATAGAATAACTGGATTTAGTTTTATAAGTGTTATTGGGTGAGTTATCTGCCTACTCAAGCTTGATAAAAATTATGAAATACTGCTAAACACGGACGCGGGAAAAAAATGATTTCTTTGCGGTTAAGGTTGTTGTGCATTTGAATTTTCGCAGGTTTCATTTGTTATCTGCTATAGCTTGAGTAGTTTTTAAAACCTATATGTTATCAAGCTTGAGTAGTTTTTAAAACCTACTGATTATATGGTGATAACTATGTTTCCCATTGAATCCGGGATTCTAAACTTATCATGGAGATAAGTTTATTTTTTGATAATGCTGTCCTAAATGACGAAGAGGTAAAATCAACATTGAAGAAATTCACGTATACAATTTAATTTACCTATTTCATTTTCTGTTTTGCTGAATCTAGCCCTTCGTTCTACGAATAGTTGCGACGATCAACTGCGTATCCGAGGTAAATAGACATAAACACATCTCTAAAATGCTGTATTCGACAATTGTGCTTCAAATAGTCATTTCATATCTTTAATTGACACCGAACTTTTACATTTCTCTGTATTAGGGTTACAAAGTGAAGAGGTGGAAATAAGGGAATTCGTGCACTACATAGGATAGACTAGCGAATGCAGGCGAGTTTAATATTCATAATTGGGTTAAGTAAATAATGTGATTATGGGTTAATTTTGTGGGATAAGTAAACCTGTAAGAGATCCAAAATGGGCTTTTCACGAATGCTCATTAATATATTTTCTTTGGCCCATCAATGGATTTTAACCCAAAAACCTAACCAATCATTTAAATAGTGCAAAGTAATTTATTACCAAGCTATAATAAGCAAATTACATTTATTTTTGATATATAATTTAATATATATTATTCAACTTATATTTAATTAAACAGTATCAATATTTCGTTATGTTCCTACAAATCTTTTGAAGCATGCCCGCCCAGTTGGGCGGGCTTTGAAGCTAGTATATAGGAAATCATTTTGAAGCTATTTTATACATTTTCGGTATTTAGGAAATCATTATTTTCCTCCCTACGATTATGGGAAGTAGAGATTTGATTCTATCTATTGTAACTTCCTGTTGAAAAAATCGATTTCACCATATCTTCCCGAATTATAGCAAACTGAAAGGATTTTCGTTATAACCATTATACACGTTCATATTTTATCGATTTGCAGGCAGTCGAACTCTTTTTGTTATTGCTTAAAAAATTCCGACGATAATATTGGACTGTATCGTATATCGTCATGGTAGATATAGTTAATCACCAACTAAAAGAACCCTAGCCCCTCTCCCCGATTCGACCGAACACCAAGAGGAACACAAGCCTTGTGTTCTTCGTTCTTCGTGTTCTTCAAGACTTGAAGAATAAGGATTATTGCAAGAGCTTGCTAGAGGTCTTCTCGTATTGTTCATCACCAGTGGATTAATCTTGAGCAACTAAGGTATTGATCAAAGCCTTGTAGGAATACATTGTAGGATTCACATGACGGAACTTGAATCCCACATACTTGATCACTTCTATTCAATGAGATCACTAGATTAAAAAGAGATGGTTCGAACATTACCTCTTGGATTGCTAAAGATTAATCCACCTCTACTGCACCACCTGAACACGCTGCAAGACCGCGTTGTACCAACACAGCAACACCCAGTGGCTTGTGTGTATGTGTATGGTCGAACACCAAAACCGAAACCCCTTGGGGTTTTCTTCTTTTTCGACGGCCGAATAAGTGAGGGAGGGAGGGAGGGAATAGGGTTTTGATTGTGTTGAATGATTAACTTTAAACCCTTAACCTTAAGTCCTTATTTACAAGGACTTAAGTTACAGTTAAGTCCTTGGAGTTTAATTATGATTAATCTCATAATTAAACTTCCTATTAACACTTTTAACCCTTGGACTTTTGCTAGTTAACTAATAGAAAATTAATTAACTGTCCGTTAAATATTTAAATTTATATTTAACTTAATATTTAACCTTCCTCACAAATAATAATTAACTTATTATTATTTATTTTCTTCTTTATAATTTACTTAACTAGTTAATTATACCACATAACTTACTTTATTCGGTTGTCCATTATTGGGTGTGTAGCGGTGTGACCCTTTAGTGTCTTATAACATTGGACATGATGACACGTGTGATTATGAGTGCACATAAATCCAACACGCTCCCACTTGTGCAAGATAAACTGATCACCGTTAGCCTAAAGCGGTACCTAGCTAGACATTTAGGATAACCAGGTTATAGGATCTCCTACATCCAGAGATAGTATTCATAATGATGAATAACACTTTCAGATTTTCCTTTCGCATCATGATATTTCTTAATAAGAGTAATAGACTTGGAGCAGGGATCTTGTTCTATATACTCATATTTTCTCGACACTGATTTCGACCTTCTACAGTTACGGATTACCGAATGATCCAATCATTCTCCGGGCACAGCCACGCATTCAGTAGTCTTAATCGTCGAGCGGCCATGAAATATCTCTTCTATTTAAAGATGGTGCAAATTCCATCTTGACTATTTGCATTTTCTTGCCCACGATTTCCGTTGTCTTAGTCACGTTCTTTATGATCACCCTTTTATGGTGTGACGTTAGATACGAGCTAAAGATGTAGGTTGTGTCGGCCGAATAGGGTTCAACAAAAGATGTAGGTTGCTTATGAGTGGTATTTATAGGCTTGCAATTTGAGTTAGGGTAGGATAAGGATTCGTTTGAATTCAAAAGGAGATAGCGATAAGACTTAAGTTTTAATAAAAATTGAGATAAGGATAAAGGTTTAAATTTGAATGAAGAGGGATAATGACAACAATTTGTGTAACACCCACAAATTCACAAAAATTTAAAACTTTAAGTACAAGATTTAATAAAATTGGTCCCAATAACTGTAATAAATAAATCCCAATAATAAAATTGTCATTTAAAAATGTATTTAATGCGGAAAAAGTTTAATAAAATAAAACGTTTAAAATAGTAAATGATGTCCACATCAGCTCTGGGAAGATACAACGGTCAACCACCCACCTTCTCTTTTCTTTTGCTAGTACCTGAAACAGTGGGGGGGGGGGGGGGGAAATATTGGTCAGTTGGGAAGCTGAGTGAATAATCTCAAAATGCATACAATCATAACATACAACACATGAGGCACATCCTTGTACTCCTACCCAGTTAATTACTCAGCTTGTTTTCTCAGATTTTATTAGTCACATTTAATTAATATAGCGCGCTTGTGTGATTCGGGTCGATCGCTTCTCCTCACACCTCAGATAGGCGTAACCTAAAAATTCAGATGGGAGGAGATCCCAAAAACGCAAACGGGAGGAGATCCCAAAAACTCAGATGTGTATTATTATGTTTTTATCTCTTTAACATAATTATCTCACGTAGTGTTTGGTATGAATGAATCAAAGACGTAATTGAATCAACTATTCCAATGTAATACAAAAATGTTGTTTGTTACATATTTCGTAATGCAATGGTTAATTACATTGAATATCCTATTACATTACAATCCATGTTTTTTATTCCATAGGGCCCCCAATGTATTTTTATCATTCTATTCACGGATATTTTTATTTTTTCAATTATGTGCCTTAAAACATTATTAGTATTTATTTTATAGGGATATTTTAGTCTTTTTAATATAATTTCCTTCCATTCTGATGTTTATTCATACATACCAAACAAAAGGCATTAATCATTCATTACATTCCAGCATAACTACCAAACGTGACAATGTAATCATAATTAATCATTCTATTACTTGCCTCATTCCATTACATTTTTCATTCCATTACAATTAGCTAAACCAAACATATCCTCACATTTTCCCTAGCATATAGCAGCACAGAATGACTCATCACCGAGCTCAGATACTCGTGCACAATGTCTTAGATCAGTAATAATAAAAACAGATACTCAGATACTCATATAGCAGATCAAAATTCAGATATCAAACATAGTACAAGTAATTAAACATATAAGTCATGCATGTATAATGTTGTAACTGAATGCACGCTGAGAATACTCACCTTGAATACGCAAGCTCCAAAGGATCCTCAACACTCTAAGGCGCTGCTCGGTTACTCCTAGACGATCTTAAAAGCATGCAAGATAACCCGAATTAAAACTTGACCTGAAACTCAACTTTAATTATTTTGGCAGCTTGCGTCGGTTTTACCGCGAAGGCCATAACTCTCAAACCGATAATCCGGTAAGTCTCAACTCTATGATGTGGCTAGAAAACAGTCCACTCTACAACTTTGCAGAAGGACTCAAGACCCGAAACAGACCCGAAGGGTCCCGAAACAGACCTGCAACAGTGGTGTCCCGAATAGTGAAACAACACGGCGCAGTCTTACTCAAAGAGGGATAACTCCTAGACCGTTCACTAGATTTGTACCAAATGTTTACAGTGATTAGAGGACTCAGAGCCCTACAATTCATCAAAGGACCGGGGAACTTGAAACTGAATAGAAAGGGCTCAAAACGAGCCCACAAGACATAACTGTTGTACTGAACAATTTCCTAACAGAAGCAGATTAAAACGGGCATAAATTTTAAACCATAAATCAGATTAACGAGCCATTCACGGAAACGGAAAGCTGACTCAGAATGCTAGGCACCTACGTGGGCCAAAAATCAAGGTTTCCGAAGTCCCTAGGCGGGTGCTAGGCGGTCGACCCCCGCGGAGGATTAATCGGGGATTAATCGGATTGGGTTTTTTATATGTAAAAATTATAAAATTTGAAATTATATATTATATAATTAATATATGAATACTTTAAAATATAAAATTATCAAAAGTTTTAACAAGGCTGGCTTAATCGTATCAATTAAAATTACCCCAGGCCCATTAACCTATTTTAACAACATTATACCTAGTGGGCCTTATAATTAATAGCTAAATGAAACCCTATATTGCGTCTTCTTCTTGGTTTCCTTTCTTGCGTCATCTACTGCAGAACCGAAATTAGCTACGCTTTCCACCTCGCCTCTACTGATATCTTCGATCAAACCAGGTATGTTCATTGTTCTACATTATTTTCCTAAATAAGTTGACCGCCCAGACCCGATTTTGACCGCCCAGACCCGATTTTGACCGCCTAGACCCGATTTTGACTGAGTTTGACCGCTTACCGCCTAGAAAGTCTGACTAGGGCTAAATCGGGACGGCCAACTACCGCCCAGTGCCTAGGTGCCGATTAATCGGCCGCCTAGGGCGACTTCTGAAACACTGCCAAAAATCCAAACACGTAATTAAAACAGACTAAAAACAACCGGGAGAAAAGTGTTAACATGAAAACTTGGTTTAGCCAACCCGGCCCGTTACTGGAAAACCCGAGACTCCCAAAAATGAAAACCCGGCAGTCAAAAACTTGGTTTCTTGAATTATAACTGATCTCTAACATTTGCTTGGTAAAAGTTTCCCGATTGGGAAGCCGAGAACCCTACGGGTTCGGTTTCCCCTTCGGTTATAAGCTCTCGATTTTATAAAAACAATTAAACTAAATGAACCCAACCCACCGAGAAGACCCGGTTTTGACCTTGGCTGCATGGTTCACCAACTGCACCCCAATACCAAAACGATTTAAGGACAATTTAATCAAAACCAACGATCAACTAGCTTGACTAACCCAGGTTAACGATTGAAACCAAACTATTAAACAAAGCACTAAACCCGAGCTACAAAGCCAATTTCCCGAAACATGATTAACTAGTAACGAAAACAAACAACGAAGACGGATCTCAAACAAAACCCGAAGTAGAATCAATGTTAAAACAATTAGGAATGCAATATAACTAGCTAGAATCGAATAGAAAGTAGAGCTCGGGACAAGGGAAAAGTGATTATCGAATAACAGATTGATCACCGCTACACAAAACGTTCAAGTTCTCTTCTTTCGATGTCGCCGGCGATTTTGTATTTCCCAAACCCCACGACAGATTGCAACTACACCACAGGTTATTATACGGAATTAAATACTTAAAGCATGATCGTTACCAGTTCGAGGATTTCCATTTATTTCCACTTGATCACTGGAAAAACGATGTGGCTGGCTCCCTTTTGGTCTAACAGAAAACACAGCAGGAAGGAGTTACTCTTCAAGGCCGAATTGGGATTTTGTAAGGGGATTAGGGCTAATCTTGATTAAGTATACAGTTAAGGGAGCTTAAGGCTTGGATAGCGAATGGGCTTATGAATAACTCGGGCTCAAGACATTATAACCAGATGGGCTAATACCAGTACACGGGCTAGAATACGACTAGCACAAATCGAGCATATAGAGAAACAATTTGATGTGTGGAATTTTTAATTAAAATGTTACGTGTCACGTTTGTTTATTATTTTGGTATTTTTGTGAAATAATACATAAGTACTCTCTCCATCCCACAAAAAAATTTACATTTCTCCTTAAAATTTTGTCCCTCAAAAAAGTTTACATTTCTCAAATTTTAGGGGGCCACCTAATAAAATAATATTATTACTAATCATTCCACCAATAAAACACTTACTCTCTCACATCAAACCTTATATTATAATCATAAGTATTGCTATTGACCCCATCACTAACTATCACCTAAAATCTTGTGCCCAAAAGAATTATAAACTTCTTTGTGGGACGGATGAAGTATTATTTTTAGAAATGTTTATGATTAAATGTCACCACATTAATAAAATGAAATGTTTTATTGACCAAAATAGTCAAACACTGATGTATGGTGAAGATGATGATGTTATGATGGTTTGTTAAGTTTATGTGCCAAAAATATTAGAAATGAACCGAAATGGGGAAAGTTTCTAAGAATAGAAAAATTCTAAATACAGTAAGTATGAAATTAAAAGTTGACAACTTACCCGATATGTCGAGTTGTCACACTTAAGCTACCAATATCTCCCAATGGGAATAGTCTTGTAAACTTTTTAGATGCTTTTCGATAAGCTCTTTTGAGGTGACCTTTTTAAGCTTATAAACTATATATATGTTTACACTCTCATTTCACAACCCGTATTCAGCTTTTCAAGTGAGCTTATTAGCTTATAAAGCAGATCATTTTTAGTCATCTTACAATATTTTTATATAAGTACTTCTAAACATTTTATTTAACCAAAGCTTACCAACTTAAGTAAGCTCATAAGACGACATGTTTGACTCATTAGTAGGTTTTGCATACATATTTAAATGTCAAGATGTTTGACCCATCAAATTGCTAACCCCTTTAACTCATATTATTAAACAGATTATATTACTTGTGTTTGGATTGAAAGTAAACATATTAAATTTGAATATCTGACTCGTTCATAAATAAGTCGGGTTCAGATGTGATGTTTCCGACCCACAAATATGTCAACCTAAACCTGCGAACCTGATTCCCATAACAATTATGTGTTTTTATGATTTATGACAAACATAATATATTATAATAATTGCTCAATGTGTGTAGCTATTTGATGTATTAATTAACTTGTACTACAACTAAAATATAAAGTCACGTTGTTAAAGAAACCAAAACATGAGGTAAAACTAAAATTTATTATTTAAAATTAGATGATATTGCATATGAATTAACAGTAATAATTGCATTTACAAACTTGATTAATCTCGATGCATTGACCCCACGAATGTTCCCCTTTTGCAGAATGACATTGACTCATACAAACATCTTGATTACATGGATTAGTATCTAACCGCCAAAAATCTGTGCATATTCCTTCCGCATTTAGCGTCTTGATGCCTAAATAAGATAACAATCAAATAACACCAACTAACACATCATATGAAAACACTAAATAATACCAATACCGCTTAAACTTACAAACAATATGTAAAGAAAACAGATTATATTATTTGTCATGGTTAGACGAATGTAGTATAGTGGTTGAATAATAATCAAAATAAAAATTACCAGCCACAGTGACTATAAAAACAAGGACTACAAATAGCTTGATGGATGTCATACTTTGTAAGAATCTCTCTGATATTGTTTACATGTTTGTTTCTATCTATGAAATGGTTCAAGCAATGTAAATTTATATTAAAAGAAATACAAGAAAAGCACGCAACGTAGGTATTTTAAGTGAATTTCAATAAAACAACAATAAATACATATTGTCGGTCGTGTGTAACCCCGACCAGGTTCTTGTTAAAACGTATACAAATATTGACGAATAAATCTAAATAAATGGTCATTTATTGTGGCTTTTAACTCCCTGTAATAGTTGAAACATATGCATATTATGGATTATAATTTTTTTAACTATAAACCACACACATTATAAACAACTTTTAAATTTATATCTTTTTGTCTCTAGCGGAATTTGAACCATGACTATAAGCTAATGATGAACCCCTTCCAATTCCTTATATCTAAAGTAACATACCCTTTGGTTAACGATCATAAATAATAAAACTTTAGTAATCATTTTTTTATGACAAAGCGAAAGAAAACGCGAACTTCTGTAATGTCATTATCTCCTCTCTGAAACTTAAAACCTAAAATATATTAAATTATAAAATACTAGCAAGAAATAAGTGATACATTTTAGATTTCATTTTTTTAAGCAAATGATTAAAGTGAGGGTTAAAATAGGTGGATAGTTACTTGAATATGAGTCTCAATCTTTTTTAATAAAATAATATTAATGATATTTAAATGTAAAAAATAAAGGTAAAAGAGTAATTTTTAGTGTATTAAAGTGAATAGTTAGTAGAGGATGAGTCCCACATTTTCTTTTTACCAAATAACATAAATTTTAAAGTGTATCACTTATTTTGTAACATCCATAAATGGAAAGTGTATCACTTATTGTGACATTAAGGTAGTACAAAAATGTGGTAAAACAAACTACAACCACAAAATGGGACAAAACGCCACAATATCCTTATAATTAGTCCAATGTTTCATCCATGAGTATAATCATGTTTGTAGTTTCTCTTGCATACCCGTAGTAGATATGCTCTTGTTATTGAAGATTAAATCACTTCTAGCCTTCCAAATTTTCCAAACTACACCGCCAACTTAGCTTTCTAAAACTTTTCTTCTATTTCCGAATTAACCATAACAATAATCCTGAATATGACCTGCTGTAAAGAATCATGATATCCGATATCCAGCTGGATGTCTGATAAACCATCTCCAAATTTGTGAACTAACGGTGAATTTATAAAGTAGATGTTCCATGTCTTCATCATCTGAATCACAAATTTGACGTATAGAAGAGAAATTGTACACTATAACGGCCTCCGTCAACCAACAAATAATACACAAAGCCGAGCTAAAATATGGACAAAACATAACAATAGAAACACAAAGATCTAAAAAAATACCAACGCTTTTCTGAATAAGGAAGAAGAAACGTGAATTTGGCTAAAAAATGGACCAAAAATAGCAACACACATGAATAGTAACCTCGGTGACAATAGTTGAAAGGCTTTCATAAAACATGAAAACTCAAGAATGTAGAGCATTTATTAGTTTCTTTCTCTGTGACAATATATGCATATATACAAGCTTTTTAGTGCCCAATCATGCTGCAAAAGTAGATAACTTCCAAATAGGAATGTTGAGAAAAACCTGAAATTATGTGTTTGATCCGATTACCATATCCTTCATGGTCATTGGATAACATATTTCTGTGTTCAATCCAGACCACACATTATCAGCAATAATCTCATTCACATCAGTCGTTGGATGAAATTGGTCCCACCAAATATTAATAGAAGCACTCTCACAAGCCGTATAAGGGGAAATACACATCACCCAACTGTTGTATCTCCCCAAACCACAACGAGTTGCACTTGGGTCACTAAATCCCGAAAATGGAAAAGGATTTTCGCTTGATGTTTACATTTTATCGCATATGGTCCAAAAAAATTTCTCACTTATCAAAATGAGTGAATGTACATTTCTCAAACAAATTTAAGCAAGTTTTATCAAAACTGAAATATATTTAGGTTCCTAAGTTTTGTCAACCCTAACATGTTTTTAGTGTTTATTTCAACTCAGATTTCGAGTCAAGTTAGAAATTTCCACCACTTCTCTACTATCTATAATGCATTTAAAATCTTTCCCAAAATAGCATACTGAAATTCCACCACAACACGTTTCTTTTTAATTTAAAATTGGGTTAGAAAAAAATAATGCCCTTAGCATGGTTCTATCTCGAGATCTGTTGAACTACAAATGAGTTTGCTAACCAAGTGAACTGTAGGACCTCCGTTCCTTTCGAATCAATATATATAATGTAACCTACACTCTAATCTTTGCTGAGTAAAGGGGTGTTTGGGAAATCTTATTAAAAAGCTTGTGTTTATTAGTTTATAACTCTATGAGTTTACTTAAGTTAATTAGTTTTTGCTAAATAAAGTGTTTGGAATGGTTTATATAAGCTTATTATTATAAAATGATTAAGGGGTGTTTGGGGAGCTTATTCAGAGCGTTATAAGCTTATAAGATTATGTAAGCCTAATAAGTCATCCTAAGTGTTTGTGAGAATTTAAGAGCGTGTGCTTAGATTATCCACATTAGCAACCTAACCCAACTCAACTTTTTCATTAAAAAAATTAGTTTCTCACTCTCACACCTACACTACCAAATCCGACCTAATCTTTCACACCCATTAGGCCGTCACACCAATTTTTTTGCCACATCAGATCCTACCTGAGCAAACGTACACGCACATCATCTTGCAGGAAATACCCACCACACCCACCCACATGTGAATAAATAGTCCTCACAAAAACACCCTAAAAGTTGATGCATTTGAAAGAGTCACGACATGGCTTCTCTTGGTCGTGACCACAAGAAAGGACCCCAGTTTAGTGTTGTTGGGATCCAACACACGTCATGTCCACAAAATTAAAAAGTGAAAAACATTATGTGACTTAACATGGTGACTTGATTCTTCTATCTGACCTAGGTCAACAACAAAACTCACGATCTTCTATTTTTTATATTAATTTTCAAGTGATTTAAGCTAACAATATCACCCAATGGGAGTAGCCTTGTAAATTTTTTAGATGCTTTTGGATAAGCTCTTTTAAGGTGACCTTGTTTAAGCTTATGAACTATATTATATGTTTACACTCTCATTTCACAACCCGTATTCACCTTTTCACTTGGCTTATTACCTTATAAAGCATATCATTTTTAGTCATTTTACAATATTTTTATATAAGTACTACTAAACAATTTATTTAACCAAAGCTTACCAACTTAAGTAAGCTCATAAGTCGACCCCTTTGACTCATTAGTAGGTTTTGCATACATATTTAAATGTCAAGATATTTTACCCATTCAAATTGCTAACCCGTTTAACTCATTTCATTAAACAAATTATATTACTTGTGTTCGGATTGAATGTAAACTTATTAAATTTGAATATCTTACCCGTTTATAAATAAGCCGGGTTCATATGGGATGTTTCCGGCCTACAAATATGTCAACCTAAACCCGCGAACCTAATTCCCATAACATATATGTGTTTTTATGAATTATGACAAACATAATATATTATAATAATTCCTCAATGTGTGTAGCTAATTTGATGTATTAATAAACTTGTACTACTTGCTAAATATAAAGCCACATTGTTAACGAAAAACAAGGGTAAAACTGAAATTTATTATTTAAAATAAGATGATATTACATATGAATTAACAGTAATAATTGCATTTACAAACTTGATTAATCTCGATGCATTGACCCCATGAATGTTCCCCTTTTGCAGAATGACATTGATTCATACAAACATCTTGATTACATGGATTAGTATCTAACCGCCAAAAATCTGTGCATAATCCTTCTGCATTTAGCGTCTTGATTCCTAAACAAGATAACAATCAAATAAAACCAACTACCACATCATATGAAACACTAAATAAAACGAATACCGCTTAAACTTACAAACAATATGTAAAGAAAACAGATTATATTATTTGTCATGGTTAGACGAATGTTGTATAGTGGTTGAATAATAAGCAAAATGAAAATTACCAGCCATGGAGACTATAAAAACAAGGACTACAAATAGCTTGATGGATGTCATACTTTGTAAGAATCTCTCTGATATTGTTTCCAAGTTTGTTTCTATCTATGAAATGGTTCAAGCAATGTAAATTTATATTAAAAGAAAAACTAGAAAAGCACGTAACGTAGGTATTTTAAGTGAATTTCAATAAAACAACAATAAATACATATTGTCGGTCGTGTGTAACCCCGACCAGGTTCTTGTTAAAACGTATACAAATATTGACGAATAAATCTAAATAAATGGTAATTTATTGTGGGTTTTAACTCCTTGTAATAGTTGAAACATATGCATATTATGGATTATAATTTTTTTAACTATAAACCACACACCTTCTAAACAACTTTTAAATTTATATATTTGTGTCTCTAGCGGAATTTGAACCATGACTATAAGCTAATGATGAACCCCTTCCAATGCCTTATATCTAAAGTAACAAACCCTTTGGTTAACGATCATACATAATAAAACCTTAGTAATCATTTTTTTAACGACAAAGCGAAAGAAAACGGGAACTTTGGTATTGTCATTATCTCCTCTCCGAAACTCAAAACCTAAAATATATTAAATTATAAAGTACTAGCAAGAAATAAGTGATACATTTTAGGTTTCACTTTTTTTAAGCAAATGATTAAAGTGAGGGTTAAGATAGGTGGATAGTTACTTGAGTATGAGTCTCAATCTTTTTTAATAAAATGATATTAATGATATTTAAATGTGAAAAAAAAGGTAAAAGAGTAATTTTCACTGTATTAAAGTGAATAGTTAGTAGAGGATGAGTCCCACATTTTTTTTACCAAACAAGATAAATTTTAAAGTGTACCACTTATTTTGTAACATCCATAAACGGAAAGTGTGTCACTTATTGTGACATGAAGGTAGTATAGAAATGTGGTAAAACAAACTACAACCACAAAATGGGACAAAACGCCGCAATATCCTTATAATTAGTCAATGCTTCATCCATGAGTATAATCATGTTTGCAGTTTCTCTTGAATACCCGAAGTAGATATGCTCTTGTTTTGAAGACTAAATCATTTCTAGCCTTCCAAATTTTCCAAACTACACCGCCAACCTAGTTTTCTAAAACTTTTCTTTTATTTCCGAATTAACCAGAACAATAATCCTGAAGATGACCTGCTGTAAAACATCATGATATCCGATATCCAGCTGGCTGTCTGATAAACCTGTTAAACGGTAATATATTCAAAGAAGGAAAGAAATCAAGCCACCTATTGACAGCTCATCCTCACGATCACTGCCCAAATTCAAGGATCTTCATAATCCTTTTCCTTTTATGTATGTTCAATTCTTGTGTATAAATAGATTAGCATACCTGCAATGTAATACACACAACACACAATACACAATATACAATAAACAATATATTTTGTTCATCTTTTCTTACGCTTAACATGGTATCAGAGCAGGTTTAGCTCATCATTTACCGATTCGTTCATCTAGCAGCCACGATTAAACCCTTCGAGCCCAGCCATGACTAACGATGGCGACTCGAATGCAAGTCTGTCGCTGCAATTAGTCGAGTTACTCAGAAACAATATCAATCCCCAAAACCAACATCCAAAATTATCCGATAACCTCCAGTTAAACCTCAAGCTCAACAATCAGAATTACGCGCTATGGACTCGTATGATTCGAGTCGCTATAGGCTGGAAATCCAAATCGTTACTATCACATTTAACATCAAACCCACCAGATCCGTCACACGATTCATTCGATCAATGGGAGCAGGAAGACTTAATTGTCTTTTCATGGCTCATTCAAAACATCGAACCTACTCTCGCAGGTAACCTAACAGAATATCCCACAGCAAAAAGTTTGTGGGACGCACTGAGTGTTACTTACAGTAGCGGGAGAGACAAATTGCAGATCTTTAACCTTCATGTGAAGGCTAACGATATCAAAAAAAAATGAAAGTTCTCTTGAAGAACTCTGGATTACATTGCAGGTATTTGGGGTGAAATCGATAGAATCGATCCCAACCCAATGAAATGCCCAGACGATATCAAAGAATACTCAAAAATCAGGTCAGATCAGAAACTTTTTCAATTCTTAAATTCACTCGACAAAAAGTATGAACACATCAACAGGGAAATACTCCGTTTGGATCCTCTCCCCTCTACGGAAGCAACATATTCCACTGTGCGGAAGGAAGCAGCTCACCAAGTTATATTGGGAGCAGCTAACCTTGAAACACAGGGTGTAGGCTCGGGCCTTGCCGTCGCCGCCACAGAACCCGAAGGCACAGGGCTTGCAACTCGTGGTTACCGCCGGCCGGAAGGGAGAAGGAATAATTCTACAAACAGAGACAAAAAATCAAACCTCCAGTGTGAAAAATGCGGCATGGGCAGGCACACCATCGATCAGTGCTTTCAAATCGTCGGTTACCCCGATTGATGGACCAATGGTCACAAAAAAGGCACCAAGAACGGCAGAACAGTGAAAGGAAAGAACGACAGCAACCACAATGACCGGAAATCAGGATCGAGTTCTGGATTTGGGGGCGTAGCTGCTGCCGTTCGCAATGACGGAGACGACGAAGGGTTTGTGGTCGAAACATGTATAGGGGTTGAGAGTGTAAAAGACTCAAAACCCCTTTTCCCTTACTCTTTTATGAATTTACAAAAAGTGCACAAAACTTGTGATCAGTTTGATAGTGCCCCTTATAATTTAAACTTGTCATCCACAGAAGTTAGTTTTCATAAAAACGTTTTTAATTCAAAAAATTATGAAGAGGACCCACTCGATTTTCATATTAATTCCGCATCATTTACTTCCTTTTTAAATAAAAGTCTTAAAAATTGTAAAAATTTAAATAGTGGTAAAGGTTGGGTAAATATTGCTCAACATAATAAAAAACAAAATGACATATGGATTTTTGATTGTGGGGCAACAGACACTATGACCCATGATCTTTCAGATTTCACATCAACAAGTAGACCAACAAAGTCATATATAAAAACTGCGAATGGAGAGAAGTTACATGTTAAAACGGGGGGGAGTATCGAACTATCTCCAACTCTTAAACTTTCTAAATGTCTCTACATTCCCGAACTGTCCCATAAAATCCTATCCATAAGTCATGTTACAAAAGAGTTAAATTGTTCCGTGCTTATGGAACCCACCTTTTGTATATTACAGGATATCAGGACGGGAGCGATAATTGGGCGTGGCACTGAAAGAGATGGACTATATTATGTGGATGAAGTCGCTCAGCATGGGAGTGCAATGTTATCACATGGGACGACATCAAGGGTGGCTTGGTTGTGGCATAGAAGACTAGGTCACCCATCTATTAGTTATTTACATATTCTTTTTCCAAAACTTTTTCCTTTAAATTGTAAGTCACATTGTGAAACATGCGTGTTTGCCAACAATCATCGAAAAACTTTCAAACCCAATTTTACGCGAGTTGACCAGCCTTTTTCATTAATTCACTCCGATGTTTGGGTGCCAGCCCCAATCGCTGGAGGCCAAAACTTTTGTTTATTTGTCATGTTTTTTGATGATTGTACTCGTATGACCTGGGTATACTTACTAAAAAATTAATGTGAAGTTTTTGAAAAATTTACGTCTTTTTATACCATGGTCCAAACTCAATTTAAGAAAAACATCCAAATCCTTAGATCAGATAATGGAGGAGAATTTATTAACACCGATATGAAACTGTTTTGCCAACAAAAAGGTATAATCCACCAAACATCTTGTCCTCATACTCCTGAACAAAATGGTGTAGCGGAACGAAAAAATCGTATCCTTCTTGAAATTACTCGAGCCCTTCTAATAGAGTCACAAGTTCCCAAATCCTTCTAGCCTGAAGCTCTGGCTACAGCTTCCTATCTCATCAATCGTCTTCCAACTAAAATTTTAAAGTTAAAAACACCTCTTCAAGTCCTCGCCGAATACACTGATCTTCCCTCTACTTACATCCTAGAACCTCGGATCTTTGGTTGTACCGTCTTTGTTCACATACCAAAATCTATTCGTTCTAAACTTGACCCATGTGCCGAAAAATGTGTTTTTGTTGGGTACGGTGTTAATCAGAAAGGGTACAGATGCTATAACCCAAAAACTCGACGCATGTTTACCACCATGAACTGTGACTTCTTTGAAACTGAATACTATTACACCGCCAATCTCAGTAGTCAGGGGGAGAGCACAAATAATACAAACGACACCCTGAGTTGGCTTGAAACAGTCGACATAACATCAGACAAAACTCAAACAGATGAAGATTCCCAAAACATGGAAGACAGTGCCCAAGACAGTGCCCTCCAAGAATCGCCGCCTATCCTGATATCTCCACATGTAAGTAATTCATCTCACAATATTACTAACCCATGTGTACAAGAAGATATTATGTAGCGATTAGGTAATGAAGAAAGACCTACCACAACTCCAGACAATGTGAATGAAGAAGAAGGTATCACGGTCCAAAACGATGAACATGAACCCACTCAATACAGTTTACCTCCTAGAGCAAACTGGGGTGTCCCACCTAACAGATACTCACCAGAGAGAGAGAGACAAAAAGAGGTAAATATCCTATGGCAAACATTGCCAAAGGAAATCTATCTACTCAAGCCAAGGCCTTCATTGCAGCTCTATTATCAGAAAAAATACCTACTAACCCAGATCAGGCTTTAAGTTCAAAAGAATGGAAAAACGCAATGAAGGAAGAAATGGAAGCCCTAGAAAAGAACAAAACCCGGATAAAATGCATCCTGCCATCAGGAAACAAAAACGGTTGGATGTCGATGGGTATTCACTATCAAGTACAAACCAGATGGCTCAATTGAAAGACACAAATCAAGACTGGTAGCAAAAGGATACACTCAGACCTATGGAATTGATTACTCAGAAACCTTCTCTCCTGTAGCAAAAATCGACACTATCAGGATCCTATGCTCAGTAGCCGCAAATAAAGCCTGGCCTTTACACCAGTTTGATGCAAAGAATGCCTTTATACACGGAGAACTAAATGAAGAAGTATACATGGAAGCTCCACTTGGATTCACAAGCAATTTCAGAGAAAGGGAAGCGTGTCGCCTTAAAAAATCTATTTACGGTTTAAAACAATCCCCTAGGGCTTGGTTTGGGAGATTCACCATAGCCATTAAAAGCTATGGGTTCAAACAAAGCAATTCAGACCACACTTTATTTCTTAAAAGAAGAGGTAAATTAATAACATGTCTAATAATTTACGTTGATGATATGATAATTACAGGTGATGACAAAGAACAAATATCAAAATTAAAAAAGAGCCTATTCTCAGACTTTGAAATGAAGGATCTTGGAAGTCTCAAATACTTCCTAGGAATCAAAGTTCTAAGGTCTAAACTGGGAATCTTCATGCACCAAAAAAAATATGTTCTTGACTTACTTGCAGAAACAGGGATGGTTGACTGCAAACCAGCCGAAACACCAATGATTATGAACCTAAAACTTCTCAATGAAGAAAATGATGACCCAGTCGACAGAACAAGATATCAAGGAATGGTAGGCAAGCTAATATACCTCTCTCACACGCGTCCAGACATAGCATACGTTGTGGGTGTGGTAAGTCAGTTCATGCACAAACCTCAAAAACCACACATGGAAGCAGTCTTGAGGATTATAAAATATCTCAAAGGAACAGTAGGGCATGGAATTCTATTTCAACCAAATGGTCACTTAGAAACCCAACTATATACCGATGCAGATTGGGCAGGAGACAAAAAAAAACAGGAGATCACCCGCAGGGTACTTTACCCTTGTAGGGGGAAATCTTGTAACATGGCGCAACAAGAAACAAAAAGTAGTGGCCCTATCAAGTGCTGAAGCTGAGTTCAGAGGAATCGCGAAAGGGATAACTGAAATACTATGGGTAAGAAGGCTACTAACTGAGATAGGATATCCACCACAAAAATCAAGTGAAGTTTTTAACGACAACGAAGCAGCAATTAAAATCTCAGAAAACCCAGTCCAACACGATCGAACTAAACATGTAGAAGTTGATCGACATTTTATCAAAGAAAAATTAGAAGCCAAAATCATCACACTTCTATTCGTTTGGCCTGAAGACCAACTTGCTGATATTCTAACAAAAGCAGTAAACGGGAAACTCCTACAAGAAGTACTTGGCAAATTGAATTTCGGTAACCCCACTATTCAACTTGAGGGGGAGTGTTAAACGGTAATATATTCAAAGAAGGAAAGAAATCAAGCCACCTATTGACAGCTCATTCCTCACGATCACTGCCCAAATTCAAGGATCTTCATAATCCTTTTCCTTTTATGTAAGTTCAATTCTTGTGTATAAATAGATTAGCATACCTGCAATGTAATATACACAACACACAATACACAATATACAATAAACAATATAGTTTGTTCATCTTTTCTTACAGTTAACAAAACCATCTCCAAATTTGTGAACTAACTGTGAATTTATAAAGTAGATGTTCCATGTCTTCATCTTCTGAACCACAAATTTGACGTATAGAAGAGCAATTGTACACTATAACGGCCTCCGTCAACCAACAAATAATACACAAAGCCGAACTAAAATATGGACAAAACATAACAATAGAAACACAAAGATCTAAACAAATACCAACGCTTTTCTGAATAAGGAAGAAGACACGTGAATTTGGCTAAAAAATGGACCAAAAATAGCAACACACATGAATAGTAACCTCAGTGACAATAGTTGAAAGGCTTTCATAAAACATGAAAACTCAAGAATGTAGAGCATTTATTAGTTTCTTTCTCAGTGACGATATATGCATATATACAAGCTTTTTAGTCCCCAATCATGCTGCGAAGTAGATAATTTCCAAATAGGCATGTTGAGAAAAACCTGAATTATGTGTTTGATCCGATTACCATATCCTTCATGGTCATTGGAAAACATATTTCTGTGTTCAATCCAGACCACACATTATCAGCAATAATCTCATTCACATCACTCGTTGGATGAAATTGGTCCCACCAAATATTAATAGAAGCACTCTCACAAGCCGTATGAGGGGAAATACACATCACCCAACTGTTGTATCTCCCCAAACCACCACAAGCTGCACTTGGGTCACTAAATCCCGAAAATGGAAAATGATTTTCGTTTGATGTTTACATTTTATTGCATATGGTCCAAAAATTTTTATCACTTATCAAAATAAGTGAATGTATATTTCTCAAACAAATTTAAGCAAGTTTTATTAAAATTGAAATATATTTAGGTTCCTAAGTTTTGTCAACCCTAACATGTTTTTAGTGTTTATTTCAACTCAGATTTCGAGTCAAGTTAGAAATTGCCACCACTTCTCTACTATCTGTAATGCGTTTAAAATCTTTCCCAATGTAGCATACTGAAATTCAACCACAACACGTTCCTTTTTAATTTAAAATTGGGTTAGAAAAAAATAATGCCCTTAGCCTGGTTCTATCTCGAGATCTGTTGAACTACAAATGAGTTTGCTAACCAAGTGAACTGTAGGACCTCCGTTCCTTTCGAATCAATGTATATAATCTAACCTACACTCTAATCTTTGCTGAGTAAAGGGGTGTTTGGGAAATCTTATTAAAAAGCTTGTGTTTATTAGTTTATAACTGTATGAGTTTACTTAAGTTAATTAGTTTTTGTTAAATAAAGTGTTTGGAATGGTTTATATAAGCTTATTATTATAAAATGATTAAGGGGTGTTTGGGGAGCTTATTCAGTGCGTTATGAGCTTATAAGATTATGTAAGCCTAATAAGTCATCCTAAGTGTTTGTGAGAATTTATGAGCTTGTGCATAGATTATCCACATTAGCAACCTAACCCAACCCAACTTTTTCATTAAAAAAATTAGTTTCCCACTCTCACACCTACACTACCAAATCCGACCTAATCTTTAACACCCATTAGGCCGTCACACCAATTTTTTTGCCACATCAGATCCTACCTGAGCAAACGTACACGCACACAATCTTGAATGAAATACCCACCACACCCACCCACATGTGAATAAATAGTCCACACAAAAACACCCTAAAAGTTGATGCATTTGAGAGAGTCACGACATGGCTTCTCTAGGTCGTGACCACAACAAAGGACCCCAGTTTAGTGTTGTTGGGATCCAACACACGTCATGTCCTAAAATATTTAAAAGTGAAAAACATTATGTGACCCAACATGGTGACTTGGTTCTTCTATCTGACCTAGGTCAATAACAAAACTCACGATCTTCTATTTTTTATAATAATTTTCAAGTGACTTAAGCTACCAATATCACCCAATGGGAGTAGTCTTGTAAATTTTTAGATGCTTTAGGATAAGCTCTTTTAAGGTGACCTTTTCTAAGCTTATGAACTATATTATATGTTTACACTCTAATTTCACAACCCGTATTCACCTTTTCACTTGGCTTTTACCTTATAAAGCATATCATTTTTAGTCATTTTACAATATTTTTATATAAGTACTACTAAACAATTTATTTAACCAAAGCTTACCAACTTAAGTAAGCTCATAAGTCGACCCATTTGACTCATTAGTAGGTTTTGCATACATATTTAAATGTCAATATATTTTACCCATTCAAATTGCTAACCCGTTTAACTCATTTCATTAAACAAATTATATTACTTGTGTTCGGAATGAATGTAAACTTATTAAATTTTAATATCTGACCCGTTTATAAATAAGCCGGGTTCATATGGGATGTTTCCGAGCCACAAATATGTCAACCTAAACCCGCGAACCTAATACCCATAACATATATGTGTTTTTATGAATTATTACAAACATAATATATTATAATAATTCCTCAATGTGTGTAGCTATTTGATATATTAATAAACTTGTACTACAACTAAAATATAAAGCCACATTGTTAAAGAAAAACATGGGTAAAACTGAAATTTATTATTTAAAATAAGATGATATTAGATATGAATTAACAGTAATAATTGCATTTACAAACTTGATTAATCTCGATGCATTGACCCCATGAATGTTCCCCTTTTGCAGAATGACATTGACTCATACCAACATCTTGATTACATGGATTAGTATCTAACCGCTAAAAATCTGTGCATATTCCTTCTGCATTTAGCGTCTTGATGCCTAAACAAGATAACAATCAAATAAAACCAACTAACACATCATATGAAACACTGAATAAAACGAATACCGCTTAAACTTACAAACAATATGTAAAGAAAACAGATTATATTATTTGTCATGGTTAGACAAATGTAGTATAGTGGTTGAATAATAAGCAAAATGAAAATTACCAGCCATGGAGACTATAAAAACAAGGACTACAAATAGCTTGATGGATGTCATACTTTGTAAGAATCTATCTGATATTGTTTACATGTTTGTTTCTATCTATGAAATGGTTCAAGCAATGTAAATTTATATTAAAAGAAAAACTAGAAAAGCACGTAACGTAGGTATTTTATGTGAATTTCAATAAAACAACAATAAATACATATTGCGGTCGTGTGTAACCCCGACCAGGTTCTTGTTAAAACGTATACAAATATTGACGAATAAATCTAAATAAATGGTAATTTATTGTGGCTTTTAACTTCTTGTAATAGTTGAAACATATGCATATTATGGATTATAATTTTTTTAACTATAAACCACACACCTTCTAAACAACTTTTAAATTTATATCTTTTTGTCTCTAGCGGAATTTGAACCATGACTATAAGCTAATGATGAACCCCTTCCAATGCCTTATATCTAAAGTAACAAACCCTTTGGTTAACGATCATAAATAATAAAACTTTAGTAATCATTTTTTTAACCACAAAGCGAAAGAAAACCGGAATTTTGGTAATGTCATTATCTCCTCTCCGAAACTCAAAACCTAAAATATATTAAATTATAAAATACTAGCAAGAAATAAGTGATACATTTTAGATTTCACTTTTTTTAAGCAAATGATTAAAGTGAGGGTTAAGATAGGTGGATAGTTACTTGAGTATGAGTCTCAATCTTTTTTATTAAAATGATATTAATGATATTTAAATGTAAAAAAATAAAGGTAAAAGAGTAATTTTCACTATATTAAAGTGAATAGTTAGTAGAGGATGAATCCCGCATTTTTGTTTACCAAACAAGATAAATTTTAAAGTGTATCACTTATTTTGTAACATCCATAAACGGAAAGTGTATCACTTATTGTGACATGAAGGTAGTATAGAAATGTGGTAAAAGAAACTACAACCACAAAATGGGACAAAACGCCACAATATCCTTATAATTAGTCAATGCTTCATCCATGAGTATAATCATGTTTGTAGTTTCTCTTGAATACCCGTAGTAGATATGCTCTTGTTTTTGAAGACTAAATCATTTCTAGCCTTCCAAATTTTCGAAACTACACATGAATAGTAACCTCAGTGACAATAGTTGAAAGGCTTTCATAAAACATGAAAACTCAAGAATGTAGAGCATTTATTAGTTTCTTTCTCAGTGACAATATATGCATATATACAAGCTTTTTAGTCCCCAATCATGCTGTGAAAGTAGATAATTTCCAAATAGGCATGTTGAGAAAAACCTGAAATTACGTGTTTGATCTGATTACCATATCCTTCATGGTCATTGGAAAACATATTTATGTGTTCAATCCAGACCACACATTATCAGCAATAATCTCATACACATCAGTCGTTGGATGAAATTGGTCCCACCAAATATTATTAGAAGCACTCTCACAAGCCGTATAAGGGGAAATACACATCACCCAACTATTGTATCTCCCAAAACCACAACAAGCTGCACTTGGGTCACTAAATCCCGAAAATGGAAAATTATTTTCGCTTGATGTTTATATTTTATCGCATACGGTCCAAAATTTTTAACCACTTATCAAAATGAGTGAATGTACATTTGTCAAACAAATTTAAGCAAGTTTTATTAAAATTGAAATATATTTAGGTTCCTAAGTTTTGTCAACCCTAACATGTTTTTAGTGTTTATTTCAACTCAGATTTCAAGTCAAGTTAGAAATTGCCACCACATCTCTACTATCTATAATGCATTTAAAATCTTTCCCAAAATAGCATACTGAAATTCAACCACAACACGTTCCTTTTTTATTTTAAATTGGGTTAGAAAAAAATAATGCCCTTAGCATGGTTCTATCTCGAGATCTGTTGAACTACAAATGAGTTTGCTAACCAAGTGAACTGTAGGACCTCCGTTCCTTTCGAATCAATATATATAATCTAACCTACACTCTAATCTTTGCTGAGTAAAGGGGTGTTTGGGAAATCTTATTAAAAAGCTTGTGTTTATTAGTTTATAACTCTATGAGTTTACTTAAGTTAATTTGTTTGTGTTAAATAAAGTGTTTGGAATGGTTTATATAAGCTTATTATTATAAAATGATTAAGGGGTGTTTGGGGAGCTTATTCAGAGGGTTATGAGCTTATAAGCTTATATAAGCCTAATAAGTCATCATAAGTGTTTGTGAGAATTTATGAGCTTGTGCTTAGATTATCCACATTAGCAACCTAACCCAGCCCAACTTTTTCAATAAAAAAATTAGTTTCTCACTCTCACACCTACACTACTAAATCTGACCTAATCTTTCACACCAATTAGGCCGTCACACTAATTTTTTTGCCACATCAGATCCTGCAGAGTAAACGTACACGCACATCATCTTGCAGGAAATACCCACCACACCCACCCACATGTGAATAAATAGTCCTCACAAAAACACCCTAAAAGTTGATGCATTTGAGAGAGTCACGACATGGCTTCTCTTGGTCGTGACCACAAGAAAGGACCCCAGTTTAGTGTTGTTGGGATCCAACACACGTCATGTCCTAAAATATTAAAAAATGAAAAACATTATGTGACCCAACAAAACTCACGATCTTCTATTTTTTATATTAATTTTCAAGTGACTTAAGCTACCAATATCTCCCAATGGGAGTAGTCTTGTAAATTTTTTAGATGCTTTTGGATAAGCTCTTTTAAGGTGACCTTTTTTAAGCTTATGAACAATATTATATGTTTACACTCTCATTTCACAACCCGTATCCACCTTTTCACTTGGCTTATTACCTTATAAAGCATATCAGTTTAAGTCATATTACAATATTTTTATATAAGTAGTACTAAACAATTTATTTAACCAAAGGTTACCAACTTAAGTAAGCTCATAAGTCGACCCGTTTGACTCATTAGTAGGTTTTATATACATATTTAAATGTCAAGATATTTTACCCATTCAAATTGCTAACCCGTTTAACTCATTTCATTAAACAAATTATATTACTTGTGTTCGGATTGAATGTAAACTTATTAAATTTGAACATCTGACCCGTTTATAAATAAGCCGGGTTCATATGGGATGTTTCCGACCCACAAATATGTCAACCTAAACCTGCGAACCTAATTCCCATAACATATATGTGCTTTTATGAATTATGACAAACATAATATATTATAATAATTACTCAATGTGTGTAGCTATTTGATGTATTAATAAACTTGTACTACAACTAAAACATAAAGCCACGTTGTTAAAGAAAAACATGGGTAAAACTGAAATTTATTATTTAAAATAAGATGATATTACATATGAATTAACAGTAATAATTGCATTTACAAACTTGATTAATCTCGATGCATTGACCCCATGAATGTTCCCCTTTTGCAGAATGACATTGACTCATACAAACATCTTGATTACATGGATTAGTATCTAACCGCCAAAAATCTGTGCATATTCCTTCTGCATTTAGCGTCTTGATGCCTAAACAAGATAACAATCAAATAACACCAACTAACACATCATATGAAAACACTAAATAAAACGAATACCGCTTAAACTTACAAACAATGTGTAAAGAAAACAGATTATATTATTTGTCATGGTTAGACGAATGTAGTGTAGTGGTTGAATAATAAGCAAACTGAAAATTACCAGCCATGGAGACTATAAAAACAAGGACTACAAGTAGCTTGATGGATGTCATACTTTGTAAGAATCTCTCTGATATTGTTCACAAGTTTGTTTCTATCTATGAAATGCTTCAAGCAATGTAAATTTATATTAAAAGAAAAACTAGAAAAGCACGTAACGTAGGTATTCTAAGTGAATTTAAAAAAAAAACAACAATAAATACATATTGTCGGTCGTGTGTAACCCCAACCAGGTTCTTGTTAAAACGTATACAAATACATTGACGAATAAATCTAAATAAAGCACGTAACGTAGGTATTTTAAGTGAATTTCAATAAAACAACAATAAATACATATTGTCGGTCGTGTGTAACCCCGACCAGGTTCTTGTTAAAATGCATACAAATATTGACGAATAAATCTAAATAAATGGTAATTTATTGTGGGTTTCAACTCCTTGTAATATTTGAAACATATGCATATTATGGATTATAATTTTTTTAACTATAAACCACACACCTTCTAAACAACTTTTAAATTTATATCTTTTTGTCTCAAGCGGAATTTGAACCATGACTATAAGCTAATGATGAACCCCTTCCAATGCCTTATATCTAAAGTAACAAACCCTTTGGTTAACGATCATAAATAATAAAACTTTAGTAATCATTATTTTAACGACAAAGCGAAAGAAACCGGGAACTTTGGTAATGTCATTATCTCCTCTCCGAAACTCAAAACCTAAAATATATTATATTATAAAGTACTAGCAAGAAATAAGTGATACATTTTAGATTTCACTTTTTTTAAGCAAATGATTAAAGTGAGGGTTAAGATACGTGGATAGTTACTTGAGCATGAGTCTCAATCTTTTTTAATAAAATGATATTAATGATATTTAAATGTGAAAAATAAAGGTAAAAGAGTAATTTTCACTGTATTAAAGTGAATAGTTAGTAGAGGATGAGTCCCACATTTTTTTTACCAAACAAGATAAATTTTAAAGTGTACCACTTATTTTGTAACATCCATAAACGGAAAGTGTATCACTTATTGTGACATGAAGGTAGTATAGAAATGTGGTAAAACAAACTACAACCACAAAATGGGACAAAACGCCACAATATCCTTATAATTAGTCAATGCTTCATCCATGAGTATAATCATGTTTGTAGTTTCTCTTGAATACCCGTAGTAGATATGCTCTTGTTTTTGAAGACTAAATCATTTCTAGCCTTCCAAATTTTCCAAACTACACCGCCAACCTAGTTTTCTAAAACTTTTCTTTTATTTCCGAATTAACCAGAACAATAATCCTGAAGATGACCTGCTGTAAAACATCATGATATCCGATATCTAGCTGGCTATCTGATAAACCTGATAAACGGTAATATATTCAAAGAAGGAAAGAAATCAAGCCACCTATTGACAGCTCATTCCTCACGATCACTGCCCAAATTCAAGGATCTTCATAATCCTTTTCCTTTTATGTATGTTCAATTCTTGTGTATAAATAGATTAGCATACCTGCAATGTAATACACACAACACACACTACACAATATACAATAAACAATATACAATAAACAATAAACATGGTATCAGAGCAGGTTTAGCTCATCATTTACCGATTCATTCATCTAGCAGCCACGATTAAACCCTTCGAGCCCAGCCATGACTAACGATGGCGACTCGAATGCAAGTCTGTCGCTGCAATTAGCCGAGTTACTCAGAAACAATATCAATCCCCAAAACCAACATCCAAAATTATCCGATAACCTCCAGATAAACCTCAAGCTCAACAATCAGAATTACGCGCTATGGACTCGTTTGATTCGAGTCGCTATAGGCGGGAAATCCAAATCGTTACTATCACATTTAACATCAAACCCACCAGATCCGTCACACGATTCATTCGATCAATGGGAGCAGGAAGACTTAATTGTCTTTTCATGGCTCATTCAAAACATCGAACCTACTCTCGCAGGTAACCTAACAGAATATCCCACAGCAAAAAGTTTGTGGGACGCACTGAGTGTTACTTACAGTAGCGGGAGAGACAAATTGCAGATCTTTAACCTTCAAGTGAAGGCTAACGATATCAAACAAAATGAAAGTTCTCTTGAAGAACTCTGGATTACATTGCAGGGTATTTGGGGTGAAATCGATAGAATCGATCCCAGCCCAATGAAATGCCCAGACGACATCAAAGAATACTCAAAAATCAGGTCAGATCAGAAACTTTTTCAATTCTTAAACTCACTCGACAAAAATGATGAACACATCAAGAGGGAAATACTCCGTTTGGATCCTCTCCCCTCTACGGAAGCAACATATTCCACTGTGCGGAAGGAAGCAGCTCACCAAGTTATATTGGGAGCAGCTAACCTTGAAACACAGGGTGTAGGCTCGGGCCTTGTCGTCGCCGCCATAGAACCCGAAGGCACAGGGCTTGCAACTCGTGGTTACCGCCGGCCGTAAGGGAGAAGGAATAATTCTACAAACAGAGATGAAAAATCAAACCTCCAGTGTGAAAAATGCGGCATGAGCAGGCACACCATCGATCAGTGCTTTCAAATCGTCGGTTACCCCGATTGGTGGACCGATGGTCACAAAAAAGGCACCAAGAACGGCGGAACAGTGAAAGGAAAGAACGACAGCAACCACAATGACCGGAAATCAGGATCGAGTTTTGGATTTGGGGGCGTAGCTGCTACCGTTCGCAATGACGGAGACGACGAAGGGTTTGTGGTCGAAACAGGTATAGGGGTTGAGAGTGTAAAAGACTCAAAACCCCTTTTCCCTTACTCTTTTATGAATTTAAAAAAAGTGCACAAAACTTGTGATCAGTTTGATAGTGCCCCTTATAATTTAAACTTGTCATCCACAGAAGTTAGTTTTCATAAAAACGATTTTAATTCAAAAAATTATGACGGGGACCCACTCGATTTTCATATTAATTCCGCATCATTTACTTCCTTTTTAAATAAAAGTCTTAAAAATTGTAAAAATTTAAATAGTGGTAAAGGTTGGGTAAATATTGCTCAATATAATAAAAAACAAAATGACTTATGGATTTTTTATTGTGGGGCAACATACACTATGACCCATGATCTTTCAGATTTCACATCAACAAGTAGACCAACAAAATCATATATAAAAACTGCGAATGGAGAGAAGTTACATATTAAAACGGGGGGGGGGGGGGGTATCGAACTATCTCCAACTCTTAAACTTTCTAAATGTCTCTATATTCCCGAACTGTCCCATAAACTCCTATCCATAAGTCATGTTACAAAAGAGTTAAATTGTTCCGTGCTTATGGAACCCACCTTTTGTATATTACAGGATATCAGGACGCGAGCGATAATTGGGCGTGACACTGAAAGAGATGGACTATATTATGTGGATGAAGTCACTCAGCATGGGAGTGCAATGTTATCTCATGGGACGACATAAAGGGAGGCTTGGTTGTGGCATAGAAGACTAGGTCACCCATCTATCAGTTATTTACATATTCTTTTTCCAAAACTTCTTCCTTTAAATTGTAAGACACATTGTGAAACATGCGTGTTTGCGAAAAATCATCGAAAAACTTTCAAACCCAATTTTACGCGAGTTGACCAACCTTTTTCATTAATTCACTCTGATGTTTGGGGGCCAACCCCAATCGCTGGAGGCCAAAACTTTCGTTTATTTGTCATGTTTGTTGATGATTGTACTCGTATGACCTGGGTATACTTATTAAAAAATAAATGTGAAGTTTTTGAAAAATTTACGTCTTTTTATACCATGGTCCAAACTCAATTTAAGAAAAACATCCAAAACCTTAGATCAGATAATGGAGGAGAATTTATTAACACCGATATGAAACTGTTTTGCCAACAAAAAGGTATAATCCACCAAACATCTTGTCCTCATACTCCTGAACAAAATGGTGTAGCGGAACGAAAAAATCGTATCCTTCTTGAAATTACTCGAGCCCTTCTAATAGAGTCACAAGTTCCCAAATCCTTCTGGCCTGAAGCTCTGGATACAGCTGTCTATCTCATCAATCGTCTTCCAACTCAAATTTTAAAGTTAAAAACACCTCTGCAAGTCCTCGCCGAATACACTGATCTTCCCTCTACTCACATCCTAGAACCTCGGATCTTTGGTTGTACCGTCTTTGTTCACATACCAAAATCTATTCGTTCTAAACTTGACCCATGTGCCGAAAAATGCGTTTTTGTTGGGTACGGTGTTAATCAGAAAGGGTACAGATGCTATAACCCAAAAACTCGACGCATGTTTACCACCATGAACTGTGACTTCCTTGAAAATGAATACTATTACACCGCCAATCTCAGTAGTCAGGGGGGAGTACAAATAATACAAACGACACCCTGAGTTGGCTTGAAACAGTCAACATAACATCAGACAAAACTCGAACAGATGAAGATTCCCAAAACATGGAAGACAGTGCCAAAGACAGTGCCCTCCAAGAATCGCCGCCTATCCTGATATCTCCACAGGTAAGTAATTCATCTCACAATATTACTATCCCATGTGTACAAGAAGATATTATGTAGGGATTAGGTAATGAAGAAAGACCTACCATATCTCCGGACAATGTGAATGAACAAGAAGGTATCACGGTCCAAAATGATGAACATGAACCCACTCAATACAGTTTACACCCTAGAGCAAACCGGGGTGTCCCACCTAACAGATACTCTCCAGAGAGAGAGACAAAAAGAGGTAAATATCCTATGGCAAACATTGCCAAAGGAAATCTATCTACTCAAGCCAAGGCCTTCATTGCAGCTCTATGTTCCGAAAAAATACCTACTAACCCAGAGCAGACTTTAAGTTCAAAAGAATGGAAAAACGCAATGAAGGAAGAAATGGAAGCCCTAGAAAAGAACAAAACATGGATAAAATGCATCCTGCCACCAGGAAAAAAAAAACGGTTGGATGTCGATGGGTATTCACTATCAAGTACAAACCAGATGGCTCAATTAAAAGACACAAAGCAAGACTGGTAGCAAAAGGATACACTCAGACCTATGGAATTGATTACTCAGAAACCTTCTCTCCTGTAGCAAAAATCAACACTATCAGGATCCTATGCTCAGTAGCTGCAAATAAAGCCTGGCCTTTACACCAGTATGATGTAAAGAATGCCTTTCTACACGGAGAACTAAATGAAGAAGTATACATGGAAGCTCCACATGGATTCACAAGCAATTTCAGAGAAAGGGAAGTGTGTCGCCTTAAAAAATCTATTTACGGTTTAAAACAGTCCCCTAGGGCTTGGTTTTGGAGATTCACCATAGCCATGAAAAGCTATGGGTTCAAACAAAGCAATTCAGACCACACTTTATTTATTAAAAGAAGAGGTAGATTAATAACATGTCTAATAATTTACGTTGATGATATGATAATTACAGGTGATGACAAAGAACAAATATCAAAATTAAAAAAGAGCCTATTCTCAGACTTTGAAATGAAGGATCTTGGAAGTCTCAGATACTTCCTAGGAATCGAAGTTCTAAGGTCTAAACAGGGAATCTTCATGCACCAAAAAAACTATGTTCTTGACTTACTTGCAGAAACCGGGATGGTTGACTGCAAACCAGCCGAAACACCAATGATTATGAACCTAAAACTTCTCAATGAAGAAAATGATGACCCAGTCGACAGAACAAGCTATCAACGAATGGTAGGGAAGCTAATATACCTCTCTCACACGCGTCTAGACATAGCATACGATGTGGGTGCGGTAAGTCAGTTCATGCACAAACCTCAAAAGCCACACATGGAAGCAGTCTTGAGGATTATAAAATATCTCAAAGGAACAGTAGGGCATGGAATTCTATTTCAACCAAATGGTCACTTAGAAACCCAACTATATACCGATGCAGATTGGGCAGGAGACAAAAAAAACAGGAGATCAACCGCAGGGTACTTTACCCTTGTAGGGGGAATTCTTGTAACATGGCGCAACAAGAAACAAAAAGTAGTGGCCCTATCAAGTGCTGAAGCTGAGTTCAGAGGAATCGCGAAAGGGATAACTGAAATACTATGGGTAAGAAGGCTACTGAGATAGGATATCCACCACAAAAATCAAGTGAAGTTTTTAGCGACAATGAAGCAGTTAAAATCTCAGAAAACCCAGTCCAACACGATCGAACTAAACATGTAGAAGTTGATCGACATTTTATCAAAGAAAAATTAGAAGCCAAAATCATCACACTTCCATTCGTTTGGTCTGAAGACCAACTTGCTGATATTCTAACAAAAGCAGTAAACGGGAAACTCCTACAAGAAGTACTTGGCAAATTGAATTTCGGTAACCCCACTATTCAACTTGAGGGGGAGTGTTAAACAGTAATATATTCAAAGAAGGAAAGAAATCAAGCCACCTATTGACAGCTGATTCCTCACGATCACTGCCCAAATTCAAGGATCTTCATAATCCTTTTCCTTTTATATATCTTCAATTCTTGTGTATAAATAGATTAGCATACCTGCAATGTAATACACACAACACACAATACACAATATACAATAAACAATATAGTTTTTTCATCTTTTCCTACGGTTAACAAAACCATCTCCAAATTTGTGAACTAACTGTGAATTTATAAAGTAGATGTTCCATGTCTTCATCTTCTGAACCACAAATTTGACATGTAGAAGAGCAATTGTACACTATAACGGCCTCCGTCAACCAACAAATAATACACAAAACCGAACTAAAATATGGACAAAACATAACAATAGAAACACAAAGATCTAAACAAATACCAACACTTTTCTGAATAAGGAAGAAGACACGTGAATTTGGCTAAAAAATGGTCCAAAAATAGCAACACACATGAATAGTAACCTCAGTGAAAATAGTTGAAAGGCTTTCATAAAACATGAAAACTCAAGAATGTAGAGCATTTATTAGTTTCTTTCTCAGTGACAATATATGCATATATACAAGCTTTTTAGTCCCCAATCATGCTGCGAAAGTAGATAATTTCCAAATAGGGATGTTGAGAAAAACCTGAAATTATGTGTTTAATCCGATTACCATATCCTTCATGGTCAATGGAAAACATATTTCTGTGTTCAATCTAGACCACACATTATCAGCAATAATCTCATTCACATCAGTCTTTGGATGAAATTGGTCCCACGAAATATTAATAGAAGCCCTCTCACAAGCCGTATAAGGGGAAATACACATCACCCAACTGTTGTATCTCCCCAAACCACAACAAGCTGCACTTGGGTCACTAAATCCCGAAAATGGAAAATGATTTTCGCTTGATGTTTACATTTTATCGCATATGGCCCAAAAATTTTTATCACTTATCAAAATGAGTGAATGTACATTTCTCAAACAAATTTAAGCGAGTTGTATAAAAATTGAAATATATTTAGGTTCCTAAGTTTTGTCAACCCTAACATGTTTTTAGTGTTTATTTCAACTCAGATTTCGAGTCAAGTTAGAAATTGCCACCACTTATCTACTATCTATAATGCATTTTAAATTTTTCCCAAAATAGCATACTGAAATTCAACCACAACACGTTCCTTTTTTATTTTAAATTGGGTTAGAAAAAAAATAATGCCCTTAGCATGGTTCTATCTCGAGATCTGTTGAACTACAAATGAGTTTGCTAACCAAGTGTACTGTAGGACCTCCGTTCCTTTCGAATCAATATATATAATCTAACCTACACTCTAATCTTTGTTGAGTAAAGGGGTGTTTGGGAAATCTTATTAAAAAGCTTGTGTTTATTAGTTAATAACTCTATGAGTTTACTTAAGTTAATTAGTTTTTGTTAAATAAAGTGTTTGGAATGGTTTATATAAGCTTATTATTATAAAATGATTGAGGGGTGTTTGGGGAGCTTATTCAGAGGGTTATGAGCTTATAAGCTTATGTAAGCCTAATAAGTCATCATAAGTGTTTGTGAGAATTTATGAGCTTGTGCTTAGATTATCCACATTAGCAACCTAACCCAACCCAATATTTCTTAAAAAAAATTAGTTTCTCACTCTCACACCTACACTACCAAATCTGACCTAATCTTGCACACCCATTAGGCCGTCACACTAATTTTTTTGCCACATCAGATCCTACCTGAGCAAGCGTACACGCACATCATCTTGCAGGAAATACCCACCGCACCCACCCACATGTGAATAAATAGTCCTCACAAAACACCATAAAAGTTGATGCATTTGAGAGAGTCACGACATGGCTTCTCTTGGTCGTGACCACAAGAAAGGACCCCAGTTTAGTGTTGTTGGGATCCAACACACGTCATGTCCTAAAATATTAAAAAATGAAAAACATTATGTGACCCAACGTGGTGACTTGGTTCTTCTATCTAACCTAGGTCAACAACAAAACTCACGATCTTCTATTTTTTATATTAATTTTCAAGTGACTTAAGCTACCAATATCTCCCAATGGGAGTAGTCTTGTAAATTTTTTAGATGCTTTTGGATAACCTCTTTTAAGGTGACCTTTTTAAGCTTATGAACTATATTATATGTTTACACTCTCATTTCACAACCCGTATCCACCTTTTCACTTGGCTTATTACCTTATAAAGCATATCATTTTTAGTCATTTTACAATATTTTTATATAAGTACTACTAAACAATTTATTTAACCAAAGCTTACCAACTTAAGTAAGTTCATAAGTCGACCCATTTGACTCATTAGTAGGTTTTGCATACATATTTAAATGTCAAGATATTTTACCCATTCAAATTGCTAACCCGTTTAACTCATTTCATTAAATAAATTATATTACTTGTGTTCGGATTGAATGTAAACTTATTAAATTTGAATATCTGACCCGTTTATAAATAAGCCGGGTTCATATGGGATGTTTCCGACCCACAAATATGTCAACCTAAACCCGCGAACCTAATTCCCATAACATATATGTTTTTTATGAATTATGACAAACATAGTATATTATAATAATTCCTCAATGTGTGTAGCTATTTGATGTATTAATAAACTTGTACTACAACTTAAATATAAAGCCACATTGTTAAAGAAAAACATGGGTGAAACTGAATTTATTATTTAAAATAAGATTATATTACATATGAATTAACAGTAATAATTGCATTTACAAACTTGATTAATCTCGATGCATTGACCCCATGAATGTTCCCCTTTCGCAGAATGACATTGACTCATACAAACTTCTTGATTACATGGATTAGTATCTAACCGCCAAAAATCTGTGCATATTCCTTCTGCATTTAGCGTCTTGATGCCTAAACAAGATTACAATCAAATAACACCAACTAACACATTATATGAAAACACTAAATAAAACGAATATCGCTTAAACTTACAAACAATATGTAAAGAAAACAGATTATATTATTTGTCATGGTTAGACGAATGTAGTATAGTGGTTGAATAATAAACAGAATGAAAATTACCAGCCATGGAGACTATAAAAACAAGGACTACAAATAGCTTGATGGATGTCATACTTTGTAAGAATCTCTCTGATATTGTTTACAAGTTTGTTTCTATCTATGAAATGGTTCAAGCAATGTAAATTTATATTAAAAGAAAACCTAGAAAAGCACTTAACGTAGGTATTTTAAGTGAATTTCAATAAAACAACAATAAATACATATTGTCGGTCGTGTGTAACCCCGACCAGGTTCTTGTTAAAACGTATACAAATACATTGACGAATAAATCTAAATAAATGGTAATTTATTGTGGCTTTTAACTCCTTGTAATTGTTGAAACATATGCATATTACGGATTATAATTTTTTTAACTATAAAACACACACCTTCTAAACAACTTTTAAATTTATATATTTTTGTCTCTAGCGGAATTTGAACCATGACTATAAGCTAATGATGAACCCCTTCCAATGCCTTATATCTAAAGTAACAAACCCTTTGGTTAACAATCATAAATAATAGAACTTTAGAAATCGCGAACTTCAGTAATGTCATTATCTCGTCTCCGAAACTCAAAACCTAAAATATATTAAATTATAAAATACTAGCAAGAAATAACTGATACATTTTAGATTTCACTTTTTGTAAGCAAATAATTAAAGTGAGGGTTAAGATAGGTGGATAGTTACTTGAGTATGAGTCTCAATCTTTTTTAATAAAATGATATTAATGATATTTAAATGTAAAAAATAAAGGTAAAAGAGTAATTTCACAGTATTAAAGTGAATAGTTAGTAGATGATGAGTCGCACATTTTTTTTTACCAAACAAGATAAATTTTAAAGTCTATCACTTATTTTGTAACATCCATAAATGGAAAGTGTATCACTTATTGTGACATGAAGGTAGTATAGAAATGTGGTAAAACAAACTACAACCACAAAATGGGACAAAACGCCACAATATCCTTATAATTAGTCCAATGCTTCATCCATGAGTATAATCATTTTTGTAGTTTCTCTTGCATACCCGTAGTAGATATGCTCTTGTTATTGAAGACTAAATCATTTCTAGCCTTCCAAATTTTCCAAACTACACCGCCAACCTAGTTTTCTAAAACTTCTCTTTTATTTCCGAATTAACCAAAACAATAATCCTGAAGATGACCTGCTGTAAAGAATCATGATATCCGATATCCAGCTGGCTGTCTGATAAACCATCTCCAAATTTGTGAACTAACTGTGAATTTATAAAGTAGATGTTCCATGTCTTCATCTTCTGAACCACAAATTTGACGTATAGAAGAGCAATTGTACACTATAACGGCCTCCGTCAACCAACAAATAATACACAAAGCCAAACTAAAATATGGACAAAACATAACAATAGAAACACAAAGATCTAAACAAATACCAACGCTTTTCTGAATAAGGAAGAAGACACATGAATTTGGCTAAAAAATGGACCAAAAATAGCAACACACATGAATAGTAACCTCAGTGACAATAGTTGAAAGGCCTTCATAAAAGATGAAAACTCAAGAATGTAGAGCATTTATTAGTTTCTTTCTCAGTGACAATATATGCATATATACAAGCTTTTTAGTCCCCAATCATGCTGCGAAAGTAGATAATTTCCAAATGGGCATGTTGAGAAAAACCTGAAATTATGTGTTTGATCCGATTACCATATCCTTCATGGTCAATGGAAAACATATTTCTGTGTTCAATCTAGACCACACATTATCAGCAATAATCTCATTCACATCAGTCTTTGGATGAAATTGGTCCCACCAAATATTAATAGAAGCCCTCTCACAAGCCGTATAAGGGGAAATACACATCACCCAACTGTTGTATCTCCCCAAACCACAACAAGCTGCACTTGGGTCACTAAATCCCGAAAATGGAAAATGATTTTCGCTTGATGTTTACATTTTATCGCATATGGTCCAAAATTATTTATCACTTATCAAAATGAGTGAATGTACATTTCTCAAACAAATTTAAGCAAGTTTTATAAAAATTGAAATATATTTAGGTTCCTAAGTTTTGTCAACCCTAACATGTTTTTAGTGTTTATTTCAACTCAGATTTCGAGTCAAGTTAGAAATTGCCACCACTTTTCTACTATCTATAATGCATTTTAAATCTTTCCCAAAATAGCATACTGAAATTCAACCACAACACGTTTCTTTTTTATTTTAAATTGGGTTAGAAAAAAATAATGCCCTTAGCATGGTTCTATCTCGAGATCTGTTGAACTACAAATAAGTTTGCTAACCAAGTGTACTGTAGGACCTCCGTTCCTTTCGAATCAATATATATAATCTAACCTACACTCTAATCTTTGTTGAGTAAAGGGGTGTTTGGGAAATCTTATTAAAAAGCTTGTGTTTATTAGTTAATAACTCTATGAGTTTACTTAAGTTAATTAGTTTTTGTTAAATAAAGTGTTTGGAATGGTTTATATAAGCTTATTATTATAAAATGATTGAGGGGTGTTTGGGGAGCTTATTCAGAGGGTTATGAGCTTATAAGCTTATGTAAGCCTAATAAGTCATCATAAGTGTTTGTGAGAATTTATGAGCTTGTGCTTAGATTATCCACATTAGCAACCTAACCCAACCCAATATTTCTTAAAAAAAATTAGTTTCTCACTCTCACACCTACACTACCAAATCTGACCTAATCTTGCACACCCATTAGGCCGTCACACTAATTTTTTTGCCACATCAGATCCTACCTGAGCAAGCGTACACGCACATCATCTTGCAGGAAATACCCACCGCACCCACCCACATGTGAATAAATAGTCCTCACAAAACACCATAAAAGTTGATGCATTTGAGAGAGTCACGACATGGCTTCTCTTGGTCGTGACCACAAGAAAGGACCCCAGTTTAGTGTTGTTGGGATCCAACACACGTCATGTCCTAAAATATTAAAAAATGAAAAACATTATGTGACCCAACGTGGTGACTTGGTTCTTCTATCTAACCTAGGTCAACAACAAAACTCACGATCTTCTATTTTTTATATTAATTTTCAAGTGACTTAAGCTACCAATATCTCCCAATGGGAGTAGTCTTGTAAATTTTTTAGATGCTTTTGGATAACCTCTTTTAAGGTGACCTTTTTAAGCTTATGAACTATATTATATGTTTACACTCTCATTTCACAACCCGTATCCACCTTTTCACTTGGCTTATTACCTTATAAAGCATATCATTTTTAGTCATTTTACAATATTTTTATATAAGTACTACTAAACAATTTATTTAACCAAAGCTTACCAACTTAAGTAAGTTCATAAGTCGACCCATTTGACTCATTAGTAGGTTTTGCATACATATTTAAATGTCAAGATATTTTACCCATTCAAATTGCTAACCCGTTTAACTCATTTCATTAAATAAATTATATTACTTGTGTTCGGATTGAATGTAAACTTATTAAATTTGAATATCTGACCCGTTTATAAATAAGCCGGGTTCATATGGGATGTTTCCGACCCACAAATATGTCAACCTAAACCCGCGAACCTAATTCCCATAACATATATGTTTTTTATGAATTATGACAAACATAGTATATTATAATAATTCCTCAATGTGTGTAGCTATTTGATGTATTAATAAACTTGTACTACAACTTAAATATAAAGCCACATTGTTAAAGAAAAACATGGGTGAAACTGAATTTATTATTTAAAATAAGATTATATTACATATGAATTAACAGTAATAATTGCATTTACAAACTTGATTAATCTCGATGCATTGACCCCATGAATGTTCCCCTTTCGCAGAATGACATTGACTCATACAAACTTCTTGATTACATGGATTAGTATCTAACCGCCAAAAATCTGTGCATATTCCTTCTGCATTTAGCGTCTTGATGCCTAAACAAGATAACAATCAAATAACACCAACTAACACATTATATGAAAACACTAAATAAAACGAATATCGCTTAAACTTACAAACAATATGTAAAGAAAACAGATTATATTATTTGTCATGGTTAGACGAATGTAGTATAGTGGTTGAATAATAAACAGAATGAAAATTACCAGCCATGGAGACTATAAAAACAAGGACTACAAATAGCTTGATGGATGTCATACTTTGTAAGAATCTCTCTGATATTGTTTACAAGTTTGTTTCTATCTATGAAATGGTTCAAGCAATGTAAATTTATATTAAAAGAAAACCTAGAAAAGCACTTAACGTAGGTATTTTAAGTGAATTTCAATAAAACAACAATAAATACATATTGTCGGTCGTGTGTAACCCCGACCAGGTTCTTGTTAAAACGTATACAAATACATTGACGAATAAATCTAAATAAATGGTAATTTATTGTGGCTTTTAACTCCTTGTAATTGTTGAAACATATGCATATTACGGATTATAATTTTTTTAACTATAAAACACACACCTTCTAAACAACTTTTAAATTTATATATTTTTGTCTCTAGCGGAATTTGAACCATGACTATAAGCTAATGATGAACCCCTTCCAATGCCTTATATCTAAAGTAACAAACCCTTTGGTTAACAATCATAAATAATAGAACTTTAGAAATCGCGAACTTCAGTAATGTCATTATCTCGTCTCCGAAACTCAAAACCTAAAATATATTAAATTATAAAATACTAGCAAGAAATAACTGATACATTTTAGATTTCACTTTTTGTAAGCAAATAATTAAAGTGAGGGTTAAGATAGGTGGATAGTTACTTGAGTATGAGTCTCAATCTTTTTTAATAAAATGATATTAATGATATTTAAATGTAAAAAATAAAGGTAAAAGAGTAATTTCACAGTATTAAAGTGAATAGTTAGTAGATGATGAGTCGCACATTTTTTTTTACCAAACAAGATAAATTTTAAAGTCTATCACTTATTTTGTAACATCCATAAATGGAAAGTGTATCACTTATTGTGACATGAAGGTAGTATAGAAATGTGGTAAAACAAACTACAACCACAAAATGGGACAAAACGCCACAATATCCTTATAATTAGTCCAATGCTTCATCCATGAGTATAATCATTTTTGTAGTTTCTCTTGCATACCCGTAGTAGATATGCTCTTGTTATTGAAGACTAAATCATTTCTAGCCTTCCAAATTTTCCAAACTACACCGCCAACCTAGTTTTCTAAAACTTCTCTTTTATTTCCGAATTAACCAAAACAATAATCCTGAAGATGACCTGCTGTAAAGAATCATGATATCCGATATCCAGCTGGCTGTCTGATAAACCATCTCCAAATTTGTGAACTAACTGTGAATTTATAAAGTAGATGTTCCATGTCTTCATCTTCTGAACCACAAATTTGACGTATAGAAGAGCAATTGTACACTATAACGGCCTCCGTCAACCAACAAATAATACACAAAGCCAAACTAAAATATGGACAAAACATAACAATAGAAACACAAAGATCTAAACAAATACCAACGCTTTTCTGAATAAGGAAGAAGACACATGAATTTGGCTAAAAAATGGACCAAAAATAGCAACACACATGAATAGTAACCTCAGTGACAATAGTTGAAAGGCCTTCATAAAAGATGAAAACTCAAGAATGTAGAGCATTTATTAGTTTCTTTCTCAGTGACAATATATGCATATATACAAGCTTTTTAGTCCCCAATCATGCTGCGAAAGTAGATAATTTCCAAATAGGCATGTTGAGAAAAACCTGAAATTATGTGTTTGATCCGATTACCATATCCTTCATGGTCAATGGAAAACATATTTCTGTGTTCAATCTAGACCACACATTATCAGCAATAATCTCATTCACATCAGTCTTTGGATGAAATTGGTCCCACCAAATATTAATAGAAGCCCTCTCACAAGCCGTATAAGGGGAAATACACATCACCCAACTGTTGTATCTCCCCAAACCACAACAAGCTGCACTTGGGTCACTAAATCCCGAAAATGGAAAATGATTTTCGCTTGATGTTTACATTTTATCGCATATGGTCCAAAATTATTTATCACTTATCAAAATGAGTGAATGTACATTTCTCAAACAAATTTAAGCAAGTTTTATAAAAATTGAAATATATTTAGGTTCCTAAGTTTTGTCAACCCTAACATGTTTTTAGTGTTTATTTCAACTCAGATTTCGAGTCAAGTTAGAAATTGCCACCACTTTTCTACTATCTATAATGCATTTTAAATCTTTCCCAAAATAGCATACTGAAATTCAACCACAACACGTTTCTTTTTTATTTTAAATTGGGTTAGAAAAAAATAATGCCCTTAGCATGGTTCTATCTCGAGATCTGTTGAACTACAAATAAGTTTGCTAACCAAGTGTACTGTAGGACCTCCGTTCCTTTCGAATCAATATATATAATCTAACCTACACTCTAATCTTTGTTGAGTAAAGGGGTGTTTGGGAAATCTTATTAAAAAGCTTGTGTTTATTAGTTTATAACTCTATGAGTTTACTTAAGTTAATTAGTTTTTGTTAAATAAAGTGTTTGGAATGGTTTATATAAGCTTATTATTATAAAATGATTGGGGGGTGTTTGGGGAGCTTATTCAGAGGGTTATGAGCTTATAAGCTTATGTAAGCCTAATAAGTCATCATAAGTGTTTGTGAGAATTTATGAGCTTGTGCTTAGATTATCCACATTAGCAACCTAACCCAACCCAATATTTCTTTAAAAAAAATTAGTTTCTCACTCTCACACCTACACTACCAAATCTGACCTAATCTTTCACACCCATTAGGCCGTCACACTAATTTTTTTGCCACATCAGATCCTACCTGAGCAAGCGTACACGCACATCATCTTGCAGGAAATACCCACCACACCCACCCACATGTGAATAAATAGTCCTCACAAAACACCATAAAAGTTGATGCATTTGAGAGAGTCACGACATGGCTTCTCTTGGTCGTGACCACAAGAAAGGACCCCAGTTTAGTGTTGTTGGGATCCAACACACGTCATGTCCTAAAATATTAAAAAATGAAATACATTATGTGACCCAACGTGGTGACTTGGTTCTTCTATCTAACCTAGGTCAACAACAAAACTCACGATCTTCTATTTTTTATATTAATTTTCAAGTGACTTAAGCTACCAATATCTCCCAATGGGAGTAGTCTTGTAAATTTTTTAGATGCTTTTGGATAAGCTCTTTTAAGGTGACCTTTTTAAGCTTATGAACTATATTATATGTTTACACTCTCATTTCACAACCCGTATCCACCTTTTCACTTGGCTTATTACCTTATAAAGCATATCATTTTTAGTCATTTTACAATATATTTATATAAGTACTACTAAACAATTTATTTAACCAAAGCTTACCAACTTAAGTAAGCTCATAAGTTGACCCATTGGACTCATTAGTAGGTTTTGCATACATATTTAAATGTCAAGATATTTTACCCATTCAAATTGCTAACCCGTTTAACTCATTTCATTAAATAAATTATATTACTTGTGTTCGGATTGAATGTAAACTTATTAAATTTGAATATCTGACCCGTTTATAAATAAGCCGGGTTCATATGGGATGTTTCCGACGCACAAATATGTCAACCTAAACCCGCGAACCTAATTCCCATAACATATATGTTTTTTATGAATTATGACAAACATAATATATTATAATAATTCCTCAATGTGTGTAGCTATTTGATGTATTAATAAACTTGTACTACAACTTAAATATAAAGCCACATTGTTAAAGAAAAACATGGGTAAAACTGAAATTTATTATTTAATATACGATGATATTACATATGAATTAACAGTAATAATTGCATTTACAAACTTGATTAATCTCGATGCATTGACCCCATGAATGTTCCCCTTTTGCATAATGACATTGACTCATACAAACATCTTGATTACATGGATTAGTATCTAACCGCCAAAAATCTGTGCATATTCCTTCTGCATTTAGCGTCTTGATGCCTAAACAAGATAACAATCAAATAAAACCAACTACCACATCATATGAAACACTAAATAAAACGAATACTGCTTAAACTTACAAACAATATGTAAAGAAAACAGATTATATTATTTGTCATGGTTAGACGAATGTAGTATAGTGGTTGAATAATAAGCAAATTCAAAATTACCAGCCATGGAGACTATAAAAACAAGGACTACAAATAGCTTGATGGATGTCATACTTTGTAAGAATCTCTCTGATATTGTTTCCAAGTTTGTTTCTATCTATGAAATGGTTCAAGCAATGTAAATTTATATTAAAAGAAAAACTAGAAAAGCACGTAACGTAGGTATTTTAAGTGAATTTCAATAAAACAACAATAAATACATATTGTCGGTCGTGTGTAACCCCGACCAGGTTCTTGTTAAAATGCATACAAATATTGATGAATAATTCTAAATAAATGGTAATTTATTGTGGGTTATAACTCCTTGTAATAGTTGAAACATATGCATATTATGGATTATAATTTTTTTAACTATAAACCACACACCTTCTAAACAACTTTTAAATTTATATCTTTTTGTCTCTAGCGGAATTTGAACCATGACTATAAGCTAATGATGAACCCCTTCCAATGCCTTATATCTAAAGTAACAAACCCTTTGGTTAACGATCATAAATAATAAAACTTTAGTAATCATTTTTTTAACGACAAAGCGAAAGAAAACGGGAACTTTGGTAATGTCATTATCTCCACTCCGAAACTCAAAACCTAAAATATATTAAATTATAAAATACTAGCAAGAAATAACTGATACATTTTAGATTTCACTTTTTTTAAGCAAATGATTAAAGTGAGGGTTAAGATAGGTGGATAGGTACTTGAGTATGAGTGTCAATCTTTTTTAATAAAATGATATTAATGATATTTAAATGTAAAAAATAAAGGTAAAAAAGTAATTTCACTGTATTAAAGTGAATAGTTAGTAGAGGATGAGTCCCACATTTTTTTTACCAAACAAGATAAATTTTAAAGTGTACCACTTATTTTGTAACATCCATAAACGGAAAGTGTATCACTTATTGTGACATGAAGGTATTATAGAAATGTGGTAAAACAAACTACAACCACAAAATGGGACAAAACGCCACAATATCCTTATAATTTGTCAATGCTTCATCCATGAGTATAATCATGTTTGTAGTTTCTCTTGAATACCCGTAGTAGATATGCTCTTGTTTTTGAAGACTAAATCATTTCTAGCCTTCCAAATTTTCCAAACTACACCGCCAACCTAGCTTTCTAAAACTTTACTTTTATTTCCGAATTAACCAGAACAATAATCCTGAAGATGACCTGCTGTAAAACATCATGATATCCGATATCCAGCTGGCTGTCTGATAAACCTGTTAAACGGTAATATATTCAAAGAAGGAAAGAAATCAAGCCACCTATTGACAGCTCATTCCTCACGATCAGTGCCCAAATTCAAGGATCTTCATAATCCTTTTCCTTTTATGTATGTTCAATTCTTGTGTATAAATAGATTAGCATACCTGCAATGTAATACACACAACACACAATACACAATATACAATAAACAATATAGTTTGTTCATCTTTTCTTACGGTTAACATGGTATCTGAGCAGGTTTAGCCTCATCATTTACCGATTCATTCATCTAGCAGCCATGATTAAACCCTTCGAACCCAGCCATGACTAACGATGGCGACTCGAATGCAAGTCTGTCGCTGCAATTAGCTGAGTTACTCAGAAACAATATCAATCCCCAAATCCAACATCCAAAATTATCCGATAACCTCCAGATAAACCTCAAGCTCAACAATCAGAATTACGCGCTATGGACTCGTTTGAGTGTTACTTACAGTAGCCGGAGAGACAAATTGTAGATCTTTAACCTTCATGTGAAGGCTAACGATATCAAACAAAATGAAAGTTCTCTTGAAGAACTCTGGATTACATTGCATGGTATTTGGGGTGAAATCGATAGAATCGATCCCAACCCAATGAAATGCCCAGACGACATCAAAGAATACTCAAAAAATCAGGTCAGATCAGAAACTTTTTCAATTCTTAAATTCACTCGACAAAAAGTATGAACACATCAAGAGGGAAATACTCCGTTTGGATCCTCTCCCCTCTACGGAAGCAGCATATTCCACTGTGCGGAAGGAAGCAGCTCACCAAGTTATATTGGGAGCAGCTAACCTTGAAACACAGGGTGTAGGCTCGGGCCTTGCCGTCGCCGCCACAGAACCCGAAGGCACAGAGCTTGCAACTCGTGGTTACCGCCGGCTGGAAGGGAGAAGGAATAATTCTACAAACAGAGATGAAAAATCAAACCTCCAGTGTGAAAAATGCGGCATGAGCAGGCACACCATCGATCAGTGCTTTCAAATCGTCGGTTACCCCGATTGGTGGACCGATGGTCACAAAAAAGGCACCAAGAACGGCGGAACAGTGAAAGGAAAGAACGACAGCAACCACAATGACCGGAAATCAGGATCGAGTTCTGGATTTGGGGGCGTAGCTGCTGCCGTTCGCAATGACGGAGACGACGAAGGGTTTGTGGTCGAAACAGGTATAGGGGTTGAGAGTGTAAAAGACTCAAAACCCCTTTTCCCTTTCTCTTTTATGAATTTAAAAAAAGTGCACAAAACTTGTGATCAGTTTGATAGTGCCCCTTATAATTTAAACTTGTCATCCACAGAAGTTAGTTTTCATAAAAATGATTTTAATTCAAAAAATTATGACGGGGACCCACTCGATTTTCATATTAATTCCGCATCATTTACTTCCTTTTTAAATAAAAGTCTTAAAAATTGTAAAAATTTAAATAGTGGTAAAGGTTGGGTAAATATTGCTCAATAAATAAAAAACAAAATGACTTATGGATTTTTGATTGTGGGGCAACAGACACTATGACCCATTATCTTTCAGATTTCACATCAACAAGTAGACCAACAAAATCATATATAAAAACTGCGAATGGAGAGAAGTTACATGTTAAAACGGGGGGGGAGTATCGAACTATCTCCAACTCTTAAACTTTCTAAATGTCTCTATATTCCCGAACTGTCCCATAAACTCCTATCCATAAGTCATGTTACAAAAGAGTTAAATAGTTATGTGCTTATGGAACCCACCTTTTGTATATTACAGGATATCAGGACGGGAGCGATAATTGGGCGTGGCACTGAAAGAGATGGACTATATTATGTGGATGAAGTCACTCAGCATGGGAGTGCAATGTTATCTCATGGGACGACATAAAGGGAGGCTTGGTTGTGGCATAGAAGACTAGGTCACCCATCTATCAGTTATTTACATATTCTTTTTCCAAAACTTTTTCCTTTAAATTGTAAGACACATTGTGAAACATGCGTGTTTGCCAAAAATCATCGAAAAACTTTCAAACCCAATTTTACGCGAGTTGACCAACCTTTTTCATTAATTCACTCTGATGTTTGGGGGCCAGCCCCAATCGCTGGAGGCCAAAAGTTTCGTTTATTTGTCATGTTTGTTGATGATTGTACTCGTATGACCTGGGTATACTTATTAAAAAATAAATGTGAAGTTTTTGAAAAATTTACGTCTTTTTATACCATGGTCCAAACTCAATTTAAGAAAAACATCCAAATCCTTAGATCAGATAATGGAGGAGAATTTATTAACACCGATATGAAACTGTTTTGCCAACGAAAAGGTATAATCCACCAAACATCTTGTCCTCATACTCCTGAACAAAATGGTGTAGCGGAACGAAAAAATCGTATCCTTCTTGAAATTACTCGAGCCCTTCTAATAGAGTCACAAGTTCCCAAATCCTTCTGGCCTGAAGCTCTGGCTACAGCTGCCTATCTCATCAATCGTCTTCCAACTCAAATTTTAAAGTTAAAAACACCTCTTCAAGTCCTCGCCGAATACACTGATCTTCCCTCTACTCACATCCTAGAACCTCGGATCTTTGGTTGTACCGTCTTTGTTCACATACCAAAATCTATTCGTTCTAAACTTGACCCATGTGCCGAAAAATGCGTTTTTGTTGGGTACGGTGTTAATCAGGAAGGGTACAAATGCTATAACCCAAAAACTCGACGCATGTTTACCACCATGAACTGTGACTTCCTTGAAACAGAATACTATTACGCCGCCAATCTCAGTAGTCAGGGGGAGAGTACAAATAATACAAACGACACCCTTAGTTGGCTTGAAATAGTCGACATAACATCAGACAAAACTCAAACAGATGAAGATTCCGAAAACATGGAAGACAGTGCCCAAGACAGTCCCCTCCAAGAATCGCCGCCTATCCTGATATCTCCACAGGTAAGTAATTCATCTCACAATATTACTAACCCATGTGTACAAGAAGATATTATGTAGGGATTAGGTAATGAAGAAAGACCTACCACAACTCCAGAAAATGTGAATAAAGAAGAAGGTATCACGGTCCAAAACGATAAACATAAACCCACTCAATACAGTTTACCTCCTAGAGCAAATCGGGGTGTCCCACCTAACAGATAGTCTCCAGATAGAGAGACAAAAAGAGGTAAATATCCTATGGCAGACATTGCCAAAGGAAATCTATCTACTCAAGCCAAGGCCTTCATTGCAGCTCTATGTTCAGAAAAAATACCAACTAACCCAGAGCAGCCTTTAAGTTCAAAAGAATGGAAAAACGCAATGAAGGAAGAAATGGAAGCCCTAGAAAAGAACAAAACCTGGATAAAATGCATCCTGCCACCAGGAAAAAAAACGGTTGGATGTCGATGGGTATTCACTATCAAGTACAAACCAGATGGCTCAATTGAAAGACACAAAGCAAGACTGGTAGCAAAAGGATACACTCAGACCTATGGATTTGATTACTCAGAAACCTTCTCTCCTGTAGCAAAAATCAACACTATCAGGATCCTATGCTCAGTAGCCGCAAATAAAGCCTGGCCTTTACACCAGTTTGATGTAAATAATGCCTTTCTACACGGAGAACTAAATGAAGAAGTATACACGGAAACTCCACATGGATTCACAAGCAATTTCAGAGAAAGGGAAGTGTGTCGCCTTAAAAAATCTATTTACGGTTTAAAACAGTCCCTTAGGGCTTGGTTTGGGAGATTGACCATAGCCATGAAAAGCTATGGGTTCAAACAAAGCAATTCAGACCACACTTTATTTATTAAAAGAAGAGGTAAATTAATAACATGTCTAATAATTTACGTTGATGATATGATAATTACAGGTGATGACAAAGAACAAATATCAAAATTAAAAAAGAGCCTATTCTCAGACATTGAAATGAAGGATCTTGGAAGTGTCAAATACTTCCTAGGAATCGAAGTTCTAAGGTCTAAACAGGGAATCTTCATGCACCAAAAAAAATATGTTCTTGACTTACTTGCAGAAACCGGGATGGTTGACTGCAAACCAGCTGAAATACCAATGATTATGAACCTAAAACTTCTCAATGAAGAAAATGATGACCCAGTCGACAAAACAAGATATCAACGAATGGTAGGGAAGCTAATATACCTCTCTCACACGCGTCCAGACATAGCATACGATGTGGGTGCGGTAAGTCAGTTCATGCACAAACCTCAAAAGCCACACATGGAAGCAGTCTTGAGGATTATAAAATATCTCAAAGGAACAGTAGGGCATGGAATTCTATTTCAACCAAATGGTCACTTAGAAACCCAACTATATACCGATGCAGATTGGGCAGGAGACAAAAACAACAGGAGATCAATCGCAGGGTACTTTACCCTTGTAGGGGGAAATCTTGTAACATGGTGCATCAAGAAACAAAAAGTAGTGGCCCTATCAAGTGCTGAAGCTGAGTTCAGAGGAATCGCGAAAGGGATAACTGAAAACTATGGGTAAGAAGGCTACTAACTGAGATAGGATATCCACCACAAAAATCAAGTGAAGTTTTTCGCGACAACGAAGCAGCAATTAAAATCTCAGAAAACCAAGTCCAACACGATCGAACTAAACATGTAGAAGTTGATCGACATTTTATCAAAGAAAAATTAGAAGCCAAAATCATCACACTTCCATTCGTTTGGTCTGAAGACCAACTTGCTGATATTCTAACAAAAGCAGTAAACGGGAAACTCCTACAAGAAGTACTTGGAAAATTGAATTTCGGTAACCCCACGACTCAACTTGAGGGGGAGTGTTAAACGATAATACATTCAAAGAAGGAAAGAATTCAAGCCACCTATTGACAGCTGATTCCTCACGATCACTGCCCAAATTCAAGGATCTTCATAATCCTTTTCCTTTTATGTATCTTCAATTCTTGTGTATAAATAGATTAGCATACCTGCAATGTAATACACACAACACACAATACACAATATACAATAAACAATATAGTTTTTTCATCTTTTCCTACGGTTAACAAAACCATCTCCAAATTTGTGAACTAACTGTGAATTTATAAAGTAGATGTTCCATGTCTTCATCTTCTGAACCACAAATTTGACGTATAGAAGAGCAATTGTACACTATAACGGCCTCCGTCAACCAACAAATAATACACAAAGCCGAACTAAAATATGGACAAAACAAAACAATAGAAACACAAAGATCTAAACAAATACCAACACTTTTCTGAATTAGGAAGAAGACACGTGAATTTGGCTAAAAAATGGTCCAAAAATAGCAACACACATGAATAGTAACCTCAGTGACAATAGTTGAAAGGCTTTCATAAAACATGAAAACTCAAGAATGTAGAGCATTTATTAGTTTCTTTCTCAGTGACAATATATGCATATATACAAGCTTTTTAGTCCCCAATCATGCTGCGAAAGTAGATAATTTCCAAATATGGATGTTGAGAAAAACCTGTAATTATGTGTTTGATCCGTTTACCATATCATTCATGGTCATTGGAAAACATATTTCTGTGTTCAATCCAGACCACACATTATCAGCAATAATCTCATTCACATCAGTCGTTGGATGAAATTGGTCCCACCAAATATTAATAGAAGCACTCTCACAAGCCGTATAAGGGGAAATACACATCACCCAACTGTTGTATCTCCCCAAACCACAACAAGCTGCACTTGGGTCACTAAATCCCGAATATGGAAAATGATTTTCGCTTGATGTTTACATTTTATCGCATATGGTCCAAAAAATTTTATCACTTATCAAAATGAGTGAATGTACTTTTGTGAAACAAAAATTTAAGCAAGTTTTATTAAAATTGAAATATATTTAGGTTCCTAAGTTTTGTCAACCCTAACATGTTTTTAGTGTTTATTTCAACTCAGATTTCGAGTCAAGTTAGAAATTGCCACCACTTCTCTACTATCTATAATGCATTTAAAATCTTTCCCAAAATAGCATACAAAAATTCAACCACAACACGTTCCTTTTTTATTTAAAATTGGGTTAGAAAAAAATAATGCCCTTAGCATGGTTCTATCTCGAGATCTGTTGAACTACAAATGAGTTTGCTAACCGAGTGTACTGTAGGACCTCCGTTCCTTTCGAATCAATATATATAATCTAACCTACACTCTAATCTTTGCTGAGTAAAGGGGTGTTTGGGAAATCTTATTAAAAAGCTTGTGTTTATTAGTTTATAACTCTATGAGTTTACTTAAGTTAATTAGTTTTTGTTAAATGAAGTGTTTGGAATGGTTTATATAAGCTTATTATTATAAAATGATTGAGGGGTGTTTGGGGAGCTTATTCAGAGCGTTGTGAGCTTATAAGCTTATGTAAGCCTATTAAGTGATCATAAGTGTTTGTGAGAATTTATGAGCTTGTGCTTAGATTATCCACATTAGCAACCTAACCCAACCCAACCCAACTTTTTCATTAAAAAAAGTAGTTTCTCACTCTCACACCTACACTACCAAATCTGACCTAATCTTTCACACCCATTAGGCCGTCACACTAATGTTTTTGCCACATCAGATCCTACCTGAGCAAACGTACACGCACATCATCTTGCCAGAAATACCCACCACACCCACCCACATGTGAATAAATAGTCCTCACAAAAACACCCTAAAAGTTGATGCATTTGAGAGAGTCACGACATCGCTTCTCTTGGTCGTGACCACAAGAAAGGACCCGATTTTAGTGTTGTTGGGATCCAACACACGTCATGTCCTAAAATATTAAAAAATGAAAAATATTATGTGACCCAACTTGGTGACTTGGTTCTTCTATCTGACCTAGGTCAACAACAAAACTCACGATCTTCTATTTTTTATATTAATTTTCAAGTGACTTAAGCTACCAATATCTCCCAATGGGAGTAGTCTTGTAAATTTTTTAGATGCTTTTGTATAAGCTCTTTAAAGGTGACCTTTTTTAAGCTTATGAACAATATTATATGTTTACACTCTCATTTCACAACCCGTATCCACCTTTTCACTTGGCTTATTACCTTATAAAGCATATCAGTTTTAGTCATATTACATTATTTTTATATAAGTACTACTAAACAATTTATTTAACCAAAGCTTACCAACTTAAGTAAGCTCATAAGTCGACCCGATTGACTCATTAGTAGGTTTTATATACATATTTAAATGTCCAGATATTTTACCCATTCAAATTGCTAACCCGTTTAACTCATTTCATTAAACAAATTATATTACTTGTGTTCGGATTGAATGTAAACTTATTAAATTTGAACATCTGACCCGTTTATAAATAAGTCGGGTTCATATGGGATGTTTCCGACCCACAAATATGTCAACCTAAACCTGCGAACCTAATTCCCATAACATATATGTGCTTTTATGAATTATGACAAACATAATATATTATAATAATTCCTCAATGTGTGTAGCTATTTGATGTATTAATAAACTTGTACTACAACTAAATATAAAGCCACGTTGTTAAAGAAAAACATGGGTAAAACTGAAATTTATTATTTAAAATAAGATGATATTACATATGAATTAACAGTAATAATTGCATTTACAAACTTGATTAATCTCGATGCATTGACCCCATGAATGTTCCCCTTTTGCAGAATGACATTGACTCATACAAACATCTTGATTACATGGATTAGTATCTAACCGCCAAAAATCTGTGCATATTCCTTCTGCATTTAGCGTCTTGATGCCTAAACAAGATAACAATCAAATAACACCAACTAACACATCATATGAAAACACTAAATAAAACGAATACCACTTAAACTTACAAACAATATGTAAAGAAAACAGATTATATTATTTGACATGGTTAGACGAATGTAGTATAGTGGTTGAATAATAAGCAAACTGAAAATTACCAGCCATGGAGACTATAAAAACAAGGACTACAAATAGCTTGATGGATGTCATACTTTGTAAGAATCTCTATGATATTGTTTACAAGTTTGTTTCTATCTATGAAATGCTTCAAGCAATGTAAATTTATATTAAAAGAAAAACTAGAAAAGCACGTAGCGTAGGTATTCTAAGTGAATTTTAATAAAACAACAATAAATACATATTGTCGGTCGTGTGTAACCCCAACCAGGTTCTTGTTAAAACGTATACAAATACATTGACGAATAAATCTAAATAAATGGTAATTTATTGTGGGTTTTAACTCCTTGTACTTGCTGAAACATATGCATATTATAGATTATAATTTTTTTAACTATAAAACACACACCTTCTAAACAACTTTTAAATTTATATCTTTTTGTCTCTAGCGGAATTTGAACCATGACTATAAGCTAATGATGAACCCCTTCCAATGCCTTATATCTAAAGTAAGAAACCCTTTGGTTAACGATCATAAATAATAAAACTTTAGAAATGATTTTTTAATGACAAAGCGAAAGAAAACGGGAACTTCGGTAATGTCATTATCTCCTCTCCAAAACTCAAAACCTAAAATATATTAAATTATAAAATACTAGCAAGAAATAACTGATACATTTTAGATTTCACTTTTTTTAAGCAAATGATTAAAGTGAGGGTTAAGATAGGTGGATAGTTACTTGAGTATGAGTCTCAATCTTTTTTAATAAAATGATATTAATGGTATTTAAATGTAAAAAATAAAGGTAAAAGAGTAATTTCACTGTATTAAAGTGAATAGTTAGTAGAGGATGAGTCCCACATTTTTTTTACGTAACAAAATAAATTTTAAAGTGTATCACTTATTTTGTAACATCCATAAATGGAAAGTGTATCACTTATCGTGACATGAAGGTAGTATAGAAATGTGGTAAAACAAACTACAACCAAAAAATGGGACAAAACGCCACAATATCCGTATAATTAGTCAATGCTTCATCCATGAGTATAATCATGTTTGTAGTTTCTCTTGAATACCCGTAGTAGATATGCTCTTGTTATTGAAAATAAATCATTTCTAGCCTTCCAAATTTTCCAAACTACACCGCCAACCTAGTTTTCTAAAACTTTTCTTTTATTTCCGAATTAACCAGAACAATAATCCTGCAGATAACCTGCTGTAAAACAACATGATATCCGATATCCAGCTGGCTGTCTGATAAACCATCTCCAAATTTGTGACCTAACTGTGAATTTATAAAGTAGATGTTCCATGTCTTCATCTTCTTAACCACAAATTTGACGTATAGAAGAGCAATTGTACACTATAACGGCCTCCGTCAACCAAGAAATAATACACAAAGCCGAACTAAAATATGGACAAAACATAACAATAGAAACACAAAGATCTAAACAAATACCAACGCTTTTCTGAATAAGGAAGAAGACACGTGAATTTGGCTAAAAAATGGACCAAAAATAGCAACACACATGAATAGTAACCTCAGTGACAATAGTTGAAAGGCTTTCATAAAACATGAAAACTCAAGAATGTAGAGCATTTATTAGTTTCTTTCTCAGTGACAATATATGCATATATACAAGCTTTTTAGTCCCCAATCATGCTGCGAAAGTAGATAATTACCAAATAGGCATGTTGAGAAAAACCTGAAATTATGTGTTTGATCCGATTACTATATCCTTCATGGTCATTGGAAAACATATTTCTGTGTTCAATCCAGATCACACATTATCAGCAATAATCTCATTCACAGCAGCTGTTGGATAAAATTGGTCCCACCAAATATTACTAGAAGCACTCTCACAAGCCATATAAGGGGAAACACACACCATCTAACTGAAGTATCTCCCCTAACCAAAACAAGCTGTACTTGGGTCATAAAATCCCGACAATGGAAAATGATTTTCGCTTGATTTTTACATTTTATCGCATATGGGCCAAAAAAATTTATCACTTATCAAAAGGAGTGAAGGTACATTTCTCAAACAAATTTAAGCGACTTTTATTAAAATTGAAATATATTTAGATTCCTAAGTTTTGTCAACCCGAACGTGTTTTTTGTGTTTATTTCAACTCAGATTTCGAGTCAAGTTAGAAATTGCCACGACTTCTCTACTATCTATAATGCATTTAAAATCTTTCCCAAAATAGCATACTGAAATATGGAGATTGGATAAAGTAGATGTTCCATGTCTTCATCTTCCAAACCACAAGTTTGACGTATAGAAGAGCAATTGTACACTATAACGGCCTCCGTCAACCAACAAATAAAACACAAAGCCGAACTAAAATATGGAGAAAAAATAACAATAGAAACACAAGGATCTAAACAAATACCAACACTTTTCTGAATAAGGAAGAAGACACGTGAATTTGGCTAAAAAATGGACCAAAAATAGCAACACACATGAATAGTAACCTCAGTGACAATAGTCGAAAGGCTTTCATAAAACATGAAAACTCAAGAATGTAGAGCATTTATTGGTTTCTTTCTCAGTGACAATATATGCATATATACAAGCTTTTTAGTCCCCAATCATGCTGCGAAAGTAGTTAATTTCCAAATAGAAAACTTGAACAAAACCTGAAGTTATGTGTTTGATCCGATTACCGTTATCCTTCATGGTCGTTGGATAACATTATTCTGTGTACAATCCAGTCCACACGTTATCAACAATAATCTCATTCACATCAGCCGTTGGATGAAATTGGTCCCACCAAGTATTACTAGAAGCACTCTCACAAGCCATTGGATAACATATTTCTGTGTACAATCCAGACCACACATTATCAGTAATAATCTCATTCACAGCAGTCGTTGGATGAAATTGGTCCCACCAAATATTACTAGAAGCACTCTCAGAAGCCATATAAGGGGAAACACACATCAGCCAACTATTGTATCTCCCCAAACCACAACAAGCTGTGCTTGGGTCATAAAATCCTGAAAATGGAAAATAATTTTCGCTTGATTTTTACATTTTATCGCATATGGGCCAAAAAAATTTATCACTTATCAAAAGGAGTGAATGTACATTTCTCAAACAAATTTAAGCAACTTTTATCAAAATTGAAATATACTCCCTCCGCCCAACAAAAAAGTTTACATTTCTCCTTAAAATTTTGTCCCACGGAAAAGTTTACATTTCTCAAATTTAAGGGACCCACCTAACAAAATAATATTATTACCAATCATTCCACCAATAAAACACTTCTCTCTCCAATCTAACCTTATATTTTAATCAAAAGTATTACAAAGGACCCCACCACTAACTTTCTCCTAAAAGACTGTGCCCAAATGAAATGTTAACTTGTTTATGGGACGGAGGGAGTATTTAGGTTCCAAAGTTTTGTCAACCCTAACATGTTTTTAGTGTTTATTGCAACTCAGATTTCGAGTCAAGTTAGAAATTTCCACCACTACTCTACTATCTATAATGCATTTAAAATCTTTCCCAAAATAGCATACTGAAAATTCAACCACAACACGTTCCTTTTTTATTTTAAATTGGGTTATAAAAAAATAATGCCCTTAGCAAGGTTCTATCTCGAGATCTACTGAACTACAAATGAGTTCGCTAACCAAGTGAACTGTCGGACCTCCTTTCCTTTCTAATCAATATATATAATCTAACCTGCACTCTCATCTTTGCTGAGTAAAGGGGTGTTTGGGAAATCTTATTAAAAAGCTTGTGTTTATTAGTTTATAACTCTATGAGTTTACTTAAGTTAATTAGTTTTTGTTAAATAAAGTGTTTGGAATGGTTTATATAAGCTTATTATACTAAAGTGATTAAAGGGGTGTTTGGGGAGCTTATTGAGAGGGTTATGAGCTTATAAGCTTACGTAAGCCTAATAAGTCATCCTAAGTGTTTGTGAGAATTTATGAGCTTGTGATTAGATTATCCACATTAGCAACCTAACCCAACCCAATTTTTTCATTAAAAAAAATTAGTTTCTCACTCTCATACCAACACTACCAAATCCGACCTATTTTTTCACACCAATTGTTTTGCCACATAAGATCCTACGTGAGAAAATGTCCACACACATCATCTTTTAGGAAATACCCACCACACCCACCCACATGTGAATAAATGGACCCCACAAAAACACCCTAAAAGTTGATGCATTTGAGAGAGTCACGACGTGGTTTCTCTGGGTCGTGACCACAAGAAAGGACCCCAGTTTAGTGTTGTTGGGATCCAACACACGTCATGTCCTAAAATATTAAAAAATGAAAAATATTGTGTGACCCAACATGGTGACTTGCTTCTTCTATCTGACCTAGGTCAACAACAAAACTCACGATCTTCTATTTTTTATATTAATTTTCAAGTGACTTCAGCTACTAGTATCTCCCAATGGGAATAGTCTTGTAAATTTTTTAGATGCTTTTGGATAAGCTCTTTTAAGGTGACCTTTGTTTACACTCTCATTTCACATCCCGTATTCACCTTTTCACTTGAACTTATTAGCTTATAAAGCAGATCATTATTAGTCATTTTATAATATTTTTATATAAGTACTTCTAATCAATTTATCTAACCAAAGCTTACCAACTTAAGTAAGCTCAAAAATCGACCTGTTTGACTCATTAGTAGGTTTTGCATACATATTTAAATGTCAAGATATTTTACCCATTCAAATTGCTAACCCGTTTAACTCATTTCATTAAACAGATTATATTACTTCTGTTCGGATTGAAGGTAAACATATTAAATTTGAATATCTGACCCGTTTATAAATAAGCCGGGTTCATATGAGATTTTTCCGACCCATAAATATGTCAACCTAAACCTGCGAACCTGATTCCTATAACAATTATGTGTTTTTATAAATTATGACAAACATAATACATTATAATAATTGCTCAATGTGTGTAGCTATTTGATGTATTAATTAACTTGTACTACAACTAAAATATAAAGCCACGTTGTTAAAGAAAAACATGGGTAAAACTGAAATTTATTATTTAAAATTAGATGATATTACATAAGAATTAACAGTAATAATTGCATTTACAAACTTGATTAATCTCGATGCATTGACCCCACGAATGTTCCCCTTTTGCAAAATGACATTGACTCATACAAACATCTAGATTACATGGATTAGTATCTAACCGCCAAAAATCTGTGCTTGATTACATGGATTAGTCTCTAACCGCCAAAAATCTGTGCATATTCCTTTCTGCATTTATCGTCTTGATCAGTGGCGGTTCTAAAGGGTGGGCAAGGTGGGCATATGCCCACCCTAAATTTTTTCCGATTAGTATAAATTTTTTATAGGTCAGCTTATTTTTAGCTTCTGCTAATCAAAATATATATTACGTATGAGCGATAAATAATTCACGTCATATATTAGCTTAGTGGTTAACCTATTAATCTTAAAACATATAACATTCAGTCCAAGTCCATATGCATTTTTTAAAAATTAATTTTTTCTTATTTCTTTTATAATGTTTCTTTTGCTCTATTTATTATTAAAATTGTGTTTTCTTTTGACTAATTTCCTCCTTATTTTTCTTAGTTTAAAAATATTATGTTTGCAATTTATTTGACTACACGTATATTTTAACTAGTGACATATATAAACACTTTGAAGAATTTTCATTGTTGTAACAAAATTAAATACGAATATGGATTAACAATACAAATTTTGTATATGAAATCTACCATTAATAAACAATTATATTCTTTTTTTTATATCGCTAAATTTTAAAAATTTTATTCTTGAATTAATTAATAAGCGAATTTTGATTTTGACTGATTTAGTTTATGATTAGACTTTCTTCAAACTAAAATTGATTTGATTTTGTTTAGGATTTGACCTTAAAAAACATCACTAAAAAACCTGGCTTCTAATCCAAAAAATTGCCCACCTTTAGAAATTGTTCTGGTACCGCCCCTGGTCTTGATGCCTAAATAAGATAACAATCATATAACACCATCTAACACATCATATGAAAACACTAAATAAAACGAATACCGCTAAAACATACAAACAATATGTAAAGAAAGCAGATTGTATTATTTGTCATGGTTAGACGAATGTAGTATAGTGGTTGAATAATAACCAAAATAAAAATTATCAGCCATGGAGACTATTAAAACAAGGACTACAAATAGCTTGATGGATGTCATACTTTGTAATAATCTCTCTGATATTGTTTACAAGTTTGTTTCTATCTATTAAATGGTTCAAGCAATGTAAATTTATATTAAAAGAAAAACTAGAAAAGCACGTCACATAGGTATTTTAAGTGAATTTCAATAGAACAACAATAAATACATATTGTCGGTCGTGTGTAACCACGGCCAAGTTCTTGTTAAAATGTATACAAATTCATTGACGAAGAAATGTAAATAAATGGTAATTTATTGTGGGTTTTAACTCCTTGTAATTGTTGAAACATATGCATATTAGAGATTACAATTTTTTAACTATAAAACATACAACTTTTAAATTTATATCTTTTTGTTTCTACAGGAATTTGAACCATGACTATAAACTAATGAAGAACCCCTTCCAGTGCCTTATATCTAAACTAACAAACCCTTTGGTTAACGATCATAAATAATTAAACTTTAGAAATCATTTTCTTATCGACAAAGCGAAAGAAAACGGAAGCTTCGGTAATGTCATTATCTCCTCTCCGAAACTCAAAACGTAAAATATATTAAATTATAAAATACTAGCAAGAAATAAGTGATACATTTTAGATTCACTTTTTTTAAGAAAATAATTAAAGTGAGGGTTAAGATAGGTGGATAGTTACTTGAGCATGAGTCTCACTCTTTTTTAACAAATTGATATTAATGATATTTAAATAAAAAAAAATAAATGTGGTAAAACAAACTACAACCGCAAAACGGGGCAAAACGCCACAATGTCCTTATAATTAGCCCAATGCTTCATCCATGAGTATAATCATGTTTGTAGTTTCTCTTGCATACCCGTAGTAGATATGCTCTTGTTATTGAAGATTAAATCATTTCTAGCCTTCCAAATGTTCCAAACCACACTGCCAACCTACTTTTCTAAAACTTTTCTTCTCTTTCCGAATTAACCAGAACAATAATCCTGAAGATGACGTGGTTAAAGAATCATGATATCCGACATCCAGTTGGCTGTCTAATAAACCATCTCCAAATTTGTGAACTAACTGTGAATTTATAAACTAGATGTTCCATGTCTTCATCTTCCAAACCACAAATTTGACGTGTAGAAGAGCAATTGTACACTATAACAGTCTTTGTCAACCAACACATAAAACACAAAGCCAAACTAAAATATGGACAAAAAATAACAATAGCAACACAAAGATCTAAACAAATACCAACAGTTTTCTGAATAAGGAAGAAGACACATGAATTTAGCTAAAAAAAATGGACCGAAAATAGCAACACACATGAATAGTAACCTCAGTGACAATAGTTGAAAGTCTTTCATAAAACATGAAAACATGTAGAGTATTTACTGGTTTCTTTTTCAGCGACAATATATGCATATATACAAGTTTTTTTTGTCCACAATCATGCTGCAAAAGTAGATAATTTCCACATAGATAAGTGGAGCAAAACCTGATATTATGTGTTTGATCTGATTACCATATCTTTCATGGTCATTGGATAACATATTTCTGTGCACAATCCAGACCACACATTATTAGCAATAATCTCATTCACTGCAGTCGTTGGATGAAATTGGTCCCAAAATATTGCTAGAAGCACTCTCACAAGACATATAAGGGGAAATACACATCATTCAACTGTTGTATCTCCGCAGACCACAAAAACCTGCACTTGGGTCACTAAATCTTGAAAATGGAAAATGATTCTCATATTTACATTTTATCGCGTATGGGCCAAAAAAAATTTATCACTTAATAAAATGAGTGAATGTACATTTCTCAAACAAATTTAAGCAAGTTTTGTCAAAACTGAAATATGTTGGGTCGACGACAAAAAGGCATCCCCCACTGAAGGAGATTTAACGACGACAAAAGGCAAATAGTTAGAAGACAATTTGAAGATCAGTTCCTCAGATTGTGGATAACTGAATCTGATCAGTTCGGATTTCAGTTACCCAGCTACAGTATCTGATCACCATCAGAAACAACGATCAGTTCCCCATGCGGAATCAGATACTGATCAACAGATCATATAGATTTAGCAGGTTCAACGCACACTTGACAATAACGTTGAACCATATGAATAGATACCTCTCTAAGAAAAACACTTAGTGAAGATCACTGAAGCTGAAGGCCATCTGAAGAAGCATGAGTATCCGAAGACTCATGGCGATCTGAAGCGTACAAAGGCCTGAAGTTTCAGTGTCATAGAAAGACACAAGTAAAGCACAACTTTGTGTGTCACCGACAAAGGAAATCCTATGCAAATCCTCTAGAAGATATCGGCGACCACAAGACGACAGAAAGTATTGTCAGAATTTTTGTTAGTAGTGCTCGTCGCATGAAATATCCACTACACCAACGGAATTTTCACACGTGGATTCGATCGATCATTCCTCTGGCACCACGTTTCCCAATGCTATAAATTGAGGACTTAGCTATCAAATTCTGTGTGCACCCAACATGTCTACACGTTGCTAAAATCTTCTCAGAATTTATTCTTTAACCAGAGTGTGAACAACCAGTAATACCTTAGTTACTTGATTTGAGAATTGAATCTTTGTAACGAAGGTATCTGGTCTTGTGCCTGATCATTTGTTGATCAGAACTTGTCTTAGATAGTACCTGTTATTGTTTATCTCTTGCAAATATTTTAGTTAGGATTTGTTCTTAGCTATTCCGGAAACTACTTGTAGCTTTGTTATATCATTATTGATTAATAAAGAAAAGTTTAAAAAGTATTGAGTGTTGTCTTAAATTTTATATGGTCAGTGAAAGCATATAACTGTATTTTTTCACTTATTACGGGACTAACATTGGAATCAGAGCAGGACAATTAATTCATAATTGTTGACCTGCTTACTTACTGATCACAATGAGTGAAAATTTATCTCAAATGAACCTTAGTTAAAATCAAATGCTCCGGTCTTCACCGATGATGATTTTGGGATTAGGAAAGCACGATTCTTGGGTTTCGCCAAACATCAGGACGAACTCGCTCCAAGTATACTTGAAATTGGTCCCTATGTCCCTCAATTCCATGATCATAAACCTTTCATTTTTAAGAAGGAAGAAAGTTCGTCGGAAGAAAGTAATGAAGAAAGAAAAGAAGAAAGTTCTCCCTCAGAAGAAGAATTTCTTTCACAAGATGAAGAAGACTATGTGTATGAAACCAAGAAGGTTAAACCTAAAGAATAGTGGACTGAAGACGACAAAGAAAAAGCAGGATTAAATTGAAATTTAAGGTTCCTTCTTTAAACTTCTCTACCAAATCACATTCTTATTATGGTAAAAGAATGTAGAACTGCGAAAGAAATTTGGGATATACGGGTGACATCATATGAAGGAACTGATGCTGTTAAAATGAGTAAAAAGTCCATGTTAAATCGAAAGTATGAAGCATTTAAAGTCATTCAGGGTGAATCTCTTAAAATATCCTACAGAAGGTTCGTTATTCTAAAAAATGAACTTAAAGAATCTAATATTAAGAAAGATACCCAAGAGTTAATGCATAAATTCTTGGAAATCCTATCAAAGGAATGGAGCATTATCTATACGGTTCTAAGAACAACAGAAAAATTGGACGAATTTTGAAAATGAGAATACCATGTATTCTAAACTAAATGATGAAACCTCTGTTTCTCTTATCGCTGATACATCCATAAGTCCATCAATCTCCAAAGAAGCAAGAGATGGTTGCCTCAAAGAGGTTGAAGAGAACCTATTATCTGACGTCGAAGACATCGATCTTGAAGAAGATTATGTCAGCTATTACTCTAGCGATAATGCACTTGATCTGGTAGATCAAATGGCTGCTCTCGTTACAAGATACAACAAAGTTATAAAATGCAAGAATTCTGAAGCATCAGATCCTCAAACATATAAAAGAGCAAACGAATGCTTTCTATGCGGTGAATTTGGTCATTATAAAGCTAATTACAGAGTAAACCTTGACAATGATCAATAGAGATCCACTTGTTCCACATCTGATTCTGATGTATATGTTGAATACAAAAGAAAATATAAAGAAAAAGAACGAGAATTTCAGTTTCTGAAGGCCAAGCTAGCGATAGCACAAGAAGAAGTTAAAGCCTACACTCTTAAGGCAACCATTCAATCATGGGTCACAAATGCTGAATCAGATTGTAAAGAACTATCCAAGCAAGAATCTGAAACCTCGTCAGATAATACAAATTGCAAGTGTCTGATGACGATATCATCTGATTCCTCAAATCGGAGTAATGAAATCTGGTACATGGATAGTGGCTGTTCCAGACACATGACAGGGTGCAAATATCTTCTTAAAAAACTTCACATACAAAGCAGGTCCTAAGGTTGTCTTTGGTGATAACTCATCTGGAAAGGGAGTTGGTCAAGGAGAAATCTCAAATGGGTCTTGTGACTTTAAGAAAGTTCTTTTTGTAGATGGCCTGAAGCATAATCTGATAAGTATCAGTCAGCTATGCGATGAAAAATATATGGTACTCTTCACCGATACAAAAGGATACATCATCAATCCAGAGGGAACCGTGGTCATGGATGCACCAAGAAAAGATGACATGTACATCCTCGACATGAATTTTGCATCTCCTGAAAAGGTACTATGTTTCTTTGCTACCTCTCCATCTGATGTCAACTAGCTCTGGCACAAAAGGATCTCACATCTGAACTTCAAAAATATTAACAACATTAGCAAAAGATGTTTAGTTGAAGGGCTTCCAAAACTCACTTTTGCCAAAGATAAAATGTGTCCAGCTTGTGAAATAGGAAAGCAACACATAACGTCTTTCAGATCCAAAGTAATTTCCGCCTCTACAGCATGAGTAAATTTAATTCACATGGATCTCTTCGGTCCCGTAAATGTGGAAAGCCTGGGCGGAAGAAAAAGGTACACTCTAGTCATCGTGGATGATTTCTCAAGATTTTGTTGGGTTTTCTTTCTAAGATCGAAAAGTGATGTTGCTGAAGAAATCATAAACTTCATCAAAAAGACAGAATTAAGCCTCGACGTCCAACTTAAAAGTATCCGGAGTGATCGGCAAACTGAATTCACAAATGTCACTCTAGAAAGCTTCTGCAATGATAAGGGCATCTCTCAAAATTTCTCAGCTCCAAGAACTCCAGAACAAAATGGCGTTGCTGAGAGGAAAAACAGAACCTTAATTGAAACAGCTAGAACGATGCTGAACGAAGTCAAGCTTCCAAGTCAGTTTTGGACTTACTCAGTACATACAACATGTGATACCGAAAATCGTACAATAATTGTCAAAAGACACAACAAAACAGCTTAAGAAATGGTTAGGTTAAGAAAACCAAATATTGAATATTTCAGAGTCTTTGGTTGTCCTTGCTTCATTCTAAACAACAAAGAGCATCTTGGAAAATTCGATCCAAAAGCTGAAGATGGAATTTTTGTCGGATACGCCGAACAGTCCAAGGCATACAGAGTCTACAATATGAAAAGATCTACCCTCGAAGAAACTGTTCATGTCACTTTCGATGAAAAACATGTCTCCGATCTTTCTCCTTCTCCTGAAAATGATGAAGACTTGAACTTTAACGAACCGATCTCCATCTACCAAGCTGAAAATTTTGTGCATTCCTCAGACAGATCTCATACTTCACCTATCACCAATTCCTCTGAAAACCAAAATGGAAATCCTAATAGTACCCTAACATCTAATAACACCCAACCTGAATGTACTTCACCATCTGAGGTTGAACCCATCTCACCCATCCATGCTTCAGCATCTGATCAATTAACTCCTATCCAAAATGAACCTGTTAATCAAGAAACAGAAACTGTTGGAATATGCTTCACGTACATGACATATAGTTATATGGCTGGACGCATGTGAGCCTAAAGGGTCACACACTTATACACCAAACACCATTTAATATATATAATATAATTAGGGTAATTATATTATTTATATACACTATAATTATTTGGCTAATTATGTTTTAATTAATTGTTAAGTTAAAACGTATTAGTGAGTAATTATAAAGAATCAAAAGGACAAGTGGCTAAGTGTCATATCTCATATCTCATAACTTGTATTATGGATATATACTTAGATTAGGGAGCAAGAAACAAAAACCGTAATCTCCTCCTAAAAACACAAAATGGCCGTAGAAAAAAGATGGATTATTGCGGCTGTGTCTTGGTTGGTGAATCTCACGAACCCAAGGACAAGAGAAATACAATACTCCTCCTTTTCTTTGTGATTTTATTCGTTCAATAAACACAAGGCAAGAAACAACTTTTGTTTGTTTCTTGTGTGTATGTGCGAAAAACCAAGAATAGAGGCACAAGTCTCTAATATTGTTTGGGAACTTGGTTTATGAAACTGTTTGATTCTTCCTGCTTTAATTCTTGACCAAGGGACTAGCATCCCAATTGGTGTTCTTGATATGGTGTAGTGTGGATACCATTAGAGGAATTCTACATTGAATTCTTGGAGTTCTTCTTCCTCATTCATTGGTGCAATCAAAGGCTTCAAGGGTATGATTTTCATACAAAACTCTTTATCTATAATGCTTAATTAGATTGTCAATATGTAGATCCTTGATTGGTGATTTATGTTATTTTTCCGTTGCGTTTTTCTTTGATTAAACCGTAAATCACTAACAGAAACCACATCCTCATCAGATACTATACCCCTCTACATCCAACTCCCTCCATTGTCTCCAACACAACCTCTTCTTCTTACAACTGATGAACCTGGTCCATCAAATCTGGTGTCCACTCTGCGGAACAAGAAACATTCGATCAATCAAGTCATTGGAGACCTACATCAAGGTGTTCGTACTCGAAGCCAACAAGCTAGCGCCAACATTTGTTTATTCACCGAGTTCATCTCGATGATTGAACCGATGAATGTCAAAATTGCTCTTGAAGATCCACACCGGATATCTTCAATGCAGGAAGAAGTACGGCAGTTCGAGAAAAATAAAGTTTGGACCCTTGTTCCACGACCAGCTGACACAAATGTTATTGGAACAAAGTGGGTCTTCAGAAACAAACTGGATCAAGAGGGAACGGTGATAAGAAACAAATCGAGATTAGTCGCACAGGGCTACAGACAGGAGGAAGGTACAGATTTCGATGAATCTTTTGCCCCAGTTGCTAGATTAGAGGCAATACGCATGTTCCTCGCGTATGCTGCGTTCAAAAACTTCAAAGTCTATCAGATGGACGTTAAAAGTGCTTTTCTTAACGGAAAGCTTCAAGAAACTGAGTTTGTGAAGCAACCCCCAGGATTTGAAGACCACAAGAATCATGATTGTTGGAATTATGTGCACAGTTAGTCAACCTATGGTGATACATCCATGCCTACGACACACATAAGGGTCACACCGGTGAGTGCATGTAATACGAGTAAGATATGTACTGATACTTGGAAGAGGAATGATTCATAATAGTCAGTATGAATCAATTAAGTATTGAGTTAAGTTTAACTTATTACTAGATTAGTTTAACTAACTAATTAATACAAGTATTTGTACATTTACTAGTTGAGTAAATATTATTTATTTTTTTGAAAAAAATGGAAAGACTAGAGATGAGCTTCGGCATTGCCATCACCCACCTTAGCCAACCCAAAAAAGATAATATATATATAAAAACAGAGGCTATAAGCCAGATACAAACCACAAAAGGAAAACAAGCCTTATGGACAACCACTACACAACAGCAAACTTCTAAAACAAAAGAGACTTCCAAACAAAACACTTATTTCATTCTAAACTGCACATCCCACTTCTTTGAAACTTCTAACACCTGTTTAGAGACTTTTACTCGCAAGACCATCAACTGCAATTTAATACAATCTTTGATATTATTAACTAAAACAGCAGCAGGCTTTAGGGAGTGATTGAACAACCTTTCATTGCGTTCCTTCCATATAAAATAGACAACAGCAGCAATTGTCATTCTTCTCAAGATGATTACTATGTTATTATTGCACGGTTTAGCAGCCAGCAAGTTAACAATAGTGTTAATTATAGATTATCTATAATATTATTTAAAGCCATTAAATCATATAAGTGTTTAGATAATATTATTGTCTTTTATTATATAAAGTTAATTATATAATTAATTATTAAAAGTATAAAACACAAAGTATATATTTCGTATATATAATATACACAAAATATATAAGTGTATTAGTACTAGACATTTACTAATTAAATGCAACAATAATAACTGGTTAAACTGTAAGGGATGGAAACGTAATAAAGAAAGTTTAATTAAAGAATTAATCTTAATTAAACTAGAAGGTCCTAAAGTGCAACTTATTTATCTATAAATAAGAGGTTTACGGTAACCCTAAAACCCCTTGCCCCTTTACACGAAATCCCTCTCACCCTCTCCTTTGGTTCGACCGAAATTACCAAGACACCAAGTCTTGGTGTTCATCGTTTTTCGTGTTCTTCGTGTTCTTCAAACGTTGAAGAGCAAGATCATTAGAAGGATCAACTAGAAGATATCTCGTTGTGTTCATCATCAGTGGACTTACTTAAGCAAGATTAAGGTATGATTTGGAAAACCCTTTTTCCTTCCTTTCCCCTTTGTTCGAACGACAGCACCAAGAACCGTAGGGTTCTTGGTGGCCGTCGAATACACACAAGCATGTGTGTGTGTTCGAGTTTTTCGTACAAGCTTGTTTTCTTGTTAATCTAGTCAAGATTTCCAACATCCCCAATCCTTTAGGATTTAAGGATTAAGTTTAATCTCAGTTCCGCTTTAGGGATTAAACTAGCTAGTTGGTTCAACAGGTATGAACAAATTTTATTGAATTGTGTACTTTTCTCAGGCAGCTGATATAAGGCTTCTTGCATCTCTTGATAGAGAGGATTTCAAGAAACTATGTGGTCATAATTATCCTGATTGGATATCATGCCCGATGAACAGGTTAGTGTATAAGTTTCAAAATATTTATTTATTTATTTATTATTCATACACACTCCATCTCCATATTTTTAATAATTCTCAGGCGAAATGGCTGAACAAACAACTGAGCAAACTATGTGTCACACCCTGCCAAAAATGAGTTTTACTTCAATTAAAATGTTTTGCGGAAGAACGGGGGTGTAACGTTCATGATTACATAGAAAAAATTAAGTAAACAAATAACCACGTAAATAACATATGAAAATGGTTTACCATCTAAAAATGGAAAGTTTCGGGTTTATGGATTGGATTCAGTCAGCCTCACTCCTTCCTTTTTATGTTGTCGTGATGGTTACCGGCGAACGCTCCCAAAGGCGACCCTCTCGAGTTTCCGGCTATTTTCTAGATTGAAGTAGCCTTTCGTCGCCCCGAAAGAAGTCACTATCAAACGCCCTACTGAAGTACCAAAGGTGCGCTCAGCCCGGTGACTAAGAAATGGGTTTGCGCTTGAATTCCAGTGATGAGGTTTTTCGAGGGAAGTAGGGCTCATATTGACTAAAAGTGGGTTCTTCGCTTTCCTTTAGAATGAAAGTTGCTATGAAGCCCATACTACTTACTTTGTTTGATTCAAAAGGGGCGAGTTAGCGAAGACGCTTAGGCTAATAGAAAAGAGAGCGTCAGTGCGTAGCCTTCATTCTACTACGCTACGAAAAGGTTACGAAATCACTTAGCTCGACGTTAGGAGAGTCAAGGGACCCAGCCATGATGCATGATAGAAGAGATCGAGCACAAAATGGAGTTTCCCTCTTGGGTGAGGCTCCAAAAATAGTAGTTACTAAAAATAGTAAGTTTTGAAAATGATGTGATTGTTCGTAAACTTAAATGTTCATTAATGGCTCACGACAATCCACTGCTCATATCCTCCAGTCTCACTGAGCTCCTAAAATCACCTGGAAAAAACATAAGTATAAAAGGGTCAACAATAATGTTGAGTGAATCCACAGGGTTAATGTTTGTTGTAAAAGTATAGTGTTTGCTACCCAAAATGTTTGTTATGAAAATGAGTTTATGACTGAAAAGTATAAGGTTCAACACTCATATGATATGAGAATTAAGTATGAAAAGTGAAGTGTAATTGTAGAAGATCTACAATTACTAGTTTTGTTTATGGAAATGTGTTGAACAAGTTGTTATGTTTGACATCGCATGACTGTTATCCCCAATAGGTAGCTAGTCTATTGAGTTAATATACCAACCCCTAAGTCCACAATCAACACTTCAACTCCAACATGTTATCGTTCTTTTATGGATATACACTCCCGAAAAATGTCTTGGATAAACCAAGTAATGATCAAATAATGTTGGGAGGATGAGTGTCAGCCAATAGTACTATCTGCATATCCATGGTCTAGATCCACTAGTTAATGATTGTTGGAACCTTAGTCCGGTATAATAAATGTTTGTCATGCCAACGCGATAATGAAAATATAAAGATGGTGTTGTACAGTCATAGTAAAATGGTAGCGTTTGTTTATGTTTTCCACCCCAAAGTTTATAAAATAGTAAAAGTAGTAAAGGGGTTGTGGAATCACCTGGGCAAAGCTTAGCTCTCGATAATTCTCAAAGAATCTATTCAAAGACTCCTAGCGCCTAAACGCAATAAATATTCTAATCAACACTAAGCTAACGCATAGGCGTACTAGTAATAAATTGCATAAGTTTGTTTATCTTATAAGTTTGTGTTATGTTTTGTGACATCGTATGAATATGGGTTATTGGGCCTTAATGGACCGAAATGAAATGAAATGAAATGGGCTTCGAAATGAAATGAAATGAAATGGGCTTCGAAATGAAATGAAATGGGTTTGGTCTAGGCTTAATGGGCCTAGATGGCTAAGTGGGCCACTAGGTTGGGCCACTTGGGCCTCATATTGGGCTTTGGTCTAAATGGGCTTGGTTACTAATGGGCCGACTAAAGTTTGGCCCGATGGGCTTAGATAAATCGAATGGGCCAAGTACGGGCCTTGGCCCGATTAGGTTTTCGGGTTTGGGACAATTGGTTGGGTCAAGATCCGGCCTTGACCCGGTTTGACTTATGGGTCAAAATTAGGCCAATCTAAAAGTCAATATTGGTCAAAATAGTCAATAAAAGTCAACGAAAGTCAACAAGAACTAGGGTTTCGGTTTCTAGGGTTTGGTTTCGGTCTAGGGTTGGCCGAAGGTCAACACCATTCGGGTTTGGTGCTAGATTTGGTCTAGGTTCGAGTCTAATGGCTAGATTTAGCTAGATTTCAGTATTTTGGTCATATCGAGGCTAGATCTAGAGTTAGGCATATCAGTAGTTCTAGATCTAGGGTTTAAACAATTCATCATCAATCAAGGGTTTAGAACAATAGATCAAACGAATAATGAAAACAATCAACGATTAAATGAACAAGGGACAAATCGTAGGCATGCATGCAAGCATGCACGTAGAACACGAGTCACGGATTGCCGAGACCATATGGATTTTGGCCATGGTCTCGGTTTCAAAACAGTACCGAAACAAAGGAAAACAACCCAAAAACAATACAAGATCATACCTTGAAATCGATTGGAACAAGAAACCGAATAGGGTTTGTGAATTGCTTTGGAATCGGACGAACAAGCTTGAGATCGGTGGTGATGTGTCGCTTTGGCCGAAATTTGAAAAGGGATTAGGGTTTGTGTGTGTGTTGTATTTATAGTGTAAGTTTTCTAGGGTTAAAGGAGGGTTTGGGTCGTATAAGGATTCGGATAAACCGAAAGGATAACAAGGAATTTTGAGGGATAATATCAACCAAGATAAGGCCACCACATTGAATTTGAAAAGAGATAATGATGAGATTAAGGAGGGTTGGACGAAATTTTTGAAGGAGGGGAAAGGTTTCGGTCACTAGGTGGCCGGGATAACATATTGATGTGTCGGTTTTGAATAAAATTCGTTACGAGTCACGATTAATTATTTATTTAGATTTATTGATCAAATATTACTTAAATATCATTATTATAAATGTTTTGGAGTAAAAATGTCACCACAAGTAATATAAAATGTTGTGTTGACTAAAATAGTCAAACACTGATGTATGGTGAAAAAGTTAAATGTTCGGTGAACTGGTCATGTGTTTGGATGCCAAAAGTAGAAATGAAACGAAATGAGGAAAGTTTTCTAAACATAGAAACTTTCTAAATATAGAAATTATATGAAATGAGGAAAGTTTCTAAGAATAGAAACTTTCTAAAATTGAAAATGTTACGAAATGAGAAAGTTTCTAAAAACAGAAAACTTTCTAAAGATAGAAAGTAAGAAACGAAGAATAGGAACATACCCAAAATGTCGAGTTGTCACATTCTCCCCTGGTTGAAAAAATTTCGTCCCGAAATTTAAAACAAAGAACTAACAGGAGAGACAACGAGAAACAGATGTGGATGATAGGCAGTACTCATATCGAGTCGAGTACCGAGAGAGTTTTGCAACGATTGCCAAAACGAATGAAATGACTAACGCGATTGGATATGATTGATATTGGCACTCCATGACGAGATACGACTTCCTTCAAATAGATTCTTGTTAGCTTCTCCGATTGATCAGTTTCCTTGATCGGGATAATGTGCGCTGATTTGGTCAATCGATCGACAATTACCCAAATTGTTCCATGACCACTAGACGTTCGAGGTAACTTGGTTATGAAATCCATTGAGATTTATTCCCGTTTCCATTAAGGGATCTCGTGTTGTGCTAGTCAAACGAACAGTTTCTGATTCCCTGCTTTCATTTTCGAACATGTTAAACATTTGCTGACGTACACTACAATCTCTTTCTTCATATTAGGCCACCCATAAAGTTCTTTGACGTCTTTGTACATCTTGCCAGCACCGGGAGGAATAGATTAGTTGGACTTGTGAGCTTCATTTAGGATGACATCGCGAACACATCCATGATTAGGGACCCATATATGATCAATAAACTATAGGGTTCCATCCACCTTTGCTTCTAGTTGCTTATCCATAACACGTACGGCTTCCCTCTTCATGTTCTCTATCTCCAAGGCGTCAATTTGGAATTTATGAATTTGGGAGGATATATTAGAAAGAATGGAAATTGGAAGGGCTTGAATACGACGAGGTTTGGGTTGCTCTTTCCGACTTAAGGCATCAGCTAAGACGTTAGCTTTACCAGAATGATATTTGATCTCGCAGTCATAATCATTTATCAACTCTACCCATCTGCGTTGTCTCATGTTGAGCTCTTTCTAATCGAATATGCGTTTCAGGCGCTTGTTGTTGGTGAATATCGTGTACTTGGTACCGTAGAGGTAATGTCTCCAAATCTTCAAAGCGAACACCACGGCACCTAACTCGAGATCATGCGTTGTGTAGTTCTTCTTGTGAATCTTCAATTATAGAGGAGTGTAGGCGATCACCTTGTCACTTTGCATCAATACACAGCCTAGCCCTTGGTGCGAAGCATCACAGCAAACTACGAAATCGTCGGTTCCTTCGGGAAGAGATAGAATTTGCGCAGAAAATATTATGGATTGTAGGGTTTGGAAGGCCGATTCTTGTTTTTCACCCAGACAACTTCTCATCTTTTTGCGTCAACACCGTTAAATTTGTAGCTATTTTCGCGAAATTCTCGATGAATCTTCTACAATAGCCAGCAAGACCAAGAAATTGTCTAATTTCTGTTGGGGTCTTTGAAGCTTCCCAATTTTTAATAGCCTCGATCTTTGCAGGATCAACGTGGATTCCTTCCTCGTTGATGACATGCCCTAGAAATTGTACTTCACGCAACTAGAATTTCAGACCTGGACAACTTGGTATATGGCTTCTCTTTCTCCAACAGCTCAAGAATGATTCTTAAGTGCTCTTCATGTTCCTCTCTTGTTCACGAATAGATAAGAATATCATCTATGAAGACGATGACGAATTTGTCGAGATATTGCTTACACACTCTATTCATGAGATCCATAAATACAACATGCGCATTGGTTAAACCAAATGGCATTACCAAGAATTCGTAATGACCATAGCGAGTTCTGAATGTTGCATTGGGTATATCTTCATCACGACCCTTAAACTGGTGATAATCCTAAACGAAGATCAACCTTGGAGTAGAAACTCGAACCTTGGAGTTGGTCGAATAAATCATCAATATGGGGAAGAGGATAACGATTTATAATGGTAGCTTGTTCAATTCACAATAGTCAATGCACATACTCATTGAGGCGTTTCTATTTTTAACGAAAAGGATCGGCGCTCCCAGGATGAGAAACTCGGTCGAATGAAACTAAGATCAAGAAGTTCTTGTAACAGAGAAGAAAGTTCTTGCATTTCAGACGGTGCCAGATGATAAGGAGAACGCGCGATAGGAGTGAATTTTTGGAATCAAAACGATGCGGAATTCAACTTGTCTCTAAGGTGGCAGTCCAGGCAATTTCGCCAGGAAAAACAATAGGAAAATCACGAACGATACGAATGTCCTCAATCTTACAATCTTTGGACTGCTTGTCAACGACATGAGCAAGAAAGGCTTGGCATCCTTTACAAAGATATTTTGTGCTTTCATAGCATTTATGATTTTGATATTTTTGTTTCTTTGTTCACCTTGAATTATTAATGTTTTTGTTTTTGTAAAAGGGATTTGAATTTGTTTGTTGTCGCATAATATATCAGCATGGTTTATAGATAACTAATTAATCCCTATGACGATATCGAGACTACCTAGCTCTACAGGAACAAGGTCAATCTCAACATATGATTGTCTAGATTAAGCTAACAACTTTTAAGAAAACATCACTAGACATAATAACTTGCCATTTGCTAATTCAATCTCATAACTGAACGCTATAGGGCGAGGATTCGATACCTAAGAATCTTTTAAAGTCGGTCGACACAAAACTCAATTCGGCTCTCGAATCAAATAAAATAGAAGCAAAATAATTGTCGATAATAAATGTACTGGTAACAGTTTTGGGATCTTCGCGAGCTTCTTGAGCAACAATGACGAACGCTCGACCACGAATATTCTGACGATCATTGTTGTTGTTGGCATTGCGGATGTTGTTACGATTGGCGTTGTCGTTGTCTCTTGAAGCTTTAGGCAATGGTTACGATAGTGTTTTGAGTCACCACACTCGTAACAGATAAGAATTTTGGGAGGAGTATTAGACGTACACTTTCTGAAATCGTGTCCCCAATGGTCACATCTATAACACTTCTTACGTTGACCATCATGATGCCAATTGCACTTGTTACACTTGGGATTGCCTCCAGCATACGGTTTTTCATCAGGGTTCGACTGGTTGTTCTGACTGTTGTTACTCTAGTTGGAGGCAACATAGTTCTTGATCTTCTGATACTTGTTCCCTTTGTAGTTTTGCTGATTGTTGTTGTAGTAACGCTTCCCATTTTCGTTGCTATAGGTCACAACCAATTGATCTTTAAACGATCCACTTCCAAAAACATCATCTATCAGTCTTGTTCCTAGATTCACATCATCTTCAAAAGTCATAGGCTGAGCAGCAGTGACGTGAGTAGGAACGAGATCGTGTAGACCGTAGATATATCTCAATTCGCTTGAACTCAGGGGAACCCATATGAGGAACAAGACGATAAAGAGAATTTTAAAGAAAGAAATTTTTATAGAGTAGACATAGTAGAAATATATGAAAAGAAATAGGGAAAAATAGATACAATAGCCGTAGTAGTAGTAGACGTAGTTGTAGTAGTAGTAGTAGCAGTAGTAGTAGTAATCGCTAAATAAGGAAATTACTTATTATAGTATGAAATAAATTTTTAAATAACAAAATAAGATGAAAATAATACTTTTATTAAAAACGTTTCCTATTGGTTAAGTTTTGAAAAGAATGGCACATCCAGTCAAACAAGGTAAAAAGAAAATAACTAATTAAAACGAATTTTTAAAATAGTTAAGAACATAAAGCATTAGTATAATGAAAAGTCGACTTAGATGCGCGGCGACGACTCGTCGTCTTCTTCTGGTTCTTCTCCTGCTTCAGAGTCTTCTTCAGGCTCTGGTTCTGGTTCTGGTTCTGGTTCTGGTTCTGGTTCTGGTTCTGGTTCTGGTTCTGGTTCTGATACTGGTTCTGGTTCTTGTCGTCGAGGAGTTCTTGGAACTAAATTACGACGCGGCTTCACATGCGTGACACAAATAAAATACCGCTCTCAATCATACGAAACAAAATTTGGACATCTTCTTGGTTGTTGATGCCATAGAACAACTTGAGACGAAGGAATTCTTCTAGGCGTAGCAGTACTCTGATCACTATCATAATTGGAGTCGGACGAAATATCGATAACACTCGATAATGACATTCTGGTAATAAGTCGTAATACTGATAGAACATAAAATTAGGCACTCAGACGATATGCTAAATATTACTCTTAGGCAATACTAACTAAGGAAATGTTCTAATCTAAGAAAAATGAAACTTCGGGATATGAGACTTAGCGTGCCATGAACATTTGTTTTGTAAAAGTTTTTGTTTTTCCCAAAAATCTTTTGTACTTATAGACTAGGCTTGCTAATTCACTATAACTTAAGCTCTGATACCATTCTGTCACACCCCGCCAAAAATGAGTTTTACTTCATTTAAAATGTTTTACGGAAGAACGGAGGTGTAACGTTCATGATTACATAGCAAAAATTAAGTAAACAAACAACCACGTAAATAACATATGAAAATGGTTTACCTTCTAATAATGGAAAGTTTCCCAAAAATATAAAGTTTTGAAAATGAAGTGATTGTTCGTAAACTTAAATGTTCATTCATGGCTCACGACAATCCACTGCTCATATCCTCCAGTCTCACTGAGCTCCTAAAATCACCTGGAAAAAACATAAGTATAAAAGTAAAGTGTTTGCTACCCAAAATGTTTGTTATCAAAATGAGTTTATGACTGAAAAGCATAAGGTTCAACACTCATATGATATGAGAAGTAAGTATGAAAAGTGAAGTGTAATTGTAGAAGATCTACAATTACTAGTTTTGTTTATGAATATGTGTTGAACAAGTTGTTATGTTTGACATCGCATGACTGTTATCTCCAACAGGTAGCTAGTCTATTGAGTTAATATACCAACCTCTAAGTCCACAATCAACATTTCAACTCCAGTATGTTATCGTTCTTTTATGGATATACACTCCCGAAAATATCTTGGATGAACAATCCGATCTCAAAATCTTATAAAGTTATGCCGTTTTTTATTTATTTAGTGTTTATAAGGAAATTGTCTACTTGTAAATCTTTATGCATAGTTTTGCTGGTTGTTAGTTTGGATGTTGTGGGTGGTTTGTTTGAGATTTGAATCTTCATAAATGGAGTCCTTCCATTTTTTGTAGCAACCACTTACAACTTAGGTATCTTTGGTTGGATGGAATGAAATTACAAAAGAATGGAATGAACTAAGTAATGAAATCATAATGGTAATTGAATGAGTTATTACCATTCCATTGTCATCTTTGCTTGAAATATTAGAGTTAATAGAATGGAATGAAAAATTGACCAAAATGCCCCATGAAACATATCTAACATAAATATTAACACTCTCACGTATCTTTCTCAAACCATTATTCCTCCGTTGTAATTTTTTTAATTGTATAGAAACAGAAACAAAAACATTGTTCTAATCCTTGAAATGAGCGAGGCGTTGCAATAATAGTGTATAAAAATGGGAAATATATTTAAAAATTATACTTTTTTGTCTGATAAAAAAAAGGGAATTGCTAAGGAGTGCCCTTAGGGCAATGTTTAAGAGGTAACTTCTAACTACTTTTGATTAAATAAAATTAAATAATCATAAAATTTAACTCCCACGTTCTATGAGTCAAGACCCACTAGTTCAAATTAATTCCCTCCATATATCTTCACCCTCAAAATTAATTCCCTCCATAATTCCTCCATATTCACCCTCAAATCAAAACCACGGCTTCAAAAAAAATATCATTGCATACCTTTGGTTCATAATGCATAGCATCTAACTATAATTCATTTTAAGATTAAAAAGTCATTGTCAAAGATGATCGATTCCACCTAATATTTGAAGCAAAAGGTAACATGTATAATTTTCCATTTTTTTATAATTTTATTCATGTTACAATGATTTTCCATTATGAACATGATTGTGGTTCATTTACAGTAATTTAGATAATTTAAACTTGAAACTCATTAATTTCTTCGCATATACTTATTATGTCATTTTAGGCTAATCTAGCTCATCTTCTTGATGTTAGTTCATGATTTCATGATTGTTGTTTATAAGGGATGATGATGATTATACCAATGACGTTTTTGTTGTTTGGACAGGGGATTAGTGGGATAAGTATTAATACAAATTGATATCAAAGTTAATATTTTGTTGGTAGACATTAATCATGTTAGATTTGAACCTTCCACCGGATATGGAAGATAGTGAAACATTTACGGACCAAACGCTAGAAGATGAACCTCTCGTTGGCCAAACTTTTTCCACTTTCGAGGAGGCATATGTTTTCTACGAAAATTATGCTAAGAAAAATGGGTTTATAGCTCGTAAAGATCGATCCATCAAAAGAAATGGTAAGACCGTAAGACGTGATTTTTATTGTCACCGTAGCAGAAAGAAGCCATTGAAGCCAATACTCAATGTTTATCAAAGAAATAGGGGTTCGATAAAATGCGAGTGTAAAGCTCATGTGCGGGTTACTTTAAAAAAAAGCTTTGATATATTCCCCGAGGAATGGCATGTCACAAAGTTTGTGAAGGATCACAATCATGAACTACTATCGCGTGAGGAAATGCGTTTTCTTCCGGTTAACCGCATTATCACTCCAGAGGACGAAAAACAAATTTTACTATATAAAGATGCGGGACTTACCGTTAGACAAATAATTAGAGTCATGGAGCTTCAAAAACAAGTGAAACATGGATATTTGTCATTCCTTGAAAAGGATGTTCGTAATTTATTTACTAGACTAAGGAGAATGCTTGGAGATAGTGATGCAATGAACCTTTTAGATTACATGAAATTTTCAAAGGAAAGTAATATCAACTTTCAGTATGTATACACTATAGATGAAGAAAGGAGGTTGGAAAACTTGTTCTGGTGTCACCCTCAAAGTTTCGAATGGTATGAAAAGTTTGGTGACGTGGTTGTCTTTGATACAACTTACAAGGTAAACACATATGACATGCCTTGTGGACTTTTTGTTGGCATCAATAATCATGGTAAGACTGTTTTGTTTGGAGCTGCACTTCTTCGTAACGAGACAACAAAAACTTTTAGGTGGTTGATGAAGGTATAAATTTCGATGTACTTATTAATTTATTATATACGTACTTCATGTTTATTACAAACTTTATTAACCCATTTTTTGACATGCAGACTTTTGTAACCATTATGAATAAACCGCCAAAAACGATCATAACAGATCAAGATCCATGGATGTCTGAAGCAATTGCACTTGAAATGCCATCAACAAAACACAGCTTTTGTATATGGCATATCACTTCAAAATTTAGCTGTTGGTTTACGTCTCTTCTTCGTACCGAGTACCAAAACTGGTGTGGTGATTTTTATACACTTTATCGGATGACCTCTATTGAAGAGTTTGAGAAAACTTGGCCATTAATTGTTTCAAAGTATAATTTGCATAATAATAATCATGTACAAGGTTTGTACGGAATTAGGAAGTCATGGGCACCGGCTTATCTTCGAAATTATTTTTTTGGAGGAATGACATCTACAAGTAGGTCGGAGAGTGTAAATGCATATATCAAAAAATTTGTTTACTCGCGTACAAATTTGAGAGACTTTGTTAAACAGGTAACCTTTTCAAACCTATCTTTGGTATATGATTAGTTTCATGTAACCTTTATCTTTCACTATATTTTCTTAACTATTATAGATTGACATTGCTGTTGAAGAAATGAGTAATCGACAATCACATAATAAGATGTTAACTACACTTAGACAAACTTCTTTGAAGACAAAATCTCCCTTAGAAAAGCAAGCTTTTGAAGTCCTTACACCGTTTGCCTTCAAAAAGTTTCAAGGAGAATTTGAAAGTGCTAGTCAATATTTGGTTATTCATGCTAAAGGTGATGAGTTTATTATAAGGTATTATGAGGAAGGAAACCACAAATATCACAAGGTGTTTTGGGATGGATATATGGCTTGGTGTAGTTGCAAAAACTTTGAATTTTGGGGAATACTTTGTCGTCATATAATTCGAGCCCTCATCCACAATGATTGCTTTAAGATCCCACCATCATATTTTCCTCTACGTTGGTGTTTTGATTCCTTACAAACTTGTAGTGTGACACAAGACGTATTAATACGTGAGTCGTCATCGTTAGTTCATGCACCGGAAACAGAGAATGATATTTTTAGCCCTCCAAAGTCAACAACTAAAGGTCGTCCAAGAAACAAACGTATCAAGAGTGGAAAGGAAAAGGCGAGTAAGACACGTAACAAATGCTCAAATTGCAATGAAATTGGACATACAAAACCCACATGTAAGAACAAAGAAAAAGTAGTTGTTGATACGTCACAAAAAAGGAAGAAAGAGGATTTAGGACTAAATCCAGTGTTCACTTTGAAACAATAGACTGTAAAATCTAATTATTTATGGTTTCATACATTTAGTCTCTTTTAATGGGTCTAGCTCTAATTTCGAAAATCACATTTGAATTGAATAGTTTTGAAGTTATAATTTCGTTATGTATTTTAGTAAATGGTTTTAGTACATAACTTTGTTGTGTTTTTAGGTGCCATACATGTGAATTTAATAGTTTTTTAAAGTGTCTGCTTTGTGATGTGTTGTGGACACAAACGGATATTGGGAAAAAAATAATGTGGGAATTTTGAAGTAGTCAGTTTTGAGGGTGGAAGATATATGGAGGGAATTAATTTAAAGTAGTGGGTCTTTGACTCATAAAACGTGGGGGTTAAATTTTGTGATTATTTAATTTTATTTAATCAAAAGTAGTTGGAAGTTACCTCTTAAACATTGCCCTAAGGGCACTCCTTAGCAATTCCCTAAAAAAAAATTGGTTTGGTTTCATTGAAGAATTCAAATACGGAGTATAGTTTTCTTTCAGTTAAGCAAATATAATCCAACTTAATTTTACTATAGTGGAGAAAAAAGTTGTAATTGAAGAATGTATTCATTTTGGACGAATGGGCGGTTACTGGTATGAAAGTGGGGAAGTTAGAAGGACATTTTTGTCATATTGCTTCCATTCCGTCTTGGAATGAAATAAAAACAAGGGTCTCCTGGTGAATTAAATTGGCAGTTATTGACGGAATCATCTTCTTCATGTAATGATCCATTCCATTCTAAATTAGTAAACAAACATGTTATTTTCATTCCGCAATAATAGCTCTTTCCATTCCAACTTCCATTACTTCATACCATTAGTGTGAATTATAAGGTTTTTGAAGATAAACAAAATGCTTTTTCTAAATAATTAAGGTATAGAATCGCATTCATATGGAAGTTCTAGATTAGTTCATTAACACATTATAGAGGGAGCAAAATATATGAGACAAACAAATTGGGTAGCATACAAATATAGTTTATGAAAAGAAGAAAAAAAAAAATCAACTTGGTTTTGGTTGACTTGTCAACACCCTTTAACTATAAAGATGCCTTTTTTTTCTTTTAAAAAGAGTATTCTCATTATAATAGACTCTCCTGGATTGTAAAACTTTATTTGTGATGTACCCTAACCATTGTCGTAGTTGTTTTTGAATATAGCTCTAGCCATATGGTAAATATTTACAGGGATCGAATTAAAAAATATTTTTTATTGAATAAAATTATTTAGAAAGTCATAAGCCAACATCTTGGACAACTTTTGATCCATTTTTATGTAGCTAATAATATTTACCTAGTTGACTTGTTACATAAGAAAAATAACACAAATTGATACATTTGAGGGTAAATGGGTTAAAATTGATGCCTCCTAAAATTCACTTTATAATATCTATATCTAGATATCTATATATCTATATATACTTAAAAAATGAGTTCCAAAATTGATGTTGCATTTATTACCAAGCATTTACCTAGCATTCCACTAACATTGCACTCGATTTACACAGCATATACGTCCCACTATGTAACGGATTGAGCAGCCTTAAAAACACAATTTAATGTTTCAAAAATTATTATCGATACTAAGAAAAAACAATTTAGTGTACTCATTAATTACAATAACTTTCAAAAACTGTTACGGAGACTGTTCAGCAGATCGACTGTCTATTATCTTGAAACTTACTGCAGTTACTAAATGAGCAGCCTTAATTACAACCCTTTAAGTACCAAGCAAAGCGTTTAAGATCGTCCCTGCTATTGTATAAAAACGGATCACTAAAGCTTGCCAAGCTTTCCATTGTTTACTACTACAACAATATGCCAAACTCAGAAAAAAAACAAACCACGTCACCTACACACTCGATCAATTGAAGAAGGCGCTCACGGGCCCATTGTCGCATATGGGATGTCTACAGTTGCAAACTCCGTGCAAGACATCTGAGCCAAAAACGAAATACATAAAGTAAATTCTAACACATGCATATCAATGTATAAGGATACAATTTATTTAAGTCTAGTCATTTATATTAACATATAGTTGTAAGAAAATGGTATCTTACAATAAAATGTAAAAAAGTTGCAAAAAACATTAAAAATGGTCAAAAAAAAACTATCTATTCCTACGCATTTCTTAAGACTCACTTGAATATGTAAAACTTCATCTTAATATGTATCTCCAGAGTCATTTGTGACGGATTCTGAAAAACTAATTTAAAATGTCAATAATTCATCCAGAAGCGTGTACATATATATACACACGCTTATTTTGCCATTTTCAAGAATTACACATATTCTCGAAAACGGTATATTACAATAGAATGTTAAAAAGTTGCAAAAAACATTAAAAACGGTCAAAACAAATATCTATTCCTACGCATTTCTTAAGACTGACTTGAAAATGTAAAACTTCATATTAATATGTATCTCCAGATTCATTTTTGACGGATTTTGAAAAACTAAGTTAAAATATCAATAATTCATCCAGAAGCGTGTACATATACACGCTTATTTTGCCATTTTCAAGAATTACACATATTCTCGAAATACATAAAGTAAATTTAAACACATGCATATCAGTGTATAAGTATGCAATTTGTTTAAGTCTTGTCATTTATATTAACATATAGTTCTAAGAAAACGGTATATTACAATAAAATGTTAAAACTTGCAAAAAATGTTAAAAACAGCCAAAAAAAACTATCTATTTCTAGGCATTTCTTAAGACTGACTTGAATATGTAAAACTTCATATTACTATGTATCTCCAGAATCATTTTTTACGGATTCTGAAAAACTAAGTTATAATGTCAATAATTCATCCAGAAGCGTGTACCGGTGTACACGCTTATTTTGCCATTTTCGAGAATTATACATATTCTCGAAATACGTAAAGTAAATTTTAACACATGAATATATGGGTATAAGGATGCAATTTATTTAATTCTTGTCATTTATATTAACATATAGTTGTACGAAAATGGTATATTACAATAGAATGTTAAAACTTGCAAAAAAGTTAAAAACGACCAGAAAAACTATATATTCCTACGCATTTCTTTAGACTGACTTGAATATGTAAAACTTCATATTAATATGTATCTCCAGAGTCATTTTTGACGGATTCTGAAAAATTAAGTTAAAACGTCAATAATTCATTGAGAAGCGTGTACCGGTATACACTCGTATTTTATCATTTTCAAGAATTACACGTATTCTCGAAATACGTACAGTAAATTTTAACGCATGAATATCTAAGTATTAGGATGCAATTCATTTAAGTCTTGTCATTTATATTAACATATAGTTGTACCAAAACGGTATATTACAATAGAATGTTAAAAAGTTGCAAAAAACGTTAATAACGATAAAAAAAAAACTATCTATTCCTACGCGTTTCTTAAGACTGACTTGAAAATGTAAAACTTCATATTAATATGTATCTCCAGAGTCATTTTTTACGGATTATGAAAAACTAAGTTAAAATGTCAATTATTCATCCAGAAGCGTATACACGCTTATTTTGTCATTTTCAAGAATTACACATATTCTCGAAATACATAAAGTCAATTTTAACACATGAATATCTTAAGTATTAGGATGCAATTCATTTAAGTCTTGTCATTTATATTAACATATAGTTGTACCAAAACGGTATATTACAATAGAATGTTAAAAAGTTGCAGAAAACATTAATAACGATTAAAAAAACTATCTATTCCTACGCGTTTCTTAAGACTGACTTGAAAATGTAAAACTTCATATTAATATGTATCTCCAGAGTCATTTTTTACGGATTATGAAAAACTAAGTTAAAATATCAATTATTCATCCAGAAGCGTATACACGCTTATTTTGTCATTTTCAAGAATTACACATATTCTCGAAATACATAAAGTAAATTTTAACACATGTATATCAATGTATAAGGATGCAATTTATTTAAGTCTTGTCATTTATATTAACATATAGTTGTATGAAAAGGTATATTACCATAGAATGTTAAAAGTTGCAAAAAACGTCAAAAACAGCCAAAAAAAACTATTCATTTCTACGCATTTCTTAAGACTGACTAGAACATGTAAAACTTCATATTAATATGTATCTCCAGAGTTATTTTCGACAGATTCTGAAAAACTAAGTTAAAATGTTTATAATTCATCCAGAAGCGTGTACTGGTATACACGCTTATTTTGCCATTTTCAAGAATTACATATATTCTCGAAATACGTAAAGTAAATTTTAACACATGAATATCTAAGTATTAGGATGCAATTTATTTAAGTCTTGTCATTTATATTAACATATAGTTGTACGAAAATGGTATATTACAATAGAATGTTAAAAAGTTGCAAAAACATTAAAAACGATAAAAAAAAAACTATCTATTCCTTCGCATTTCTTAAGACTGACTTGAATATGTAAAACATTATACTAATATGTATCTCAAGAGTCATTTTTGACGGATTCTGAAAAAGTAAGTTAAAATGTCAATAATACACGCTTATTTTGCCATTTTCAAGAATTACACATATTCTCGAAATACATAAAGTAAATTTTAAGACATGCATATCTTCTCCTATATATGAGCCTACATTTGATTTATGCATGACAACTCATCCGTTTGAAGCTCTGTGATTGGCCCAATATGCCACGTGGAATTACACCATTGGTCCACGATAAATCAACTAATACCTCCTCTAATTTGTTTTCCCGCTCTTTTGACCAGCTCATACATATGCTAAACAACTTTTGCGATAATTATGGAAGCAATCAATGAGTTCCTTATTTTTGGTAAATATTAATTTCATATTTAATTGTCGGTAGTCATTGATACATCTTCGATCTTGATTTCATCTCACATGAGTTCTTCATACATCTTCATAATCGATTTCATCTCACATGGGTTCTTCCAAACTCATCTTACATCACATATGGTGTTGTCTAAATTTCAGGGTTTCGATTGCTATCAACCTCGGCAGTGGTCGAATTAAGAGTTACGATATGATTTTTAAACAATTTTCTTCAACTGAAGTTTAGTGATTTCGTTATTCCAGAATCATTTATCTAGCTGGTTTATTTTTCTACACATCTTGGATTATTAACCTAGATGACTTTGTTCCATTAGGATACAATTTTTTAAAAATCTTGTGAGGGTTCATCTTTATGCATATAATATACAGTCAGAAATCAAAGTGTGAAGATGAAATTAATGGACCCTTGAATTCGTTTGTGTTTTTTTACCAAATTAGCTGCTTAGATCGATATCATTTTAGTGTCATTTTGAGGGTTTAAATAAAGTATCATGTAATTTAAGTGGAATTTTTTAACATAATTTAAGCTAACCATGTGCAGAGGCATTTGCAAATGCAGAGGTTCAAATGGGATTCCATCTAGATACAGGGGCTTCATTTTTTCTTTCTTGTCTTCCTGGTAACTTTTGAAATTTTAATATCTTTAGCTTTAACTCCCGATAGTTGTAAGTTTTGGCTGGGAAGGCAAGTTAAAAAGGATGGCTAACCTTTACACATATACCATAACAAATTAACTAACTTTAATATTTTTAAATATTTTTTCTTTTTCAACTGATATCTTAGGTTCATAATTCATAGTCTTTGCAGGTGCCTGGTCAAATATATTAGACTCAATTGGAGTTGACCAAAGTAAGCTATAAATTTCCCTACTTTTTTTTTTTAGATATATGAGATCTTAAAGAAAAATATGACTCAATGGCTACTTTCACAAAATGTAACATCCCAAAAACCAGGGGAAATTTAAAAAAAAATTAATAAATAAAATCAACCAATTTTCCCCAAAAGTACAAGTAACTCAAAGGTCCCAACTCATAAATAAAAATATAAAACCGTCTCGTGGTTTTTGAATGCGGAATAAATAAAATAATTGTTTCAAAAACATTTGACTCAAAATAAACGTTTGGAATCCAAATCCATAATAGCTCATCGAGTAACAGCTCATCCAATGCACTTGCTCTAGTACCTGCAAAATGGGAGGGAGTGTTTGGGGTCAGCCACCGCTGAGTGAATAATCAACACCATAAACATACACATACAAACAATCCACACCACATAAGTGATCCCTAAGGACTCTACTCAATTCTCAATTATTAGGCCTTTTATTAAATTTCACTTGGTTCGCCAATGCCGTGACGAATCCACAACGCGTGCCCCTTCTCTCGCGCTCGTCACTAGCACCCCCTTCCAACACCCACCAGTGTCCCGCAGTACCACGTTGACAGTCGTGAATTGTACTTGGCTCGGGAAGAGTTGGTACCTCATGAACCTCAGATATAGTTAGTTTTATTAACGTGTTGACCCATTACAACATGTACTCATATAAAACTAACAATTCAAACTCAAGTATATCATCTCATAGATATATAATCACATAGCACAACCCAAGTGCATAGCAACTCATAATCAAAACTCAAGTACACAGATCATTCACAACAACAAGCTTAGCTCAATCAATCATAGTTCATAACATATAGCACGTAATCATGAATCAAATGTAAGTGCAAGTTTAGAGTGAGATCACCCACCTCGAATAAACGTGTGCTCCTAGAAGTATCCTCGGCACGTACAAGTCACAACTCAGTTCCTAGAAGGTCCTACATCGCATAATAAAATTCGAATTAAAACTTGGCTCAAAACTCAATTCAAAACATTCTGCCAGAACCCGACACCCCCGCGGGAGCTGTTATAACTCCCAAACCGCTCAATAGAACTTAACCAAATTTTTACAGTATCTAAATGGCTCAGAGTACTACAATTAGTCAGTAGACTTCGGAGCTCGAATCCAAACAGAAGAGGCTCAAAACCGATCCACAAGACAGAATAGCTGAACCGAAAACTTTTCTGCGATGGTTTACAAAAACAGTGATATCTTTTTAACGACAAATCGGATTTACGAGCCGTTAGCGGCGACGGAAAGAGGACTTAGAAAACTAGAGGCCATCTCGGGCTAAAAATCCAGAAACGTATTTTAAGTGTGGCAAACACCAACCCGAACTCGACCAACAGAATCTGTCCAAATTTAAGCATGTAGTTTTAAACCCGTTTTGAATCCCGACATCAACCCGTTTATTACCGAGGCACCCGACAGCCCCGAAAACTCATTTAACTCAGAAAATATATTTAAAAGTAATTTAGCTCATTGTTTCAAAATCTTTCCCGGTTTAGGAAACCAAGAACCTTAAGGTTTGGTTTCTGTTTCTCGATTAATAACACGTCTCGGTTATATATAAAAGGTTTTACCCAACCCTAAACCCGACACTCATGAAAACAGTAACAAATCTCAAATTTCGAGGCTTTATTTCTTTGTTTTGGACGCATATCAGTATCATCACCATTCGGTCGACGTATTTGTACTACGGCCGTTCCTTTCTTTTTCTTTTAATAATATGCGTATGGGAGGTTTGTTTAGGGTTAATTTCTTGGTATTAATACATATTAAATCGGGCCCTTAACTTCTAATTATCCAGCAGGCTTAGAACAAATACTCGGGCTTCCTCTACTTTCCAAATTCGATATTCGGCACTTGGCCTATTGGCCGGCCCGCCTCAAAAGGATATCGTCCAACTCTTACAATTAACTATCCGGTCCAAACTCGAGACGAACTATTTAATTGCATTTAATAATTTACAAATGTCTATTAAATTATAAAGTGACTATATAATTAAAACGTTTAAATAATATCAACCGTTTAACTGCAAGTCGTCTAAATAAATACAATAATGACAAATATGAACTATTTAAAATATATAATTTATTTTTCTACTAATTATTCATTTAAAATTTAAATATGATGATTAAATTAATATTATTTAATTATTAAAATTTTATGGCATTACACAAAAACGTAATTGTTTATATGGGTTTGTAGTCAATTAAGGTTGAATGTTTAGGAAAAATATAATCTTTACTTTTGTAGTCAAAATTGAAGTATGATATGTATTGACTTTTGTAGCAATTACTTCATATATAATTTTGACTTTTGTACTTAACATTTTGATTTTCATTGCCATCATGTATACTGTAATTTTAAGCATCTATTTCTATAATAAGCATCTATATTATTTTTAGTTTGCAGCCTTTGTAATTCTGATTTCATATAATATGGTATTATGGTTAATTAAGATTAATGTAAGCGAGATTCGCGAGTTATGACTTTTGCTTTCACATATCATATTGTGTATACAATTGACCCATTTCTAATTTTTTTTACCTGTTTTGGATTTCATTAGTCATTACATTACTTCAAAACAGCTTGACTTCAAAAAGTAGTCAAATTAGTTAAAAGTGTAATTTGACTATAGATTGAGACTGTTGATTTTAATATTGGACAAAAATGCACTTTACATGGATTTATTGAAGTTAATTGATTGTAATTTCAATATTATAATTATAATTTAATATTTTTTTTAATTTTTTGAAATTACATCATAATTACAATTGACATTATCCAACAATGTTTTCAAGTGATATTTTGGTTTCGAGAAACTATTTTTTTATTTTTGTACTTTTTTAAAATTTATTTACAATATCCAAAACAATTTGACTTTTGATAGTAGTCAAACAATTTGGCTTATATGTTGCTTGTGCCTATTATTATTAAAGAAGCATAAATACAATGGCCATTATATAAAGTCAAGGTCAGACGTTGATTCAAGTTGGTTTGTTTCTGCAAAAACCGGTATTCTCACATGGCCAGCTTTATGTAGCTGTATCGCGAGTTAAAAACAAGAACGGATTGAAGGTCATTTGTTGTGACAGAGATGGAAATTACACTAATTCAACATCAAATGTCGTTTACAAAGAAGTCTTATTTCGTCTATAAATTTTATGTAACATTTGTTCATGTATCAAATTTTGTACAAACTCATCATTACAGCTACCGATTCTTATGTCATTTTTAAAATTATTAATATTTGTTGGTATTTTTCTATAATATAAATCTTGAAGCATGCCCGCCCAGTCGGGCGGGCTATGAAGCTAGTCAATGTATAAGGATGCAATTTATTTTAAGTCTTGTAATACACGCTTATTTTGCCATTTTCAAGAACTACACATATTCTCGAAATACGTAGAGTAAATTTTAACACATGAATATCTAAGTATAAGGATACAATTTATTTAAGTCTTGTCATTCATATTAACATATAATTGTACGAAAACAGTATATCGATCTCGGTAGTTTTTCTTGTCTTTCACTATTTCGATTTTGCTATTGCCGTTTTCAGTGACTTGTTGTGATAACCTATTTCATGTAGGGTGTATAAGGGGGCTGTGAGTTCTGATTGTTGGTACCGAGCCCGAGTCGGGTTCGGTTTTGATCGAATTGTTGTTGTCATCCATTTTTATTTAACCGTTTGTTGTCTCGATGAGCTAGCTTATTAGTGAAGTGTTGTTTGATCATTCGGGTTGGAATTTGTAAACCGGACAGCCAAGGCTGAGCCTCGGGTTGCATCGGTGGGTTGGGTTTAACTCATATTTTTATTTAAACCGTTTTTAGCTAACCGAACGGGAAACCGAACCCGTAGGGTTCTCGGTTTCCCAATCTGGAAACTTTTTATAACCAAGTTCTGAGAACTGATTATATTTTGAGAAAATGAAATCCTTATGCTGTTGGGTATCAAATCCTAAGTATTCTAGTTTTCGGGAACGGGTCGGGTTTGTTAAATCGGGTTTTATGTCAATACATTTTTCTGGCAGATTCTGCCCAACGTTTTTGAGTCTGTTTTAACCTGTTTAAAATACATTTTTGGATTTTTGGCCCGCAATGGTCCCTAGTTTTCTGAGTCCTCTTTCCGTTTACGCTGACGGCTTGTTAATCTAATTTGTCGTTTTAAAGATATCTCTGTTTTAGTAAACGTTCGCAGCATCTTTTTCGGTTCAGCCTTTTTTTGACTTGTGATTTTGTTTTGAGACCCTTCTGTTTGGATTAGAGCTCTGTGGTCTTCTGATGAATTGCATCCTTCTGAGTCATTTATCTACTGTAATAATTTGAGTAAAATCTAGTAAGCGCTTTGAGAGTTATGGCCGTTCCCGTGAGAGTGCTGAGTGCCGTTTAGTTTCTGCTGAAAGTACCTTTGGGCCTAATCCTAACCCGGGCTTCCTTGTGCTTTGTAAGACCTTCAAGGACCTGACTAGAGACGCTCTTTGGTGCTGAGGATATTTAGAAGCATACGTCTATTCGAGGTGGGTAATCTCACTCTAAACTTGCACTTACATTTGATTCATGATTATGTGCTATATGTCATGAACTGTTGATTGACTGAGTTGAAGTGATTATGTGATAATTTATGTGTGTTATTTATTTTATTTTACTCGTATTCTGAACTGAGATATGGATACTGAGTAACCGAGCTAGGTATCATATTATTATGTGAATGATATGTGTACTTGAGAATTTATTTTGAGTTGTTATGCACTTGGGTTGTGCTGTGTCATTATATATCTATGAGATGATACACTTGAGCTTGAGCTGTTAGTTTTATTTGAGTATATGTTGTAATGGGTCAACACGTTAATAAAACTAACTAACTATATTTGACATTCATGAGGTTAGCCAACACTTCCAAGAGTAAACCAAGTACAATTCACGACTGTCAGCGTGGTACTGTGCGACACTGGTGGGTGTTAGAAGGGGGTGCTGCGGCGAGGCGCTGGTGGGCGTTGGGGTCTTCAAGGCATTGGTGAACCAAGTGAAATTTAATAAGAGGCCTAATAATCAAGAATTGAGTAGAGTCTTTAGGATCACTTATTGTGTTGCCAAGATCGAGATCGAAATCAATCAGAAGTCGAGATCAATTGATTTGGAGAAGTCGAGATCATGGAGTCGAGGTCTGATATTGGCGAGATCAAATCATCAATTGAGTCGAGATCGTTCTTCACAGACACGAACGGTAAGTTTGAAAAACTCAGTCAATTGATCCTAGTTTGCTTAATTCTTAACCAAAATCAGTGATTCAAATCCAAAACGTTTAAAATTACTTTTCTAACAGTTTGATCCAATCAAACAGCTCAAATCATAACAAATCAGACTTCAATTTTGGATTTTCAGTTGAAATTTTGAGTTTTCATGTTTTTCACAAAAATATCAAATTGAGAGCAATACTTGATGGATTGGATTGAAATTTGATTCTAAAGTGCTTAGAATCGAAGGAGTAATGCAATGAGCTAATAAAAACAACGATTTCTATCAAAAATTTTGAAATAAAAAATTCACAGCTTTTTTCCAAAAACTTCAATAATCTTCAAATCTAGATCAATTTAGCACGAATTTGGATATGTTCCTATTGGATTATGCTCTGATACCAAGGAAGCTAAAGCATGCATAATCTAAGCAATTCATGTTGAATCCATTAGATTTGAAGATCAAGTGTGTGTGAAAGTGTGTGTTTTCTAGAGAGAGAGAGGGCTTAGAGAGAAGGAGGAGAGAAGATGAGCTTTCAAAATGTTAATGCATTGAAAGTGTGGGAAAGCTTACATCATTAGCCTAAACACAAGGTATTTATACACTCACCTCTAAACTAGTTTAATTATCACTAATTACATGTTAAAGCTTAAAACTAGTCCAAACAAGTAGAAACAAAAGTGCCAAGTTAATTAATTTAAACAATAAAACGCAATAACTATGTAATCGTGATTTAGTATAGAACAAATAATGTAATTTATTTTACTAACTTCTTTGTATAAAATATGCAGTTAGAAATAATTATCACATGATGTTTGTAGTCTAAATTAAGACAATTAAATGTTTATTAGTTATTATTACTTCCTCCAATTCAAAATAAGTAATATACTTTTTATTTTATAGTGTATCAAAATAAATGATACACTTTGATAATTTACATTACTTGATAAAAGGTAATGAAACTTACACCCACTACCTATTTTTTTAACATAGTGAAATATTTTATTTAATTATTTTTATTTAAAAACATAATTAATCTCAATTTATTAACATGTGTGAATCTCATTTTTCACAAATTACGAGGCAGCATGGCCCGTGCGATGCACGAGCTTCGTTCACATTAAAAAGTTGTTATAAACTGCAAAGTACGAACAAAGCAAAATGTGTGGGCGAAAATGTAAAGTAAATAAAATGAGTGCTTCTATTAACATAGCACAAAACATGTTATTCAAAGGACATAAGTGTCAATACAAAGATCTTCGTGTTTTGTAATTATATGTACAACTATAGATAAACGATGCTATATCTTCAAGGGAGACCTGTAAGTTAGTAATGCCTAAAAAACAATGTTTTAAAGTTTATTAAAAAAAATAGCTAATTATTGCTAATGTGTTTGAAACATAAATATTTAATATTTAATAATAAGTCTAATTTAAACAAATACATAGATTTTGAAAACATGATAAGTCTGATTCTAGATATAATTTTAATGATAAGTCTAATTTGTTTGTATTCAATTTATGTGTTTAGAACATAAAGAAAGTTTTTAAAAATAGGATTAGTTCTAATTTTTTGGTTTTACTATTGCTTTATTTTCCAACCTTCAATTGGAGTTGGTTTCAATTACTCATCTTCTTTATTTGTGTGCATCTATTTTTCTTAAAATTTTCAAATGTATTGTAGTGCCTGAAAAAGCAATGTTTAAAGGTTTATTAAAAAAATAACTAATTATAGCTAATGTTTGCAACATAAATATATAATATTTAATAATAAGTCTAATTTAAAAAAAATACATAGATTTTGAAAAGATGTTAAGTTTAATTTTAGATATAATTTTAATGATAAGTCTAATTTGTTCGTATTCAATTTATGCGTTTAGAACACAAAGAAAATTTTTAAAAATGGGATTAGTCTAATTTTTTTGTATTACTATTGCCCCATTTTTCCTACCTTCAATTGGAGTTGATTTCAATTTCTCACCTCATATTACTCATCTTCTTCATTTGTGTGCATCTATTGAACTTTTCAGATGTAATTTTAGGTTTTTTTTTCCTTTTTAATTAACTTATAATTATATATAGTGAACAATTTAATTCACTATAAATATAAAAGTAAATGCGGAATGAATAATGGTCGTGATTTATTGCTCAAAACATACAAATGCCTAACCTTGCATAATATTTGAAAAGTAACTGCGTGTGTATCACAATACATGAAGAAGAGAGACAGACATCTCATCAAGCTCAATTTCAGCAAGCACATATTCCATTCCCGATCTGACCAAAGCAGGGGTGAGAAATGGACATGACATAAAGGATCGAGGAGAGCATGATAGGTTTGGCATAACCTGAATTCTTCTTAATTTTCAAATGAAACCTAAACAAAAGAAAGTGTAAAAAAATTCCATACATAGTCATAAGACATCCAAAACATATTCAATTATTTACACAAATAAACAATATGGCAATTGAAATCGTTATACTATAACTAACATGGAAATAGTACCGTAGATAGAGAGAGAATCATCTTTGAGAAGCTTGAAATCCTTATAATCCCTATAATCACAGCTAAATACAATAACAAAAGTAGTTGATACAAAAATGTAAACAACAATCAACGAATGTGAGGAATTAAGGTTTGTATGAAATTAATAGTGTGAGGAAAGGTTTTAGGTGTCCAAGCTGCAATTTGGAAACTAAACACACACACACACATATATATATATATATATATATATATATATATATATATATATATATATATATATATATATATATATAAAATAAACGTTTTGTATTAATACATAATATATGTCAAAAGTTTGTAGTTTAATCGTTTTGAATGCTAGTAATTAATACAAACCATTTTTTATTAGGTAAAACGCGTGAAGTTAAATGTTTAGTGTTTCAAGTTAATCTTACTCCTTCTTAAAGCATTTACGTCTTCTAAGTTTAGAAGGTCTTAATCTTAAACTTAATCTTAAATTTTTACTTTGGGAAACATCTTAAACACCACACAATAAAAAAAAATTGCTTAGGGGATTCGAACCCAAAACCTTTTGCGAGTACGGACTGTGTGTTAACCAATTGATCTACTTGATACTTTGCTTTATCCCCCCGCAACTAATATATATAACTTTTAAATTCAACATAGCTAAAATGGCTCATATTTAAAAAAATGCCAATTTCAGATTTAAGGAAACTTATGAGATATTCAACATAGCTAAAACGGCTCATATTTAACAAAACGCCAATTTCAGATTTAAGGAAACTTATGAATATCTTTATTACTCCCTCCGTCCCACAAAAAAGTTTACATTTCTCCTTAAAATTTTATTCCACAAATTAGTTTACATTTCTCAAATTTGGGAGGCCCACATAATAAAATAATATTATTATCAATTATTTCACTAATAAAACATCTTCTCTCTCCAATCCAACCTTATATTTTAATCAAAAGTATTACTATTGACCCCACCACTAACTATCACCTAAAATCTTGTGCCCAAGAGAAATGTAAATTTTTTTGTGGGACGGAGGGAGTAATTTTTACAAAATTAAAATTAACATCACTCACCATCCGCACTACAGCAGCCACTATCACTACCGTCGTCGCCACCGACTACTTGATCGCCATCTAATTTAGTCACAGGGTACCCGCCGCCGCATTGCGGGTAACCTGCTAGTGATAATAAAAGGCTTTTGGTTTCCATGTGTGCTTTAAGGAAATTCAATAAAAAATCGTTTTAAGATGTATCTAAGGCTTATGTATTTAAGGCTATGTATTTAAGGTTTCCATGTGCGGGAATAAATGATTGGAAATCAACGAATTATTATACTGTAGGGGCATTAAAGTTTTAAACTTTTGATTGAAAGTCATTAAAGTTTTAAACTTTTGATTGGAACTCATAACTCGTTTGTGTAACTCATAACTCATAACTTTTGATTGAAATTAAATGCTACTCTTTTGTGGAACTCGTAACTTGTTTTTGGAATTAATTAAATGCATGAGAATTAAATGCTACTTTTTTTGTGGAACTCATTTTTTATGTTAATATAAATATAGATATCGATTAAATTTAATAACGAAACCTATAACTTATTAATTTGAATTGGAGGAGTATTTGTTCTTGTCGTGGGTAAGAAAGTGTGTCAAATGAGGCGTGAGGTCGGGAGTTCGATTCCTGTACTTGTGGTGCCAAGTATGGGGGATTTTTCTCTGGAAATCCCTATGGGGGCTGAGTTTGCCCTGTAAAGGAGCTCGAACCTGGGGATGCTCGTTGAAATATTGCGAGTAGGCTTTTGTTGATATTATTTGCCGTTTCCAAAAAAATAAATAAAACATGAGAGAATCGAAAACAAAAGACCAATACAACTTTTCATAACCAGAATCGTTCACATGCAATAGAATTTTGATTTTCGAATCTTCCTCGATCATTCGTCATCATAACGACACTGTTGGAGTAATCTGAAAGTTTTCAAAGGGTATATTTGTCATTTAATTGAAAGTTGAATAAGTAGGCTAATATGGTCAAGTAATTGACCGAGTAATATGCGATGTGGAGGTTTTGCACACAACGTGAGATTCTAGTAGTTAGAATATGTTTGTATTATATGTTTTTTTGTATAAATATAGGAGTAGCCATTAGTTTAGAAGTGTGCAATTTGTTTTGTTATCAATCGTGTATTCCTTATTGAGTTTTAATAATGGAATCGGATGTATTTATTTCCACCACAAATATTGTTTCTATATTTGATTTTCAACAAGCCACCCCATTTCAACATTATCCTTCATCTGCAACGAAACCGATCGGGATTACGTAAAAAAAACACATTGGATGCACATAGTGGGTGTCGCTCTTTGTGAATTGTGTTCAGTAAATCGAATTTTCAATTGCATTGGTTTATGATATTTGTGAGTTTGATCCAAAATGGGTTTGCTTTTTGGTATGTTTATGGGTTCTTTATTTGGAATTTCGATTATGGCGGGTTGGCGTTATATGATGATATATCGAAGCAAACATCGTGCTGCCAAGGTAATACATGCATTAACGATTGTTCATTAGGGATTGTGTTCATCACTGATATTTTTATGCTATTAATTTTGGGTTTTGAGGTATTGAGTATGTTTTTATCATTATTTAGTGTTATAAATAACCCAATTTGGAGAGGTGTAAGAAAACTTATTATCCATAATTTAATTTCTATCTTGATTATCATATTGCACTAAATGCAGTAATCACTTTGAAAATGCACATCCAAACACCCCTTTACACTTAGATTTCAAACAATTTAAAGGATGAAAGAGAAATATTAGTAAAATTAACTATTCTAATGTTATCATCTACGTTGATTTCATTGTTGAAGGATACTTAAGATGATCAAAGATGGTGTATGCTTGAAGTTAATGAACAAGTACAGTTTATTAGGGATTTAAATTAGGTGGTTAAAATACATGCAACCAGTTGCACATAAGTGCCAATGATGGCCAGCCTAGCTGGTCTGAGGCACTGGGTTTATACCCATGTGGACTGCAGGTCGTGAGTTCGAATCCCTTTGGGAGCGTTGCATTAGCGTAATTTAACTCATACCTCACACGGGCACATATGGGGAATTTTCCTTGGAAATCCCTTTGGGGGCTGGGTTTGCCCGCTTATGCGGAGCTCGAACTCGGGGTGCTCGTTGAAAAATTGCGAGTATGCTTCCGTTATTTCATTTGCCGTTTCCAAAAAAGTTGCACATAAGTTATACTCAGCAAAGATATAAATAAATAAAAGTTTTCATTTTTAACCCTCTAATCTTTTTGACATTCACACAATTACCCCTACGTTTTTCGTTTAGTTATATTTTCTGTTGATTTTATTGAATTGTGTACTTTTCTCAGGCAGCTGATATAAGGCTTCTTGCATCTCTTGATAGAGAAGATTTAAAGAAACTATGTGGTGATAATTATCCTGATTGGATATCATTCCCGATTTATGAACAGGTTAGTGTATAAGTTTCAAAATATTTATTTATTTATTTATTATTCATACACACTCCATCTCCATATTTTTAATAATTCTCAGGCGAAATGGCTGAACAAACAACTGAGCAAACTATGGCCTTATGTTGCAGAAGTAATTTTCCTTATCTTTGATACATTCACTAATTACCTTTATTATTATTATTTTATTATTATTATTATTTTATGATTATGATTATTATTATTATTATTATTATTATTATTATTATTATTATTATTATTATTATTATTATTATTATTATTATTATTATTATTATTATTATTATTGTTATTATCATCGTTACGCTTATGTCACATGTTGCATTAATTGCAGGCTGCTACTATAATAATTAGAGATTCTGTTGAGCCCATATTGGAAGAATACCGACCATCAGGAATTTCATCTTTGAAGTTCAGCAAATTGTCTCTTGGTACCGTAGCCCCAAAGATTGAAGGTATTATTTAATGCTTTTATTCCTTAATAATTGTTTATAGCAGTAAGGGCGCCTGAAATGATCTCCTACAGGTCATGGGTTTGATCCTACAAACATTTACCAGACAAATAGAGGAAGGTTCAGAAGAAAGTGTTTGACTAATAGTCAAAATTTAGTTATTAAGTTAGTTAATTACGTGTAGGTATCCGGATTCAAAGCCAAAAGCAGGATCAAATAACAATGGATATGGATTTACGGTGGGGTGGTGATCCAAGTATTATTTTAGGAATTGAAGCAGGAGTTGCTTCGTTGCCTATACAAGTGAGTACGTCTGATCAATTTATGTTTTTTAATCATTTATTAATTGAAAATCATTTTATTTTTTTATTGCCTATAGCTTAAGGATCTTCAAGTTTTTACTATTGTTCGCGTTATGTTTCAACTTTGTGAAGAAATTCCTTGCATCTCTGCTGTTGTTGTGGCTTTACTTTCTGAGGTAAATATTAGTCATTCTCCTTACATATCAATTGAGAAACAAAATCGTCAATATCTCACGTGTTTTTAAGGGTATTTTAGAAAAAAATGTGCCTCCATGATATGGTTTAAATATTATGATATAAAAAGGTAATAAATTCCAAAATTGTCTTACCTTATATGACAGCCAAAACCAAGATTTGATTACACATTAAAGGCCATTGGCGGAAGTTTAACTGCCATTCCTGGACTTTCAGATATGATTGATGTAAGTTTGTTATATATTTACAATAAAACACTATTTACTTAATTACTTATGCATTGGAGTATTAAATTTCTACTAGTATTTGATTTGTGTAGGATACTCTAAATTCAATTATTATCGATATGCTTCAGTGGCCTCATAGGATTGTTGTTCCTCTTGGCGGTGTACCTGTAGATACAAGGTATAAATGTTTCAAGTTTTGATAATTTAAAATGCATAATAAAACAAAAGTTTTAATTATTATATTGTTGTCATATTATGCAGTGAATTGGAGCTTAAACCACAAGGAAAACTCATGTTAACAGTTATAAAGGCGGATAATTTGAAGAATATGGAAATGATGGGGAAATCTGATCCTTATGCAGTTGCATTTGTTAAACCACTAGAAAAATTCAAAACAAAAGTTATTGAAAACAACCTAAATCCTGTTTGGAATAAAACGTTTCATCTCACTGTTGAAGATAAAGAAACACAATACGCCGTTGTTGAGGTTTAATTTGTTTTCTTACACGATATAATTTAATTATTTTAGGGATATTTATTAATCATATAATGCGTAAATTCAAACAGGTTTTTGATCAAGATATTGGAGCTGACCAGCGATTGGGGGTAGCAAAATTACAGTTGGTTGACCTTGACCCTGAAACCGAGAAAGAAATACAGTTAAGGCTACAGCCTTCACTTGATATGCTCAAGATTAAAGATAAAAAGGATAGAGGAACTATTACAGTCAAGGTCTGAATTTTTTAACCGTTTATTTACGTACTACATCATGTTTTTTATGTTGTCATTTTGTTGTCTAGTTTGTGGTAAATTAATGTTTTTTATTTTTATTTTATGGTAAATGTTTGAATATATGTAGGCAAAGTATCATCCGTACACTAAAGAAGAACAAGATGCAGCACAAGGGGAAGAAAAGAGGATGCTTGAACAGAAAGAGAAAATGAAAAATGTTGGTGCAATCAATAGCACCATGGATGCCATTGATGATCCAACATATGTTGATGGATAAGCTAGTGAAATTTCACCTTGTCCGAGTGAAAGATCCGATCTCAAAATCTTATAAAATTCTGTCGTTTTTTATTTATTTAGTGTTTATAAGGAAATTGTCTACTTGTAAATCTTTATGCATAGTTTTGCTAGTTGTTAGTTTGGATGTTGAGGGTGGTTTGTTTGAGATTTGAATCTTCATAAATGGAGTCCTTCCATTTTTTGTAGCAACCACTTACAACTTACGTATGTTTGGTTGGATGGAATGAAATTACAAAAGAATGGAATGAACTACGTAATGAAATCATAATGGTAATTGAATGAGTTATTACCATTCCATTGTCATGTTTGCTTGAAATATTAGAGTTAATAGAATGGGATGTAAAATTGACCAAAATGCCCCATGGAACATATCTAACATAAATATTAACACTCTCACGTATCTTTCTCAAACCATTATTCATCCGTTGTATTTTTTTTAATTGTATAGAAACAGAAACAAAAACATTGTTCTAATCCTTGAAACGAGCGAGGCGTTGCAATATTAGTGTATAAAAATGGGAAATATATTTAAAAATTATACTTTTTTGTCTGATAAAAGAAAATTGGTTTGGTTTCATTAAAGAATTCAAATACGGAGTATATTTTTCTCTTAGTTAAGCAAATATAATCCAACTTAATTTTACTATAGTGGAGAAAAAAGTTGTAATTGAAGAATGTATTCATTTTGGACGAATGGGCGGTTATTGGTATGAAAGTGGGGAAGTTAGAAGGACATTTTTGTCATATTGCTTCCATTCCGTCTTGGAATGAAATAAAAACAAGGGTCTCCTGGTGAATTAAATTGGCAGTTATTGACGGAATCATCTTCTTCATGTAATGATCCATTCCATTCTAAATTAGTAAACAAACATGTTATTTTCATTCCGCAATAATAGCTCTTTCCATTCCAACTTCCATTACTTCATACCATTAATGTGAATTATAAGGTTTTTGAAGATAAACAAAATGCTTTTTCTAAATATTTAAGGTATAGAATCGCATGCATATGGAAGTTCTAGATTAGTTCATTAACACATTATAGAGGGAGCAAAATATATGAGACAAACAAATTGGGTAGCATACAAATATAGTTTATGAAAAGAAGAAAAAAAAAATCAACTTGGTTTTGGTTGACTTGTCAACACCCTTTAACTATAAAGATGCCTTTTTTCTTTTAAAATACTCTCCTGGATAGTTAAACTTTATTTGTGATGTACCCTAACCATTGTCGTAGTTGTTTTTGAATCTTGCTCTAGCCATATGGTAAATATTTATAGGGATCGAATTAAAATATATTTTATTGAATAAAATTATGTAGAAAGTCATAAGCCAACATCTTGGACAACGTTTGATCCATTTTTATGTAGCTAATAATATTGACCTAGTTGACTTGTTACATAAGAAAAATAACACAAATTGATACATTTGAGGGTAAATGGGTTAAAATTGATGCCTCCTAAAATTCACTTTATAATATCTATATCTATATATATACCTAAAAAATGAGTTCCAAAATTGATGTTGCATATATTACCAAGCATTTACCTAGCATTCCACTAACATGGCACTCGATTTACACAACATTTATGTCCCACTATGTAACAAACTGAGCAGCCTTAAAAACACAACTTAATGTTTCAAAAACTATTATCGATACTAAGCAAACACAATTTGGTGTACTCATTAATTACAATCACTTTCAAAAACTGTTACAATCACAATTTGGTGTACTCATTAATTCATCCAGAAGCGTGTACCGCCGTACCGGTATACACGCCTATTTTGCCATTTTCAAGAATTACAAATATTTTCGAAATACGTAAAGTAAATTTTAACACATGAATATCTAAGTTAAAGATGCAATTTATTTAAGTCTTGTCATTTATATTAACATATAGTTGTACAAAAACGGTATATTACAATAAAATGTTAACAAGTTGCAAAAAAGCATTAAAAAACGATCAAAAAAAACTATCTATTCCTACGCATTTCTTAAAACTGACTTGAAAATGTAAAACTTCATATTAAATGTAAAACTAAATTTTAACACATGCATATCAATGTAAAAGGATGCAATTTATTTAAGTCTTGTAATACACGCTTATTTTTCAATTTTCAAGAATTACACATACTCTCAAAAATAAGTAAAGTAAATTTTAACACATGAATATCTAAGTATAAGGATGCAATTGAAGGATTTATGTGCACAGTTAGTCGAACTATGATGATACACCCATCCCTGTGAAACACTTAAGGGTCACACCGGTGAGTGCATGTAATACGAGTAAGATATGTAATGATACTTGGAAGAGGATTGATTCATAATAAGTCATTTATGAATCAAGTTAAGTATTAAGTCAAGTTTGACTTATTACTAGATTAGTTTAACTAACTAATTAATACAAGTTTTTGTACATTTACTAGTTGAGTAAATATACAATGTGTTAATTATAAGTTATCCATAATATGATTTAAAGCTATTAAATCATATAGTGTTTGGATAATATTATTGTCTAATTAATTATTAAAAGTATTATATGCAAGTATATATTTTGTATATGTATTATACACGAAATATATATAAGTGTATAATACTATACATTTAATAATTAAGTGGGATAATAATAACTAGTAAAACTATAAGGGTTTAATGTGTAAAAGATAAGTTTAATTAAGAGATTAATATTAATTAAACTAGAAGGGCCCTAAGTGAAAGTCCTTCTATTATAAATAGAAGGCATGGGGTTCCCTTATTTCTTGATCACCATACACGAAAACCCTAGCCCTCCTTTGTCCCCCTTTCGGCCGAAACACACACACACAAGAACACAAGCCTTGTGTTCTTCGTGTTCTTCGTTCGCTCTTCATATTCTTCAAGTCTTGAAGATTTGAAGATCATTACAAGGATCAACTAGAAGATCACTCGATTTGTTCATCATCAGTGGATCTATCTTAAGCAAACAACAAGGTATGTTTTGAGAAAACCCTTTTTCTCCCTTCTCCCTCTTGGACGAATTTCGACCAAAGAACCCTAGGGTTCTTTGGTGATGGTCGAATGAAACACACAAGTGTGTGTGTGTTTGGTTTTTCGTACAAGGTTTCTTCCATTGTTAATCTAATCTAGATTTCCAAGATCCCAATCCTTTAGGGTTTAAGGATTAAGTTTAATCTCAGTTCCGCATTAGGGATTAAATTAGCTAGATGGTCTAACCGGTCAAGAACAAGTTCATGTTCTTGGTCAGTATGGTTCGAACCAAGTGATCTAGGAGGTTGACCCAGGTGGTCAATCAGTATCTATTGAAACCCTTCAGTGGTATCAGAGTGGTGGTTTAGAGATCTAAACTAGATTAACAAAGTTTGTTTGTTTAATTTTTATTAAGTTTTTTTGTTCCAACTTCTTCTTCTTCTCCTTATATTTTCGAAAAGGGTAAGAGCCCTAGGACCAAGAATATTAAACTAGTCTAGTTTAATTGGTCAAAAGGATTCTAGAAAAACCCTAGAAATTTCGAAAATTGTAAAGAACCCTAGGATCAAGAATATTAAACTATGTTAGTTTAATTGATCAAAAGGCTTCTTTACTAAACCCTAGAAATTTCGTGTAGCAAGGAAGAACCCTAGGATCAAGTATGTTAAACAAAATGTGTTTAATTGATCAAAAGGATTCTTTCCTTTTTCCCCAAAATTTCGTGATCAAGCAAGGATATCTAAGACCAGGTATATTAAACAAGATTTGTTTAATTGGTCAAAAGTATTCTTTCCTAATCCCTTAGAGATTTCGAAATCTAGAAGGACACTTGGACACCAAGTATATTAAACTAGTTTAGTTTAATTGGTGGAAAAGTTTCTTAGTATTAAGAATTTCGAAACCCTAAAGAACCCTAGAACATTAAACTAGTTTGAGTTTAATTGTTTATAAGAATTAATTAGGTTAATAATCTAAAACCTAGATAATTAAAAAAGTTTATGTTTAATAGGTTTAATTATTACTTTAGTAGATTTATTAAAGACTAGTTCTTTAAACCTAGAAATCTAGACAAAGTTTATTGTCTATAAGGTTTAAATTAAAAAGTTTAAATAAATCTATTAGGATTATAATTTATCCTAGAGTTTAAACAAAGTTTATTGTTTAAATAGGATTGATTAGAATTAATCTTTTAATTAAATAATGTCTTTGATCAAGAAAGTCAAAACCCTGGTTTTGGTTGATCAAAAATAAGATTAGGGTTAGACTAATTAATGAGAATTAAAAGAAGTGTTAATTTCTAGTTCAAGAAATTAACAAGATGTATTTATTTATATTTATGTATTATATTTCGGATTTTTTAATATTTAAAAAGGTAAAATAAATTTTAATAAATAAAATAGTTTATACGTATTTTAATTAGTTCAAGTTGAAATACCTCGTATAAATTAGATGTAATATTCTTGTTAGAATGTTACAAGTTTATTTTAAAAGTAAATATATATGTATATATATTAAATACAAGTTTAAATGGAACATTAAAAGATAATGTTATTTTGATCTTTAAAGGATATAATAATATAACTAGTTATTGTATAAGTTGATTATATAATTAAGACTAGAAAGTACAAAGTTATGATTATAACTAGAAATTGTACAAGTTGAGATTATATGATAAACTAGAAATATACAAAGTTATATGTATTATTATTATAAGGTGTATAAAGTTATAATTTATTATAACTAGATAATTATACAAGTATAATATAAGTATTTTACAAGTCATGTAAGATACTAGATTAATGATCAAGGTTAAATAACAAGATAACTTTAGAACCTATATTTAACTAGTTTGAGTTAAATATAAGAAAGGTTTAAACAAACTATGAATTATTATATATAGTCTTTATATAATAAGTTTATTAGTTTCACCAAGTATAAACCGGTGATTGTGTTAGCTTAAGTTCCATCATGATTGTTGGAGCTAGTGGGAGCTACACAAGAAAATCACAACGTTTATAAGTATGTCGCTAAGACATAAGTTTCTGTGAAATCTAGTAAGTCAAAACAAATGTTTGATTTCATTATTAAACATATGAAAAACTAGGTGTGTTAAACTAGATTTATGATTCAAGTCTATGAATCGTAAAAGGATTAAAAGTTTAACATAAGTTTTAAGTTTTTCAAGAAAGATAAAACAACTAAGTTTTACTCTAGATAAGGTTTTCCACAAAACCTAGTGATACGTTTTGTACACCTCGTTTTTAGGTATACATATAAAACGCGCAAATTCTTAAAACTATAAGTTTTAAAGAAAGTTCTTAAGGTTTAAAAGGGATGTCTTGTTGAATTCTTGAATTCACAAGTGATATTGACGTTTTTAGACACGTTCAAACCCGTCAATATCGCCTATTTTGAGTACGTTTTAGAAGCAAATACATGTGATATTACTCAATTATGCGTTTATGTTACATTTCAGGTGATATATCGAAAGAGGTGCCAAAAACGGGCCAAAAGATGAAGAAAAATACAAAATTATAAGGCAAAAATAGTTCCCGATCGTGAACTGATCGTGAACTATTCACGATCAGTCACCAAAGTCCCTGATTGGTTTTCACGATCGTTATCTCTAGTTGGCGATCGGGAAGTATTAAAAACGAAAGTTCACGACGCGAACTATAGTTCGCGCCGTGAACTATGCGCTTCTGATCGTGTTTTATACCAGATCAAAAGGAAATGTCAGGCATCTTTTTCTGGAAGTGTGTTTTTGGGCAGTTAAGGACGATTTTGGAAGCAATTTATCAAGGGATTAGTCAAGTTTATAGCAATCATTGATTCTCAAACATTTTGGATTAAATCTATGGTTGTAATTCTATACTTTAACTCTTGTTTGTTGATTTCTAGCATGTCTATGTGCTAGTAATCTTTATATTCACTATGTTTGGATGATTCTAGGGTTAAGTATGGTTTAATTTTAGGGTTTGTTTGTGTTCAAAACAATTGTTGATGTTTAATTACTCTTCTTGGTTTAATTTATGAGTTTTCGTTTCTTTATCGTTGGTAATTGATTAAATTAGATATTGACAACATTTGGTTCAATTGATTACTTCCCCAACTTTTCATTATGACCTAGTTGGTAATTCACTAGAAATAGGGATTAGAGATAAGATTCCAATACGTTAGATTAAACAAGAAGTTCAACCCTAGTAATGAAAATTCTAGGTTAGAGGTCTTAGTTAATTCAAGACGGTAATTTCAACAAATAGAAGTGTGATTAGTTATAGCTTTTGAGAGAAGAAATTCCTATTAGTTGTAATTAGTTTATTAAATGGGATTGAGAGAAATCTAATACCGTGACTTCTAGAACATTAAACTAGCCGGTGCTTAATAACCATACTTAGAACTAGATGAATCCATACATAGTGAATATCCCTTAAATCTCATTTCAATCGTTCAAATTTGCATTTCTTGTCATTTCAAATATTAATTACATTTCATATAAATCAAAACATGAACAAAAATCTTTTCTTGATTAATTCTTTAACTTTCTTTACTTGGATTACATAAATTGTTCCCTGTGGATTCGATAACCCGAAATACTTACCTAGCCTATATTACCCACGATTAGGTATACTTGCCTATGAATGTGGTAATCTAGATTAGTGGTATTTAGGAGACATAATTTTATAACTAGATCTCAACACATCAACAAGTCACATATTTTAAACAAGGATTAAGATTGGAATAAGGTTTAAGTTTAGCTCAAGACTTAAACAAACCCAAGAAAATCTTAGATCTAAGTACTATCCACCTAATGGAACACCTCACTTGTTAAACGATATTCATATTGTAAGGATAAAGAACCTTGGATATGGATTCAAATCATTGCGAGTGTTAGGGTGCGTAAGGTTCTGTGATAATCGGGAGTCCCGGTGCAGAACATCGCACTGTCTTAGATGGTATGATCTACTTTGGTGATAATCGGGAGTCCCGGCCCAAAAAGTACTTGAGTAGAATAAACATACTAGACTTTATTGCTAACTTAGAAATGTACAATTAGATTGTACAAAGTTGTAATAAGTTATAAGTATAAAGATTCTACGACCCCTAGGAATCGTGTCAAGTCTTGATGCGATCGGTAAGGATGTTACCTACCAGAAACAGCATGTCTCGTCGGGAAGTGCCCAAACCTTGCGGCGAGAATGTGATATATGGATCCTAGGCCTAAAATATTAATCATGGGTTTATAATATATTTTAGAGAATGTTTATTGATGATTACTAATTAAACTGGGTTTGATTTGTAGATGGCATCAACAACCACAACGACAAGTACCAACAATCTCCCAGTTCGCTTAATCCTCAAAAAAGACAAGTTGACCGGGTCAAACTTTCTCAACTGGGAGCGCAATCTTCGCATTGTTCTCAGACATGAGAGAAAGTGGTATGTCTTGGAAAGAGCAGTACCTAATGTCCCTGCCGCTAATGCTAGAGCTGAAGCAAGACAAGCTTATGATAAGCATGTCAGTGATGCGCTCGATGTGAGTTGTTTGATGCTCGCAACCATGAGTCCAGAATTACAAGCAGGACTTATGGATGTGCCTGCATTTGAGATGATCCAGCAACTTAGGGATTCATTTCAAGAGCAAGCTCGCACTGAGAGGTTCGACATCAATCGAGCCTTCAACTCTTGCAAGATGGTCAAAGGAACGCCGGTGAGTGCCCACGTCATGAAAATGAAAGGACACATGGATCACTTGGCTAGACTTGGTCACCCCATGCCGTTGCAAATGGCAACAGACACTATACTCAATTCATTATCTGATGGCTACAAGCCTTTTGTGGTCAACTACAATATGCATAATATGGAGAAATCCATTGTTGAGCTACATTCCATGCTCAAGACAGCTGAATTGAGTTTGGGGACCAAAATCTAAGGATCTTCTGATGATCGGTAATAGCAGTGGTGGTGGCAAGAAGAGAAGAGGGCATGGTGGCAAAGGAAAGGGTAAAACCAATCCTAACCAAGGAGTGCCAAATGGTAAAAGTGTAAACAAAAGGTCAAGAAGTTTAAGCCTAACACAGCGAGGACCGAGAATCGGTGCTTCAAGTGTGGTGAGGCTGGGCATTGGAAAAAGAATTGTCCAAAGGGTGCAAGTGGTGGTGGAGGAAACGCAAGTTCCTCAGGTAACACAACCACACTTCTTAATCACTTTTACTTGTAAAGTACATTACGAGTAACCTAACTTTTGCAATCGTTTATTGCAGGAGGAGATGGAAAGTGATGACCAGCATGAGATGATGATTCCACAGGCACCAAGTTTTTATAATTCAGTACTTTTTGGATTCAGTAAAACCAATTTTATTTTATTGTTTGGATAATTTTTATTTATGTTAAAACAAGTTTTTATTTGGTTTTAATAAGAATCCATGGTTGAATTATATTGTGTGCATGTGTGATAATTACATTAGTCAAGGTTTTATGACAAGATTGTAAGTCAAGTTTTGATTTACTTTATGTTTCATGTTTTAATACTTGTTTGATTGTTGTAAATGTCTTAATAGCTCAAATACTTAGATACTAGAAATTAGAAGTTTCCTCTAAAGTATTTAAGAGATTTTATGAAAAGCATAAAGTTCAAAGTACATTGAACTTATTTAAAACATCTTAAGTAATAATTACTTATGATAGTAAGTTTTAAAGTATTAGTATTAATATAGTATGATTATATTGGATATAATCAAGATAGACTTTAAAGAGTATTATTACAAAGTCTTTTATACTTGTAATAAAGGAGTTTAATGAAGTCATAATTCTCTAATAGGAATAATTGGATATTAGTTAAATCCAAGTAAAACGACTTAAACATTAAATGAACTCTTAAAAGGGATAAACTATATTAAAGTATTAAAGAATTAAAAGGTATTATTGCAAGTCTTTTATACTTGTAATAAATACAATATTTAATCAAGTCATAATTCCCTAATAGGAATAATGGATATTTGAGAAATCCAAGAAATGACTTTGTCATTAAATAAGATTCTTAAAAGATACTAATGCACTTAAGAATTGGAAGTATCGTTTCAAGTGTCTTATACTTGTGAGATACAGTAATCAATGAGAGTCATGATTCCCTTATCAGGAATGTTTGATATTCGCAAATCCAAAGGATGACTTTGATGATTGATTAATTCTTAAAGGGTTAAACTATAAGTTTTGACTAGGTCAAAAGTAGTGTTTTGAGTGATGCTTATTTTCCATAAAATTTAGTGGGAGCTATGACTAACATATTTACTAGAGGTACTAATGAATATAGTAAGTTAGTTAGGACATTAACAACAAGGTTTTACCAAGTCGTTAGCCAAAGAGTTAAAAGAAATAAATGATCATTGATTAGATAATTGCAAACCTAATAGCGTGGTCACAAGTCTTGTGATTAATTATTGCATATCTAAAAGAATGTTCACATTCTAGTGAACAAGTTAATCATTTAAGGAAATTTCTTTAACTAGTAAGAATATCTACAAATCAAGTAGCTAAAACAGATTTAGTTACAAGGCAAGTTTTATAGATTCAAGAAACTAAAGGAGTTATTTTCCAATCCTCCTATGTTTACCGAATCATATAAAAAGGCAAGACTAGAATATGTTCTAAATGTTGCACGAACAATATCTAGCAAAGACAAAAGTAATAGTATTCTTAATACTCGTCTTATGTCTTTAGTTTAATAGAAATGACTAACTGTAATTAGTGATAAAAGTTACAATTAAGAGTTATTGAAGTAATCAACACAAACACATAGAATAAGTAATGATCCAGTAATAATTCAGTATCTATGTCCAGTGAGGAATAATACATGAGTTAGTATCATTATTATTCAGAATTTGTATGTTTTACAATATCCATGAATAAAAGTCTATTTATTCAAAAAGGTATAAAATCCGTGACTACTCGTCTTGGTGGGAACCTCGATGGGATGCTAACATCATCGCGGTATTTGGTGGTAGATTCGAAGTTCTTCGAAGATAGCTAACATCATCGCGGTATTCTGTTGGAGCTCGACGAATATTGGATTGACCACCGTGATAATACTTCGTGGTTGAAAAGTTCAAAAGTATTATTCACTAGGATTGTCCTTAAGCCTGAGGTATTTGGTTTGACATACATTGACTAATGTGCTTTGGTTCGTCTTAGACAATTCTGAAATATGGTTGTCATACGAGGCTTTACTGGGTACAGAGGAATTTGTATTTTGAATCGAAATATAACAAGATGGTAATTGCACCTCCTTTTTAGGAGAGATATTTATGGGTCCTTTGACATGATGAGATAACTGGAAAGTGCATTGCCATACCCAAACGAACTGATTTGTTCTTTGTCGTTTATCACAACAGTTTGAATCAAGAAGTCATTAAATGATTTTGAATACAGGAGTTGATAATTTCTACCATGCTCGTATTCATTATCACAAATATCGTGCTGCAAGGGATAAACCTAACATAGTTGCACAAGAAGTAAAGACAGGGTGTTCTTTACTAGGAGACGCTATTAAAGAGTTTTTCAAGAAACTATACCTGGGTTACGTAAGCTGTTTTTATGGGGTTGGTTACCTACATGCCCATCTAGAAGGCCACTGTAGCTCGTATCATTAAGACAAAGGTTACAAACTTGCACAAGTGGGAGTCTGAAGGATTTATGTGCACAGTTAGTCAACCTATGATGATACATCCATGTCTACGAAACACTTAAGGGTCACACCGGTGAGTGCATGTAATAAGAGTAAGATATGTAATGATACTTGGAAGAGGATTGATTCATAATAAGTCATTTATGAATCAAGTTAAGTATTAAGTCAAGTTTGACTTATTACTAGATTAGTTTAACTAACTAATTAATACAAGTATTTGTACATTTACTAGTTGAGTAAATATACAATGTTTTAATTATAAGTTATCCATAATATGATTTAAAGCTATTAAATCATATAGTGTTTGGATAATATTATTGTCTAATTAATTATTAAAAGTATTAAATGCAAGTATATATTTTTTATATGTATTATACACGAAATATATATAAGTGTATAATACTAAACATTTAATAATTAAGTGGGATAATAATAACTAGTAAAACTATAAGGGTTTAATGTGTAAAAGATAAGTTTAATTAAGAGATTAATATAAATTAAACTAGAAGGGCCCTAAGTGAAAGTCCTTCTATTATAAATAGAAGGCATGGGGTACCCTTATTTCTTGATCACCATACACGAAAACCCTAGCCCTCCCTTGTCCCCCCTTCGGCCGAAACACACACACACAAGAACACAAGCCTTGTGTTCTTCGTGTTCTTCGTTCGTTCTTCATATTCTTCAGGTCTTGAAGATTTGAAGATCATTACGAGGATCAACTAGAAGATCACTCGATTTGTTCATTATCAGTGGATCTATCTTAAGCAAACAGCAAGGTATGTTTTGAGAAACCCCTTTTTCTCCCTTCTCCCTCTTGGACGAATTTCGACGAAAGAACCCTAGGGTTCTTTGGTGATGGTCGAACGAAACACACAAGTGTGTGTGTGTGTTTGGTTTTTCATACAAGGTTTCTTCCATTGTTAATCTAATCTAGATTTCCAAGATCCCAATCCTTTAGGGTTTAAGGATTAAGTTTAATCTCAGTTCCGCATTAGGGATTAAATTAGCTAGATGGTCTAACCGGTCAAGAACAAGTTCATGTTCTTGGTCAGTATGGTTCGAACCAAGTGATCTAGGAGGTTGACCCAAGTGGTCAATCAGTATCTATTGAAACCCTTCAGCAATTTGTTTAAGTCTTGTCATTTATATTAACATTTAGTTGTGCGAAAACGGTATATTACTATAGAATGTTAAAAAGTTGCAAAAAACATTAAAAACGGTCATAAAAAAACTACCTATTCCTACGCATTTCTTAAGAGTGACTTGAAAATGTAAAACTTCATATTAATATGTATCTCCATAGTCATTTTTGACGGATTCTGAAAAACTAAGTTAAACTGTCAATAATTCATCCAGAAGCGTGTACATACACGCTTATTTTGCCATTTTTGAGAATTATACATATTCTCGAAATACGTAGAGTAAATTTTAACACATGAATATCTGCGTATAAGGATGCAATTTGTTTAAGTATTGTCATTTATATTAACATATAGTTGTACGAAAACGGTATATTACAATAGAATGTTAAAAGTTGAAAAAACATTAAAAACGGCCAAAAAAACTATCTGTTCCTATGCATTTCTTAAGACTGACTTGAATATGTAAAATTTCATATTAATATGTATCTCTAGAGTCATTTTTGATGGATTCTGAAAAACTAAGTCAAAATGTCAATAATTCATCCAGAAGCGTGTACCATTTTCAAGAATTACACATATTCTCGAAATACGTAATGTAAATTTTAACACATGAATATCTAAATATTAGGATGCAATTTATTAAAGTCTTGTCATTTATATTAACATACAGTTGTACGAAAACGGTATATTACAATAGAATGTTAAAAAGTAGCAAAAAAAGAAACGAAAAAAAAAACTATCTATTCCTACGCATTTCTTAAGACTGACTTGAATATGTAAAACATCATTCTAATATGTATCTCCAGAATCATTTTTGACGGATTCTGAAAAACTAAGTTAAAATATCAATAATTTATCCAGAAGCGTGTACATATATATACACGCTTATTTTGCCATTTTCAAGAATTACACATATTCTCGAAATACATTAAATAAATTTTAACACATGCATATCAATGTATAAGGATTCAATTTATTTGAGTCTTGTCATTTATATTAACATATAGTTGTACGAAAATAATATATTTCAATAGAATGTTAAAAGTTGCATAAAACGTTAAAAACAGCACAAAAAAAACTATCTATTCCTACGCATTTCTTAAGACTGACATGAATATGTAAAACTTCATATCAATATGTATCTCTAGAGTCATTTTTGACGGATTCTGAAAAACTAAGTTAAAATGTCAATAATTCATCCAGAAACGTGTACCGGTATACACGCTTATTTTGCCATTTTCAAGAATTACACATATTCTCGAAATACGTTAATTAAATTTTAACACATGAATATCTAAGTATAAGGATGAAATTTATTTAAGTCTTGTCATTTATATTAACATATAGTTGTACGAAAACGGTATATTATTAACATCATAATAATATATTTTGATAGAATGTTAAAAGTTGCAAAAAAACGTTAAAAACGGTCAAAAAAAACTATCTATTCCTACGCATTTCTTAAGACTGACTTGAAAATGTAAAACTTCGTATTAATATGTATCTCCAGAGCCATTTTTGACGAATTCTGAAAAACTAAGTTAAAATGTCAATAATTCATCCAGACGCGTGTACGTACATACACGCTTATTTTGCCATTTTCAATAATTACACATATTCTCGAAATACATAAAGTAAATTTTAACACATGCATATTAACGTATAAGGATGCAATTTATTTAAGTCTTGTCATTTATATTAACATATAGTTGTATGAAAACGATATATTACAATAGAATGTTAAAAGTTGCAAAAAACGTTAAAAAGGCCAAAAAAAAACTATATATTCCTACGCATTTCTTAAAACTGACTTGAATATGTAAAACTTCATATTAATATGTTTCTCTAGAGTCATTTGTGACGGATTCTGAAAAACTAAGTTAAAATGTCAATAATTGATCCAGAAGCGTGTACACGCTTATTTTGCCATTTTCAAGAATTACACATATTCTCGAAATACGTAAAATAAATTTTAACACTTGAATATCTGCGTATAAGGATGAAATTTATTAAATTCTTGTCATTTATATTAACATATAGTTGTACGAAAACGGTGTATTACAATAAAATGTTAAAAAGTTGCAAAAAACATTAAAAACGGTAAAAAAAAAAAAAAAAAAAAAAAAAAAAAAACTATCTATTCCTACGCATTTTTTAAGACTGACTTGAATATGTAAAACATCATACTAATATATATCTGAAGAGTCATTTAATATTATATATATTAAATGGTGTTTGGTGTATAAGTGTGTGACACTTTAGGCTCACATGCGTCTAGCCATATAAATATATGCCATGTACGTGAAGCATATTCCAACAGCTCCCACTTGCGCATGTCATAACATCAAGTAGTTATACAAGAAAAGGTTAGAGTCTTGCAACCCGCCAATGCCCCTAGAAGTACATGAGTGTGTTTCGGAAAAGTCCAGGTTCAAAGTTTTTCAATCAGTTATCCTTTTGTTACTGATACCATGTTGAATTTTAGAAAAAGATTAATGTCAATCTAGAATTTCAACGATTCTGTTTCTCGATCTTTACATTGAAGTATTATCCCATCCCACTAATCATGAAAATTGGAAGATTCGCTGTATGACGAATGACTAAACGCTTAACCATCAGACTCAAACGCCGCGAAAGTAAAATACAAAAGTTGTCACACATCACCTTCAGGACGTCTCAAAAATAAATTCTATGCACAACTCTTAATTTCCTATAATCTTATATAAAGAAAAGATTTCAAATTTCCCTAAAATCGATAATACAACTCCTGAAATTTCACATACAATATACACAAAACAAAAAAAAACAAAAAAGGAAAAAGAATGCTCATATTAATGAATGAAGATATGAAGTGATAATGATGAGGAAACACTGTACCATGATATTATAAAAACGGGTGGCCAACGTGTTTATAATTACATAGTACAATGTGGAGTTATCAAATCATTGATTATTAAAAGAAGCAAATGAATAAGCATCCTTAGCTTACGTACAAGAAAACAAACCAGTCAAATGAAAGAAAAAAAAATAATAATCAAAAGCATACCTACCATTCGAGATTATTAGAAAATACTCTTAGGTAATGTTTGTTTTTAACTTAATGGCCTTTATGAGTAAACGTTTTTCATTTCTTCTAAATAAGAGTTCAGTTTCATCCTTATAAAGAATCAATCTCTACAGACGCGTACAACCTACTGAGAGCTAAGTAAAGTGACCAATAGAAATCAACACTATTACTCCCAATGAACGACCAGATTGGCCAACTATAAAATTGTAATTCTCACTCGAAAATCGATCTACATCCTGATAGCTTCAGACGAAAGTTCAAAGTAAATATATTCCAAACACCAAAAATTTAAAACTCATTATGACCCCTACAAATTCCTACCTATGTTTTCCACAACACCAAACATTTCAACAACATTAAGTGACCTTATAGATAATGCCATGGGACGTACTAAAAACTTTGTTGATGGAAGAGTATTGCCCTAGTAAAGAAATTCAAAAACTAGAAACTGAATTATAGAACCTATCGATGGAAGGTTCCAATATTGTCAACTACGCCACCAGATTTAGCGAACTAGCTTGACTCGTTCCTCATCTCGAAACCTACAGAAAACAAAAATAATTAAAAAAATAAAATAAAAACTGGGATGTGTAATTGGAATTGGCACCCCAAATCAGAAATGAGCACCGCATCCCAACACTACAGTATAAAAATTATGTGCCACGCCAATAATAGCTCCACCCCAAAGTAACCGAAAACTTCATCATGCACTACGACGTTCACACCAAATATTAGATTATGTATCGACACCAAGAAAGAAATGATAATTAAGGCAACCAATACACAATGAAATCAAGAATCTAGAAGTATCAATGAACAACGATTAAATAACGGTTTATATTGAAAAGAACTAACCATACTCAGTATAAGCGATCATCTTGCTTTAACTAAAACGCGTTGTACGATGAGGAATATAACAAAACGAAAGTATCCACGCATTTTTGCCAACCTTTATTTTATTAACACTTATCTTAAATTTTGGGATGAAATTTCTTTAACAAGTGGAGAATGTGACTACCCTCGAAGTTCGGTAATTAACTCGACTTGTAAGGGGAAGTCGTAGTGATTGTCGCCCTCCATGCGACGCGGCCTCCCCCTTACTTCGGATGATATGTGACTCGTCTCAAGTCCCATTCAGTTATTAGGGAGACTGTTGGAGGTTGCTAATTTTGGTAGCTAGGGAAGAGGCAGATTTTGAAGGAGAAGGAATTTGGTCACTTGCTACGTGAGTTTGGTCGGGGTTTATCATGTGTTTGATTAGAAGATAAGAAGTTGATGTGACAGTGGTGATCAAACTGGATTTGGTCACCCCTTACGGGTAGTCTAAGGTTGCAACTTGCGGTTATAAGGAGTTTTAAGTTAACTCAAATGAATGTACATTTCCACACCGTCCTAGTTTATACATCAACTTAATTTGAAATCTAACACTAAAATATCCAACGTTACCTAAAACTGTGTTTTTTTCCTTCCAAATAATCAGGTATTCCGAAATAAAATCTATTTATAACCACCGCCTATAGAAATTAGGAAAATGCAAACCCCTTAATTTTAAAATGTGTATCCGAATACTGGTACATTAATTAGGGGTGAGCATGTGGCGGGTTGGGGCGGTTTTTAACTAAAACCAAACCCCGAACCGTCAACTTTGGTTTTTAAGAATTAGAAACCGTTCGGTTTCGGTTTTTCGGTTTCCGTTTTTCTCAATAAAACGGTTCGGTTTCGGGTTTTTTTTCAGTTTCTTGTTTTCCTTAAAATTTTACATATTTTATTAACTTAAAAGTTTTGATCCAAATTTTAGTATTTATACAGTTACAAGACTTGAAAAATACTCGAGTAAAACATGTGAAACTTATAAATGACATACTTAAAACTGTCTTTTAAATAGTTAATGATCAAATCTTTTATAAATATAAAAATATTTTTACAAAATTTGAAATATATATGTATGGCGGGGCGGGGCGGGGCGGTTTTTCGGTTCGGTTTTTCGTATGCACCCAAAAACCGCCCAAAACATTTGATTTTTTAGAAAATATAAACCGCTCACATCGGTTTTTCAAATGGTTCGATTTTTTCGGTGCGGTGTTTTCAGTTTTTTCGGTTTCGGTTCAGTTTTTCGGTTTTTATGCTCACCCCTAACATTAATCTATAACCAACTTCCTAATTTTAAGAATTTAGCTCTTGTAGAATTGTTTATGGATTTTAACAAAACCCTAGTAATTACTACCTCCGTCCCACAAAAAAGTTCTCATTTCTATCATAAATTTTGTCCCACAAAAAAGTTCCCATTTCTATTAAATAATATTATTATTATGGGCCACACCACCAACTATCTCTTAAAAACACTTTCTCTCTCTCCAATTAACTTTATATTTTAATAAAAAATAGTACCAAAGACCCCACTATCAACTATCTCCTAAATACTTGTGCCCAAAGGAAATGAAAACTTTTTTGTGGGACGGAGGGAGTATTATTTGAGGCAACAAAAAAATCAAATTCAACGGCTACAATCATTGGCCCCTGCCTCTCTCCCTTTGTTGGAATCATAAGACCAACGAAAAAATGGGACCTAAATCAGACATATTTCTATTTTCAGTAACCATTTTACAAAAACTAACAATATTCATCGTCAATTCATTGTGTTGATCAATATAAGTTCAACAATATATTCAATTTGGCTTTTGATTCTTTCTAAATCAGGCAAGAATCCATTACATTCGAAAAAAGGTTTCCACCTTCAGAAACACCCCCAATATTATATTATTACCCATTTTGTGCCCCAATCCTCTCCTTTTCCTTGATTTTTCGCTATTGAATCTTATTTTTCAAGATTTATAGTTCAAATTTCGTGCTAAGAAAAAGAGCCTTTTGATTTGAGGTTATTTGGGGTCTTTCCAACAAAAGGGCATTAGGGTTTTGCTCTTTTGTGTTTCTGAATTTAGAAATTTACAATAACTGTTAATTACCGAAACTTTTTTAGATCATATTTTTGTTGTATATATATTATTAATTAATCAATAAGAAAAAAAATTATAGAACAAAGGTAATAAAAAATTGGTGAAATTCATACAATGTCGGTCGCTGACGTTGCTTTGAGTCCGATTCACGAAAAATCCGTCACCGGTTGTTCCCGGAGTGGTGAATCAATCATGATTTACCTTACCGTTGCTGGTTCTTTGATTCCAATGAGAATTATGGAGTCAGATTCCATTGCAACCGTTAAACTCAGGATTCAAACATGTAAAGGGTTTGTAGTGAAGAAACAAAGACTAGTTTTTGGCGGGAGAGAATTATCAAAAAACAATTCTCTTTTAAAAGATTATGGTGTATCAAGTGGTGATATCCTTCATTTGATTCTTAGGGTTTCCGATGTACTTGTGATCACCGTCGAGACGGCTATTGGGAAAACATTCGAGTTTGAGGTGGATAGATTTATAAACGTGAGGTATTTAAAACAATTGGTGTCGGAAAAAGTGAAAAGAATCGGACTCATCGATGTTGAAGATCATAAAATCTTGTGTAATGGTGAGAAGCTTGATGATCAAAAGTTGATTGATGATATATGTAGGAATCACGATGCGGTGATTCATTTGGTTGTTCAAAAATCGAGTTTAGATGAAAGAAACCCTAAAATAGACCAGAAGAATACGAATAATAAGAAACCCCCGGATATTGATTCGTCGTTGCAACCGATTGTTGTGAATCCGGGATCTAAATTGTCTTCAAAGGTATGGAGTATGATAGATTCGGCATATGAAGGGTTGCAAAAAGGGAGAAAACCAATTAGGTCATCCGAGGGCACGGGGGGCACTTATTTTATGCAACATCCATCGGGAAACCGGTATGTTGCGGTTTTTAAACCAATAGATGAAGAACCTATGGCGGTTAATAACCCTAATGGATTACCCGTATCAACAAATGGTGAAGGGTTAAAAAGAGGTACAAAAGTAGGTGAAGGTGCATTGCGGGAAGTTGCAGCCTACATATTGGACCACCCGAGAAGCGGGCCACGGGTTCCGGGCGACATGGAAACGGGTTTCGCGGGTGTACCTCCGACCGTTATGGCAAGATGTTTGAATGGGGAATTTAATCATCCAAACGGTTATAATGGTGGGCCTGAAAATATTAAGGTTGGATCTTTACAAATGTTTATGAAAAACTGTGGAAGTTGTGAGGACATGGGTCCTAGGGATTTCCCGGTGGATGAGGTTCATAGGATCACGGTTTTTGATATAAGAACCGGGGATGCCGATAGGCATGCAGGGAACATTTTGATGAACCGTGAAGGTGGTCGTGTTGTGCTCATTCCTATCGACCATGGCTATTGCTTGCCTGAAAACGTAAGAACTAGGATTCATTATTAAAACACAAACATTTTATCGTCATTCATCACCACAAGAGAATTGTCATTTGGTAACGCGTAAAATATGTAAATAAAAGCCTAAAAAAAGTTTCACTAAAAGTAATAAAAATCAGTCATAAAAGTGTCTAGGTGTTACACACGAAAAGTGAGTAATGACCTATATATATTGACACAAAAAAACAATCATTAAAACCTACAAATATAGCATTTTACTGTATCACTAAAAATTCATACATAGGGACATAGACACTTTCCTTGTATTTTTTAACGGCGGTACCCAATTTGTCTATATATAACGGGACTTGAACTAATTATTGACTTTAGGTCATGCGTAACACTAAACACCTATACTACTAAACTACAAAACTTGAGTTTTTATCATACTATTATTTTGATAAATCATATGCGAATTTTCTTCTAAATATGCATTCGTATTCTTTTCAGTTTGAAGATTGCACATTCGATTGGCTCTACTGGCCACAAGCACGAGAACCATACTCACGTGATACCGTGGAGTACATCGAATCACTGGATGCAGAGCAAGACATAGCCTTATTGAGCTCAAATGGGTGGGATCTCACGCACGAGTGTGCACGTACCCTACGTGTTTCTACCATGCTTCTGAAGAAAGGTGCATTGAGAGGATTGTCTCCATATGAAATAGGGCGAATTCTATGTAGAGATACACTCGATAAGGAATCTGCCATTGAAATAATTCTTGAGAAAGCTCGAAAGATGACACGTAGTGAAGCGGGCTTCCTTAAAACGGTTTCGGGCCTTTTAGATACAGTGCTTGACTTGGTTTCAGGGTCAGGTATTTGAGTTTGTGTAGCTTTGTATATATGTATGATGTAAGGTGTGGATTGACTAATTTATGGTATTTTTATGAGTATTATTAACAAGTGTTAATTGTGTGGAGAGACGATTATTTAATTAAACTTTGGAGTTGTAGCTTGATTTAATATATTACATTACATCCATAAAATGTTTTTGTGTTAGATCTCATTTTAAAACCCGAACTATCCTAGTGTTTTATTCCTAACCATAACCAATGCGTCTAGAAATTTTATCTTGTTAAAGACAAAATATGAGGAAGGTAAGACATAAAAAGTTATACCTCTATCTAACAAGTAGAGAAATTACTTCCAAAAAAATATCACTTATTCGTATTACCATTCTAGCTAATTACTAAACCCATACATGGTGATTTCTTGTTACAAAATTTCTAGAATGGTAATAGGAAACTAGGAATAAGTGTCATGAGGTTATATTTAGAACACTGAATAGTCAAAGGTCCTAACTTGAAAATTATTAATTAGCAGTGCACAAAATACTTGAAACCGGAACCGAACTCGAAACTGGTCAAACCCTGTTTTGACCATAACCGGTCCGGTCTTTTAATAACCGGCCGGTTCCCAACCGGTTTTCCATTTTAGCGTTAGAGCCCGGTTACAAACCGGTTTTGAACAGAAAAAAATCAAAAATTTCTTGAATTAGTATTTGATATTCAAAATACCCCAAAAAAACCGGTTTTTACCAAAAAAATAACTGGTTTTGACCGGTTAAAATAACCAAACCAGTTACAATAGGTTTGGGTTTTTATACCCCTAAAACCGGTTAGAACCCGAACTGGTTACTAGAGGGTTGGGTTTTTATACCCCTGGAACCGGTTAGAACCTGACGGATACAACTCTAAACCAATTAATTTATAAACAATTATATTTTATATATATGTTTAATACATTTTGCTCAATCACATTTGATTCGATTCTTGAACATATCAAGCATACTAAAAAACAGAACTTTTTAATAACAAATAATCATATTCAATAACAAACCCTAACCAATTCAACCTCAAAACACAAAAAGCTGAAATAAATAGCCAATATTTCTAGACAACATTCAACTATAAACCCTAGTCTCCAACTTCTGATCACATCTCCACCATTGATGAAGACCATGAGCATCCTTAAAATCAACAGCAGGACTCAAATTAACAGTCAGATTTGCTGAAGGAAGAAGATGCAACGGTTCATGAGATTCTTTCCCAATTGCATTCAAAAAAACACCCGAAATTGAATGTTGTGTTGCCAACCGTTCAATCCCACCCGCCCCAATTTCTTCCATCTTTTTCCTATGTTCAAAATACCCGATATATTCCGAACAAATATGGTCCATTGGATTCACATATAAACACGGGACCCACCCCGCTAACGCGAGAAAAGAATCTTCCGGAAGGTTCCGTTGTTGACTTGCATTTTTAATCTTTGCAGCAACAGCCAGTCCTGCAGTTAGAAAACTGCTAGCAATTCGAATCCCGTGTTTTATGTTTTGATCTTTAATGTTTTCAAGTGGGGCAGAAAAAAAAGGCGGGTTAAAAAGATAAGAATCAATAAAGATTCCATTTTTCGCCATTCTTTTACCCGCAAGTAATGCCATTGCTGACCCTAAAGAATGGCCCGTTAACCACACGTTTGACTTTGACGGTTGACTTTCCACTAAGTTTTTAACAGCTTTCATTGCGATCTCGAATCTTGATGTTTGGTGCAACCCGTTTTTGATAATGTGGATATCGAGTTCCAGGTCTCGGGAAAATGCGTTTCCTTTAGTTAATGTGCCTCTGAAAGCAATGACGAAAGATGGGGTGTTTGGTGAAGGGGGGTGTTTGGATTTGAAGATAGCACCGAAGATGCATGAGTCAGCATCGTCTATGAGTTGACTATGTAAGTCAAAATTGAAGAATTTCCACCATGGTGGAGCAAGAGCCAGTGATTGCTGGCGGTTTTCTTGGCGGTCTCGTTCTATGATATATACACCTTGAACCAAACATGCTGCAACAGATCTTCGGTGATCTGGATTAGTCCTGTTTTATTGGAGCAAATGATTAATTTATATTATATGAAAAATTCAAGCAATTATGAGTTAAGAGAAAAAAAAAAAGGCCAAAAATAATTACCAGTCGATGTTAGTCAGGTGTGATGGCCCTGAAAGCTTGAAACTTTCACTTTCTGAAATAATGGCATCCGAGTTCTTCGAGTTTGACTCTCGATTCTCAATCTTACTGAATAATTGAAAACAACAAAACAAATAAGCTATACACGACGTGCTAACTTTTGATCTAACTAATGTTCAATATTTAAATTTTGATGTAATTAACTTTGATTTTTATCCTTTTTATGTACATTACTATCTAACAATTGATGTAACCAGTTAGGCAGTTACATCAAAACCTACTTTTTATAGTACAATACATGCGACAGTAATTCGTGTATAGTTTGATACCGTTTCATATACTTTGCCTAATATGTTTAAAATTTACAATAAATTTCATAAACAGGATTCAAATCAACTACAATTTTATCGAATTGTGAAATATGACCTAAATAAAAATATTAGATTTTTTTTCTCTAATTCTTTAAAAATTGAGATCGTTCACAATTTTCATCCGTTTTTCATCAATGTCGTCCAAACCCCCAATATAATTCAAACAAAACCACGATCATTCAGATGCTGGCGTCAAAACCCATCGCAATAAAATCGAATCGGAACAGATCAAGTGAAACAAAATGTACCTAAGACTCATTGGGGAAGAAGATCTGCCAGAAATTTGCACAAATCCGTTTTGATGCTTGATGAAATCAGTTTTAAAAACCGATTTGTATGTGTATCGTGGATCTCCGGAGGGAAGTCAGGTCAGATGTTGGTTTTAATTTTTAAATAGTTCATTTTATTGGCGTGAGGTGGTTTGTAACTTCCTGCACGCAACCAGTGGTGTTAATCGATTTGTCAGAATGTCAGGTTGGATTTGATTTTTATTAGATTGGGTCCGTCAGATTTTGTGGTAAAAAAATATAACCCGAAATATGATCCTATAAGGAACCGGGTTAGTCGGGTTTCAAGTTTGTCAGAACCTGATCAGGTTGGTCGGGTTATATATCTATTAGTTTGTGCTAGGTAGTCCATCAATTTTATCTAGTCCCAAGGGACAATTAATAGCCCTTGGATAAAAAAAAGGTCAAATGTCAAGATCAAGATTCAAACCACCACCATCACTACAACACATGTGAATTAATACATGTGTTTCACCTTTTGAAACACATGTGCTTCGTAATTCGTATGCTCCCCTGTGTTGTAGAAACTCATGTTTTTAGTGAAACACATGTGTTTCGTGACTTGAAACACATGTGTTTGAAACACATGTGTTTCACCTTTTGAAACACATGTGCTTCGTAGTTCGTATGCTCCCCTGTGTTTTAAAAACTCATGTTTTTAGTGAAACATGTGTGTTTCATGACTTGAAACACATGTGCTTCGAACTAATATGCTCGTTTGTATTTTGAAACACCTGTGTTTTAGTGAATCACATGTGTCTCAATACATCAATACCACCACCACCCCCATTACCACCAGCACCTTCACTGTCGGCCACCACCACCGCCGCCGGCCACCGGCGGCGGATGGCGGCGGACGGCTGCCGGAGGTGGCCGCCGGCGGTGGTCGGTGGTGGTGACCGGCGGTGGTGGTCGTGACTTGAAACACATGTGATTTGATCTTGATCATTTTGATCTAATGGCTAGGATTTGGTCATTGTGACTTTAAAATTTTGATGGACCTCCTTGAAGACAACTCTACATATTTAATTTACTTCCTCCGTATCACAATAAGTGATACATTTGGAAGATCACGGAGTTTGAGGCAAAATATTAAAGTAGGGTTAAAATATATTAAAGTATGGTTAAAATATATTAAAGTAGATAGTTAGTGGATGATGGGTCCCATTTTTCTTGAATAAAGTGATATTAATTAGTTTTAAAAGTAAAAATAAGGGTATAAGGGTAATTTCACTTTATTAAAGTGGATAGTTATTGGAGGTTGGGTCCCACATTTTTGCCAAATAAGGTAACTTTTGAAGTGTATCACTTATTGTGAAACACCTATAAATGAAAAGTGTATCACTTATTGTGATACGGAGGAAGTATAAGATTAAATTTTAAACAAATCATATATGTGTATTACTTTTAAATTTTGAGAACAAAACTACAAAATTTTAAATATTAAAAACATTAAACTTTTAAGAAGAGAACATCAAAATTTAACTTTCTAAGAGAAACATAACATCAAAATTTTAAATTAATGTTAATCCTCTTAACTTACGAATTAGGTTAATACTTAAATAACTTCTAAGTTTTAAACATTAATAAATTTACATTTAAACCCTGCTATTATTTAATATATCTTAAGTAGATACTAAATAGATAATTTTGAACTTGCTATAGAAAATAAATAATTAAATTTTAAAGGAAATCTATTTTGAAATTTAGTCGAGTCTAATCAGGTCAACACGAAACCCGATAAAGGTAAGCAATCTTAACCCGATACTCGACCTGATGCTAACGTCACCCGACCCGAATAGCGTAATCGGGTTCGGGTCGGGTTGACCATTTTAACACCCCTACACGCAACATATAATCGTCTATTAAGTGATTTATTGGCTTTCACAAGAAGTCCTTATTGACTTGTTGGCGTGAGTGTCTTTGGGAATTCATTTGAAAAGTTCTTATTGACTTATTGACTTTTTCAAGAAGCCAATATGTTAATACTTCCTCCGTATCAAAATAAGTGACACACTTTCCATTTTGGGGTGTATCAAAATAAGTGACACACTTTGAAAACTTTCTTTATTTGGTAAAAATAGTGGGACCCATACTCACTAACTATCCACTTTAATAAAGTGAAATTACCCTTATACCCTTACTTTTACCTTTAAAACTCATTAATATCACTTTATTCAAGAAAAGTGAGACTCATTCTCCACTAACTATGTACTTTAATCTATTTTAACATCTACTTTAATCTTTTACCTCAAAAACCGTGTAAGCCAATTTGTGTCACTTATTATGATACGGAGGAAGTAAGTTATTTGGATAAAGTAAGAAGTTCTTTTTAAATAGCTTTTGGAAAAGCCTTAGACTATGGGGTATGGGCACCACCACAACACCATTTTTCTGCCACATCATCTGCCACTTCAGCAATCACAACACACCACTTTATTCAGAAAATACCCACCACACCACACCACACCATTTCATTCCATTTAATTTTAAATACAAAAAAAGAAAAAAAAAAGAAAAAATTCCATCCAATCACAAACCACCATTTGGTCTCCCCCTCCCGTTAAGATATGTTACCGTGGCCACACCAAACAACTTTTTCATCACCACTAGTGGTGGGGGTGGTGTTCCCCTTTACACCACATGGTTAAACTCCTCCACCTCAGCACCACCACCACGCCATTTAGGCCCATACCGTGTAGTCTTAAAAATGAGTTTTTGAAAAGTAAGAACCACCTTACTTTTCAAATAGTTTATTAACTTTTCACTACAAATAAGTCAAATTACTTTTGAAAATTACTTTTTAAAATCAAAAAGTCGATTTTTGCTTAAAAGTACTTTTGAATTTAACGAATAGTACAAAACACGGAATATCATTTATCAAGGCCAAAATGCATTTTAGTACCCTGAACTTGGCTGACTGGAATTTCTACTACCCTGAACTATTAAAGGTGCACTATGATACCCTGAACTTGACAAAATGGTCAATTTAGTACCCTGGCTTACTAATTTGGTCTTGTTTTCGCATGTAATTTGCTTCTAATATCAATATATTGAGATGAACGTATACTTTTTAGTCCGTTTAAAGCTCCAACGAAAATAAATCAAGTAAGAAAACGCGATCAAATTAATGAGTCAGGGTACTAAATCGACCATTTTGTCAAGTTCAGGGTACCATGGTGCACCTTTAATAGTTCAGGGTAGTAGAATTTCAGTCAGCCAAGTTCAGGGTACTAAAATGCATTTTGGCCATTTATCAATGGGTAATTAAATTATTAATTTTAAATAACGATAGAAAAAGTGGAGATGATATACTCATACTAAAGATCGTTTAGTATATTTGATTGTACTAGATTATTTAACCCTATGTCATACGGGCACTGTTATATCAGTTGATAAAATATGGAATAATAAAAATAAATATATACAAACATATGGTATCGCAAATAAAAATTGATGAAATTGTGAACGAAAGAAAATCCATTATCCATCTAATCCCATATAAAAAATGTAAATATTTGATATTTATGTGATTTTAATCAAGGATATACATTTTAACCATTAACTTTTAATTATCAACTTTCAAATGGTTTTAGGCTCTACTTTTATTGATTTTTGACTCAATGGAAATAGGTATCACGGAATATTCGTTGGTTGATGAAAATTCGTGGCTGTGCCACCAAGGTACTATTTGTATTTATAATCTTCATACCAGACTTGTTTCAATTTTAAAAATACATATAAATACAAAACCGAAAACGACATACTTCCTCCGTTTCAAAATAAGTGATACACTTTTCATTTTTTGGTGTTTCAAAATAAGTTATACACTTTGAAACTTTCCTTATTTGGTAAAATATATTGGGACTCATACCCACTAACTATCTCCTTTAATAAAGTGAAATGACACATTTACCATTACTTTTACTTTTAAACATCATTAAACTCACTTTAATCATAATATGGGGGACCCATCACTCAGTAACTATCCAATTTAATCTAATTTAACCTTCATTACAATCTTTTGGCTCAAAAAACGTGAAAACTAATTTGTATCACTTATTTTGAAACGGATGAAGTATATAATTTGTGACGAGGCATGACAAAAGTCAGAATTAGGGCCAAACAATCATCTTGGTCCTGAAAGTTGTAGCCATGTGTATTTAACATGTACATGTCTGTATTGTTGCAAGACAGACGGTTGTAATTAATAAAAAAGATGAAAATCTCTCTATTTATTCTTCCCTGCTTCAATGCCAATTTACTTATGATTTAGGTTATCCTTCATCTCTAACGGGTGAGTCAACCCTAAAATAGGTGTGTTTATGACACGTTGCGAATTATAACAACAATTTTTTTTCCAACTAAGATGGTCAGAGAAAAATTTGAAAAAAGTCACAGAAATACCACCAAATACCAGTTAGGCCGCATACATCAGAGTCAAATACTCAAATTTATCAGGAAACTGAACAGGGATCACTCTCCGTCTCACAGAAAGGGACTTGAGATAAATTGTAAACTGTAGCGCTAAAAGAAGCAAAAATAGTAATAATATTTGAATCAAGAAAATGCATGACACGTGGATCTTTACTAGTAATAACTAACACTCCATGCAGTTTCACATATAAATGTTACTTCTATTTTACAAGTGAAGTGAAGATCTTATTACTCCCAAAAGATATCTATCTACATGCCAAGTAACATATAAACCGCTATCTATTTCTTTTTAAATCCAAAAAAAAACCTTAAATTACATTTTTCAAGCTTTGGTTCACTTTGTTTGTTTGGTCTGATAGCCATAAGGATTGCTACTAGCCCACTTCCATTCATCTCTACACATCTCTTCTATTCCATATTTTGCCCTACAATTACAACCCCAAAAATACATTATCCAAAATGATGGCCCGAATTGAGTTTTTACCCATTTAACAACCCATCTAATTAACCCGCCCATTTTCATGAAAACTTACTTCCAGTTCAATTCTCGTTCTGCTTTTTCTGTTGCTGCATATACAATCTCAGCATCACCAGGTCTTCTTGCAGTTTTTACCAAAGGAATTTTCTGAATTAAGATTTTACATAATTTGAATATAAATTAATTAACAAGTTTGAGCAGGAATATGAAGAAATAAGTACCTTCCCTGATGCCTTTTCAAAGGCTGATACCACTTGTAAAACAGAAGTCCCTTTACCCGTCCCCAAGTTGTAAACTTCACATCCTAAAAATAATCATTAAATCCTGAGTCAACACATAAATTAATTCACCATAAATTACACAAATGGTCCTTTAGGTTTGTACCATATTACATATTTGGTCCTTTAGTTTCATAAATTACACTGCTAGTGAAACCATTGACAAGTTTGGTCATTTACCTAAACAGGCGTTAACTTTTCCCGTCAAACAAACGGGTTTTTATGGGTTTCAAATTGGTGAAGGGAAAGGAAAAAGGACAGATTTACCCCCTCATGCATCACATTCACACGTGACGTGGCCATACTTGACGGGAAAAGTTAACGTATATTTAGGTAAAGGACCAAACGTGTCAATATTTTCAGAATTAAGGACTACCAGTGTAATTTATGAAACTAAAGAACCAAATATGTAATATATAACAAACCTAAAGGACTATTCGTGTAATTTACTTTTAAACATATCTACCTATTTTAGGATCAAAGAGTTTTTTCAGTGCAGCAGTATGACCATCTGCTAAATCCACCACATGAATGTAATCACGTACCTGAAAAAAACAATTAGAAACAGATTAAGGAGACTTTTACTACCCATTTCACAAAAAGTCTCATCATTTTTTAACAAAAACATCATTTTTGGTCAAAATATTAAAAAAATGGAAATGAAAACATACCCCAGTTCCATCATTTGTTGAATAATCAGTTCCATATACTTTGAGTTCAGATCGTCTCCCAACAGCAACTTGATGAATAAAAGGCATGAGATTATTTGGAATTCCAGAAGGATCTTCACCAATTCGACCACTAGGATGTGCACCAATTGGATTAAAAAATCTCAATAATATAATTTTCCAATTGGAATCTGAAGCATATACATCACGGCATATTTCCTCAATCATCACCTGTAGTTAATTAATTAATTAAATATATATTAGTCCACACATACATAAAAAAACGAAAATTAATTAAATTAATTAATATTCATACTTTGGTTCGCCCGTATGGGTTGCCTGCAGATAATGGAGATTCTTCTGTGCAAGGTACTTCTTTTGGCCAACCATAAACAGTAGCCGATGATGAAAACACAAGCTGAAATGTTTAAAAAAAGGGAATAATTAAGACACATTGACTGTTCATAAAAAATAGGGATAATGTATGGAGGCCACAAAAGTTTTCAGTTTTTTGAAGGTTTATGCGAACTTCGGCCAAATTGATGGCGGAAAATTATAAAACACCCGAAACAAACCTAATTATAACAAATTAACACAATACAAATAATAACTTAAATGTGAAAAAAACAATTTTACCCTAATTTTAAGTGTGTTCTTTAATTTGTTGAAAGTGATTTAGAAGGATATAACTAATATTTTCACATTAAATTTTCATTTGTTTTATATTAATATATTAAAGTTCAGTTTATTTTTATCGTATGATAGTTTTCCTGCATAAATTCGGCAAAAACTGGTATGAATGAAAACAAATACATACTTAGGTGGCCTACGACAAAACAATTTTGACAAACGGGTGGCCTTAATGAAAAAGGTTAAAAACTTGGTGTTCCCTAAATATAATAAATTTTGAACAAAAGGTTTCCACCCATGTCATAATATTACCCGTTAACCAACCCGGTTGACCCACTCATTTTGCCTTCTCTATGCTTAGCTATTTTTGATATTCGACCTACATTCAGTCTTAAATGGTGTGACAAAAATAAAGATGCAATCGTGGGTCCAAATTACGTAATTTAAAATAATTAGAATGGAGGCCACATTGTGGAGGTAAATTGTGCAATATTAGTGAATAATTTTAGTTCAATGAGCAAGTAAGAACAATAGTTTAAAAAAGATACCTTTTTGCATCCATAAGCAGCCATAACTTGTAGTAGAGTTATAGTACCAATAATATTGTTGTCGTAATACATTAAAGGCTTTTTCACACTTTCACCAACTGCTTTTAGTCCAGCAAAATGTATAACAGCATCAAATCTATATCACCAACCGTTTTCAGTTTTAATTTATGTTACGCACTTGATTATATATCAGCAGGGCCGGTCCAATTAATCTGTGGGCCCCGGGCAAAATCTTAAAAATGAGCCCCCAAAGTAACTGTTTTTCAAATAAATGAAAATTTTTCACCAAATTAAAACTGTCACCCTAATCCCCAAGTAAAATGTTCAGATTGGACTATGTAGTCCGCCTATTTTCAATATTTTGTTGCAATTACCCATATTCAAATAAGTTTACATACATGTATACATGGGCTATTTTTTTTTAAAGTGGGCCCATAAATTTTGTGGGCCATGCCCAAAGACGGCCCTGTATATCAGCAGAAATTGGAGATGACAATATAAGAATAATAGCAGTGAAAAGAAAAAACTTTACTTTGTGGAGGCAAAAAGCTGCTCTAATGCAGGTTTATCTCGGATGTCCATCTGTAAATAGAAACATAATAATATAAACAGTTAACAAATGATTATATTTAATAACAATAATATATCTAATTTTCAGCACTAATTAAATGATTAAATAAGTGAGAAATTAAAACAAAGCTGAATAAAAACCTTATGAAAAGATAGATTTTGAGCACGATCACCAGCAAGTTCTCTAACTCGAGTGATAGCAACTTCAGATGAATTATCCAAATTATCAACCACCACCGTGTTGTAACCGTCTAACAACAGCTGCAACACCGTGTGACTACCTATATATCCGGCACCACCGGTCACCAACACGCACAACGGCGGCGTCATTCGTAATTCCAAAATTAAGAAAATCGGAAATTGAGACCAGAAACTGACGTTTGTGGAATTTGAAGGCGATTTGCTGTGTGTGTATTTATAAGCATTGAGAGAGTGGGGTAGATCATGAGAACGAAAGGATACATTTTAGGGTTTTTAATCGTTGTAAAACTAGCAATTGTGCTTTCTGTAAGAAGTCAAAGGAGAAAGAAGTTGATTGGCCGTTAAGTTTGAAATTTCTAAAGTTGTGGACACATTGGAAATTTATCGGTTTTTAATGAAGTTGACTAGTAAGAGGGAAAATCCAAGTTGAATACAAACACGCACGTGTACTAGTAGTTGTTTGAGCATAAACATTCAAAACCCGAATCAAAGCTAAAAAAATAAGAATCATTTGGAAAATCGATATGAGTGATTTTGATTTTTGAAAAAACCGAATATTTTGGGCGGTTTTCGGGTGCATATGGAAACCGAACCAAAAAACTATCCCGCCCCACCATTATATATATATTTCAAATTTTGTAAAAATATCATTTATGTTTATAAAAGATAACCAGTTGGTGTAGATCAACTGGTCACCAAAAGAAACCTTGAAGGTATTCTTTCACAAGGTCACGGGTTTGAGTCTTGTTGAAGGCTTTTACTCAGGTGAATATGTGGTGGGGTTTATTCTCCATTAGTGGAGGGTTCGAGGGAAGGCATATGACCCCTTATGGATGACACTGTCTAGGCTCGAACTACTAACTTACTAACTGGTCGTACAAAAAAAATATATTTATAAAGGATTTGATGCTCTATTTTAAAAATATACTTCCTCCGATTCAAAATAAGTGATACACTTTGAGTTTCACGATTTTTGAGGCAAAAGATTATAATAATGGTTAAATCAGATTAATTGGATGGTTAGTGGAGAATGGATCCCATATTTTTTGAATAAAGTGAGTTAATGATGTTTAAAAGTAAAAAGTAAGGGTAAGGGGGTCATTTCATTTTGTTAAAGTAGATAGTTAGTGGGTGTGGTCCCACTATTTTTTTGCGAAATGAGGTAATTTTTCAAAGTGTTTCACTTATTTTTCAAAGTGTATCACTTATTTGAGTATATATCATTTGGACTTTGTCACATGGTTTGGTCTTCATATTATATGAAAATTTTACTAGTTGTTTGTTTTATTTATAGACGAAATGAATTATAGTTCGGAAAGTTTGGATTGGATCATAACTTTTAAATTAACAAATTGATGAATTTCAAGAATTACAAAAACCGAAAAGTAAACGATAACCGAACTGATGTATTGAGAAAAACCAAAAGGCCGAAACCGAACGGTTTGCGATTCTTAAAAACCGAAGTTTTCGGTTCGGGGTTTGATTTTAATTAAAAACTACCTCAAACTGCCCCATATTCACCCTTAGTTGTTTGAGACGTTGCGTTAGGGCAATAATTCATTTTCCTAATTTCATCCTTCAATTTGGAATGCGTATGAAGATTTAATAGGAAAAAATATCACCTCTCATTTTTAATTAAAAAGAAACCACATAAAGAAAAAGTGAATTACAAAAGGAGAGGTAATATTGTTTCATATTAAATGTTCATATTTATCTTCTTAAAATAATTGACCAATACAAGTGTCCAAATCAAAGGATGTAATTAAAAAAATAGGAAAATGATAATGACAGCCTATAAGGGTTGTCAATAATAAGACATAAATAATGTAAAAACCGCTTCCTGGATTTTAGGAACACTACTTTATCCATGAATGTACAAACATTTTATGCACGTCAGAGACAGCCCTAAGGGCTGTCATTAATAAAACCAAAAAAAATATAACCAGTGAATCTCATATGTCAATTACTCCCTCCGTCCCACAAAAAACTTCTCATTTGAGATGGGCACAAGTTTTAAGGTGATAGTTAGTGGTGGGGTCATTGACAATAATTTTGATTATAATATAAGATTGATTTGGAGAGAGAAAGATAGTTAGTGGATAGTTAGTGGTGGGGTCCTTAGTAATAATAATATTTTATTGAAATGGGAAGTTTTTTGTGGGACAAATATTTAGGGTGAAATGGGAAGTTTTTTGTGGGACGGAGGGAGTATTTTATAGGTAAGGTTATGAAAATTTTAATAGAGAGTAATAACTTTTTTCTTACGGAAGATATAACACGTTGGTAGCTTTGATTTTGTGTAATTTTTTCTTTTCTATAAATACAAAAAAGTATATTATACATCCAAACTTCAGTAATTAAATGCCTTAATGCACCGGGTACCCGGAACTGAAACTGGCGATTTTGAGAAGCGGAACTTGTTTCATGATTTTATGAGCCGAAACCTCTTAAGAAGTTCCTGGTCCGAAACCTCTGGTTCTAGATAATTACAGTTCCAATTCTGGTTATGCGTTTTTCCTGCTCGGTGTTCCACCATAATTTAAATGTATATATGTTGATGTGACATTGAAAACTAGAAAATGAGAATGTTTGTAAAATTTGATCAATTAGATTATTAAATTTCTTTTGTTATCTTCATTTTCCTAAAACATTAAATAAGACGTTACAAATGCATTTAGACTATAGTGTTCAACATAAAATCAAACCAACCTATACTAGAGAACAATCGTAAATTAACACCATAATCAATAACAACGTATTATTATATTGTTTTTACTTAATTTTATTAACACCATAGATTAATCAAAGAAATTAGTGGCAATGAGAGAAAATAGATGAAAGTATGAGATGAGTGGCCAATACTTCAAAATCTAATTTATTTACTTGGATCACAAACGAGAGTATCTCGGAATTTTCAAATAAGGAAGAAAAATATGTAAAACTATCTTTTTTTTCTTCCTCTTGAATCCTCCATCTAAATTAGTTAATTAACCAAATGGGTAAATATAGTTGCATGATATCAACAACAATGTCAATGGTGGTGATGGTCATGATCATGATGATGACCACCATACAAGCCATGCCACCAAATAGTCAATTCTGCGAATACGCAAGATTAAAACCGTTATGCAACATAATGGTAGGTGGTGCAACGAATTATAATGACGCATTGAAAAACGCCTTTGAGTCAACTCTTGTTCTTAACCGAAAGACCTCCACACGGTTGGCGCCCGCGCTAGCACCCGTGATCGAGGCCAAATCTCCAACCATAGCAAACATATTAAAAACGTGTCAACAAAAGGTGAATGATATTACTACTTATGTTAAGGATTTAATTGTAGCCATTGATGAAGATAATAAAGATTTCATAGAATATTATTTACGTACGGGAGATATTACATTGAGAGATTGTGTCGATAGCATTACCGAGTGCAATTTACCCGTGCCTCCCGTGCTTTCAAAGATAGCTCAAGATGTTGAAGATTATAAGGAAACCGCTTTGATCATTTTCTTACAAGCACCTATAGAAACGATATACAATAAACCTTTGCCAGCTGATTATGCGGGATAATTACGAGACAAATACACGATAAAACGGGCTATAAGACAACGTCGTGTTCTGCTACATGTTGAACAAGACACCTTCATTATATTGTAAATTCCTTTAGTTCAATTTGTTTCTACTTGTATAGGTTTGAAGTTTAATAGAGCAATCTCCTTTTTTTTTGGTGTATTTGGCATGTAGGGAATGTAGTGTAGATTAAACTATAGTTTTTCTGATGAAAAAAATGTCAGTGAATATTTAGATTTTGATCTGAAGTTTGTATTTACATATTATACATATATATTGAGGTAAACAATTTAAAAAAAAAAAAAATAGTTAGGAAATCTTTTTTGTGGAATGAAGTTTTGGATCGGAAACTAGATCCGAGGGCGGAAATAGTGGGCGAGTTGAATATGATTACAGAAATAATATTATTATTAAAATACTAATCAGAGTTTTCTGAATAGAAAGTATTACAGTTGTGCAAAAACATTACGAACAAGGCCCATTGCATTAGAGTTTTGATCGTTTTTAGCAGTTGGACACTCTGTAGTCTGTATTCTAGTAGACCAAATTTGTTACAGAATAATGATAACCCTGCTTTTAGGGGTGTACATGGGACGGTCTTAAGTTCAAGCTGAACCCAATGTGCTAATTTCAGTTTTAGGATTTTAAACCTGATTATTTTAGTTTCTATCAGTTTCGGTTTTAGTAAATTCTGGTCATTATCAGTTCAGTTTCGATTTTAAAAGTAAATCTACTTGGTTTTCAACATTAATAAAGTATTATAATTTCCTACACTAACCTTCAATTTTACAATATTACATACAAATTTCAGCAACAATATCTAATTTCCAGCATTAGATTCAATGTATAATAACATATTTTAACAATAAATACCATTTTTAGAAAGAAAAAAAAGTTAAAATACTACTATAAACATATTTTGTATCATATAATCACAATATACCGTAATTAATAGGTCAGTTTCTGGTTAAAACCGAAAAGCAACCCATCAGGTTCTTCAAAATTTAAAACCGAACCGTCGATTTTGAAATGGTTTTGATTTTGTCGGTTTTCGTTTCAGTTTTTATGCTTGCCTCTAGCCCTACTTACTAAACATGTCTAAAATTGTACATTTCTCACTTCAATTTCACTATTTTGATCAATTTTGTTGGTTATGCTTATATATCATTTTTGTTTCCAAATTGTAGAGTTATTTTCAAGAGAATGATCATGTATCCAACTTACATTTATCATCCCTACTCGACACATTTGTCAAAACCAACAAAGAACCATCATCAACCTCCTTCCCACCAACAGATGATAACACACAACTTTCTTTATCATCCACCTCAATCTCCAACTTGTTTGGAATTGATATCTTTTCATCTGATTTCTCTTCATCAGCTGATGAAACCTTTTGCTTCTTGTAAAGTGACATGGCTTTCTGCAAATGTTAAATTATACTTCACTTCAAAAATACAAAACTCATAACTTTTTCATCAAAAGAAACATGTTTTTAAGGAAAGCAAACCCTAAAAACAGAATCGTCTATAGCAGAATGCCCGTTTCGAATATCATCCTCCTGTTACATATAACAATGCAATTGGTTAGTAGCTACATTTTTTTAGTTGACCAGTCAAACAAAAACCGAAAAATAACACTTTACCTCAAATAATAATATTTTGCAATCCAATTCATCAGAAACCGACGTTTGATCTTTATCCAAAATGCTTCTGCACTGCTCATAAACTTCAGGTCTAGTAAGATCTTCAGATACATCAATCTTTGAAAGATAAACCCTAGAAATATAATCATCCTCCTCCTTTATAACTGTCATATCTTCTGTGCTATTATCATTCATGGTCTCAGCCCGTATATCGGGCTGGCTTTCTTCATCATTCTCAATGTCCTGCCCTGTCTGCCCGGACACAATCTCATCACTAGGCCCAGGCCCGTGAACCGAATTCTGGGCAGCAGATTCTGTTTCAACACTTGATTCAATATTCTGATTCTTCATTTCAATTCTACCATGATTTGATTCCCAAACATTATTCCATTGATTCCTCCATAAAAAGGGATTCATATTGCCAAACATTGGGGGCACAAATGGCTGCATAGCAGGGTTGAAGATTGGTGGAGGCATGTGAGGAAAGGGAATGAAACCATTGGGTATGGGTATGGGTATGGGTAAGGGGTAGGGCCAGTTTGGGAAATTATTCCAATTGGGTTGACTATTTGACCCGATTCCAATCCCAGATCTCTGTTGTCGGTGTCTTGATTCCTCAACATCTGGCCCGTTTGAATCATTGTGTTGGGTGCTTTTTGGTGAAGGTGTTATGGTGGACGAGCGTGTATCTGATTTGGGCCCTTTTTGAACTGATGAATCATCAATACATTTGTCATCTTTTTCAGTGATTCTTTCTACTGAACCAGAAGATATTTTATCATCTTTTCTAGAGCTAACATTTCGATTCGAAACCCTGAACAATACAAAAATAAAACAGAAAATAAATATACCTTATTGTTTAATAATGACATAGATAAATTATTCAAAAACAAACCTACAACATAACAAGTATTTAAGTAATCTTTTTCGATAAAACATTTCATAAAATTATTATATAATTATAATTATCTAGCAAAAAGTGGGCCCAAGAGCCAATAAATTCTCCTCAAAAGCATTAAAAATTATAGAATACTAGTTGGTTAGCCGCACAAAACAACGGATAATTATACTATTTTATTTTTAGTTATAAGTGTGTAAATTAAATATGCAGTCAATGATTCAGGTTACACGTTTTTTGGGCATCTTGGTTCGGTTATATGTAAATTCAGAATAATTAAAATTTACAAACAGATTATTATATTAATGAATATTTTAAATATTGTGTTCAACAAAAAATGTTTTCATTTTGCGTTTAATGTTTTATACATAAAATTTAATTTGAATTGACTTGCATTTTTTAAAACTGTTTTTATTATGGAAGATGTAATTATTACAAGGGTGCTGTAATTTCAAATCTTGAAAATTTAAGAGATTAAGGTGCTGTTTGGTAGCATCTGAATGATTAATATCTAATAGATGCAGAGGTCTGAATGATTCAGACTTCCCCTGACATCTGTCCGATTAAGAGGTAGAACATGTTGAATTTTTTATTCAGAGGCTGATTAAGAGGCCTTACCAAACGCTCTGAATCTGTCCGATTAAGAGGTTGACCTCTTAACTGAATCATTAAGAGGCTTACCAAACAGCACCTAAGACTTTGAGCTAAATGATTTATGAATTATCGGTTTTGATAATGACAGCCCTAAGGGCTGTCATTAAAATAATAAGACATGCATCAGACACTTGTACATTAGTCTATAACCAACCCCTAAATTTTAGGAATTACTCCCCCATAAAATAATGTACAATTTTTTATGCATTTAAAGACAGTCCTAAGGATTGTGATTATCAAAACCCAAGATTTATATAGCAGTAAGATAAGATACCTGTGATGATCTCTTGAAGTGTAAACTTTGCCACTAGACTCTTTTTTAGCATCATCTACAGATCTTTTTACATGTTCACGGGATCTAGAATTTGTAATTTCATCTTTGTTGTTATTATTATTATTATTATTATCATATCTTTTCCTATCTTTATCATCTTTATGCCTGACAACCCGATCATCATAAAACGGGCTGCCACCATGATGGTCTCTTGATCTCTTTTTTCTATCAGTATCATCTCTGGCCCGGCCCGTTTTGTGCCTGTGGGCCCGCTCAACATCTTCTCTGTGTCTTTCTTCCTTATGCTTATAATCTCTATTACCATCTTCTCGATTCTTTCGTTTGTTGTCCTTTTCATTTTCTGACCGATGTTTACTTTTGCTTACTCGTTCACTATCTTCACGATATTTACACAATTCATCCCTGTACTTAATATCTTTGTCATTGTAGCCTTCTCTTCTTTTCATCCTTTTTTCTAGCTCTTTCTCTAACTCAATGTTTCTCATTTCTTCTTCTATAGGCCACTCTGAAAGGAGATAAAAAGAGATTAACTGGTTTTTTCGGTTCGGTTATTTGGTTAACCAAATTTTTTTTTTCCAATTGATAAATGCATTTTTTAATTAGAAAATTCCAGTAATTGAATTCCCAACAAATTTGGTAAGTCCCAAAATGAGAAGTTACGATAATATAACCTAGATCTCGAATTAAACAACTAAAAGAGAATTACTCAATCAATCAAACTCTAAACTCATTAAATGTTACCAAGAACTCAATCAGCACAGATCGATCTTAAAATCAAATCAATCAAAACACAAACTCATTCAATGTCTGCCAAAGACTCGATACACATTAATGGATTCTTAATTCCTAAATCGACCAGGTAATAAAATTGCAAAATCATCTGATTAACATAAACGAGATCTTACCAAATTTGTAATCAATCATTGAACAGAATCAAGTTCATGGAAGGAGGTGGGACTGCAACCAAGTAGTTGATGCTGAAAATGGGGATGGAATTTGGAAACCCTAATCGATTTTATCAAGTAATGTATGTCTTTTGGGCTAACAAAATTAAGTGGGAAATTATACTGATGTGGGCTAAGTATTTATTTAGTATTCATGGGCCTACAAAAATAAATTAATGTTTTACAAAACTTCGGTTTTCCGGTCAACCATCCGAGAACAAAATCAAGAACCGAAAGTTTTCCGGTAAAATGACTAAAAAGGACAAAAGTAGAGAGAGGGTATAGGGTTAATGGTTTCCTAAAGAGAGATTAATCTCAGACAGTTTCACCCTAACATACAATGATATTAAACGAATAACCAAAAGATTGATCCAATAAGATTTGGTTTTATAACTTACAAAATCCAAAAGATACAACTTTCATGATCGGGTTATCTACATTTCACAAATCTAGTGAATTAACGAATTCCAATCATTATTAACCATTAATCACAAATCAATAGTATCTACTATCTAGCATTGGAGATCAACTCTAATGATTCAACCTAAACCTAAGGTCTCAGCTACAGATATGCAGAGACATATATATAAAATGAACAAGTAATCACAAATCATACAAACTAAACCATGAAATGCACATGCTGATCATACATATAAATCATTCTAGCAACATTTATACTAGTGTTTCAACAAGTTTACTAGTTTTCAACATACCAAAAACAACAAATTTAACTTACCGTTATGTTCTCTTTCTCTTTTTCTTGCTTGATCATGAATTTTGTTTTCCCTTTCAGACTCATTTTCTTTGATTTCATTATCTCTATCAGACCTCTTTTCGCCTTTTTTCAAATCCTTAAACTTCAAATTCTTATCATCTATATTCACAACCTCACCGTCGTCACTCCGGCCAATAATCTTCTCTCTCTGCCGTTTTGTAGGTGTCGGAAACTCATCAATTCCGTTCACATTTGCATTAATTTTCCTTTTCTCTCCAGAAATTAAACAGCCATTGGAAACCCTAACAGATAACACATTTGAGTTGCAATCATTATCATCATTGTTCTGTTTAATCTCCGCATCATCGTCTAAATATGAGTAATCTCTTGAACTATGATTGCTTTGTTTGTGCGATTTGCTTCTTGAACTTCTCGGCATATTGGCTAATTTTTGAAAAGAAGAAAAACAGTTGCAAAAACCGCTTTAAGAACCCTAAAACCGAATTAGGTTTTTAGCGATATAAAACCCTAATAGAATGGAATTTAACAACTATTGTTCAATAAGAGATTATACATATGCACAAGCAATTGAAAGAATAAGGTGAATCAGGATTCGAAATTTTTCTATATGAAGAAATAGGGGGGAGATCAAACCTTGCAAGTTCAAGGAATGCGTTTACTGTGAGTGAAATAAGAATCTCTATCTCTATCTCTATATAATAAACAAAGCTTTTTTTGAATTTGTGCCACATAGACAATTCCACTTGGCATCTCTAGACAATTCCACATGCAACTCCACTTGGCACAACCTCATGCCTTCCTCTTTAAAATGCTATTAAATTTAGGCCACTTCATTCTACAAATCATAACTATCATTTTGATTATTATGTATTAAAGTCAATAAAACGTTATTTTTTTCAATATTCCTATATAAACCGTATGTAATAAATTCCATAAATGATAATCTCTTCAACAAATTGTCGGTTTAATTTTATGGAGACAAATCATAATCCTCCCTATTCATGCGTAGAAGAAGCGTGATTACAACAACTTCCTCTTACTCTTCTTCTGATAATGCTCTAATTCAATTTTAAATTCATGAATCTTTTCATTCTCATCCAGACATGTTCGGTTTCAGATCTTTGTTTTGTGAGTAAAAGATTTGAAGGCGGCAAAATCAAATATCCCACTGATTATGAAGTTAATTTAGCAATTGACTGTTTCAGTGTATTTGCAAGTAGTTCCTTATGACTTTTAGTTTTGAAGTTAATTTAATATTTTTCCAATTATTCACTTTTGTTATGAAGTTATGTTATTGATTTATGCAGTTACAATCTTATGTTATTGATTTATTATCAAATTCGTCTAGAGGGGTTTGGTTTTTAACATAAGTTTATTGTGCGACGTTTCTTATGATTGTTGCTAAACAATTTCATCAATTTCGAATTGGTTATTATGCATAGAACTGTATAATTTTATATGTACACATTGCAAATAATTATATGTAGATTTTCCGATGAGGTATATACACGGATGATGTTAAATTGTTATTTTTAGTAAAATTAAGTTAAGTTTTATGAATCATTCCTTTTAGCAAATTTGATTGTTACTCCAAAACTAGAGATGCATTGTGATGGTTTGAATGACAGTTTTTTTTTTTATAAAATTCAAATCTGATATTGATAAATTGACCTGCACAAGATGTAATAAACTGGATAATGTGGAACAACCAACCGTTTTTTGTATGTTTTACAGTAGCATATGGAGTCTTAAATAATATGCCTTTTGAACAATGGGCATTAACGGTGAGCTTAAAACTAAAAGCTCAACTTAATATTTACTTCCTTACGATGGAGGTGACAAAATGAGCGGGTTGAGTAATGGGTCAAAATAAGTAAACCTTTATACAGGTCGAAACAGGTCGCGTTGGTTGATCCAAAGTTCTTATTGTTCAATTATTATTATTATATAAATTATACATGAAGGCTGGTTGCTTAAAAGACTTACAGAGAATGATTTGAAAATTGTGTGCAATAAGTGTGCAATCAGTTTTGAAATCCAATTATACTTGGATAAGACTCGAAATAGCTCTTGCCATGGTGGATAGAGTGTTAATGCATTATATGGTTTTTACTTTTCAAATCTTTATTATTTGACCAATGAAATATATGTTTATTGCTTTTAAAAGATTTTGATTACAAGGTTTTTGGTTGGATGCATGCAGAATTAAGTTATACAAACTATAATGTGGACTGTAAACTCAAGGGGACTATTGCTGAAGCTACAAAACAAGTAGTTAGCTATATGCTCAACCTTTTAACAAATTTTAAATGTTCAGTTTTTTATTAGTTGCTCGGTTGTATATTGATGTGGCAATAAGGCAATTATGATTTCCGACCCGTTTACTTATGCATAGATCGATTTGGGTTAGGTATTATCTCAAAAGCTTCAAAACAAGTAAAAAAAAAATTGCTTTATTAAAAAAAGTATCATCGGAGTTTTGGGTAAAACATTTGCTTCAAGTAAACACAACCATGTTTTGACCAGTAGCATAATTATCCATTTTGACCCGCTCATTATTCCACATGTAGGTTTACAGTTTTGCATAATTATACCCACTCAGAAACCTAAATTTAATGTAGTAATGTACTCTATATGTATATGAAAGTAAAACATTGTGAAATTTATGAAACTTTTATGAAAATTTATATAAGCCACTCGTGATTTATCACGGGTTATAGGCTAGTGAAGAGTAATTACAAGATTATCCCTCCCAAAAAATATACTCCGTACTTCATAAAAATAGAAAAGTGATATTCTCAATGTCCAAATTTTAATGTTCATGTTTTATCTCTATCTCTACTATATATAATGAGCGAATAATTTCTAATATTAGCATGTCTTAAACTAGGTTATCTATTTGTGGAAGGTCTTAAACCCACAACAAAACTAAAAAAAAAAGTTGTGAACGAGTTTCGTACTTGGGACCTCTACCAACATATATATAAACCTTATCACTACACCTAGGGGTGTCAAAAGGGTCAACCCGACCCGACCCAAACCCGAACCCGAACCCGATTATGCTAGGTGGGTCGGGTGTATTCGGGTCATATGTTGATATCGGGTTTTTTAAACCCGACCCGACAAACCCGACGTTAATATCGGGTCGGGTATCGGGTGAGGATTGGTTACTTTTATCGGGTTTCGGGTTGACCCGATTAGACCCGACTCAAGTTTAAATGTTTTTTTCTTTTTAACATTTAGTAGATAAAATGAATGTGACATCTTAAAATATGTAAACAATTTAAGAAACTTTTTATATGATAAAGTAATGAAGTTTTGGGCGGTTTTAGGGACTCATTTTCTAAGTAAGTGTGTTCGTAAGTATCGTGAAACTAATTATATTTGATTTAAAGAATACGAAATTAACAACTAATATATGTTGTTCTTGACTAATTAGTAATTCTATATACATTCGATTATCATGTACCTTGTAAAACATGTACTCTATATATAAAAAGTTGTACAAGGACATATTTTATTTATAAATTTGTGTTTCTTGTAGGTGGAACTATCTAAACCGACCAACCCGATCGGGTCAACCCGACAAACCCGAAACCCGACCAACCCGAACCCGACTAACCCGATTCCTTATAGGGTCGGGTTTCGGGTTAGAATTTTTTATCTCAAAACCCGACGGACCCGACCCGATAAGAGCCAAACCCGACCCGACAAACCCGATTGACACCCCTAACTACACCACATCCAATATTTGGTAACCAAACGAAACACCTAAACCCTATGCTTTCATGTGGGATGGAATTCATCATAGCCATTAAAATTTGCGTTTTTAACATTGATTTATAGAAAGCCTTAAATAACATAAAGCCATTATTTTTTAACGCATGAAATTCAGTTATTAAAGGAAACTTATTAAGAATAATTTATTGGCGGAAACAAAGTCCACCATTAAAACTTACGTTTTTTAACATCAAAATCCTTAAACCAATAAGAGGAAGGCCCTACTATATATAGCAGGTCTTAAACTCTGCATTTCCTTTATTGGAAGGTCTTAAACCCAAATCCGAAGCATGCAAATTTTTTTTTGCATAACCCGAGTTTCGAACCTTGGACCTCGAACACATTACATATCCGTTTTACAACCACACTACATCCGATATTTGGTTTTATTCTCGATCACTTACCACATCATGAATGTCACTATAAGTCCCGTATGCAATTTCAAAACAGCTAAGGTCCACGTGTTATATGCAGTTATATGAAAATTAAAATTATTAAAGTTTCAGTTATGGAAACGTTTAGAGATTATTAAATTTCCAGTCACGTAACTTTAAAATTTCATTTATATATGATTTAATGATTTCAACTATTTTCATAGTTACTCTTATTATTTGTATTTTCATAATTACTCTTATTAATTTAAGTCAAATTTTAGCATACGTTATTACGATTGTTTTGTACGTATATATTGAATCAAGGATGATGCTGCATCCTAATTTTACTATATAATTTCAAAATTTTAACATGCATTATTACAATTGTTTTGAGGTATATAATTATTTTCTTAATATCAAATTTATTAACTTTTTTATGTTAACGGGATCTTGTAGCCATCTTCAACATCTGGGTTTGAGCTGCATTTTGGGGGATAGATATGTTAGTCTCTTAATCTTTTGATTTTTTTGATACATAAGTCTTTTAAACTTTTTTTTTTTTTTTTTTTAATTTGTATTTTCAGATTCATATGATTCGTGTTGATTTCTGGAATTGAAGATGCTTTTATGTTTTTAGAGCAATAACAACATGAGCAACCCAAAACCATTGGTTCGTAAAAACTAGAAAAAAAAGCATGTCACATTGTCACCAGTTTCTTTTAATTCTGAATTCACGTGTATTATTTTTTATGGATATTTGTTAATCTTAGGTTTAGGCGGCTGGAGATCTGAGAGCGGGAATAGGAACTTCTGAAGCATCTCTAGACAATTCCACTTGGCATCTCTAGACAATTCCACTTGGCATCTCTAGACAATTCCACATGCAACTCCACTTGGCACAACCTCATGCCTTCCTCTTTAAAATGCTACTAGCCTATAACCCGTGATGAATCACGGGTGGCTTATAGAAATTTACATAATATTTTCATAATATTCATAATCTTTGCACAAACTTTTTATGATATACAATCAAATTGAAGGTATAGAATCCGTACCCACTGGCGGATCCATAGCCAATTAAGGGGGGGTCCAAGGCCCCCACTTGGTGAGACACTCCCATGTGGAAAAAAATTTAATAAAAGAAAATTAGCGTAAAATTTGTATATGGTTCCCGGTTAAAGTTTTTTGAAAGCCCCAGTTAACTTTGAACCTGAATTCGCCACTGTCCGTACCCATATTCATATAAGTTGTTACCATATGCTTGATGCAAACCACACATTTAAAAATTACAATAATAACCCTCAAAATTCCAGAATGCTTGATTTTAGGTCGTCATTGCAAGAATGTTGACCAAATCGATTTTTTTGGGCGTTGAAGGTCGGTCTGCATTGGTAGAAAAGTTCACCCACAAACATTTTTGGAATTTTCCTATCAATATTTTAATTTCCAATATACACTTCTTTCCAAAACATAATTACTATCCTAAGCTCAAACAAATTTTTCTGTTAAAAAAGTTGAAAATTAGTCAACTCAAAGAGAAATTTTAAAATTTCAACTACAAAGGGGTTAGTTAGCAACAGCAACATCACCTATTTCAAAAATGTAAACCATTTGGTTCAAGACCTAGTGATTGCACTTTATGTTTATCATCATTGCCTCATTGGCATCAAATATGGTATTATAGAGTCCGAAAGAAAATCAAACTGGTAAATTCATATAGAAGGCAATCCACATCTATTAGTAAGCTTTGACTCTTTAGTCAACCAGGTTACATCTAAAGTGGGCAATTACCATACAACATGGTCACGAACTTAGAACCAAATTAGTTTTTAGATATAGTGTTGATTGTAAATTTTGATATAGTTGTCAACTTTTTTCCAAGATGAAGAGAACCCATATCAAGTTTAAACTTTTATAGTAGTTTGTTTGACTCTCAAAAGTCAAACACGATTAAAATGTATTAAAAGAGGTTCAAGTTGTGTACTATCCAAGTTTGACATTTTAGGTCAATAAATTACGTTGCAAATTCAAAATTATTCTCACATAATCATATTCATTGTGAAAATTGATGAGTTTTATAAACTGTTATCAAAATCTTTAAAATCCATATTGATTTTGAACTCAAATAGTAACCCGTTTGACTTCAAAATGTCAGACAGGTTGAAATTGCTTAAGTTATTCCCTAATGACAGCATTGAAATTGAACCACTTTTTCTAGATTTATGCTATCGTTGCATGTAAGTATTTGTTAAGGAATTCATCAAAATAGTAAAATAAACAAATTTCAATTTCAATAAAAAGTCAAACAATTGACTTATGATTGAGATCCGAATCGTTGCAAATTTCAATCATGCAGGTTTCATCTAGGAACTTGCAGGCCCTTCACCACTTCAATGTCATATAGATTCTAGCCATATACATTTCAGGTAATCCAAAACTTTAATTACATATTTAACCTAAGCACGGAAACCCTACGACATAATTCAAAACCAAATTAACACAACCCAGAAACATAACAAATTGATAGTTTGAGAGATTATTAATGAACCTTGCAAACGCATCATTCAGATGCAAAATTAGAAAAGTAAAATCTAGGTTTTACCTTTGCGTGAATAACATAGAAGAAAAGGGGCTTTTGATGTTGGAGACCTGATTATATATTTTGATTCTGTTACAATGCATACAACATTAAAAAAACAGATATTTGTAAACATTTCAATATGTGATTAACATGTAAAAACATCCAGGGTTCCAAATTAAGAGTTCAAATAAGCATAATGTATCGAGAAAAATTACAAGCCAAATTGATAACCGAGAATCAAACGACCGTAAAAAATAAGAACAAATTCGTCAATCCTAAAAGTCGATTTCCGATACAGCTTCAAATTGATACGGCGGTTTAGCCTTAAATAATACCTCACGATCTCCTCACCGGTTGGATGAAACCGAAATCCAGGCATTAAAGTCATATGGCTTTGAATGGCTTTGAATAAGAAAGCCAAAACTGAAATTACATTGAATTTTGGAGAAGACTGGATTTAATGTACGTAGAGATCGTGCTATACTGCTCTGCATAATCAAATGCGAGATAAAGATTAGGGTTATCAGAGAAGCAGCGCTCACGTGGACTTCCTGACATTATGCCAAGTGGCTTTACGCATTATGCCAAGTGGCTTTATCCATGTGGCATAAATTCAAAAAAAGCCTCTTTTATTATATATAGAGATTAAATTTAGGCCACTTCATTCTACAAATCATAACTATCATTTTGATTATTATGTATTAAAGTCAATAAAACGTTATTTTTTTCAATATTCCTATATAAACCGTATGTAATAAATTCCATAAATGATAATCTCTTCAACAAATTGTCGGTTTAATTTTATGGAGACAAATCATAATCCTCCCTATTCATGCGTAGAAGAAGCGTGATTACAACAACTTCCTCTTACTCTTCTTCTGATAATGCTCTAATTCAATTTTAAATTCATGAATCTTTTCATTCTCATCCAGACATGTTCGGTTTCAGATCTTTGTTTTGTGAGTAAAAGATTTGAAGGCGGCAAAATCAAATATCCCACTGATTATGAAGTTAATTTAGCAATTGACTGTTTCAGTGTATTTGCAAGTAGTTCCTTATGACTTTTAGTTTTGAAGTTAATTTAATATTTTTCCAATTATTCACTTTTGTTATGAAGTTATGTTATTGATTTATGCAGTTACAATCTTATGTTATTGATTTATTATCAAATTCGTCTAGAGGGGTTTGGTTTTTAACATAAGTTTATTGTGCGACGTTTCTTATGATTGTTGCTAAACAATTTCATCAATTTCGAATCGGTTATTATGCATAGAACTGTATAATTTTATATGTACACATTGCAAATAATTATATGTAGATTTTCCGATGAGGTATATACACGGATGATGTTAAATTGTTATTTTTAGTAAAATTAAGTTAAGTTTTATGAATCATTCCTTTTAGCAAATTTGATTGTTACTCCAAAACTAGAGATGCATTGTGATGGTTTGAATGACAGTTTTTTTTTTTTTTATAAAATTCAAATCTGATATTGATAAATTGACCTGCACAAGATGTAATAAACTGGATAATGTGGAACAACCAACCGTTTTTTGTATGTTTTACAGTAGCATATGGAGTCTTAAATAATATGCCTTTTGAACAATGGGCATTAACGGTGAGCATAAAACTAAAAGCTCAACTTAATATTTACTTCCTTACGATGGAGGTGACAAAATGAGCGGGTTGAGTAATGGGTCAAAATAAGTAAACCTTTATACAGGTCGAAACAGGTCGCGTTGGTTGATCCAAAGTTCTTATTGTTCAATTATTATTATTATATAAATTATACATGAAGGCTGGTTGCTTAAAAGACTTACAGAGAATGATTTGAAAATTGTGTGCAATAAGTGTGCAATCAGTTTTGAAATCCAATTATACTTGGATAAGACTCGAAATAGCTCTTGCCATGGTGGATAGAGTGTTAATGCATTATATGGTTTTTACTTTTCAAATCTTTATTATTTGACCAATGAAATATATGTTTATTGCTTTTAAAAGATTTTGATTACAAGGTTTTTGGTTGGATGCATGCAGAATTAAGTTATACAAACTATAGTGTGGACTGTAAACTCAAGGGGACTATTGCTGAAGCTACAAAACAAGTAGTTAGCTATATGCTCAACCTTTTAACAAATTTTAAATGTTCAGTTTTTTATTAGTTGCTCGGTTGTATATTGATGTGGCAATAAGGCAATTATGATTTCCGACCCGTTTACTTATGCATAGATCGATTTGGGTTAGGTATTATCTCAAAAGCTTCAAAACAAGTAAAAAAAAAATTGCTTTATTAAAAAAAGTATCATCGGAGTTTTGGGTAAAACATTTGCTTCAAGTAAACACAACCATGTTTTGACCAGTAGCATAATTATCCATTTTGACCCGCTCATTATTCCACATGTAGGTTTACAGTTTTGCATAATTATACCCACTCAGAAACCTAAATTTAATGTAGTAATGTACTCTATATGTATATGAAAGTAAAACATTGTGAAATTTATGAAACTTTTATGAAAATTTATATAAGCCACTCGTGATTTATCACGGGTTATAGGCTAGTGAAGAGTAATTACAAGATTATCCCTCCCAAAAAATATACTCCGTACTTCATAAAAATAGAAAAGTGATATTCTCAATGTCCAAATTTTAATGTTCATGTTTTATCTCTATCTCTACTATATATAATGAGCGAATAATTTCTAATATTAGCATGTCTTAAACTAGGTTATCTATTTGTGGAAGGTCTTAAACCCACAACAAAACTAAAAAAAAAAGTTGTGAACGAGTTTCGTACTTGGGACCTCTACCAACATATATATAAACCTTATCACTACACCACATCCAATATTTGGTAACCAAACGAAACACCTAAACCCTATGCTTTCATGTGGGATGGAATTCATCATAGCCATTAAAATTTGCGTTTTTAACATTGATTTATAGAAAGCCTTAAATAACATAAAGCCATTATTTTTTAACGCATGAAATTCAGTTATTATAGGAAACTTATTAAGAATAATTTATTGGCGGAAACAAAGTCCACCATTAAAACTTACGTTTTTTAACATCAAAATCCTTAAACCAATAAGAGGAAGGCCCTACTATATATAGCAGGTCTTAAACTCTGCATTTCCTTTATTGGAAGGTCTTAAACCCAAATCCGAAGCATGCAAATTTTTTTTTGCATAACCCGAGTTTCGAACCTTGGACCTCGAACACATTACATATCCGTTTTACAACCACACTACATCCGATATTTGGTTTTATTCTCGATCACTTACCACATCATGAATGTCACTATAAGTCCCGTATGCAATTTCAAAACAGCTAAGGTCCACGTGTTATATGCAGTTATATGAAAATTAAAATTATTAAAGTTTCAGTTATGGAAACGTTTAGAGATTATTAAATTTCCAGTCACGTAACTTTAAAATTTCATTTATATATGATTTAATGATTTCAACTATTTTCATAGTTACTCTTATTATTTGTATTTTCATAATTACTCTTATTAATTTAAGTCAAATTTTAGCATACGTTATTACGATTGTTTTGTACGTATATATTGAATCAAGGATGATGCTGCATCCTAATTTTACTATATAATTTCAAAATTTTAACATGCATTATTACAATTGTTTTGAGGTATATAATTATTTTCTTAATATCAAATTTATTAACTTTTTTATGTTAACGGGATCTTGTAGCCATCTTCAACATCTGGGTTTGAGCTGCATTTTGGGGGATAGATATGTTAGTCTCTTAATCTTTTGATTTTTTTGATACATAAGTCTTTTAAACTTTTTTTTTTTTTTTTAATTTGTATTTTCAGATTCATATGATTCGTGTTGATTTCTGGAATTGAAGATGCTTTTATGTTTTTAGAGCAATAACAACATGAGCAACCCAAAACCATTGGTTCGTAAAAACTAGAAAAAAAAGCATGTCACATTGTCACCAGTTTCTTTTAATTCTGAATTCACGTGTATTATTTTTTATGGATATTTGTTAATCTTAGGTTTAGGCGGCTGGAGATCTGAGAGCGGGAATAGGAACTTCTGAAGCAATAAAACTGGGGTGGTCTTGTCATATAGAAGTGATTAATTTGTTATTATAACTTCTGAATTTGGTTTCTTATTTTTAAAAATATTAAGTGATCAAGAGCCCAGTAGAAATACAATTACACATTTTTCTATAAATATAAACCTCGTAGAAATACAATAACATGAAATCCCTTTTTATGTTGAAGGTTTAATAGTTACTTTAGTTAACTATTTTATTAATGGGTGATACTGACGGATTTATACATATTTAAATCCGTCAATATTGTATTTTTTTAGGCTTGTTTTATAGTGAAAAGAAGTGTGTATGTCTAATTTATGATGTTGTTGATAAAATGCAGGTCAAAAGTCCAAATTATAGAAGAAAAGGGCTAAAAACGAACAAATTCAGCAAAAATCAACATTCCGGACTTGGTCGAGACACTTGTCGAGACCTCTGTCGCGCCCTCGAGCAGCCTTCGTACGCGAGGAATTACCCCAAGCCAGCTCACGTTCGCGAAGCATAGTCTGTTTGATTGAAGACCCTTGTCGAGACCCTTGTCGAGACCCTTGTCGCGCCCCGTGCCCCGCGAGTGTCACCTTGTCGCGCCCCTCGACAGACCACTGGTCGAGCGCTCGAGCAAATCCGGAAATAAGGCTATTTAAGCCAAAATTCAGCCATTTTTCTAGGTATCTCTTTGGCAGCGGACTTTTGACCTAGGGAAGCTATTGTGGACGAATTTTGGGGGTTTCAAGCTTCAAGATCTTCAACTCCATTCATATAATTCGGTTTTTAATCATTATTTATCGATATTATGTTTGTTTTATTGAATACTTACGTTTGTTTTGTGACTTTTAGCATGTCTATGTGCTAAATCATTTAATATTCGCTATGATTAGATGAAATCTAGGATTTAGGTTTGGTATTTTTAGGATTTTTATATTGGATTTGAACACTTGTTTTTATATCAAAGAACCTTTTGATTTATTCTTGAATTTTGATTGTTTGAACTGTTGATTATTGATTTATTTTGTTGAGTGACCACTGGCAATTGTAATTGATAATTACTTCAACTTTTCACCCAGCTGACGTAGTTGGCAATCCACTAGATTTAGGGATTCGAGTTTGAACATCAATAACTTAGATAAAAATTAGAAGTCTAATCTCAGTAATGACCAAATTCTAGATTAGAAGGCGACGGAAATCCGAACCTAGATATAATTAACAAGCCGAAGTGTGACCATAGTATATTCCTTAGGAAATATTTCTATAGCCATTGTAGGAAGCTAGTGACCACTGCTTACCTAACTTCTAAAACAGCAATTAAATCGGGACTTAACCAACCAAACCTAGAACTAGATGGAATCGATCATAGTGAATATTCCCTCTCATATTTGAACACAGTTTTACTACTTTGTCAATTTGTTTCAGTTTTCAAAAGCTCAAAGTTACTATTAATCAATTTATTTAATTACTTAGTTTAAAATCAAAAACCCCTACTTTATGCATTTAATTAGATTAAACTATTAGCATTATTTTACTTAGTCAGCATCACTGTTCCCTGTGGAGACGAATATACCCGACGTACTTACTGAAGGATTTATGTGCACAAATAAGTACACGTGTCACCGTGTCCAATGTTATAAGGCACTAAAGGGTCACACCGCTACACACCCAATAATGGACAACCGAATAAAGTAAGTTGTGTGTAATAATTAACTAGTCAAGTTAATTATAAAGAAGAGAATAAATAATAATAAGTTAATTATTATTTAAGAGGAAAGTTAAATATTAAGTTAAATATTTAACGGACAGTTAATTAATTAACTAGTAAAAGTCCAAGGGTTTAGAGTGTTAATAAGAAGTTTAATTATGAGATTAATCATAATTAAACTCCAAGGACTAAACCGTAACATCTAGCCTTATAAATAAAGGGCTTGTGTAAGGGTTTAGATGCTAATCACTTTACACACTCAAAACTCTAATACTCCCTCCCCTTCTTCGGCCGTACGAACGAGAGAAAGAACCCTAGGGTTCTTTCGGTTCTTGCTTGGTTCGAACACGACACACACACACACACAAGGTTTTGTGTATTGCTTTGTTGGTACAACGCGGTCTTGCAGCGTGTTCAGGTGGTGCAGTAGAGGTGCATCATTCTTTAGCAATCTAAAGGTAATGTTCTTAATCTTCTTCTTCTTGTGATCTCATTGACTAGTAGAGATCCGGTATGTGGGATTCAAGTTCCGCCATGTGAATCCTACTAGGTTTTCCTACAGTGGTATCAGAACTTCCTACTAATCTCAATGAGATTCGGTTGAGTTTCTTTTTGTTTAGCAAAAAGAACCCTAGAAAATTTAATCCAAGAAAATTGTCCAAGTTTATGAACAATTGGATTGAATAGGGTTCTAGATAAGAAGAAATTAGGTTTCTTTTTCCTCTTCTTTTTTTTTTCGAAATATATATATATATATATATATATATATATATATATATATATATATATATATATATATATATATATATATATATATATATATATAATTATTAAGTTTTTTTTTTGTCTTGGAAAGAAACCTAGTAAGTTTAATCCAAGAAAATTGTTCAAGTCTATGAACAATTGGATTAAATAGGTTTCAAGATAAAAGAAATTAGGTTTCTTTTTGTTTAGTAAGAAAAACCATAGAATGTTTGATCCAAGAAAACTTGTTCAAGTTTATGAACAATTGGATTGAATAGGATTTTTTAGATAAAAAGGAAAAAGTTTATTATTATTATTAAATTAATTAAAAAATTAAAACGGGAATCGAAACCAAACCAACCGAGATTCGGTTGAGACTTGATTCGACGACCGAGTGGTCGACCAAAACCAAGCCTACCGAGTCTCGGTTTAGGTGATGGTTCTTGGTGACCATATTATCGTATTTAGGGTACAAGATTTTATGTAACCTAAATCGGGAATAAAGAATTTACAAGATTTTGTGTATATTCTTTTAATTATTAAAGTCAATCTATGTAAATCTTTGATTTTTTGATTAACTATCAAGTATAAAATCAAAGGATATATGTACTCTATATGTATATGAAAGTAAAACATTGTGAAATTTATGAAACTTTTATGAAAATTTATATAAGCCACTCGTAATTTATCACGGGTTATAGGCTAGTGAAGAGTAATTACAAGATTATCCCTCCCAAAAAATATACTCCGTACTTCATAAAAATAGAAAAGTGATATTCTCAATGTCCAAATTTTAATGTTCATGTTTTATCTCTATCTCTACTATATATAATGAGCGAATAATTTCTAATATTAGCATGTCTTAAACTAGGTTATCTATTTGTGGAAGGTCTTAAACCCACAACAAAACTAAAAAAAAAAGTTGTGAACGAGTTTCGTACTTGGGACCTCTACCAACATATATATAAACCTTATCACTACACCACATCCAATATTTGGTAACCAAACGAAACACCTAAACCCTATGCTTTCATGTGGGATGGAATTCATCATAGCCATTAAAATTTGCGTTTTTAACATTGATTTATAGAAAGCCTTAAATAACATAAAGCCATTATTTTTTAACGCATGAAATTCAGTTATTAAAGGAAACTTATTAAGAATAATTTATTGGCGGAAACAAAGTCCACCATTAAAACTTACGTTTTTTAACATCAAAATCCTTAAACCAATAAGAGGAAGGCCCTACTATATATAGCAGGTCTTAAACTCTGCATTTCCTTTATTGGAAGGTCTTAAACCCAAATCCGAAGCATGCAAATTTTTTTTTGCATAACCCGAGTTTCGAACCTTGGACCTCGAACACATTACATATCCGTTTTACAACCACACTACATCCGATATTTGGTTTTATTCTCGATCACTTACCACATCATGAATGTCACTATAAGTCCCGTATGCAATTTCAAAACAGCTAAGGTCCACGTGTTATATGCAGTTATATGAAAATTAAAATTATTAAAGTTTCAGTTATGGAAACGTTTAGAGATTATTAAATTTCCAGTCACGTAACTTTAAAATTTCATTTATATATGATTTAATGATTTCAACTATTTTCATAGTTACTCTTATTATTTGTATTTTCATAATTACTCTTATTAATTTAAGTCAAATTTTAGCATACGTTATTACGATTGTTTTGTACGTATATATTGAATCAAGGATGATGCTGCATCCTAATTTTACTATATAATTTCAAAATTTTAACATGCATTATTACAATTGTTTTGAGGTATATAATTATTTTCTTAATATCAAATTTATTAACTTTTTTATGTTAACGGGATCTTGTAGCCATCTTCAACATCTGGGTTTGAGCTGCATTTTGGGGGATAGATATGTTAGTCTCTTAATCTTTTGATTTTTTTGATACATAAGTCTTTTAAACTTTTTTTTTTTTTTAATTTGTATTTTCAGATTCATATGATTCGTGTTGATTTCTGGAATTGAAGATGCTTTTATGTTTTTAGAGCAATAACAACATGAGCAACCCAAAACCATTGGTTCGTAAAAACTAGAAAAAAAAGCATGTCACATTGTCACCAGTTTCTTTTAATTCTGAATTCACGTGTATTATTTTTTATGGATATTTGTTAATCTTAGGTTTAGGCGGCTGGAGATCTGAGAGCGGGAATAGGAACTTCTGAAGCAATAAAACTGGGGTGGTCTTGTCATATAGAAGTGATTAATTTGTTATTATAACTTCTGAATTTGGTTTCTTATTTTTAAAAATATTAAGTGATCAAGAGCCCAGTAGAAATACAATTACACATTTTTCTATAAATATAAACCTCGTAGAAATACAATAACATGAAATCCCTTTTTATGTTGAAGGTTTAATAGTTACTTTAGTTAACTATTTTATTAATGGGTGATACTGACGGATTTATACATATTTAAATCCGTCAATATTGTATTTTTTTAGGCTTGTTTTATAGTGAAAAGAAGTGTGTATGTCTAATTTATGATGTTGTTGATAAAATGCAGGTCAAAAGTCCAAATTATAGAAGAAAAGGGCTAAAAACGAACAAATTCAGCAAAAATCAACATTCCGGACTTGGTCGAGACACTTGTCGAGACCTCTGTCGCGCCCTCGAGCAGCCTTCGTACGCGAGGAATTACCCCAAGCCAGCTCACGTTCGCGAAGCATAGTCTGTTTGATTGAAGACCCTTGTCGAGACCCTTGTCGAGACCCTTGTCGCGCCCCGTGCCCCGCGAGTGTCACCTTGTCGCGCCCCTCGACAGACCACTGGTCGAGCGCTCGAGCAAATCCGGAAATAAGGCTATTTAAGCCAAAATTCAGCCATTTTTCTAGGTATCTCTTTGGCAGCGGACTTTTGACCTAGGGAAGCTATTGTGGACGAATTTTGGGGGTTTCAAGCTTCAAGATCTTCAACTCCATTCATATAATTCGGTTTTTAATCATTATTTATCGATATTATGTTTGTTTTATTGAATACTTACGTTTGTTTTGTGACTTTTAGCATGTCTATGTGCTAAATCATTTAATATTCGCTATGATTAGATGAAATCTAGGATTTAGGTTTGGTATTTTTAGGATTTTTATATTGGATTTGAACACTTGTTTTTATATCAAAGAACCTTTTGATTTATTCTTGAATTTTGATTGTTTGAACTGTTGATTATTGATTTATTTTGTTGAGTGACCACTGGCAATTGTAATTGATAATTACTTCAACTTTTCACCCAGCTGACGTAGTTGGCAATCCACTAGATTTAGGGATTCGAGTTTGAACATCAATAACTTAGATAAAAATTAGAAGTCTAATCTCAGTAATGACCAAATTCTAGATTAGAAGGCGACGGAAATCCGAACCTAGATATAATTAACAAGCCGAAGTGTGACCATAGTATATTCCTTAGGAAATATTTCTATAGCCATTGTAGGAAGCTAGTGACCACTGCTTACCTAACTTCTAAAACAGCAATTAAATCGGGACTTAACCAACCAAACCTAGAACTAGATGGAATCGATCATAGTGAATATTCCCTCTCATATTTGAACACAGTTTTACTACTTTGTCAATTTGTTTCAGTTTTCAAAAGCTCAAAGTTACTATTAATCAATTTATTTAATTACTTAGTTTAAAATCAAAAACCCCTACTTTATGCATTTAATTAGATTAAACTATTAGCATTATTTTACTTAGTCAGCATCACTGTTCCCTGTGGAGACGAATATACCCGACGTACTTACTGAAGGATTTATGTGCACAAATAAGTACACGTGTCACCGTGTCCAATGTTATAAGGCACTAAAGGGTCACACCGCTACACACCCAATAATGGACAACCGAATAAAGTAAGTTGTGTGTAATAATTAACTAGTCAAGTTAATTATAAAGAAGAGAATAAATAATAATAAGTTAATTATTATTTAAGAGGAAAGTTAAATATTAAGTTAAATATTTAACGGACAGTTAATTAATTAACTAGTAAAAGTCCAAGGGTTTAGAGTGTTAATAAGAAGTTTAATTATGAGATTAATCATAATTAAACTCCAAGGACTAAACCGTAACATCTAGCCTTATAAATAAAGGGCTTGTGTAAGGGTTTAGATGCTAATCACTTTACACACTCAAAACTCTAATACTCCCTCCCCTTCTTCGGCCGTACGAACGAGAGAAAGAACCCTAGGGTTCTTTCGGTTCTTGCTTGGTTCGAACACGACACACACACACACACAAGGTTTTGTGTATTGCTTTGTTGGTACAACGCGGTCTTGCAGCGTGTTCAGGTGGTGCAGTAGAGGTGCATCATTCTTTAGCAATCTAAAGGTAATGTTCTTAATCTTCTTCTTCTTGTGATCTCATTGACTAGTAGAGATCCGGTATGTGGGATTCAAGTTCCGCCATGTGAATCCTACTAGGTTTTCCTACAGTGGTATCAGAACTTCCTACTAATCTCAATGAGATTCGGTTGAGTTTCTTTTTGTTTAGCAAAAAGAACCCTAGAAAATTTAATCCAAGAAAATTGTCCAAGTTTATGAACAATTGGATTGAATAGGGTTCTAGATAAGAAGAAATTAGGTTTCTTTTTCCTCTTCTTTTTTTTTTCGAATATATATATATATATATATATATATATATATATATATATATATATATATATATATATATATATATATATATATATATATATAATTATTAAGTTTTTTTTTTGTCTTGGAAAGAAACCTAGTAAGTTTAATCCAAGAAAATTGTTCAAGTCTATGAACAATTGGATTAAATAGGTTTCAAGATAAAAGAAATTAGGTTTCTTTTTGTTTAGTAAGAAAAACCATAGAATGTTTGATCCAAGAAAACTTGTTCAAGTTTATGAACAATTGGATTGAATAGGATTTTTTAGATAAAAAGGAAAAAGTTTATTATTATTATTAAATTAATTAAAAAATTAAAACGGGAATCGAAACCAAACCAACCGAGATTCGGTTGAGACTTGATTCGACGACCGAGTGGTCGACCAAAACCAAGCCTACCGAGTCTCGGTTTAGGTGATGGTTCTTGGTGACCATATTATCGTATTTAGGGTACAAGATTTTATGTAACCTAAATCGGGAATAAAGAATTTACAAGATTTTGTGTATATTCTTTTAATTATTAAAGTCAATCTATGTAAATCTTTGATTTTTTGATTAACTATCAAGTATAAAATCAAAGGATATATTTACATAGATCTTGACTACATTATATATAACTTTTAAATTTAATTAATAATAAAAGATAATAAAATTATTAAACCTAATGATTTTAATAGTTTATTAAAATCAAGATAATTATAAAATTAAGAGGGAAATAAGAAACCAGTTTATGGGTAATTTAATAATTATCAGTTTGGTAATTATAATTATTAGTTTATTTATTTATCTAGTATGACATAACCCAAAAGTCGTGACATTGTGTTTTATTTAAAATTTTCTATTTTTATATAATTTTCGGAAATTAATATTTTTTTTAATTTACAAAAACACAAAACTAAGTCTTTGGGGTTATGACATAGCAATTTTAAATAATTGCATGTATTTATTTTATTTCTTTAATTTACTTTATTTGAAATAAAAAGATGTTGACTATAAACAGTTTGTTTAGAAAACCAAGTTTTAATAATAAGATGGTAATTATAAACAATTTGTTTAGAAAACCAAGGTATAAAATTAATAATGGTAATTATAAACAGTTTGTTTAGAAAACCAAGTTTTAAATTAATAATGGTAAAGTAAACAGTTTGTTTATAAACCAAGTTTTATAAAGACAAAATTAAAAGTGGAATTTATAAACAGCTAGTTTATAAAAACCAAGTAATTTTTCAAAAGGTTAAAAACTGGCTAACATTTTTCGAACAAAGGAAAATCCTTTTTAGAAAATCTTAGATCAGAGTGCAACCCACCTAATGGAACACCTCACTTGTTCAACGATATTCACATTGTAAGGAGAAAGAACCTTAGATGTGGATTCAAATCATTGCGAGTGTTAGGGTGCGTAGGGTCTTGTGATAATCGGGAGTCCCGGCGCAAGGCATCGCACTGTCTTAGGTGGTACGATCTATTTTGGTGATAATCGGGAGTCCCGGCCCAAAATGCACTAGAGGGATTAAAACATGTACAAGTTTGTTATTCAACTTGATATCCCGAACATCTAGAAATCGTTTCTAGTTCAAGAGGCGATCGGTATGGCTATACCTACCAGAAATAGCGTGGCTCTAATGGGAAGTGCCCAAACCTTGCATTAGAGGGGGTGAAATATGGATCCTAGTCTAACTATTATTCTTAAAAGGTAAGAATGTTAGAAGTTATTTATTTATCTAATCATACTAACCGTTTGTTGTTTTTCTTATAGATGTCTGTATTGTCAGAAATTCCGTTTTACTCACCGATTGAATCGCGAAGGCTCATCACTGGAAAATGGAAGCTTACTGGTCCAAACTACAAAGTTTGGAATGTGCATTTTAGGAACCTCCTAAAGGCACAAGATCTACTGTACGTGATAGACGAGGTGCCCAAGGGACAACCAGGGCAAGATGCCCAGGATGATGAGCTTGACGCTTATTATCAGGATCTGGAAGATGAATCACAAGTTATGTCGATTCTCATTCTTACTTCATTATCAGAGCTTACTGATAATCTACGTAAGAAACCATGCTATGAGTTTGTCCAGTATCTTGAGTAGACGTTTAAAGATAATACTGAAGAAAGTAAGCAGTTCGTTTTGCAAGAAATCTTTTCGTCAAAGATGAAGAATGATCAACCATTGAGTGACCATCTTACTAACATAAGAAGGTTACTAGATTGTCTCACCCTGGTTACTGGCACATCAAACCAGCAAGAACAAGTCTTGTTCCTGTTTGGATCTCTCACTCAGTACTATCAGGATAAGGTAGTACGTTTAGTTGGGAATTTTGATTTGACTGTCGCAGGTCTACACGAGAATCTCTTGTGTATACGCGATGTTCAAAGGCTAGAGGAAGAATCTCTCCCTAATATTCAGCAGGATGATTTCGATGATTGGTTGAAGAACTTTGCTGATTTGTGTTTCCCAACTTGTGCCAGCAAGGATATTTGCGAGCACACGTCCGATGTGGGACTGTTGGACACTGATTTTTTCAGTGATTCAGGTATCTTTATGATTGATTGTCTCGTTACTTCTAGTGAATCCTGGGTATTAGATACCGGATGTGGTCATCACATTTGCAATCATTTGCAGGGATTTAAGAAGAACAGGAGGCTAGGACGAGGGGAAGTTGAACTACGAGTAGGCGAAGGTTCCAAGGCTGGAGCCGAAGCCGAGGAACATATCTTCTCAAGTTGCCTTCAGGAAGAGTCTTGGAACTTAAAGATTGTTATTATGTTCCTAGACTTATTAAAAATGTTATTTCTTTTTATTTACTTATAGACAGTGGTTTTTTTACTATGAGTTTTATGGAAAAACAATTTCTTGTTTAAAAGATGACATTTTATATTTTAAAGCAAATTCTCATAATGGTCTATATACGTTAAACCTAAATAACATAGAACGAGATGTTTATCATATATGTAAAAGATCCAAGAGTAACTTGAATCAAACTTATCTTTGGCATTATCGTTTAGGTCATATAAACGAGACTCGCATTAAGAAGCTTCACGATGATGGAGTTCTAGAACCATTTGATTTGGAATCATATGCCATATGCGAATCATGTTTATCTGGAAAAATGACAAAAGACCCTTTCAATCACTACAATGAAAGGGCATGCGAGTTGTTAGGGATTATACACAGTGACGTGTGTGGACCCCTCACTCCAGAAGCCAGAGGGGGATACCGCTACTTCATTACCTTTACTGACGACTTCAGTAGGTATGGTTATGTCTTTCTTATGAGACTGAAGTCTGAAAGCTTTGACAAGTTCAAAGAATATAAAAGGGAAGTAGAAAACCAACTGGGCAAGAAAATAAAGTCAATTCGGTCGGACCGAGGAGGCGAATATTTGAGCCAAGAGTTCGACAATCATTTGAAAGAATGTGGGATTGTTTCACAACTCACACCTCCGTATACACCTCAGATGAATGGTGTATTAGAAAGGAGAAACCGCACCTTGTTAGACATGGTACATTCAATGATGTGTCGCGCTCCCCTACCACTATCATTTTGGGGACATGCACTCGAGACTGCAGCATTCACACTGAATAGAATTCCGACCAAGTCAGTAGAAAAGACTCCGTTCGAGCACTGGACGGGGAGAAAGCCAAAATTGTCTTTTCTCAAGATTTGGGGTTGTGAGGCGTACGTTAGACGTAACTTGACAGACAAACTAAACCCCAAGTTAGGTAAGTGTATCTTCGTTGGATATCCAAGGGAAACCTTAGGATATTATTTCTATCATCAAGAAGACAACAAAGTTTTTGTTGCTCGGAAAGGTGTATTCTTGGAGGAGAAGTTTCTCGGGACAGAAACTCCAATAAAAGAAATAGAACTTCAAGAAATTGAAGAGAACGAAGATCCACCTACGACTTCAGTCGAACCAGTAGTTCAACAAAGAATTGTTGATCCCCAACCAGACCCACCGGTTGAGGAAGAAGAAGAAACACGCAACCCTCGTAGGTCCAGTAGACCACGCCAAGAACCAGTTAGGTATCTTGGATTCATGATCGATGAAGATGATGGAAGTCTACTAGAACCATTGACCTACAGCGAGGCTGCTGATGGCGTAGAGTCTGAAAGATGGCTCGTGGCTATGGAAGCAGAGATGCAATCCATGTATGACAACCAAGTTTGGGTGTTATCGGACTTGCCACCACAATCACGTGCTGTTGGATGCAAGTGGGTTTTCAAGAAGAAAACTGACATGGATGGGAAAGTGCATACTTACAAAGCACGAATTGTCGCGAAGGGTTTCACGCAAACACATGGTGTTGATTATTCTGAAACCTACTCGCAAGTCGCTATGCTTAAGTCGATTAGATTTCTTATGGCCATATCAGCATATTACGACTATGAGATATGGCAAATGGATGTTAAAACCGCCTTCCTTAACGGGGAGTTGAATCAGGACGTATTCATGATACAACCGGATGGTTTTACTGATCCAAAGAATCCTGATAAAGTATGCAAATTGCTAAAATCCATTTATGGATTGAAGCAAGCATCTAGAAGTTGGAACTTACACTTTGACAAAAGAATCAAAGAATTTGGTTTTGTCAAGAGTGAGTTCGAGGCATGTGTCTACACAAAATTCAGTGGGAGCATAGCAATCTTCCTAGTCTTGTATGTTGATGACATACTGCTCATAGGAAACGATATACCAGCATTACAAGGAGTAAAATCCTGGTTAGGTAAATGTGTCCAGATGAAAGACTTGGGAGAAGCTGTATTTATACTGGGTATAAAGATCTACAGAGATAGATCTAGGCGGCTTATTGTACTTAGTCAGAGTACATACATTGAAAAAGTACTGAATAGATTCAGTATGAGTGATTCGAAGAGAGGTCTCATTCCAATGACACATGGCATTACACTAAGCAAAGCTCAGAGTCCTACATCTAGCAAGGAAATAGCTAGGATGAGTTTGGTACCATATGCTTCGGCAATTGGATCAATAATGTATGCCATGTTATGTACTAGGCCCGATATTGCTTACTCCATAAGTCTTACGAGCAGATATCAAAAGAATCCTGGTGAGGCCCATTGGGTGGCTGTCAAGAACATTCTCAAGTATTTGAGAAGGACGAAAGAAATGTTCTTGGTCTTTGGAGGTTCAATGGAAGAATTGCGTGTAACTTGTTACACAGATGCAAGCTTCCAAACCGACAGAGATGATTACAAATCACAATCACGATTTGTATTCACACTAAACGGAGGAGCTATATCTTAGAAGAGTCAGAAACAAGATACGATAGCAGATTCGACTACAGAGGCTGAGTACATTGCGGCAAATGATGCTGGAAAGGAAGCCATGTGGCTTAAGAATTTTATCGAGGATCTTAGAGTTATTTCCAGTATCTCTAGACCCATCAAAATATTCTGTGATAATAGTGGAACAATAGCGCAAGCTGTTGAACCAAGAGAGCATCAAAAGACCAGGCATGTGCGCAGAAAATATCACCTCATACGTGAGTATGTTAGAGAAGGTGATATTACAATTAAGAAAATACCAACGGATGACAACGTTGCTGACCCGTTGACAAAACCACTAGCTGGACCAAAACATGAGAAAGATGCACACGCTATAGGCATGCAGTACCTAGATATTGGTAGCTAGTGATTTTGATTAGATTCATAGATACGTTTGAAATCGATACATTATGTATAACATTTCATGGGATTGAAATAGAAAGTTTTACGTAATATTTTCACATTATCTATTCTTAACATGTTTTAAACCTATCCTTGATACACAAAGTTTTGAGTATCTAAAATGTATATGGTTACTTGAATTTAGTGGGAGCTAGATTCAGGAGTTAATACCATTATTAATATTTATCTATTCATAGTTATTTAATAGAGAAACAAGTATTGTTAAAATAAATATTCATAGATGTTTACAGAGTTTGCTAAACATTAGACGTGACCAAAAGATCGAGATTACTTCATGGAGCTCAAACATAAGTAATTTCGAGTAGATGTCCTCTGACCTGAGACTTTTTGGTTTGAGAGGCGACAACTTCTGATCTTTAGCATTTATCTAACATCACACCGTAAAAGGGTGATCATAAGGAACCTGACTAAGACAGCGGAAGTCGTGGGCAAGATAACGCAAATTGTCAAAATGGAATTTGCACCTTCTTTAATTAGAAGAGATATTTCATGGCCGCTCGACGATTAAGACTACTGAAATGCGTGGCCGCGCTCGGAGAATGATTTGATCATTCGGTAATCCGTTACTGCAGAAAGTCAAAATCAGTGTCGAGAAAATTCGAGTACATAGAACAAGATCCCTGCTCCATGTCTATTGCTCAAATTAAGAAATATCATGATGCGAAAGGAAAATCTGTTAGTGTTATTCATTTATGAATAGAGTAAATTACAGTTTTTGTCACTGTGGTTTGCCCGATTCTGCGTTTTTATCCCTGTGCTTTTTTTCTGTTTTTTTGTCCCTGAGGTATGCAAAATTCCGTTTTTTGTCCTTCCGTCCACCCTCCGTCTCTTTTAGGCTGTTAAAGCCCTCACGTGCTGAAAACGTGAGGGTATTTTGGTCAGTTTATTCTAATTACATGTATCATAGGCTTCAAACATTGTACTTTCATGTTTACCTCCTCTCCCTCCCTCTCCATACCTGCAACTTGAAGAAACCACACCTCATATCTGCTCCACCACCACCTAATCTTCATAAACAAAAATGTTTAAAAATTAAAACCCATATTCTTCTCACTTCTTCATCTTCTTCAACCATTCTTCTCCCACCAATAAAAAAGAAACAACATTTTAAAAAACCCACAAATCAAATCTAAATTCATCTACAAAATCACAAAAGTCGTTCCAAAATCAGAGACAAATCCATTCTAAACCATTGTTCTTGAGAATACCATAACCTTTAATTGCAAAAATTACAAACCTAAAAAAGTAATTTTTTTATGCATACTGATGGTAACATGAAGAATCAAAATAAGCTTTGAAGAACTTATGCCCTTATAATCCAAAATTCAAAAATCATAATTCCAGAACTTGTGAAAAACTTGCGTAAGTTCAAGATTTGTAGATTGGTCTGATTTACACGGCCGACTTTCAGATCTGGGTTTTATTTTGTAACCTGTGTTCTTCTTCTGGGTTTTATATTGGGGATGTTTTAGGTTTGATTTTCATATCCCGAAGGTTTTCAGATCTGGCAACGGAACTAACAGATCGTGAATTCGCCGGAGGTGGATGGCGGCGGGGGAAGACGACCGGGGAGGTACGACGGTGGCAAGCGGCGGAAGGTGCGATGGTGGTGACGGTTCTAGCCGGAGAAGACGATCGGGAGGGGCGCCGGCGGCTGGCGACGCTTCTGGTGGAGGTGCGTGGAACAATGTTGTGTTTGTAAGAATTAAAAATTGGTGCAAATGGTTGTTTTAGATTGCAGATCTGAAATGAACTTTTAAGTTTGAGTTCTTTCACTTCTCTCTCTTTTAGGCTCAGTTAGGACTTTGTGTTCTTCAAGATTTTAGTTTTGTGTTTTAATTTAGTTACAAATCTGGAAGATTTTAATTTTGTGTTCAAATTCTGATTAAGATCATAAGTTTCTGCATAGTTCCCATGGAGATGGTGAAGAGAAGGAGATGTGCATAAAAGTACAACTTCTAAAGCATAATGTACAAGCAGTTCGCGAAAAAGGACCAAAATACCCTCACGTTTTCAGCACGTGAGGGGTTTAACGGCTAAAAAGAAACGGAGGGTGGACGGAAGGACAAAAAAAAACGGAATTTTGCATACCTCGGGGACAAAAAAACAGGAAAAAAAAACACGGGGATAAAAACGCAGAATCGGGCAAACCACAGGGACAAAAACTGTAATTTACTCTTATGAATATTATCTCTGGATGTAAGAGTTCTTATAACGTGGTTATCCTAAATGTCTGGCTAGGTACCGCTTTAGGCCAAGGATGATCAGTAAGTGATACTTAACTTGCACAAGTGGGAGTCTGAAGGATTTATGTACACAGATAAGTACACGTGTCACCGTGTCCAATGTTATAAGGCACTAAAGGGTCACACCCCTACACACCCAATAATGGAAAACCGAATAAAGTAAGTTGTGTGTAATAATTAACTAGCTAAGTTAATTATAAAGAAGAGAATAAATAATAATAAGTTAATTATTATTTAAGAGGAAAGTTAAATATTAAGTTAAATATTTAACAGACAGTTAATTAATAGTTAATTAATTAACTAGTAAAAGTCCAAGGGTTTAAAGTGTTAATAAGAAGTTTAATTATGAGATTAATCATAATTAAACTCCAAGGACTAAACCGTAACATCTAGCCTTATAAATAAAGGGCTTGTGTAAGGGTTTAGAGGCTAATCAATTTACACACTCAAAACCCTAATACTCCATCCCCTTCTTCGGCCGTACGAACGAGAGAAATAACCCTTGGTTCGAACACGACACACACACACACAAGGTTTTGTGTATTGCTTTGTTGGTACAACGCGGTCTTGCAGCGTGTTCAGGTGGTGCAGTAAAGGTAGATCAGTCTTTAGCAATCTAAAGGTAATGTTCTTAATCTTCTTCTTCTTCTTATGATCTCATTGACTAGTAGAGATCCGGTATGTGGGATTCAAGTTCCGCCATGTGAATCCTACTAGGTTTTCCTACACTTACCTGAACTATATTACTCACGATTAGGTCATACTTGCCTATGAGTGTGGTAATCTAGAGAAGGCGTATTTTAGGTTATTATTTTATAACTAGATTTTACACATCAAGTTTTTGGCGCCGCTGCCGCGGAACAGTTGCGTGATTAGTAAATTAGAACTAATTTTTAATCGATCCTTGTCTAAGAATTCATTCTTGGATAAGTTATTTTATTTTTATTGATTCTCGTAAACAGTTGCGTTTTTTAACAATTGTCTGGAGGTTTTGCAGGTGTATGACCCGTAGCTCTGACTCTGATCCGATATTACCGTATACTGAGCCAGAGAGACTTTTTCGCCAGCGACATAGAATAGTTTTAGCAGCGCAATACCTATATGATATGGGAGATAATCATCCACCAGAGCCGCCACCAGAGCAGCCTATGTGGAACATTAGACAGACACCACCAATTCCCACTACTCCATCTATCATAGTTCTAGAATTGAACAATATCAATTCCGAGATTAAAGGTCTATTCCTTAGTATGGTGCGGGATCTGAACTTCGATGGCAGATTATGCAATGATCCTAACAGATATCTTGAGAACTTTCTGGAAATCTGTGAGCTGTTCAAACAACGAGACATGTCGTTGGATGCCATGAGACTCAGATTGTTTCCCTTCAGTTTAACTGGGGATGCAAGAGAATGGGTTAAATCGTTAGAGCCAGGCTCAATTACGACTTGGGATGAACTCCAAAGTCGCTTTATTACTCGATATTTTTCACCTGCTAAGGCTGACAAATTAAAAACTGATATTATGGCTTTTATGCAGGATTCAGGTGAAAAGTTGACAGATGCTTGGGAGAGGTTGAAGCGTCTATTGAGGAAATATCCAAACCACGGTTTCGAGAAAAACAACATAGTACACATATTTTATAGGGGATTGGATTACACATCTCGGTCCCTTCTCGATTCGTCAAGTGGTGGGTTATTCATGTAAAAAACTCCAACCCAAGCATATCAACTCGTTGAAGACCTAGCTATGAACAGTATGGAATGGCAAACTGACAGACGAACTGGTCAATTGAATATGGTGGATGATAGACAGAATGATGAAGTGGCCGCCTTAAAGAACAGTCAACAAGCATTTGAACGAAAATTAGATAAAATGACTAGTTGTTTACATGCCATACAGGTTGGATGCGACAAATGCAAAGGACCACATCTCACCAAAGATTGCACACAACAGCAACCAATGTCAGCAGAGGAGGAGTTGAATTATATCAAAAATGGGTACCGAAATAATTATCAAGGTGGAAATCAAGGGTACAACAACAACAATCAGGGGTACAACAACAACAGAGGTTATAACAACAATAACCAAAACAATAACTATCCCCCGAGAAACTCGAACCCCCTGGTTTCCAACGTGATAATCAGGCAACTCACCCACCGCGAGAGAATGCTGCAGGTCAAGGGCAAAATTCCTCAATGGAAATCATGTTTGAGAAGTATATGGAAAAACAAGATAAGAAAGCTGAGGAGCAAGATCAAATTATCAGAAATCAGCAAGCAGCAATTCAAAGTCTAGAGAGAAATATGGGTATGATTGCCGAAGTATTAAAAGATAGACCGCGAGGAAGTCTACCACCCAGAACAGAAGACAATCCAAAACGAGGATTCGAAAATATTAAAGCTATCACTACTCGAAGTGGTAGAACGGTAAGTCCACTTGTTTTGAATACTAATGAAAAATCTTCTGATGAACAGGTTGCTGAGGAGATTTTGATTGAATAAGAGGAGCCAGCAATGGAGAAGATCGAGAACACTAGAGTGTCGGAAGCAACAAAACCAAAGGAGACGCACATGTCTACTAACCCAGAAACAACAAACTCGTACATACCAAAGGTGCCTTTCCCTCAACGGTTGAGGAAAGAAAAACTTAAAGAAAAATACGGTAAGTTTGTTGACATGATTAAATAGGTGCGCATTAACGTTCCTTTGGTTGATATGTTAGCAGGGATGCCGAACTATGGAAAGTTTATCAAGGATTTGGTTTCTAGCAAGACGCAAATGGAGGAAGCATCTTCAGCAATATTAAGTGAGGAGTGCTCAGCGATCCTCCAATCAAACATGCCACCGAAGAAAGGCGATCCAGGGAGTTTCATAATCCCTTGTCTTCTAGATAATTTACCACCTTGTAAAGAATTAGCGGACTTAGGAGCTAGCATAAGTTTAATGCCCTTGTCGATATATATTAAACTAGGATTAACAGAGCTTAAACCAACTAGGATGAGGGTTAGACTAGCAGACCTTTCATTTAAATACCCGCTAGGCATAGCAGAGAACAGCCCGGTGAAAGTTGATAAATTCATATTTCCGGCCGATTTTGTGATCTTAGACATACCAGAAGAGCCGAACGTCCCTCTCATTTTAGGAAGACCCTTTCTGAACACTGCCAGTGCCATAATCTTAATTGCCGAAAAACAGCTTAGTCTAGGTGTCGGGAATGACCGAGTCACTTTCTCCATCGAGAAAGCGATGAGGCATACCTCTGCCTCCGATGATACATGCAATTTCACCGACTTGATCGATGATTGTATGGAGGAGGAAATCACTTCATTTCTCGACCTAGATTGTGATGAAATCACTATTCATGGTGATGTTGCTCTAAACTCCCCCGAATCCATCCAAGATCTCTCAGAGCTCGAGGAATTACTTCGCCTTGACGAAGAGGGTTCGGAGGAAAATAAAGATGATTTTGAAAAATTCGACCCTGAACAAAACATTCGAATCAAAACATCTCTAGAGGACCCCCTACCTTAGAGCTTAAACCGTTACCTGACCACCTAGAGTATGCTTACTTACAAGGAGAATTTGAACTGCCAGTCATCATCTCTTCAAACCTATCCTCCACTGAAAAAACCCAATTAGTGGAAATCCTGAAATCTCACAAACATGCTCTTGCCTGGAAAACCGCGGACATACCGGGTATCAACCCTGTCTTATGTACACACAAAATCCTCATGGAGGACAATTTTAAGCCAAGTGTACAAAGACAAAGAAGGTTGAACCCTAATATGAAAGATGTGGTCAAAAAGGAGGTTTTAAAACTGCTTGATGCAGGTCTCATCTATCCCATCTCAGATAGTCAATGGGTGAGTCCGGTCCAAGTAGTTCCGAAAAAAAGAGGGATGACAGTTGTTCGTAATGATAAGAATGAACTTGTTCCAACTCGAACTGTCACGGGGAGGCGAGTGTGCATTGATTACCGAAAACTGAATGATGCAACTCGCAAGGATCACTTTCCTCTTCCTTTCATTGATCAAATGTTAGAGAGACTAGCCGGAAATAACTTCTATTGTTTCCTGGACGGTTTCTCTGGCTACTTTCAAATCCCCATCGATCCCGAAGACCAAGAGAAAACCACCTTCACATGTCCGTTCGGTACCTTTGCATATAGAAGGATGCCATTTGGGTTATGTAATGCACCTGCTACATTTCAGCGGTGCATGACATCCATCTTCCAAGACATGATCGAGGATTGTATGGAAGTTTTCATGGACGAATTTTCAGTCTTTGGAATTTCCTTCGATTCGTGCCTCGACAGTCTCGAGCGTGTACTCATTAGGTGCGAGAATTCACATCTCGTACTTAATTGGGAGAAATGTCACTTTATGGTGCATGAAGGCATCGTATTGGGACACAAAATTTCTAAACAAGGGTTGGAGGTCGATAAATCGAAAATCGACGTTATTTCTAAACTCCCTCCACCTCAAATGTTAAAGCAGTGAGGAGCTTTCTCGGTCATGCGGGGTTCTACCGTAGGTTTATCAAGGACTTTTCCAAGATAACCCGACCCATGACCCATCCTCTCGAGAAGGACACACCCTTCGTGTTTGATTCCGAGTGTGTGGAGGCCTTCGATCTTTTGAAAGACCGTCTCACGAATGCTCCTATCATGGTATCTCCCGATTGGGATTTACCATTCGAACTCATGTGTGATGCGAGTGATTACGCACTCGGTGCGGTGTTGGGACAGCGTGTGAACAATCCTTTTCAACCGATATATTACGCTAGTCGAACACTCACCGGTGCTCAAGCGAATTATACCACCACCGAATAAGAGCTTTTAGCTGTGGTTTTCGCGTTTGACAAATTACGTCCTTATCTGGTTCTATCTAAAACCATTGTCTATACGGATCACTCTGCATTGAAGTATCTCTTCGCCAAGCAAGATGCTAAACCAAGACTCATCCATTGGATTCTTCTCCTACAAGAATTCGACATTGAGATCAAGGACAAAAAGGGAGCGGAAAACCTTGCTGCGGATCATCTATCCCGTCTCAAGAACCCTCATCTTGAGGAGTTTAATGAGAATGAGATTGAGGATACCTTTCCTGAAGAATTCCTCGAGGCCGTAACTGCGTTGCAAGACACCGATGAAAATGACCCATGGTTCGCCGACTTTGCAAATTATCTAGCGGCGGGTGTTCTTGTGAAAGGGATGACCCATCACCAAAAGGGGAAGTTCTTTTCTGATCTTAAACATTATCACTGGGAACCCCCATATCTTTTCCGAGTTGGTGCCGATCTCATGCATAGACGATGTGTCTCCGGTGGTCAAGCAAAGGACATTCTTAACGAATGTCATAAAGGACCTACCGGAGGTCACTTCGGACCAAACTTTACCGCTTGGAAAGTGTTAGATGCGGGATTCTATTGGCCGACCATCTTCAAAGATGCCCACACATTAGTCAAGACATGTGATGCATCTCAACGTACCGGTAGCATCTCCAAACGGGATGAAATGCCCCAGCATGGCATCCAAGTTTGTGAGATATTTGACGTGTGGGGCATCGACTTCATGGGACCATTCCCAAGTTCTCATGGCAACAAGTACATACTTGTGGCGGTTGACTACGTCTCTAAATGGGCCGAGGCTAAAGCATTACCAACTAATGATGCCCGAGTTGTAGTTAATTTCGTGAGATCCTTATTTTGTCGTTTCGGATGCCCAAGGGCTCTTATTAGCGATCGTGGCACCCACTTTGCAAATCATCTCATGGAGAAAACTCTCCAACGATATGGTGTCCACCATCGGTTCTCAACGGCTTATCACCCACAAACGAGTGGTCAAGTCGAGAACACTAATAGAGCCTTGAAAAGAATTCTTGAAAAATCTATCGCGAAAAATCCCAAGACGTGGTCTCAACGTCTTGATGATGCCTTATGGGCATTCCGAACCGCCTTCAAAACTCCTATCGGTTATACACCATACCGAATGGTGTATGGAAAAGCTTGTCACCTTCCTTTTGAGATTGAAAACAAAGCATATTGGGCAATCAAGGAATGTAACATGGATGCTATCTTAGGAGGGACGGAAAGGCGTCATCAACTCAACGAGCTCGATGAAGACAGATTTCGTGCTTATGAGAACTCCCGGATTTACAAAGAAAGCAGTAAGCATTTGCACGATAAGAAGTTGAACTCTCATAAGTATTTTGAGGCGGGTGATAAGGTTTTGATATATCAATCTCGATATAAGTTTTCGCCTGGAAAACTAAAGTCAAAATGGGTTGGTCCGTACACAGTTGTCAAACAACACCCATCGGGATATGTCGACCTTGTTACCGAGAAGGGTGGTTATTTTAGTGTAAATGGTCACCATCTTAAACAATACCATGAGGGAATGGATGAAGAAGAGCGAGAAGGATAGGTTGTACATTTCGCCTCGATAAAGAAAAGCAAGTAAGAAGAGCTACGCCGAGTCAAGCTCTAGACTCGTAAATCCATGAAGCGCTTCTCGGGAGGCAACCCGTGGTTTTTATTCTATATTTTGTCCTTCCTATTTCTGGTTTATAGTTAAAATATATATAATAATAATAATAATAATAATAATAATAATAATAATAATAATAATAATAGTGATAATAAAAAAAAAATAAAAAAAATAAAAAATAAAAAATAAAAATAAAATATATATATATATATATATATATATATATATATATATATATATATATATATATATATATTTTTGTTTTCTTGTCGAGTTCGCGTCCCCTATGTCGCGCCCCGCGACCGGCCGAGCAGAAAACCCCAATCGAACAGAAGGGGCTTCGCGTACGAGACATATCCGCCGCGCCTCACGCCCATCGAGCCCTTGTCGCGTGTCCGAGGTCGCGAGCTTTCCCCTGTCGCGTGCCGTATCGGTCGAATCAAAACTCGATCCGGACTCCGTGTTCTGTCGCGCCCGCTACACCGTGCCCGTCGCGACCCGCGACCCGCCATGTTTAAAACCCTTCTTTCTTCTCTGTCGCGATCTGCACCCAAACCCTAGCTTTGTATCTCGTTTTTTCCTGCGATTATCACCCCCGAAACACCATTCCAACCTAAATTCTGGCCGAATCTGCCCCCTTTCTTAAAATCCATGGCATCTAAGGTTAGTTTATTCATATTTCCATCATTTAATCTTGTTTTAGGAGTAGAAATCTTATTTTTTTAGGGTTTTAGGCATAATTCCGAAAATGTGTAAAACTTTTGTGAAATTCTTAGTTTTTCTTTGTATTTCTTGGTAAGTTGGAGTTTTGATTCACAATGTAGTTGATTTTACACTACCCCTTAGTATGAATTCTGAATTTGTTGAACTTAGATTGGTTTTTGGGAAGAAACTTTATGAACTAGGGTAGAAATTGAACCTAAAAATTCTGAAAATCATGTAATTAGGGCTTACAAATTATCACATTATGATATAGCAATCGATTTAAGTAGAACTAGTAGCAATACTAGTTTAGATTTGTACAATGTGGTTTAATTTTCATCTTTACACATGGTTTTTGATCCTAAAAATACAATTGGTCATGGTTTGTTGGTAAAAAGTAAAAAAAAAAAAAAACTCATATAAATCAAAAACTTTAGGGTGTGTTTGGTACAGAGAAATGGAGGGTGAGAAATGAAAATGATAGGTAATTCTCTTGTTTGTTTGCATTGAGAAATTGAGAGGGAGGAGAAAAGACAATTCCTATTCTCTAGTTTTGATTCCCCTCTAAACAAAGAGAAAGGAGAGAATTGAAAAACTGAGAATTAAAAAAAAACACAGAGACTTCTCAATTCTCAAAGCCCAGTCTATTTCACCGTCGCCTTCCAAATAGGTCGTCTTTTCCACCATCGTCTTCTCAAAACCACCCTCTTTGTCTGAAAAGGCGGTGACAAGGTATCATCACCTCGCTCTCTCTGACTGACTCTCTACCAAATAAAGTTTCTCATGCTCTTCGGGTTCTATCCTTACAGGACTTGGTGTCAGAAGAACCCTAATTATCCGGTGAAGACATCCTTACAGGTATGCCTCTCCTGTCTCCATCTCGTTACTGTTAGGATAGATATATAATTGAGTCATACACCTAAAATTAGCATAATCTTGGTGTGTATTGAATCAAAGATATACAATTGTCATAGAAAGATGTTTCGTTCAGGGGTTAAAACAGAAGGTAGTAGTAATAAGCAATTTTTAGGCAAAGCTTTTGTCTTTATTGGCCATCGAATCCACTTATATATACCCAAAACAGAATAACTGTAATGGAGACAGTAATTCGCCATTCTTTCACAACTTATGTTCAGTGTAAAGAACTCTGCAGTGGATTCCCCTATTAACACCAACGACTTGTTAACTGATGGTGACTTTGATTCTGGTAATTTTGAAGCAAAAATGTTCTCTTTTCTACCTAAAATATATTTGAGAAACATGAGTATTGATTTGTTAAATTTGTGTATTGATTTGTTAAATTTGTTTAATTAGGTTGTCTAGTCACTACATAAACATAAGTGCAATTGATTTTATTTTTTTCTTCTCTATTTGGGTTTTTATTTATTGCAATTTAGTTTACTGATTTAGTTTAGATATTGATAGTATTGGATCTGCACGAATGGAGTCTGGAAGTGGGAATGGTGACAATGAAGTACACATAAGAACAATGCTTGAGCTTCTTAATCAGTTTGATGGTATTGAAGCATCTAACAAAATCAAGGTTCTGAAGATGGCTACAAACCGTATTGATATCCAAGATCAAGCCCTACTCAGGAAAGGAGAGTCCATGTGACTCAAGAAGTTTTGAGATGTCAGTTGCCAAGGTTATGGAGAAAGAAACTCAGAAAAACATAATATTATATGAGGTTGCTGATAAAATCATGAAATGGAGGTGTTAATGAGGCTGCAAAGATTTGAATTTTGAAACTGAGGTAGCTGCACCTGCACTGCTCATGACTTGTTTTGGTTTACTATGAATCAGCTAGATGAATGTTTGCTTATGTAGTCCCTCATCATAATACCGGTTTTCCGGTTTATGAACATGTTGGTCTTTTTTTAATGCAGAAATTATAAAAAGAATAACCATGTGAATGTTATTAGGTTTATATTCTTATTGTTGAAGTTTATAATATCATTCTTGAACCTTGATTACAGGCAACAAAGAACATGTCATCCAATGGCCGTTATTTTAGAAGAGAGCCATGTCAGCAAGTTTGGGGTTAAGGAGCAGCTTCAAGTAGGTTAATTTGAGAGAGTGCCAACAAATTAAAAGTGTCTAAGTAGCAAAATAATTATCTCAACTAGTAGATAAATTCAATTTGCTAGCAAGTAGTAGGTATTTTTAAAATTTGGTTTGTAGTACCTACTATATTGTAGTTCATTCAGTTCCAAGCCAAAAAATCTATTATTTCTTGTAAACTTTATTGTTAATTTATCCGTTTTTTTTATATATTTTGAGTTTTAATAATGATTGTTGTGAAAATAATTTATGTCTGCTAATGATAAAGTTGGTACAATTCTCTATTGATTTTTTTGTTGTACCAAACAAGAGAAATGATTCTCTGTTACAATTCTCTATTAAAGTCTATGTGCTACTATACAAAAGAGTCAATTCTCATTCCCCAGACTAATTCTCTTTCTCTGCATTTCCATTCTCTGCAATCATTTCTCAACAATTTCATTCTCTGTACCAAACACACCCTTAATGTTAACTTAAATCACACTTAGTTAAACACAATTGCATAATTATGTTTACAACTAAGTGTGGGTAAGGAAAAACGGTATATCGTTTTAAGTGTTACTTTAATTCACACTTAGTTAAACACAATTGCAAAATTATGTTTACAACTTAGTGTGGGTAAAGGGGAACGGTTTTATCAACTAGTTTAAATCTTCTGTCGTTTCCCTTATATGTTTTGTAAAATTTTCTGTTAAATAACACTTCTAATGATTTAGATTTTTTTTTGTGATTGCTTTACAGAGACCGCGAGGTGCTGCCGGACCATCTAAGTCCTCTTTGGTACACGAAGATGGTTTCCCGAGAGAATTAATTGTACGGGGAAAGCACATTTTCATGAACTTTAATGCTCTTGCTAACCCCGATACAAGAGCGAAGGTCAAAGCTAAATATGAAGAAATAAAAAACAAATCAATCACACCGGGTAAAACTATGGATTGGAAATATATGGAAGAGGTACGAAGAGTTCGGAACCTACGGGAATACTATCTACGATATCTCCTTGATGAAAACGATGATCCGATAGTGGAGTGTAAGGCATGGGAAGTAGCCTTAGAAATGAGAAAATCGATCTACGCGGAACTGGTTTACCAATTCTTATCTTCCTTCACCTTTAACCCAGAAGATGCAAAAAAGGGTTTCGATGTTCCTTGTATGTGGTTCTTGTTAGGAGACAAATATCGGGAACTATCTTTGAAAGGCTTGGCTACGAGCCTCAAACTCTATACGGAAGACATGATGGAACAATCCGAGTTTAGCCATTATTTATCCTTATGTGAGATGGAACCCGCGGATGATATTAATTTTGGACCCATTTGGGCAGAAATTGGTGCTGGCAAGTATGAGAACGCCAATACAAAATCATCCAACATATTTTATCTTATTTTATTTCAAGCTGACTATGGACAACTACTTCAATATTATATCTTTTTTTTTACTTTGGTTAATATATTTTGTTTGTAACAATTTCTATAGGCCGCCCGTGATTATCACGGGTTATAGGCTAAGCTTTGCTATGACAATCAATAAAGCTCAAGGATAGACAATTCCTAACGTTGGCGTTTATCTTCCGGAATCGGTTTTCTCGCATGGACAACTTTATGTTGCCCTTTCAAGAGGAATTTCACGTGACACGACAAAATAATTAGTAACTCCAGAAAAAATAATATCGACGGAGTTTACACACCAAACGTGGTGTATCAGGAGGTTTTACATGATGACTAATACGCACAAACAAACATTTTTATCCCTTTATTTTATACTTAATTAGGTTTATTGTTTTATAACAAGAAACTTTGGAGATGGATCATTTGTGTTATTATTCTACAAAACATGTAATCGAACATCATTTCGACGTCAATGTTAATTCTTGTTTTATACCTCTATTTTATACACAGTTTTCATGCTTATGTATTGTATTCGTTATAAAAATATATAACCAATGGACTTTTAATCGCCAGGAATATATAGTTCGCAGCCGCCGCATCGCGCGGGTTTTAACCTAGTTGAATAAATGTCTCAAAATTATTGTCTATTTGAAAATTTAACCAATAAAAAAATAGGTTGTGTGGTAAAGATGGAATTCTATGAGTTGCACAGTATAATAAATGCACTTTTATAAAACTTTGTGATTTTTGTCCGTAAATAATAATTTTGGGATGGAGGGAGTATTTGAATATAAGAAATTTCGAATAGTTTTTCAAATTGGATTCCAAATATTCAGATACCATATGTTTTTAACTAGTATTTGTTAGGTCACAACAACCCTGGTTTTCTTGTATAATTGATAGAATAATTAGACTTAAGACAATTAAAGTGATTAACACAATATTAGAGTCAAATGTATAATTCCACTAAGTGTGGTATGCTGCGGAATAGCAATACCACTGATCAATTACAATATGTATGAAAGTGAAAGCGTAAATTGGTAAGTACTCCTTTGCCAAGTGATCTCTATTTATAGTGTTATAGAGATCTTACAAAAAGGGCAAGGAGTAATCGAAGGACTGAGAAAGGAAAGACACCGAGATCAAAGGGATTTGATCTGGTCTGTTAAACATGGTAATGTTTAACTCAGTCTTTGTACTCAGTATTGGATGTCAATACTGAGTCCCAACATTGAGTCACCAATACTGTCTACTCAGTGTTGGACCAAGACTTAGCTAAATTATTCTACAAACTGTTCTAAGCTAGTCTAGGTTGTCTTGTTATCTTGAGATCCCAAGGGGTAAGGCTTTTTGTCTTAACAATCTCCCCATATCTAATGATAACAAGACAATATTACAAAGAGAAGTACAAAACTAAAGATTGCAGAGTCTTCTCTTCATCCTCTGCTAATTGCTTCATGTTCATAGAAGACTTCTTGCTTTATGTGGACAAATTCATCTTTCTTTTTAAGCTCTTCTCTTCTATTCCACAGTACAGCAACAATCTTCTTTCTAAACCAAGCATCCTCCTTCTTGGTTATCAACCACTTTAATCCCACCAGATGATTTAATGGAGCTTTGGGTAGGTCTGCCTCAGAGATAAAGCATTCCCTATCCTCTCAGTCAGTGTACATATTAATGGTGATTTTCGGTTATTACAAGTAACAAAACGCAGCGGAAAGATTTAATCACCATGAACGGATCTTGATATCAATCATACAATTAAACTATAAGAAAATCAAAGAGATTGGATGAACATTTCATACCCTTGAAGCCTTTGATCTTGTTGTGGATTCGGATGGATTTGATGATGGATTGAAACCAAGTATTCAATTAGAATACCTCTAAAAGAAATCCACACAACACAAGCAAGAACACCAATGGAGGATGCTAGTGCTTGAATCTTGAGAGCAAAAAGAAACAAAAACACATACAAGTGTGTGTTGGGGATAGCCAAAATGGGTGGTCAAGGGTGAGTTTATGGAGCCATTCAACACTCTTAATGGTGCCATAAAGACCCATCAATGATTTCCATAAACCATTGTTCCATTTTCACTTTAGTCCCTAGTCATTTGTTTCTTCCATTTTGCTCACAATAAAGTTTCAATATTAACAATTAATATTAAACTTATTATACACAAGCTTATAGCTTATATATTAATAATTAATGTAATTACACTAATTACACTAATTATATAATGGTGTTTAGTGTTTAAGTGTGTGACCCTTTAGGCTCACAAACAACTAGCCATATAACTATATGTTATACGCGTGAAGCATATTCCAACAGCTCCCACTTGCGCACGTGATAACATCAAGTAGTTATACAAGCAAAGGTTAGAGTCTAGCAACCCGCCAATGCCCCTAGGAGTATATGAGGAGTTTCATAAAATCTTTGTTCAAAGTTTTTCAAGCAGTTATCCTTTTGTTACTGATACTATGTTGAATTTTAGACAAGGATCAATGTCAATCTAAAACTTCAACGATTCTGTTTCTCGATCTATATAATGAAATAGATTACCAAAACCAATCAAGATTCATCTTGATTACCTTTTGGGTGTGGCCACACATACATCTATTCAAAATCATCGAGGGGCCCAGTAGTATCTAATCCACATACGTGGAGGAACAAATTCTATATTGACTGCACGTGTCTGTCATATGCTTAATGATAAACCCGATAATGGTTGTTATAGCAGCCTTATTCAGGTCAGCGTTTAACCACATCAAAGTTTGCCCCTCTACATACACAAACCAACTTGCATCTCAAGTCAGAGGATAAGTGACAAAGCCTTTGTGAGATTCACTTGTGACATAAATCCAAGAAGTGATTTCTCATAGTTTGGGTCAGTCCAATCGTGCATCGTTATGAGCGACATGTGAGTTTGATTTCATCATCCTTAGTCATACTAAGATAATGTCATCAATGCCCTCAGATTTGTCTTAATAATATTCCCATATTATCAATATGACAATGGACAATTTAGAATATAAAACACAGTAAATATTCAAGGATATAAACATGCAAATATAGAACACAGTAGATGTTCATATAAAAACGATCATATCAAATATATCAATTTATTCCAATATAAACTGCTCACAGTTCCATTATCCAAATACTAAAACAGATTTACATGAAACTACTAGCTTGTCGAAGTCCAATGTTCCATTCATATTCAAGATGTTTGGTACAAGACATTGAGTTCGATAAAGTGTCAGCTAGTTAGTTATCTGTTTGAACTTTAAGTGTACGAATTTCACATATCTCGATAAATCATTCGAATGTAGTGAACCTTCGTAAATAGGATCTAGCGTCATCACGCCCTATTTCAAAACCAACATAAGTATAGCAAGTATACTTAGTTTCAGTTCAGTATCTCCACCATGACCAAGAAACATATCTCCAGTACTTTAAAATACTTCAATGTGTTCTTAACAGCAATCCAGTGACCTCTCATGAATTCTGTTGGTATTTTCTAGTAAGGTCCCCTAAGGACGTTACATTTGGCCTAGTGCTCCTTACAGCGTACATGATGAATGCAATAGCAGATTCATAGGGGATTACATTCATCCGCTTCACCACATCAGGTGTGGAAGGTCCTTGAGTCTCACTCAAGTTTACATTGTGTGGCATACGAGGACTTCCTCGTTTGGGAGTACCACTCTAAACCATTTAGAATTTTGTCAATGTAAGCACTTTGACTTAAACCAATTAACCGCTTTGATCTATCATTATAGATCTTTACTTCAAGTATGTATGTCATGTCCCTACAATCCATCATGTCGAAACATTTTCCAAGCCAGGATTTTCATCTTGTAGCATGGTATATTGTTTCACATGAGTGACATGTCATCAACATGTATGACTTGAGAAACGACAACGCTCCCACTAGCTTTCATATATACACATACTCAGTTTGGGTTTTAGGTGAAACAAACGATTTGATTTCATCATCAACCAAATTTCGTAGTCATAGTACACTACTTTGGCTATAAGAATCCTAATGTCTTTAGTAACAGGCGAGAAGGTTTCATCATTGTCAATCCAGTAGGATTGAGTGTAACCTTTTGCTACTATGAGAGATTTATAGGTGTGTATATTTTCATCCATGTCAACAGTCTTACTGTTTTGAGAAAGATCAACTAAGTTCAAAACTTGATTGTCTCTCATGGATTTTATTTTCGCATTCATAGCTTCAAGTCATTTTTCGAATACAAAATTCGATAATGCAACTTGATAGTTAGGGGGTTCGTAATGATCCTCGAAACTTGCTCCTCAGCATCGACATAAATCTATATCGTTCAGGTGCATGAAGTGTCCTTGCGGATCTATGAATGGGAACAACATCATCCTGTGGTCCAACATCTATATGTCCAGCCTCAGAATGATATTTGCTAGTGTTACCAGAAGGTTGTGTATCTTCACTTTGAATCTTGTCAAAGTCTATAGTGCTCCCACTTGCTTTGTGAAATGAGACTGTTCTCAAGAAACTCAGCATACCGAGTAACAACCATTTGTTCTCAGTTGGGAAGTAAAATAGTAATCGAAGATATACTTGATAGATATGGGCTCAAGTTTGTTCGGCATGTCTCGTTCCACGAGATCCTCACAACCCCAGATCCTCAAGTAAGACAAATTGGGACTTTCCCACGCCATATCTCATATGGTGTCTTTTTAACCTTTTGGTCGGAACCATATCAAGTATTCGAGCAGCAGACTTCAGTGCATGCCCCTCAAAAGGATAGTGTAAGAGTAGTAGGACTCATCATAGATCGCACCATGTCATACAGGGTCCGATATCTCTTTCCAGACGCACCATTATCTTGTGGAGTGTATGAAAGAGTGAATTGTGAGACAATCTCACGATGTGAGGGATGATCCAGAAACTCTTGACTCATGTACTTTCATCCGTAATCAGGACTGAAAGCCTTTGTTGTCTTGCTAAGTTGATTTTCTACTTTTACTTTAGAAAGCTTTGAACGTTTCAAAGATTTCATGTTTATGTCTAATCAAGTAAACATAACCATAGCGACTGATATCATTAAAGCTTCCATGTTGATGTTTAATCAAGTAAACATAACCACATCGAATGATATCATCAGTGAAAGTAGGTGGCACCTTCCCTAGTCTTAGTTCTAAAAGGGCCACATACATCAGTATGTATGAGTCCAAGTAGATTTTTAGCTCTTTTGCCAACATGGGAGAAAAGCTTTCTTGTTATCTTTCCATAATATACAAGAGAGGCATTTTAAATGATTCATAATCATTTGTAAAGAAGCCCGTCGAGTTGTTTATGTGGAAAAGATGACGATGCTCTAGGTAAGTAGAATCCAAACCAATTTGGATTCTTGAGTGCTACATTTGTATATAGAACTATCGTTTGAATTAGGATCATGCATATTAATTTCAAACATACTATTATAAGGAATAGTAATAAAAAATGTTATTTTTCATAAAACAAGATATCATAATCCCTTATTCAACAAACGATAAAGCTAAACAATGCATAATTGACAATTATTCAAAACAATAATTAACGCATTAGGAAGGATAAGATCACAGCTTCCATTCATTTAGCTTTCTACTTCACATTCAATCTTGCACATTTGTGTAAATGTGAGTTCCACAACTAGTGTCATACACTCAAGATTTATCACGAAAAGTATGGAGTTCTATAATGAAGATACCTAATGTGCTAACTAGAACACATTTGTCCTTCATCAACTCTGCCACGTAGGCAGGACAATTCCTCCTTCAATGGCCAGTTTCATCGCAATGATGGCAAGAAATATCCTTTGCAGGGTGCTCCTTTTTAGCAGGTGGGGGAATCGTAGGTTTGGAAAAGTAAACTAGCTTACCCTTACCTAGACTCTTGCCTTGTGCTTGCGGTTTACCTTCCCTAATTGCAAGAAAAGTATTGGGTAACCCTTGCTCAACCAGTTTTACCATAGCATGTTCAACGATTGTCTTCCCCATGCTATGTACTTTTAAAACACTTTTCAAACTGGTCATAGTCCTTGGATAGTGAGGTAAGAATCAAGCTCATTCCAAGAACTTGTGGTAAGGGGTAACCAAGACGTTCCATTGGATCAAGATAGCATTGCATATTCAAGATGTAAGTGCTAACTGATTGGCCGTCCTCCTGATTGCAAGCATGGAATGCTTTAACTGTTTTGAACAGTTCAAGTTCTGCCTTTTGTTAAAATATTATTTTCAACTCGCTTATCATGTCATATGCTGTGAGTTCCTCGAAGTACTTTCGAATCTCGGGGTTCATGCTCACAAGCATATGAGTAGCAACTTCTTGGTGTTCGTTAAACGTTTCGGTAAAGGCTTGACGAACAGCAGCAGAATCACTGACAGGAGGTGCCTCAGGTAAGGCCTCTTATAGGTATATCAACTTTCTCATCTCTAAGGACAATCCTTAGAATTCGATATCAGAAGATAAAGTTGATATTAGTCAGTTTCAGTTTTCAAGAACTGATTTTTGAGTGGAGATACTTAGGTTTTGATGTTGTTGTTATCTGTATAACAACCAAAGTTCAAAAAATAGTATTTTCAATAATAATTCCTTTTAATCAATTAACTACCCAATTAATTTTAATTAAAAGCTAAGATCCCATTGAGCTTCTATCACCGCATCAGTTGATCTGCTAGAGGTGATAGATCCAATAGGTAGGTGACGATCAACAATTGCATTACAAGTGCAACTCTTAGAGGTATGGGACTTCATGGCACCTAGTGAACAAGCATCTAGGGTCAAGTGGCATGTTTGTCGCATCGTCGCCTCGAGTCAAGGTCTCACCGTTAACTCGATTAAGTCATCCAATGTGAAATCATGTCAAAATAGCTCTAGGTCTCACGCGTAGAGAATAATGACCTCGGATCTAGATTCAAACCACGTCTCACGTGAATTCAAAAATAGAAGCAAGTGATTTACAACCGATTGGACGGCGTGACTTAAATTTTAGGTATGTTAAATTTTAATTAATAAAATTTTATTAAGATATGAATGAATCATGTACTTCATTCATATCACTTCATAAGTCGTTTAATAAACGGTAAAAACATTTAACGATTATTAAGGTTTAAGTTTCAAATCGTATTTAAACTTAGTTTAATCTCAAAACAATTTTATATTAAAGGTTTAATCATCAATGATTAACTATTATTTTAAGTTTCAAATCATATTTAAAGTTAGTTTAATCTCAAAACAATTTTAGATTAAAGGTTTAATCATCAATGATTAACTAGTAATTATCGATGATTAAATGTTTGGATGTTTTAATGTTTGTGTCAAATAACCGTTTTTAATTGTTTTATTTACTTGTATCTAATAGGAAAAGAAAACAACCACAAACATAAATAAAACATGCAACAAATTTTGTGCAAACCTCGACCGATGAAATCCTAGGTTCGGTCACGTGAGTCATCACGACGGACCGAAGGGTCAAACTAGGGGACGGGCCAACATGAACCCAAACGGTCTACATAAACCCAATGGGCTCCCACTTGCTCCAAGACATTCTTGAGCAAGTAGAACCCAAAATTGTGAAAAAGTGTAATCTGCCAGAAAATTCCAGCAGACTTTGAAGCCCGAAAAGTTACTGAAGGAGTCGTCGTTGGTCTTCCCGGCCTTCTGGAAAGTTGTAGCCCACGACTTTGCAAGCATTTTAGGCTTTTGAATCGCCCAAAACGGAGTCCGTATGCCTCTGGAAAACCTGTTTTCGTACAGCCCTCGCTTTTGTGACGGAAATTTGTTGTTTTCTTCATTAGTCTTCAATATTTTTTGTCAACAATTTACAATAAAAAGATAAAATAAGTACAATCTATTCTATTACTTTTACATTACAAATTGCCCCAAAAATGGCACCAAAAATAAAAGAAAAAAAATGAAACAAATTACAACAATTAAGCCAAAAAACAAGGCTTTTCCCAAAACAACCAAACAACCAAACATCAACCACATTCATTCACAAACGGTCTAGGCTTTCATCGGTTTGCACAAACAAGCAACAATTGACAAGGCTTTGGCTTGGGATATGGCAAAAATACATGTTTTACCATATCAACAAAATGGAATTAAAAATTAAATTCCAAGCCAAATAATCAAAAAAACAATAACAAGATTAATTTTTTGATATGATTTTGTAACAAGTGACAATAGGATTCCAAAAATACCATATTTTAACCCATATTTTTATAAAAATCCGAAAATTAAATTAAAAAACCCGTAGGGTTTTTGTGTTTGGTCCGATCGGAATTTTAAAAAACACAAAAAAGATTGGTTTTTGCCACTTTTCACAAAATCTAGCTAATTATATGATTAATATAATGACTCGTGATACCACTAATGGTGATTTTCGGTTATTACAAGTAACAAAACGCAGCGGAAAGATTTAATCACCATGAACGGATCTTGATATCAATCATACAATTAAACTATAAGAAAATCAAAGAGATTGGATGAACATTTCATACCCTTGAAGCCTTTGATCTTGTTGTGGATTCGGATGGATTTGATGATGGATTGAAACCAAGTATTCAATTAGAATACCTCTAAAAGAAATCCACACAACACAAGCAAGAACACCAATGGAGGATGCTAGTGCTTGAATCTTGAGAGCAAAAAGAAACAAAAACACATACAAGTGTGTGTTGGGGATAGCCAAAATGGGTGGTCAAGGGTGAGTTTATGGAGCCATTCAACACTCTTAATGGTGCCATAAAGACCCATCAATGATTTCCATAAACCATTGTTCCATTTTCACTTTAGTCCCTAGTCATTTGTTTCTTCCATTTTGCTCACAATAAAGTTTCAATATTAACAATTAATATTAAACTTATTATACACAAGCTTATAGCTTATATATTAATAATTAATGTAATTACACTAATTACACTAATTATATAATGGTGTTTAGTGTTTAAGTGTGTGACCCTTTAGGCTCACAAACAACTAGCCATATAACTATATGTTATACGCGTGAAGCATATTCCAACACATATATCCAGAGGTAGGATATATTGTGCTCTTTATGTCCCGAAATATAAGACCATGAGGCACATTATATGGGTTAAGTACATTGGAAGTATTGAGACATTCTGGCCTATTGTTCTTGTAAGCTTCAGTTAATACACAGAATGTCATATACTCTCCAGAGTATAGAACTCCCTTTTGAAAGCACATTGCAGAGACAGCACAGATTTCATATAAGATCACTTGAGCTTCAGATGACCTAGAAGGCATCTCCTTTATCGGTCTGGTGATCTTGATCCAGTCTTGGAGTCCCATGTTCTGAATATCATGAAGAAGAATCTTCATGGGTGGACTGAATGGTCCAGTGCAGGTTGCAACAATTGATCCATTGACCATTTTCACTTTGATTTTGTTGACATCAATGTTCAACCAGTATATGTCCCTTACACTGAGAAAGACTTTGTTTCTCAGTATTTCCATCCTTGTCTCTCTGTACCTTGTTCTTTGAGCAACAGAGTTCCAATATTGTTTTCTAAGGTCTGTTCCTTTCAATCTTCTTCTTCTGTGAGATGTTGAGGGAACATCGGTCTCAGTATCAGGATCAGTCTCAGGTTCCTCTTTGAAACCAAGAGCATGTAAGTAGAAGAATTTTTCTGCTTCATCTGTCAATTGTTGATCAGTCTTCCTTGGAACCTGCTCTTCATAATGAACAGACCTTCTAGGTCTAGTGATTAGAGGAGCTGGAGAGGTTCTTCACTTGATTCAGAAGACATGACAACTCTTGACATTCTTCTAGTTGATCTTCTGATTGTTCTTGGGTCACCCTGAGTTGGCATTTGTGGTCCTCTTGGGGGCTCTTCATCATCGGAGGATGATGATGAGGAGCCAGCTTCATATGCCATATCCAGTGCAAAGTTTATGAAGTTCTGAGTGGGCACTGGATTTGGTTCTTCATCATCATCAGCAATAGGCCACACAAATGGCATGTACAGAATTATTTGCAGGTTGTTTTCATACTGCGCAGATGGCACAGTATGAGCCTGCAGAGGTTGATCAATATCAGTATCCCCCTGAACAGATGGCTCAGACTGATGTTGTTCCATGAATAACCTTTCTCTTTCCCTTCTTCTTTCATACTGAAACCTAAGAAGTTCAGTATTAGTGACTTGCTGTGATTGTTGTTGTTGTGGAGGTTCATCTTCATTCATTTTCCTTCTTTTCTCCCCCTGAGCAGATGGCTCAGGTTGATCAACCTCATCTTCTCTTTGTCTCTTCTCCCCCTTATTGTTATCATTGGATGGGGAGGGAAGAGGTTCAATGTCACCACCTGCATCTCCTTGAGTATTGTCATGAGTAGGAGATGGCATGGGCTCAGTGGAAACATCAGTATCATCCCCTTGATCCTCATGTGTGGGTGATTGTCTAGGCTCAGTATCATCATCTCCACCTTGATCGTCATGGTCTCCACTGTGTTGAGATTGTGGAGTCAGTGGAGGTTGTTGATGTTGTTATTGGAGTAATGCAACCGATTCTTTTAATGAATCAATCTCATTACTCATGGTTTCCATCCTGGCCAGAATTTTATTCTGTGTGTTCTGCATGGCCAAGATTTGTTGCATGATTGTCTGCAAGGAAACTTCTTCCACTGGAGCCTGCTCAACATGAGTACCCTGCACAGATGGTGCTAAAGAGACAAAATGGTAACTGGTTAGTATGGATTGGCTTATCAAATAGAATTGTGGTGTTGTTTAATTCTAAAATTATTTAAACAGAGTTTTTGAAGTCTGTATTTCATTTGGTGTATGATGAAATATTGTGGACTTGTGCATAGCATGTGTAAGAAGCTTTTCAGTAGAAGTGAGTGTGATTTGTAGTAGCTCAGTGTAGGATAAGTCACTTTTCTGAAAAAGGTTAAGGTTAGGAAAACGAAGCCTGAGATATGCTTCTTTATTGTTTCAATGTTTAGCACTCGGTGTTAGAGTGATAACAGTAATGTGGCTTAAACCCCATGAAATTTATCTGGATAGTGTAGCTTTAGGGTTTTTGATCATTTCTTAAATCATGTTATGCAATTTAAAATAAATTGGGTATGATAGAAGCAGCACCAGTGGGTGTCAGTGTGACATCAACCACCATTTTCTTTTTATATGTGAAGACAACTGTAGACTGGCAATGATCTTTTGTGCTCAGTGTAGGAATTTTTCGCAGTAGAAGTGGGCTAACTATGTTGGCCTTAAGAGGATATATATTTAAAAAAAATCGTTTGAGACTTTGGACAGTATTGAGTTGGTACATGCCCATACTTAGTCTCTTGGTTTATTTTTTTAAATAATAATATATATAGGAGTTTGAGGGCTTTATTAGAAATGCATACCCGAGCCTTTGTCAGATTCCCTTCTCCCTTCAACAGAGATGGGTGCTGGATCATTTGTATGTTGATTGGAACCTCCACCACCTTCTTGATTTTGTGGTTCTGTTTCTTGTGCTTCTTCCAGATTTTGTTGCTCATATTCAAGATCAGCATCAAGTAGAATATGAGGTTCCACATTTGGTGATGGTTGAGCAATATTTTCTTGATTTGGTTCTGGAAGATCAGCATGAGATGCCATGTGATGTTGCTCTTCTAATGAAGGAGTCACTGTTGGATGTTGACTATGCAACACTGAGTCTGTTGATAGAGCAGCCATGATGACTGGACACAATTGTCTTCTAACCCTTCTTCTGATGATTAAGGGTTGGTCTTCAGTATCAGAAGCTGATGCAGTATTGGGAGCATCAGGTTCTGGTTCTTGTACTGGAGGGGGTTGAACATCCTCCATCTCAACATCATCATTATCATTTGAAGGATTTATGTGCACAGATAAGTACACGTGTCACCGTGTCCAATGTTATAAGGCACTAAAGGGTCACACCACTACACACCCAATAATGGACAACCGAATAAAGTAAGTTGTGTGGAATAATTAACTAGTTGAGTTAATTATAAATAAGAGAATAAATAATAATATGTTAATTATTATTTAAGAGGAAGGTTAAATATTAAGTTAAATATTTAACGGACAGTTAATTAATAGACAATTAATTAACTAGTAAAAGTCCAAGGGTTTAAAGTGTTAATATGAAGTTTAATTATGTGATTAAACATAATTAAACTCCAAGGATCTAAATGTAACTTAATTCCTTATAAATAAGGACTAAGGGACAAGGGTTTTAGGTTAATCACATTACACACTCAAAACCCTACTCCCTCCTCTCCCTCTCTCTTGGCCGTCGAACCAAAGGAAGAACCCTATAGGGTTTTCGGTTTGGTGTTCGACACACACACACACACATACACAAGTTTTTGTGTGATACTTTGTTGGTACAACGCGGTCTTGCAGCGTGTTCAGGTGGTGCAGTAGAGGTGGATCAATTCTTTAGCAATCCAAAGGTAATGTTCATCATCTCTTTCTTCTTGTGATCTCATTGTTTAGTAGAGATCCGGTATGTGGGATTCAAGTTCCGCCATGTGAATCCTACTAGGTTTTCCTACACTGGTATCAGAGCTTCCTAATAATCTCAATGAGATTCGGTTGAGTTTCTTTTTGTTTAGCAAAAAGAACCCTAGGAAATTTAATCTAAGAACATTGTTCAAGTTTATGAACAATTGGATTGAATAGGGTTCTAGATAAAAAGAAATTAGGTTTCTTTTTCTTTCTCTCTTGATTTTCGAATTTTATATATATGTATATATATTATTAAGTTTTTTTTATCTTAGAAAGAAATCTAGTATTTTTGATCCAAGAACATTGTTCAAGTTTATGAACAATTGGATTGAATAGGTTTCAAGATAAAATAAATTAGGTTTCTTTTTGTTTAGTAAGAAAAACCCTAGAATATTTGATCCAAGAAAAGTTGTTCAAGATCATGAACAATTGGATTGAATAGGATTTTTTTGGACAAAAGAAAAAGTTTATTATTATTAAAATTAATTAAAAAAAACGGGAGTCGAAACCGAACCAACCGAGACTCGGTTGGGGCTGGGTTCGACGACCGAGTGGTCGGCCGAAACCGAACCCACCGAGTTCTCGGTTGGGTGAGGGTTTCTTGGTGACCAAGTTACCGTATTTAGGGTAAAAGATTTTATGTGACCAAGTTACCGTATTTAGGGTAAAAGATTTTTTTATTTTTGTAAAGTCAATCTATGTAAATCTTTTTGGTTTTTTAACTAACTATCAAGAATAAAATCAAAAAGGAAAGGATTTACATAAATCTTGACTAGGTTATTTTTTTTTAATAATAAAAGGATAGTAAATTATTAAACCTAATGATTTTTTAAAATCAAGATAATTATAAAATTAAGAGGGAAATAAGAAACCAGTTTATGGGTAACTTAATAATTATCAGTTTGGTAATTTAAATTATCAGTTTATTTATTTATTTAATTAGTATGACATAACCCAAAAGTCGTGACATTGTTTTTATTTATAAATTCCGAAATTTTTTATTTTTTAATTTTCGGAAATTATCTTTTTTTATTATTAAAATTACACAAAACACAAAAACAAGTCTTTGGGGTTATGACATAAGCAATTTTAAATAATTGCATGTATTAATTTTATTCATTTATTTTAGTTGGAATAAAAAGATGGTGATTATAAACAGTTAGTTTATAATACCAAGGTTTTAATAAAGAATGGTAATTATAAACAGTTAGTTTATAATACCAAGTTTTAAAAATTAATAATGGTGATTATAAACAGTTTGTTTAGAAAACCAAGATATAAAATTAATAATGGTAATTACAAACAGTTTGTTTAGAAAACCAAGTTTAAAATTGTAATGGCGATATAAACAGTTAGTTTATAAAACCAAGTTTTAAGAAACAAATTAAAAAGTGGAATTTATAAACAGATAGTTTATAAAACCAAGTAATTAAAAACTGGCTAACTTTTTCGAACAAAGGAAAATCCTTTTTAGAAAATCTTAGATCAGAGTGCAACCCACCTAATGGAACACCTCACTTGTTCAACGATATTCACATTGTAAGGAGCAAGAACCTTAGATGTGGATTCAAATCATTGCGAGTGTTAGGGTGCGTAGGGTCTTGTGATAATCGGGAGTCCCGGCGTAAGGCATCGCACTGTCTTAGGTGGTACGATCTATTTTGGTGATAATCAGGAGTCCCGACCCAAAGTGCACTAGAGGGATTAAAACGTGTACAAGTTTGTTGTTCAACTTGATATCCCGAACATCTAGGAATCGTTTCTAGTTCAAGAAGCGATCGGTATGGCTATACCTACCAGAAATAGCGTGGCTCTAATGGGAAGTGCCCAAACCTTGCATTAGAGGGCGTGAAATATGGATCCTAGTCTAACTATTATTCTTAAAAGGTAATAATGTTAGAAGTTATTTATTTTTCTAATCATACTAACCGTTTGTTGTTTTTCTTATAGATGTCTGTACTGTCAGAAATTCCGTTTTACTCACCGATTGAATCGCGAAGGCTCATCACTGGAAAATGGAAGCATACTGGTCCAAACTACAAAGTTTGGAATGTGCATTTTAGGAACTTCCTAAAAGCACAAGATCTACTGTACGTGATAGACGAGGTGCCCAGGGGACAACCAGGGCAAGATGCCCAGGATGATGAGCTTGATGCTTATTATCAGTATCTGGCAGATGAAGCACAAGTTATGTCGATTCTCATTCTTACTTCATTATCAGAGGTTACTGATAATCTACGTAAGAAACCGTGCTATGAGTTTGTCCAGTATCATGAGGAAACGTTTAAAGATAGTACTGAAGAAAGTAAGCAGTTCATTTTGCAAGAAATCTTTTCGTCAAAGATGAAGGATAATCAACCATTGAGTGACCATCTTACTAACATAAGAAGGTTGCTAGATTGTCTCACCCTGGTTACTGGCACATCAAACCAACAAGAACAAGTCTTGTTCTTGTTTGGATCTCTCACTCAATACTATCAGGATAAGGTAGTACATTTAGTTGGGAATTTTGATTTGACTGTCGCAGGACTACATGAGAATCTCTTGTGTATACGCGATGTTCAAAGGCTAGAGGAAGAATCTCTCCCCGAGATTCAGCAGGATGATTTCGATGAGTGGTTGAAGAACTTTGCTGATTTGTGTTGCCCAACTTGTGGCAGCAAGGATATTTGCGAGCACACGTCCGATGTGGGACTGTTGGACACTGATTTTTTCAGTGATTCAGGTATCTTTATGATTGATTGTCTCGTTACTTCTAGTGAATCCTGGGTATTAGATACCGGATGTGGTCATCACATTTGCAATCATTTGCAGGGATTTAAGAAGAACAGGAGGCTAGGACGAGGGGAAGTTGAACTACGAGTAGGCGAAGGTTCCAAGGTTGGAGCCGAAGCCGTAGGAACATATCTTCTCAAGTTGCCTTCAGGAAGAGTCTTGGAACTTAAAGATTGTTATTATGTTCCTAGACTTATTAAAAATGTTATTTCTTTTTATTTACTTATAGACAGTGGTTTTTTTACTATGAGTTTTATGGAAAAACAATTTCTTGTTTAAAAGATGACATTTTATATTTTAAAGCAAATTCTCATAATGGTCTATATACGTTAAACCTAAATAACATAGAACGAGATGTTTATCATATAAGTAAAAGATCCAAGAGTAACTTGAATCAAACTTATCTTTGGCATTGTCGTTTAGGTCATATAAACGAGACTCGCATTAAGAAGCTCCACGATGATGGAATTCTAGAGCCATTTGATTTGGAATCATATGCAGTATGCGAATCATGTTTATCTGGCAAAATGACAAAAGACCCTTTCAATCACTACAATGAAAGGGCAGGCGAGTTGTTAGGGATTATACACAGTGACGTGTGTGGACCCTTCACTCCAGAAGCCAGAGGTGGATACCGCTACTTCATTACCTTTACTGACGACTTCAGTAGGTATGGTTATGTCTTTCTTATGAGACTAAAGTCTGAAAGCTTTGACAAGTTCAAAGAGTATCAGAGGGAAGTAGAAAACCAACTGGGCAAGAAAATAAAGTCAATTCGGTCGAACCGAGGAGGCGAATATTTGAGCCAAGAGTTCGACAATCATTTGAAAGAATGTGGGATTGTTTCAAAACTCACACCTCCGTATACACCTCAGATGAATGGTGTATCAGAAAGGAGAAATCGCACCTTGTTAGACATGGTACATTCAATGATGTGTCGCGCTCCCCTACCACTATCATTTTGGGGACATGCACTCGAGACTGCAGCATTCACACTAAATAGAGTTCCGACCAAGTCAGTAGAAAAGACTCCGTTCGAGCACTGGACGGGGAGAAAGCCAAAATTGTCTTTTCTCAAGATTTGGGGTTGTGAAGCGTACGTTAGACGTAACTTCACAGACAAACTAAACCCCAAGTCAGATAAGTGTATCTTCGTTGGATATCCAAGGGAAACCTTAGGATATTATTTCTATCATCAAGAAGACAACAAAGTTTTTGTTGCTCGGAAAGGTGTCTTCTTGGAGGAGAAGTTTCTAGGAACTGAAACTCCAAGAAAAGAAATAGAACTTCAAGAAATTGAAGAGAACGAAGATCCACCTACGACTTCAGTCGAACCAGTAGTTCAATAAAGAATTGTTGATCCCCAACCAGACCCACCGGTTGAGGAAGAAGAAACACGCAACCCTTGTAGGTCCAGTAGACCACGTCAAGAACCAGTTAGGTATCTTGGATTCATGATCGATGAAGATGATGGAAGTCTACTAGAACCATTGACCTACAGCGAGGCTGCTGATGGCATTGAGTCTGAAAGATGGCTCGAGGCTATGAAAGTAGAGATGCAATCCATGTATGACAACCAAGTTTGGGTGTTATCAGACTTGCCACCACAGTCACGTGCTGTTGGATGCAAGTGGGTTTTCAAGAAGAAAACTGACATGGATGGGAAAGTGCATACTTACAAAGCACGACTTGTCGCGAAGGGTTTCACACAAACACATGGTGTGGATTACTCTGAAACCTACTCGCCAGTCGCTATGCTTAAGTCTATTAGAATTCTTATGGCCATATCAGCATATTACGACTATGAGATATGGCAGATGGATGTTAAAACCGCCTTCCTTAACGGGGAGTTGAATGAGGACGTTTTCATGATACAACCGGATGGTTTTACTGATCCAAAGAATCCTGATAAAGTATGCAAATTGCTAAAATCCATTTATGGATTAAAGCAAGCATCTAGAAGTTGGAACTTACACTTTGACAAAAGAATCAAAGAATTTGGTTTTGTCAAGAGTGAGTTCGAGGCGTGTGTCTACACAAAATTCAGTGGGAGCATAGTAATCTTCCTAGTCTTGTATGTTGATGACATACTGCTCATAGGAAACGATATACCAGCATTACAAGGAGTAAAATCCTGGTTAGGTAAATGTTTCCAGATGAAAGACTTGGGAGAAGCCGCATTTATACTGGGTATAAAGATCTACAGAGATAGATCTAGGCGTCTTATTGGACTTAGTCAAAGTACATAAATTGACAAAGTACTGAAGAGATTCAGTATGAGTGATTCCAAGAGAGGTCTCATTCCAATGACAAATGGCATTACACTGAGCAAATCTCAGAGACCTACATCTAGCAAGGAAATAGCTAGGATGAGTTTGGTTACATATGCTTCGGCAATTGGATCAATCATGTATGCCATGTTATGTACTAGGCCCGAAAGAAATGTTCTTAGAAGAATTGCGTGTAACTGGTTACACAGATGCAAGCTTCCAAACCGACAGAGATGATTACAAATCACAATCGGGATTTGTATTCACACTAAACGGAGGAGCTATATCTTGGAAGAGTCACAAACAAGATACGATAGCAGATTCGACTACAGAGGCTGAGTACATTGCGGCAAATGATGCTAGAAAGGAAGCCATGTGGCTTAAGAATTTTATCGAGGATCTTAGAGTTATTGCCAGTATCTCTAGACCCATCAAAATATGTTGTGATAATAGTGGAACAATAGCGCAAGCTGTTGAACCAAGAGAGCATCAAAAGACCAGGCATGTGCGCAGAAAATATCACCTTATACGCGAGTATGTTAGAGAAGGTGATATTATAATTAAGAAAATACCAACGGATGACAACGTTGCTGACCCGTTGACAAAACCACTAGCTGTCCAAAGCATGAGAAACATGCGCACGCTATAGGCATGCAGTACCTAGATATTGGTAGCTAGTAATTTTGATTAGATTCATAGACATATTTGAAATCGATATATTATGTAATAACATTTTGTGGGATTGAAATAGGAGGTTTTACGTAATTTTTCAAATTGTCTATTCTTAACATGTTTTAAACCTATCCTTGATACACAAAGTTTTTGAGTATCTACATGTCTGTGGTTGCTTGAATTTAGTGGGAGCTATATTCAGGAGTTAATACCATTATGAATATTTATCTATTCATAGTTATTGAATAGAGAAACAAGTGTTGTTAAAATAAATATCCATAGATGTTTACAGAGTTTGCTAAACATTAGACGTGACCAAAAGATCGAGATTACTTCATGGAGCCTAAGCATGAGTAATTTCGAGTAGATGTCCTCTGACCTGAGACATTTGGTTTGAGACGCGACAACTTCTGATCTTCAGCATTTATCTAACGTCACACTGTAAAGTGCGATCATAAGGAACCTGACTAAGACAGCGGAAGTCGTGGGCAAGATAACGCAAATTTTCAAGATGGAATTTGCACCTTCTTTAAGTAGAAGAGATATTTCATGGCCGCTCGACGATTAAGACTACTGAAATGCGTGGCCGCGCTCGGAGAATGATTAGATCATTCGGTAATCCGTTACTGCAGAAAGTCTAAATCAGTGTCGAGAAAATTCGAGTATATAGAACAAGATCCCTGCTCCATGTCTATTACTAAAATTAAGAAATATCATGATGCGAAAGGAAAAATTTGTTAGTGTTATTCATTTATGAATATTATCTCTGGATGTAAGAGTTCTTATAACGTGGTTATCCTAAATGTCTGGCTAGGGACCGCTTTAGGCCAAGGATGATCAGTAAGTGATACTTAACTTGCACAAGTGGGAGTCTGAAGGATTTATGTGCACATATAAGTACACGTGTCACCGTGTCCAATGTTATAAGGCACTAAAGGGTCACACCACTACACACCCAATAATGGACAACCGAATAAAGTAAGTTGTGTGGAATAATTAACTAGTTGAGTTAATTATAAATAAGAGAATAAATAATAATAAGTTAATTATTATTTAAGAGGAAGGTTAAATATTAAGTTAAATATTTAACGGAAATTTAATTAATAGACAATTAATTAACTAGTAAAAGTCCAAGGGTTTAAAGTGTTAATAGGAAGTTTAATTATGTTATTAAACATAATTAAACTCCAAGGATCTAAATGTAACTTAATTCCTTATAAATAAGGACTAAGGGACAAGGGTTTTAGGTTAATCACATTACACACTCAAAACCCTACTCCCTCCTCTCCCTCTCTCTTGGCCGTCGAACCAAAGGAAGAACCCCATAGGGTTTTCGGTTTGGTGTTCGACACACACACACACATACACAAGTTTTTGTGTAATACTTTGTTGGTACAACGCGGTCTTGCAGGGTGTTCAGGTGGTGCAGTAGAGGTGGATCAATTCTTTAGCAATCTAAAGGTAATGTTCATCATCTCTTTCTTCTTGTGATCTCATTGTTTAGTAGAGATCCGGTATGTGGGATTCAAGTTCCGCCATGTAAATCCTACTAGGTTTTCCTACATCATTAGCATTATCATCACCATTATCATCATCATCTGCATCAGTATCATCTTTATCTTCATCATCGTCCATATGAGCCTCTGCAATGGCTAACATGGAAGCACTGAGTGGTGGTTCATCTTCCCTAGGCTGATGAAAGAATATATTTTCATGGATGGGAGGAAGATCAGCTCTAACTCCATCAAAATCATCATACATATTATCTGGCATGGAGTTTTGGAAGATAAGTGATAAAACCTGCAAAAAGGAACATTGGGGTTTCTTTGCCTGGCTTGAATGAGTGAGACCAACTCATTGAAGATCAATCTTGCATAGTCAATATGCCTGTTGTGGTACATGGCATGTACCATCTGCATCCCAAAATCATTAATTTGGTCAAGTGCCCCTGTTTTGTGGGTCATACACCGAATTATGGTAGAGATCATAATTCCCCACATAGGACCAAATTCATGCCTTTTGATTGTTCATGTTGTCCTTTGTCTTCCAAGAAGTGGCAATACTGACCTTGCAGTATCACGATCAACAAATGCATCATATTCAACGTGCTCGGGAAGTTGCAGATCTCTACTGATGATGGCCGTTGCACGAATGCTCGTCGTTGACCTCGAATTACCTAGCCTGTGATCATATCTGGAGAGTCCAAGTCTGCGGTACCAAAATTCGCAGAGCATAGCTGGCTAAATTGCTCTTGGAAAAATTTGAAGATCCGCCGAGATTGGACTATGCCTCAGATACGAAATCATGAGACGAAACTGAGGGCATATCCAACCTCGAGGAATATCAAAATTTACAGTTATGTTGTTCCTCGTAAATTTAGAATGTTCATCTCGTTGAAAATCCTTTGCTGGTGCGTCATTTGGCCTGATGAACTCGAAATTTTCCATGTATCTGGTGCGTCAATTTTTAAAACATCATTTAAATCATATTTTTCAATAAAAAAATTATAAAGTCCAATATCCCAAAATACGGTTTAACAAAAACCATTAAAAGGTTTATCAGAGTATTAAAACCGGTGTTACAAAACAATATCATAACCATAGGATAAACGGGATCTACCTACGAGCTCCCGAGCTGATCAACACTAGGCCACTTCTAACGGGACCTTCTAATCCTTCGATCCTGAACCTGAGTACATAGCCAAAAACAAAGTAGTACGTGAGACAAAATAGTCTCGTGAGATACATGGGTTTTCGACCCATTCTCAAATATAATAAAAGTCATATTCATTACTTTTCTTGATTTACTTACTAATTATCAACTTATATGTAACGCCCTGAAATTTTAATAATTAAATAATATTAAATTAATCGTCATACTTAAATTTGAAATGAATTACTAAATTAATTATAATGAAGTTAGACGGTTCATATTATTTAGACGACATGTAGTTTAACGGTTCGTTTTGTTAGGCATTATTTATTCGTTGTGCATTTCGGGTTACAATTTTTAATATCCGGGTTTTATATCGGGTTGGTCTAACGAGAGAGTAGAGCCGGCCTTTATGCCAAGGCACGGGCTAAATGTGATGTAGTGATGGGCTAGAGAATTTTTGGGGGCTTAAGGCCTAATCTTAATCATTTGTTAGTAAACCCCTAATTCTCTCACTTTTCTTTCATAGGAACCTCCCTATTTTCTTCCTAAACTTCTGCCGTCATTTTTTTTTTTGTTATTATCTCTCGATCGGAAAATTTAATAAAAGAAGATCACGGTATCGTGTGTCGATATTGCCGAATGTTAGTAGGAAGTGTATAATCCTTTAAACGGTGGTGGTGAGTTCTTTCAATGGAGTGGTGGGCATATAAATTATTGGAGATATCAACTACACGTGGTAGAGTGTTGGGGTTAGAAATTGGTGGCATGGTGAGTCACCAAGCAGGTGAGTCATGAAGCATGAGTAAACCAATTATTTGGTCAATAGGTGATTCAATTGTGAGGCGGAAGTGGAGATCACTAATTATTTTGGCGAATAAGCTATGTTGTCAACAAGCCAAGAAACAAATTAAGTTGTGTTCGTCTACTCTAGTGATGTCATGATTCTTAATTCGTACGTCTCGTTGATATCACGTATCGCTTGTAGGGTATAATCTCTAGTCTCTTTTCTTTTCGTATCTTATTAGTTTAGTAGTTTTGATATTGAATTGTGTAGGGTGTTGGGTTCAATCAGTTACTCAAACTCGTGATATTGTGTGTTGTTGCTAAATTATATTTTCGGTATTTTGGGAAATCGTTTTAGTATCTCTTCAATTTAATAGTGACGTTTTTTCTTTAAACCGTTAATATAGTATGAGTACTTGTTTTGATTATTGTATCATTTGGCTGGGTTGCGATGACCGGTGTATCCGAGGCTCGGACTCCGTGAGCCGTGTTGACATTTTTAGAGCCTCGGGTTATGGTTTCAAAATTTTAACCGTTTTATAAACCGAGAGGAAAACCGAACCCGTAGGGTTCTTGGTTTCCCAATCGACAAATTTATACTTTTAATCAAGTTTTTGAGAAACGAGTTTTTATATATATATTTTTAAGAAAATAGACGTTCAGGGCTGTCGGGTATCCATTTTGGGTGCTCGGTTTTTTTTTTCGGTAACAAGTCGGGTTAAGTAAAACGGGTTTTAAAGTTAAAGACATTTTCTGGCAGGTTCTGCCCTTCAGTTCTCGACTGCTTTTAACTGGTTTAAAATATGATTTTGGATTTTTGGCCCGCGTTGGTGCCTAGTATTCTGAGTCAGCTTTCCGTAGCCGCAAACCACTCGTCAATACGACTTACGGTTTAAAAGTTATGTCAGTTTCAATCTGCTGCTGTTAGAAACTTGACCTCTGCAACATTCCTGTCTTGTGACACCATTTTGAGACCTTTAGAGTCCGTTTTGGCCAGTAACCGTCTCAGAGTGATTTGTAGTTCTGGTTGTCTAGTTTCTGTGGTAAAAAGATGGGAAAAATCTAATGAGCCGTTTAGGAGTTGTGGCAGTTCCCGTGAGACTGACGGGTGCTGCCAGTTTTTCTAAATTAAACCTTGGTTGGATTTTAATTCGGGATTTCGTTTTATGTTTTAGGATCGTCTAAGTGATAACGTGCTCTACCTTTGATTATCGGGAACCCTTTGGAGCTTACTTTTCTCGAGGTGAGTAATCTCACCGCGTATTCAGTTATAACGTTATACATACATGACTTATATGTTTCATTACTTGCACTATATTTGCTATCTGGGTTTTGATCTATTATCTGAGTATCTGGGCATCTGGTTTTATTATACTGATTTAAGTATTTGTGCTACTACTTTCTAGGGCATCTGAGATAATTATGTTAAAGAGATAAAAACATAATAACACACATCTGAGTTTTTGGCTTTATGCCTATTTGGGATCACCTCCCGTCTGAGTTTTGGGATCACCTCCCGTCTGAGTTTTGGCTTACGCCTATCTGAGGTGTGAGGAGGGGCGATCGACCCGAATCACACAAGCGCGCTATATAAATAAATCTGAGTAATAAAATCTGAGAAACAAATCTGAGTAATTTAACCGAGTAGATTCTGAGTAGGAGTACACCGATGTGCCTCATGTGTTGTATGTTATGATTGTATGCATTTTGAGATTATTCACTCAGCTTCCCAACTGACCCATAGTTTCCCCCACTGTTTCAGGTACGAGCAAAGGAAAAGAGAAGATGGACGGTTGACCGTTGTATCTTCCCGGAGCTGATGTGGACAACATTTACTATCTTAAAACATTTTATTTTTATTAAACTTTTCCACATTAAATACATTTTTTAATTGACAACTTTATTATTGGGATTTATTTATCAAATTATTGGGACCATTTTATTAAAATCTTGTATTTAAAATTTTTAAATTTTTACGAAATTTTGGGTGTTACAAGTTGGTATCAGAGCTCTGACTTGAGGGATTTGGGTTCGCAATGGGCGAATTCAAACTCAAGTTTGAGTTTCAAGTTTTTAAAACGAGAAAAGAGTAAAATATTTTTCTGAGAAAAGTTTCCACATCAAACGTACAGTATGTCACGTCGACCTCTCGCTTTTCCTGTTGCCGGTAATGTTTAGTATTTTATTTATTGGCGTATTATATATATATATATATATATATATATATATATATATAATATATATATATATATATATATATATATATATATATATATATATATATTCCGAGTTTAGCTGGAAGGTGCATTCTGAGAATTTTGAGTTAAAAATCTGAGAGAGATTCTGAGAATATATCGCGACGTGGATCGCTTATTTGAGTATATTTTTCCGAGTGTAGTTTCTCAGTGCATCTGCAATATAAGCGCCAAGAGTTATAATTACATATATATTTTATAATCAGTGATATTTTAAAACTTTGAGTATAATTTAGAGCATAATACTGAATATAATTCTGATTTTCTACTCTCAGAGTTCTATATATTTTTTTTTTTTAAATATCAAACATATAATAGAGTTAATTTGAGATTTTACTCGGAGAAATTTTAACCAAAGTGTAATAATTGGGTATCAATTTATGATGTGAAAGCAATAAATTTTAAAGAGAGAATAAGGAAGTCCTTAACATTTATTTAAGGGACTAATAAAAATTTTATAATGAGAAATATTAAAAGATTTCGTTTGAAGAAAACACTTAATAAAAATGAGTTATTGAATCAAGTAAACAGTGAAACGAGTAAATAAGAGATTATTAAATCAAATTGATTGAGAATATTTTACTTAAATGTGGATTTATCAAGTTGAATAAGGATGAACTATTAACTCGAGAAAATGAGAAATAATTACATGTGAGCTAAACGAGGAAATACCGAATCAAAATTTTGAGATGTATGTTTAATGAGAAGTTAATAAACCTAGTTAAAATAAGTGAATAACTAATTGAACACGTCAAACTGAAGAATTTAATTAATGAGAAATAATTAAAATTTGGGGTATGAGTGCTGAAATTAAATGAATGAGAAATGGTTACATCATAAATTTTAATAGAACATTTAATTTATTTTAAAAGGGTATTTATTGAAGCGAGCTTAACAAAAATTAATAAAGTGGGTTAAAGAGAAGCAATCAAGTCGAGTCAAACAAGAATTGTTAACATGAGCTAAAAGAGAATTATCGAATGGGGTTAAAAGAGGAATTATTAAATTAAACTTACTAAACGAGGAAAAAAAATTGTGAATACAATGAGCTATGAGTTGTAATAATTTGTGAAGATTTCATGTTGAAAAGTCAACAAGTTAACATGTATTAAATCGAGATAAAATGAGAAAACATTCAAAGTATGTGATTTAAATAGTTGATTGCAAAAATTCATAATTACTAAATGTGAATAACGAGTTAAGTGAGAGATCATTGAGTAACTCAGAGATATTAAATAAATTATATAAGGTTGTTATACTAATTAACCGAGATTTTGCTGAGTCAAATTAATCAGAATTTTTTCTTTAGTTTATCTTAAAGAGCATTTATTAAAATGGATTAAGGGGAAAACTATCATCATGCATTTAATGATGATTTATTTAAAAATGAGTTAAAAGAGCTATAACTGAACCAAGTTAAACGAGGAACACAATAACTGAGAACGTTGATCGAAAGGGTATTAATCGACGCTCACAATTACAATAAATTTAATATAATGGTGAAAATCATATTCATGAGGAGTGATAAATGACGTATCCAAATGAAAAGTTTAAAATGAGATTTGTATTGTGAAAGTAACAAAGTGGAAATATATAGATATATTTTTAATCTGAGTTATCCGAGTATAGCGTATGAGACTAAATATACGCACGTTTCTTTTCAGAGTAATTTTGAAAAGATTTTGAGTATACACAGCCGAGTGCATATCCGTATGTATCCGATATGGGTTAAATTTTCTTTCATTTCTGAGTGTGAATATTGATGGATTTTTATGTGGGAAGTTGTGAACTTTGGGATTGACTCGTGACCAAACGAGAGTAGGTGTCGAAAGTAATAGAAGGGCCCCTATTACCGTGTACACACATGACTTTTGGTTGGTTATGAGAAGATTTTGAGGGGAACAATGGAACAATGCTTGTTGTTGTGAAAGTAGTATGTGTGTCCTAATTGTTTGGATAATTATATGCTTGCTTGTTTTATTATGGCAGAGAATGCCAGTTCCAAACTCGAGGACGAGTTTTTCTCCAAGTGGAGTTGAGTATGGGTAAAAAGGGAAATTGTCAATAAATAATTATCATTATGTATTAACTATAAATATTATAAGGGTGATGCTTACGCATAAAATTCTATTACTGAGATACCTACACTTGATTAGAAAATTTATAAGAATAACTAACGAACTGAGTAAGTTGAGAATATTTAAATTAATTCTATGCTGCAACTATTGAGTTTATAAAATTGATAATCGGGATTAATAGAGGAATTTAAAATCGGGTTAACTAGGTTGAGTGCAATTGTGCAAAAGAGAAACAGTAAATACCATAATTATATAAATAAACGAGATAATGAAATAACAAGTTAAAATGAAGTCGTTAATTGTGTTAGTATTGAATTAGTAAACCGAATTCAATGAGAGATTTTGTTTGGTTTGACTATTGAGTAATTCTGAGTCATAAGAAATATTTAGATCGAGTTAAGTAAATGAATTATAAAATGAGTTAAAAGGAGAAAAGTGGTAAATTAACGAGAAGTTCTATTTAAATTTTTTTTTTGGTATTATAAAATTTTATTAATAAGAATTTTAGTTTGAGTAAGTATTAGATTGAGTTTAGGAAAAATGATCAAACGAAATTTATCGAATCGAGTAATATGTTTTATTTAGAATTATCAAATAATGTATTTTTATTAAATGATTGAATTAATAGTAGTTAGTGAACTGAGTAATGAGGAATCATTAAAATAAGAGTATGAATTTTTATTGGAAATGTTTTTAATCAAGAGACATTTTAAATTGTGTAAAATCAGTGAAACGGAGTATTAAGGACCGTTAAACTAGATGAATGAGAAAACATCTATTAAAATATTATCGAGAAACCACTAAAGGTAGTAGAATGAGAACCTATTAAAGAGAATTAAATGACAAGATTGTTAATATGAACTGATTAGAGGGTTATCAACATGAGTAATATACAAACCTAATAGAGTAAAGTAACGATAAATTGTTAAAGAAGAGTTATTTTGGAGAACCAATAACGCGGATTGAGAGTAAATTTATCAGTCCAAGTATTATAAGCTAGTAAATTGGAACACGTGAGTAGTCATAAGAATGAGTAAAAATGTGATTTATATGCTATTGCTAGTAAATATTATTACTTTATGAGTTTATTTTTTTGATAGATTTTTGGTTTGGTTTCTGAGTTTGTTCCTCAGTTATATTCCGAGTTTATTTCTGAGTCAGATTTCTGAGTTACACTCTAAAGTTAAATTTTGAGTTATACGTCTGAGTTATATACCTGAGTATATGAGAATTCTGTGTGATATGTATATTTCTTATGAATAATTTGTCTGTATTTGTATTAGTTGATAGCGGTGTAAACCACTAAATTGTTTTTATACCTTAAGCAAACTATAGTCCCATAGAGTTGAGGACCTTTCTGAGTCATTCTGATAGAGAATTGCCAATAATGAGATTTTACATGTTATTAAAATGTTAACGATCATTTGGTTGAACCGTGCGGGGAGAAACTCCCCATAAACTTTATCCCTAACGCCATGAGAGAACCGAATGTGATTGTGAAAATGGGTTGGATGACCGAGTACCACGCCGAGATCATCTGACATCATCAACAAATCGGTAGCAACTTTCCAAGTGGAGCTGAATCGGAGATTCAACGCAACGTTAACTGCTGGGTGCAGGAACAGTGTCCGGCTGTAAGGGCGGGAAGACATTTTCAGCACGGTGTCGTGGGTTATTTCGTGTATGCATCGACGCCATTTTCGACGATAAATCGAGATATTTATAGAACGTCCCGATTACTTTAACCCTTATTGTCTTGCGCCACTAGAGGTGAAATGAAAAAAAAAATTATATGAGCAAGTACGAGAGCCGATGTTTATTCTGATCAAGTGAGCTACCCTGAAGAGCTTTATTTTTATTTTTTATTTTTATATATTTAATTATTTATTATTTATTTATTTATTTCGTGTCTCCCAATTGAGGATGTGAGTCGTTGGCGAGCCTGAGTCTGAGATGCAAGATCGCTACCCTGAGCTTCTTCCGAGTGATGACTTCGGGGACGAAGTATATTTCAAGTGGAGTTGAGTTGTAACGCCCTGAAATTTTAATAATTAAATAATATTAAATTAATCGTCATACTTAAATTTGAAATGAATTACTTCGTACTAAATTAATTATAATGAAGTTAGACGGCTCATATTATTTAGACGACATATAGTTTAACGGTTCGTTTTGTTAGGCATTATTTATTCGTTGTGCATTTCGGGTTACAATTTTTAATATCCGGGTTTTATTTCGGGTTGATCTAACGAGAGAGTAGAGCCGGCCTTTATGCCAAGGCACGAGCTAAATGTGATGTAGTGATGGGCTAGAGAATTTTTTCGGGCTTAAGGCCTAATCTTAATCCTTTGTTAGTAAACCCCAATCGACAAATTTATACTTTTAATCAAGTTTTTGAGAAACGAGTTTTTATATATATATTTTTAAGAAAATAGACGTTCAGGACTGTCGGGTATCCATTTTGGGTGCTCGGTTTTTTTTTCCGGTAACAAGTCGGGTTAAGTAAAACGGGTTTTAAAGTTAAAGACATTTTCTGGCAGGTTCTGCCCTTCAGTTCTCGACTGCTTTTAACTGGTTTAAAATATGATTTTGGATTTTTGGCGCGCGTTGGTGCCTAGTATTCTGAGACAGCTTTCCGTAGCCGAAACCACTCGTCAATACGACTTACGGTTTAAAAGTTATGTCAGTTTCAATATGCTGCTGTTAGAAACTTGACCTGTGCAACATTCCTGTCTTGTGACACCATTTTGAGACCTTTAGAGTCCGTTTTGGCCAGTAACCGTCTCAGAGTGATTGTAGTTCTGGTTGTCTAGTTTCTGTGATAAAAAGATGGGAAAAATATAATGAGCCGTTTAGGAGTTGTGGCAGTTCCCGTGAGACTGACGGGTGCTACCAGTTTTTCTAAATTAAGACATTGGGTTGGATTTTAATTCGGGATTTCGTTTTCTGTTTTAGGATCGTCTAAGTGATAACCTGCTCTACTTTTGATTGTCGGGAACCCTTTGGAGCTTAATTTTCTCGAGGTGAGTATTCTCACCATGTATTCAGTTACAACGTTATACATACATGACTTATATGTTTCATTACTTGCACTATATTTGCTATCTGGGTTTTGATCTATTATCTGAGTATCTGGGCATCTGGTTTTATTATACTGATCTGAGTATCTGTGCTACTACTTGCTAGGGCATCTGAGATAATTATGTTAAAGAGATAAAAACATAATAACACACATCTGAGTTTTTGGCTTTATGCCTATTTGGGATCACCTCCCGTCTGAGTTTTGGGATCACCTCCCGTCTGAGTTTTGGCTTACGCCTATCTGAGGTGTGAGGAGGGGCGATCGACCCGAATCACACAAGCGCGCTATATAAATAAATCTGAGTAATAAAATCTGAGAAACAAATCTGAGTAATTTAACCGAGTAGATTCTGAGTAGGAGTACACCGATGTGCCTCATGTGTTGTATGTTATGATTGTATGCATTTTGAGATTATTCACTCAGCTTCCTAGATGACCCATAGTTTCAACCACTATTTCAGGTACTAGCAAAGAAAAGAGAAGGTGGACGGTTGATTGCTGTATCTTCCCGGAACTGATGGGGACAACATTTACTATCTTAAAACATTTTATTTTTATTAAACTTTTCCGCATTAAATACATTTTTTAAATGACAACTTTATTATTGGGATTTATTTATCACATTATTGGGACCATTTTATTAAAATCTTGTATTTAAAATTTTTAAATTTTTACGAAATTTTGGGTGTTACATTATATTCTTATCGCTTATTCACATATACTAGTAAGCAAAACGTAGCTTACCCATCACATAATCACATACATGTAAGCTACCCATAAGCTTACTCCTTTATCACATACGCCACGGATTATTCCGAAGCAAACTCCCCCGATGTGGGTTATCATCACAAGATCACATGGTAATTGGGGTTCTCCCAACATACCAAGATCTCCAACTCCCCCGTCTCGCGGGCTATTGTATTCCCCCTTTTTACCGGGTTATCATAGTCCCCCTATTATCGGGTTATCGTTCACATAGTTATACTACCCTTGCGCAAGGAGGTACCGCCCCAAGTAGTAATCTCAACTCCCCCATTATTGGGTTATCGTTATCCGGATATTTTCTTTACACACATAGTGAAATCATCAAATACGGGCCTATGCCCCAATAATACATACTCAATCATACATTAGAATGTATCTATTCTAATTATCATATTATTCTCGTTTATTATTCAATTTCAATATTGACTTTACCAAATCCTATATTAAATAAAACATGTTTACACCAAGAAACCCAGATCTATCAAGAACACAAGGTTCTTAAGCTTACAAAGAGTGTTCTACACTCATCTTAGTCATCTTCTCCAAAGATAACTTGGTAGATTACCCAAACCACCATATTTCTCCAAATAAAGTTCATAACTAGCTAGATAACATCAACAATCAAGAAATCTTACCTTTGATGATTGAATCTCCAAAGATGATGAAGATTTGAACTAGGAATCATCAAAATCGTCACTTCTCTCTCTAGAATCGGCTGCACCACAATTGGGGGTGAAAATGAGCAAACCCTAGCTTTTTCCCGTTTTTATATCACCAGCCAGCAGTTCGCGCCGCGAAGGGGGAGTTCGCGCCGCGAACTTCCCGCGTCGGGAACTCCTCGCGATCGGGAACGGGTCGGGAACTCTTTGATCAAAAACTCCAAATCCTCTGCCCAAAGTTCACGACCACGAACTCACGTTCGCGTCGCGAAGTGCCTAGTGCAGCTAAGGCTGCAATTTTTGTTGTTTAATCCGACCCGGTATCGTCCTTAACCATATCAACGAGGTCCAAATGACACGAAACCAAATCCCACGCATTTTAAATGATTTATCCTTATTTATCATATTTTTTTCCATAATTTATCTGATTAAAAATTTCGGGTCGTTACAACTATCTACCCCTTAAAAGGGATTCCGTCCTCGGAATCGACTCAAGGATTTCCAATCCCCATTCCGCTTCCAGCCTCTTGTATCTTTTACCATCAACCTTTTCCAATCGTGATCCAATAACAATTATACATTTAAAGGCACTTAACACCGTTATGTCCCAACGGGTCAAAAATCTGTCTCAAGCCCTTAATACCCCAAACTGGTCAAAATTTCATAACTCGACTATAACACTTTCAATCGCTTAACTAAATCCTTTTATCCACAAAGGAACGATATGACCCAATCATTACTATTATTAAATGAATCAAAACGAAAGTCAATGTCTAGCTTCGACCAAGTCGCCATATCCCAACTTTGTCAGATCTTTGACTTAAGCACAAAGTCAACCATACTTTGACAATTTCTCACTAAAAGTTCCATTAATCACCCCTTCCTTTACAATTGACCCTACATTCATGGTTCATCAACAATCATACTCGATTCCCAAACTCAACTCGAAACACCCAACGATTAAAGTCGCACCCTCCGACTATAATTATTTCCATTAATCAATTAACCCTTATCATACACATATAGACGATACATTATGATCTTATCATAGCCTAGCCATTCTAAGCGAAAATCAAAACACAATTTTTTTACCAAAGTCAACAATCCACAAATCTTGACCAATCTTGATTTATGCATAAAGTCAACCATAACTTGCCACAATAACAAACTCCTTACTAGTGAGGCATCACTTCTAAAACTTTTCATTTTCAATTCCAATATCCATATTTCCTTTCTCAATTGTCTCCTTTTTCCTTGATTTCAATTTCTACAATCGGTTAACAATTTTCTTTTTAAAGCAATACCAATCCCTATTACTTTTTTTTTTTAACTTTCATTCAAACACTTATACCATTTGAAATTTCTTCCAAACGTCCCCATACCATACTTGCAATTCCCGACTACCAGCTTTAGAGCCTCAGTCACATCCGATTGTGATTTAGCCACTCATCAAACAATTTTTCTCCACTCATCGGCCACTAGTAAATCCTTGCTTCCCAGAAGCATCCATTTTATAATCTATAAACTTGTAGGCATCGCCTACACATACCTATACTTAAACACAACCCGTGTTTTCAACCCAATTTCTCACTTACCATATAACTGTAGCAATAACTTAACTATGCGGTTCTACATACACCAGATATACAAATCATAATCCTGGTACATCAAATCATACTTTAACTATCTCATCGAGATGATCGAAAAGCCTCCAATCCATCACGGTTCAAACTGTCACAATGATTGGAAAGCCTCCAATCCAAAGTGACTCAACCAATCTCGCTAACCGGAAAGCCTCCGACTTAACAAGGTCTATACAACACCATTCCATCTTGTATACAATTCATGTATGCATCATTCATTTAGCATCATGTTATCATTTTCATTCATAACTAATCACATTCTCTATTCAATTTACATTTCCCACATATCACATAATATTACTTTCCTAAAATCATATTCTTTTCATGGACCATTACACTCACTTATCCCTTAATACCACCCGGTATACACATAATCATTTCTAGTGCTTCCCACCAATCTACTCATTTATCAATCGTCTTTACTCGATTCATTTTCTCATCATCAAAATTTCCAATCTTTCTTTCACCACCTAAGTAACCACCATTGCATTCTATTATCCACATTTTTACTGAATCACCCGGTCAACTCGAGTCAACCAATTGACTCCGATCCATAATCCAAACATAAGCTATAACACCTTTTTTTTTACGTCCTTTTTCCAATAATTAATTGTTACCCTTAACTTAGCATACCATTTCTATGACACTTTACCATTAATTATCCTTTTACCCTTAGCATCAAATCTATCATCTATGATACAAACTTTTATCATGACTAATTATCAACTTTTACTCAACCATATTCGATTACTAAAATTCGTCGTTCCAGATACTTATTCTTTTCCTCATATTTCCTATTTACGAGCTTTAAAACTTCACTAAATATTTGATCATTCTTTTCCTTACCATTAACATATGATAATACCACGTCACTTATTCTTATTCCCGCAAGTACTACAATTTTACCCTTGAACCTTTCCCTTCTATGGTTTCCCATTCATGTACCATCCTCACTAAGTCTTAGTACTTTCACGTACTACCATCCTTCCATAGAAATATTCATTAACCTCATGATTCACCTTTTGATATCCCATGACCTCAAAATACTTTATATCCTTACTACTTGCGTCGCCGAACACCAACTCTTCCAAATATAACATTCTTTTTTTTTTTTCATAACGAACCGGGGATATTATCCCCCAAATACAAACCCATAACAAATGATTTATCTATAATCTTATAGGCCATTTCACTTTAGCACTAAATCGTGCGACAATTAAGCAAATAAACTACAAACCACATAACATAAATTTTATAATTGAGGAAAACTTACCACACTTTTACACCTTTCACACCGACATGATTTGACGAACTTTGAACGAGACTTTCTTTCTTTATTGACTCCAAGCTACCATCGAACTTCATCTTTTCTCCACTTGATGACGATTCATTGACCCTTCGTTGAACTACCTTCTCCACATCTCTAGCAATAAATTCTCTTAGAAATTTTTCCAAGTACTCCTTCGGGACAAAACTTCACTATCAATCTACTCGCGAACTTCTTCCACGGCATCTAGCACCATATTCTCTTTCCGAACTTCTATACATCACATTCTTCCACAACGACGTCTCGTCCTTCAATAACCGGGATGCAAGAGTCATCATATCATCCTTCATTCACTTACTATCTTCTAACACTTGCTTAATTTCGCGAATCCGCCGAATCGTGGCTTCTGGCTCGGAACTTCCCAAACATGCATCGGCTTGCACGACATGAATGAACTGAACGAACCTCCTTTCTTCTCTTCCGATTCAGAATCACTATTTTCTTTTGTCGAGAGCTTCTCAGCACCAACTTTGCTATCCGAAAACCTTCTCGTCATACTTGAGTCAGAATCATGCCGCCTATTCTCGTTCAGCCGCTCACTCCTAATCTGGATCACAACCTCATTCACAACTTAATTTATCTGATCCAGTGGAGCTCATCCACTTTTCGCGCTCATCCTTTCGATATACCAACATTTTCACAAATCAAGATTCAACCGATCGACTCAACAGTCGAATAAAACACATGAATAACTCAAACATGACATTTCTCTTAGGGATCAACCTACCATACATATACCTTACGGTCTCAAAAGACCAAACATGGACATCCTATGGAAACATATGGTCCTACTAGCAAAGCTTAAGACTAGGGAGGTCAAACCTACCTAATTCACTTAAACTATAGCTCTGATACCAAGTTGTAACACCTCAATTTTTAAAACATCATTTAAATCAAATTTTTCAATAAAAATATTATAAAGTCCAATATCTCAAAATACGGTTTAACAAAAACCATTAAAAGGTTTATCAGAGTATTAAAACCGGTGTTACAAAACAATATCATAACCATAGGATAAACGGGATCCACCTACGAGCTCCCGAGCTGATCAACACTAGGCCACTTCTAACGGGACCTTCTAATCCTTCGATCCCGAACCTGAGTACATAGCCAAAAACAAAGTAGTACATGAGACAAAATAGTCTCGTGAGATACATGGGTTTTCGACCCATTCTCAAATATAATAAAAGTCATATTCATTACTTTTCTTGATTTACTTATTAATTATCAACATATATTCTTATCGCTTATTCACATATACTAGTAAGCTAACCGTAGCTTACCCATCACATAATCACATACATGTAAGCTACCCATAAGCTTACTCCTTTATCACATACGCCACGGATTATTCTGAAGCAAACTCCCCCGATGTGGGTTATCATCACAAGATCACATGGTAATTGGGGTTCTCCCAACTTACCAAGATCTCCAACTCCCCCGTCTCGCGGGTTATCTTAATCCCCCTTTTTATCGGGTTATCATAGTCCCCCTATTGTCGGATTATCGTTCACATAGATATACTACCCTTGCGCAGGGAGATACCGCCCCAAGTAGTAATCTCAACTCCCCCATAAATGGGTTGTCGTTATCCGGATATTTTCTTTACACACATAGTGAAATCATCAAATACGGGCCTATGCCCCAATAATACATACTCAATCATACATTAGAATGTATCTATTCTAATTATCATATTATTCTCGTTTCCTATTCAATTTCAATATTGACTTTACCAAATCCTTTATTAAATAATACATGTTTATCATTTATCAAAATCATATTTCTTTAACTTCTCTTTGATCATAATACAAATCTAAAACTAGTCACTTTGTACTTATTCTCATAGCAAATCATTCATTACTTTTATTAGTATAATATGCTAATCAGTACTTGATACTTGACAATAATTGTCGTTAGCTTTATTAATACCATATTATTAATAAACCAAATATCATATTTTCTTAATCACTACTCTTAATCAAACATCATATTAATAAAGAGTTATTAATCCCTTTTCATTATCATAATCTCTTTCAAAAATATTAGCCATTAGACATACTTAAATAGTCTATTACTTGCATTTTCTTACCCTTTTAAAATCATATCTTTATTAAAAACATTTATTAATAAAGACTCATAAAACATCATAGTTTTCAGAATCATTTGCTATGTACTCAGTAAAAGTCTCATGTACTCACCTTAGCCAAGCTAACTTCAAATCGCGTCTATTAACACGAATCCTTGCTTTCCAACTTGTGAAATGTCACCAAACTTTAGGTCTTTTTGACCTACCATCAATATCATCATAAAATCTAGTTATTATCCATAACTAGTTACCAATAACTTCATAACAACATTCTTAACCACCAACTTCATCCAACTTGGTGGAAATCTCAAAACCCTAGATCAAGATTATACCAAGAAACCCCAGATCTATCAAGAACACAAGGTTCTTAAGCTTACAAAGAGTGTTCTACACTCATCTTAGTCATCTTCTCCAAAGATAACTTGGTAGATTACCCAAACCACCATATTTCTTCAAATAAAGTTCATAACTAGCTAGATAACACCAACAATCAAGAAATCTTACCTTTGATGTTTGAATCTCCAAAGATGATGAAGATTTGAACTAGGAATCATCAAAATCACCACTTCTCTCTCTAGAATCGGCTGCACCACAATTGGGGGTGAAAATGAGCAAACCCTAGCTTGTTCCCGTTTTTATATCACCAGCAAGCAGTTCGCGCCGCGAATGGGGATTTCGAGCCGCGAACTTCCCGCGTCGGGAACTCCTCGCGATCGGGAACGGGTCGGGAACTCTTTGATCAAAAACTCCAAATCCTCTGCCCAAAGTTCACGACCGCGAACTCACGTTCGCGTCGGGAACTGCCCAGTGCAGCTAAGGCTGCAATTTTTGTTGTTTAATCCGACCCGGTTTCGTCCTTAACCATATCAAACGAGTTCCAAATGACACGAAACTAAATCCCACGCATTTTAAATGATTTATCCTTATTTATCGTATTTTTTTTCCATAATTTATCTGATTAAAAATTTCGGGTCGTTACATATACTCTTAATTAGCAATCATGACAGTATTGGGAAGTAAAAACGGCGAAATGACAGCCTTATCCTATTCCAACGGTAACTTTTCTATTAAGGAAAGTAACCGTTGGGGAGTATGAGGTTTTGAAATCAGTGTTGAACTCCAGGACTCCCAATACTGATGTAGCGTTAAAAAAAATTAAATTAAAAAAAAATTTAAAAATAATAAAAATATTTAATTTAATGTATAAATTAATAAAAAAAATACAAAAATTAAAAATAATATACCAGACGAGCTATATTGAAATGGTCAGTATTGGGTCAATACTGAAAAATCAGTATAGGAAAGAATTTTTAGGAGAAAAATAATTTCAAGGGTTAAGCATGCCCAATTGTCCTAGTAAGTGTTGGATTTATGTGCACAGTCAAGTACACGTATCATCGTGTCCAATGTTATAAGGCACTAAAGGGTTACACCACTACACACCCAATACTGGACAACCGAACAAAGTAAGTTGTGTGAAATAATTAACTAGTTAAGTTAATTATAAAGAAGAGAATAAATAATAATAAGTTAATTATTATTTAAGAGGAAGGTTAAATATTAAGTTAAATATGTAATGGACAGTTAATTAATAGTTAATTAATTAACTAGTAAAAGTCCAAGGGTTTAAAGTGATAATAGGAAGTTTAATTATGTGATTAAACATAATTAAACTCCAAGGACTTAACGGTAACTTAATCCATTATAAAGAAGGGACTAAGGTTAAGGTTTAAGGGTTACACATTACACCAGAAAAAAACCCTAGACACTCCCTCCCTCTCTCCTTGTGTTCGACAGTCGAAAACCCCAATAGGGTTTCGGATCTCTTGTTCGACCGAAGCCACACACACACAAGTCATTGTGTATTGCTTTGTTGGTACACCGCGGTCTTGCAGCGTGTTCAGGTGGTGCAGTAGAGGTGGATCATTATTTAGCAATCTAAAGGTAATGTTCTTAATCTTCTTCTTCTTGTGATCCCATTGTTTAGTAGAGATCAAGTATGTAAGATTCAAGTTCCGTCATGTGAATCCTACAAGGTATTCCTACATTAAGTACATAAACCTTTCTTCTGAAAGAGGTGTAGTAAATACATCAGCCAATTGGTCCTCAGTTGGGACACAGTCTACCTGAACCTTACCATTTTCCACATTATCTTGGATAAAGTGGTGTCTGATATCAATGTGCTTTGTTCTTGAGTGATGGACTGGATTTTCAGTGATAGCAATAGCACTCTTGTTATCACAATGAATTGAAGTCTCTTTAAAATTGAATCCATAGTCCATAAGTTGATACTGCATCCATAAAAGTTGAGCACAACAACTTCCTGCAGCTACATATTCAGCCTCTGCAGTTGAAGTTGCTACTGAATTTTGTTTATTGGATGACCAGCCAACTAATCTTCCACCAAGTAATTGGCATCCTCCACTTGTACTCTTTCTATCCAGTCTGCATCCTGCATAGTCTGCATATGTGTACCCTTCAAGATCAAAATTTGAATCTTTGGGATACCAAAGACCCATATTAGGAGTACCAGATAAATATCTAAAAATTCTCTTAACAGCTTTCAGATGTAATTCTTTGGGATCAGCCTGATACCTAGCACACAAACATGTTGCAAACATGATATCAGGCCTGCTAGTTGTTAAGTAAAGTAAGGAACCAATCATACCTCGGTATGTGGATTGTCATAATGGTTTACCAGTTTCATCCTTACTTATCTTATCCTGAGTACTCATAGGGTGTGCATAGAAGATAAGTTTTCAAATTTATATTTCTTTAACATATCATGCACATACTTACTTTGGTTTATAAAAGTGCCATAAGGCCTTTGATCAACTTGTAAACCTAGAAAATAAGTAAGTTCTCCCATCATACTTATCTGATACTGAGATGACATAATCTTTGAAAACCAATCACACGTGGATTTGTCAGTGGAACCAAAGATAATGTCATCCACATATATCAGAATGAGTAAGATGTCAGACCCTTTTCTTTTTGAAAATAATGTTTTATCAATTTTACCACGAGTAAATTTATTTTCAATTAAGTACTCAGACATGGTATCATACCAGGCTCTTGGAGCTTGTTTGAGCTCATACAAGGCTTTATCAAGCTTGAAAACATAATTAGGAAATTTAGGATCAACAAAACCTGGAGGTTGTTTAACATACACTTCTTCTTGTAGTTTTCCATTTAGAAAGGCACTCTTGACGTCCATTTGATAAACTTTGAAGTTCTTGAAGGCTGCATATGCAAGATATAGCCTAATTGCTTCAATCCTTGCAACTGGTGCAAATGTTTCATCATAGTCAATACATTCTTCTTGCATGTAGCCCTGAGCAACCAGTCTTGCTTTGTTCCTGATTACAACCCCATCTTTTTCCATTTTATTATTGAACACCCACTTAGTACCAATGATAGTTTTTCCAGTTAGGGGTGGTACTAAGTTCCAAACTTTGTTTCTTTCAAAATCAGTAAGCTCATCTTGCATAGCTTCTACCCAGTCTTCATCTAGTAAGGCTTCATCAGCCTTCTTGGGTTCAATGGTAGATAAGAAACTTGAGAAGAGACAAAAGTTTGCAGTGGCTTGAGATTCAAAAGTCAGTTTTCTTCTTGTTTGTACTCCTTCTTCAACAGGACCAATGATATTTGTATGAGGATGGTCTTTGTGTTCCCTTAGATTTGATCCTAAGGTAGCATTTGAAGTAGTATCAACAACTTCTTGTTGGACTGAGGGGTTGCCAGTCTCATACTGGTTAGAGTTTGATTCAGTATTGGACTGCACAGGATTGCTGGTTTCTTCATTTTGCAGATTTATGATTTGTACTAGTGGTGGATTTGAAGTTTCTCCTGCTTCATAGGTGGAATGATTAAAATCAAGATTTGAAGACTCAGTGTTGAAGTTTTCAGTAATGGGAACTTCAGTGTTTGTTGCAGTTTTCGCATACTGAGTGAAGTCCTGATCATCATCACTCATATCATGTGAACCATGATATGGGTGACTTTTGGGCTGTTCAGCATTGGAGTTTTCTGGATTACATAAGGTTTCAATATCACTTATGTCCTCTTTTGCTGAAGTAGAATGCTCATCCGAATTTTCATCAAAAGTAACATGAATGGATTCTTCAATCACCTTTGTTGAAAGTACATACACTCTGAAGGCTTTGGAGTGTGGTGAGTAGCCCATAAAAATGCCTTCATTTTCTTTGGGAGCAAACTTGTTTAGATTTTGCATAGTACTGAGAATGAAGCATTTGCTCCCAAAGATGTGGAAGTACTCCACATTAGGAATTCTGCCATGATATAACTCATAAGGAGTCTTGAGATGTCTCTGGACTACAGTTTCTCGATTCTGTGTAAAGTTGGCACAGTTTACAGCTTCAGCCCAGAAGCTCAGTGTCAGTCCAGCATGGCATAACAAAGTTCTTACAGCTTCAATCAGTGTTCTATTCTTTCTTTCTACAACACCATTTTGTTGTGGTGTATAGGCTGCAGAGTAATTTTGTACAATTCCTTTGTCTTCACAGAAACTTGCTAATACTGAGTTCTTGAATTCAGTACCATGGTCACTCCTAAGTTGTTTGACCTTGGCACCTTTTTGAAGTTCCTCTCTCTTGATGAAAGCAATTATTTCTGTGGTTGCATCTGATTTTGTCTTCAAGAAGATGACCCAAGTATATCTTGAGAATTCATCAACCAAGACCAAAGTATAGACCTTTTTTCCCAGAGATGGTGTACTGATGGGGCCAAAAAGATCCATATGTATCATTGCAAGAGGTTCATTAATGGAGTGGTTAACTTTTGATTTAAATGAACTCTTCTTCTGCTTGCCCATTTCACATGCTGAGCATAACTTATCTTTTGAATAAGTAATCGTGGTCAACCCTCTCACCAACTTCTTAATGCTGAGTTCATTGATGTTTTTTGAAGTTGATGTGAGAGAGTTTCTTGTGCCACATCCAGTTTAGTTCTGGATTGACTTTAGATAGCAGGCACACACGGATGATGGGGTCAATTTCTAAAAGATTGACTACATAAACATCTTTTTCTCTTGTTGTCCTCTTTCATTGTATATAATACCAGCAATCTTTCTGAATCTTGCTTCTTTGTCATCATCACACATCTGACTGATACTGAGCAGATTGTGTTTTATACCTTCTACATAGGCAACCCTTTTAAAGGTGATGTTGCCAACTTTTATTTCCCCATATCCTCTTGTTTTACCTATAGAATCATCCCTAAACCTGACAGAAGGACCCTTCTCTGGTGTGTAATGCTGAAGGTACTCCATACTGCCAGTCATGTGTCTTGAGCAGCCACTATCAAGGTACCATTTTCTATCACCCTGCACAAGACACAAAATAAGGATTAGTTCATTTTAGGAACCCATTTAAAAATGGGACCTTTGGAAGGGTTAACTTTGTTATCCTTTTTAATCTCTGTTTTAGTGGGAGTCAGTATCACTTTATGAGAACCAGTATTGGTAGTCTGTTGTGGCACTGACTTTGGATCCCTTCTTTTCTTTGGTACTGAGTACCTAGGATTTGAGAGATTAGTTTTACATTCATCTCCTTTATGACCTGTATGATGACATCTGTAACATTTTCTGGGTCTATTTCTAAACATGTTTTCATAAGGAATTTTAGAAAATTGTTTACCTTTTGGTCGATCAGTATGAGTCAGTTTTGCAAACTTCTAACTTAAAAATTTGATTTGATCACCAATACATTTCAAAAGACTATTTTTATCATTTTTAATAGGAGGTTGAACTTCCTTTTTAACAGTCTTTTTGGGAGATGAGTTTTTCTTTTTGTCTGGTAAAGGTGTCTGTTTTTGCTTTTGCTTAGACTTAGTTCCTTTACCACTTTTGGAACTTGTTGAAAGTATTGTAGGTTTGACCTCATGTTTTAGTTTTATCACTTTAACAGGTTCTTGAGATTTTTGAGTATGTGATTCAGATGTGCTTGCAACATCAGTATCAGTCTTCTTAGAGGAAGTAGAAGTTGTTTCCAAAGTTTCTAATATATTATTTTCAGAATATGGAGTGACATTAAATAATACTTCAAAAGGTGGAACAGTTGACGTGTCATACTGATCTACATGGATTTCAGTATCAGAATTTTCTGTAACAGGAAATTCAATACTGAGATCTTGTAATTCAGTATAGCACTTAGAGCAGATAGAAGGACCAATAGGTTGAACTTGGTCAGAGGTGTTTTTATCCTCATCATCTGAATCAGTTTGACATCTAGCTTCACAAAATGTTTTTGATTTCACAAAATTAACAAGGTTTAAATGATTAAATTCTTCAAATAAATCAGCAAAATTATTTCTAGTTTTAAACTGAGGATCCACACCAAGTGCAACCCTCACATTGTCAGGAAATTGTTGATTTAAACATTTATTTAGCTTAATAGAGGCATTTCCCCATGATTTACATTGATTTTCAAATTTTTCTTTTTCTAATTTATGTAAATGAGCTTTATCAGCTAATCTTTGATTCATGTCTTGTAAGTTTAAAAAATCAAGTTGCAAATCTTTTAATCTTGTAATTTATCTAAATTTTCATTATTTACCTTTTCAAGTTGTAAGATTGTAAGTTTTAAAGCTTTTTCTCTCTGTACTAAAGTTTTAAGATCAACAATCATATACTCAAAGAATTTCTCATTTTCATTCAATGAATAAGTTTGAAAGGCACTCACCTTGTACAACTAAGAGAATCCCAATCACTGTGCATACTCATTCTCTCAGCCTCTTTGAGATCTCTCTCAAAAGTGCTCTTCAAATCTTCTTCAGTGAAAGCCATGAAGGTCAACTGATCTGTATATGTTGGCTGAAAGTCTTTTACGCGAGTGCTCAAAGAAAGTTGCGGTTCTCTCTTCCAAACAAAATAAATAAATAAAAATTAATAAACATGCAAAACATGTATGAAAGAAATGAAAAATGGGTAAAGAAATAAATAAGCATGCAAAGCATGAGTAAATAAAGCAAATAAGCTATGAAATGAATAATTAAACTAAATTTTCTTAATTTAACCTTATTAGTTGGGTAATTTTCACAAATATGGTATTTATAGGTTATGCAAGGATGATTAGGATCTAAGTTAAAAGTAGTATAATTAGCATAGTTGAAAATTAGTTAGATTTATGAAAAGTTAGTTAAATCAGTACACAAATTTGGGCATAAAATCTGGATGAAATTTTAACAGCTAAATTGTTCGAACTTCTGAATATTGTCGTGCTTGAATATATTATGATTGAGATAAGTGTCGATTATGTTGATTTTATATTTAGCTAATTGATTTTTTTTTTATGATGATTTGCTTGAGGACAGGCAAAGTTTAAGTGTGGGCATCTTGATATTGGCGAATTTAACATATTTAAATCCGCCAATATTATGTAATTTAGGCTTGTTTGGTAAGGAAAGTACTTTATTTATGCCTAAATGTATGTTATTTGTGAATTACATGTTAAAGCTCCAAAATACACAAGAAACGAGCCAAAAACGTGTTAAAACGAGCAAGTTTAGAAATCTACTACAACTCGAGCTGATACCGTACAAGATACCACTTATATGGCCACATTGAGGAATTAAATAGACGGCCTAATATTGTATGGTGGCCACGAAAATTCAATTAAAATGGACAAGCTAGTCACAAAATAAAAGGCTACGGCCCAAACATATTCATATTGAAAAAAAAAGGCAATTTGGATTAAAATAAAAGAAGCCCACGTGATAACACATTAAAAAAGAGTTTTGTCACAATTAATTCAAAGGGGGGATTCATTCGGCACATACCACAGCCGCAAGGCTGCCTCTTTTGACGGACGAACGGAACATAAGTTGCGGACGAGAGGACGAAACAAAGAGGCAGATATGAATAGAAGACAGTCGACGGTTTATCTATTTATTATTATGTTTTCTTGTTTAATGTTTGATTCATCTAGCATGTCTATGTGCTAGATCATTTATTCGCTATGATTGTATGAACTTTAGGCTTTAGGTTTGGTTATTTTTAGGATTTTAATATGGTTTTCGAATACTTGTTTTTATATCAAAAATCCTCTTGGTTGAACTTTGAATCTTTGTTTATTTAATCTGTCAATTTATTAATCTGTTTAGCTAAGTGACCACTATCAAACTAGTTAATAATTCCCTCGACTTTTCACCTCGGTGACGTAGTCGGCGATCCACTAGCTTTAGAGATTCGAGATTAAATATTAATAACTTAGGTGAAATCAATAGTCTAATCTTAGTTATGACCAAATTCTAGATTAGAAGGCGACGTAAAGCCGAGCCTAGATTTATTTAACGAGCCGAAGTGTGACCATAATATGGTTCTTTAAGAAACATTTTTAGGAGCGATAATACGACCATTGTAGAGAGTTAGAGACCACTACTACCCTAACTTCTAGAATACCATTTAAATCAGGACTTAACAACCAAACCTAGACCTAGAGGGACTCGGTCATATTGAATACTCTTCTCCAATTCATTTAGTTTCGTTTGTCATTTTAAAAATCAATTCTTTTTTTTAATTATATTATTTTCTTTACTTTGCAGTTTAAATAAATAATAATAAAAAACCCCTTTTTAATCATTATTAGTTTTAGGTTAATTTATTAAGTTCTAGTTTTGCAAGTCAGCTTAACTGTTCTGTGGAGAGGAATACCCGAAAATACTTACTTTAACTATATTGCCTGCGATTAGGTCATACTTGCCTACGAGTGTGGTAATCTAAATGGTAAAGGAGTGTACCATTGACACTGGCCACATATTGTGACCGGACACCCGACCCAGCAACAGGTGCATTCCCCGGTAAATCACCTAACAATGATATCCACACCTCTGCTTGGGCTCGATATACGAGACCCAGCATTTTCAGCACAGAGGGGGACCCACGTTTCAACGGAGGCTGGTGGCCACAAGGGGGGTTTCACGGGGTTCAAACCCGGGACCTCCCACATAGGAGGCCCAAGTCTTACCAACCGCGCCCACCCTTGTGGTTCGAGTGTGGTAATCTAGAATATAAGTATTTAGGACATTTAATTTATAACTAGTTTTCACACATCACTCAGCATCCTCAAGATCACCCTCTGGCTCATCTGGCTCACTGACAGTATAAGCCTGTTTGACAATTAGGGCCATGCCAGTGGAGGTCTTGTCAGTTTTCTTCCAGTTGATCAGTCTAGAAGCATTGTTCTCTTCATGATTCAACATTAAGCCATACAGTGTTTGAAGAGTGTAGGACTCAATGTTATTGGCAGCATTGACAGAATTTGTCATATCAAGGAATTGTTGAGGAAGACTGTCCATAAATTTTTGACAGAGTTCTCCCTCTTCCTTCTCAATTCCAACACTGACAAGATCATGAACAATGGTGTTGAATCTGTTGTAAAGAGTAGTGAGATCTTCATTTGGATTAGCAATGAAGTTCTCATACTTTCTTCTCATGTTGCTCTTTCTTTGCAGCTTCACTTTTGGTGTGCCTTCATAGGTGACTGTCAAGCTATCCCACATAGCCTTTGCAGTAGGTAACTTCATGATTGCATTTAGAATTTCTTTGGTAACTGCATTACCTATGACACTCTTGGCTCTTGAGTCTAGACTGAACAATTGACGATCAGTATCAGTCCAAGTATGTTTCAGCTTTGGAATGGTTCTTGTGGATGCAGGAGCATTATCTGTAGCTGCAACAGGTTCAGTTGCCAGAGGAATGATGGGACCATCAGTCAGTACCGTGAGCATTTCATCATGAATGGACTCAAGATACCACTGAGCTTTTAATTTCCATTGGTAGAAATCTTTGCCATCAAAGATTGGCACTCCCTTTCCTGACATCACTGGAGCAATGATAGTAGACATTCTGATTTTTTATTTTTGGGAAGGGTAGGTATATGGAATGGCTGCCAGGGTTATAGATCGACTAAATAAGAATTAATTTAGCCTGCTCTGATACCAGTTGTTAGGTCACAACAACCCTGGTTTTCTTGTATAATTGATAGAATAATTAGACTTAAGACAATTAAAGTGATTAACACAATATTAGAGTCAAATGTATAATTCCACTAAGTGTGGTATGCTGCAGAATAGCAATACCACTGATCACTTACAATATGTATGAAAGTGAAAGCGTAAATTGGTAAGTACTCTTTTGCCAAGTGATTTCTATTTATAGTGTTATAGAGATCTTACAAAAAGGGCAAAGAGTAATGGAAGGACTGAGAAAGGAAAGAGACCGAGATCAAAGGGATTTGATCTGGTCTGTTAAACATGGTAATATTTAACTCAGTCCTTGTACTCAGTATTGGATGTCAATACTGAGTCCCAACACTGAGTCACCAATACTGTCTACTCAGTGTTGAACCAAGATTTAGCTAAATTATTCTACAAACTGTTCTAAGCTAGTCTAGGTTGTCTTGTTATCTTGAGATCCCAAGGGGTAAGGCTTTTTGCTTAACAGTATTGTGTTACCCACAAGATGCTGCGGGGTTTCTCAGACGGCGTCAAAAAGATTATTTAAATCAATAAATGTTTCATTTTATTTAAATCAATAAATGTTTCAGTTTTACAATGTCTAGTTATATTATGTGTTATCTAGCTAATTGTATACAATTAGTTTTTATCATTAATTATTACGTAAATTCGTAACCTTTAATATTTATTTTTTTGTAAGAATATGTGTTACGTATGTCAACCCAAAGCTTTATGCTAAAATAAGATCATATAATTTGAAAATTTAGCCCTTGCTGAAACTAACTTTGTATATAAACGAGGAGTATTCTTGCCCGCGCGTTGCAGCGGGTCTTTATATCACATTTGTTTTAATTTAATACTTATTTTCAAAAAATTTACTAATAACAACCCTTAATATCGTCGTTATGACTAAAGTTGGTTCAATTATATTAAATAACTTACACTTGCTTGTATTAAAAATGGCAAAGCTAACATATAAATGTGATTGATTGATATACTTCATCCGTATCATTATAAGTGATACGATTTCTATTATATTCGGTTTTAAAATAAGTAATACACTTTGATAATTTACCTTATTTGCTAAAAGGTAGCGGAGTTCACACTTACTAACTATCCTATTTAATATAGTAAAATGACATTTTTATCCTTACTTTTGCTTTTAAATATTATCTACATCAGTTTATTTAAAGATAGTAAGACTTATCATCTAATAAATATTCAAATAAATAATAATAAAATAGAAATAAAATTGAATTTCTTTTGTAAGTGCCAAATGACTAAAATACCACTTTATGTATAAAATATGTGATTAATCATGACCAGTAAATCTTATTAATCAATGGTTCAGATTTATTCCTTAAAATTATACAAAAATTAAAAATTACCTTGAACATTTCACCACATACATATTAGCACGGGGTATTTTGGGAACATTGAAGTCTATCAGTCTTAAATGGAAGTATCTCACTTTTTTTTTGTCTAAATTGGTAATTAATTCTAATATGTAACCCAAAATTTTAAATTTTACAATTCGAATTTATCGTTTGATATTTACAATTCAAAATTTTTTTTACTTATTGGTTTTTACATTGTATTATATCATTTATCTATATGCAAATAGAAACTTGCATTGCCTACTTCTATCCTCCAATAGGATGCCCGCTGCCGCCCTTTTCCACCGCCTCTCCATACCAATTAAAAATTGCCTGCTGCCCCTTGGCTTCCACCGCCTCCATGCTTCCATATCTACCAACTAAATAGAGAAAAAAAAACATCTCCTACTCTTTGCAGCAAAAGAATCCACCGCCATTCATCTTTCTCTATTCTTAATTTCATGTTTATCTTTCTTCTTCAAAACTGTGCTTCAGTTAATTGTAAGTATTTAAAAACCCACTTTTGTTCAAGAACTCAATGGAACTAAAAACGACTGTCCAAGCAAAAGGTATTGTTTCAAATTTTATGTTTATTTAGTTATTTGTTTGATCTCAATTGCTTCACAATGTTCGCTTTTTTCCTTTCTTTTAGCACCTTCAATTATTCCACCTAAATCAAAGGTAAGTCCGTAAGTACAATTAAAACTCACAATTGCGTTCGCTTTTGGTTTTTATAAGAATTGAATCTGCTCTTATTGATTGCAACTGAGATTTGGGTAAAATATTTCTTTTTTTAATGTTCATTTTGTCAAAATATAATATGATGATTGCGCTACTTACAGTTGCTGGAATTGAGAAAATGAGGAACTGTTCTTGCATCATAAAAGTCAAGGGTGAACTGCAGCCTTTTAACTGTTATTAAACTTAATCGTTAAACTGATTTTGTTGCAAGAAATGAAATATTTCAAATTTATCATCTTTGGCGAAATTGGCACTAACTGCTGAAAGCTCAGGCTAAGTATATGATGCTTTTCCTGTTGGACAAAGTTACGAGGTAATATAATTGTGTGTATTAATTCATGTGCGCCTTGCTAATTTAAAGTTTATATTAAAATAACAAAACATAACCAAAATCCACTCAGTCATAAGTAAACAGGTTAATTATTATTTTATTTTTCCAGTCAAGAATTTGGGGCTTTATACCGAATTATTGGGTCAAATAAATTATGGTTTCTAGACCTCAAAAATCAAATAAACCACAATACCACATGGCTTGTAAAGCTACCAGAATGCTTATAATTGTGAGATTTTCTTTTATTGTTTACATGATTACATTATGCTTGAAAGAATCTACTTGACAAATTTTACTAAAATAGTTCCATTAGCTACTGAGGTATTATAAAAAAGAGACAAGGATATTGTTATAGTAGGGTATTTAAAAGAAATAGTTTACAAATTTTCACATTTTGCTGATTTTTTCCCCGATTTCCACAAATGCATTGGTTTTTCTTTTCTTTTTTACCACGTATTAAAGCCAAAATAATGGTTACAATTGTTATTCACTCAGGTATTTATGTTTTTAGTATGTAAATACAATTGATTTATGAGGTTTGAACTAGGCTAATGCGATAATGTCTCTCGATTCATATGCATTTTGATAAAATTCTAATGTTAGACTTTATGTTTGTGTCAAGTATCATATTCACATGTCTTAGCTTGTTAAATGTTAATTATTTATATGATTAAAGTCAACTTGTTGACCTACAGTCCTACACGCTATTAACTTTGATGTTTTCCTACACAGGTTGATTGAATCCTACAAACTTTTGTAGCTCCTTCAAATTGGTAATTCAAAGATTAATGCATTAAAAAGAACCTTTGGATGACTTTTAACCTGTTTGAACCGTTTCCCTATTACCAATCTTTTGATTTGAAATAATAATATTTCTTTTATTCTATATACAGGGGTACATAGTTAATAGTTTTAAAAAGACCTTGGCCCTTTGCGCAATGGCTGGAAACGGCTACTATTGAACAAGAGTGAGAATTCTTATGTTTTGGTCAAATATTTTTAATCATATTAGATTCAACAAATTTTTAATTATTGTTTTGCCCTTTACAGTTACACATTGATGGCTGAACCTGAGCACATATTGTAAATCCACTCCCTAATTTGGACCGTGATGAATTTCTTGCTGGGTTCCCTTTTTTCTACATCAAACTAATGGTGACCCAATTCTCCTGTTATTATAAGAAAGGTACTACTAAATATAATTTTCATATATGCTACAATCTTCATATATTAAGTGGATGATGGGTCATTAGGTAATCAGTCAAAAAAAGTTGGGAGCCTGAAACACTTTTTGTCTAAAAAGTTATTTGTACAAAATGTTAGTGTCAAATATGGTTACAAAATTATATTATTTTAAGGGCGATTGATTAACTTATAAATTATGGGGTGAGGGCTGATTTTTATTTTCCTTTTTTGTGCAATTATAATTTGCAATTTTTTGTTATCTTTTCTAACTGAGTTTCACTCTTAAGTATTTCAACAATGAGTAGCATGTAGCCAAGGAATATGATAATTATTTAGAGAGTAAGTTGTTAAGGATGGGCAATTTCAATCCTTTTTTTTAATCGAAATTGGTCAACTCGGGTTGTATTTTATTGAAAATGGGTTGAACAAGTCAAAAATCATCCAAAATGTATACAAATACTTGTAATGTCCTTAATCATACTAATTAAAATGAATTCTACGTTTGTTTTACTTCTATTTTTGTAATTATATTATCTTGCTTAAATACATATACGAAATTGGACACGGACAAAATAATGCTAGCGGGTCGCCCCAACCCGCCCCGATCCACCCATTCTGCAACCTTTAATATTGTTATGTAATAACAGAACATTTGCACCAGGGTATGAAGAAGCTGCTGCATTCTAGACACAACGTAGTTTTGCTGTTTTGAATTTTGGTCAAACTTTAGTATTCAGTAGTGCTCTTTCAGCAGCCATGATTATATCAGAAAATGAATGGTTATAACTGTTTGGTGGTCTGGTATATATCTTTTGAAGTCTGGTTACACATTGTTTGCTTCCAAGTTATCTTTTGAATCAATTTCTAAGGGCCCCTCCTAACTACCTAGTTTAAGATATAGGAGAATATTACATTCAAAAAGTGAAGGTCCTACATTTCAACTTATTTTGAACGGAATGTTTTATTCAGAGTTTTAGTTTTTACATTGTATTACTAGGTAGTTAGGAGGGCCGAAAATCGATTTAAAAGATAGCTTTGATAAAAACATTGGAGGCAGCACATGTGGAAGTCGTCTTCTTCACATATGGTTTAAATTTTGAGTCCAATACTTTTAGTGATGCTAAAATTTGGTGTAATTTGAATTAACTTATTAATAAACTGACCTTAGATTCTTCAGCCATTAGTTCAGTTTTGGTATTTTGTACTTAACATCAATTTTTGCAATCTCCCAGAGCTTTAATAGCTGACCTCATGCTTTCTATTTCTACTTGATACAAAAAACAAGTTGAAAATTCATTATAGTTTGATTTGTAAGGGATAAAAATATAAGCAGAATCAAACCATATATAAGTGAACGGTGACCTACACAACAAATAAAATTATACATGAATAACCTAAGCAAAAAATGACACGGTAGTTGAGGGCCTCACCATAGAGCACACCGATTGAAGAACGAACCCACACAAAGGTGCATTTCGATCTGACCACCAAATGAAATTACATTTGTGCACTCAGCAGGGTTGCTTTCTTGAGAAACAACAGATTCGTCATTTGGTTTTGTAAAGATGTCAACTCCCTGTATTTGATTTAACGGTGAAAAGTTATTTATCGTGAACATTTGGTGGTGTTTGGATGTGCACTGATTTGAAGGATGATCAGTCTAACTAAAATTAGGTAACTTGAATTCATTTCAAGAATAAGTTTTCTTGTATCCAAATCATATTCTTTTAATGTCAAAAAATTATAATCATCAATTTATCTAACCTCTAATAAATCATGAGTTCTCTTCATGTTCAATCTGCACTCTTCAAAAGCTCAGTCCTTCTCCACCATTCCTCCTGTAATCCCAGCTTTCCCAATCTTAAGCTTCTTCATATTAAATCAATTCCGCAATTTACCTTGTATCTAGTGTGCTCTCTCAGTGTACAACATGATATTTTTCTTTCCTTGAAAAACCGAATATATCACTTTGTTTTGCACTAAAAGACATGCAATGAATATAACAAATAAATAAAAACTCTCTCCAACAAGACACATGGATGCATCTTGTTATTTCAAACTCAACGTCAGAACATCATAATTCCACCATGCATAAAGAAAATGTAAAAAATCAAAATTACTATTAATTAACTGTTAAAAGTTGCAATTTCGATACATTTACATATAAATGGGTCAATTGTTTAGCGGGTAAGAAGTTCAAAAAACACCTTAAAAAAACAATACAAATGGGTTGGAAGTCACCAATCTTACACTACCGATACCAACATTGAGATAATAATACAAATGGGCACTCTAACCTCAAGAGCACAAGGAAGATCAAGTGTACGATTTGGTATAGTATACCCCCACTGAATATATATTAACACATTTCAGGTCATTTAGATGAACAATAAAAATCAAGACAAGAAATATAATAATTTGAATTAACTTCTAACCTTGTCGGGATCAAGAGGAATGATGTGAAAACAGGAACGTAAAAGTGTCACCAAGCATCAATTAACTTCTGAACACATACCGACTGCATTTCCGTCCATCCCACCGCATACCTGTTATATATTTTTTATCAAATTGTGATTGGATAAATAAAAAATCTAACGAATTTATAAAAAAATGTTACAAGAATTGTACTTGTAAGAGAAACATGTCTCGGTCCATTAATTTATCACCTCCAGAAGCTAGAACACAAATAGATCAATATTTCTTCAAATGTTGCAGATGAATGTGTTGATTCGGGTAATAGTCAAATAACTTTCTAAAAATAAACGCGTTGAAAGTCAGCCCAAGTATAGTACTAATGTACTATATTTATTTGTATTCTGCGATAAATTTTCAAAATTTTGGAGGAAATCTGTTCAGTGGCCCATATTATTAAATTTGCCCCGGAGCAATTTTAACTCATTACCCAACCTGTAAACTAAAAGCATTTAATTTACCTCTTCATGCTCAATTGTATGGGCAAGTGGAAGAATAACTTGACCGCCAAAATTACCAACTTGCAACCCTGGTAAGCTACAGGGCCTGAGCTTGATTTCTGCAGCAAAGTAAGCATCAATATTGTTGTCATCCGATTCTGATCGATGTCCCCTAAAAACCCTGAGCAAGAGAAGTGGAGGAACATTCTAGAATTAAAATACATAAGGATCGGATAATACATATCTTTAATTGACCCATCCTTATAACTTACCTAATTAGAGCTTGTACTAAGTTATTCACCAGCTAATAAACAAGGCATCATAATGAAAAAATTACCGAATTACACAATTTCGAGTATAATTCATTATTAATATACAAATTATAGTAATGGGAGTTTGATATAACTTACCTGTAGAGATGAATTGAATGAACAAGCGGATGACATCTTAGGGCAACAAATGAAGCAACGGCAAGCGAGGATACATGAATGGTATTTACCTTGATGCAAAATCCAAATTAAGTTACTTTATATTGAAGTAAACACTTTTTATGAAATCCCAAACACCCACCAGCAGCATAGGAAAGTATTATTGCATTATAATTAAGCTAACAAGAACTTTAATCTTATTATATAAGCTTGAAGGGAAAAGAAAAAGATTAAAGAGACGTAAATCTTCCTCCGATTATCAGAACCCCGATTTGGGAAAGAAGGCCAAATTTCAGAATGGAAAAAAAGGCTACCATACCTGGAAAGTATTTCCAATTAGCAAGAAGTAGCATCGAGTAAACCAGAATTGGCAGCAAGAATTGTTAAAACGAATAAAGTGAAGCAGTGAGTCCTTCCAATTGGCGCTGCGTGAACACAAAAGAAGCAGCAGCCCGTAAATTAAAGCCCTAATTTGAAGATGAGAAAAGAAGGAAGACCTCCATAAATTGATAACGTACCTGATTTGAAGAAGAAAAAGAACGAAGATTTACATGAAATTGAGGCCGTACAGATGAAATTGAGGCGGTGTCGATGCAATTGAAATCGGAAGAAATTGGAGGAGGTGGCGAGAGGGCTGAAGCTGCTGTGTATGATGATGATGAAATTGGAAGAAGCAGAGGCGGTGGACGTCATTTGCGATAGGGCGGTGTAGGGCGGTGGGTTATTTTTAGGTGCTGTTTGTTTTTTTTGGCAAAAAGGTCTTCTTTCTGCGTTCTTTTGTCTTCGTGGCGCACACCACGCGCAGAAAAAGGTTTGCGCAGATGTTTGTTTTTCATAAGCCCGCAGACCTTATATTGTCTGCCTAAGGTCTTCCCCAGGAAGACTTGGACATTAGCTTCTTGGGTCTTCCAAACTTAAAAAAAAAATAAAATGTTCAAACTTAATTAATATTATTATTATATTAATATATATTATTATATATTAATTAATATTATTATTATATCAATTAATATTATTATTATTATATATTAATATATTATTATTATACTAATATATATTACTATATTAATATATTTTATTATCATGTTAATATATAATATTATTATATTAATTAATATTATTATTTTATTAATTAATATTATTATTATATTAATATATAATATTATTATATCACTAAATATTATTATATTATTAGATAATAATATATATTATTATATATAAATTATATATATTATTATATTTAAATTATATATATTATTATATTTAAATTATTATATATATTACTATTATATATAAATATATAAATATATATTATTATTATATCAATATATAATATTATTATCTTAATTAATATTTATTATATATTAATTTAATTTAAGATCAACATGGATTATAATTATATAATTAATATTCATTATATATATTACTTTCGCTGAGCCAAATGAATCGAAAGATTCATGTTTGGTTCGGGAAGGGATTATGTAATTTTGGAAATGAATGGAAATGAAAAAATAAAAAATAAAAAATAAAAAATCGTAAACAAATTGCAAGATAGAAGAAAATAATTTGTTATTGAATTGTATGGATTATTTTAATGTTGCAAAATGGAGTATATTTTAAATTTCAGTTTATTTAAATAGTCTGCAAATGTTAAAAAACAAACAACAGTTTTCTTGCAGACTGCAGACCTTTGGTCCATCTCAGAAGCTGCAGCAGCTGGCAGATGTGGTCCGCAGACAGCAGATCTTTTTGCTCTGAAAAAACAAACAGCACCTTAATTGGACCGTAAGAAGCACGATGTCGACGTGGGCAATGCAACTTTCTACTTGCATATAGATAAATGAGACCGTAAGAAGCAGGATGTCGACGTGGGCAATGCAACTTTATATTTGCATATAGATAAATGATATTATTAAGATATAGGAGAATATTACATTCAAAAAGTGAAGGTCATACATTTCAACTCAACCACATATTTTGAAAGGAATGTTTTAAACAGAGTTTTAGATATTAATGAACGGTAGAATTGCTATCACTAATATATTATAGATAGAATTACTAATAATAAAATTAATAATGAAAATAAAAAGTATTATTAACAGTTATCATATAAAAAAAATCTAATAATAATTGTTAAAGAAAAACCGTCATTTTGGTTATATAGGAATTTATTAGTTATATTTTTTGAAAAGATGTAGATATATTTTGAATATTAAAGTTCATGTTAGTAATTTGTTATTTAAGAAAAATTAAAGTTTAAGGGAGTAAATTGTAATATTAGGGAAGTACTTTATTAGGTACTAGCAGGTTACCCGCGCAATGCGGCGGTGGGTACCATGTGACTAAATTTGACGGCGATCATGTAGTGGGTGGTGACGACGGTATTGATAGTGGCTGCTATGTTGAATATCTCATAAGTTTCCTTAAATCCGAAATTGGCGTTTTTTTTAAATATGGACCGTTTTAGCTATGTTGAAGTTAAAGGTTATATATATTAGTTGATGGGATAAAGCAAAGTATCCAGTAGATCAATTGGTTAACACACAATCGTTACTCGTAAAAGGTCTTGGGTTCGAATCCCCTAAGCAATATTTTTTTTATTTTGTGTTGTTTCCCAAAGTAGAAATTTAAGATTAAGTTTAAGATTAAGACCTTCTAAGATCATGAGGTATGGTCACATGGGTGAAATGACCACCTATGCGCCACCTCTGCGCCACATCATTATTTCACATTTCACATTCAAAACCCCCAAATACTCCCTCTACCATCACTTAAGCCATTTGGGTCCCACCCCCTTTTTTTTCTTTTTCTTTTCTTCAAAACAACATAATATTTCATTCAAATAAAAATTACAAACTACAAATAAAAATATTACAAATACCGAAAAAATTAAATAAAAAACCGAAAAAATTAAAAAAAATTACGGAAATTAAAAAAATAATACCGAAAATTACATACGATTTGCTTGATAGCGTTGCCAAATATGTACCATAATGTTTCGCTACAGTAACTCGTGTGTACGTTTATCACGTAATTCTCTAGACCTCACCCGTTGCACTTCACACGTCTCGATCCAAGTACGTTGTATATTATGTTGTAGACTAACATACAACTCGTTCATATCGCTAATGGCAAAGTTTTGATCTTTGACAATCATGTTATGCAATATGATGCATGTATACATGGTTCTACGAAGCTTGTTGACACTCCACGAACGAGCCGGTTGCTGAATGATTTCCCAACGCCCCTGCAAGACACCAAATGCACGTTCTATGTCTTTTCTTGCACCTTCTTGTCGACGTTTGAAGTAAGCACGTTTTTCGTCTCGTGCAATAGTAAATGATTTGACAAAGCTTGCCTGTAACACCCTAAAATTTACAAGATTTTTAAAAATTTTAAATTCAAAATTTTAATCAAAAAGGTCCCATAAATAATCCCCCAAAATAATTATTTAATATAAAATATATTTAATGCGGAAATGTCTTAAATAAAATTCAGAGTTTTGAAGTAATAAAAACGTTTCACATCAGCACTAAGAAGTAATACAGCAGTCAACCGTCCACCTTCTCCTTTCCTTTGCTAGTACCTGAAAAATGGGAGGGAGTTTTTGGGTCAGCGGGAAAGCTGAGTGAATAAACTCAAAATGCAAACAACTACAACATACAATACATGAGGGCACACAGGTGAACTCCTAATCATTTACCACTAAGTTAATTTCTCAGTTTTTGTATCTTTTAAATTTATATAGCGCGCTTGTGTAACTCGAGTCGAGAGATCAACCTCACCTCTCCTTACACTAAAATGCCACAAGGGCCCACACAGAATTTGCCACAAGGGCCCACACAGAATTTGCCACAAGGGCCCACACAGAATTTGGCACTCAGTCCACCACACAGAATTTCCACTGAGATTTATTAATTATTTTTATGTTTTCAACTCCTAACATAAACCACACAGATAGCCCTATCACTTAGTAGCACAAAATGACTTGGTACCGGCTCAGATACTCGGCACATCCGTCTCAGATCAGTAGTATGCAAAAACAGTTACTCAGATAACAGATCAACACACAGAAAGTACGACAGATCAAAACAGTTAACCATATGAGTCATGCACGTATCGTTATAACTGAATACACGGTGAGAATACTCACCTCGAGAAACATAAGCTCCAAAGGATCCTCAATACTCTAAGGCGCTGCTCGGTTATTCCTAGATGATCCTAAAAGCATAAAAATGAAACCCGAATTACAATCCGTTCTAAGGACTCAATTTAGAAAACTGGCAGCACCCGTCGGTCTCACGGAAACTGCTATAACTCTTAAACTGTGCAGTAGATTTATCCCATATTTTTACCATGAAAAGTAGACAACCAGAACTACATATCTCTGTGAGACGGTCACTGGATAAAACAGACTCTAAGTGTCTCAAAACAGTGTTGCAAGACAGGCATGCCGCACAGGTCATTTTCCTAACAGCAGCATACTAAATTAGCTATAACTTTTAAACCGTAAGTCGGATTGACGAGAGGGTTGCGGAATTGAAAAGCTAGCTCAGAAAACAAGTGACCAACACGAGCCAAAAATCCAAAAACATATTTTAAGTGTAGTAAAAACAGCCCCGAATTCGGAGAACATATTCTGATAAGAATTTAGCTTATTACTTAGAACCCAACATCAACCCGATTATACCCGAGGCACCCGACAGCCCCGAAACTCATTTATAATAACAGAAATATGTTCACGATAAATTTAGTCCTTTAATTAGAATTCTATCTCGGTTTAGGAAGCCAGGAACCCTAGGGTTCGGCTTCCGGGTTTTTTCGGTTAATTAAAACGTCTAGCTTATAAACAAAGGTCGTTACCCAACCCGCCATTTACTAAATTGGCAACCAACAGCAACAGTAATCTGAAACAGTATGAAAGATACCAAAATAGTTTGCTTCTAAAATCGGTTTAACAATTTGGAAGAAAACGGGACTCATTAGCTATTAAAACGAAGAACGAAACCGAACCAACAATTTAACACCTATTAATCACGAACCCGACATATTCACAATTCAGATTATTCGACCTAAGGTAGCTTTTAAGACCTAATGGCATCAAGTATTCCCGGTTGGGAACCTAGAACCCTACGGGTTCGGTTCCCCATCGGTTAAACATTCCGAATCTAATTAACTATCAATCCAACTGCATCCGATTAGACTTGAGATCGAAATAGTAACCTACAGCTTTAGCAAATCACGTAGACAAACAGCTTAAACAATAAACCCCGGAAGGCAACAATGGTAACGAATGCAAAGGGGTTAAGAATTTACCTACGGTTACACACGAGAACTAGATCACCAAAAACTCGAACGATCACCTTCTCTGCCTTCTCTCTCGATTCTGCTTGGCTACCAAAATTCGCAATATCACCGATTACAATCAATAAGGAGAAGGTCAGACATGAATTGATAGGATTAAACCGGAAGATTGAAGCTTACCGATCGATTGCAAAGGAGGAGAAAGTCGGCTGTTTTCTTGAGGGTTCGATCGACTGATTATGGGAGGGATTCACTAGACAATCGGTTTCCTAATCTTCCTAGTGTTGTCACGATGTCGACATTTTAAAGCCCTATTACTACCGAGTTGGGTTGGCCTCACATAACAGATTCTCGGTCCATCATTCCTCAAGCCCACCGATTCAAAATAACTAGATGGTCTCAAAAGGCCTAAGGCAATCCGAAAAGAAGGAACAACAAGCCCAAATGCACGGGTAAAACTATAGGTTCGGCCCTTGGCCTGTCGGCCGGGCCTCGAGGTTTTTCCTAACCCGTAGCATGCTCGATCAAATCCACTCAAGACTCGGAATTTCCTACGACACCTACTTAAATTGTACTCTCGACTTTTGAATAATTATTAGCATTAATAAACGTCTCAAAGAACCGACACATATTTAATTAGCTTGTCTAGACGAAACGTCACATGTTTATTACATTATATTTAAGAGATTAATACCTAATTTAAATTTATTAAAAGTAATATTAAATTATTATAAAATTTCGGGGCGTTACATTGCCCACTGTGGGTAAATACCATCAGCTAGGTAATACCCGTTCTGATAAGTCACTCCATTTACAACAAAAGGGAATAGAGGAGCAATATAGTTAAGAGGTTATCAAACAAGGGTGAATTATTTAACACAGTGAGGTCGTTATTGGCACCCGCAACCAAAAAATGCATGCCAAATCCACAAATCTTGCGACGCCACATCTTCAAGTATTATTGTTGGGTATTTTTTATCACCTCTACCATATTGGCCGTGTCATGCTTTTGGACAGTTGGTCCACTCCCAATGCATACAATCAATACTACCAAGCATTCCAGGAAACCCATGAGCGTTCTAGTGTTTTGTATATAAGTTTTGAACGTCATGGATGTCGGGTTTCCTTAAATACTCAGCGGTATATAAATCTATAATACACTTGGTAAAATGATTTAGACAATCACGTGCAAAATGTTCACCAATTTGTAAGTATTCATCAAGTGAATCAGGTGTTATGCCATAAGCCAATTGACGAATGGCGGACGTGCATTTCATTATAACACTAAAACCCATTAGAACGGTGGCATCCGGCCGTACTTTAAAAAATTCAAAATGGCAGGGAAGAGGTTCAGCAGTATAGTTAGAAATACCTTCAACTATTTCTAAGAATAGTTTCCTGCTCATACGAAATCGACGCCGAAAAACCATCTCAGGGTACTTAGGATTCTCACCAAAGTAGTCATCCAATAAACGTTGCTCGGCAGCTGCACGATCTCGAAAGATTGGCACTCGGGAACGTGATGTTTGAGCTTGTTGTTGCATGTACCGATGCGCTTGAGTAAGAAAAAAAATATTCGTCTCATCGTCGATATCAGACGAATAACTTTTGGGGTCCATCAAATTTCGACGCATTTTGGAAGAAGGGATGTGTTGATAAAATGTTGAAAGAAAAGGTTTAGAATGAGAAATGTAAAGAGAAGTTGTGTGGAAAGTTGTATAAAACGGTGTGGTATTTATAAGGGTTTAAGGTTTATTAAAAAAAATTAAATTAAATTTTTTCGAATTTACAGCCGTTACAACATCTAGTACACGTGGCGAGCTGTGATTGGCTCGTTGGTTTTGTCGGACGGATGGCGAGATAGGGGGTTTGGCGTGGCGGGCGGTGTGGTGGCGAGGTGGCGAGGCCGATGTGGCATCCGGCGAGCGTGGGGGCTCGCCACCATACCGTGTGCTCTAAACTTAGAAGGCCTAAATGCTTTAAGAAGGACTAGCAGGGTACCCGCGCAATGCGGCGACGGGTACCCGTAACTAAATTGTCCGGCAGAAAAAGAAATTGTTGACTGGGCGTTTTAAGTTTATGCGTTATGTTGGATGTTTTTTTGGGATAATGCAAAGTATCAAGTAGATCAATTGATTAACACATATTCCGTACTCGCAAAAGATCTTGGGTTCGAATCCCCTAAGCAATATTTTTTTTATTTTGTGGTGTTTAAGATGTTTCCCAAAGTAGAAATTTAAGATTAAGTTTAAGATTAAGACCTTCTAAACTTAGAAGGCCTAAATACTTTCAGAAGGAGTAAGATATTTCTAGAAATATATAAATATTTAGAGGGTAAAACATAATTTCTAGAAAAGATATAGATGTTAAATATTCAAGTTCAGGATAGTAATTGTTATTTAAGAAAAGTCAATGTTCAATAGAGTAAATTGTAATAAGGAAAGATGTAGATGTTAAATATTTAAGTTCAGGGTAGTATTTGTTAGTTAGGAAAAGTCAAAGTACAAGGGAGTAAACTATAATATTCTGAAAGTTGGTTAAAAAAAGGTCGGGTGCAGGATTCGATCAGCAGACCACTGGGTCACTTACAAAAGCCTTAACCACTCCGGCCAACTTCCACATTAATCATACTTCTCCTAGAAGAATATATAGTAAAAAGAAAATGATTTGCTGTCAAAAAGTGATTGTTAATGACACTATTCATCCGATGCTCTCTGTTATCTATATCTATACTACTTTTAAATACATGTTGGTCATTTCTAAAAGAGGAAGTCTGAATTTCAACCCTTCCATTTTTAGCAATGCCAAAACTCACTTTAAAATCATAATTAAAAACTGCTGCTGCCAAGATTCGAACCCAGGTGGGCAGATACCCCATGCAGGAAGCTTACCACTAGACTATAAGCAATTTGGTGACTATGTTTCGTAAACTATACATACTAACTGTCCCGAATAGATGAGTATTTTCTACATTTAACGTTTTTAATATTAGTCAAACGTTTTAATATTACAATTAATGTTCCCATAAGTATTATATATAACCTTTATTTGTTGTCTTTTACCAGCCACACAAGTTTAAAACATTTAATGTAGAAAATAGTCATCTTTCGTTTAATGTAAAAACGTTTACATCAAGTTTGACTGTTAGTATATTCATCCATTTAATTCGCACCCATAATTCAATGTACCACAAATGCATTTATGTAGTATAGATAATGGAGTTTTTTTAATGATTGTGTTTTAATAAATTATATAACATTATCAACTTAAAATTTATTTAGAGAATTTACGCTATTACACGGACTTATTATTTGGGTAAGTTCATGAGTGTTTGGTTATTAGGGTCATTTTAATTCCTTTAATTTTTATTTTTATTTTACTGTTACTTGGTTATTTGAAAACACTTGATGACCCTAAGCTTGACTGATTGTTATACAGTTTATTTTTCTACCATTATTGTGATTTCAAGTACTCCTTTATTGTGGTTTCCATAATGTCAGAAACGTTCATAATTTTCCGTTTGACTGACAGTTTTATCTTAAATCTCATCAATGTTGTTGTCTAATATTCGGTCATCAAAACCGGAATTACCATAGTTAAAAATTCTTTAAACATCCGTTTTATAAACGTTTTTATTGACCGTTAAAAATGGCAATTACGTTTTCTAACCGTCTTTCTAGAAACTCATTAATAAAAAAATGTTTTCTCCATTAAACTTAGAAACGTTTAATGTATTAGTTTATTAGACATTAATTTGCGAGTCTATTAGTTTTAAAACCGTTTTATACCAGAAAAGTAGAAACGTTTTTCAAAATATGTACATTCATAGCTTTAAATACTTTTTATTACATTTAATATAGATATACGTTTTATAAACGTTTTTATTGACGGTTAAATATGTCAATTACGTTTTCAAATCGTTTTTCTAGAAACTCATTAATAAAAAAATGTTTTCTACATTTAACTTAGAAACGTTTAGTGTATTACTTTAATATACATTAATTGGCGATTCAAATAAGGCTAAAAAACGTTTTCTAACGGAAAGGTAGAAATGTTTTTCAAAATATATGTACATTCATAGCTTTAAATACGTTTTATTACATTTAATATAGATATACATTTTATAAACGTTTTTATAATAGGTTAAATATGGCAATTACGTTTTCAAATCGTTTTTCTAGAAACTCATTAATAAAAAAACGTTTCCTACATTTAACTTATAAACGTTTAATGTATTAGTTTAATATACATTAATTGGCGATTCAGATAAGGTTAAAATAGCGTTTTCGACCAGAAAAGTAGAAACGTATATTAAATATTTATGTACATTCATAGCTTTAAATACGTTTTATTACTTCAAGATAATATATACGTTTTTTATTGTGTATAAATAGACTAATCAACCTTTATACCTTTGCATTCACGATACGAGAATTTCAATACCACCAACCATCACCCGTCATCCTTTTTCATCATAATTCGGCAAACCATGTCAACAACCGGATTGCACTTTGTAAGAAACATTCATGATTTCAAGGAAAAAATTCACCTCAAGGTCAAGGTTCTACGGATTTGGCCCCACACAAACTTCAACAACAAAAACGAGATAATTTCACTTGAGATGATTTTAATTGACGATGAGGTATTACTCTTAATCATATTCGATAAATCATCACTAGGTATAGATATTATTTTTACAATATTAACTTACAATTAACATCATTTTGGTTACCCATTTTTTGTAGGGAGGCAAGATTCAAGGTTCTATTTACGTGAAGTTGATGAGTAGATTTCAAATAAAACTGAAGGAAGACGGTGTTTACTATATCAGAGGATGTAAGTTATGGAAGACCAATTCAAGTTTCACGTTTACTGGCCTGAATGAAAAGCTATCGTTTCAATCAAGCACAACGGTTAAAGAATGCGCTGAGTGGAATGGTCTATTACATGGTTTTGAATTTGCCGCATACGAGAAAATTTTGAATAACTCATTACTAGCCTCAAAGTCAATCGGTAAAATTTACTCAATTTTATTATGTAGGAGTTATATATTATATTAAAACTATTTAACCGCCAATTAATGATTTTTTTCAGATGTAATCGGAGAAATTTGCGTCGTTGACAACCTTAATTCTTCAAGTGATGACAGGAGCAAGCACAGGCTGCCAATCGAAATAAAAAACATAAAGTTCGTTTCAATGAATATATATAGACAAAAACTTATTTGGTTTCAAAAATTAATCGTATTCGCTTAATTACAGGGGTGCAAAAATATTGGTAACATTGTGGGGGGAACATGCTCATACTTTGAGTGATTATTTAGACTCCATACAACCAACCGATTGTGTCGTAATAATACTTCAATTTGCCAAGATAGACAATTGGAAGGGTACTTTTTAATTAATTATAACATATTTAAATAATTACATAACGGATACATAATTATACAAATTTATAACTTTAATGCTTGTTTCTTTCAAAACACATAGAGGAACCATCGGTTACCAGTTACTTTGAAGCAACACGTGTGTTTGTTAACAGTGCCATACAAGAGATACAAGATTTCAAATATAAGTAATCATTATCTTACCATTTGATATAAACACTATAATTCTACAAGTGATGACAGGAGCAAGCACAAGCTGCCAATCGAAATAAAAATATGTACTGTATTCATTATAAAAATATGTAACCAATGGATTTTTAATCGCCAGAAATATGTAGTTCGCTGCCCGCCGCATCGCGCGGGTTTTAACCTAGTATATATAATACCACTGCTACTACAAACGGACCCTCAAAACCTACAAATCGCTCCCCGATTATGGAACCAAATAAATTTAGGGTTTTTGCAAACAAAATGATTTTGGGGTTTAGTGGTGTGGAGAGCATTTTGAAACAAAATTGATGGTGGTGCGAGGGGTTAGGGCGGAAGTTGTTGGAAGTGCGTGCTACGATCGCATATCAGTCAAAATATGGATTGGATTGTGGCTTATAAGTTTAGGTATCTCCTCCTCCTCCTCCTCCTCCTCCTCCTCCTCCTCCAATCTAGCTTTTAGGAGTGATTTATACACTTATCTTATGACATGGTACTCTTAGAAGAAATCAAGGATTATAATTAGCATAAATCAAGGATTATAATTAATGTCATTTAATGTATTAAATTATATCATTATTCTCTAAATGAAACTGTAATTTATGTGGGTATTTAAACCCCATTCCATCTATAATGAATGATAAGCAATTCTACAATATAATATGGTAGCAGAGCCAAGTTGATAGAAGATCGATTCGAGATGGTTAATCTCCCAAGAATTAGACTAAAAGAAACTAGACTTTTCGCAACAATTTTCTTAATCTCCTTCTCAAAGCCAAATACAATCTTCTCCTATATATGAGCCTACATTTGATTTACCTTTGACAACTCAGCAGTTTGGAGCTCTTTCGTTGGTCCGTAATGCCACGTGTAATTCATCAATTCGTCCACGTGGCATCCCGTATCTCTCCCTCTACTCCCTCTACTCCCTCTACTCCGTCTCTCTCCCTCTGTCTCCCTCTACACAATTTTTTTAAAAACCGTAGATTTTCATTCCAATCTCTCTCCCTCTGCTCCGGCTCTCTCCTGCATCACATCCCCGTTTTGCTAACATCATATTTCCGATTGGATGGATTGATTACCCATCGAATTCCGCAGCGCATTCCAATCAAAACTTCATCTGAGGGTTCTTGCGGACAATGCACCGAAGTACATGAAAGAACAAACATTTAAAAGTTATTTATCGCCATTGATGCTACCATTATCAATTTCCGGTACCTAAATTCCCGTTTTCCCCTGTTCCCATTTGAACATATATGACTATCAATAATTGCATCATAATTCATATGATTTGTAGCCTCTGTAGATAATATTTTTGACATGATTATACGTTTCTGGACTCTGTAATCTGTACACCTTTAATAATGTGAAGTCCATTTTTTTTTCCAATTCGAAGTTAAAGTTCGGTAAATTTGTTGTTAATTTTTGGTCAATTCATAGTTATTTCATCTAATTTGGGGTTTCTAATCATATGCAGTGTTTTCAAAGAGCTCTACAGTCCACTGGTCTTTTATGAGGTCAAGATTTATGTCTTTCTATTAATAATTTTTTTTGAGGTTGTTAATTAAAATGTAAATGATTATAACTAATTATATTAATTAATTAGTTGACGTATTTGCTGCAGCAGGTACCGAAGCCTCTAAAAACCGTCAAGCCAGTGAAATTCAGGTTCGTATTTGCTACACCCGATACCCGACCTGATGCTAACGTCGGGTTCGTCGGGTCGGATTAAAACAACCCGATATCGAAAAAAGACCCGAAAACACACGACCCGACTAGCATAATCGGGTTCGGGTTTGAGTCGGGTCGGGTTGACCCTTTTGACACCCCTAAGAGTAGTAGTACTAAGTAGAGAAAAAAAGTTTATGTTAAACCGAGCTGCACAAAGCAGGTATTTACATAACCCAAAACGGGTGTGGTCGGTTTTAGGGTACATGTCAACATGTTTTGTCCATTTTTTTATACTATTATTGTATTTACTTCTTTAAAATGAAGTGATTTAGAATATGTTAGGCTACTCTTGACCCGTTTAACCCGTTCGACCTTGTATATTTTTGCTAAATTTTTTTTACATGTAACCTGTTATATATCATTGTTTTTTTATATATATATTTAGGTATGTGGGTAAGACTCAAATGAATGAATAATTCAAGGAAGTCATATTGTGTTCACCTTGAGGATAACCGGTCTGTTCCAAAAATTCAGTATATAATTATGAAAATTACTGTAAGCCACACAATATGATCCAAATTTCTCATTTCCACCGCCTCATTTCCAAAATTGAAGAAGAGATTCAGTAATGTTGGAGTCTAAATTAAGAGGTGCTTATTTTGACCTAAAATCTTCGAATCATGTAGTTAAAAAGGCTGAGATTTCTATTGGAAAGTATGGCCAACTTTTATTATTAATTTTACAGTTTCATAATTTCATATTTTAATTTAATACGAATTTTGATCTTAAATCAAATGGCCTAACAATGACTACTCAATCCCCATTTACCCCAAATTTTTAGTAGTGTAAAGAAAGTTATGATTCTTGTGCTCTTATTTCAAATACTGTAAAGACATTACTTAATCATCATAATACAACCAATTAATTGGCACGAAGATGATTCGTTAGGACATGCGCTTTGTTCAACTGGAGAGCTACAACATGCACTGTAGAGACTCATAGCGTCCATCAAGTAGCCAATAAAGTAAATATTTATTAAGGTAATTTATTAATTTTTTTGCAATTTTATAATATGTGCAGCACTTAGCAACTTCATTTGCAGCAATTTGATTTTATGTGCAGCAATTTTCAGTTTTAATATGTGCAACAATTAACAGCATTTTTGGGTTTTATTTTTAGCTTTTGTGTTCAACATATTGTCAAATTGCTTGACTTTATTAGTCAACTTAGTTGAGGCAATCTTACTTTAGTATTTAAATTTACTTTTACAGTTAACAATTTTATTATTTTTAATTTATAAGATTTTCTATATTAAAATTCTAAAGTGTTTAGGGTTTTAGCATTAGGGTTTTGGATCTTTATGAGCAGTGGCGGTAGCAGGAAAAATATTATGAGGGGGCAAAACTCATAATAATAAACATGCATAAAAAATATAAGTTTAAAAAGCCGTTTGCTGTTAAAAAAAAGCCGTTTAAAAGCCGTTCCTCGATTTTTTTTAACAATTAATTCATCTGCAACTCTATCAAACACGTCTTCCTCATCGTAAAAGAATATTTCGATTATCCATATCCTAAGTCGTATTGCCTACTGCCCCTGTAATTATTCATCAATCATCATCATTTTCGGGGATATTTTGGTGATTTTTCGGTAATGTTTCGGGTCATAGAAACCTCAATAAAAATGATAATATGATTCATGAATATGTACATAAGATAATAGAACAATAACATTCGAGATTAGTTCAATAATTACCTTAAACTACAACTGCTTCGAACCTTTCGGTGTAGAATGCCAACAATGAATCAAAGATATTAGAGAAGGCAGGAACTTTAAAAGTAATTTTGTACTAGCAATATGAGTCACTGGTCCATAGGTTAGAGAGGGAAGAAGCCAAAAGGGTGGTCAGTTTCCATAAATTACAATTTGTACACTAAAAAAAATTTAAAAATCATTGCAATGGGAGGAGGAGGGTGGTCAATGGCCCACCATGCCCACCCCCTCCTACCGCCCCTGTTTATGAGGAAAGAGTTTTTTATAATAAAAATATCATGTATCAATTTTTGTACAAACTTATCATTACAGCTATGGATTCTTATGTCATTTTAAAAGTATTAATATTTGTTATTATTTTTTCTATAATATATCTCTTGAAGCATGCCTACCCAGTCGGGCGGGCTATGAAGCTAGTACTTAAATAAGAAAAGAAATAACTAACACAAAACTACATGTCATAATTAATGCAAGTAAGTAGACGTGGGAACATGCAATGAAACGATAGAAATGGAAGTTAAGCATTAGTGGACTAAATGCCACTAACCAACTTGGAACTAGTCTCCAACTTAATGCACGTATCACAAGTTCTCTATAGCAATCTTTTTTCTTGAAACAAAAATTGGTCAGAAAATCATCCTCCGGTCGCCGTCTAATCGTTGGTGATTCGGAGGGATCCCGTTCTTTGTTTTCTTACCTGTGATATTGTTTTTTTTTCTTTTCTTTCTGAAGCAGCTACGGCTGGGATCTTACCACCCCAATCTTTTCCATTTAGCAGAAGCTTCCGTTCAAGAAAACCGATAGCTAGACTCAGTTTTGGTAGTCTTGAATCTGTTCGTATTTTCCACCTCCAATTCTTCAATTGAACTCGCGTCCTTCTGGACGAATATTACATATTATAGCACAAATTCAACCTCTGGAAAAAATAACCTACTCTACGTTAGTTAACTTCTTCAATGTCCAGTTATCTAAGCCCACGCCCCTTTAATCCTTATTGGGCCGGCTTTACACCACCGTATTGGGTTGGACCACAGTTTCCGTTATTTACCTTAATATATCAATCTTTTTATGTTTACGTTTTGAGTTTATGTTCAGTTTTTCTTTTTCTTCTTTAATAGTTTACGTTTTTTTTTTTTTTACTTTAAATCTGTTATGTCAAAAGCTACGGCTCTCTTTTCTATTACATTGTGATTACAACACTATATATAGAGTTGACAATAGATGAGAGGCTAAAACTTAACAACCTGAACTACTTTCTAACAATTTCTAACTCAATGTATTATATACATTATTTATACTATATTATAAAGAGTTTACCCCTTACATAATTAGTAAGGCTGAAAATTCAGCCAACACACTTTCTATTTTTGTTTGAATTTGCGTTTAAAAAATATGAAACTAATGAAACTCGAACTTGAGACGTTTCCAAATTGACGCCTCACAACTGGCGGCCAAAGTGATCTAGGTGTGTCAATGGTGGGACGGCGCCACTTCATGGGACGGCCAAATTGACGCATCCCATTAGGACCAGTATTATGAACACAAAAGAAATATTATTCAGGTTAATTTTGCAAGCATTTCAACAATTTTAAGGCATAACACGGTCATGTATTGGTGTCGAACAATACTCCAAATGGATGTTTTAAAATCATTTTGTTGTTTCTATCAAAATTTATCAATCCAGTTTTGAAAATATAATTTTGTTTTCAGTCAAGATGTCAGTTTTAAGTCATTTCTTACCGCTTAGGTTGTTTTTAACGTTTGACATGTAAGTAGGAGATGGAGATGAAGATGCATCTACATTTTTAACCGTAAGTAGGAGTTTACTACTTTTTTCCACAATGCATAATGTGATATTGAATTATCAAAATCAACTCTATTTTGTGATATTGCCTTTTTTATTTGAAGTTAATGTTTGGGAAATTCTAATTATTTAAGAAGCATGACCGTATAACAACTCAATTAATCGACAATTTTTTACAGCTTTTTCTTCTTTGGATTGTTGGGTTTCTCATCTTGGTTTGGGACATCAGCATTCTTGAAACCCATAATCCTTTTTTGACGTTAAAAGATTTTATTTCAGGAGTTATATCAGGAGGCCATCTATACATCCGAGTTGATTTCGAGGGCGTTGATCAGAGTTGTACAACTTCAATTAATTGCTGGCATGTCTCTAGAAGTACTATGAACTTCGACTATACCACTGTGATAAAAGGACCTTGTGTCGATCTTGGACTTTTTCTAATTTATTTTTCTATACAATTGTTAGCATGCCTTTTTGTAATGCATTGATACTATATATGTTACTTGTTAAACGCATGTTTAGTTGGAGATAAAGCTCCCATTTAACGTGGAACTATGAACTTTTTTTCCCACTTTTACAAATTGTTAATATATTAATTAGACCCGTCCTAACAGTGATAGGATTTGATACCGCCAATTTTTGTCAAATTAGGGAAACATCACATGCCAATAACACCACTTCTCTTCATTTTTTTTGGACCCACAATTACAAAATACACCTAAAATACCCATTTAGGCTCCACCCACCAACTCACGCCACCTCTCCTACCGTCTCCAAATTGACGCCTCACAACTGGCGGCCAAAGTGATCTAGGTGTGTCAATGGTGGGACGGCGCCACTTCATGGGACGGCCAAATTGACGCATCCCATTAGGACCAGTATTATGAACACAAAAGAAATATTATCCAGGTTAATTTTGCAAGCATTTCAACAATTTTAAGGCATAAACACGGTCATGTATTGGTGTCAGACAATACTCCAAATGGATGTTTTAAAATCATTTTGTTGTCTCTATCAAAATTTATCAATCCAGTATTGAAAATATAATTTTTTTTTTCAGTCAAGATGTTAGTTTTAAGTCATTTCTTACCGCTTAGGTTGTTTTTAACGTTTGACATGTAAGTAGGAGATGGAGATGAAGATGCATCTACATTTTTAACCGTAAGTAGGAGTTTACTACTTTTTTCCACAATGCATAATGTGATATTGAATTATCAAAATCAACTCTATTTTGTGATATTGCCTTTTTTATTTGAAGTTAATGTTTGGGAAATTCTAATTATTTAAGAAGCATGACCGTATAACAACTCAATTAATCGACAATATTTTTACAGCTTTTTCTTCTTTGGATTGTTGGGTTTCTCATCTTGGTTTGGGACATCAGCATTCTTGAAACCCATAATCCTTTTTTGACGTGAAACCCATAATCCTTTTTTGACGTTAAAAGATTTTATTTCAGGAGTTATATCAGGAGGCCATCTATACATCCGAGTTGATTTCGAGGGCGTTGATCAGAGTTGTACAACTTCAATTAATTGCTGGCATGTCTCTAGAAGTACTATGAAACTTCGACTTTACCAATGTGATAAAAGGACCTTGTGTCGATCTTGGACTTTTTCTAATTTATTTTTCTATACAATTGTTAGCATGCCTTTTTGTAATGCATTGATACTATATATGTTACTTGTTAAACGCATGTTTAGTTGGAGATAAAGCTCCCATTTAACGTGGAACTATGAACTTTTTTTTCCCACTTTTACAAATTGTTAATGTGTTAATTAGACCCGTCCTAACAGTGATAGGATTTGATACCGCCAATTTTTGTCAAATTAGGGCAACATCACATGCCAATAACACCACTTCTCTTCATTTTTTTGGACCCACAATTACAAAATACACCTAAAATACCCATTTAGGCTCCACCCACCAACTCACGCCACCTCTCCTATCGTCTCCAAATTGACGCCTCACAACTGGCGGCCAAAGTGATCTAGGTGTGTCAATGGTGGGACGGCGCCACTTCATGGGACGGCCAAATTGACGCATCCCATTAGGACCAGTATTATGAACACAAAAGAAATATTATTCAGGTTAATTTTGCAAGCATTTCAACAATTTTAAGGCATAAACACGGTCATGTATTGGTGTCAAACAATACTCCAAATGGATGTTTTAAAATCATTTTGTTGTCTCAATCAAAATTTATCAATCCAGTTTTGAAAATATAATTTTGTTTTCAGTCAAGATGTTAGTTTTAAGTCATTTCTTACCGCTTAGGTTGTTTTTAACGTTTGACATGTTTGACGTATAATGATACGTATTGGTCTATTGTGTCGATTGTCATCTATGTTCTTTTAGAAACACCGTGTAACCGAATAACATTTATACGCTGCAACATATAGTTACAGGGTACCCGCCGCCGCATTGCGCGGGTACCTGCTAGTCAAACCCTAAACCCTAGAGTAAATACGTACATTATCTCTATCTTTACTATCGATAATGCATTTAGGACCTTTCCCTAAATAGCAGATTGAAAATTCAGCCAAATACTTTCTATTTTTGTGTTTCCTTTGTGTTTTAAAAAAAAATTGCATACTACACGGTTCGAGACTGGGACAACAGCTCCATGTACGTTGTGGTTAAACCAGCTGGAATACATTGTAGGACAATTATATCCGCATAACGTACATACATACCCTACTCTCTCCTAAGCTCAATTACCTTCCATCAAAAACACCCAGACGTTTCACTCCCCTTTTAACCCTATTCGCTCATCGACTCCTTCAACCTCGGTTCCATCAACATGCGCCTGCAATTGTCTCCTCGGTTCTTCCAACCATGCGTCCACCATTGCCTTTCAACCTAAAATCAACAGGCGGCCTCGAGATTTTCAATCGTACCCTGCAAATTAGGAATTCGAAAGGACAACAATCAACATCATGCTTCGCCGATTTAGTTTTCAAGAACATATACACTACCTACAAAATACTATATATCACAATCGCACTCAGCCCTTCTCCGATACAATCGTTGTCGAGCTGATCGGAATTGACGGAGAACAATCTGAGGAATCTGTTAATGGATGAACGATGCATTTCCAGTAGATTCACAGCTGCTATTCTGTAATCAGTGCTTATTTGTCACGGCCAATTCAAGCATCGATTTATGGTATACTTTTTTGTTATTTATCTGATGTATATTCGATTTGTGGATGCAAATGTGGTGATAAATGACTTGATTTGCAGGTTTTGATAGATATTTTTTTATTGCAGGATTTTTATTAGATCTGATTTGCAGGTTTTTTATTGATATAATGTTTTTTTGTTGATCAGATTGGTGCTCCTACATTTACTTTTCATGAGCATGCGGCTGCAACCAATAATTTCAGCCCATATTCCTTTTTAGGGAAGACGTGTTTGGTCACGTGTATAGAGACCGGCTTCATTGGTTTTCCATCTCTCCATCATTAACTTCTTTTAAACGAGATCCTTGAATCCTTCTAAGATAGGTCAAGAAAGCTTCTACTCGCATATTATACTTTCTTTTGGGGTCTGGCACCGAGATATGTCTTTAGTTTTTTTTCTTGTTATTTTTGTATTTTAATCGTTTGTATCTAGGAAATAACGTGATGTTTCTTGATGGCAGTTTCTTGGTGTTTGCTTGGGTTTGTCTATGTTCTCCTTGATGTGTTTGTTGTCTTGTTCAGGTTAGCTTCAAGAGAAATTACATTCAGATGCTGAATTTGGTGGTACAAGTTCTTATGACTTCAAGGTAAAGAACGTGGTAACTTTCATCTTTTTTAAATCTGGATAATGATTAATTGTAAAGCTGTTATGCGTTTGTTGATGTTGAAGACTTCTGATTTAAGAGATGCTTTTTTTAGATATTGGGGATCTTTATTCAAGACTGTTGGGACAAAATCACAGATCAACTTATTACTGATGCTGCAGTTAGTACTGATCATATTTAGTACTGATGGGGCAGAAACTTACTAAGGATGAAGTTGATACTGATGAAAGAATATAACTAAGTTACAACTGATCAAGGCATACTGAAGATACTACTGATCAATAGTAGTTACTACTGAAGTTGATATTGGACTTACTACTGATCACCAAACTTACTACTGATGATATGGAATTACTACTGGTGATTGCAGTTTACTACTGATACGCATTTTGGAAGCATATCAAGTCCGAGATCTTCGTAGAGATAGTTATAGAATGTTAATCAATGTATATCTATAGAATTCGAATGTAAATCAAGTCCTAGAATAACTAGGGTAAATAGTTTAGCTTCAAGGACTATTATAAATAGTTCCTTACGAATTGTAAACGTACGTGTGTATTGTTAACTCGATAATATACATTGAAGCTTTTTGTGAAACTGTGTTCTTAATATTTTCATTTATTATTTACAGTTCATTGTTCTTAATTTATTGATATAGTGTTGATCCGCTGCAACTTCTATAGTCAATTAGATCTAAGGTGTTTATTAACTTGTCTATAGTTAATCGATCCTGACAAGTGGTATCAGAGCGTATTGGTTCTAGATCTACTATTTGTTAAGAACAACAAAAAGTTTTAATCTTTAAAACACACACATTATTAATCATGACTGATAATAATGAAAGCACTCAGGCCAACAAAATTCCTATACTCACTCCCAACAACTTTGGGATGTGGAAGAATCGTATTAAGCAATACATGCTTATTGCAGATTATTCCATGTGGGAAGTTGTCCTTGAAGGAAACAAAACTGGTCCTGGTCAAGCAAGCAGCTCTGCAACTGAGGCAGACAAACTTAAATGTGAGAAGGAGAAGAAAGACAAGGGAATCGAACTTAAAACTCTAAGCACTCTCCTATTGGCCATTCCTAATGACTATCAACATCTCTTCGTTGAGTATGATGATGCAAAGGTGCTTTGGGAAGCACTGGAGAAGAGATTCGTTGGGACAAAGAGTACCAAGAGGAACATGAAGTCTGTTCTTAAACAAGACTTTGAAAATTTCAAAGGAAAGCCCAATGAAACACTCACTCAAGTGTTTGACAGATTCAACAAGCTAATTGGTGAACTTAACCAAGTTGGGGTCAAGATGGATCAAGAAGATGTCAACATGAAGTTCCTAAGGTCTCTTAGTGAAGAATGGGCCATGTATACAGTGGTATATAGACAAAGAGATGCACTAGAAGAAAAGGAGTTGGATGAACTCTACAATGATCTCAGAGTATTTGAAACTGAGGTAAATCAAAAGAACCCTTTTATTTCTTCTAATAATGCTGCATTTGTATCTAGTACAGGTCAAGGTCAGGAAACCTCCACAGGAAAGGCTGCAGATTCTGAGGATACTGCAAGAGAATCCTTCTTCACTAGTCATGTGCATACTGCACTGATTAGTGATGACTTGGAACAATTGAATCCAGATGATCTTGAGGAGATGGATCTTAAATGGCAGATGGCTATGCTGAGCCTAAGGACCAAAAGATTCTTAAAGAGAACTGGTAGGACAAGCATCAACTACAACAAAGGTGACAAAGCTGGATTTGACAAAACTAAAGTCAAATGTTACAACTGTAACAACCTTGGTCACTTTGCAAAAGAATGTCCTCAGCCAGACAAAAGATCAAAATCAACTGCCCTTGTCTCACAACAAGGACAAGGATATGACAGGAGCTTCCAAGCAGAAGAGCATACTCAAAATCAAGCTCTCATGGCCTTTACTGACAACAAAACTGAGGTAAAACCTAAACCTTGTACTTCTGAATGTATTAAAATTGTTAAAAATCTAGAAAAAGAAAACACTAAATTAAATGAAGATTTAGCAAAAGCAGTCAGAAGAAATCATGAGTTTGATGGTGTGATTGCTGATCAAGAACATCAGATAAAGGTGTACCAGATGATTGATCAACGGATAAAGGAAGAATTACTTCAAGCTGTAGATGAGAAAGAGTTAATAAAAAATAAAGAACTAACAAGTAAATTAGAAGAATGTCAGCTTGAAATTGAACAAAATAAATTAACAATCAAAAAGTTTGAAAGAAGCACTAAAATTCTTGATGAACTAACTAACAATCAAACTACAGAAAAAGTTGTTCATGGGGTGGGATATCATGCTGTACCACCTCCATATAAAATCATTCCACCACTTAAAAACAGTTCAGAAAAAATCATTAATGAATTAAAAACTGAAAAGCAAACTGAATCACATAATGAAACATCTGAATCAAATGATTCTTCTGATGATGATCAATCAATTGAATTTACAATCTCTCAAACTGAATCACCAAAATCAATTGATACAAGTTTTCACACAGCACAAAGTCCAAATGAATCTCCTAAATATGATGCAGAAAACATACCAAAAATTTTAACAAGGGGAAATGAAAGAAATAAAAATCAACTCTTAGATCAAAGAATACCTGAAGGTGCAAAAAGTAAGAAATTAAGATGTGTTATTTGCAACAAAATGAATCATTTAGCAAAGGATTGTCACTTCAATCCAATAAATTGTAAAGAATTCAAAGAATTTAAAACTTTCAAAGAAAAAGCAAAAACACAGAAATTAAAAGATACTACTGGTCCTTCAGTAGTACATAAAACAAAAACTCAAATTGCTGAAACACCAAGATTTGGAAGAAGTGCACCAAGGTTTGTGCATAACAGAAGAGTTGGAAGCCCAAAGAACAGCAACTACTTCAAGAACAATGGAAAATCCAATCAAAATAAACAATATTTTAAATTTTCCAACACCAGTAAAAACTTTAACAATTTTACTACTGGTGTTAACCCTAATTATAATGCTGTATGGTACCAGTACAAAAACACTACTGGTAAAAACCCTAATTACAAAAATACTACTGCTCCTAAACCAACTTTCAAATATACTACTGGTGTCAACCCTAAAAACACTACTGGTCATTCTAAACATGGTAAGTACCCAAATACTACTGGTCCATCAGTAGTAAAGTATTCAAAAGCAAAAAAACATGGGTATAAACCAAGATCGGTAGAAAATTCAAACACCAGTAACATTTTTAAAAGGACAGTAGTAAAACTAAACACCAGTAATAAACAGGTATGGGCACCAAAAATGTTTAAAGTTAAATTCCCAAAAGCTTATTTCTCAAAGGATGAACCCAAGACATATAAAGCTTGGGTTCCCAAACTTAACTAATCCTTTACTCTCTTGTGCAGAGCATTCAGATCCCAGAAGAAGGAAGAACATGGCATATTGATAGTGGATGCTCAAGGCACATGACTGGAAATCTACAAATTCTTAAAGATTTCAAGTTATTTGATGGAGGATATGTGGCATTTGGTGAGAACCCACAGGGGGTAAGATCACAGGTAAAGGTACTATTACAAATGGCAAAATTACCTTTGATGATGTATTTTATGTAGCTGAACTAAAATACAATCTTGTCAGTGTGTCTCAAGTGTGTGATAAAAAGAATAAAATTCTTTTCACAGACATTGAGTGCATCATTCTTTCTCCTGACTTTATTTTAGATGAAAAATATGTTGTTTTAAGAACTCCAATGAGAAACAATGTGTATTGCCTGGATATAGGGGGAGAACTCATTTCTTCAAATGAGGTCAACTGTTTTATATCCAAGGCAAACACCACTGAATCAGAACTATGGCATAGAAGGATGTGTCACACAAATTTCAAAAACATGAACAATTTAGTAAAAAGAAATCTGGTCATTGGACTACCCCAAAAACAATTTATGTGTGATCATCATTGTGTTGCATGCCTAAAAGGTAAACAACACAAGTCTTCTCATAAGTCCAAAACTGTGAACTCTATTTCTGTTCCTTTACAACTCTTACATATGGACCTTTTTGGACCTACAAATGTAATGAGTATTGGAAAGAAACAATATTGTCTTGTTATGACTGATGACTTTTCCAGATATACATGGGTTTTCTTTCTCAGGACAAAGGATGAAACAAGTGAACTCATAAAGAACTTAATTGTCAAACTGGAGAACACATCTGATCAAAAAGTTAAAGCCATAAGATGTGATAATGACACAGAATTTAAAAATGCTAACTTAATTAACTTTTGTGATCTTAAAGGTATTGACAGGCAATACAGCTCACCTAGAACTCCACAACAAAATGGTGTAGCTGAAAGAAGAAATAGAACCATCATTGAAGCAACAAGATCAATGTTAGCAGATTCAAAATTACCAATCACTTTCTGGGCAGAAGCTGTTAATACTGCCTGTTATGTTCAGAACAGAGTATTAATAGTGAAGCCACATTTTAAAACACCATATGAACTTTTTAATAAAAGAAAACCTTCTATAAGTTTTCTAAAATCATTTGGTTGTCCTTGTACTATTCTGATTACAAGAGAACAAATTGGTAAGTTTGACTGCAAAGCTGATGATGGAATCTTTGTGGGATACTCTACTCAAAGCAAATCATACAGAGTATTTAACAAAAGACTAAGGATAATTGAAGAAAGCATCAATGTATCCTTTAATGAAAATGTGTCTAATGAACAAGGAAATGGTCCAGATTGGCTATTTAACATAGACAATCTAACCAAATCTTTTAATTCTAACATGGATTTCAATGCAGGTAATTCAAATTGTCACACTCAAAAGGAAGGGACATCATCTGTCAATACTGGTCAAGAGGAGATGAGATACATAGTAGTTAATACTGCTCCAATAGTTAATAATGAGGACAGTAATAACTCAAATTCTGAAACCAGTAGTAACTCTGAGAATAAGGACAGTAGTAATTCAAATACTACTGATACCAGTAATAGTACTCAAAATACTACTGGTCCTAACAATAACCTAGATTCTCAAGATACTACTGATACCAGTAACAATAACAATACTACTGATCTCAATGAAGACAATAGCAGTAGTAACTCTGACCAAGATGATGATGAACCAAACTTCAATGACAATGAAGGATCACTAGAGGAACAACTGCCTGAGACAAATGAGTCCAATCTTGAAAATCAACTAGTAGTTGATAAAGCTACAACCACAAGGACTCAGAAGAACCATCCATTAGACCTTGTTCTAAGTGATGTTAACTCACCACTGCAAACAAGAAGCAAATTAAATAAAAGCTTAACTGCAAACATGTGTAACATAAGTTTAATTGCTAATGAATGTATGTTTGAATGCTTTTTGTCTCAGGATGAACCAAAGAAGATCCAACAAGCAATGAAGGACTCAAACTGGATTGAGGAAATGCAAGAAGAACTCCTTCAATTCAAGTTACAAGCTGTTTGGACACTTGTACCTCTACCCAAAGGAAAAAGAGCCATTGGAACAAGATGGATTTTTAGAAACAAAAAGGATGAAAGAGGTATAGTGATCAAGAACAAAGCCAGACTTGTAGCCCAAGGATACACTCAAGAAGAAGGAATAGACTATGATGAAGTATATGCTCCTGTTGCTAGAATTGAAGCCATAAGAATATTTCTAGCATATGCTTCATTCAAGAAGTTCAAAGTCTATCAAATGGATGTGAAGAGTGCATTTCTATATGGGAAGATTGAAGAAGAAGTCTATGTATGCCAACCTCCAGGTTTTGAAGATCCAAAACATGGTGATTATGTGTTCAAACTAGATAAAGCTCGGTATGGCCTACATCAGGCACCAAGAGCATGGTATGACACATTATCATCATACCTATTGAAGAACAACTTTAAAAGAGGAGCCATTGACAAAACTTTGTTTACAAAGAAAGTCAAAGATGATATACTACTGGTACAAATCTATGTAGATGATATCATCTTTGGTTCAACAAATGATGTATTATGCAAAGAATTTGAAGAACTGATGCAGATTAAATTCAAGATGAGCTCTATGGGTCCAATGAACTTCTTCCTTGGACTCCAAGTCAGTCAAAGAACAGATGGTATTCTGATAAATCAATCAAAATATGTCAAAGACATCTTGGAGAAATTTGATTTGAAAGACAGTAAGAGTGCAAGTACACCAATGGAAACACACAAACACCTACATCCTGATGTTGAGGGGGAGGATGTAGATGAACACTTATATAGATCAATGATAGGCTCTTTGATGTACTTAACTGCATCAAGACCTGACATTATGTATAGTGTTTGTGTGTGTGCAAGATATCAAGCAAGACCTAAAGAACTACACTTGCAAGCTGTCAAAAGAATATTCAAATACTTGAAAGGCAAACCATCACTAGGTCTATGGTATCCACATGATTCACCCTTTGAACTCATAGCCTACACAGATAGTGACTATGGAGGTGAATGTCAAGATAGAAAGTCCACTACTGGTGGATGTCAATTCTTTGGATCAAGACTGGTGTCATGGCAATGTAAGAAGCAAACAAATGTATCAACATCAACTGCTGAAGCAGAATATGTAGTTGCATCTGCTTGTTGTGCTCAAGTACTATGGATTCAAAACCAGCTTCTAGACTTTGGTATCTCTATCCTTAAAACTCCTATTTTTATTGATAATCAAAGTGCTATTAGTATTGTGAACAATCCGGTAAAACACTCTAAAACTAAACACATTGAAATAAGATTTCATTTTATAAGAGATTGCAATGAAAAGAAATTAATCAAAGTAGTTAAAATCCATACTGATGATCAATTAGCAGATCTTTTTACAAAGGCATTTGATGTAGGAAGATTCAACTTCTTGGTTAGCAGTATTGGAATGATTTTGATAAATTAAAATCTCACTTAAAGTCATGTGTAAAGTTTTTGTTGTAAAAAGTTATTTATTTGGTTAAGTGTTTTACTACTGGTAGAACTGTATTACTGGTTGTAGGCATGTGCACAAAATACTACTGGTAGTTCATTACTACTGGTGTGTATTAGGTTTACATAAATACTACTGGTAAGTCAGTACTACTGGTATTCACATATACTACTGGTCGTGTATGTTGGTGGTTACTATTGATGTCTAGAGTTACTACTGATGTCAAAATCCTTAGTCACTACTGATGTTAGTAAATACTACTGACGTTTTATTACTGATATCTTATTTACTACTGGTCTTTCAGAATCACAATTACCAAACTAACCCCCATGAAAATAACCGTTATGTTATGATTCGAAGGACATTTTAGTCGTTTTGCAGGTTAAATCGAAAGATATAAAAGGCGGCAGTCGATTAATTTAGCATTATCTTCACTTCGATTTGCAAAATCCTCTCGATAAACCCTAGCTTTCGATCAAAAACCCTTTATCAGTAACAAAATCCTTACACTTTTCTCTCCAAATCAACAACAATGGCAACTCTACAATCTCTCAACGTTCAAACCGATCTTAAATACTCAGAGTTCCATAATATGTGTGCGTTTTTACGAAATCCAGACGGCACTAAAGACTTTCAACCAATAGTGCAATTTTTAAAGAACTCATACATTAAGTTCGCATTAACGGTGAAACCGAAAGCCTATCAACAGCACTTGGTGGATTTTTGGACCAATGCTGAAAGAACAGAAGGAACGACCACATCGATGATCAAATCAAAAGTAGATGGAAAGCATATAACAGTAACTGAACAATCAATCAGACATCATCTACAACTACATGATGATTCAGGTATGTATACTCTTCCCAAGGAATTCATTGCTGAAATTTTAAATAAAATGGGATATGAGGGAAGACTGAACTTAGTAACTTTTCAAAAGGGTCTTCTCTCCCCACAATGGAAATTTTTAGTACATACTCTTCAGCACTGTATTTCTCCAAAAAGAAGTACTTGGAATGAGTTTAATAAGGCAATAGCCTCTGCTGTTGTCTGTTTATGCACAGACCAAGTATTTAATTTTTCTTACATGATTTTTGAAGGTATGTTGGGAAATCTTAGTTCCACAAAGTTTTTAATGTATCCCAGATTTCTCCAACATATCATAAATATTGAATTGCAAAACTTGTCAACTCCCAAAAATATTTTCATAATACCTGAGTTGAACAAGAAAGTTTTCTCAAATATGAGAAAACAATTTAAATTTTCGGGCAAGGAAACCCCTCTGTTTCCTAATATGATCAAAGATCAAACACATACTGGAGAGGGTTCAATCAAAGATACAACCCAAATTGAACCTCAACCCACTCCATCACCCCCAAATACAGCCCAAACACCACCCCAAACAGTCACTCGATCACCCACTAACATAGAAGTCCTGAATGCGTCCCAGGTACTTGAAATAAATCCTCAGAGTGCTACTCTTCACTCTGTGGAAGACCTACCAGACAAAACCCAAAATATTTCTACAATTTATAAAAGAAAGAAATCTTTCTTAAAGGACACCAGGGGACAAATCGAGTCAATCCCCAGACTCAAAGAGTTGTCCTCCAAGGAGGAGAGAGGACATGAGGCGAGGGCTCTCACTACTGATGCCCCAAAGGTGGGTGCACAGGATAGTGGGAACATCACTAAGACCCAGACCTCGGCAACTTTAAGTGATGACTCATTTGAGGAGTTACTTAAAGGACCCCGGTGCCAAGAAACCACAAGGGGGGGCATCTCTGCTTCTTCTAGGAAGAAGAGGATGTCTAAAAGACCCAATGAATCACCAAGAAGTGATGAGGGCAGTATTAAAACAAAACAATTGACGGATAAAGTGGATTCTCTTGAATCCACTGTACAAGATTGTCTCAAATATCTTACAAATCAGGGAAAAACCATTGCAGTGATGAAAAGACATGTTAATACCATCAACAAAAGAATGAGGCTATATGAACACAGGCTTCATCAACAAACAAAAATTATTAGAAGATTGAAAAAGAAAGTTGATGATAGTGAGGCTCCTCCAGTTGAGCTCACTAAGGGGGAGAAGGATAATATACAAACAATGATTGATGAATCAATTGCAGCAGCAGCATCCTCTCTCCTAAATCTAAAAGAAACTGAAGTTGATGAAGGCCAAGAAAATGTTGAAGGCCCAGAAAACATGTATACTACTGATGTACCTACTACTGAAGAACATACACAAATACCAGTAGTAACTCCTACTACTGATATAATAGCAGTAGTAAGTAAAGAAGAGGAAGTAAAAACAACAAATACTACTGATGCCCTATCAGTAGTAACTCCTGAAGTTTCACCAGTAGTAACTACTTTGGTTACTACTGAAGAGGAAGAACTGCAACTTCCTGAGCTAATTGAAAGAGAAAAACATGTCATCATCTCCAAACCACCAACACCTGATCAACCACTTATCATACCTGACATTGATGATAATGTGAACTGGTTTGAGGTAGATGAATGTACACTTCCTCCACATCCCAAGATACTACCAGAAGATCAACTTAAATTGTTTTATCCAAAACTACTACTTTCTGGTATCCCTGATATGAAATACATTCCACCTCCACCATCTGCTCACATTGGAAAAGGAAAAGAAGTATATGATGATGATTATCCAAATAGAGCATTAGGTCATCACATGGTAAACAAGATTAATCATGTCAGAGCAGAAAAACAATCCAGATGGAGAATAAAACATAGGAAATTTTTGGAGAAAGTGGAAATGTATCAAGCACTAGAGGAAAAAAAAAAAGAAAGTTCAAAGTGCAATTCCTGTTCAAATACCTGCTCAAATTAAAGACATTCAGATAGAAGCTCAAGAAGCAGAATTCAAGAGGTTAAGAAAAGTTGAAGAAGAACATATACAATGCCTTGAAGAATTAGTGTCTGAATGCAAAAGAACCAAAAGTGAGCTAACTGATGATGTATTTGAACAGAAGACAAACATGATTGATTACTTGAAGACAAAAGGGCATAGTGCAAAATCCTTTGGCAGAATGAAGATGATGACTATAATTGAAAAATTCTGTGCTGTCAAGAAGAAGGATTTGGCTGAACAAGAAGAAGAAGCAAAGAAATCTAAAGCCAAAGCCCTAATCCCAATCAGTCCAACATTAATCAAAGCTGGTAGTGTATCAACTACTGGTGATACCTCAACTCCCCAATCAAAGAAAAGAAAAACTGTTGATCAAGAACAAAGCTCTAAAAAGAAATCAAAAACACAAATTGTACCTGTTCTTGAAATGCCCATTGCTCCCTTACAGAACAATCCAATCATCAATTGGAGGGTTATGCAGAATAATGTGATAGAAATAATAAGGGAAGATAAAATTGTGCAGAGATTTACTGGATGGTTACCTTTGATCATGTCCTGTTCAAGAAGTGATGTCATTAAACTACTGATCATTGGAAAACCAAGAATGACAAAGAAATCATGGAAAGATTCTGGTGCTGGATACTTAACAATGATGATTGATGCTGCTTTCTATCCAGACAATTATCCAGAACAATTTACTGATCCAGGAAATGTCTATGCTTGGAATGTGATTCCAACTGCACAAATGTACTTCTTTGAAAAATCTGGGAAAGTCTGTGAGCTATATTTGTATGAAAAAGAATATCCTCATTCTGAGAAGACTATGTACCAGATATTCACAAACACAATGATGAAGCCTTATGATGCTGTTATGTTCCAAAACAAATTAAACTATTTCACAAAGAGGAACAACAAATACATCATTGAGCAAAGAAGACAACAGAATCAAAGAACCCTTGAGAAAAGAAGAAGGGAACAAGAAGAACAAGAGAAACTTAGTTGATTGAAAGATAATCAATAAGTTTAGGGGGAGATTGTTGGGACAAAATCACAGATCAACTTATTACTGATGCTGCAGTTAGTACTGATCATATTTAGTACTGATGGGGCGGAAACTTACTAAGGATGAAGTTGATACTGATGAAAGAATATAACTAAGTTACTACTGATCAAGGCATATTGAAGATACTACTGATCAATAGTAGTTACTACTGAAGTTGATATTGGACTTACTACTGATCACCAAACTTACTACTGATGATATGGAATTACTACTGGTGATTGCAGTTTACTACTGATACGCGTTTTGGAAGCATATCAAGTCCGAGATCTTCGTAGAGATAGTTATAGAATGTTAATCAATGTATATCTATAGAATTCGAATGTAAATCAAGTCCTAGAATAACTAGGGTAAATAGTTTAGCTTCAAGGATTATTATAAATAGTTCCTTACGAATTGTAAACGTACGTGTGTATTGTTAACTCGATAATATACATTGAAGCTTTTTGTGAAACTGTGTTCTTAATATTTTCATTTATTATTTACAGTTCATTGTTCTTAATTTATTGATATAGTGTTGATCCGCTGCAACTTCTATAGTCAATTAGATCTAAGGTGTTTATTAACTTGTCTATAGTTAATCGATCCTGACAAAGACTCGCTATGGAGAAATACAAATTGATCTTTAAACTATTTATTCCTCAGTACTCATGTAGTCAAAATTAAACTTGCTTTACTTGTTGTCGACACAAAAACACTCTTGAAATTTTGAGTAGAATCCTAAACTTTTTCTCTTGTTTTTGTTTCGTAGGTTAAAGTTGTTCTTGGTGAGTTGGTGGTAAACCGGTGATGTATGGCGGCGTTTGTGTTCAAAGGCATTTAGAACCATGACAAGATGTTTGTCTTGTAATTGCCTAAATGTTATGGTATCATGACTCATTTTTTTTTGTTTTGATTTCAACTTTGTATGGGATTTGATGTTTGAAAAATTTGGATGATATTTCCACCTCCCCTACAAACGAATTAAAAATCTGCATGTGCAAATTTGATGCAAGTGTGGAAGATCATCAAAAATTAAATTATTCAAAAATGGCAAAAAAGAACATGAGCCATTAATAGACAAAGATGTACTTAAATTACACGAACAAAATGAGTCACGAAAAGAAGGCCAGTTACAGTTGTTAAGAAAACATGTAACCGAACAAAATGAACCACAAAAAGAAGGCCGATTACAGTTGTTAAGAAAATGTGTAACCGAACAAAATTTACTCGCTGTGAAATATAGTTACAAGGTACCCGCCGCCGCATTGCGCGGGTACCTGCTAGTTTTGTAAAAAGGAATTATGCATTTCTTTTTAGGTGAGGGAAATCATTTAACCTATTTAATAGGAAAAACTTTTTTTAATTACTTTTTATTTTGGCAATTTTACCTTAAAAATGCATACTAAAATCTAAAGAAATAATCAATTTGAGTTTGCATTTTCCATGGATGATGCAGCGATACAAACTTACAAAGTTAGAAAATACAAACGACAAAATGTTTGTTAGGTGTTGGTTATTTTTCCTGAAAGCATCTGGAAAATATTTAAACTCTTATTTATTCAAATATTTTCAGATTCAGAACATTGATTTATTTTTTAAAAATATTTAAAAGATCTCTCAAAACCTATATTCATTCATAAGTTAAAAAAAATATTAAGAAATAGGTAGTCAACCTTTTATTTATTACTTTGTTCTTTTATTTTATCCGACCCTATTTTCTTTGTCGTTGGTTTTATAGATAATGGTATTGACATTATGTAAAATACCTCTTTCGTAAATGCAACAAACTTCTTTTTTAATCTTTTGCAAGATAGAAATTAGTCGTGGTCTATTAATCATTGAACGTTAAACATCAAAGAAAAATATTTGTCTACATGAGATGGTTATTTTTTCCCCATTGTGACACATTCCTTTGGCCATTGGCCCCTTTGTCATCGTGACGATTATACCATTAACAATTTGACAAATATTATCTTGGCAAAAGGTCGCCTTTTTCACATTGAAAATGAAATTACATTTGACTAAAGCGTTTGTTTCTGTTTGGAGTTTAATTTATTGATTTCATGAAATTGACAATGAAACCTACCACTTCCAAAAATGACTTTTTCAACATGAATATTCAACATCTTTAGGTGATGGCGCACAGGATAAACGAGTTTAAGAAGACCCAATAAAATTGTTATAGAGTTATGTTAGTTATTGTATTTAGTCTATAATTAAATAATAAATATACGAGGCTATGCACTAAGGGTTATCGGATTTTCCAAAAAAGGTAATCTCGGTCATTGTAACCTTTTTGTTTGGGAATTAATTTCTACACCATATTTTTTGAGGCTTAGACAACACTGTACAATTATTCATGCAGATTGTACAAACATACAAAACAACTATCTCTACTACTTTATAAAACATTTAAGCCCTTTCTATAAATACCTTTTAGAAAATTCAGCCACTTTCTTTCTATTTTGAGATTTCAAGAAAATCAAGAAAAAAAGGAAAAGTCATGCCTCGAACCCGTGACCTACTGCTGATATGTCAAGCACTAAACCAACTGCTCTAGGAGCTGCTTGCATTTAAAACTGAAAACAGATACTGATAAAGGGTTTCTGATTTCGGCCTTCTAGAATAAACACACGCCCTTTCAAATACCCCCTATCATAGACATTGCTTCCCTCGATCTTCGTCTTCCAGCCTCGGAAGTTGCAATCACGTTTACAGATAACACATTGCTTCCCTCGATATCTCTACCCATCTCGATTCTACAATAACCCCTTTCAAATGCCCACCTCGATTCTGCATTAACCCTTTCATGTTTGTTCGGTTGTTGATCACTACCAAAAAAATCGATGGTTAGATAATTTTTCTTGCCCTGTGTATATTGTTTTACAATCCACAATTAGAAGATCTAAAAATGCAAATTTGCTTCATCGGATTATGTTTAGCTTCAAGTAAGTAATCTTTCACTTTTTTATTTCATATTGATTTTTCCTTATTTGAGAGCAGAAATTACGTGATATTATTTTGAAATACGAGGTAAATATGAAGCATCCCAAAACTCAAACTGCTCCAACCATATTGTTAACAATTAACAAATTATACTGCATTTGTTTGTCTTATATCTGATTTAAATGGGCCAACAGCTTAAGGCGAGAACTAAACTTTTGGCATCAAATAGAAATGTTACTCTCGTGAGTTGCGACTACCAGTGGTTCAGGTCGTTTGTTAGTTTTTTAATCGTATGTCCATACAATTGCAATTATCATTATCATCATCATTGTTTATTTATTTATTATTTTTCTCTATTTGCCGGAGCCACTAAAAAATATAGTGTGATTGTTGTTGTTGTTGCAGGATATGGGTATTTTTGGTGAAAGGTAATTATAAGAAGTTGTTCAGTTACATACTTATATATAGAGACACTTAGAACTTAGCACTCTGCTATGGTTAATATCCATGGATTGTATATCTGTGTTGTCATATTGTTAATAGGCTTTGAAATGTATTGATATGTTGACTGTAATTTAGACAAGGTTGGAGAAATTACTTCTCCTACGAAAGATTATGAACCCCATAAATCGTTTCTCAAAGAGGTATTTTTTGCAATGAATAACATATTTCATTGATTTTATTTTTTTCGATTAATATTCAAATGGCAGGAAAAGCAGAATCTGAGTGACAATGTATTTTATAAATGTGACAATTTAGACCTTATTAAATTATGAAATCTCTAACAAAAAGAGTAATCTCAAAAAATAGAAAAAAAGTGTTCTCGAGTTGACTGTTGCTGATATGTCATCTCATTTTACATTGCGAGACATGATTATGAAGATTATATTATAGAAGCAGTCAATTATTTTATACTAAAGAATAATTGTTTATGCGGGTCAACTTGGTCAAACGGGTCAAACAGTTGATACGGTAAAAAAGGTAATACATTTTAAACTTGTCAACCAGAATTTTGGTCAAATGCGGTCAAGTTGGTCGTACGGGTCAATCAGTAGCTATTCTTCACCAAAATAAATCGTTCAACCCGGTTCTTTATAAAAAACACTCTTTCATATTCGACAATATTTTATAATATTTATTTATTTTGTACAGGTATATTTGTAGCCAGTTGAAGAAGTTCTGGAAAAAGCATTTTCAGATCCAACAAGCTGTGATTTGTTAGCAAGAAATGTGATCTTAGCTACAAGTCTACAACAATATCTGCAATGTTTCCTTTTTTTGGAGATATTAATGCAATTATTGGAGCATTTGGTTTCTTGGTACTTGAATTTTGTGTTACCAGTTATGCTTTATAACCTTATTTTCAAATTGTCTAAACGGGGGTTCAAAGTCCCATAGTAGACATAGGTAGATTTACCAAGTAGATTAGGATTGTTGTTCAAAAAAAGGAAAAGTTGAATACAACAATAGCGGTTGTTTTCTTTGTGGCTGGAGTTGTGGTTGCACATGTAGTTGTTAGACAATTCCAAGACATATAAACTATTTGATAATGTGTGATCTTATCCTTGATGTTATTAGCAAGAGCTTTGATCAACTGAGCTATTAATCATTAAACTCATATTAATCTATTGATCATCACGGCACTACCTACCATTACTCTTCACCATCGTCACCCGCCATCAACAATCACCACCCACAACTACCACCATCACGAGAATCACTACTGCCACTTCCTCAATCTCTACGCACCACCAACCACAATCTTACTACTGCTACCACCATCATTATTTTCGCCACTACAAAATATAATCACAGGGTACCCGCCGCCGCATTGCGCGGGTACCCTGCTAGTTGTGGTGTATAGGTTAAAACGTGTGGTCTTTCACCACTTTTTCGTTTATTATGGTCATTTTTTTTAAACGCATTATTAAGTCACTAGAAACCGGATATAGATTTTAACCGGTAACAAAAGGATAACGTGACCATTAGTTATCTGCGTGTAATATATTAAGGTCAGTGTGCTTTTATTAAAAGTTTAATTTGATAATCATACTCTGTGATTTTTTATTTATTTTTATTTTTTATTTTTTTGTAAATAACTGTGATAAAGTGATCTTAACAGGTTGTAGGTCATCCATGTAACTTAAGTGTCTTTCTTTAAGAAGTTTGATATCCAATGATTAATATTCGTGTAGTACAATAATCTTATTAAATAAAAAGAAATTATAATCACCAAAATTAAATTTTTGGAAAGTACTTAAAGAACCATCAACCTCCTATACGATGGTTATGTTTTTAGAACGTTGTAATTTAACCACTTAATAACCTTTAACCATAGCCTTTATAAAATGGTTAGTTGGTTACTTTCGACTTTTGTTGTTTTCGGATTCGTAGTAGAGTTGAAAGTTGGGGGCCTATTTGGTAACATGATATGGGTTCAAATCTGTTCCCAACCAACATTGTCTTACCGCTCATTCAACTCAGTTAAACCATTCACATACTGATATGGCCATATGGGGTTGTCTAACGTGACATTTTCGGGATTTTCAGTAAAAATAATTGGTACTCCTTGACTTTTATCACTGTTTTTTAATTATAACAATGACACTTTTCCTAATTCAAAGGACAGCCAATTGGAAGGTTTAGATTCTCAAAACAAAATAAACTAATTTTACAGAGTAAATTTTATCCGTACAAAACAGTTTTAATGCTAAGTGATAATCATACCCTTAATCAAATGATGAAATGCAAAAGGTTGTAAAAAAAAAAGAAAGAGCATAATTATCCTTTATTATGAAATTTTGCTAAGTGTACTTCTGCAATTCGTCAGTTAGCATACAACATTATTCCTGATGGTATAGACAAATATCTACATAAAAATTACTTTACAAAATCACATCTCATCCTCTAATTAGAAATAGGATAATTAGCAAAATACGCATCTAACGAATAATAATATAAACCCATAATATAATTATCTATCTTTCGAGATATTTTATCACCAAATTGTAGATATTTGTCTATACCATCAGGAACAATGTTGTATGCTAACTGACGAATTGCAGAAGTACACTTCATCAACGGGGAGACACCAGATTTCCCCGTTGCATCACAACATTGTTGAAAATATGACACATTATCAATTAAATCTCGAAAAATGTGTGTGAATAGATCTCGCATCATTCGGAGACGTTTTCAAAAATCTTTTCCGTTGTACGTTGGATTTTCAACAAAGTAAGCCGCCATAAGACGACCATGAGCACCAACACGGTCTCTTTCTTGATACATTCGTGGTTTCACGGATTGTAGAAGTGGAATTTTCAATAAGCGCAACGACTTTCAAAAACTGAAGATGTAAACTATTAACCTCGTTCTCATTATCAAAACTAATTTTGATAATGTGTGTGAAAGATTGTTGAAGACAACATTTTGAAAAGATTGTTGAAGAGAATGTAGAAAATATTAGATAATAAATGAGGTATTTATAAGATAAATTGTGCTATTTTTTGAAATGTTAGAATTAGCCGTTGGAGTGGGTAACGGGCGAAAACAAGCGACGACAACATCTGCCTATGTGACCGATTGCCTTTGGGTACACGTCGGCGATTGCATCATGTAATGTTGGAGGATGCGTTAGGGGACGGCAAGCGACGGAGGGATGTGACGCATAGTCTAAGACCAGGTTTGGGAAAACTTATTTAAGTGGTTTTTAAGTTTATTAACTTATTTAGTTCGAAAATTAGAATAATTTTAGAGCTTAAAAGCCCTAAATACTTTATTATTTTATCTACGAATATTTTGCAAATCTCAACTCATAAATCGCCACCATAAGATACACTTTTTTTTCTTTTAACGCCATTGGGCACGCCGGCGACATAGCAACCACATGGAAAAGGATCATATTCTCCGGCTAATCATTTTCTCCTCCGTCTTTTTACTTAAAACAATCTCCGGCGCCGACGATGACTGCTCGCCGGCCTCCTGTGGCCCCGGCGAACCACAAATCCGGTTCCCCTTTCGTATCATCGGCCGACAACCTTCCTGGTGCGGATTCCCTGGTTTCGACCTCTCGTGTAACAAACATAACGTAACAACTCTCCAACTTCCGTCATCTCGTTCATATGTCGTCACCAGAATCTCATACGTTTCACAGGTTTGATTCTAAATCTCTACACAAAAAGTAGTTTGAACTTCAATTCACGTTGCTAATCAGCTTACACAATCGACAGGTCGTTTACATAGATCCGGAATTCTGCCGGCGAAATCGAATCGCCGATTTTAATTTAACCTACACGCCGTTCGATTTTAGCAGGATGCGGAGCTACACTTTTTACAATTGTTCAGTACAGAGCTTCGGATTTATGTATCCGGCGGTGCCATTTCCTTGCCTGAGCGACGGCAATTACTCGGTAATTGCTGTACGGACGGGATTGTTTTCGCCGGGAAATATGCCGCCAAGTTGCGATGCTATGAAAACGATCGTGGTGCCGGTGGGGTGGAACGGCGACATTAGACAGGAATCGGAGTTGAGGTGGTTCACTCCGTTTTGCAGATCTTGTGAATTGGAAGGTAGAGCTTGTGGGTTGAAGAGTGATGACGGAGAGACAGTCTGCCTTGGTTCTTCTCGCGGTAAGATTTCTTTATCTCGTGATAATTAGAATACACATTTTTATGCACGAGTTACAACTTATTAAGCTAGAGGTTTTCCTGGCAATTGCAGTACATATTTTTAGGTACTACCGATAAAGCTAGGTTGGTTCTTGTTGATTACGCAATTTACTTTATCTTTTGACTTTTACTGCTGCAAAATCTATCTAGTATATCAAATAAAAAACTATTTAAATTTTAATCATTCATTTTCCGGGTTGATGTATTTAGTTTTTTAATTTTAAATTACTATTTTAGTGTCTGTTCTTAAAGAAAAATAGAAAATATACGTTACTAAATCGGAACATGATGTTAATAATTTTTATAATTTACTATAAAAGTATTCATAGAATAGTTCAAAAAGGTTAAACAGTTTCCTAACTTGAAGCATGTATTTATATTGTCGGCCAATCATAAATTTATAATACAATGACGCGTAATCGTTGTACGTAATTTTTATTCAATGTTAATTGACATATATTTATTCTTTTTTAATTAGTAACATAGATGTGACATGTTAGGTGAAACAAAAAAATAACCAAAGAAAGTTTCAATTGTTTAATTATTTATTTATATAGTGTTTAATTTGGTAAGTTTATTATGATTATTTATGTGTACTGAAATTTGAGAAAAATCAACAAATTTATTTCTAATATTTTACAGGGTTTATCAACTTGAATCGTGTTTTAAGTTTTAGTTTTATCTTTTGAACTTCAATAAATTTATTCTAGAAATAATATGTACGATAATCTAGGAAAACAAAATATTTCTTTCCAGTTTTATATATCGATGTTTTAAAATCCAAGTTTTGAACATGCCATTGTCTCAAAAGTATTCGAACCGGATTGTAATGTTATGGACTATGGAGTATTAGTTAGATAAAAGGTAAGATATCACAAAATTAACTCAAACATGTCATGATATGAGTTGGATAACACTTTATCCTTTATAGAAAAAGTCAAGAGTTCAAATTCATGTAGTAGCATTTATTTTACACATTTTTTTTGTTTGAGTTTGGGATTCATACCACTTTGCTCAGAATTATTTCTATGCAATTCCATCCTTCTATAAAAGAAAAGTCAGAAGTAATTCGGTTATATGGGTTTACAAGTACGACATTGTGTATTTGACAACAAGATCGGCCGGTTTGAATCGCTTATAGTCGGACCGGACCTTGTATCAGATCCCGGTGCAACCCCTTCGAACATTTAAGATAATAGTATATTACCAAACTCTTTAGTTTTACATGCTATCAAAATAACATTTCCATTACTATTGAAAATTGTTTTTCAAATTAATTTTGACTTCCATTAACATCTTTTCGTTTTTGTTATTATTTATTTACTTTTCAATATTCAATTACAATAATCATTATTATTATATGATAAGTTCATTATTGTATTATTTTTTTACGGTCATCAATTAACGGTGACTACATTTTGAACCAAAATTTATAATAAGCTAATACTAAAAGCGTCCGTATAATACGTGGGTAAATAATAGTTTTATGGTTTTATGATTTAGCCCATCTAATTTTTTTTCTTCTTTGATTTTGTGGAATGCATTTAACATTTTTAGTAATTGTATAGCTTAAAAGTAGTAATAACTTTTACCTATGGTCTCCTGAGCTAATAAACTGTATTTAGTCAAAAATGACATACACCATGAAGCTGGTTGACTTCTTCAGCCATAAAAGTCAAAACAGGAAACTTTGACTTTTCTTCTCACTAACCAGTCGTTGACTTTTTGTACACAGGTATTCCAAGAAGCGCTAGATACGGATTAAGCATAGGTATCGGTATACCCGCATTAATATGCATAGTTGGACTTATATGCTTTGCAGCTTCTCGAGTCAGAGACTCGAGAAGCATTGACCACCGCCAAAGCATTGACCTTTTTTCCATTGCAATCATCCCTCAACCACCAACCACAACGGGCCTAGACGGGCCCACAATCAATTCTTACCCGAAAACCATACTTGGAGAGAGTTGTAGATTGCCTAATGATGATGGTACTTGTGCTATATGTCTTTCAGACTACAAACCTAAAGAATCTTTAAGGACAATTCCCGAATGTAATCATTATTTCCATGCGGATTGTATTGACGAGTGGCTCAAATTGAATGCCACCTGTCCCGTGTGTAGGAACTCGCCGGAAAGTTCTTCGTTGGTTACACCGTGTTCTTCTGCTTCATCGAATTCGACTGATTCGTCGTAGAATGCCGTTCAATTATCTTGAATTTTGATACGTATTACTTGTATATTTGTATGTATAAATACACGATAAAATTGTTATATACGATGTATGATATTGTGCATAGGGAATGTGAAGTACAAGATGTGACATGAATGAAAGAGTGTTTTTGGTCTTGAGCATAACAAAACATATATTCTTGTTAGCATTTTTACCAATGCTTTGTTTTTAGGAGTGAGACAAATAAAATAATCTTCATTATTATAAAAAAGTTGTCCATATATCCACGTGCTGTGCAATCTTCTCGATTAATAAACCGAAGTCAAGCAATTTCTCTGTCATGCATATAAATATTCTTTGAATTTACTGAACGTGTCGACCATAGCATATTCATGGTGTTGGCATACCAGCTGGTGATGCCTTCGTCAATTCAATTATTGTAAATTAATCGTATTTGGTATATTTGGAACTAAACCATTGTTTTTTAAACAAGTAGTAATAGATAAAATAGTGTTTAGATTTCTTGATTTTTTAATTTAAAATTCGATGCAGACTTTGGTGTAGAAACTCGATCCAAACTGTGAAAAGCTAGCACATTGGACCGAAAGGCAATCAAGCTTAAAGATATCGACATATCAGATTTTGTTTTGTTTTAGTATGGCCCGGGTTGGAACCGTTGCAAGACTCTTTGATACCCATAAACAAGAGACCACTTCAAGCCATTTATTTGAAAACCGGTTTGAATGGTTGGTTGAGAAGGTGGCCGTCGGATTGAAGGCGGTCTGATTGGCGATAAGGAACCGACTGGTTAATCTTCTCAAGAACGGGTATAAAGCGGGTTCCGGAACTTGGTAAAACCGGTGTTTAGATTTTTTTTTTTTTTTTAACACAAAAGCTTATATTTAAAAAATATAGCAAATTACGTCGAAAGTCCATATGGTTTGTCACTTATTACAACTTAGTCCAGTAAGTTTATTTTAAAAAAAAAAAAAATTGATAAGTAAACTACCCTTTTTGCTATTTTGTAACAAAGTTAAGATAAAGCAGCGCATGTAATAAATGTTAAATCATAAAGACATCCGTGAAATGTACTCTATTAATTGATTTCTTTTTTACTTTTCATTTTCATTTTCCTTTTTCGTTTCTCTTTTATTGCTCTAACCATTGCAACTCCTTCCTTGCAACCATTTCTCGCCACTACCTCAAGTTAGACACTTGTAGATTTGCTTTTGAAATCCAATATGAATAAAAGCACATAATTGATGCAGATCTCAATAGTAAAACCTCATTTCATAAACCACCAATTACAACCACTTAAATCGTGATCCAACTTACAAATCCATAAAATTGTTTGTTGTATGTTGCAGTTGAGGATTCCGACGTTTAAAGTGGCAAAAACGTAGATTTATAAAACATCAAACCTATCAAATCGCTTGAAAAATCATAGATCTTTTAAACCCTAAACCTGAAAATCGATTGCGAACGCAGGTCGCCAAATGAGTTGGTGTTTTACAGGTGTAGGTCACGGAATCGTTGGTTTCTACTAGTTGTTCCTACTTCATCCTCCTAATCACAACATGATAAATCCACTAATTATTCTTTCTCATATTATCACTTGATTTTGACACTTGACATTTTTATTGATCAAGTGAATAGGAAGATAAGTAGAATCAAATGATAGGAAATAATACAACCAGGGGCGGTTCTAGGGGGTGGGCTGACTTTTTCAATTAGTATAAATTTTTTATGGGTGAGTTCATTTTTGGCTTGTGCACATCCAAATATTTATAAATATACCTCTTCTCTACTATATATAATGTATTTATGAGCTTTCTATAAATGGATTTCTAAAAATTCAGACAAATACTTTCCTTTTTTTGTCTTAAATTGAGTTTAAAAAATAGATGCACTCTGCAGGATTTGAGAAACGAGCAATTAACCAGCTGAACTACTAGGTGGGACATTAGTAACCAATAAAAATAAACATACGTACACTCAATTCCCCTTCTTGATTCCTTCAATCCCCTCGATTCCTTTCGAATTGCAGCCCTTCAAATACGACTGAAACTTCAACTACAATCCATACCACAACCTTCTGTTGCTTAGCATTAAACCTAACTTGTATTCTATAGCTTTTCAAATTTCTAGATTATCTGAATCCTTCTACTTATCAATTACAAGATACTTGATGAATTCGTCAAAACAAAACTCTAAAGATTATTTGAGGCAAGTTTTTTGACTCTATGAATTTTAATTTATGTGATTCGTAACTTTGATCTCTTGCAACGGTATTCCTTTGATCTCTAGGTGGTTTTTAAGTTCTGGTTGTTTGCTATTTTAATCTGAATATTGCATACTTTGTTGTTTGTGCATTTTTTCAGGTTACGTTATCAGATTTCATCCAAAACTGCCTGGAGTTTGGATATTTCATGCGAATAACATATATGCTGCTGCTACTCGTGCAAAGTGGTTTATGAACTTGCCGGGCTCTCACCTAAACAACAAATACTTTATAAAAATTTACTTTCCAGAACATCATAGAAGCAGTTTTTCAAGGAAGAATCGGTTTGGATTTGTGTTGTTGGTGCACAATATGCGTCTCATGGTTTTAGCAACCAACAACAGAACTACTATCCCAATTCCCACTTGATTTGTCACAGATTCTTCAAACATCAAGAATTTTAAATTTTAAGTACACATTATTTGCAATCATAAACTACAAATGTCACTAAATTTGTAACCATTTCCATGTTTCTCTCAACTCTAAATTCAAAAATCGGTTTGACCATAAGAAATCAAATTCTCTATTCTTTATGTTAATAACCAGAATTTAAGACCGGAAGAAATGGTTGAATTAAAGATTTGGTTGACTGTTTTTGTCACCAGAGATAAAAAAAGATGTTTTTGGGAAATAACAATTGCTAATAATAGTCTGTATGTTGTTACATTAAACGGGAGGAAAACTACAAGTCATGGTGTTTAAAGAACATTTAGTAGCTCCTGATTCTTTACGTATGATTATATTGTATTCGTAGTGGAGAAATGGGTTTGTTGGGTGAGTATATTTGGTTTTTGTTCAATAGAGATCATCATGTTTTGTTGTTTCATAAGTTATGTATGTGAAACAATGGTCGAGATAGTTTTCACAAGATCTCCGGTCTCGTAATTTAAACAAGCAAAGCTACTTTAAATGCTTGGAAGTTTTAATTTATCAAATCAAAGGTGTTTAGTAGGTGATTATTGATTAATATTTCAATTGACACCCTTTTTTTAATAAATTACAATATGATCTAACCCATATTTATATAAATCTTTTGTTTAATATTCCATTCAATCTTTTTGGCTGGCATGTTCTACATTTACATGATTTATGCAAATCGATTGGATGGCTTCCTAAGAGGATAATAATCAAACTTCTATTAAGTCATTAATCAATTTTCTTAAGTTATTCACATCACCAACTTCACTCTCACTCACCCAACATCTTATTGATCTTCGTGACCATACATAAGGCTGGTACCCATCGCCGCATTGCGCGGGTACCCTGCTAGTAATATATAATATATGGATAACTAATCCATGTCGTGTATTGGCTTAGTGGCTAACTCATGTATCTTGTGAAGATGTTCTGATTTAGGTGGTTTGCTACCGAGAAACGTTTTCAATTGGTACAATTGGTGATGTGGCACTTATATGGTTCAGTTATATATGGTGGTGTAACCTTACAAGTAGGCCATAAAACGTTTATTATATTACACTTGTACATATATTGTGAACATGTAAGGTCGCATCACCAAACTAAACCATATAGCTTCAACATCATAAGCTTTACGATTAAAAAACATTTTTCGCTTGCAAAAGCTATCTAAATTGGAACACTTCTTAACAACTAAAACCACCTAATGAGAACAAAAAAAAAAAAAAAAAAGTATGTTGCATAAATGAACACACTTGTTAAAGTACCTTAGATACTACATGCGTTAAACAAAACTAGCAGGGTACCCGCGCAATGCGGCGGCGGGTATCCGTAACTATATTTCGAAGTGACGACAGTACCGGTGGTGGTGGCGCAACATTAGTGATGGTAGGTGCCGACATTAGTGATTGTAGGATCAGATCCGAAATTGACATTTTTTGTGGAAGTAAATATGGGATGTTTAAATAGAGAAATGATGATTGAGTCCAGGTGACGTTAAAGCTTATATATATTAGTATCTGGAATAAATCAAAGTAATCAAGTAGTTGAAGTGGTTAACACACACCCTAAGACCCAAATGGTCACGGGTTCGATTCCCCTAAATTGCGTTTTTATTATTTTTGTCTTCTAAAGCATTTAGGCCTTCTAATTAGAAGGCCTTAGAAAATAAGTTTTTAATACCTTCTAATATTAGTAGGCCTAAATGCTTTACAGATAGTATATATATAGATTTTATAGATGGCGATGAAGAAAAGCTTCTATATTGAAATACAGCCTCTTATAATAGCATTTGGTATGGTCAAAAGTTGCTTGAAATAATAAATTAAACGGAAATAAGGTTGTTATCCCAAAATGTGTTGATTTACAGCCGCTATTAATTGTGTAATTAATAGTCAATTGTTGCTAGAAATAAATAATTAAACGGCAATGTGGATTTTGGTAAGAGTTGATGATTTACAACGTTGTATATTTAATGTTATTGGGTAAAATGGTTTTCGAATAACAGACTTTTGTTATTAAGTGTGGGTGGTGTTACCAAAGTGTAATGTATAGCAAGTGGTTAACACATAGTGATAAGTTAGGAGAGGTCTTGGGTTCGAGTCTTATTAGCTGCGATTTTTTTTTTTAAGGTAGAGAACTAACTAACAAAAGTGGAAAGGTCCTTAAAATCAAGTTTAAGGAGCTCCTTAAACTTGCCTATTGGGGTAGGCCTAAATGCTTTATATAGTAGTAAGATATGCATTAATAATAACGTTACTTGTATATATGTAGGCCTGACCGAAACATGTGCTGGATCATTTGTGTCACTCCCAAATGAAATGAGCACAGTGGGCCCACCGGTACCAAATTTGGATGCCCGTCTAGAGTCTGTTCCAGAGATGAATTATGATGCTCTTTCAAGTACACCACAGGGAGAAATATGCATAAAAGGGGATACTTTATTTTCAGGATATTACAAACGTGAAGACCTTACAAAAGAGGTCCTAACTGACGGCTGGTTCCATACAGGTCTTTAATTTCCTATAAAAGAAATCATATGTTTTTAATCATGTTTTCATACATGAAGAAAATATATCTGAATTAACTTTATTATATATGTTTCAGGTGATATTGGTGAATGGAAACCAGATGGAAGCATGAAAGTTATTGATCGCAAGAAGAACATATTTAAGCTTGCACAAGGAGAATATGTAGCTGTTGAAAACTTGGAAAATGTTTATGGTCTTGCTCCTGCTGTTGATGAAGTATGCTTTATATATTTGACAAGTATTATATGATCCATGCAAGTTGATATATATATATCTATAAAAGTGAGATCATGTGAGGACTCAAATTTTGGTGATGCCTGTAAGGAGAATTCTCAACCAATCATTTAAGAAATTTTGAATCATCAGAAATTTTGGATTATTTTTAAAATATGTTTCCTCCTAAAGATCCAAAATTTCTGATAATGATCCAATATATTTTAAACGATTAGTTGAGAATTGTTCTCGTAGTCCTCACCAATTTTTGAATCCACACTGGATCCTAACCTTATATCTATATATTTGTGTGTGATTATTTGTAATGTTTAATTGGTGCTTATATCAGGTATGGGTATATGGGAATAGCTTTGAGTCATGTCTTGTAGCGGTTGTAAACCCGAATAAGAAAGATGTTGAAAGTTGGGCCCGCGAAAACAAGGAGATTATGATTCCATTTGTCAAGATCAAAAAGTGAAAGAGTACATGCTAGCAGAGCTAAACAGAATTGGGAAAGAGAAAAAGGTTAATTATCCTCTACTTTTTACACTAATTACTTTTAGCTAAATGGGTTTAGGTTGAAACGAGTCTTTTCTATTTACCTTTTATCTATAAAATATGTGATTAATCAATTGAGACTACATAAAAATTTAGAACTACCTTGAAAATAATTTATTTGAGGTGACGATTTTAAAAAAAACAAAAACAAAATCTAGATCAAGTCACAAGTAAATGGGTCAAAATTGCAGCCACTAGTCTTTTTGGTATGATGTGTAACTGTGACCGTTTTTTTTTTTTTTTTTTGCAGTTAAAAGGGTTTGAGTTTATTAAAGCAGTTCACATTGACCCATTACCATTTGACATTGAGCGTGACCTTCTAACCCCGACCTTGAAGAAGAAAAGGCCTCAAATGCTGAAATATTATCAGGTACATTTACATATCTTTTTTACGAAATAATCACATTTTTCTTTATTAAATTGGACATAATACATTCTCAATATTGATCCGCTGTGAAAACATTATTTGTCAATTTGTTTTGCTCAAATGGGTAGAAAGTCTAACAAAATCCATATTTTTTGTATACATCTTAAATTGTTTTATTATAAAAGTTAGATTATTATTATTGTAATTTTTTTCATAGTTATAATTTGAATATTATATAAAATGGAAAATGTGTATCATTAAAAACTGATGGAAAAAATAATAAGATAAAATAAAACTCATTATTGCATTACTAATTTTGGTTATTAAATGGTTGACAAAACACGTGTTTGTTGTCCGCAGACTATAATTGATGATATGTACAAGAGTACGAAGAATTGAAGTGTGGGCTTCCCCAAGGCTTTCCTTTTATTTAAATAACAAGTTTATTTTCTTGTATTAATTCTTTTGACACATTACATGTACTTTATACAATTCATGATGAAGAATTAAAATATTAGATTTTGTTTTCCAAGAGAGTATAATTGCTTAGGTCTTTGGAGGACAAGAAAACTGAAAATCAGTTTTAGAATGTTGATGAGCCTAATTGTCGTCGTTGACCTTTTTTTGACCATCTGAAATCAGTTTTAGAATGATTGATTTCAAGAAACTAATCCATATTAGCTAATTAAAGAAATTAAGGACATTTTTTCCCGATCCTAACTTAAATGGTATGAATGAAAACCCTAATTTCTTCTTTGAATCTTCCTTCCAATTTATTTTGCAGTGATGAATGGTTTAACTCAAACAATTTGTCATAATACAATTTTTGGCTTATTATACAAAGTTCATAGCAACTATGTTCCATTTGCATACAAACTAAAGTACAACAGGTTGGAAAGCAATTCACTCAAAAAGTAAAAGTCAACAAAAGTCAACAACAACCAGCCATATCTCTACTTGGGTGATGTATCCAGATCACCGGGATTAACAACCATTGTAGACGCAAACTGCATTGATAGTAGTTCTGCTCTGCTATATTTCAACCTCTGATCTGTCAAATATGATTACAATAACTAAATCACCACAATAATAAATCTAACTAAAAAAAAAATGATTTATGTGGTTTTATGCAATGAATTTGCGTACCTATAATGTTTGTCAGCTCAGATTTAAGTGGTGATGATGAAAATCTTCTTTCCTTCAAAGGAGAAGGATATTTGTTGTCAAATAAAAAAGTATCCATAACTTCATGCTTCACTTCAATCTCTGGATGCCATTGACAAAAAGTCAAAATAGCATCTTTGGTCAACAACCAACACCCGGTCAAATCCAGAAGTTTAAGTGAAGTTGGTGGTTTGAAAGAATGAATTCCTGAATTTGTTAAAATAGCATCTCGTATGGTGAGATTGACTAGATTTGGGATAGATGATAAGTTGTGTAGTGAAGAGTCAGTTAAGTAACTGCTTTTGAGTGAAAGATGAGTCAGTTGTTTGAAGTTTGATAACGGGTTGATTGATTCATCTTTAAGTGGGGTTTCTTCAAGATTTAATTTTTCTAAATGTTTCAGATTTTCAAGAAATGTTAATGAGGGAACCGATTCTGCATCCCTACCACTTTCTTGGATCACACCTGCTCATTATAAAACAGTTAAGAGTAAATTACACAAATGGACGTTTAGGTTTGTACCATTTTACATATTTGGTCCTTTAGTTTCATAAATTACACTGATAGTCCTTATTTATGAAATTATTGACACGTTTGGTCCTTTACCTAAACAGACGTTTATTTTTCCGATCAAGTATGGTCACGAGGTGGTAAATCTATCCTAATTCCTAAACCCATGAAAACACGTCTGTTTGACGGGAAAAATTAGCGTCTGTTAGGTAAAGGACCAAGTGTCAATAATTTAAGAAATAAGGACTAGAAGTGTAATTTATTAAACTAAAAGACCAAATATGTAATATGGTACAAACCTAAAGGACCATTTGTGTAAACAGTTATTTATTCAATTTTAGATTTCAATGAATAGATACCTCTAACATTTGTACACTTCATGCTCACAACTTTTAATGAAGGTATCATGCCAATGTATGAAATAGCAAGATCATCAGTTAGTGTAGAATCCAATAACATGATCTCAAGTTTCGGGACATGCCCAATTAACATACCAATTCCCACTGAACTCACTCTCGTATTGCTTAAATTCAAAGTTTTCAAATTTGATCCAACGGTTGCTACAAATTCAACTGAATCATCCCCAATTAAGTTGCCACTAACATCCAAATATTCTAAGGCATGCATACACGGTAAAAAGGATAGGTCCCGCAAAGAGGAGTTTGATAGGTTTAAGAATGATAAACATGTGGAATCAAAGTACGAAAAGGTTCTAGAAACATCTTTAAATAAAGCTCCAGCCAGAATAAGTGTTGATAACCGAGCCTTGTTGCCTTCTCCCTTTAGTATGGAATGTATAGTACAATTGCTCATGTTTAGGTATGTAACAGAGGTCACGTTTGGTAACATGGTTACCTTTGTCCAAGCTAGGTTTAGGAAGTTTAAATTTGGGAATTTTTGAAGTACAAATGCACCTTCGTTGGTTATTTCACTTCCCCAGAGATCAAGGTGTTGTAAATTTGTCAAAACCTATAAAGAATATGTTATGTTACAACTTACACAAGAATAAAACAAAGGAAATAATTATAGATGATAAGGAACAATACCTGAAGAGATAAAAGGGCCGTATCATTAATAAACAAACCTCCTAAATCCAACTTAGATAATCTTTTAAGTGAAGAAAGACGTGTGACACCGTCTGTAGTGACACTTGTTTCTGATATACATAATGTTTCAATAGTTTTGATAGACAAAAGATGCATAATGCCAGCATCATTAACTTTAGAGCATCTAGAAAGATCCAGATCCTTTAAATAATTCATACCTAATACAAGACCCAAACACTTTATGTTTTACAAGGAATTAGGTTTGAAAAATAATGCAGAAGGCAAACCTGAGAGAGCCCAAAGTGCAGAACTGTTGATTTTGTGACAATCAGAAAGATTTAAAGAGTACAAGTATTGAAAGGCACCCAAATATGCCATCCATTCTGCATCAACAGAGCTCTCACCTTTCAGATTAACACTCTCTACACTGTATTTGAACACTCTGCACAAAGTATTCAAACTTAACTAAATTAATAAATTCAATAATTTCAGTTAATAGCATTTCTAGATCTATGTAATCTATGATCATTACTCAATAATTTCAGTTAATTTTTAAGTAACTTCACTTATTTCCAGATACAGATATCATTTCCTGTGCTAGTGAATGTGTGATAAATATCAAATAACCAATTTAGATGGCGAAATGCTACATTGCGATCGAGAAAACTTACTCGAGAAGAGACGGATATAGAAGTCGGCGGCCGAGAAGCCGGTGGAGTAGAGCTTCGGCGAGCTGAGACGGCATACGCTCGAGAGTCCGCCGCTGTCGCCGCCACGAATCGACGGCGTCTGCGCTTTCTGTGGCCGCTTCGATGCAGAGACGTACGAGAGGACTCTCCAATTCACATCCTTCTTCCGTAAACAAGCTCTGATCCGCCATTGTTTCACTAATTTGACTCTTTTTTTTCTTTGATCGGTTTCTGTTTGCACGGATTTGAAGACAATTTGAACAAAATCCAAATTGGGGAAGACCGACAATTATTTGGACGAAATAGAAAGACTGGTAATTGCAATTTATCTAAATGACACAGTTAGTCCTCTCTCTTTGTCTTATTTACACAAAGAGCACGTTTTGTATAAATCTTATGCATTAAGGACCAAGGTAACAGACACCCGGTACCACAAAACAAAACTGGTATGTTAGGCCGTATGTAAGAAGTATTCACAGGAAAACCAGGTTCGATAACACTTTAAAATGTTTTGACTCGGTGACTTGGTGGTCCAACTAGTAGAGGTGCTCAGCATGAGTCAGGTTGGGGCGGTTTTTAAGTAAAATCAGACCTCAAACCGCAAACTTCGGTTTTTAATAATTAAAAACCGTTCGGTTTCGGTTTTTTTTTTGTTTTCTAAATAAATCGGTTCGGTTTCGGTTTTCTTTTCGGTTTTTTTGTTTTTCTTAAAATTTACCAATTTGTTAACTTAAAAGTTATGATCCAAAATTCATACAGTTATAAGATTGAAATAATTGGAATAAAACATAGTGAAAAATTACAAATGATATACTTAAAATTTTCTTTTAAATAGTTAAGGATCAAATCTTTTATAAATATAAAAATATTTTTACAAAATTTAAAATATATATTGGTGGGGCGGGGTGGTTTTTTCGGTTGGTTTTTTCGTATACATCCAAAAACCGCCCAACCAGTCATTACATTCGGCTTTTCAAAGAATAAAAGCCTTTCGCATCGGTTTTTTAAATGGTTCGGTATTTTCGGTGCGATTTTTTCGGTTTCAGTTCGATTTTTCGGTTTTGTGCTCACCCCTACCAACCAGTCATTACAAAATGTTATACATATATGTAATTAACTTAAGAGTTTTGAAATATTTATTCCTACCAACCAGTCATTACAAAATGTTATACATATATGTAATTAACTTAAGAGTTTTGAAATATTTATTCCTTTGATCATCTTCTACCTAAGTAATTGAGTTTGTAAGAGCACAAGGTGTGGTGGTGGTGTTATACTTAGTTATAGCTTTTTTTAGGCTATAACATGGCTATAACTAATATACCAAGTTATGGCTCCTTGGTGTTATAGCTATAACTATGTTATAGGGGCCCCACTTGTATTTTATATTTTTTAAACACATAAAAATACATTAAAATAAAACATAAAATAAAAACATACATTAAAATATAAATTAAAATGACGAAAACAAATACATAAAAAATCGTTCGGAGTATTTCAGGGCAGGGCCAAAATAATCTTCCATTAGACGTTGTTCAGCACCAACTCGATCTCGCTTGATATATTTTCTAATTCTGGGTTTGCCATCGGCACACAAGGTTTGATAGTAGTTATTCCAATCGTTTAACCTTGTCAAGTTTTGAAGTTTTTCCTCACCCGATGTTGAACTCGAATCAGAAGAATCACTATACGTTGAAGAACTCATTGTGAAAGTGAAAATATGAAAAAAGATGTGAGTTGTTTGGGATAAATGGTTGTGTATTTATAAAAGGAAAAAATTAATATAAATTTTTTTTTAAAAAAAAAAAAAACTAGCCGTTGAACGGCATTATAGCCGTTTGAATTGCCACCTTTTTCCTCCCACCCCCTTTAAGGAACGGTTATTGCGTCGACGGTGGCCCGATAACGAGCGGATGGCGCCACCCACGGTGTGGGTTTGGCGCCGTTATCGGTGTTTAACGGGCACAATAACGAGGCACACCCCGTGCTCTAATCCAATCATTAACCGTTAGGTGCTCAAACCGGATTTAAAAAACCTGAACCGGGTTCAAAGCCGGATCGGATTCAGTCAAAGTTGGTCAAAATCAGATTCAAAGTATTTAACATTTATCTTGTTCTTAGATTTTAACTAGGAAATACATTCAAATTGGAGAGAATATATATTCATATTGCAAATTTAAGAGATGTTGCAAAATTTACAAAGCATATGTAATAACACAAAGAAACAGACACAAGTTCAAAGCTGTTTTGAAGTTAAAACGTAAAAAACAAAAACAGAAAACATAACTCTAATATCTCTTTTTACCCTGTTGAGAGGTATAATTTTTTGTTTTTTGTATACTCACTCAAGTGCATAACTGCACTTACTTTCCATAATTTATGAAGAAAAAAAAGACCTAATGAATGAGGAGGTGAAAGAGGATGAGCACTTTTGGTAATAATAAATACACTCTCTTCACTCTCTTATTCCTCTATTCTTCAGATCTTTTTGTGTACTTTCACAATTCTCACAAACCCCATAAAATCGTTGCTTGTTAGAATGTGTTTTTTGTTCAACGCGTAGTTTTGACTTTTAGGCCAATGTGTAGCTGGAAACTGAGACGTCTGCAGAAGAAGCACTATGGATGTACACAAACTCTATGCTTTTGCCAGCTGGCAATGAGCTGACCCATGTTGGGAACCCGTAGGACCCACCTGGGGTCTTGGTTAGACCCCAAAGTGACCCATGTTTAGGTTGAAGTTCTTGATTGTCTTGCCTGATTTGTTGGTCACTATGGCCGAGTATCTGAAGTATGTTTTTCCATTGGATACCCATGAAGTTGTTACCTTTTGATCAATGTCAATTGCACCTAAAAACATAAAGAAGAAAAAAAAAAACAATATTAATGTAATTTAACAAGAAAAACATGAGATCAATCATCGTATGAAAATGGTGGTATTAGTACGTGAAGATGGAGAAGCTTTAGCTTTTGGTGTAGCCTTTGGTGGAACAGCAATAGGTTTGTGAAGCGGAACTTCAACTGCAAAACAACATAAAGTTTTCACTATAAACATCCGAAACAAAAGGTATATTAGACATTTCATATTTAACGAAAAACGTAACAAAGTTCACCTGGAAGAAGCTGATTATGACCAGCATTTAACCTAGCCAATATTCCAAGAAGTGGTGCATTATTATAAGTGGCAGGCTCAGTTTGCTCATAATTATCTCTTTGGTCAGCAAAGTTGTCATAAGCATCAGGACCGCCAACAATGGCACCGGTCAAAAGGTTCGGGTCGCTTGCTTTTCGGCTAAACCATGTGGCATAACCGCCTCTGCAACTAACAAAGGACGGGTTAACCTTAATTGAAACAATAGATGAACCGCGATGGTGTACTTGTTGTGGGAAGTTGTTTCCATATCCAACCATGTAGCTTGTTGCTCTTGGATTGTCTCCAAGAATATAATCCACCTAAACATAAATTAACAACAAAGACCAAAAAATGTCAGGTTATGTATAAATATAAACTTATGTAACTTTTTAGGATTTCACTGATTTAGCATTTTAACTCTTAAACTTTTTTTATCAACAATCTTATCCTAATTAAACTTTGGTTGATTTAGTGTTTTACCCATAAAAATTAGTTTACTTGCCATCTCAACCGCTTTATTGACCTCTTACCTCTCAAACTTTTTTTTTATAATGTTTCAAGTTCCAACTATATTTCAAAATAAAAACATAACTATAACAATTATTACTCAATATTGTTACTGAAAAATGTATGAGAAGTTATATATAGTTAAGAGAGTGAAACATGGAAAAGAAAAAATTCAGGGGTTAAACAACTTTTGTAAGTATTAACTTGTGAATAGCGTGTGATAGAAGTCAATGGCTTTTTAAACAAGTCAATCAAAGGTAATAGACTCAATCATGTGGAAAAAAATTTGAAGGGTTAAACTGTCAAATTGGTGAAAGTTTGAGGACTACAACTTAATTAACCCTAAAAAAACTTATTTTAAATTAAAATTTAAAAGTTTTTCTATTTCGTACCTGTGACTTGGCGAATGCGAGAAGCTCTGAGGGGTGGACACTGCCGGAAGCGCAGTGCAAGTCCTTCCGGGCGGCAGACAGGTGGTCGGAGTAAACACCGAGGAGGAAAGCGGCACTTGTGACAAATTGTAAGTTGTTCCATCTTTGCCGGTAAATTAGACCTCCCGGAGTCCTTTGAACATTGCGATTAGCCTTTCCCATGCACGAACACATAAACATCTCCGCTTTTTCTTGGTATTTTCCGAACACCGGTGAGTGGCTGCCGGCGTTCCCTCCCATCAAAAACTGCATACGTCATCACAGATTTGCGTTAGAAATTAATAACTTTTACTTTATTTATTACTCCCTCCGTCTTACTATTATTGTTCACCATGCAAAAACAATAATTTAAGAAATATATACTTCCTCCGATTCAAAATAAGTGTTACACTTTGGGTTTCACGATATAATGATGGTTAAATTAGATTAATTGAATGGTTAATGGATAATGAGTCTTACACCTTTTGAATAAAGTGAAGTTAATGTTTAAAAGTAAAAACAAAGGGTAAATGAGTCATTTCACTTGGTTAAAGTAGATAGTTAGTGGGTATAAGTCCTACTATTTTTTTGCCATATAAGATAATTTTTCAAAGTGTAACACATATTTTGAATCACTCATATAAGAAAAATGTAGCACTTATTTTGAATCGGAGGAAGTATTAATTATACTATGTAATTAATCAAATTTTCACTTTCTCAATTAATTATTTTTGATTAGCTGAAATTTAAGAATAAATAATTATTTTGGGACAATAAAAATATAAACAACAAAATTAAGATGAAGGGAGTATTAATTATCTAGAAATTAGATATGTAAATTTAAAGAGTTAGCATTTTACCATAGAAACGAGAGTTTGAACACCAACATACTTAACGTCCCAACTGAATTCGGTCATGGCCCAACCGGTCCCACCAAGATTATCACCATTTTCCCCTAAGTAATTCAAGTAATACTGCTCGTTTGTTGCCTTGTACAACCAAGCAGCTGCCCAAAGTAATTCATCCTGTGTGTATTAAAAAAATTGCCAAAAAGTTAAGATTAAAATAATAAAATTACAAAAAGGGCAAACATGTAAATAAAAAGAAGCGGGATTAAAAGTGTAGTAAATACGTACGGCATATCCACTGACTGATCGGTAGTATTTCTGGGCCACGGTGATGCTACTGTCATATTTGCCCCTATATTTGTCGGCAAAATTGAAGAGCTGAAAAACGTAGATACGTAAATAGGTGGACACGTGCAAGGGTAATATGGGAAACAGACAAAAAATGTAAATGAAAGGGGTGGAGTGTGCATTAGCAGTTAGTACGGTACAACACACCGACAGTGTATGGTTTCACGTGCAAGGCATACACTAGTGTAAACTTGTATTATTGAGCCCACATTATCCGTCATAGACGGCAATTACTTTTCACCTTTTTTTTCTTCCGGTGGAGTATCTTTTTAGTATTGTTAATAAAATATTTAAATAAACATTTTTAAACACAAAGTTGGTATGTTTTATTTAATAATAATTCAATAAATCTTGTAAGTCAAATAAAGTACTCTATATATCGCGGCTTATTAATTGTGTCATTTTGACTTAAGTATTTCTTTTGTTTTAAAATGCGTACACATACCCTTTATTCATATAAAGGTATACCATGTTTGATATAATTATATAATAATAGCTTAATAAAGGGGTTTAATTATTGATCAAATTTCATAATTATAAGTAACGACAAACTGAATAAAGTTTGTTCTACATTATCAAATTTACTATTAAAGACAAAAGTTTATAGTTATATCATAAATTGCAATAAGCACCATACAATTATATATGATTCAAATAAAATGATACATTATAAATTTCATAATTTTAAGTTAAAAGATTATAATAAGTGTTAGAATAAATTGTATTAGATACTAAATAATGTAAAATTAATGATAGTTAAAAATGTGTCATTATACTGAATATGCATACTGAAAATCAATGGACCCAACCATGAGTTAATTATAAAATACATAAACGGGAACAAAATTCAACATTTTTGTCACTATATGTATGGAAAAAGAAGTGTCATAATAAAATATTTGGAGTTTACTTGGTATATTCAAGAAAACTACAAAGTTGCAGAAATCATGGTAAGTAGATGTACATTAGCACTAGAGGTGTTCAAAACCGGGTATCTGGATTTTCGGGTATCCGGAAATCCGGGTACCCGGATTTTCGGATAGTGATTTTTACTACCCGTATCCGGTATCCGAAAATTCGGGTACCCGGATTTCGGGTATCCGAAATTCCGGGTATCCGAAATTCGGGTATCCGGTATCCGAAAAAAACAAAATATTTAAATATTTTTAGGATATTTCGGGTATTGTTTCGGATAATTCGGGTATTTTTCAAATATTTCGGGTACTTTTCAAATATTTCGGTTATTTTTTGATATTTCGGGTACTTTCTCAAATATTTTTGGCATTTTTCGTATATTTTCTATATATTTTTCGGATATTTTTGATTTTCGGGTAATTTTTCGGATATCGGGTACCCGAAAATATTGAAAAACACTACCCGGATTTGGTATCCGAAATTCGGATACCCGGATTTTCGGATACCCGGATTTCGGATATCGGATAATTTTTCGGATACCCGTTTTTTCGGATATTTTTGAACACCCCTAATTAGCACATAAACGGACACATCACATGTGAACCGCTATAATGCAATAACAGGTTTGTAATAACGTGAACAGAAAGACACGTACTTGATGCATAAATACTTGTACATTTGTTGTACATGGAGAATGAAAAGAATTACAAAGAGTAATCACTTTTGTATGATAAGCAGGATAAATGCAGGTAGACAGGCAATTCAGCTAATTTATACCGTCAACAACCAGCCTGACACTAGACTCATAAATCCTTAACTGTCTTTATTAATTTCAACCGCTTCACTAACATGCACATCCTCGCTTTGCTAACATACGCCAACTTATGATTTTAATTGTGTGTTTTTTTTTAAAATCTGGCTGTGTTTTAACTAAAATAAAAAAGAACAACCTTATGTAGGTAAAATGGTGGGAATGTGTAAACCTTAGAATGGTTAATTTGTTAAACTTTATAAGGTATGAACTATGAACATTTAGTCATCTCTTATAAAATAAAAATTTATGTTAAAGTAGATTTCGTCGCAAATAAATCATAAAACAAAGTTGCTGGTTGTTACATGTTGAATGAAATGTATTCTAAGGATACGTAATAAGACAATAATAGGTAGTTTATTAGATTATATTTACTGACTTACTAAATAAGTCATTGTCTGTTTATTTTATTTTTTAACAAAGAACGAAACATTAAATAATAACCTTTTAGTTCACTATAATTTTAAAGTCACACTCAAATATCAATTTATTACTAACTAAATTTGTAAGGTGTATTTTCATTTTTTTATTTATATATAATAATAAATGCATTATATAGTTGTAAAGCATCCAAAAATACTTGTACAATATAGTATAAATATAAAAAAAACATGATACATCCTCCGATTCAAAATAAGTGATAAAAGATTATAATAATGGTTAAATTAGATTAATTAGAAGGTTAGTGGGAAATGTGTCCCACATCTTTTGAATAAAGTGGAGTTAATGATGTTTAAAAGTAAAAAAGTAAGTGTAAATTGGTTATTTTACTTTATTAAAGTAGATAGTTAATACTACCTCCGTATTAAAATAAGTGATACACTTTCTATTTAGGGGTGGAACAAAATAAGTGATACACTTCCAAAACTTACCTTATTTGGTAAAAAAGTGGGACTCATTATCCACTAACTATCTACTTTAATAAAGTGAAATTACCCTTTTACCCTTACTTTTACTTTTAAACATCATTAATATCACTACATTCCAAAGAAGTGGGACCCATTATCTACTAACTATCCTCTTTAATTTAATTTAAACAACTTTTTAATCTTTTGCCTTAAAAACCGCAATTCTTCAAATGTATCACTAATTTTGATACGGAGGTAGTATTATTTTTGCCAAATAAGGTAATTTTTTAAAATGTATAACTTATTTTAAATCATATCAAAAAGAAAATTGTATCACTTATTTTAAATCGGAGGAGCAAGTATACAAATTAATTCCCAATTTACAAATGCTACAAGTAGTTGTACCTTACCTTTTAATTACTTGTACCAGTTCAACTAAAATGTAAGTAGAGAGCAAAACAATCATACCTGGTGAGCATGTGTAAGGAGTTCTCTTGAATAAGCCGGGTTGGACCGGTGGAACACGATTGAAGCAGCGGCCATAGCTGCCGCCGTTTCTCCGGCGAGATCAGATCCCGGATTATTTTCATCAATTCTATAAGCACTTCGTGAAGTCGTCATATCCTCCGGCCGTTGCCAACAGTAATGATCCGTATCACCATCTCCAACCTATAAATCAATCAATTTTCAAAATTGTTAACATAAGCCAAAAATTAACCAAAATGTAACTATCAAACAATAATTAATTAAATTAATGGAGATGTTTAATTACTTCTCCATATAAAACATGAGGTTGAGGATGAGCTTTAATTAGGTAATCGGTTCCCCATTTAACAGCATCCATGGCGTTTCCGAGCTCACCACTTGACGCCATTTGTGAACCGTATTCTAGAATACTCCATGACATCATTGTTACAGTGAACGCCATTGGAAGCCCAAACTTCACATTATCCCCAGCATCATAATATCCTCCCACCAGATCCACCTACAAAAACGAAAAAATCATCCAATTGTTCCCAAATTGGTTTACTTAAAACCCTAATTTAATGTTTTATACGAAAAATGTTGGGTTTTCTATGCATCTAGCCACAATTTGCTTAGGGCGGAAATCAAAAGCAACTTGGTAGAACATTGACCCGATAAAACTTTTGATTGGACCGTTAGGTTTACAATTCTAACGCAACTAGAACTATTTAAATAATTAAATAGATGAACTCGAAACACTTACTTGTTCTTCGCGATTCGGTGAACTAGATAAACCCTGTGATCTAGTACGAGCCAGATCAAAACGATGCACTAGGATTCAAGTAAGAATCCCTCTATCGAATCACACCCTAGGTTGGTCAAGAACGAGACGATGTACCACGAGGTAGTACAAAGCACTCTTGAGAAACAAACACCAAAACCCGAACCCGAAAACCCTTTCGGTTCGTTCGATCGGCGGCGGCACGGCGGCGGCACGGTGGTCCGGCGGTGGTGTGGCGACGGCGGTGGAGTTCGGTCGAGATGCTCGGCCGAATGGGGAGGGAGGCAAGGAGGGAGTATCAAAGTTCTGTCATAGGTTAAACCCCTTAACCTTAATTTATATCCTTGCTAAACACAATTATGGTAACACCATAATTGGTCCAAGCCCATCTTAATTAAACTATTAATTAAGCCTGCAAGTACTTTAATTAAACTATTAATTAACACTTGGCCCGACACCGATAACTAGTCAATAACCCATTAACTAGTTAAGCCCGTCTGTCCCGTAACTCCATTTAATTAAACTATTAATTAAACGTTACGTTATTTCTCGTGTTCGTTGACGCCTCGAGGGCAACCCGAATAGGAATCTAAAATACCCGAACCGGAATACTGGTTTATTTGATGTGTTGGACACTATTTCCAACAGTCTCCCACTTGGACACCTCATCAACTATAAACGGTATGCGTTCGTGTAACCTTTAGAGTATGCATCGCATGTGCAGCTGCTGAACTCTGAACTATCAGAAACAGTCCTATGATAAGTGATCATATGTCCTTCGTTGCACGATATCATGTAACTAGTGACATGGACATGTCAATCACTTTAGTTACGATTATGTTTCCTGATTCGAGATTTATGATGACGATTTGACTACATGATTGAACTTTCAATCTAGTCATGACCTGCGCAGGTATTTTAGTGTCACATCAAATCAACAGGGGGCCCATGGATATCTCCTCTATCACTTTGATCAGAGGGAACGAATAAACCTTAACTACATCATCTTCCTTCATAGTCATCACATAATGCATGGAACTAATCTTTATAGCTACCAGTTACGAATAGCGTTGGAGTTAGACCAATGCATCACGAAATCGTACTTAGGAAACGATGCATCTTGGTTTGAAGACTCATACGATATTATCGCCTCACTATTACCCATGATAAAGTCCATGGGGTAATACTCTGAGCGTGGGTTGGTCCAACATTTAAATACACCTTTTAAATGCTCATGAGAGTAGCAGCAATCTCTATGCAATGTTCATACCTTTGAACAATCTACTCACTCTCCCATGACATCTTAATTCTGTTCTTATTCCCATAAGAACGATCGACTGTGGACGTTTAAGTAATCTCTTAGTTTACTTAGGAATAGGTTCTAAACATGCAAAAGGTTTGAAATGGAATAATTAAATACTATATGAATGATAGAACACTTGCAAATTATTTAATCTCCATAAATAAATCATCAATTCATACAATTTAATATTCACTACAATTTCAAATGAATGACAATTTATGATAAGTCACTATGAAATCTAATTCCTATCGTCCTCGCATGAGCATCATGCTTGGCACGACTTAGTGCTTTTGTGAAAGGATCAGCCGGGTTATTTTCCGACGATACTCTTGTCACTATCACGTCCCCATCTTCAACTCGCTTTCTCACGTAGTGAAACTTTCTGAGTATATGCCTGGTTCGACTGTGATCTTTGGATTCTTTAGTCAATGAGACTGCACCTTCATTGTCACAGAAGATTTTCATTGGTTCCTTGATGCTTGTTACAACACCAAGATCCCCAATGAAATTCTTCAACCATGTGGCCTCTTTTGATGCCTCACAGGCAGCAATATACTCAGATTCGCAAGTTGAATCAGCTACTGTCTCCTGCTTGGAACTCTTCCAAGTGACAGCTCCTCCGTTCAATAAGAACACCCACCCAGTTTGTGAGCATGAGTCATCTCTATCCGTTTGGAAACTCGCGTCACAATAACCTTCCACAACAAGTTCGTCTTTCCCACCATACACTAAGAACATATCCTTTGTTCTCCTTAGGTACTTGAGAATCGTTTTCACCGCAGTCCAATGATCGTTGCCAGGGTTGCCTTGGAACCGGCTCACCATGCTTAGCGCATATGAGACATCCGGGCGAGTACATACCATGGCATACATGATCGATCCAATCGCCGAGGCGTAAGGGACTCGACTCATTTTCTCCAGTTCTTGCTCAGTACTGGGACATTGACTCTTAGACAATGTTATGCCATGATTCATGGGTAGATACCCTTTCTTGGAATCAACCATACTAAAACGTTTTAGTATTTTATCCAAGTATGTACTCTGGCTTAATCCTATTAGACGTCTTTCTCTATCTCTGTATATCTTTATACCGAGTATGTACGCTGCGTCTCCTAGGTCCTTCATAGCGAAACATTTTCCCAACCAAGACTTCACGTCTTGCAGTGTAGGAATATGATTTCCTATAAGGAGTATGTCATCCACATACAGTACTAGGAAGACAACAACGCTCCCACTAGCTTTGATGTAAACGCAGGACTCATCTTCACTCCTAGAGAAACCAAACTCCTTGACTTTCTCATGGAAGCAAAGATTCCAACTTCGAGAGGCTTGTTTCAATCCATAAATGGATTTCTCAAGCTTGCACACTCTATCAGGATATTTCTTATTGATAAAACCTTCTGGCTGTGCCATATAGACATCCTCAGTAAGTCTTCCGTTAAGGAAGGCGGTTTTAACATCCATCTGCCAAATTTCATAGTCATGAAATGCAGCTATGGCAAGCAATATTCTGATAGACTTTATCTTGGCTACTGGTGAAAAGGTTTCATCATAATCAATCCCATGAGTTTGAGTATAACCTTTTGCAACCAACCTAGCCTTATAGGTGTGCACATTCCCATCCATGTCTATCTTCTTCTTGAAGATCCACTTGCATCCAACGGTTTTGACACCGGGAGAAGTCTCAATCAAGTTCCATACTTGATTGTCATACATGGACTGAATCTCACTCTCCATAGCCACTTTCCATTTTTCAGCCTCAGGGCCTTCCATAGCTTCCTTATAACTCGATGGCTCATCGTCATCAACTGGTAAACTATTACCAGTAGATGCATCGCCTTCAGCAATATGGAAATCATAATAATCACCAAAATGCTCAGGAGGGCGAACAGTTCTAGAGGATCTACGTGGAACGGTAGGAGTTACATCATTTTGTTCAACAGGAGTCTCATCCTCTGGTTGAGTGCTAGTGTCAACTATAGGTTCCACTACATCTTCATTGTTTGACTCTTGACACTCTTCAAGATCAATTTTTCTCCCACTGTCTTCTTTGGATAATAGCTCTCTCTCGAGGAAAAATCCTCTTCGAGATACGAACACTTTGTTCTCTTTCGGATTATAAAACCGATATCCAAAAGACTGTCGTGGGTAGCCAATGAAGTAGCACTTCTCTGATTTGTTATCTAGCTTGTCGTGAGATTCATGTCTCACATAAACTTCACAACCCTAGATTTTCAAATGTTTGAGGGAGGGAGGATTCCCTGTCCACATTTCAGAGGGAGTTTTGGCAACCTTCTTAGTTGGTACAAGGTTCACGATATGTGCTGCAGTTTCTAAGGCATATCCCCAGAAACTCACTGGAAGTGTTGATCGACTCATCATTGATCGAACCATGTCAAGCAAGGTTCGATTTCTCCTTTCCAACACTCCATTAAGTTGTGGAGTTCGAGGAGGTGAGAGTTGGGATACTATTCCACAACTCTTTAGATAGTCGATGAACTCTTGACTAAGATACTCTCCGCCCCTGTCAGAACGGAGCATCTTAATCTTCTTGCCCAGTTGATTCTCTACTTCTTTCTGATATTCTTTGAACGTTTCAAAAGTATCAGATTTATGTTTAGTCAAATAAACATATCCATATCTACTGAAATCATCAGTAAATGTGACGAAGTATCGCTCACCATGTCTAGTGTTAGACTTGAACGGTCCACATACATCAGTATGTATGAGGTCCAACAAGTCTTTGCCTCTTTCACATGACCCTGTGAATGGCGCCTTTGTCATCTTGCCAAGTAAACAAGACTCACACACATCATTCGATTTGAGGTCAAATGATTCTAACACTCCATCCTTTTGGAGTTTAGCTATGCGTTTCTTGTTTATATGTCCTAAGCGACAATGCCATAGACATGACTTATCCAATGCATCTTTGGATGAATCAACATTCAATATTAGATTTCTTTTGTTTACGCAACCATCTATTTCATATATACCAGCACAAGGAATAGCTTTAAAATAAAACACATCATTTTTATAAATTAAAATAAAACCATTCTTATTATCAAAAACAAAGTTAAAACCATCCTTAAACAATGCGTAATACGAAATAATGTTGCGTGCCATAGAAGGCGAAAAACAAACATCTAATAAAAGTAAAGAACATCCATTCCCAAGCATGAGCTCATAATCTCCTATCTTGGTGACAGCAGTCGAGACTCTGTTTCCCATGATCAGATTAAGCTCTCCATGCTTCAACTTCCTACAATTCTCAAGTCCCTGCATATCAGTGCAAATGTGAGTACCACACCCTGTATCTAGAACCCAAGAATTAGTCATAGAAGTATGATGGAGTTCAATCATAAAAGTACCTGATGGTCCAGACTTTTGGACTTTCTGACTCTTCAGATCATCCAAGTACTTTGGGCAGCTTCTTTTCCAGTGATCCTTTCCTTGACAGTAGTAGCAAATAGCATCTTTCGGATCTTTGGTAGGTGTTATATCAGAATCAGCCTTCCTCTTATAGCCTTGTTTGGCTTGACCTACTTTGGCCTTGCCTTTGCTATTTGGAGGAGGACGGCGTTTCTTTTTAACACCTTCAGATCGAATAGACAAGACAGGAGCAGCGGGGTTGGAACCTTTAGCTTTCATCAAGCTAGCCTCGGTAGTTTTCAACATACCGTGCAGTTCCATGAGTGTCTTATCCATATCACCCATGTTATAGTTAACTATAAATTGTGAGTAGGATGGTGGAAGCGAGTTCAAAACCATATCAGTGGTCAACTCCTTCGGTAAAGGGACACCCAAGTTTGCTAGTCTGTCTATGTAGCCCTTCATCTTTTGGACGTGGCTACACACAGATTGTCCTTCTTGTAGTTTGCATCCTACTAGGGAACTTACCACGTCGAAACGTTCTTGCCTAGCTCTGTTTTGAAACATTTGTTTGAGCTGTTGATTGATGTCATAGGCACTCATCTTCTCAAAATTCTTTTGGAGATCAGAAGACATAGTGGCTAACATCAGGCAAGCAACCTTTTCCGACTCTGAACGATGGAGATTATAGGCAGCTCTGTCTATGTCACTCGAATCGTCAGTCAACTCAGCAATCTCGTTATCGAGGACATACTCCTTGCCCTCGTACCTTAACGTGATTCTAAGCGTACGAACCCAATCAATGTAGTTGGGTCCAGTGAGCTTCTCACGATTCAAGGTGGAGATAAGAGCAAAGCTTTGTGGTCCTTGTGGAAGTGGAGGTGGTGGTGGTAGAGGAATTGTGTTATCATTCAAGTTTGAACCCATCTACAAAAGAAATAATTTCTTTGTTAGTGAATTCAATAATTAATCCTTATAATAATTTTCCCAATCTTTATTCATAAGGCTAGGATACGCCCACTAGTTATTTGATGTGAAGAGGGATGCCGTATTTCACATCAAACAATTTCGTGTCGTAGGCATACTATTGTCAATTTCAATCTTATGAAATCCCTAGTTCTTTGAGATTCATTCTCGTGGGAGAATGGCATGTTAATCTCGAATCAATGCTCATTCTAATCTATATGACAGGGATACCGTTGATCATATATTAGAAGGTGAAACAACCATGGAATACCCACGTGGACTTCTCGGCTCAAGTTCGCTTGAGTATCGCGAGAATCGTTTCACTCATAAAATAATCTCACAATTAACGTACCGGTTAACCACACGAGTTCCGTTAATCAGACTATGATACGAGCGCGTGTCATTCAATGGAGAGCACACAATGTTCACATTTAATTAAACGGGAAGGATTTGTTTAATTTTATGATTATACTTTTAATCTTGACATCATCCTATTATGCCCGTTCGGTAGCTCCATTCCAAGACAAGGGAAGCGGCGGGGCAGGTCAGCGCATGTCGTGTTAAAAACGCAACCCCGTTTAGAGATCTATATCTCTTCCTTTTCATCCTTTAGATGTCTTAGACTATGGGTGAGCCTACTAATGACATAAGTAACGATGTATTTAACTTTAGTTATAATATATATAAACTTTTATATAATTATATCTATGTACATTAAAGCCTTTTAATTACATTTACTAAAGTTCTATATAGTACAATTAATTTTATAAACGCGCGAGGACGCGACGTTTTAAATCCTATTATAACTATATCTTATATAATATTTAATAAACTTTTATTACATAATATTATATATATAAGGGAAGAATATCAAATCACATTTGATATATATGGGAATTCGAAATATATATATATATATATATTCTAATTAAACTTTTAATTAATATATATAATATATAATACTTATTTAAATATTTATCTTTATTATAAACTATTATAAGATAAGACAAAACAAATTTAAATTTATTCGAAAACCCATACCCTTTTAATTTTTTAAAAATACCGAAAATATTTAAATATATATAAATATATACCGAAATTATTTTCGGATATATCTATATCCATATTTGAAATATCTTTTAATTTTTAAAATCATATCTTTAATTCTTATTAAAAGATTTCGGATATATCTAATATATCCCTAATTTAAACTATTAAATTTTATCCTTATTTGATACTCCTTCAAATATTATCTAGATTTGCCAAATCAACTATTTTTGGCATATATGTGTTTCGAAAAATACATATATACTTAAATAGGATTTATTTCATTTAATTATTAAATAAATAACCTTTATATTCCTTTTATATATTCCAAAAAATATATAAAATATATAAAATATTTATTTTAAATCTTTTAAATAAAAACCTAGATTTGATAAAATCTTTTGTTCAAATTCTTGATAATTCCAACTTTTGAAATTATCATAATTTATTAATTTAAATAAAAAAACGTTTTTAATAATTAAATTAATAATTCCGAATTTTCGGAAATATTAAAAATCATATTTTTAATTTTCGGTAATTATCAAAACAATTTTATAAGATACCGAAAAAATCTAAAAACCTATTTTTAATGTATTTTTAATTTTCGGAAACCCCAAAAACAATTTTCGGAAATTCCGAAAATCATAAAAACAATTTTTATGGATTTCGAATTTCTTGTCTAGCACAATTAGACTTGTAAACCAATGGCGCTCTGATACCACTGTTGGGTTTTCTATGCATCTAGCCACAATTTGCTTAGGGCGGAAATCAAAAGCAACTTGGTAGAACATTGACCCGATAAAACTTTTGATTGGACCGTTAGGTTTACAATTCTAACGCAACTAGAACTATTTAAATAATTAAATAGATGAACTCGAAACACTTACTTGTTCTTCGCGATTCGGTGAACTAGATAAACCCTGTGATCTAGTACGAGCCAGATCAAAACGATGCACTAGGATTCAAGTAAGAATCCCTCTATCGAATCACACCCTAGGTTGGTCAAGAACGAGACGATGTACCACGAGGTAGTACAAAGCACTCTTGAGAAACAAACACCAAAACCCGAACCCGAAAACCCTTTCGGTTCGTTCGATCGGCGGCGGCACGGCGGCGGCACGGTGGTCCGGCGGTGGTGTGGCGACGGCGGTGGAGTTCGGTCGAGATGCTCGGCCGAATGGGGAGGGAGGCAAGGAGGGAGTATCAAAGTTCTGTCATAGGTTAAACCCCTTAACCTTAATTTATATCCTTGCTAAACACAATTATGGTAACACCATAATTGGTCCAAGCCCATCTTAATTAAACTATTAATTAAGCCCGCAAGTACTTTAATTAAACTATTAATTAACACTTGGCCCGACACCGATAACTAGTCAATAACCCATTAACTAGTTAAGCCCGTCTGTCCCGTAACTCCATTTAATTAAACTATTAATTAAACGTTACGTTATTTCTCGTGTTCGTTGACGCCTCGAGGGCAACCCGAATAGGACTCTAAAATACCCGAACCGAAATACTGGTTTATTTGATGTGTTGGACACTATTTTCAACAAAAAATTGTGTACAACTTACACCACTGGTTTTGCCGTCGAGTAAACCGGAATTACCGCGCCATTTCACTCGTTGATTACCGTGAAGGTAACCGGATCTCTGAGCTTCGAAGAAGGGGATACTTTTGGAGAGTGCTTGACCGTAGTCATGTGACTCATGTCCACCTGCTAAAGCTAAAGGTACAAGTCCAATAAGCAGAAGCAGAGTAGCTCCCATTGTCATGGATTTCGCCATTGAAATCGAATTGTAATGGGATGATGCGTTGAATTGACAATGTTGGTTTGGTTTATCAGTTTAATTGTCTGATAAACCACTTCCAAAAACGGAAGACTGATTCAGAGAAAGAGAGACAGAAAGATGGTGAAGAAATTCGATGAAAAGGGCCAAGTATATATGGAGGAGAGTGGAATAGAAGGTGTCTTATGTAAATATATTTATGTCACTTTTTACATAATTTAAGCAAGCAATATAAAATTTTTTAGGCCAAGGGCATAAAAAGGTAACTAAATATGTTTACAATTAACTTTTTTTAAATTAGGAAAAAAACATTAAAATTTTGGGAATTAAGTTGACCAAACTTTAATAATTTTAATTTAAGATAACCTAGATTATTATCGAATAGAAATTTTTGTAAAAGATAATGTGGTGCGGAAAGAAGTTTGTTTTCATATCGAGTGTGAAGAATGAGGAATATGGTAATTTGTAGGGTTGTTAAATTGTGTTATCATTTCGTATTTTTCGGTAACACGACACGACACGAATTCATATTTCTCAACACGAAAACAACACGACACGAAATCGTGTTTTATTTTGCTAACACGAACACGATTCAATTAATAAATGATAAACACGACAACACGATATAAATATAACAAAAATCAAATTTCTTACTTAGTACTCCATATATGCTAAAAAACCGATAAATACGAAAAAATATAACATAAATTTCTAAATGTTCCCAAAATCAAAATTATCATGTCAATTTCATTTTAATCTCTGAACACGAACACGACACGACTTCGTGTTTGTTTCACACAACACAACTATTACAAATAACCTTATATTTTAATCAAAAATATTACAAATGACCCCCACCACTAACCATCACCTAAATACTTGTGCCCAAGAGAAATGTGAACTTCTTTGTAGGACGGAGGGAGTATATGCTAAAAAACCGATAAATGATAAAAATATAACATAAATTTCTAAATGTTCCCAAAATTAAAATTATCGTGTCAATTTCGTTTTAATCTCTGAACACGAAAACGACACGACTTCGTGTTTGTTTTACACAACACGAACACGACACAAATACGAATTTAAATTTTGATTTCGTCCCGTTTTGTGTATTTTGTCGTATCATGCCAGGCTTTTACAATCCTAGTAATTTGATACTAACAATAGGTCAAAACCTATGGGTTATGGTGCATCCATAAGTTTTAGCTGTTTTTTGAAGTAATACTTATGTTGTGGTGATGTAAAAGGTGAAAATCATTTAAGTTATATTATTAATATAAATTATAGATATTGTCTTTTTGTGGTTCGATTAGCATTTTGTTTGCAGAGTTTAATCTTTTAAGGAAAAGAGTTTATTTTGCTTAAAGTTATATATAAAATATTAAATCAATATAAATGGTTTACCTTGTCATTGTTAAATTACTCTAATAAACATATGAATCGGGTCTAGTAAATTTCAACGGGTATAATGAATTTTCGAAATGTTATAAATGCAAAGTAATGAATCAATAAATGATGGCCGTTTTGAATTATTATTTTTTATTTAGTACTAAATTTGAAGTGGTGAAATAGAAAGAGACAGAACAAAAGCATGTGGGTTTTGCTTGATTTCATTTCGTGAGAAGGATGGGTGTTGGAAGAATTTTAAATTAATTAGAATTTGTTTTAATTAAATCATAGCAGTAAATTGCTGCACAAAATCCGGGGGAATAAATTAATGCGACAAATAAATCATTTCAAATTTTCAAAATCATATGGGTATATTGTATAATAATCTTAAGTGTATAAATATAATGTATTTGAAATATTCACAAATGAATAAGCTAAATTTCCAATATACTCACTGATCAGGAATCAGGGGCCAAAAATGAATCCACATGAGCTTAGGATTCAAACATTCGAGTTTTGACAAATATTTGGTCAAAACAATTTACACCAAAAAGAAAAAAATACAAGAAAACCCAAGAAAGAAGTTGACCTCTTTTCAAGCTCTTGGTTATAAACCCTTGGGTTTGTTCCACCCAATAAATTTGTTTGATTTTTCGTTCTAAACATCCTATTTTAAAAGTCGATATCTCATTCGTCACAACTTCACTTTGGAAATTCTTTAGCTCGTTATCTAGCTCTCATAAAAGAAATTGCAAAGCTATCTATACTATAAATAATGAGCGAATAATTACTAATATTAGCAGGCCTTAATAGGCCTTCCATTTGTGGAAGGTCTTAAACCCACAACATAATTGGAAAAATAAAGTTGTGAATGAGTTTCGAACTTGGAACCTCTACCAACACATTTATAAACCTTACCACTACACTACATCCAATATTTGGTAACCAAACGAAACACTAAAACCCTATGCTTTCATGTGGGACGGAAATCATCATATCCATTAAAATTTACGTTTTTTAACATTCATTTATAGAAACCCTTAAATACCATAATCAGTTAACGTAAATAGAGAGAATTTGAAAGGCATTCTAAAAGTCCATATTAAGTTTTGATATATTTACGTTTTTTTAACATCAATTTGAACATGCGTTTTAAAATACTAGCAGGGTACCCGCGCAATGCAGCGGCGGATACCTATTAATGATATTTAGAGACGATCAAATGTTTGTTCGTCTATTGAATACCCCTTTCTAACTACAGTAGTGTACGTTTGCAACACAGTGGTGATGGCTAAAAAAATATGTTTGTGAGCAAAATGTCATATTCAATGCTCTAGTTTGAAGGTTCAAAGGCATTATAACATTATTCTCGGTGGTTAAAAACAAAAAAATATTAATATCAACATGAATTTTCTTATGTAAAATGTAGCGAAAAATTACTAACATAAAAGTGTATTTAACATGCACGAATTATAACAAATCAAATACTTATTTTACAAATATATATCCCTGAAAAGAGAATGTAAAATTGCACACAACATAATCAACTTCGATTATCTAGGGAAATAAATAAATAACCATCACTTCCATTCCTTAAATCAGTGCATAGGAGTTGGCGCGCAAGTTACTTTGTCATCGGCAGCTTGTGTGTTTGAAACCTTGTGCGTCCATTTTATTTTGAGTTTGGAGAATTAAGACCTTCCCGGATTGGAAAGCAAGAATTAAGACATGCCTAAAATAATATGTCGTAAATGCTTTATATATAGTTAAGATTTAAACGGGTCATATGGGTAAACTTGAAAAATTACTTAATAATTGAATGCTTATGCCATCTCTAAACCATTTTTAATAGAAAAAGATAAAATCAACATATTAATAATATGGGTTTCAGACTTTCAGTCATTTAATCCAATATAAATTTTCAGTCATTTAATAGTTTCGCATACAGTACATTACTAACAGGTCAATTTGGGTTTCGTTTCATCTTTAACAAGTAAACAAGTCAAAGTTAATTAATAATGTAATAATGTAGTTTTGTTATCATATCTAGCACACAAATTGTCTTTTTCCCAACCCACCCAACCCGTATATCTACCTTTATTTTGTTGAAGCAAAATAGTCTTCAAGACATTGTGTAACCTCTTATACCAAGTAGCAGAACTCTTTTGAATCGATAACTTAATGGTTGAACAAAATGATTTAGAAAGGTTATATTTAATAAACCTAAAAAAAACTATAAAGATCATGAACTGAATTCTGAATAGGTTTACCCGATAAACAATCGATACCTGAAATTGTAAAATTGTTATAAAAAAGGTAATGTTCAACATAATATGGATAAAAGTGTAAGAAATTATGTATGTATTTACATGTAGTCAATCACATATAGACTATATAGTCAACATTACATACTATTAGGTTATATACTCTCCAATACACTGATCTTCCTCCTTATTGTAATAAAATTAGATCTAGCAGATAACAACGTAGAGATATGAATTACCTGCTAGTCAATGAATTTCGGCCAAGTGTGTATGATATTCTTCCACTCGTAACTGATCCAATCTCTACGTCAGTTGTTATCATCGAACCAAAAAGGGAATGCTGCAAAAATCATACGAACACAATATTAAAAAATCTACGATTATATGAAAAAATCTCTACGCCAAAAAATGAACTTAATCATCAATACAGAGTTTGCAACAGTAAATTAATTGCATTCACTTCCAAGCTCTTTGAGATCCCTTCATTACCTGCAAAATATCAAAAAAAATTCTCAATACTTTAGGTTATCAAATCTAAAACATTGTGGTAACTGATGATGAATCATGGTAATTTATAATGAAATCGACCCAAATTTGAGGTTAAATCACGGTAATTGATGATAAAATTGACCCATATTTGAGGCTGAATCACGGTAATTGATGATGAAATCATCGAGTAACCAATACATATTTTGTAACCTTCTGTGTTTTAACCTTGTAACCGGCGAGATTTGATGCAGATTTTCTAGCAATCGGCGATGAAATAGGCGCATGACATACGCAATGTTAAGTCGTAATTGGGGAGAGAAGGTAGCAGATCATAACTCATAAGTTAAAGATTAGGGCGTATAATAATCAGTGATTATGGGCTGGGCGGTTACAGCTTACAAGAGAATGTCTGACATAGGATATAAAAAAAAATACAATATACATATTGAGTACGAAAATAAGGCCAACAACTCAGGTAGTTGAGATGGTAAAACATTCAATTTATATACCACAGGTGCAGTGTTCGAATCCTTGTTCATGCATTTTATTTTGTGATTGGAAAATTAAAACTTTCCCCAAATGGAAATTAAGGATTAAGACTGTCACCCTAAAATTTACAAGATTTTTAAAAATTTGAAAACAAAATTAAAATCAAAAGGTCCCATAAATAAATCTCAGATATTAATATTTAACATTTAAAACGTATTTATTGCGGAAATAGTTATAATAAAATAAAGTGTTTTGAAATATTAAATGATGTCCACATCAATAATGAAAAGATACAGCGGTCAACCGTCCACCTTCTCCTTTTCTTTGCTGGTACCTGAAACAATGTGGGGGAAAGTTTGGGTCAGCTGGGAAGCTGAGTGAATAGTCTCAAAATGTAAACAATTATAACATACAACACATGAGGGCACATCGGTGTACTCCTACTCAGAATCTACTCGATTAATTACTCAGATTTATTTCTCAGATTTTATTACTCAGGTTTTATTACTCAGATTTTTAATTTATATAGCGCGCTAGTGTGACTTGGGCCGAGAGATCAACCTCGACCCGCCTCACACCACCTCAACACCTGTACTCTTCGGTGTTGAGTCAAAAAGGCCTGGCACCAGTACTCTTCGGTGCCAAGTCAAAACGTCTGACACCAGTGCTCTTCGGTGTCAAGTCAGATATATTATGTTTAATGTTTAACTCAAAACTCAGAAACTCAGAACTCAGAAACTCAGAACACAAGATGCTAGATCACAGATAACTCAGATAACAGATAACTCAGATAGCAAATATGGTGCAAGTAATGTAACACGTAAGTCATGCATGTATAACGTTAAAACTGAATACACGGTGAGAATACTCACCTCGAGAAACGTAAGCTCCAAGGGTTCCCGACAATCAGAAGGACATCACGTTATCTCCTAGACGGTCCTAAAACCAAAAAGCGAAACCCGGAATTAAAATCCTACCCGAGGGCTTGTTTCAGAAAACTGGCAGTACCCGTCAGTCTCACGGAAACTGCCATAACTCCTAAACGGTTCATTAGATTTCCCCCATCTTTTTACCATGACTAGAAGACAATCAGAACTACAATTTACTGTGAGACGGTCACTGGCCAAAACAGATTCTAAAGTGTCTCAAAACAGTGTTTCAAGACAGACATGTTGCACAGGTCATTTTTCTAACAGCATCCTACTAAATTGGCTATAACTTTTAAACCGTAATTCGGATTGACGAGAGGGTTGCGGTGTTGGAAAGCTAACTCAAAAACCAAGGTCCCATCACGAGCCAAAATTCCAAAAGTTTATTTTAAGTACTTCAAAAACAGATTAGAACAGTAGGGCAGATTCCGCCAGAAAATGTTGCTTTATTAAACTCGTTTTAACAACCCGACTCGTCACCGAAAACCCGAGCATTTAGAATTCATTACCCGACAGCCCTTCCTACATCACAGTTATCTAGGTTTAAAAATTGATTTGAATTAAAACTATATGCTACCAATTTTCCCGGTTGGAAACCAAGAATTGAAATAGTTACGATAACCGAGCAAGGAAATTACCTATGAAAAATCAGAACAAGCCAACCAACATCAAGACAATTACTGCTCAACGGTTCGAGTTCAACAATCATGAGGGCTGCAGGAAAAATAAGATTACAGCCCGACAGGGCTCGGTTTTCACTCAGACCACACGTATAAAAATCCCGATCAATATGAAAATTGAAAATAACTAAGGAATCAAATAAAACGAATGGACAGAAAAGAATTTCTACCGATACTCTCGTGTTCGGACCCGCAACCTGTTCGGCTTGACCTCGGCGACCAACTTCCACTTGCTCGAATTCCTTGGCTGCTGCTCGAATCAATAACAGATCGATCATCGACCAACGACACAATATTCCAAAGAAATTCACCATCACAGACCACCAATTAACTTCACCGGTCACGCAATACATCCACCGCCTCTCACCTTTCTCTTTATGAAATCTCCATCATTTAATTCCTTGCTGATCTAGTACCATCGATTTAAAAATAAATTGCTAATTCTCAATCTCTGCTACAACTCTTGCAAACATGACAATTAAATCCCCAAAGGGTTTGTTGACGTGGAACACACCACCGCCTCAATGGAATTTAAAAAATGCATGCATGCTCCAAGCGTCTATATCAATCGCCAATAAAAATTCATATGGTTGCTGATGATAGAAAGAAAAAGAACGAGATTGGAGATGTTGGCTGCCGATCGGAAATTGGGAGGGAGAAGAAGGATGTCGGCAATTAGGGTGGAAAAATAAAAGCCAATACTTCCTATTGGAACTTCCAAAGTCGTGATTAAATCTTCAGGGCCTTAAGCCCAACTTCACGATGCCATGGGCCGAATATCTCCTTACACTCTGATTAATAAAAACGAAACAATAATCGGGTCTCGACCTTGGCCTACGGCCGGACTCACCCCGACGCGGAAACTAGACAACTCTAGATTAATAAAGACTCGAAATTTAAACATCGCGATAATGATACGTCACAATAATTAATTAGCTTGTACAAACGAAACGTCACACTTTTATTACAACGTATATAAAAATATAAAATAAATACCCAAATTTAAATTTATTAAAAGTAATATTTAATTATTAAAAAAATTTCAGGGCGTTACAAAGACATTTCCTAATTAGGAAGTCCTAAATGCTTTAATATTAGTATAGATATTTACGTTTTTTTAACATCAATTTGAAAAGCATGTTTTAATATATTATTAGTTTTAATATATTTACGTTTTTTTAACATCAATTTGAAAGGCATCCAATTTAAACATGCGTTTTAAAATAACTGTGAGAGAGAATTTGAAAGGCATTCTAAAAGACTTAAATTTCATCCTTAATTCCATTACCTTTTATACAACACGTTTTCACTTCACATTCTAAAAAAAGGTCCTATGCAATTGATTTCAAGAAAAAAAAACGTTTTCAATAAATGTAGTATAGAAATAGAAGTTAATGGGGACTTTTAAACCATCATTCCTGAAATTTTAAGCCGGCCGTTTCAAACCTAAATCCTCAAAACTAGGTTTCTTCCTCGAATCGTACTTGAGACTTTCAAACAATCATTACTCGAACCGATAGCCGTTTCAAACCATCATTCCTCGAATAGATGGCCATTTCAAACCGTAATTGTCAAATACTCATAATTAATTAGCTAAATCCCACTATAAAAAGAAGGCACATGATCATGGTTTAGATGCAATAACATATCAAAACTTAACCCATTTCTTTTAACATTATTATGTAAAATGACCATTTTACCTTTTTAACTTGCAGATGACACACGATCGTGAACAAAATTTTGGAAGCTAGGGCGCTTGCGTTAGCTGATGTTGGACTTTGTTGCATTGAGGAGTTTGATAGCATTAAAGAGCATGATAAAAAAATCCAAAATCCAACCAAAATTGAAACCATCGTTCAGGACCCATCTTTAAACACAAATCCCTGACCAGAGCCATCTTCAAACCCCCACCGCTTAAACCTCAGATGCCCATATCCCGTGTTAATAGATATAGGGTTGTGAACAAATCGTGGATGGAGGGATTGTTAACAGATCTAAGGTCATTGAAGAAATGGGGAAGAAGAAGAAGAACACATGAAGGCTTCGATTTACCTTAAAAAGCTTCGATTTACTTAAACCTTCGCCTTTGAGTTTGGACACAATCTTGATGTTTGGGTTTCCGGCCGTAGTAGCTTGGATTTCCGCCGGAAAAAATGGCGTAATCTTGGTCACAATATTCGGTTTTGTTCTATGGCGGAATTGTTCTTATGAGACGTAATGTGGTCTTCTTGCCACCGTTAACGGTGATTTGAATATAGGTGGTCTGATGAAGAAATGGATTGTGGTGTGATGAAGAAATCAAATTGGGGGTGTTAGGGTTTGTGGTGTTAATTTGGAGAAGAGGAAGACAAGAAGATAAAGGAAAGAAAAATAAAAATAAAAAGGAAAAAGTAAAATGACGAAACTACCCTCACGTTTTCAGCACGTGAGGGCTTTAACGGCTGAATTCAAACGGAAGGTGGACGGAAGGACAAAAAAACGGAATTTGGCATAGCACAGAGATAAAAAAAATGAAAAAAAAGTACATGGACAAAAACGCAGAATCGGGAAAACCACAGGGACAAAAATTGTAATTTACTCTAAGTTATATATAAATTTTGATATAAATCGTTAAAAAAATTAATTAAACTTTTTTTTGTTGTGTAATTTTATTTAACTTTGATATAAATAGATGTCTGATCATGTACTTTTATTGTTATGTAATTTTAATTTGGTTTTCAGTTACAGATCATTATTGCTTTTTATACAATATGCATGTTACATTGATGTTTTGATACATCTGCACCTTATTTAACAAATTTGACATGAGTTTCAGTTCCTTTTTGCAACTTGCGGTTGCATGGAAAAGCTTAGAAATTTACTCATACAAGATCAAAGACTGTGTTAGGAATATTTCTACAATATTCATTATTGATTTGATGTGTCAAAACTTATAAAGTACAAGGACCTAAATTGAAGATATGGAAGTTCAAATTTAAATAAAGATTTAGGAGATAATCACTATTGTAAAAGATATAGTATATCTTGTTTAATTTAAAAGATTTAGTATTATCTTTTCCTTGTAAATCTCTAGGTTTTCTAGTATATAAAGAAACCTAGAGGTATAGAATTAGTCGTTCTTGAAACCCACGTTTTAACGTGTATGTGTGTGTACTCTAAGCCTCCAGGTCGTTTGATCCTGTTAACCAAAACCGTTCTACATATTTATATGTAGAATTGGGGCTTTTAGTAATCTTTGTATATAAAGATGATGATGAAACCTTGTTTAGCTATACAAATATGTTTATCTAATTCCGCAATATTATGATTTGTATATGCTTATTCCAGATCAAGAACTAACTATTCTTGAGCCTAAAGATCAATTAATATAGAGTTGTTCTAAACTCAGCAATTGGTATCAGAGCTTATTGGTTCTAGATCTACGAATTTTAAGAACAACAAAAAGTTTTAATCTTTAAAACACACAGATTGTTAATCATGACTGATAACAATGAAAGTACTCAAGCAAATAAAATCCCTATACTCACTCCCAATAACTTTGGAATGTGGAAGAATCGTATTAAGCAATACATGCTTATTACTGATTATTCCATGTGGGAAGTTGTTGTTGAAGGAAACAAAACCGTTCACAATCAAGCAACAAGTTCTGCAACTGAAGCAGACAAACTCAAGTGTGAAAAGGAGAAGAAAGACAGAGGAATTGAACTCAAAGCTCTAAGCACTCTTCTACTGGCCATTCCTAATGATTATCAACATCTCTTTGTTGAATATGATGATGCAAAGATGTTGTGGCAGGCACTGGAAAAGAGATTTGTTGGCACCAAAAGCACCAAAAGAAACATGAAGTCTGTACTAAAACAGGACTTTGAAAATTTCAAAGGCCAAAAGAATGAATCCCTATCTCAAATCTTTGATAGGTTCAACAAACTCATTGGTGAATTGAATCAAGTTGGTGTGAAACCAGACAATGATGATGTCAACAGAAAATTTCTCAGATCTCTTGGAGAAGAATGGTCTATGTACACAGTGATATATAGACAAGGTGATGCTCTGGAAGAAAAAGAGCTAGATGAATTGTACAATGAGCTTAGGGTGTTTGAATCTGAGGTAAGCTCTAAAACTCCTATGTTATCTTCAAATAATGCTGCTTTTGTATCTAGTACAGGTCAAGTTCAAGAAACTACTAGAGGAAAGGCTGCAGATTGTGAAGATACTGCAAGAGAATCCTTCTTCACTAGTCATGTGCATACTGCACTAATTAGTGATGATTTGGAACAATTGAATCCTGATGATCTTGAAGAAATGGATCTAAAATGGCAGATGGCTATGCTGAGCCTGAGAACCAAAAGGTTCTTGAAGAGGACTGGTAGAACAAACCTTAACTACAACAAAGGTGACAAGGCTGGATTTGACAAGACTAAAGTCAAATGTTACAACTGTAACAACCTTGGGCACTTTGCTAAAGAATGTCCTCAGCCAGACAAAAGATCAAACTCAACTGCTCTTGTTTCACAACAAGGACAAGGTTATGATTGGAGCTTTCAAGCAGAGGAACATGCACAGAATCAAGCTCTCATGGCTTTCACTGATTCTCCTACTAAGGTACATTCTAAATCTTGCACTCCTGAATGCATTAAAGCATATAAAGATTTAGAAAAACTTAATAAAGAAACACTTGAAGAGATGATTCTAAATAGAAATAGAAGAATTGAATATAATGGTTGCATAGCTGATCTTGAAAATCAAATTAATATTTATAAAATAACTGATCAAAAGATAAAAGAAGAATTGCTACAAACCACTTATGAAAAAGAACATCTTGAATTAAAATTAAAAGAAACTTTGATCAAACTAGAAGAATATCAAATGGAACTAGAACAAAATAAATTAACCATTAAAAAGTTTGAAAGAAGTTCTCAAATTGTTAATGAATTAACAAGTAATCAAACCACTGAAAAAGTTGTGCATGGAGTGGGATTTCATGCTGTACCACCTCCATATAAATTCATTCCTCCACTTAAAGCTAGTTCAGAAAGAATCATAAATGAATTAAAAAATGAAAATCAAACTGAATCTAATAATGAAACATCTGAATCAAATGATTCTTCTGATGATGATCAAACTACAGACTCAATTGATACAAGTTTTCATACAGCACAAAGTTAAAATGACTCTCCTAAATATGATACAGAAAATATACCAAAAATTTTCAGAAGGGGAAATGAAAGAAATAAAAATCAACTCTTAGATCAAAGAAAACCTGAAGGTGCTAAGGATAAGAAATTAAGATGTGTTATTTGCAACAAAGTAAACCATTTAGCAAAGGATTGTCAGTTCAATCCAATTAACTGCAAAGAGTTCAAAGAATTTAAAAATTCTAAAGAAAAAGCAAAAACACAAAGGATAAAAGATACTACTGATCCTTCAGTAGTAATTAAAACAAAATCTCAAAAATATGAAACACCAAAATTTGGAAGAAATGCACCAAGGTTTGTGCAAAATAAAAGAGTTGGAAGCCCAAAGAACAGCAATTACTTCAAAAATAATGGAAAAACAAATCAAAATAAATAATATTTTAATTTTTCCAACACCAGTAGAAACTTTAAAAGGTTTACTACTGATCATAACCCTAATTACAATGCTGTTGGGTACCAGTACCAAAACACTACTGGTAAAAACCCTAATTTTAAAAATACTACTGCTGCCAAACCAAATGTTAAAAACACTACTGGTTATCCTAAACATGGTAATTACCCAAATACTACTGGTCCATCCGTAGTAAAGTATTCAAAAGCTAAATATAATGGGTATAGACCAAGGTCAGTAGTAAACTCAGACACCAGTAACAAATCTAAAAGGGCAGTAGTAAAACAGAACACCAGTACTAAACAGGTATGGGTACCAACAATGTTTAAAATTAAATCTTCTAAATCTTACTTTTCAAAGGATGAACCCAAGACATATAAAGCTTGGGTTCCCAAACTTAACTAATCTTTTACTTACTTGTGCAGAGCATTCAGATCCCTGAAGAAGGTAGAACATGGCACATTGATAGTGGATGCTCAAGGCACATGACTGGAAATCTGCAAATTCTTAAGGATTTCAAGTCATTTGATGGAGGGTATGTGGCCTTTGGTGAGAACCCAAAGGGAGGTAAGATTACAGGCAAAGGTACAGTTACTAATGGTAAAATTACTTTTGATGATGTATTTTATGTAGCTGAGCTAAAATACAATCTTGTCAGTGTGTCTCAAGTATGTGATAAAAAGAACAAGATTCTTTTCACAGATATTGAGTGCATCATTCTTTCTCCTGACTTTGTTTTAGATGAAAAATATGTAGTTTTGAGAACTCCAAGGAGAAACAATGTGTATTGCCTGGATATAGGGGGAGAACTCATTTCTTCAAATGAGGTCAACTGTTTTATATCCAAGGCAAACACTACTGAATCAGAACTATGGCATAGAAGGATGTGTCACACAAACACTACTGAATCAGAACTATGGCATAGAAGGATGTGTCACACAAACTTTAAAAATATGAACAATTTAGTAAGAAAGAACTTGGTAATTGGATTACCACAAAAACAGTTCATGTGTAATCATCATTGTGTTGCATGCCTAAAAGGTAAACAACATAAGTCTTCTCATATGTCCAAAATTGTAAATTCTATTTCTGTTCCTTTACAACTCTTACATATGGACCTTTTTGGACCTACAAATGTAATGAGCATTGGAAAGAAACAATATTGTCTTGTTATTACTGATGACTTTTCCAGATATACATGGGTTTTCTTTCTCAGGACAAAAGATGAAACAAGTGAACTCATCAAGAACTTAATTGTTAAACTGGAGAACACATCTGACCAAAAAGTTAAAGCAATAAGATGTGATAATGGCACAGAATTTAAAAATGCTAACTTAATTAACTTTTGTGATCTTAAAGGTATTGACAGGCAATACAGCTCACCTAGAACTCCTCAACAAAATGGTGTAGCTGCAAGAAGAAATAGAACCATCATTGAAGCAGCAAAATCAATGTTAGCATACTCAAAATTACCAATTACTTTTTGGGCTGAAGCTGTTAATACTGCCTGTTATGTACAAAACAGAGTATTAATAGTTAAGCCACATCATAAAACACCATATGAACTTTTTAACAAAAGAAAACCTTCCATAAGTTTCTTAAAATCATTTGGTTGTCCTTGTACTATTTTGATTACAAGAGAACAAATTGGTAAGTTTGACTGCAAAGCTGATGATGAAATCTTTGTGGGATACTCTACTCAAAGCAAATCATACAGAGTGTTCAACAAAAGATTAAGGATTATTGAAAAAAGCCTCAATGTATCCTTTAATGAGAATATACCTAATGAACAAGGAAATGGTCCAGATTGGCTATTTAACATAGACAATCTAACCAAATCCTTTAACACTAACTTGGATTTAAATGCAGGTGATTCAAATTGTCATACTCAAAAGGAAGGAACATCATCTTTCAATTCTGGTCAAGAAGAGATGAGATACATAGTAGTTGATACTATTCCCAAAGTTAATACTGAGAACAGTAATAACTCAGATTCTGGGAGCAGTAGTGAATCAGATAATGAGGACAGTAGTAATTCAAATACTACTGGTACCAGCAATAGTACTCATAATACTATTGGTCCTAGCAATAACCTAAATTCTCAAAATACTACTGATCCCAGTAATAACTTAAATACTACTGATCCCAGTAGTAACTCTGAACCAGCAAATGATGATGAACCAAACATCAATGACAATGAAGAACCTCAAGAGGAACAAATCCCTGAGACAAATGAGTCAAATCTTGAAAATCAACTAGTGGTTGATAGAGCTACAAACTCAAGGACTCAAAAGAACCATCCATTAGACAATGTTCTAAGTGATGTTAACTCACAACTACAAACAAGGAGCAAATTAAATAAAAGTCTAACTGCAAACATGTGTAACATAAGTTTAATTGCTAATGAATGTATGTTTGAATGTTTTCTGTCTCAGGATGAACCAAAGAAGATTCAACAAGCAATGAAGGATTCAAACTGGATTGAGGCAATGCAAGAAGAACTCCTTCAATTCAAATTACAAGCTGTTTGGACACTTGTACCTTTACCCAAAGGAAAAAGATCCATTGGAACAAGATGGATCTTTAGAAACAAGAAAGATGAAAGAGGTATAGTGATCAAGAACAAAGCCAGACTTGTAGCCCAAGGATACACTCAAGAAGAAGGAATAGACTATGATGAAGTATATGCTCCTGTTGCAAGAATTGAAGCAATAAGAATATTCCTAGCATATGCTTCATACAAGAAGTTTAAAGTCTATCAAATGGATGTGAAGAGTGCATTCCTGTATGGGAAAATTGAAGAAGAAGTATATGTGTGTCAACCTCCAGGTTTTGAAGATCCAGAAAATGGTGACTATGTATTCAAACTAGACAAAGCTCTGTATGGCCTACATCAGGCACCAAGAGCATGGTATGATACATTATCATCATACTTGTTGAAGAATGATTTTAAAAGAGGAGCTATTGACAAGACTCTGTTCACAAGAAAGGTCAAAAATGATATACTACTAGTTCAAATCTATGTAGATGATATCATTTTTGGATCAACAAATGATTTATTGTGTAAAGAGTTTGAGGATGTAGATGAACACTTATATAGATCAATGATAGGCTCTTTGATGTACTTAACTGCATCAAGACCTGACATTATGTACAGTGTTTGTGTGTGTGCAAGATATCAAGGAAGACCTAAAGAACTACACTTGCAGGCTGTCAAAAGAATAATCAGATACTTGAAAGGCAAACCATCACTTGGTCTATGGTATCCACATGACTCACCATTTGAACTCATAGCCTACACAAATAGTGACTATGGAGGTGAATGTCAAGATAGAAAGTCCACTACTGGTGGATGTCAATTCTTTGGATCAAGACTGGTGTCATGGCAATGTAAGAAACAAACAAATGTATCCACATCAACTGCTGAAGCAGAGTATGTAGTTGCATCTGCTTGTTGTGCTCAAGTACTTTGGATTCAAAACCAGCTTCTAGACTTTGGTATCTCTATCCTTAAAACTCCTATTTTTATTGATAATCAAAGTCCTATTAGCATTGTGAACAATCCAGTAAAACACTCTAAAACTAAACACATTGAAATAAGATTTCACTTTATAAGAGATTGTAATGAAAAGAAGTTGATTAAAGTAGTTAAAATTCATACTGACAATCAATTAGCAGATCTTTTTACAAAAGCATTTGATGTAGGAAGATTCAGCTTCTTAGTTAGCAGTATTGGAATGATTTTAATAAATTAATTTCACAATCAAAATCATGTGTAAGAGTTTTTCTGTTGTAAAAAGTTATTTATTTTAATAAGTGTTTTACTACTGGTAGGTCAGTATGGCATGTAGTTGTGTGCACAAAATACTACTGGTAGGTCATTACTACTGGTGTGTATTGAGTATGCACAAAATACTACTGGTAAGACAATACTACTGATAAACAATTGTACTCTCATATACTACTGGTCTCTAAAATGGTGGTTACTACTGCTAGGGTTGGTAAATTAGGTCAGTATTAAAATTCATTAGTTACTACTGATGTCTACAGTCACTACTGATGTCAAAATCCTTAGTTACTACTGACGTTCTTAGATACTACTGACGTTTTCTACTGGTATCTAATTTACTACTGGTCTTTAAATTGTCAAAGTTACCAAACTAACCCCCACGAAAATAACCGTTGTGTTATGATTCGAAGGGCAATTTAGTCTTTTTGCAGATCAAATCGTAAGATATAAATAGCTGAAGTCGATTAATTTAGCATTATCCACACATCGATTTGCTAAATCCTCTCGATAAACCCTAAATCGCGATCATAAACCCTGCACCAGTAACAAACATTCATACTTGTTCTCTCAAATCAAACGATCAAACACAAAATCGACGACAATGGCAACTCTACAATCTCTTGATGTTCAAACAAATCTCAAATACTCAGAGTTTCACAACATGTGTGCGTATCTAAAGAATCCAGACGGAACGAAAGACTTTCGTCCAATCGTCATGTTTTTGAAACATTCGTATATAAAGTTTGCACTCACTGTAAATCCTAAGGCCTATCAACAACACCTAGTGAGTTTCTGGGAGAATGCAGAACAATTTGATGATACATACTTTACTAAGAAAAGGTCAGTAGTAGATGGAAAAGAAATATTTATATCAGAACGATCAATCAGACACCATCTACAACTCCATGATGATGAAGGTATGATTTCTTTACCCAAGGAAGACCTTGTTGAATGTTTACAAATAATGGGATATGAGGGAAGACTTGACATTGTCACTTTTCAAAAAGGTCTTCTCTCCCCACAAATAATGGGATATGAGGGAAGACTTGACAATTGTAATATTTACTTTTCTACAGTCGTGTTATAGTAACAGCTTTTTAAAATGGTCATTAAGTTTTATCTTTTTGTGGTTTGTAGTTGCTACCGTTCTTTTAGACCAACCAGACTGGACTAGACGGGTTGTTGATAACCCTTTATTCCCCAAATATGCTCTGCTCAAAATGTAGTTACGTTGGGTACCCAATGGTTGTGATGGGTATTCGAGTAAAAATACCGAAAATAATAAAAAAACAAAACTTTTATTTTTCTTTTCGAATTTTCGGATCTAACACTTTTAGATTCGTAGACCAACGCTCTGATACCACTATTGGGTTTCGTATCAATTTACCGTCACTATGTTTGTCGCGGAATTACAAACAATTAATACGATAAACTACGAAGCATTATGATCGCTTAGATGTACGAATGTAAGGTAACTAGTAATAAATAAATACTTACATTAGCGGTACTTGGTGATGCAATTTCTTGAGATCTCGTACGAGCCAGATCTTGTCAACGAACTAGGATTTAAGTTAGAACCCCTCTACTTGATCACACTTGAGGCTGACAACGAACGAGATAATACACCACAATGTAGTGTAAAGTACCCTTGAGAAAACCCAAACAAAACCACACCGAAAAAGTATTTCCGGCGGCGGATGACGGCGGCACTACGGTGGTGATGCGGCGGCAGGCGGCGGTCCGGCGGTCGTGTTCGGACGGAGCAATGGGGGGCGGCCGGATGGGGTTAGGGAGCAAGGAATAATTTGTTGAGTGTATTAGGTTAATACCCCCAGCTCCCTATTTATATGGTTTGGTTAAAACCTTTCCTAATTTGAGTCAGACTCAAATTAGCCCACCGTGTATTTAATTAAATCATTAATTAAACTAAGCCCACTTTGAATAACTAGTTAATACACGTTAACTTATTCTATCCCGTTACACTTTAATTATACAATTAATTAAAGACCAGTTCGTTTATTCTCGAGTTCGTTTGCGCCTCAAGAGCAACCCCAGTAGGACTCTAATTTATGTTGACCAGTCAACCGGTTTTTTTATGACGTTGGACACTATTTCCAACAGTTACATATGATAGACTATAAATAGCACACTATCAAGATGCAAATGATGTTGAGTATTCAAATGATTTTAGCTTATTACCCCAACAGAACATCCATGTAAATAAAGAGTGTGATGATAACGATTTTGTTAGTATTTTTATTAGAGAGATACATGTTTTTGTGTATTGGTACAGATTTTTATTTTTTATTACATTTTTTGGAGAAAAATGTACAATTAGAAGTCCGACATAATATTTGTATTAACCGACATTAGTTGAAAATATATTGTTATTGATTCATAATTTTACTTATAAAAGACAAACCATGAAGTTCTTCATAGTACCAGTTATATGTTATGAATAACACGTTTTGTATTGCACTAATAAAAATTATAACGGTTTTGTTACTTTGCATTTTCCTCCAATAAACTTTGCTTATTTAGTAGAGCACTCGCAATCAACCTAAACATGTTAGCGGTCTTGCTTTTAGTACTTTGCACGTTACACCAATACAATGTAAACGATTTGCCTTTAAATAATGTTTTATCATGAACAAAGACCGTGCATCGCACGTGCCATGTTGCCTCGTTATATATAACAAATGAGTTTTTTTTCGGGCACATGTTTAACCTCATTAATTCACTTCTATTTTCTTAATCAATTCTTACTACACATTAATGAAACTTATATTTTACATTTTCGAATGATTTATTAAATACTTTTTGTAGTTTTAATGGAAAGTTTATCTTACTACTTACTAATGCATTTAGGCCTACCTCTTTTAGTAAGTTTAAGGAGCTCTTTAAACTTAAGTTTAAGGAGATTTCCACTTTTAGTAAGTTCTTTAACTAAAAAAAATAAAGTGTGGCTTACAAGATTCGAACACAAGACCTCTCCTAAGTAGTCACTATGTGTTAACCACATGCTATAACTTACACTTTATTTCAAACCACCAACACGAAATGCCTTAAGGTGTAATTCCGAGCATTTGACCACAACACCTTATATTTCCGGAAGTCCATTAATGTACCTTTTCGGTTTCGGTTTGTATTTCCGGAAAATCTCCTTTTAATACGATGTAATTCTAAACATTTGACCTGCCCTTATATTTACGGAACTTAATTAATTGAGCTTTTCGGTTTCTGTTTGTATTTCCGGTAATTAATTAATTGACCTTTCTTACCATCTTTTATTTTCGTTTTGCTTTTTATTTCCGAAAACTATCTTACCATCTTTTATTAATCAGTTTTGACCTTTCTTACCATCTTTTATTTCCAACCTACGTTTTTTATTTTCAACCACAACCTACACATAAACACAACCTACACATAAAAACGATACTACAAATCAGGCGACGTTTTACCCATGACATATGCTCCGATGTTAAGGTTTCTTGTCGGTTTGCGATCATATATATATATTAACAACCGATTGTTATCTTCTCATACCAATCTTACTAAAATGTCTTCAACCACACATATTGGTACTTCAATGCTCACTGCACCACCTCATCCGGTTGCATGGGATTCAACTTTTGTGGCTCATAGGTTAGGTGTGTATATATCAGGGGTATTTTATTCTAATAGAATTTATTCATTCTATTTTTGCAAGGCTTTTGGACCATACGAGACAATTGAAAACTTTCAAGACCTCTATAAACCTCAGTACTGGTACAAATGCAAACCGTATTTGTTTTTGCTTGACAGATTTGTAAGTAATCGCTAATTGTGCAAGATACTTATGTATTAAATAACCATTTCTTTTTATAGCAAAAAAATAAGGAAGTATTCGTATCTTTAGCAACGTTGAATTAAAGTGCACAATGACGTAATACATATTCAAATTTATTTAACAAATTTAAGAAGTTATCAATAATTGTGCGCGTTAAATATGTATTACTAATAACCCTTTCTTTTTAGAGACACAAAATTACAGCGGTAATTCCCTCCACTTTAATACCTGCCTATCAGGGACGACAACTACAATGTGGTATGTTTTCACTGAAAAATTTCAAGATTGATTACAACGACGTCGATGACTTTCCACGACTGGACAACTGTAGCTTTGTTCGCAATGTATGGGCTATAATATTCAACATAAAGACCGTCCTTGCCGAGACTACGAATAGAGAAGATGCCTGGTTTCCTAGGTACCCGTTGGTCAGATCTCCCACATGGCTCTTGAATGATCACTTAAGGCGACAAACGTTGATTGGTACAACTATTTTGTATACCTTTTTTTAATTAAAAATAATATGTTTAATAACTTGTCTATATCTTTTGCTTAACCATCTTCTTTTCATTAATACCGCTATCATAGATGTTGCTGGGAACATGTCGAACGGTTGCTTTTTTTTTACCAACGGTCGGATATCGTGCGCGTTTACATGATTGTCGGTAAGTGTTTATAAATACTTTACATGCGTACATGAACTTGGAATTAACTCATTGTAATTTTGTCTCCCGCAGGGGCAAACACGTAAAGATAATCTTGTATCATATACCAGCATCCACTGCCACAATGATTGGAAGATCATCTACAGAAAACATAACCGTATACGCAGCGCACGTTAAACTGGTTCGAATAGATGGAGGTATTAAACAAAATTAATCGAGTGCTCATTTTAAGCAACATTTTACTACTAAACATTTAAAAAAACGTAATTAATGTAAAAAACACCCCTAACATATGCTGTAAATACATGATTTTTTTAAATAGAAAAAGTTTATATAGATGGTCAACTCATTAAAGATTGGTTTTAAATAACCCTTAATTCAACGGATTGTTTTTTTTAAGGGAAATGATTTTTCTAATGTCAACGGTTAAATTAAATGCATTTTTCGGTTTTTATACAAAATTTATTGATAACCCTTTTTTTTTTTACATTTCAGGCAACATTCTTGTTTATACCGACGTTACAAACATTGAATTCAATCCTGTAATGCCAGAAGCATTTGCACTTCAACTTATCCATCCGATAGTACGAGACGTCGATGATGTCGATATGAGTGGTGAAGAACCCGAAGTGCCACCCGAGCCTCAGCCAACAAGTTATTTCAGCCGCTCAAGAACTTCGTTGTTTGGAAATAAACGTCTTCGCGTTTACCACCACAACATCTAAACACACAATCAATGAATTCAGCACCACTAATAAACTGTACCCCAAATGCATTTATGCAACAATAAAATGAAATTTTTTTATGATCCTGTCAAGCAAAATTATATAAAATTCTCAACTTTCCCAATTACTGTTGTTTGGTTACCAAAAAGATATACTTTTAATTATGCGATATCCTTGCATCTAACTCGAATTTACATCAAAACGTATCTATTGTATTTCATTTTCATATTAAATGCTAACCGTCTTACACTTTTATTACCTCAAAATTCCCAAATTTAAATGGTCAACGATTTTTATATACCATTTAACGCCATTACACTTTTTATATACCGGTTAGGCAAAGCTTTGCCATGACAATCAACAAAGCCCAAGGACAGACAATTCCAAACGTGGGCGTTTATCTTCCGGAATCGGTGTTTTCGCATGGGCAACTTTACGTTGCCCTGTCAAGAGGAATTTCATGTCACACAACAAAAGTATTAGTAGCTCCAGCAAAAAAACTTTAATCTTGATGGAGTTTACACGAGAAACGTGGTGTATCGAGAGGTTCTACATGATGAGTATGATGCATGATGCATCATATAATAGTAAGATTTTTTATAACTCTATTTGTACATAATTAGGTTTTTTATTTTTAATGCCAGTAACATTGGAGATGCATAATTTGTGTTATTATATATCAAAGCATGTAATCGAACAAATTTTACACGCCGATTTATATCTCTACTTTTATACACATTATCATGCTGTTGTACTATAATCGTTATAAAAAAAATGCAACCAAACAACATTTTGATCGCCGAGAAAATATAGTTCACAGGGTACCCGCCGCCGCATTGCGCGGGTACCCTACTAGTGGTATTTAATGCACCTAAACATGTGCCTAGAGGGCACATGCTAGAAATACATATAACAAATATACGTATAACTACATGAGTCCAAAATTGATGAAAATTCATTTGCAACATAATTTTTCCAACAAAAACAACGATATATAATTCTATCATGAAGTTATTAATAATATACACGCTCCCGTTGTCACAAGTATAATTATATTGTAGTGAAAATAGTTAATTTTGTCAATTATATTAATTATTTTTTGATTAAATGAATAAATATTTATTTTGAACTAATTGGATATTAACAAATCAACTTTGATATAAAAAAGGTATGTGTCTTTAATTGTTTTCTTATAATCATAATAATCTCATATATTTTTGTTTATCAAGTTTGTGGAGTTTGGAATAATGGTTAAATTAGATAAAGAAAATTTATTATTAAAGATTAATGTAACCGATAACAACAATAGTTCATGTTACATATCTAATTGTGTATAACTGCAAATTTATTTATTGAGATTAGGGAATAATTAAATACGACATATTTAAATCCAGTTATATTGCATGCCTCTTATAATAGTTACTATATAAATTTTGAATAAATGAAAGAACCTTGGATTTTGAAAATATAATTATAAAATGAAACAATAAGTGAAATGAGAAATGAGTTAAACTCCGAAGTAAAGCGTTAAGAATCACATCATATTGAAAATGTGAAATCTTTGGAACATTTTTAAATATCAAGATGGAGTAAATGTGCAATTACAATAGTGGAAACATACATAACTTTTATTGAACGTCTAATATGAATTATCTTGAAATTAACTTGTCGGAAACAAACAAGGGATCAAAATTGAAAACGAAAATAAGGTAAAATACAAAAATTCAACCATTAAAATGTGAAAAGGGGCGAAAGTGTATTGGATATTTCATAAATTATACGATTTATTGTATGCATATAAAAATTGGATATTTTATTTATAAACTTTTTGCATGAGGAGAAAAATCCAATTGAAGAGGATTGATGTAGAGATTGAACTACCACAAGGTGCAGAGTTGACCAATTTAGAAGACATTGACATACATTCAAAAGATATTGGACATGCTTTGCAATTATTAGAATTTTATGAAGCATTTGGAGAGGTAAATTTACCAAAATAATAAAATTTAAAGATAGTTTAAAAGTTACAATCGTCAATATTAACATTTTGGAAAATTTTTGCATTGAAAATTCAACATTAGTGTGACCCTTTATGTGATATATTTTTCTATCTGCCAATTTAGATATATAAGATATTGTTTAAAACCAAAAGTTCTTCTATTAATCCTTTAAGCATTGATGTCGTGGAGATAAATGAGCATGCTTTAGTAAAGATTAACCATGAGCTTAATATCTAGAAAGGTACCTATGCGGCCCATTTACTTAGGAGTGAGTCAATTTGGGTTGTATTTTATCTCAACGGTCCAAATCAAATTAATAGCGAACTGATCAAATGTTGAAAGAAATTTCAAAGATTTTATTCATGCATATTTAAGGTATAAATGAATAAATAATTATTGGAAAATGAATGTAGTATCGTGCTACCACAAGAAAAACTACACCACACTGTGAAAAGCAAACCTTTGGATTTACTTATTATCCAAATGATCAAGATGTTAAACATATAAAATGCACACAAAAGGGTGAGCACTATAAATTTACTTTACATAAATAATTGCATTTTCACATAGTTACTTATTTTATATACATGTATTTTGTAAAAGTAAGACAATTGCTTAACTTTTGTATTAAGTTATGAAATGTATTCATTATTATTATAATTTATGTTTGTAAGTAACTTTCGACACAAATTTCTTAGATGACTGCAACCTGTGGCGTACCCAAGAACTTCTATATTGATATGATTTATTGATAGCACATTTAGAAAATACCCAATAGTTCATTCTAACTTTAAGTTTTAGAAGTTCAAGGTTTGACATTCTGTTGGGTCGCTGAAAAACATCCCCCACTGAAGGAGATTTAATGAAGACAAAAATGCAAATAGTTAGAAGACAATCTGAGGATCAGTTCCTCAGATTGTGGGTAACTGAATCTGATCTGTTCGGATTTCAGTTACCCGCCTACACTATTTGATCACCATCTGAAACAACGATCATTTCCCCGTGCGGAATCAGAGACTGATCAACCCGATCAGATAGTTGTAGTAGGTTTGGCGTACACTTGACAATAACGCTGAGCCTTGAGGACAAATACTTCCCTAAGCAAAACTCTTAGTGAAGGTCACTGAAGCTGTATGCCATCTGAAGAAGCATGAGTATCCGAAGACTCATAGCGATCTGAAGCGTACAAAGGCTCGAAGTTTCAGTGTCAGAGAAAGACACAAGTAAAGCACGAGTTTGTGTATCTCCGACAAAGGGAATCCTATGCAAATCTTCTAGATGATATCGGCGATCACAAGACGACAGAAAGTACTGTCAGAATTCCGTTAGTAGTACTCGTCGTATGAAATATCCTCTACTCCAATGGAATTCTTACATGTGGATTCGATCGTTTAATTCCTTTGTCATCACGTTTCCCAATACTATAAATTGAGGACTTGACGAACAAATCCCGTGTGCACCCAACAAATTCATACGCCGCTAAAATCTTCTCAGACATTATCCTTTGAGCAGAGTGTGAACAACCAGTGATACTTTTATTACTTGATTTGAGAATTGAATCTTTATAACGAAGGTGTATGGTCTTGTGCTTGATCATTTGTTTATCAAAACTTGTCTTAGATAGTATGTGTTATTATCTATCTCCTACAAGTAGCTTAGTTAGGATTCTTGTTCTTAGCTATTCCGCAAGCTACATGTATCTTTGTTTATCTTTATTGATTAATAAAGAAAAGTTTAAAAAGTGTTGAGTGTCACCATAACTTTTATTTGGTCAGTGAAAGCGTATAAGTGTATCTAATCACTTATCACGGGACTAACAATTGGTATCAGAGCGGGACAATTAATTCATAATTGTTGATCTACTTATGTAACATCCCAAAAATCAGGGGAAATTTAAAAATTTTAATAAATAAAATAAATCATTTTCCCCCAAAAGTACAAGTAACTCAAAGGTCCCAACTCATAGATAAAAATATAGAACCGTCTCGTGGTTTAAATGCAGAATAATTAAAGGTTTTAAAACAAAACATGTTTGACTCGAAATAAATGTTTTAATCCAAATCCATAAATATAAAAATAGAAACGCAGCTCATCAACCATTGACCTTCTCTTTGCCCTTGCTAGTACCTGTAAAATGGGAGGGAGTGTTTGGGGTCAGCCACCGCTGAGTGAATAATCAACACAATAAACATACACATGCAAACAATCCACACCACATAAGTGATCCCTAAAGACTCTACTCAATTCTCGATTATTAGGCCTTTTATTAAATTTCAATTGGTTTGCCAATGCCGTGACGAATCCACAACGCGTGCCCCTGCTCTCGCGCTCGTCACTAGCACCCCCTTCCAACACCCACCAGTGTCCCGCAGTACCACGCTGACAGTCGTGAATTGTACTTGGCTCGGGAAGAGTTGGCTACCTCATGAATCTCAAATATAGTTAGTTAGTTTTATTAACGTGTTGACCCATTACAACATGTACTCATATAAAACTAACAGCTCAAGCTCGAGTATATTATCTCATAGATATATAACCACATAGCACAAACCAAGTGCATATAAACTCATAATCAAAAATCAAGTACACAGATCATTCACAACAACAAGCTTAGCTCAATCAATCACGTAATCATGAATCAAATGTAAGTGCAAGTTTAGAGTGAGATCACCCACCTCAAGTGACGTAAGCTCTTAATTATCTCTAGCACGGGAGAGTGTCTATAGCAAGTCCTAGAAGGTCCTACAAAGTACAAGGAAGCTCGAGTTAGGATTAAACTCAAAGGTTGTTTTAGCAGAGACTAAACAGCACTCAGCACTTTCGCGGGAACGGCTATAACTCTCAAACCGCTCACTAGATTTTATTCAAAATTTTAAAGTAGCTAAATGACTCAGAGGACTACAATTCTACAGAAGACCTCGAAAACTAAATCCAAACAAAAAGGGCTCAAAATAGGCTCACAAGACAGAATAGCTGAACCGAAAACTATTCTACGATGATTTACTAAAACGACGATAACTTTTAAACCGTAAATCAGATTAACGAGCCATCAGCGAAATTGGAAAGAGGACTGCGGGCCAAAAATCGAAAAACATATTTTAAGTGTGGTAAAAACTGTCTAGAACTCAGAGGACAGATTCTGTCCAAGTTTTTAGTTTGATATTTAAAAAAACCCGATTTGAATCCCGATAACAACCCGCTTATTCCCGAGACACCCGACAGCCCCCAAAATCACATTTTATCCCAGCAGATAATATTCTCATAATCTTACCGATTTATTTAAGAAATTCATTCGGTTTAGGGAACCAAGAACCTTACGGGTTCGGTTCCCGATTTTTCGATTATAAAAGCGTTTAGCAAATCGTCAAACGGTATTACTCAACCCCTTAACCAAACCCGACACCCACAGCAAAGACTAGAGCCTCGACCACAGATTATGATACGATAGAAACGAAAGCAGTTTGTTACTCAACAAAACCCAGCAACCAACCGATACTATCACCAAAACTCGAGAATATGAACAAGGTGGTTATGATACCCAAACCGATCCCATAAAACTTACACCCCAAAACAGAATTACAGCAATCCCTCACCGAACCCTACACCAGTTCGCAGATTAAAGCTCGGGAAAAAGATAAGCATGAATAAAAGTGTAAGGTATTAGAAAGACTACCGAAAACACCATGGTTACGGTTTGTAGAAAGAGCTGCTACAGCTTGGTTTCCACCACCTCTCAGTTGGCTGAGAAAGTGTTTCTGCTCAGAGTAAATTAACCGCATTCCACCATGAGGATCCCGCAACATAAAGACACAACAGGTTAGGATTTTCTGATCGAAAGAACACAAGAAAACAGAAATAGAGTAGGTTATTACCGATTGGAGAAAAATCCTTGGTTTTGACCAGCACTCTTGTTCGATGTAAGGAGGTAAAACAATGGAGGTGTTTGATTGCTTCTGCTATGAACAAAGGGATAAGTGGGGAAGATGGTTGACTGCGGCAGATTCAATGTTAGGGTTTGGAGGGATATTTCGGTGGTCACATGCAGTATTAAGGAGAGGATAATAACCATAATTAAAGAGACTTAATCCCCAAGACAACCGACAAGGCCATGGGCCATTCTAATTTCCGGTGGCCTAGCTTCCTCTAAGTGTTTCGTATGGGCTGGTGAACCAAGCAAAAATAAAAAGGAGTTGGGCTTGAAGAAGGAAGTGTGCTCGATGTATATATAAAAGAACATGGATAAAATGAGGCAATTGCAACTCAGCCTTATACCACCACCAAACCCGCCCCTTATTTGTTCATGCACAACAGTAATAAGAAATGCTCAACTTGGAATAGACACGACATAGTATAGAATAGGCCTTGGCCTATTGGCCGGCCTCAGAATAAATGATGTCAAGTTAATTAGCTAAACTCAGGATTAAATGTCACGGCACATTTAATCAGCTCATAGATAATTTCTCAAGAATTTAATAACACCCTAGTTATTAAATAATTAATCCTCGTGATTAATTAAACACCAATTCAATGACACTCTTGTCATTAAAGAACAAGTGCGTATTTTTTTTCTCGAATTAAATACACATAAAAGCACACAACACGTGAAATAAATAAATATCATATAATATATTTGATATAAGGTGAAAATTCCATTACATAAATTTTTAGGGCGTTACAACTTAATTACTGATCAAAATGAATGAAAAGTTATCACAGATGAACCTTGGTTAAAAAACAAATGCCCCTGTTTTTACCGATATGGGACCAGATAATCTTATCAATGGTCCACACATTCCAAAAATGTTCGTTCCAAGCACAACTATCTCAAAGAAAAAGAAGAAGGAAAGAGATGATAAAGACGAAGAAGAAGAAGACCTGTCTAACGTTGAAGAACCTATACCTAAAGATCAATGGACAAAGGCGGATAAAAGGCTAGCTAGTTTGGATGCTGAAATTCGGTTCCTCCTTCAAACATCCCTCCCAAATCACATTCTTATCACAGTGAAAGAATGTAGAACTGCTAAAGAGATATGAGATATTTTGATAACATCCTATGAAGGAACCGATGAAGTTAAAGCCAGCAAGAAAGCTATGCTGAATCGAAAATATGAAACTTTCAAGGTTATCAGAGGTGAATCACTTAACATGTCTTACAGAAGGTTCACCATTCTGACAAACGAGCTAAGGGTGTTTGGAATCAACAAAGAGGTTTAGGAACTGATGTATAAGTTCCTGGAAATTCTTCCAAAAGATTGGGTTGTCATGTCCACAGTGCTGAGAACTTCTGGTCAGACGAAAGGTATGAACATGATCAGTCTATACAACACATTAATGAACTTTGAAAATGATTACAAAATGTATGACGATTTGAATGAGGCTCCAACTTCCACTGCATTCATCACAAACTCTTCCAAATCATCTCGAAGGGGTCTTAAAGCAAAAGTTGAGAGCATCACCGATCCAAATGATGTTGATGACGAACATTTTGAAGATGCTAAGGATATAGACTTAGAAGAGCAGGAATCTAACTCAGGTAGATATGAAAGTAATGATATAAAAGAATTATCAGAAAGTATGGCACTGCTAGTAACAAGATACAAATTATTTCTAAATCGAAATAGAGCAGGAGGCCAAAATGAAAAAGGAGAGATGGTCTGTTTCAAATGTGGAAGAACTGGTCATATCAAAGTTGACTGCAGAGTCAAAGAAAATTCAGGTTCTGCAAATTCAAGTTCAAGCTCTTCATCAAATTATAAGAAGAAATATGAAGACACCGAAAAGAAATACCAAAATCTGAAAGCTCAGATAGCAAAGACTGAGAAAGATGCAAAAGCCCTCAAAGCAACAACTAAAACATGGGTAAGTGACCCAAAGTCAAGTGATGAAGAAATAATCAATGTTAAAAGAAGAATATGAAGTTGAAGGTGCTATCATAAAAGAAGAATATGAAGTTGAGCAAGAAAATTACAAAGTCTTCAAGTGTCTAATGGCCAAAACTGAAGAATCTGAAATACAACAATCATCTAATGACTCTCAAAAACCGATATGTTAGAGACTTCTTAGTATGTGCTCATAGTAGACATGCTGAGTCAGAAATCACTTTAACCAAAATAACCGAAGAGTTAGAAAAACTTAAGCAAGAATCTAATCAACTAAAAGATTCAAATCTCAAAATTGCTGAGCTTCAGATGATCAACAAGATTCTAAGAAAGCAAAATGTAGAGCTGGTAAAGAAAAGTGAAACTCTCCAAAAATTTTGTGACTTTTGGTCTAAATCATCTAATCTCTCTAAGGAATTTCTAGAAGAACAAGTTCCAACTCAAGTTCAGGCAATTCTTGGAGGAAATTACAATACCGCCGCAGTTCTTCCTGAAGTATACAAGCTAGATCGAAAACATAGAAATCCAATGTTCGGACTACCAAAGAATTATACTTCTAAATCAAATGTCTCTAACCATAAAGAAAATTTCTTTGTTAAAGAATCCGAATCACCCTCAGATACTCACATCATTTAACCGTCCTCAGACACCCAAAATACAGAATCCGAATAAAGGGTCTTGAATATCCAAAACATAGAACCTGAAGAAAAACAATCAGATACCCAAAAAGATGAAACGCCTCAACACACAGAAACTGAAGAAAGGATCATTCCCGCTGAATCCAGACCTGAAGATCTCACAACTAAAAATCCTTCAGCATTGAAGCTAAATGAACCAAAGGTGAAGAACAAAGGAGTCAAAGTCAACAAACCAATCAAAACACTAAACCAAACTTTTAAAGAAAAATCTTAAAATTCAAAAATTCAACCTGACTCAAAAACCAAATACTCACCTACTCAGGCTTACAAACGGAAATGTTATCACTGTGGTGATAAAAGTCATGAAGCAAAAGATTGCTCCAATCAAATTTACAAGAAAGAAATGGTTTTAGGATCTAAGAATTCATCAGATACACCAAAACAAAAGATAGCTACCCATCATTCGATAACAAAAAAGGAGACTCATATGGAAGACACCAAGAATCTTTCGGTACCCATCTCTCATTGGGTGCCCAAAAATATCTGATTGGTTTAAGGGTCTATGCAGGGCTGACGACATGACAACATCTGACTTTTGATCTGTTGTAAGTCCCTGCGTTCAAAATATCATATAAGGCATAGCAAAAATTTCTCTCATCTCAACACTTTTCAAGCCAACCTACATTGTTATTATTCTCATCTTATGCTGCTTTCTTCATCAAACAAGGTCTGCATCAAAATATCTAGTATGTTTCTCTTTAAATTTTTCTTCATTAATCATCATTTTGCAAGCATCTCTCTAAACCTCGTACAAAATATTTTGTCTTGCTTTATGTTTGTAAAAAATGCCTTAAACTGTTATTCAAAATGAATGGATCTGATCACTTGAAATACTAAATCATCCCTGATTTATCAGCCATGCTCTAGTATCTCATTATGATCAGATACATGGTATTTTATCAGTCCAAAAACAAACTGTGGGTTTCATACAATGGATAAAATCGAATAGTCAAATTATTATCAGATTATATATATATATATATATATATATATATATATATATATATATATATATATATATATATATATATATATATATATATATATATATATATATATATATATTCAAATAGTATCACTTGTCGTCTTTTCTGCCACGTATCTGATGAGGTGGACCGTTTTATTGGACCTATTATGCATATGTGAAGTTGTCAGTGTACGCACTTAATGCGGACACCTTAGCGTCCTCTCCCGCCCCATTTTCTTTTGATTTGATTGGACAACATCATCGTGGTCAAGCAACTCAACTATCACTCTGTTGTACACCACTCGATCAACACTTTCAAATCTCATCCCTTGATCTCATTAGTACTACATATCCTTCAAAATTTCACTCTCATCCTTCTTCAATCTTTATCTTTCCTTAATCAATTTCATCTATGAAAATCCCAAATAGCTCCAAAGAAAGAGACGATTGAACCTTACGGGGTTGAACTTTCAGACGAAGTCTTAAAAGCACCACACCTCAAAGCAGACTTTACCATTTCATCGATCAAATTAACAAAAAACAATAGTTGAAGCAATGTAAATCCACATGTAGCAAACCTCGATGATGATTTTAAGCCAATCTTGCAATTCTTCAGAGAACATCCATTAAAAATAGTTTTTCAAAAGGATGTGCATCTTTCCAAATTCTTACTTGTTGAATTTTGGTACTCTTGTGCACATTCTATAAACGATGAAGGCGATGACATCATTTCAGGAACTATCTTGGGAGGCACTCGCACCACTTCCTTCAATCTTGAGTCCTTCTGACGAATCACTAACATGAATTACTATGGAGATAATGAATAATATTATGAATCTCCACCATCACCAGTAGAAGCAAAGCAGTCTGTCTTAAGCTTTCTTACATGCACCGAAGAAACTTCCAAAAATATTTCAAGAAAGGGTATGCCTTGTATCTGGTCTGCATTCTTCATGACAGTATCTCAATGTCTTACAACAAAAACATGGGGTATGGATTGTGTATCTGCTTATGAGCTGATTTTGAGAGATTCACTTGTATATAATCAAAGAGTTGATTTCGGCAAATTAAGTTTTGACAAACTTGCCTCAAAAGTTAAATCGCTCAAGAGAGACATGATTGTTCCTTTTTCGAGATCCCTTTCTTTGATTTTCGAGTATTTTCTTAGCAAAACAAACTACGAGATGGTGAGTGCGAACGGATGTGATTTTTCGGGTAAGGTAGGAGACTCAAATTTCTCAAACATTGTTAAAAAGGAGGTCAAGCCAATTTCCTCAAGGTATGTTGATCTTTTCTTCCTTATTCCCTCCAACTGGTCCCTCTAACGAGGATCAGACGAAGCCTGCAAACGTGGCTTCGCACGCACATCCTCCAGGTCCTTCAAATGCCAGCTCTTTCCCCAAAGAGACCATGAATCTGAAGAACCCATCAGATTCTGACCAAGTCTCCCCACCAAAACAATCCAAAACTCGCACTAAGCTAAAATCACCAACTACAGTTCTCCTAACAAAAGGGCTCTCTAGGACCAAAAGGGCCAAGCTAATAAATAAGAAAAACCTTATGCCCAAGGAAAGTCAACCCCCACTAGCCCCATCAGATACTGACGTGGTATCTAACGAGAAAATGGGATCACCAAATTCTCCTATCACAGTCTCTGAATTGACTATTGATATAGTTAAGGTTCAATCCCAAGCCCCTCCTGAGTCTAACATGCACACACAAACCAAATCAGTAGCACTAGAGTTTGTTCCTGTTATTAATCCATTGTTGTAGGCATCTGATGAAGCTTTGTTAAATGTTCTCCCTGAAATTATGCCCGAAACAGATGATGAAGAGGCAGAGGAGAGTTCTGTCGGTGATCCAATTGATTATGAATTCTACTATTATGTGGCCAATGCAATCACCTCTCAGCCTGCAAAAGATATGAACAAAGATATTGATCAGTTCGCAAAGCAGTCAGACTCCTCTAACGATGACGATAAAGATGCGCAGCGATCTCCTACTCCTCTGCATGTGCATTATGAAATCGACGATTCCTCAGATCCTCTTAGTCTAAATAAAGATAATACTTTCAACGTTGATCAACCTGAGCATGCAACTGAAAATACAGTGGCTGAACAGGAACCAATCATCGCTGACTTTGGTCATACTGATCGAATGCTTTCATCAGAAGGATCCAAGATCCGGAATGAAGAGATTGGTCGGGCCATAATTCAAACGGAATGGGCAATATCTGCTATATGTAGTCAAATGGATCAAGTCCAATATCAGCAAAACTTCTTTCACTCCAATATCGGCCGCTCCTTTGAACAAATGGAACATCGTGTAGAAACTCTTTCCACTCTACCAAATGCGTTCTCTGGCAGTGTTGCAGCGTTGCAGCGTTGCGTGACTTAAATCAAGGAGTCTATGAAGTACAACAATCTCTTGCAGAACAATATCTGACCATCATGATTGACATGAAAGACTTAAATGAATGTCAGTATGTGACGATGGCCTGACAGGATGCTTTGGAAAAGAATCAAGATGTTGTTCATGATGTAATCAGTAAACAATCCAAATGCATTGATGCTTTAATAGCTTCTCACGATGAACTCTATCCTACACAACATACTCTCATCGATCTAGCAGATTCAGTGGCTAATATGAAATCTGAGCTGGCGAAAACGTCCAATGAAATCCGATCTGAAATGAATGCTGGTTTCTCTCGAATAAATGAACAACTACAAGCCGTTCTTGGGCCCCTACAAAACCTGGCTTTCTTTATTCAACCGGTTCACCAACCTGAGCCTACACCCCAACTTGTCAAAATTGTGGAAGTGATTAATTAGCCTCCCCTAGTTCGTCAGGGGGAGATCGGTGTGCAGGTTGATCAGGGTGCTGAAGTGGAAATAATAAACTTTCAAGAGTTATACCGAAGTCATCGTGAGAATCCTCGAGGTGGAATGCTCAGAATCACTTATCCATCTCAAGAGGATTCAATTGTCGAACAAACTGTTGAGTCTCAACCAATCCAACAAACATCTGTAGATGAGCACGAAAATAAAGATACAGAGGAAGCTGAAGAGATGGAAATTAATGAGAAAGAAGCCACACATGAACAACAAATCATGCCGGTTAAGCCTTCTGAAACAGAATTTATTGTCACTCCTATCAGACCCAGACTGATTTCGTGATCTATTATATCACTTGGAGGAAAAAGAGAACCTGCCCCATCTGGTATGTTTTCAGAAGAAAATGAATCCTCAATGGCCCGTGGAAATAAGGGCAAAAGTGAAAAGCGTCCATCTCCAATAAAAATTAAAACTAAAGGATATGGGATTGGGATGAATGAAGAAGAAGAAGATTGCCTTTGCTCAGCCCGTGCTGCAGGCTGTTCTAGCGAAGAAGTTATGGCTGTAAAAGATGAAGAGAAAAGACTTTTCGATGTCGGTAGTAGCAGTGACATGATTGTTTCAGCTCCCAAATCCTTTGTCAGAGCTCCAAGAGTTCAAGAATACAGGGATGATGTGATAAGCCCTGATCTTTCTAAAAGAAGAACTGACAACAAGGCATACAGGATTCAAGAGGAAAAAGAAGAGGAGGCAAAGAGAGAGAAAACCCCTAATCACAAGAAAGAGGGGATATTGAAAGCTCTAGAAACCGCTGAAGTAATGAAAGTACTAGATGAATTACCTAAGCCATCGGCGGAATATAAAAGCCTCAAGCAAATTGCTCAACATGTGCAAATGACCATAGAAAACTACATCAAATTCTATGGTATTTCATATGGGAGACTATTGTCCTGGTATGCTACAATTGCCGATGAAAAAATCTAGAAAAGAAGCTGAAGAGATTGCCAAGGAGGACAAATTTAAGGCTTCAGCTGAAAACGTTCAGAAAATGTCAAGAAGAGTGATCACTCAGCAGCTCGTGAAAAGAAGAAAGAAGTCCTTGAATGGTTGAAAGCAAAGGAAACTATAATCAGAAAGGAACCAATCCTCAGGCTGAGAACCCTTCATTCCAAAGCAAAAGGCACTAAAGTTGAAATCATCAGAGATCCAAAAGAGAAAGTGGATTACATGAGTTTCAATAAACTTAGTCTGCTCAACATAGATGAATGCAACGAAATCTTAGCACGTCACGGATCCACTGATGCTGAGGCCTCACAAAAAGTGCCCAAAGAGATTCTTAGACTTGTTGAAGAGTACAATAACGTAAAAGGAAATTGTACTAGAAAGATAGAACCTGAAGCAAAGGAATCTGATACAATGCCAAGAAAAAGGACCAAGAGATCCTCAGCTGCCAAAGAAATTCAAATGCTGATTGATCGAGGTGAGCTTCTAAATTGTGAAGGTATAAATACAGCACTACCTCCTAGGGTCGTTCCAGTCGAGGGAAAATGTATTCGATTACTAGAAGAAGGATTCTTCTTCACGGATGCTTATAGGGGATGAGGTTCCAAAGGATTGTTGAGCTAATAGATGCTAACTTTAATCATCTGAAATCTATCAAATTCACTCCATCTCTTCAGATGATTAGACAATTGATCATGGATCTTCTCAGAACAAAGGAAAGGGATGTAAAAAGTTTGCTTATCCATCGCGTCCCAAAAATGAAGAATGATGTACCTAATTCTGTTTTGTTTATGTTCATGTTTCTTGTAACTGAAATCTACTATGTAATATTTCAACTCAGGTGAATGAATTATACCAGTTTCAGTGATATCATTCTGACATACGTGAGTTGTTTGATTGTTATATCTTAAAAAGAACTCAAAAAGAAAATATACGAGTCGCTGAACTAAAGCATGATCTAAAACTTTCAGATCATCATTTGATGTAATGTTTTCTAGGTATGTCGAAGACCCCATCTGAAGTGTGAATTATACTCAAGGTTAAATATAAAACCTTCACACATTCAGGGGGAGTTGCCTAACTATTTGTCTACATTCAATAGGGGGAGATTATTGGGTCGCTGAAAAGCATCCCCCACTGAAGGAGATTTAATGAAGACAAAAAGATAAATAGTTAGAAGATAATCTGAGGATCAGTTCCTCAGATTGTGGGTAACTGAATCTGATATGTTCGGATTTCAGTTACCCGCCTACACTATCTGACCATCATCTGAAACAACGATCAGTTCCCCTTGCGGAATCAGAGACTGATCAACTGATCAGATAGTTGTAGTAGGTTCGGCGTACACTTGACAATAACGCTGAGCCTTGAGGACAAATACTTCCCTATGAATAACTTTTACTGAAGGTCACTGAAGATGTGTGCCATCTGAAGAAGCATGAGTATCCGAAGACTCATGGCGATCTGAAGCGTACAAACGCTCGAAGTTTCAGTGTCATAGAAAGACACAAGTAAAGCACAAGTTTGTGTATCGCTGACAAAGGGAATCCTATGCAAATCTTCTAGAACATATCGGTGATCACAAGACGACACAAAGTACTGTCATAATTCCGTTTGTAGTGCTCGTCGCATGAAATATCCTCTGCTCCACCTTAATTCTTACACGTGGATTCGATCGTTCAATTCCTTTGTCATCACGTTTCCCAACACTATAAATTGAGGACTTGACCAACGAATCCCGTGTGAACCCAACAAGTTCATACGCTGCTAAAATCTTCTCAAACATTATCCCTTGAGCAGAGTGTGAACAACCAGTGATACCTTTGTTACTTGATTTGAGAATTGAATCATTGTAACGAAGGTGTCGGGTCTAGTGCTTGATCATTTGTTGATCAAAACTTGTCATAGATAGTATCTGTTATTGTCTATCTCCTACAAGTAGCTTAGTTAGGATTCTTGTTCTTAGCTATTCCACAAGCTACTTGTATCTTTGTTTATTACTATTGATTAATAAAGAAAAGTTTAAAAAGTGTTGAGTGTCACCATAACTTTTATTTGGTCAGTGAAAGCGTATAAGTGTATCTAATCACTTATCACTGGACTAACACATTCAGTTGACAGTAATTAGTTTTCATTTAAAGTCAAGCTTCTTTTTAACGTCAAGATTGATGCAAATGAATTATTTTTAACCTCATTAATGTGCTGTTTGGTAAGCCTCTTATTGATCCAGTTAAGAGACAGCCTCTTAATCGGACATATTCAGAGTGTTTGGTAAGGCCTCTTAATGAGCCTCTGAATAAAAAATGTAACTTGTTGTAACATCCTAAAGAGCGGCCTAGTAGTTTTAGGTATTTATTGATATATGATAAATATCTATTCAACCTTATGTGAATAATTTGATTAAATGTTAAAAGAATTATTTGGACTTTTGTCCTTTTGTGATATTTTAATCAAGTGATTAAAATATCCGATTTCTGAAATGTCTAAATAATTTTATGATTTGAATATTTTTAGATTCTCTTTTGAATTTAGTTTTCGAAAATGTATTCGTTTTTGAAAATGGAGTCCGTTTGCTATTTTAAATAAATTAACTACGAACTGGACTTTTCGTAAAATACAGTTTTAAATGAAAATAAAGTACAAAGGGGCCACCCTTTGTGAACTCTCGGCAATCAAGGGGGAGGGGGGCCACCCCTTCTTCCTTCCTTCGTTCTTCTTCTTATCCATTTTCATTAGTCTCTTTTATTTCAAAAGAAACCCACTTTAAATCCTCTCAAAAACCATAACTTGTTCTTGGTGATTTTGTGAATTTCTTGCTTAAATCTTAATTCTCCTTGCTTGAATATCAAAATTATAGTAGCTTGTGGGTAAGATCTTGTTCCTTATTGTTATTCTTGAAGTTTTGGCTAGTTGATAAACTAGTGTTTATGTTCTTGGATGGATCTTGGTGAATAATGTTATGGATGATTTATTTGTTGTTCGTTTAAGTTTTCTTAAGTGTTGTAAGAAAAACATGTGGTTATAACTTTGATTCATGAAGTTGCTCTTGAACCTCCATTAATGGAGTTTTGGAGAAAAGATGGGTTTTTACCAAAATAGTTAGATCTTGGATTTTTGTGGTTTTATGGTTAGTTTAGATTAAACTAACATGTTGGAAGTATTAGATGATAAGATGATTGGTTATGACTTGTTTGATGAAATTGTTAGTAAAATAATTGTATGGGTTTATGTCTAAATTATAAGCTAGTAATGGGTTTTTGTGACCAGTTGGTGGAAAATTATCAATTGTATGTTTTATAAGTTTTGATGTATGTTTATGTCAAAGTAAGATGGTGTTAGGTCACAACAACCCTGGTTAGTTTGTATAATTGATAGAATAATTAGACTTAAGACAATTAAAGTGATTAACACAATATTAGAGTCAAATGTATAATTCCACTCAGTGTGGCTTGTTGCGGAATAACAAGACCATTGATCAATTACAAGATATGAAATGTGAAAGCGTAAATTAGTGAGTAATCCTTTGCCAATGATCTCTATTTATAGTGTTATAGATATCTTACAAAATAGGCAAGGAGTAATGAAAGGACTGGTAAAGGAAAGTGGCCGAGATCAAAGGGATTTGATCTGGCTAAGTAAACGAGGAAATGTTTACTCAGTCCTTGTATTTAGTATTGGATGTCAATACTGAGTCCCAATACTGAGTGACCAAAGACTTAGCTAAATTATTCTACAAACTATTCGAACCTAGTCTAGGCTGTCTTGTTATCTTAAGATCCCAAGGGGTAAGGCTTTTTGCCTTAACAATCCCCCCTATCTAATGATAACAAGACAACATTAAAGAGAGAAGTACAAAAACAAAAATTATAGAGTCTTCTTCTTCATCCTCTGCTAATTGCTTCATGCTCATAGAAGACTTCTTGCTTTATGTGGACAAATTCATCTTTCTTTCTAAGTTCTTCTCTTCTGTTCCACAGTACAGCAACAATCTTCTTTCTAAACCAAGCATCCTCCTTCTTGGTTATCAACCACTTTAATCCTACTAGATGACTGATGTTTGCTTTTGGGAGATCTTCTTCTGTTATAAAACATTCTCTGTCATCTGATTCAGTGTACATATATCCAGAAGTTGGATATATAGTGCTCTTTTGATCCTGAAAGACAAGAGTAGGAGGCACAAGGTATTTATTTAAGAATCTTAATGTGTTATGACACTCAGGTCTGTTGTTTCTATATGCCTCAGTCATTACACTGAGTGCCCTGTACTCCCCTGGGAATAAGATTCCTTTCTCAAAGCATACTGCATCAACTGCCCAGATTTTATCTATCATCAATTGGGCTTGAGAGGATCTTGAGGGCAACTCCTTGATCAGTCTGGTGATCTTGATCCACTCTTGGAGTCCCATTTTCTGAATATCATGAAGAAGAATCTTCATGGGAGGACTGACTGGCCTAGTGCAGGTTGCAACAATTGATCCATTTACCATTTTTACTTTGATTTTGTTAATATCAATGTTCAACCAATATATGTCCCTCACACTGAGAAAGATTTTGTCTGTCAGTATTTCCATCCTTGTCTCCATGTACCTTGTTCTCTAAGGTCAGCTCCTTTGATTCTTCTTCTTTGGGATGTTGAAGGAACATCAGTGTCAATATCAGGATCAGTCTCTGGTTCTTCTTTGACTCCAAGGGATGCAAGTAAAAGAACTTTTCAGCCTCATCTTCTATTTGTTGTGCAGTCTTCCTTGGAACCGGCTCTTCACCACGTACATATCTTCTAGGTCTGGTGATTAGAGGAGCTGGTGCAGATTCCTCACTTGATTCAGAAGACATAACAACTCTTGACATTCTTCTTGTGACAGGTCTTCTAGATGTTCTCGTACCACCCTGACTTGGCATTTGAGGTTCTTTTGGGGGCTCTTCATCATCGGAGGATGATGATGAAGAGCTTGGTTCATAAGCCATATCCAGTGCAAATTTTATGAAGTTCTGAGTTGGCACTGGATTTGGTTCTCATACAAAAGGCCTATATATAATAATTTGCAGGTTGTTCTCATACTGAGCAGATGCCACAGTATGAGCCTGCAGAGGTTGATCAGTATCAGTCTTCCCATGAGCAGATGACTCAGACTGATGTTGTTCCAGGAATGACCTTCCTCTTTCTCTACTTCTTTCATACTGAAACCTAAGAGGTTCAGTATTAGTGAATTGCTGTGATTGTTGTTATTGTGGAGGATGATCTTCATTTAATCTTCTTTTTTTCTCCCCCTGAGCAGATGGCTCAGGTTGATCAACCTCATCTTCTCTTTGTCTCTTCTCCCCCTTATTGTTATCATTGGATGGGGAAGGAAGAGGTTCAGTGTCACCACCTGCATCTCCTTGAGTATTGTCATGAGTAGGAAATGGCATAGGCTCAGTGGCAGCATCAGTATCACCCCCTTGATCTTCATGTGTGGGGGATTGTCTGGGCTCAGTATCATCATCTCCACCTTGATCTTCATGCCCTCCACTGTGTTGAGATTGTGGAGTCAATGGAGGTTGTTGATGTTGTTGTTGGAGTAATGCAACCGATTCTTTTAATGAATCAATCTCATTACTCATGGTTTCCATCCTGGCCAGTATTGTATTTTGTGTGTCCTGCATGGCCAAGATTTGTTGCATGATTGTCTGTAAGGAAAACTCTTCCACTGGAGCCTGCTGAACATGAGTACCCTGCACAGATGGTACTAAAGAAACAAAATGGTAACTGGTCAGTATGTATTGGCTTATCAGATAGAATTGTGGTGTTGTTTAATTCAAAAATCATTTAAACAGAGTTTTTGAAATCTGTATTTCATCAGGTGTATGATGAATATTGTGGACTTGTGCATAGCACGTGTAAGAAATTTTTCAGTATAAGTGAGTGTGATTTGTACTAGCTCAGTGTAGGATAAGTCACTTTTTCTGAAAAAGGTTAAGGTTAGGGAAACGAAGCCTGGGATATGCTTATTTATTGTTTCAATGTTTATCACTCGGTGTTAGAGTGATAATAGTAATGTGGCTTAAACCCCATGAATTTTATTTGGATAGTGTAGCTTTAGGGTTTTTGATCATTTCTTAAATCATATTATCCAATTTAACATAAATTGGGTATGATAGAATCAGTACTAGTGGGTGTTAGTATGACATCAACCACCATTGTGTTTTTATATGAGAAGACAACTGTAGGCTGGCAATGATCTTTTGTGGTCAGTGTAGGGATTTTTCATAGTAGCAGTGGGCTAACTATGTTGGCCTTAAGAGGATATATATTTTAAAAAAAATTGTTTGAGACTTTGGTCAGTATTGAGTTGGTACAGGCCAATACTTAGTCTCCAGTTTTAAAAAAAATTATATATATAGAATATTTAGGGTTTTATTAGAGATTCATACCTGAGGCTTTGTCAGATCCCCTTCTTCCTTCAACAGAGGTCGGTTCTGGATCATTTGTATGTTGATTTGAACCTCCAGCACCTTCTTGACCTTGTTGTCCTCTGTCTTGCTCTTCTTCCAAATTTTGTTGCTCATAGTCGATTTCAACATCCAATGGAACATGTGGTTCCATATTTGGTGGTGGTTAAGCAATGTTTTCTTGTTCTGGTTCTGGAAGGTCAGCATGAGATGTTATTTGATGTTGCTCTTCTAATGAAGGAGTCAGTGTTGGATGTAGACTATACAACACTGAGTCCGTTGATAGTGTACCCATGATGACTGGACTCAATTGTCTTCTAACCCTTCTTCTAATGATTAAGGGTTGGTCTTCAGTATCAGAAGCTGATGCAATATTGGGAGCATCAGGTTCTGGTTCTTATAGTGGAGGGGGTTGAACATCCTCTATCTCAACATCATCATTATCATTTGCATTATCACCACCATTATCATCATTATCATCTGCATTAGTATCATCTTCATCTTCATCATCATCATCATCCATATGAGCCTCTGCAATGGCTAACATGGAAGCACTGAGTGGTGGTTCATCTTCCCTAGGTTGATGAAAGAATATCTTTTCATGGATGGGAGGAAGATCAGCTCGAACTCCATCAAAATCATCATACATATTGTCTGGCATGGAGTTTTGGAAGATAAGTGATAAAAACCTGCAAAAAGGAACATTGGGGTTTCTTTGCCTGGCTTGAATGAGTAAGACCAACTCATTGAAGATCAGTCTGGCATAGTCAATATGCCTGTTGTGGTACATGGCATGTACCATCTGCATTCCAAAATCATTAATTTGGTCAAGTGCCCCTGTTTTGTGGGTCATACACCGAATTATGGTAGAGATCATAATTCCCCACATAGGACCAAATTCATGCCTTTTGATTGCTCCTGTTGTCCTATGTCTTCCAAGAAGCGGCAATACTGATCGTGCAGTATCATGATCAACAAATACATCATATTCAACGTGCTATGTGGGTATCAAGTGAACCATGATATGGGTGACTTTTGGGCTGTTCACCATTGGAGTTTTCTGGATTACATAAGGTTTCAATACCACTTATGTCCTCTTTTGCTGAAGTAGAATGCTCATCCGAATTATCATCAAAAGTAACATGGATGGATTCTTCAATCACCTTTGTAGAAACTACATACACTCTAAAGGCCTTGGAGTGTGGTGAATAGCCCATGAAAATACCTTCATGTGCTTTGGGAGCAAATTTGTTGAGAGTTTGCTTAGTACTGAGTACAAAGCATTTGCTACCAAAGATATGGAAGTATTCCACATTTGGAATTCTGCCATGATATAACTCATAAGGAGTCTTGAGGTGTCTCTGGACCACAGTTGCTCGATTCTGTGTGAAGTTAGCACAATTTACATCTTCTGCCCAGAAGCTCAGTGCTAGTCCAGCATGGCATAACAAAGTTCTTGCAGCTTCAATCAGCGTTCTATTTTTTCTTTCTACAACACAATTTTGTTGTGGTGTGTAGGCTGCAGAGTAATTTTGTACAATTCCATTTTCTTCACAGAAATTTGCTAATACTGAGTTCTTGAATTCAGTACCATGGTTACTTCTAAGTTGTTTGACCTTGGCACCTTTCTGAAGCTCTTCCCTTTTGATGAAAGCAATAATTTCTGTGGTTGCATCTGATTTGGTCTTCAGAAAGATGACCCAAGTATATCTTGAGAATCCATCAACCAAAACTAGTGTATACACCTTTTTGCCCAAAGATGGTGTACTGATGGGGCCAAAAAGATCCATATGTATCATTGCAAGAGGTTCATTAATGGAATGATTAACTTTAGATCTAAATGAACTCTTCTTCTGCTTGCCCATTTCACATGTTGAGCATAACTTATCTTTTGAACAAGTAATTGTGGGCAACCCTCTCACCAACTTCTTTATATTGAGTTCATTGATGTTTCTGAAGTTGAGGTGAGAAAGCTTCTTGTGCCACATCCAGTTCAGTTCTGGATTGACTTTAGAAAGCATGCACACACGGATGATGGGGTCAATTTCTGAAAGATTTACTACATAGACATCTTTTTCCCTTCTGGCAATAAGAACAGGTTGTCCTCTTCACTGAATATAATGCCAGCAATCTTTCTGAACCTTGCTTCTTTGTCATCATCACACATCTAACTGATACTGAGCAGATTGTGTTTTAGACCTTCCACATAGGCAACCCTTTTAAAGGTGATTTTGCCAGCTTTGATTTCCCCATATCCTCTTGTCTTCCCTATTGAATCATCCCCAAATCTGACAGAAGGACCCTTCTCTGGTGTATGATGTTGAAGGTACTCCATACTGCCAGTCATGTGTCTTGAGCAGCCACTATCAAGGTACCATTTTCTATCACCCCGCACAAGACACACAATAAGGATTAGTTCATTTTAGGAACCCATTTAAAAGTGGGACCTTTGGAAGGATTAGCATTTTTATCCTTTTTAATCTCTGTTTTAGTGGGAGTCAGTATCACTTTAGGAGAACCAGTATTGGTAGTCTGTTGTGGCACTGACTTTGGATCCCTTCTTTTCTTTGGTACTGAGTACCTAAGATTTGAGAGATTAGTTCTACACTCATCTCCTTTATGACATGTATGATGACATCTGTAACATTTTCTGGGTCTATTTCTAAACATATTGTCATAAGGAGTTTTAGAAAATTGTTTATCTTTTGGTTGATCAGTGTGAGTCAGTTTTGCAAACTTCTGACTTAAAATTTTGATTTGATCACCAATAGATTTAAAAAGTCTATTTTTATCATTTTTAAAAGAAGATTGAACATTCTTTTTAATAATCTTTTTGGGAGATGAGTTTTTCAATTTATCTGGTAAAGGTGTCTGTTTTTGCTTTTGCTTAGACTTAGTTCCTTTACCACTTTTGGAATCTGTTGAAAGTATTTTAGGTTTAACATCATGTTTTAATTTTATCACTTTAACAGGTTCTTGAGTTTCAGAGTATGGAATGACATTAAATAATACTTCAAAAGGTGGAACAGCTGACGTGTCATACCGATCTACATGGATTTCAGTATCAGAATTTTTTGTAACAGGAAATTCAATACTGAGATCTTGTAATTCAGTATAGCACATAGAGCAGATAGAGGGACCAATATGTTGAACTTGATCAGAAATGATTTTATCCTCATCATCTGAATCAGTTTGACAACTAGCTTTAGAAAATGTTTTTGATTTCACAAAATTAACAGGGTTTAAATGATTAAATTCTTCAAATAAATCAGCAAAATTATTTCTATTTTTAAACTGAGGATCCACACCAAGTGCAACCCTCACATTGTCAGTAAATTGTTGATTTAAACATTTATTTAGCTTAATAGAAGCATTTCCCCATGGTTTACATTATTTTTCAAATTTTTCTTTTTCTAGTTTATGTAAATGTGCTTTATCAGCTAATATTTGGTTCATGTCTTGTAAGTTTAAAAAATCAAGTTCCAAATTTTTTAATCTTGCTAATTTATCTAAATTTTCATTATTTACCTTTTCAGGTTGTAAGATTGTAAGTTTTAAAGCTTTTTCTCTCTGTACTAAAGTTTTAAGATCAACAATCATATACTCAAAAAAAATTTCTTTTTGATTCATTGAATAAGTTTGAAAGGCACTCACCTTGTACAACTGAGTGGAATCCCAATCACTGTGGATACTCATCCTCTCAGCTTCTTTGAGATCTCTCTCAAAAGTGCTCTTCAAATCTTCTTCAGTGAAAGCCATTAAGGCTTTATTCTCAACCTCTTCCTGATCATCACTGAGGTCTTCATCCATCCAAGCCTCAGAGTAAAGTGCCTGATGAGGTGCTCCATTTCCAGCAGCTCCCTTTCCCTTGCTTCTTGCCTTCAACTTCACATATTTGTCTCTATACCGTTTAGCTCGGCATTCTGATCAGTTTCAGAAGACGTAGTGTGACAGTTGGCAGCAATGTGACCAGGCTTTCCACACCCGTAGCATATACCAGATCTGGGGTCAGTATTGGAAGAGCTAACACCAAGCCTCTTCTTCTTCAAGTGATCCAACTTCACAGACAAAAGTGCCATTTGATTTTCCAGTTCTTCTGTCTCAGCATCATCAAGATCACCTTTGGGCTCATCTGGCTCAGTGACAGTATATGCCTGTTTGAAAATTAGGGTCATGCCAGTGGAGGTCTTGTCAGTCTTCTTCCAGTTGATCAGTTTAGAAGCATTATTCTCTTCATGATTCAACATTAAGTCATATAGTGTTTGAAGAGTGTATGACTTAATGTTATTAGCAGCATTAACAGAATTTGTCATATCAAGGAATTGTTGAGGAAGACTGTCCAGAAATTTTTGACAGAGTTCCCCCTCTTCCTTCTCAATTCCAACACTGATAAGATCATGAACAATGGTGTTGAATCTGTTGTAAAGAGCAGTGAGATCTTCATTTGGATTAGCAATGAAGTTCTCATACTTTCTTCTCATGTTGCTTTTTCTTTACAGCTTCACTTTTGGTGTGCCTTCATAGGTGACTGTTAAACTATCCCACATAGCTTTTGCAGTAGGTAACTTCATGATTGCATTCAGAATTTCTTTTGTAACTGCATTACCTATCACACTCTTGGCTCTTGAGTCTAGATTGAACAATTGACGATCAGTATCAGTCCAAGTGTGTTTCAGTTTTGGAGTGGTTCTTGTGGATGCAGGAGCATTGTCTGTAGCTGCAACAGGTTCAGTAGTAAGAGGAATGATGGGACCAACAGTCAGTACTGTGAGCATTTCATCATGAATGGACTCAAGATACCACTGAGCTTTTAATTTCCATAGGTAGAAATCTTTGCCATCAAAGACTGGCACACCCTTTCCTGACATCACTAAACAATGATTGTAGACATTCTGATTTTTGAAGTTTGGGAAGGGTAAGTATATGGAATGGCTACCAGGGTAATAGATCGACTAAATAAGAATTAATTTAGCCTGCTCTGATACCAGTTGTTAGGTCACAACAACCCTAGTTAGTTTGTATAATTGATAGAATAATTAGACTTAAGACAATTAAAGTGATTAACACAATATTAGAGTCAAATGTATAATTCCACTCAGTGTGGCTTGTTGCGGAATAACAAGACCACTGATCAATTACAAGATATGAAATGTGAAAGCGTAAATTGGTGAGTACTCCTTTGCCAAATGATCTCTATTTATAGTGTAATAGAGATCTTACAAAATAAGCAAGGAGTAATGAAAGGACTGGTAAAGGAAAGCGGCCGAGATCAAAGGGATTTGATCTGGCTAAGTAAACGAGGAAATGTTTACTCAGTCCTTGTACTCAGTATTGGATGTCAATACTGAGTCCCAATACTGAGTGACCAAAACTGTCTACTTAGTATTGGACCAAGACTTAGCTAAATTATTCTACAAACTATTCTAAGCTAGTCTAGGTTGTCTTGTTATCTTAAGATCCCAAGGGGTAAGGCTTTTTGCCTTAACAGATGGTTGATATGTTAGATATGTTAGTTATGGATTATGGAAAGTTAAGGTGAGCTTGAGAAACTTGAGAGGTGAGCTTGAGAAGCTTGAGATATGAGCTTGAGAAACTTGAAAGGTGAGCTTGAGAAACTTGAGAGGTGAGCTTGAGAATATGAACTAGTATTGGAAGTTGTTGATATAAGTGTAGAAATGGAGTTTTGATCTTGCAAAGATGTCTAGTTAGTTATGAATTACTAAATGGTATGATTATGAATATGATAGTGATAAATTGAAGGTTATAATTAAAATATGCGGTTTTGACCCGTTTGGGACATTTGGTAGTGATATGACCTTGTAGCTTGAATTGTGGAAGTATAAGTGGTTTTGTTATGTTTATGTGTTAGAAATAATATTGATAACACTTGGTGTAAAGTTAGTGTTTATTATTGTTGATATTGGTAATTATAGATAAATACTGATTATTAACTCGGTGTTCTTTGGTGTACAGGAACCAGGATCGAGACTCAGAAACATTAGACCTCTGAGTTCGGCAAGTGGAAGTAATGGTGAGTGGATTTAATCTCCAACTTGTGTTTAGTTGCAATTGGTTTGGAATTGCATACTTGGTAAAAATGCAGGAAACGAAGGTGTACCTGGGAGTTCGCGACACTAACTTTTGTTCGCGATCGTGAACTGTTGGCAGGGATTTGAGTTTGTATCGTGAACTACTTCGCGGCAGGTTCCCGAACGCGAACCTGTGTTCGCGACGTGAACTCTGGGTTCGCGATGGGAACTTGCCTGTGATGCATTTCGATGCGATTTTCATAGCTAGCTGGATTGTTTGGTACCTATTTGATGGTGTTATGTTAAATGGAATATGTGCACATATCTGAGGAGGTTTAGCTTGATTGGTAGCGAAAACTTGGTTTTATTGGTAATCGAGGTTTGAGAAGTCAGTGTCGGAAGGATAACGGCTGGGCATAGTGTATCGACGATCGCGGTATTTGGACCTTACTTGTATGCGTTACACGTAAGGGGGTTTACCGGACTTTTGGATACAGCGCTATCGGGTACCATTGTTAAGCCAACGATGGTTTTAGGCTCCCGCAGGACCACCGATCTACTCTGAACAAAACAGAGATTATGTGGTTATGTGGTTACGTGGCTTTGCGATTGTGGAGATGTTATTTCTTGCTTGTTGTGCTTAACAGAATTTGTAAATTATATTCATTCACTTAGCTTTGTGCTAATCCCTCTCTCGTTGACAATTTTCAGGTTGATTGGTGCCATGGACGCGATGATTGACCAAGCTCGGTTTGATATGTTTTGTGAAACGAGAAATGTCGTTTATTAACACCGTTAAGCAATGTTTATTTTGGAAATTAATTTGGGACGTTTGGATTGTAAACCTAAACCAAAAACTTACTTATTATCTTTATGCTTCCGCACCCCCTTTAAAAAAAATGGTTTCTAAATTTTGCGGTGTTACAACTTGGTATCAGAGCTTCGGTTTGGCGATGGATACACAGTTAGGTGTTTCATTCCCAAATCGTGGCTCGAGTTTGGTCGAACATTCCGGACGAGCGCGATTAGAGCAACGGTGAATGAAGTTAGTTGTTGTTAGTAGTTACTAACGATTTAAACTGTGCTTTTGTGAGATGTTGTGTTTGTAATGTAGGAATGGCTACTAATGGCAATGTGTTGGAGAACACCCAACCGAACGCGAACCCCGGAAATGTTGGAGCATCGGGCTCCAGCGGTAATGAAATGACTACTGAGGAGTACATTCTAGTATTGGAATCTAGAAACGAGGAACTCGATTAGACTTTGAGAAATCTCCATGGGAATCAACGAACCAAACCACCACATGTTGCCCAAACTACCCAACCACCACATTTCACTCAAACAACCCAAATACCAACCTTTCCCTGAAATGACTCATTCTCACCGAACGCAAGCATACCACAACCTAACCCGACCCATACCATACCATTTGCTAATGCCCAACACCAACAATTTTTCTACTAACCATTCCCGATTGAGAAGAAACCGTGCATCTACAAAGATTTCCTAACTTGCAAACCGACCGAGTATCGAGGTATTACCGATCCTGCTGAGACTTTTAATTGGCTTAGGGAAACCGAGCGAGCTCTTGATGCTTGTAGCTGTGACGACCACTTCAGGGTCATGTACGCGTCCCGAATGTTGGGGGGACCGGCTATGGATTGGTGGGATGGGTTGACCGCTAATTTTGGCAGGGAAGTTTTGGATACGATCACATGGACATAGTTTAGTGAACAAGTGACGGCTAGGTATTGTAGCCCGTTTGAGCTGGATAGGATCTGGAATGAATTAAGGTTGTTGAAGATGGATGAACGGATGTCGGTGGATGAGCTTATTTTACAATTTAATAATAAGCTAAAGTTTGTGAAACAGTGGGTACTGGATGAACCCTCCCAGATCAAGCATTTTATTGGGGCGCTTTTGCCCGAATACCGGCGCGTGGCTAGACTCGCGAGTACCCTCTCGCAAACTTGATCTAGCTAAGGCTACAGAAGGTGACATCAAGGCCCAAAGGGCGATGAGCCGGGAAAAGGCAACATTTCATAAGTCAAAGTCTGAACATTCTGAATCCCAGCAACAAAACAGTAAGTACCAAGGAGGTCAAGGATCAAAGATTGAGGATCGGGAGCATTTACTCCAAGGTTCGGGTCAAGGGAATCTGTGGTGTATGAAGTGTGATCCTATCATGTCGGGTCGTGTACGGATCAAACTATGAGGTGCGTTAAGTGTGGACAATACGGGCACGAGGCGGGAGATTGTAAGTTTGCCACTCATGTATGTTGGCATTGCCACAAGGAGGGTCATATGCTTGGAAATTGTCCGTCGAGAAAGAGTTCGGGTTCCAGTTCGGGCGATGGGTTGTTCACGGGGCAAAAAAGGAAGGGTCAACCGTCACCCAAGGGTATAGCTTTCCATATGGCAGTGGATGATGCTACCACAACTGACGATGATGCGGGTATGTTTTATGAAAGTCAATACTATACTTATCTTGATATGAGTAGTGTAAATCTTGCATGTGTGTTTTGTGCAACTCCTTGAGAAAATGAAATTTATTGATTGATTTATGATACCTCTAACATGCTATATGAACTGATATTGACTGTAAGTTATTAGGGTAAAAGATGAAAATCCTAAAACCACATGAAGTATATAATCAATTGGATGTGAGTTTTGTTTTGAGCGTATATGGATGAAATTTTTTTGAAATAAAAGCGTAGACTTATTATTATAAATTCTAATTTTGTTATTGCAGTTGGATTCCGAGGACGGAGTCCCTTTAAGGAGGGGAGGATTGTAATATCTTAAAGACCGGCCTAGTAGTTTTAGGTATTTATTGATATATGATAAATATCTATTTGACCTTATGTGAAATAATTTGATTAAATGTTAAAAGAATTGTTTGGCCTTTTGTCCTTTTGTGATATTTTAATTAAGGGATTAAAATATCCGATTTCTGAAATGTCTAAATGATTTTATGATTTGTATATTTTTAGATTCTCTTTTGAATTTAGTTTCCGAAAATGTATTCATTTTTGAAAATGGAGTCCGTTTGATATTTTAAATAGATTAACTATGAACCGGACTTTTCGTAAAATACAGTTTTAAATAAAAATAAAGCACAAAGGGGCCCCCCTTTATGAAATCTCGCGCAGCCAAAGGGGAGGGGGCCACCCTTCTTCCTTCCTTCTTCTTTCTTCTTCTTATCCATTTTCATTTCAAAAGAAACCCACTTTAAATCCTCTCAAAAACCATAACTTGTTATTGGTGATATTGTGAAGTTCTTGCTTAAATCTTCCTACTCCTTGCTTGAATCTCGAAATTATAGTAGCTTGTGGGTAAGATCTTTTTCCTTATTATTATTCTTGAAGTTTTGGCTATTTGATAAACTAGGGTTTACGTTCTTGGATCGATCTTGGTGAATAATGTGATGGATGATTTAGGTGTTGTTTGTTTAAGTTTTCTTAAGTGTTGTAAGCAAAACATGTGGCTCTTGAACCTCCATTAGTGGTGTTTTGGAGAAAAGATGGATTTTTACCAAAATAGTTAGATCTTGGATTTTTGTGGTTTTATGGTTAGTTTAGATTAAACTAACATGTTGGAAGTATTAGATGTTAAGATGACTGGTTATGACTTGCTTGGATGAAATTGTTAGTAAAATAATTGTATGGATTTATGTCTAAATTATAAGCTAGTAATGGTTTTTTGTGACAAGTTGATGGAAAATTATCAATTGTATGTTTTATGGGTTTTTATGTTTGTTTATGTCAAAGTACGATGGATGATATGTTAGATATGTTAGTTATGGATTATGGCAAGTTAAGGTGAGCTTGAGAAACTTGAGAGGTGAGCTTGAGAAACTTGAAATATGAGATTGAGAAACTTGAGAGGCGAGCTTGAGAAACTAGAGAGGTGAGCTTGAGAAACTTGAAAGGTGAGCTTGAGAAACTTGAGAGGTGAGCTTGGGAAACTTGAGAGGTGAGCTTGAGAATATGAACTAGTATTGAAACTTGTTGATATTAGTGTAAAAATGAAGTTTTGATCTTGCAAATATGTCTAGTAAGTTATGAATTACTAAATGGTATGATTATGATTATGATAGTGATAAATTGAAGGTTATAATTAAAATATGCGATTTTGACCCTCTTGGGCCATTTGGTAGTGATATGACCTGTAGCTTGAATTGTGTAAGTATGACTTGTTTTGTTATGTTTATGTGTTACAATTAGTATTGATAACACTAGGTGGAAAGTTAGTGTTTATTATTATTGATATTGGTAATTATTGATAAATATTGATTATTAACTCCGTGTTCTTGGTGTACAGGAACCGGGATCGAGACACAGAAACATTAGACCTGTGAGTTCGTCAAGTGGATGTAATGGTAAGTGGATTTAATCTCCAACTTGTGTTTAGTTGCAATTGGTTTGAAATTGCATACTTGGTAAAAATGCAGGAAACGCAGGTGTACCTGGGAGTTCGCGACGCGAACTATTGTTCGTGATCGTGAATTGTTGGCAGGGATTTTGAATTTGGATCGTGAACTACTTCATGGCAGGTTCCCGAACGCGAACCTGGGTTCGCGAGTGAACTACTTCACGGCAGGTTCCCATCGCGAACCTGGTTCGCGACGCGAAATCTGGGTTCGCGATGGGAACTTTCTTGTGATGCTTTTCGATGCGATTTTTGTAGCTAGCTTGCTTGTTTGGTACCTATTTTATGGTGTTATGTTAAAAAGAATATGTGCACATATCTGAGGAGGCATAGCTTGATTGGTAGCGACAACTTGGTTTGATTGGTAAACGAGGTTTGAGAAGTCAGTGTCGGACGGATAACGACTGGCATAGTGTATCGATGATCGCTGTATTCGGACCTTACCTGTATGCGTTATACGTAAGGGGCTTACCGGGCTGTTGGATACAACGTTATCGAGTACCATTGTTAAGTCAATGATGGTTTTAGGCTACGGCAGGACCGCCGATCTTCTCAGAACAATACCGAGATTATGTGGTTACGTGGTTACGTGGCTTTTCGATTGTGGAGATGTTAGTGCTTGCTTGTTGGGCTTAACAAAATTTGTAGATTATATTCATTCACTTAGCTTTGTGCTAATCCCTCCCCCGTTGACTATTTTCAGGTTGATTGGTGCTATGGACGGGATGATTGACCAAGCTCAGTTTTATATGTTTTGTAAAACGAGCCATGTCGTTTATTAACACCGTTAAGCAATGTTTATTTTGGAAATTAATTTGGGACGTTTGCATTGTAAACCTAAAACTAAAACTTACTTATTATCTTTATGTTTTCGCACCCCCTTTTAAAAAAAATGGTTTCTAAATTTTGCGGTGTTACACATGTTCTGCCTCTTAATTGGACAGATGTAAGGGGAAGTCTGAATCATTCAGACATCTGAATTTTTTAGATATTAATCATTCAGATGCTACCAAACAACAACCTTCCACCAACCTCGTTATTGTCCCCCGCCACCACCGTCTTCTTCATCTACGTTACTGACCCATAGTGTTAGTATCATACTATTGTTAGAAAAATTGTAACGGACAACTTATGCTCGTATTACTCACCACAATTAATAGTTGCATAAGGTACTCGCGGCCGCATTTTGTGGGTATCCTACTAATAATTTTATAAAGCCTTTGAACTCTTAGTTGATACTATGAAGGTGGTGTTATTTTTCATTTTTATAATAAATTATTATTATTATTTTTATTGTAAACCATAGTCAAATGTATTGATTGCATAGATTTATGGGCATTCATTGTGACCAATTATGTCTTGTTTAAGTTACATCTTTTGTACACTATAAATAGTGCTTCATGAGTACCTTTGTATAGACACAAATTATAAATAAGAAGTGTGGTTGGAATGTTTCATTGTCTTTGAGTTAATTCGTTTACAACACGTTATCAGCACGTAGCTAAAAGTTATCCCGCGTTCATTGCTCGAATCATTCATCCTTCAAATTTCCAAGTAAGATTTCTTTCTTTATTTTATTTTCATCCGATCGCTTTATCTATTTTAGTCCATGAAATAAAAATGTATAATTGTTTCCATAAAATACTAAAATAAAATGATGTTGCATTGTTAATTATTCGTCCATGTTATACTCATTGTTTTGATTAACTACAAACATTTTCTACAATTGTTATTTTAATCCATTTCTTAAAAATAACATTTTTGTTAGTCATTGTATTGATAATTCAATTTTTAACAAAGCAATGGGCTAAACATTAACAATTATATAGATTGCTTGTTTATTTACTAAACATTAACGTTATTTTCAAATTCAATGGACAAATATTAGAAGAAAAAAATAACTCAAATGCTTGAGAGAAAAAAAAGTTGTACTTCAAGAAACGTTTTATATTAAAATTCATTGACATGGTCGAATGATCTAATCATAACCTCGATATTTTAATTTAGATATTTAAATAGTAACCCCCTTTTACTTTTATTTGAGAATTAAAACTTTTTAAGGTGGTTTAAATATCTTTTATTATTGGTCAATTAAAAGGTAACTTTTCATAATCAATAAATTTTATTTATTGAATTAAAACTCCATAAATGTATAATATATTTTGTTGGTTACAAAACAAAATAAAGATATTCATGATTATATGTTTATTTGGTTTAACTTTAGATTAATTTCATAATAAATTCATTTTTTCAAAAATGTTTTGACAAGTTATAACTTACAAACTTTGAGTTACACGTTGATATGGTGTAAGCTAAATTAGATCTTTCGATTTATTGCAAATGATTCATAGTGTGAATAACACTATCAGTTCATGCGAACTCAAAGAAACATTATGGAATTATGACCATTATATGACACTACATAAATGTGAAAAATTATGAATCATCCCCAAATAGGCTCACCTATTCCTATTACAATGTATAGGAAAGATTGGCGGTTCATCTGACTCCTAATAAGGTGGTTCCGATACGCACTAGCGATGTCTACCCTTACCGTCTTTCCTGGTTGTATTCGAATAGAGCTACCAAAAATTGTTGACTAATAATTTTTTTCATGTATGTGTTTATATACATATGCTCAATCGGTGTCTCATAATCGACATGTCGTTCGATAAATGAGAACCTAATGGCGCTTGTATTTTTTTCGAACCTGCTGATTCGACACACAATTTGTGCTTATACAAACCATAAACATATAAACTTATCATCTTGAATGATGATTGATCCAGTATTTCTCCTCCCGTTGTAGGAAAATGTCTATCAAACTTGATTTCCCGATCTTGGATGCTGCGAGTAAGAACTATTTGGATTAGACTCAAGATATCCAGAACCATCTAGATACTCAAGGCCTCTTAGATGTCATCTATGCCGAGGATAATCGTGAGGTTGAAGTTGCTCGCAAAATGAATGCTAAGGCGATGATATTATTTCGCCGTCATATGTCAGACACGATGAAGTCTGAATTCATATTAATCACCTCACCAAAGACATTATGCGACTCTTTGAAACAACGTTTCGATCACCAAAAGACCATATGGCTTCCTGAAGCCCGCCAAGATTAGCCCAATCTACGATTCCAAGACTTCACTTCGGTTACTGAGTATAACGCTGAAGTTTGTAGAATTCGTGCACTTCTCCACTACTGTGGTCAACAATTAACTGATATTGACTTGTTGGAGAAGACTTACGCCACATTTCCTAGTTCTGACAACTTGCTTCAAAAGCAATATCGCCAATCCAAATTCACAACCTTCCCCGAGCTCATTACCCAACTATTGTTGGATGAGAAAAATAGCATTGTTTTAATGAGAAATAACCATTCTCGTCCTGCTGGGACAAAGGCAATTCCAATGCCTGATGCTAATAATGTTCGTGGGCCTCAACCGCGGAATGGAAATCGAGATACGGGCCAGTCGTCCCGAAAGCCAAAGAACTATGGTGAGCGTAAACCTCACCAAGCGAAGCGAGGTTCGGAATATAATCTATACCAAAGACCTTCAGGTCGAGGTTCAGAATATAATTCACATCGAAGACCTTCGGGCCGTGATTCAGAATATAACTCTTACCGGAGGCCTTCAGCTCCTAAGCAATCTCGTACTAGGAACAATAACAGGACGACCAGTCGTCCCAATGAAATGGAACATACTGATAAGCAAACCCTTTGTTACAAATGTGGTAGTTATGGTCAAATGCAACGCCTTTGTAAGGCTACTCCCGACGAAGTTCGTAACTATCATAACGGGAAAAGAGCTGAAGCAAATGTGGTTGAAACCAACACACGTGAGGCCTTTGAGACACCTGATTTTGTGGCTCAGATTGAAGATTAGAGCTATTGTTAAGCTCCTGGATCATTTTTTTTGCTTTCAAGTTTTAATAATGTTTATCTTTTGGATAATGGTTTGTTTACAATGAACGCATTTCTCGAAATAATTTAAAGTTTTTTCCTTATGAAAATAATACATACGTGTGACCAATTTTAAATTATTTTACTTTTAGGCATGCATATTGGGTCAGTTGGTTGTCTGGTTGACAGTGATACAACCCACACTGTCCTAAAATACAAGGATTACTTCATCAACATAACGCCTAAAGTAACTTCATTGACAACTATTTCGGGCTCGTCGACCCTTGTTCAAGGCTTTGGTAAAGCACAACTTACGTTGTCAAATGGTACTATGTTAACCATTAACGAACCCTTATATTGTCCAAGTTCGGGTCGAAACTTGTTGAGTTTTAAGGATATTCGAGAAAACAAGTTTCATATTGAAACTGCTTCAGAAAATGGTATTGAATACCTTTACATTACCTCCAATAAATACGACCAAAACCGTATATTGGAGAAGTTGAGATGTTTGTCAAATGGTTTGTATCTTACCACGATATGTTATGGCATGACCGGCTGGGACACCCGGGTCAAAATACGATGCTTCGAACTATGAATGCATCTCATGGGCATCCTCTTGGAGGTAAAAATATCGTGATTAAACCGAAAAGCCTATGCCAAGCATGCCCGATTGGCAAGACACATCTCAAACCACTTCATGTAAAACCTACAAAAGTGGTTTCCCGTTTTCTTGTGAGAATTCAAGGGGATATTTGTGGACCTATCCAACCATCAAGCGGACCATTTAAATATTTCATGGTATTGGTTGATGCATCAACACGATGGTCACACGTCGCTTTGTTGTCCACAAGGAATGCAACATTTCCTAAACTCCTAGCCCAAATCATTAAGTTGAGGGCTCACCATCCGGATTATCCAATAAAGTCAATTAGACTTGATAATGCCGCCGAGTTCAATCGAAAACATTCGATGATTATTGCATGACATTGGGCATTGATCTTGAACACCCTGTTGCGTATGTTCATTCCCAAATCGGTCTTGCATAAGCATTCATTAAAAAATACAAATGATTGCGAGAACTTTAGTTATGCGAACAAACTTCCAATTTCTGCATGCGGTTATGCGATATGGCATGCTGTTGCATTGGTCCGTCTGAGGCCCATGGCCACAAAACCACTTTCTGCGTACCAGCTGGTAACTGGATATGAGCCTGATGTCTCACATTTACGCGTGTTTGGGTGCTTGGTCAACGTTCCAATTGAACCTCCAAAGCGTTCAAAATTTGGACCTCAAAAATGACGGGGAATATATGTTGGTTATGAATCCCCGTCCATCATACGCCCTTGACAGGCGATCTCTTTAACGCTAAACATGCGGATTGTGACTTTGATGAGACAATCTTCCCGTCGTTAGGGGGAGATTTGCACGTTAACGTTGATAAGGAACGACGTGAAATAACGTGGCATGAACCCAACTTGTCTCATATGGATCCCCCAACTGCACATAATGATAAGGATGTGCAAAGAATTCTAAGTTTACAAAATGTTGCTAATCAGCTACCAGGCGCATTTAATGACTTAGCAAATGTCACGAGATCAAATATACCTGCTGCAAATCTGCCTGTAAGGATAGACGTCCATGTGAGACGCCATGTTCCGTTTGAACATGTTGCACCGGTCATACCCACCGTGCAAAGGACGCTACCATCAGTTGTCCAGTCCGCTGCTCTTCCAAAAGAAAAGAGGAAGACCAGTCGGTTCCAAGGATGTTCTGCCTCGAAAAAGGAGAAATTCTTCTGAATCCGTTTTGCCACATGAGATCATTAAGGATCACGGGAGTGTATTGGAGGAGCGTGTTTCCGAAGAAACACCAATTTCTCATCATCCCGATAATCTTGAAATATCTGTCGAGTATGCTAGCATATACGATATTTTGAAGCGAAACGAGATTGTCATCGATGATTTGATCATATATGCAGTGGCCACTTACATTATGAGCAATGATGACATGGAACCACGTATTATTGTTGAATGTTAATGTAGAACGGACTGGCCTCAATGGAAACAAGCAATCCAGGTAGAATTGGATTCCTTAGCGAAAAGAAGAGTTTTTGGACCAGTTGCTCCAACACCACCCAATGTTAAACCGAATGGTTACAAATGGGTATTCGTAAAGAAGCGCAATGAGTATAATGAGATTGTAAGATACAAAGCTCGCCTCGTAACGCAACGTTTCTCTCAACGCCCTGGAATTGATTACGAGGAGACGTATTCTCCCGTAATGGACGTTATAACGTTCCGCTACTTAATCAGTTTAGTAGTTTCCGAAAATCTGAATATGCAGCTCATGGATGTGGTCACAGCATATCTCTATGGGGATATTAACACAGAGATATACATGAAAGTCCCTGATGGACTTAAGATGCCTGAATAAAGTAGTTCTCGACCACGGAACATGTTCTCAATAAGACTGAGACGATCAATTTATGGATTAAAACAATATGGATGGATGTGGTATAACCGTCTAAGTGGTTACTTGATCGGACTGGGATATTTGAACAATGAGATTTGCCCATGCGTGTTTATAAAGAAATCCACTTCAGGGTATACAATCATTGCAGTCTATGTAGATGATATGAATCTCATAGGAACCTCGAAAGAGTTGGTCGAAACTGCGAAAATCCTGAAGAAGGAATTCGAGATGAAAGATCTTGGGAAGACACGTTTTTGCCTCAGCCTGCAGATCGAGCAATGTAAAGATGGTATTTAATTCATCAAGAAAATTACACCCAAAAGGTGTTAAGACGCTTTAGTCATCATGACGCAAAGCCGTCATCTACTCCCATGGTTGTTCGTTCTCTGGACATTAAAAAGGACCCATTCCGTCCAAAGGAGGACGATGAAGAGATATTGAGCCCTGAGTGTTCATATCTGGGTGCAATATATGCTTTATTGTACTTGGCTCAATCTACTAGACCGGACATCTCGTTTGCTGTGAACTGCCTGGCTAGGCACAGCAATGCACCAACACGCCGCCATTGGAATGGTATTAAAGACATCTTTCATTACCTAGAAGGTACTACGGATATGGGTTTATTCTATCTGTAACACCACAATCTTAGAGCCATTTTTTTTAAATTTGCATACGGAAGCGATTTAATAAATACCATAACTCCTAATTATTACACATCATAAAAACCATTTACATATTAATCAAATACAAAAAAACATTTAAGGTGCTACTGAAAAAGGGCTCGACTTCGTTTACAAAATCAGAGTACGGTCAGACTTCCAAAACCCGACTCTAGTCAAGCTAAATCCATAATCCTGAAAAGAGTCAACAAATGAGGGATTAGCACAAAGCTAAGTGAATAGAAATAACTATCAATTTGCATAACCACAACAAATTAGAGACAAGAGAAATCAATCTGGAAACCCGTCCAAACTTCCACAAGCAATTGGACGTTATGAGAGTATCGGCGGTCTAACGCAGAACCTACAACTGTTGTTGGCCGAACAACAGTTTACCGATGGCTACTTTACTATTGGCACGGTAGTCCCCCCTGACGGAACACATCCGTAGGAGTCCGAGCACCTCATCCAATAGTAACGAAGCCTAGCCAAAACCCACTCATAGCTAACCTCTAGAAAACATGTGCACATACCACCATTAACAATCCCACAATTAATGGTACCACCGGAAAATTATTAAAACCAAGAAAAAACGAATTTCCCCAAAACCAGCCAAGACAGCGCCGCTATCCGAGATAGCGTCGCTATCTTTCCAGAAGATAGCGCCGCTATCTGCCAAAAGATAGCGTCCGCTATCTCAATACCAAACGCTATTTCAGGCCGCTGTTCAATTTTCCAAAAACGAAGCAGAGATATCGCCGCTATCTCCTCCAGATCAGCCAAAATGCTGCATTTTTCTCCTACAAATCTACCATACCAAAACCTTTGTACATCACAGAAGAAGAAGGTTAAATCCACTCACCTTAGCTTCCTTTTAGTATTGAGCTCAGTAATCTTATATCACTGAGGCTCTTTCCCTTTTCTTAATCTTGCCTCTAATCACAAAACCACAGCAGTAACTAAAGGATCTTAGCACCAATTCTTCAATTTAGCAAAAAATTCAAGTGTGTGTTGTGTGTGTGTTTGTGTCGTGACTGGCAAAGAAACAAGAGAGGAAAACCAATTTTTGACACCTTCCTTAAAACATCACACGTACACCCCCCTTTCCCCACACATGTATTTTCATTAAAACACAGTACAGAATACTATGTTCACAGATAATTAATTTAGACCTAACTAACTCCAATTTTAACGACGAAGATATTTTTAAAACCCCGGTTCAGAAGTGAACCCAAATATGTAAAAATCATTTTAACATTTTAACATCTCAGTTTTACTAATTTTTAACCCCATGGTTAAAAATACAATTAATTCAAATAAATCATATAAAATAATAAAATAATAAACAATAAGATATTACTTACCAAAAGTAATAAAATATTATAGGTCGGGTCTCGGGATGTTACAAATCTCCCCTCCTTAAAGAGATTCCGTCCCCGGAATCTCACCTTGATCAAATAAACTCGTGTATCGGTTCTTCATATCCGCCTCAGTTTCCCACGTCATATTGGCATCCAAACTGTGTTTCCACTTAACCAAGACCATCGGTATCTGCTTCTTTCTCAATTTCGTTACCTTTCGATCCAAAATTTCTATCGGTTCTTCAACTAACCTCTTTTTTTAATCCACCTTTAAATATTTAATCGGTAACACCGGGATTTCATCATCTATATTACACTTCCTCAAATAACACACATTAAATGTGTCATGAATACCCGACAATTCAGGAGGAAGATCAAGTGCAACGGTTTGGTCATTCACCACCTGACGAATAGAAAACGGCCCAATATATCTCGTGCCAATTTTCCCCGTTTCCCAAAACGAATAACACTTTTCCATGGAGAAACATTCAAATAAACCCGTTCACCCTCAACAAGTGGATCCGCATACATTTTCTGTCTATCCCGAGCCGCCTTCAACTTTTCACGGGCTATTGCCACTTTATCGGCTGTCATCTGAACAATCTCGGGACCCGCAAACTGTTTTTCTCCCGCTTCTAACCAACACGTGGGAGTTCTACACCGTCTACCATACAACATTTCATACGGTGGCACATCGATACTTGAATGATAAGAGTTATTATAAGCAAATTCAACTAACGGTAAATGAGAATCCCACGACCCACCATATTCTAATGCACAAGCCCGCAACATATCTTCTAAGGTTTGAATAGTTCTTTCAGATTGACTGTCTGTTTGTGGGTGATAAGTCGTGCTCAAATTTACCCGAGTACCCAATTCTCTTTGTAGACTTCTCCAAAAGTTCGAAACAAACCGAGGATCCCGATCGGACACGATAGGCAACGGAATCCCGTGACGAGAAACTATCTCATAAATGTATAATTTAGCCAACTTATCAAGTGATGCGGTTTCGTTCGTGGCTAAAAAGTGGGCACTTTTTGTTAACCGATCGACAATCACCCAAATCATATCATGGTTTCTCGGTGTACGAGGGAGTTTTGTGACAAAATCCATTGTTATATTTTCCCACTTCCATTCGGGTATTTTTAATTGCTTCAACGACCCGTACGGCTTTTGATGTTCGGCTTTGACTTGAGCACATACATGGCATTTCTCAACAAAATGAGCAATATCGGTCTTCATAGTAGGCCACCAATACAAAGTTTTCAAATCATTATACATCTTTGTACTACCCGGGTGAATAGATAACCGTGATTTATGGGATTCGGTCAGTATTATATCCCGCAAACCCCCAATTAGAGGCACCCAAATTCGAGACCAAAACATTTTCAACCTTCGAGTATCTTCCACCAACTCGCCTTTTCTCTTCCTCATAATTTCAGATTTTTAATTTTCATCTTTCAAAGCCTCCATTTGACATATTCTCAACTGATCAATGAGATCGGACACGATCTCCATACGCATAAATTGAACAACCTTTGGCGATTCCTTACGGCTTAAGGCATCGACGACTACATTGGCCTTCCCCGGGTGATATCGAATTTCACAATCATAGTCTTTAATGAGTTCTAACCATCTTCTTTGCCTCATATTCAATTCTTTTTGTGCGAAGACATATTGAAGACTTTTGTGATCGGTACAAATAACACATTTGGTTCCATAAAGGTAATGTCTCCACAATTTTAAGGCAAAAATCACCGCCGCGAGCTCAAGGTCATGAGTCGGGTAATTCTTTTCATGGGGTTTCAACTGACGCGAGGCATAAGCAATCACCCGGTCTCTCTGCATCAATACACAACCCAAACCCGCAATAGATGTATCACAATAAACTATAAAAATCATCGGAACCTTCGGGTAATGCGAGTATTGGAGCTTGGCACAATAATTCTTTTAGAGTTTGAAAAGCCTTATCTTGTTCGTCACCCCACCCATACGGAACGTCTTTTCGGGTCAACTTCGTTAACGGGCTAGCAATCTTTGAAAAATTCTTTATAAATCTTCTATAATAACTGGCCAACCCCAGAAAACTTTTAATTTCGGATGGAGTTTTCGGAGCACTCCAATTCATTACCGCGGCTATCTTTGATGGATCAACTTTCACCCCGTCTTGGCAAATCACATGCCCCAAAAACTGCACTTCTCGGAGCCAAAACTCACATTTCGAGAACTTAGCATAAAGTTGTTCCCGTCTCAAAGTTTCTAAAACTTGCCTCAAATGACTTTCATGATCTAACTCGGTTTTGGAATAAATAAGTATGTCATCAATAAAAACAATCACAAACTTATCAAGGAACGGTCGACATACCCGGTTCATTAGATCCATAAATATGGCGGGGGCATTAGTCAAACCGAAAGGCATGACTAAGAATTCATAATGACCATATCTTGTTCGAAACGCGGTCTTAGGAATAACGTTTTCATGAAACCGGACTTGATGGTAACCCGACTTTAAATCAATCTTTGAAAAATACGAAGCCCCTTGTAACTGATCAAACAAATCATCTGTTCACGGTAACGGATACTTATTTTTAACTGTTCGCTTATTTAATTCTCGGTAATCAATGCACATTCTCAACGTGCCATCTTTCTTTTTAACAAACAATACCGGTGCACCCCAAGGTGATGAACTTGACTTGATAAAACCCTTATCCAATAATTCTTGTATCTGATTCATCATTTCCCGAATTTCTGACGGTGCCAATCTGTACGGAGCATTGGCTACGGGACTGGCTCCCGGAACCAAATCAATGTTAAATTCTACCTCCCGAACGGGAGGTAACCCAGGCAACTCATCGAGAAAGACCTCTGGGTATTCCGATACCACCCGGACGTCTCCAACAACCTGCTTTTCATTTCTGACATCCATGGCATAGGCAAGGAACGATTCACACCCTTTGGCAAAAGATTTTCTGGATTTCATAAAGGAAATAATAGGGAGAAATGCATTACCCCGATCCCCGCGGGCCACTACGTGTGTCCCGTCAGGCAATGGAAAGGAAATCAATTTCTTATCACAGTTAATTAATGCTTTATTTAAACTAAGCCAATCCATTCCAAGGACCACATCAAAACCAGATATTGGCATTAACAATAAAAACATATTAAAACATGCCCCTTCAATATCAATATTTGCCCCAGTCATAGATGTTGTGACCGGTACCACATAGCCATCAGCTACCTCCACTTCCAATGGAGTAGTTACCATAGATGTAGGCAATTTCAACTTAGCATGAAAATCCACAGAAATAAATGAGCGATTAGCTCCAGAATCAAACAACACAGGATCATCAATGTTATTTATCGGGAACATACCGGTAATGACATCGTCAGTAGTGGTAGCCTCTTCAACCGACATCCTAAATGCTCGGCCCTCTGGTGTAGGATGATTCTTCCTCTTCTGAGGCGATGATGCCACCGATCCCCCAACCGACCCGGATCCCGAACCCGATCTCCTTTCTGATGGGCAATCACCGGCCCGGTGACCCTCTTTATGGCAGTTCCAACATACACTTCGAGGAAACGTACACTTACCCAAATCATGCCCATATTGACCATATCTAACACAACGCATCGTCTGGATGGTACAAGTACCATTGTGGGAAGACCTGCACCTAGCACACCACTGTGCTTTCTGACCCGAATTACCTCCCGACTGTTTACGGTTTGAACTTGTATACCTTTGATTCCCTTGACCTTTCTTACTTTGTTGGGAACCCGATTGTGTGGACTTAAACTTTTGATACCCCGTTCTTTCTTTGTTCATCCAATCGGGGGTATTCAAATCACCTTCAGCTGCCTTTGCAAACTCAAAGGCTTGGGACAAGTTTGTTGCAAGTCTAGCCACACCTCGGTATTCAGGCCGTAAGGCTTGAATAAAATGTTTGATTCTAGAAGGCTCATCAGGTACCCACTGTTGTACAAACCTCAACTTCTCATTGAACTGCTCGATCAAATCATCCACCGACATCCTTTCCGTCATCCGCAAATTTAAGAATTCAGATCGAATCCTATCAATTTCAAACGACTTACAATAACGTTTGCAAACTTGTTCCCTAAACTGATCCCACGTTATACTATTAATGGTTTCCTTTGGTAGGCGTTCAACCAAAGTATCCCACAATTCATAGCACCACCTGTCAATTTGCTGGTAGCATACATCACCCTAAATTTATCATCACAGCCACACGCATCCAAGGTTCTATCCATCTCCCTCAACCAATTCATTGTAACATTTGGATCTCTACTACCACTGAACTCGGGAGGTTTACAATCAAGGAATTGTTTAAAGGTACATGATGGTTTCATGAGTTGATATGGTTGGTTCGGGAATTGATATTGTGGCCTACCTTGACCAGGATTAACATAAAAGTATTGTGGTTGTGACATCATGGGTTGAGGTTCCGACGAGGTTGACATATAAGGAGCTGTCATGGTAAAGGCCGGGGTTGTGGGAAATTGCATTGTCGGGGTGGGTAATGTGGGATTGGGCATGGGAGGAAAATTTGGTGTTTGGTTATTTTGGTTCTGGTTTAAACCATCAACTATACTTTGTAGGTGTTCTAACCGGCTTTCCATTCTCAAAATGTAATCTTCTCTTTCTGCATTTACATCCCTCGATGTACCAATAACTTCTGTTTCGGGGTCCGTTGGTGTTATCAACGGGTTGGGATCGGTATCGGCCATTATCTGTAACAAACACAACATCTCAGGAACTGTTAGTTTAAACCGTTAGTACCAACTATACTAACTCCTATCAAACTACAATTCATATTCACTTAACTAATACCTCCACTTAAGGAAGTTTGACCAACTCGAGCCAAGATTTGGGAATGGTACACCTAAATGTGCAACCATCGCCAAACCGAGGCTCTGATACCAAATTGTAACACCACAATCTTAGAGCTATTTTTTTTAAATATGCATACGAAAGCGATTTAATAAATACCATAACTCCTAATTATTACACATCATAAAAACCATTTACATATTAATCAAATACATAAAACATTTAAGGTGTTACTGAAAACGGGCTCGACTTGGTTTACAAAATCAGAGTACGGTCAGACTTCCAAAACCCGACTCTAGTCAAGCTAAATCCACAATCCTGAAAAGAGTCAACAAATGAGGGATTTGCACAAAGCTAAGTGAATAGAAATAACTATCAATTTGCATAACCACAACAAATTAGAGACAAGAGAAATCAATATGGAAACCCGTCCAAACTTCCACAAGCAATTGGACGTTATGAGAGTATCGGCGGTCTAGCGCAGAACCTACAACTGTTGTTGGCCGAACAACAGTTTACCGATGGCTACTTTACTATTGGCACGGTAGTCCCCCCTGACAAAACACATCCGTAGGAGTCCGAGCACCCCATCCAATAGTAACGAAGCCTAGCCAAAACCCAGTCATAGCTAACCTCTAGAAAACATGTGCACATACCACCATTAACAATCCCACAATTAATGGTACCACCGAAAAATTATTAAAACCAAGAAAAAATGAATTTTCCCAAAACCAGCCAAGATAGCGCCGCTATCCGAAGATAGCGCCGCTATCTGCCAAAAGATAGCGTCCGCTATCTCAATACCAAGCGCTATTTCGGGCCGCTGTTCAAATTTCCAAAAACGAAGCAGAGATAGCGCCGCTATCTCTTCCAGATCAGCCAAAATGCTGCATTTTTCTCCTACAAGTCTACCATACCAAAACCATTGTACATCACACAAGAAGAAGGTTAAATCCACTCACCTTAGCTTCCTTTTAGTACGGAGCTCAGTAATCTTATATCACTGAGGCTCCTTCCCTTTTCTTAATCTTGCCTCTAATCACAAAACCACAGCAGTATTAAAGGATCTTAGCACCAATTCTTCAATTTAGCAAAAACTTCAAGTGTGTGTTGTGTGTGTTTGTGTCGTGACTGGCAAAGCAACAAGAGGGGAAAACCAATTTTTGACACCTGCCTTAAAACATCACACGTACATCCCCTTTCCCCACACAGGTATTTTCATTAAAACACAGTACAGAATACTAGGTTCATAGATAATTAATTTAGACCTAACTAACTCCAATTTTAACAACGAAGATATTTTTAAAACCCCAGTTCAGAAGTGAACCCAAATATGTAAAAATCATTTTAACATTTTAACATCTCAGTTTTACTAATTTTTAACCCCATGGTTAAAAATACAATTAATTCAAATAAATCAAATAAAATCATATAAAATAATAAAATAATAAACAATAAGATATTACTTACCAAAAGTAATAAAATATTATAGGTCGGGTCTCGGGATGTTACACTATCCCATCGCGTCGTCGAGTGGATCAAGCCCTAATGATACTCGAAATAACGCAACCCTTATTGGCTATGCCGATGCAGGTTCCTTATCAGACCGGTTATGTCTTTACCATTGGGAACACAACGATATCCTGGAGGTCTTGTAAACAGACTCTAGTCGCTACTTCGACAAATCATTCTGAACTAATTGCCCTCTTTGAGGCGACTAGAGAATGTGTATGGCTTCGATCTATAATTGGCCATATTCGAAGTACATGTGGTTTAGCTTATGACCCCAATGAACCAGTTGTTATATATGAAGATAACGCTGTTGTTATTGACCAAGCGAAACATGGTTACATCAAAGGGGATAACACTAAACACATCTCTCCAAAATTATTCTTTACACATGAACACCAATTGATTCAAAAGATTGAAGTGCGACACATTGGATCAGAGAAAAATCATGCAGATTTGTTCACCAAATCACTGCCAAAGTATTCATTCCAAAAACATGTCAAAGCTATTGGACTTAGGAAATTCTCCGACCTACCTAAGTGACATGTATCATGCACTTGTGTACCAATAATAATTGTATCCTGACGTATGTTTTGAACCCTGTTGAGTGCATGTGAGGGGGAGCATCCTGATGAATGCATGTGTGCTCTTTTTCTTTAGTTCAAGGGTTTTGTCCCATTGGGTTTACCTTGACAAAGTTTTTTTTTATGAGACACTAACTGCATCCCACACTCAATAAGAATTGTTTAAGTCAGGGGGAGTATCCAGTTGTATACCTATTAGTCATTGTGCACTCTTTTGTCCTTAGTTAGAGTTTTTGTCCCACTGGGTTTTCTCTTAACAAGGTTTTAATGAGGCACACCATATATGATTAATTCCCTTGCTCAAGACATCTAGATCGTACTCTTTTGTCCTTCGTCCAGAGGTTTTGTCCCAAAGGGTTTTCTCTGACAAGGTTTTAACGAGGCGAATGTTTCATGGATTGTCTGAAGATACAAGATGAAATACATGTGTAGTTCAACATAAATCTAAGCAACCAAGGGGGAGTACTGTAAATCATAGTCAAATGTATTGATTGCATAGATTTATGGGCATTCATTGTGACCAATTATGCCTTGTTTATGTTACATCTTTTGTACACTATAAATAGTGCTTCATGAGTACCTTTGTATAGACACAAATTATCAATAAGAAGTGTGGTTGGAATGTTTCATTGTCTTTGAGCTAATTCATTTACAACAGTTTTCTATTTAATTTTTCTATTTTATTATTTCACAAATAAAATTAGTGGTGTAAGTGAGTCGGGCCGAGCCCGAACTCGACTAGGTTTGAGCTCGGCTCGTTTAAGTTTTAAAGAGCTCGAGCTCAACTTGTTTCGAGCCTTATATGTAAAGCTCGAGCTCGTTTAGTTGCGTTAATGCTCTTAATTTGTTGGTGATATTGTTCAACAAAAGCCGAAATTTTGGATATTTCGGATAATCCGATATTTGTATCCGAATTTTCGGATATTCAAAATTTGGATGTGAATTCAGATTGTGAAATTCACGATCCAAAAATTTCGTATATCTGAAAATAACACCCTTAGACTGTCATGGATTTGTCCAAATATAAACGATAAAAAAATAATCATTAAATTTTATAAAAAATCATAGGTGTTTCATTAATCTAAGCGACATAACAAAAAATCTTAATGAACATAATGTGACCCAAGAATCGTTGTAGTAATATCATCTTCTTTTACCTTCAATAATCAATTGTTGATATCTACACTGAAGAATGAAGATCGATCTTCGAAAAGAAATTAAGTTCTTCCAATCGATCAAAAAAATTGTTGATCATAGGGATATCGTACTTATTTTTTTTACCGTTGCCTTGTTCAACTCCCTTTAATTGATATACATCCATATTGTGCAATCATTCTTCTTCAATAAACAATTTTTTAAGATTTCTCTACCCGATTATCAACCAATTCCCATTGTTCTTCCACCTTCGTAAAGAAGTCCTAAAGAGAGAGTAAGGGGGTGTTTGGGATTGCGTTTTCTACCCACTTATCTGATTATCACAGTTGCAAAACGCAGAAAATGAGATTTGAGTGTTTGGCAATATCAAAAAGAAAATCACTTATCTGAGTTACCCTTCTTTCTTACATATTTCATGCAGGGAGAGAACCACTGGTGCCATGTCCCACTCTCTCGCCGCCTACGCACGTACCCCACGCCGCCGCAGCTCCCGGCCATTCTCTGATTTCAGTAATCGGCGTTTGTAAAATGAGGACGAAGGGTAACAGTAATTGGCGTTTGTAGAATGAGGAAGACGAACGAAGAAGGGTATATTAGGGTGACTTTCATTTCGGTTAATGATTATATATTATGCTCACTTTTATTGGGCTAAAAATATGAGGTAACATAAATTGGAATGATGTATTTCTCTTTTGTATCCGGCTAAAACCTGAAGTACCACAGATTCACACATGTATTATTAAAATAATATCTATTTTGGTAATTTTACATATTAAGTCATTGGATAATCAGATTTGTCAAACATTAAAAACACTGATTATCTGATTATTGCGATTTCAAACTAGATAATCAAATCCAAACACTATTTTTCAAAATCACGTTTTATAACCGCGCACTGATTATCTGATTATTTATTTTCAAAACGCATAATTTATTTTAAACAAGCAATCTCAAACACCCTCTAAATCAAGGAAGTAAATGAAACCATAGTCTATTACTGCGCTTGTTGGATAGTGATATATAATAAGTATATATAACTATACAAAACAACAATTGCCCACGTGTAAATATATAATAAAAGATTTGAGGGAAGTATCTACTTTAATGTTTAATGTATTTATTGAGCGTATGAGTACGTACCCATCATATTTTACATTGAAAATCAGTAGTTGTAGACTTGGTATCCCTTCACATGCAAAACAATAAATAAATAAACGCTAAATATTATTTTCATGAAGTTTTTAGTTGTATTCATTTTATCTCTTAGCTTTGTTTTAGGTGATATTAAATTTGAACTTAATTGACTTAATAAAGCTATAACTTAATACATTAATCTATGAAGGCTTGTTTGTTTTTGGCTAATGTAAAGGAGTTGGTTTAATATGAAAAGTGGTGGAAGTCAGGGTCTCCCCATTAAGTCACTAACTTTTACAATTCTACTTATAAGGGAGATGATATATGTAGAGCAATTTTTAGTTTTATAGAGCAATTTCAATTAAAAAGACAATTATACCCTTTCCATTCTTTTATGACTTATTTACTACTAATTACTTTCTCTCTCTTACGTTCTCTAACTTTTTGAATTTCTCTCCTACCCATTTATTTCTCTATCTTCAAATCAAAATCATCCACCAAGTTTTTTTAAGCCTGGATCAGCCAGCACAAAATTCACCGTTAAAACAAGCACCTTTTTCCGATCATTTTGGTACTCGTCTCTGCCGGAATCGCTGCAAAATCGTGTCGCCGGATACTCGCTGGAGTTATGAAAGTAGCCGGAATTGATCTGTCGTCAAAACCTTTGCAAGTAATTTTGAAACCCACCTACCTTGTCAACGGGTTCCACACAATGGAACACATAAAAATGATAACATCACCACCGTAACATCACCACCGCCGGATACAAAATCCTCCCAGATTGAGAACGGAGCGTCACCAGAGACTTTGCCTATAGGATAATGCTTATTTTGTTTGAATTTAAGTTTAGAGTTTATCTTCTCTATCTTTTCTTAATTTATCTTTTACCTAGTTTGTTAGGTTTATTGTATCTATAAATATAGCTCGTTGCTATTGAATTCAACAACACAAAATATCAATTCTCTCAATACTGTCGAATTTATTATGGTATCAGAGAAATCAAGAACAACTCAATGCATGAATTTTCTTAATCAACTTCAATTTTGTTGTGATGTGTGCGGGCATGTGGTTTCTAGTAGGATTCCTTCTCTGTTGTAAAATTCATGCATTGAGTTGGATGTAAATTCTCCACCATTGTCACACCTGATTCTTTTAACATGTTTTTCAAACTGAACTTGCACCATTTTGTGAAAATCGATGAGGCACTTACTTGCATCGCTTTTGTTCTTAATGAGAAAAACCATACAGCTCTACTAAAATCATCAACTATGGTAAGGAAATAATTAGCTTTTGTATAAGATGGTATTCGATATCCACCCCAAATGTCATAATGAATTAAATCAAAAATAGCATCGGTTTTATTAGAACTAACAGGAAAAGGTTTCCTGACAAGTTTTGCCATATTACAAGAATCACAAACCTTACTATCAAAATTGACCAAATTACTTTTCAAAGAATCAACCCTAAAAAGTTTCCCCTTTGAGGCATGACCGAGTCGTTTATGCCAGGTATCTGTAATGGTTGACATGGCTCTCTTCTCGTTGATCATCCCCATTCGATACAACCCCCCTTGGCGCTTACCCGCTCCAATCAAGTTCCTCGTTTGTAACCCCTGCATTACACAAAAATCAGGAAAAAAGTTTACAGCACATTGAAGATCTTTACTTATACGGCTAACTGAAAGAAGATTGCATTTAAATTTTGGAACACATAGGACTCCGGTGACTTTGACTCCCCCTGGAAGTGTACAGTCGCCTTTTCCCTCTACAGGAATGGAATCGCCATTTGGTATCACAACGGGAGATTCAAACGGGGTACTTTTCTTATTTTCAAGGAAATTGGGCATGTATGTGATATGTTCGGTGCAACCCGAATCAACGATCCAATCACCTGTATCGCTTTCTTTACCTGCCATGTTAGCACTACGCCCAGTTGCTTCCGTACTGTTGAGGTCATAAAAATGCTTAACAAACATTTGGTATTGCTCTTTTGTCAATTCTGGTATAGGACTAGAATCAGACTCGGTATAGGCCGCTTTTGGTTTAATTTTCTCTACTTTCTTTCCAGGCCACCACTCCGGGTATCCAAATATCTTGAAGCACTCTTCTAGCTTGTGACCGGTCCTTTTACATTCCGTACAGTAATCGTTTTCTCTGTTTTGTTTAGTGCCTTTCATATTTTTATGGAGGCCTTTTTCTTTTGGTTGGTTGAAGGCACCATCTCTCGCTTGAAAAGCCTTGAATGCAGCGGACTCTTGTGTCATTCTTTTGTCGTTCGAAATTGTTCTTTGTCTCTCATCTTCTGCTACTAAATGGTAAGTAGTTCCCAATGATGGAGTTGGTTTGGTTGCCAATATTTGTGTCTTAATAACAGTGAACTCGGCATCTAAACCCATGAGAAATTGGTACAAAGGTTTTTTCTCTTGGAATTCATTCATCCTTTTTCCAACGTCACAGGAACAATTGTTGCAAGAACAATTAGGAAGAGGAAGAATCGAAGAAGCTTCGTCCCAAAGCGACCGAAGGGTTGTGTAATACGTTGAGACTAAATTATCATCTTGTCGAGTAGTAGCAATCTTGTGTTTCAATTCATAGGCACGTGATGAACTTTCTTTCCCGAACCTTTCGAGCAGATCTGACCATATTTGTGATGCCGTGTTTGCGTACTTCACACTATTGCGAATGTTTTTCTCCATCGCAGTGGTGAGCCATCCTTTTATCATAGCGTCACACCGCATCCATGGCATGTAATATTGAGTTCCCTTTTCTGGTTTCTTGATCATCCCATCTACGAACTCGAATTTGTTTTTGGCAAAGAGAAAATTTTCCATCTCTTGTGACCAGTCGGCGTAATTGATGTCTGTGAGAACATCATTCACGTGAAGTTGCTTGGGAACGTCTGATGGATGAAGATGATAGGGGGAACCGTGATCAATTGTGCCACCGGAGCTCTCCCCTTCTTTGTTGTTTTTGTCTCCTGCCATCGTTCAAGATCGATGACGGCTCGACAAGGTTTTGGGTTTAGGATTTCGAAACCTGCTCTGATACCATAATTGATGATTTTAGTAGAGCTGTATGGGTTTTTCTCATTAAGAACAAAAGCGATGCAAGTAAGTGCCTCATCGATTTTCACAAAATGGTGCAAGTTCAGTTTGAAAAACATGTTAAAAGAATCAGGTGTGACAATGGTGGAGAATTTACATCCAACTCAATGCATGAATTTTACAACAGAGAAGGAATCCTACTAGAAACCACATGCCCGCACACACCACAACAAAATGGTGTCGTAGAACGAAAACATAGACACCTGCTTGAGACGGCACGAGCAATCCGTTTTGAGGCAAATGTACCAAAAAGATTTTGGGGAGAATGCATACTTACGGCTGCTTACATAATCAACCGGCTCCCTTCTAAGGTAATTGAAAACAAAACCCCTTATGAAGTCATATGGAATCAAAAACCCCATTATGATCATATGGAAATATTTGGATGTCTTGCTTATTATAAAAATACCAATACAAAGGGAGACAAATTCGCAGAAAAGGGAAAGCCTGGTGTGTTCTTAGGTTACCCTCAAGGAACCAAAGGATACAAGATTTATGACATCAAAGATCATAAAATCGTTATTAGCAGGGATGGTTCATTTTGTGAAGATATCCTTCCATTAAAACAAACAAAGCATGTTGAAATGGATTGTTATTTTGTTCGAGAACGGGTAGCTTCAGGAGACATTTTGCCAAAGCAGATTGACAGCAAAATGCAAGTTGCAGACTTATTAACAAAAGGTCTTAGAGCTAATCAACTTCAATTTTTACTGGGCAAGATTGGCATTAAGAACTTGCATGCTCCATCTTGAGGGGGAGTATAGGATAATGCTTATTTTGTTTGAATTTAAGTTTAGAGTTTATCTTCTCTATCTTTTCTTAATTTATCTTTTACCTAGTTTGTTAGGTTTATTGTATCTATAAATATAGCTCGTCGCTATAGAAATCAACAACACAAAATATCAATTCTCTTAATACTGTCGAATTTATTATTGCCGGAGATATTAGTATCTTCAAGATTGTAACTTTGTTAATTTTAATTCTTGTAAAGGTTTTTTGTAAGCTTAATTTTTTTGGTTCGTCTTCGGATTTTGATAACTACTTTCGATTGTGAAGACCTTGTCTGGGTGCTTTTGATTTTTGATAACTGATGTCGACTATGAAGGCTTCGTCTAGTGGTTTTGATTTTTGATAAACGTTGTCGATTGTAAAGGCTGTGTGTAGCTGATTTTGATTTTTAACAACGTCCCAATATTTAGAGACTAAAAAATGCTGGTAAAGGTTACCGATGGGAACATAATACATGTTGGGAAGAAATACTTTTAATAAGAGGGATAAAATATTAGTAAAAAGAGAAGGACATAATTGTCTTTTAAATTAAAATTGCTCTGTATTACTAAATTTTGCTCGGCACGAATCATCACCCCTTATAAAACTACTAGTTTTGACTAATTCCATATCATGTTGTACGACTTTGCTTGGCAATATATATGTTAAATTAATATCTTTGATTTTTATGATATTTTACATTATCAATAACGTTGTATTTTTATATAATTAAATAAATTTTAGTTATATAAACTATTTAGAATTTTTATTTGGTGTTTTTATTTTGAATTTATCCAATAATTTTATTAAGTATTATTCTACACATAAGGTTAAAAAGGTAATTTATTCTCATTCAGTTAGTTGATTCAGTGTAAAAATCAAACAATTGATTGTTATTACTAGACAAACTTGATACATCCAAGATGTTTATATTTACTGCAATTAAACCTAACAAGGATTGTAGGGGTCCGCGCGAAGCTGCGGGATTTAAAGACGCACAATTGCACATGGGATTATGTTAAAATAGCAAATTTGCAACCTAAAACATATGAAAATAGCAAATTGGTCGTTAATTTTTCCAAACATGTCTCCTCAAAACATTATACAAAAAACAATATTCTCACCCAAAATAAAATGTTTAACTTTTTTTTGGTAGGCATGATTTAGATACTATAAATAAGCTGAGTGGTTAATATTACGTATGTCAATAATTAACGGTTGTATATAAAAGTGATTTATCACGATTTATATTTATCACGAATTTTTTACACCTTTTGTATCGGCATATATATCACTAAGTTAAATAAATAAAGTCCAATAAACAATTTGCTATATACAACTTGATCCAACAAAAACAAAACTATTTCATTTCAAATATTAAGATTTAATAGTGGCATCGCCAGTTGTTACACACAATAAATAAAGATTAAATCATGATGTCAAATCACACGATAGGGGTGATGGGGCAGTTTTTATCTAAAACCAAACCCCGAACTGAAAACTTCGGTTTTTAAGAATTACAAACTGTTCGGTTTCGATTTTTCGGTTTTTCGGTTTTTCAGTTTTTCTCAATAAATCGGTTCGGTTTTCGGTTTTTTATTTTCCTTAAAATTACTAATTTGTTAACTTAAGTTATGATTCAAACTTTCAAACTATAAATCATCTCCTTTATAAATAAGACAAATATATAGTCCAATTTATAAAGTTATATGATTATAAGACTTAGAAAATAAAGGACTAAATAATGTAAAAAAGTTTAAATGATATACTCAAATTTTTATTTTTTAAATAATTAAGAATTAAATCTTTTATAAAGATAAGAATAATTTCATAAAATTTGAATAATATATAAGGCGGGGTGGGGCGGGTTTTTCGGTTCGACTTTTCGTATGCCCCCGAAAACCGCCCCAAACATTCGGTTTTTCAAAAAATCAAAACCGCACACATCGGTTTTTCAAATGGTTCGGTTTTTTCGGTGCGATTTTATCGATTTTCTCGGTTTCGGTTCGGTTTTTCGATTTCTGTGCTCACCCCTATCACACGATACTAAATGTTATTACTCTAATATAATGAATTATTATGATGCCTATAATTAAATTTGTAACTCAAATTGTGTAGTATTTCCTAAAGTTGAAAAAAATATTAACGTTTTTATAGAAGGAAAGTATTCCCTTTAATTTTGATTTAATAATATTTCCTAAAGTTGAAAAAAAATATTCACATCTTTAAAGAAGGAAAGTATTCCTTTTAATTTTGATCAAATAATTTTGGATGCGGAAGACCAAAAAAAAAGTATCTACCTGGGATCGAACACAGGTGGGGCTAGTAAAATACCAGGCACTTAACCATGCTGACAACGCTCATATTTGCGAAATATATTTAGTTGATATGTATATAATATATACTAACAATAATTAAAAAAAACAAATCAACCAATCAGGGTTGTGTGAACAGTACTATATTATTTTTTAACTACCACTAATGTATTATAGGTATAATTTCCCTGCTATATTGTATTTTAAATTTACATATGAGAAGAAGTTACTTCAACAACAAGATCAATGCCAAACTAATATTCAGATTGTGTTTCTCTTCAACTTCTAAAGTTAAAAAAGCACATAACTGACACGAAGTCGTTGTTAACAATATTATCTTGCGACCCAAAATGGCAAATAATCACTTTCATGAAGGACGAAGTTATACTCATTTTCATTTTCCAATAGCATTTTTTATATAGGGTAAAGTACACCAGATTGCATCTATGTATACATGTTTTACTATTGTATGCATTTGAGAAGCCCGCCTCAAGGTATTACAAAAAGTATGATGTTGCTATTTCGGGACAGAATTGTGTTTATCAAAAATTTTAGCATTATGCAAGATTTGAACTTGCAACATCTGCTTTATTAACACAATGTCCTAATCAATTGAGCTACTGCACTATATGCTCCTTACCTGACACAAAAAATATCTTTATTAATCCCTTAAATCTTAAAAAGTTGAAATTTCCACCACTATTACCCAATATCTGCGACCACCACCAGCCATCGTCACTACCACCCACCAATTAGTCACCGCAAAACATAGTCAGAAAGGTATTCGCCGCTGCATTACACAGGTACCCTACTAGTGTTATATTAATAGAATTTTAATCATTGAAAAACGTGTGTTTGATCATTACTTGCATTTCTCTTTTATACAAGTGTTTCTATGTATTTCCAATCCAAATAGCCAATATAAATATGTTTTGTTTAAATGCAACAGAATGTAACTTAAATAACATTTTTTTTTATTAAAACTTCATTTCATTACATGGTAATACATATAAACTTTTGCACTTGCTTAATTAATAAATAAATAGTAAATTACATAGATTCTCCGTATGATTTGATTCTTGTTTGAGGTTCATTTTCTAAGAGCATCTTCAACGGTTAATCTTACAATATTATTACTTTTACTATATCAATTTTCCATTAACCAAAAACCTATTTATAAACTTTGAAATTAGTAACTTTAAACTCTTTCTTCAAGAAATTGCCTGATGATTAAATATGTTGTTCAGATAAGCAATCTTAGACTACATATAAGGGGAGGGTTGTAGTACACCCCCCCCCCCCCCCCCCCTCCCTTTGCCAAGGGCGCGTCCCTCCTTGTACATGAGCTTGAGATGTACGCGTCGCAAAGAGAGTTTGGTCCTCTAGGTGACTGTTGCCGGTCATCAAATTTTCAAAGGGGAAAGGTTGATTTCAAAGGGAAAGACGTTTGGTCACTTGCTACGTGAGTTTGGTCAAAAATTTTCATGTGTTTGTCAGAAAAAAAAAACTGATGTGGCGCTGATGTGACAGGAGTGACCAAACTGAGTTTATTATCTAAAAAGAATATTACATGCTAAGTTTATTTATAAAAATAGGGTTGTATTCAAAGAAGTCCTTGATTTTTATTAAGTCTCAAAGAATAAATTTCGATCATTGATTAATTATAAGCAATGGTCAAGATTAATCACATATTTTATACGTGGAGGGGTATTTTGGCCATTTTAAAAGAAATAAATAATTTTTTATTTTTTAGAATTATTTTTTTTTAAATAATTTTTTTTCATTAATAACTCATAATGTGATTGCATACTGAATCACATGTGATTGGATACTGAATCACATGTGATTGTACTAAAACATCAAATGTTTCACATCTAAGTAATACTCGATCCGAGAGTTAACGATATAGATAGATATATATTTAACACATGTGATTTTACACTAAAATCACATGTGATTAAGTATTACACGTAATTATCAAATAAATATTTTTTTTTGACGAAAATACTTCATCCGATTCAAAATAAGTGATACACTTTCCTTTTTAAGGTGATTCAAAATAAGTGATACATTTTGAAAAATTAACTTATTTGGAAAAAATAATGGGATCCACACCCACTAACTATCTACTTTAACAAAGTCAAAATGATCTCTTTACCCTTAGTTTTTACTTTTAAACATCATTAACCACACTTTTTTCAAAAAGTATGGGACTCATTCCCCAGTAAATATCCAATTAATCTAATTTAACCATCATTATAATCTTTTGCCTTAAAAAGCTTGAAACCTAAGTGTATCACTTATTTTGAATCGGAGGAAGTAATAAAAATAATACTCCCTCCGTCCCACAAAAAGTTTACATTTCTCCTTGAAATTTTGTTCTACAAAAAAATTTACATTTTCAAATTTGGGAGGCCCACCTAATAAAATAATATTATTACCAATCATTTCACCACTAATTATCTCGTAAAAAATTGTGCCCAAATGAAATATAAATTTTTTTATGGGACGGGGGAGTAATAAAAAAGAAAATAAAAAATAAAAAAATCGAATTTTTTTTAAGTGTCAAATGATCAAAATACCACTTCATGTATAAAATATGTGATTAATTTTGATCATTAAATCCTATTTATCAATTATTGAGATTTATCCCTCGAAAATTCATAAAAATGATAAATCTTCTTGAACGTTTCTCAATAAAATTTCCATCCCAAAATTTCTTTAAACTACGTTTTTCTCTACTAAAAACTAAAAAGTAACTCAAGAACAATGTCGCCGACGATAAAAGCTAATAATTTGGAGTAGACTTCCACACGTGTCAATCACAATCTAAATTAAAGAACATATATCCCTACAAAGATCTCTTGCGATATATGGAGACTAGTTTACATGGCCATATATATTGTTCTATAATTTGTCCAAAACGCCCCTTATTCATTTAGGTACAACTGTACAAGTTTGGTTCCATGTAATGTCGTAAGTAGGGGTGTCAAATTTGTACCAAACAAAACCAACCAACATGCTATCAACCGAACCAATTAAAGTTGGTAGCCACTATATTGGTAGACAACATGTTTGGTTGGTGGTACCGTACCAATCGAATATTCATGGTACGGTAATGGTACAAATATTTAAATACCACGGTAATATTGTACCAACCAACATGTATATACATTAATATAAATTAATTCTTACAATATATACTTACATAAATTGTGGTCTAATTTATATCTTTAAAAATCTCTCCATCATACAATATATATAATTGATTCTTTAACATAGATAATTTTTATATAGCATAATAACTCATCGTTTTATTTATCTTGTTTCCGAGTTTGGAATTTTTTTATATCTTTTAAATGATGGATAATGGTAAAATATCATATTATAAAACATATCTTGTTTTTTATAATTTTTTTGGTTTCATATTATTTGTAATCTTGGTATACAGTACCAATTTGTACCAACCAACATTGTTGGTAGCCAAACAAATTGGTACAAAGTATACTTGGTATGGTAATTAAAAGCGTCATGATTATGTTACGTTTGAAGTATCACCGTCTTCTTGAGTAATTAAAAGCAGGAAAGAGTAATTGCATATTTGGTCATTTTGTCTCCCTAAGGCTGCTGGGTATGGGTACCACATGTGGTGGTGTCCTTTTCTGCCACATCATCGCCACCTCAGCAACCACACCACCATCACACCACATCATCGTTAGGAAATACCCACCACACCACACCACACCACACCATTTTATTCCATTTAATTTTAAATAAAAAAGAAAAGAAAATACCCATTAACCAATCATAAGCCACCATCCATCAAAAAATCCCTCCCACGCCCGTTGCCGAGCGTCCCTTCTGTCCACACTCTCGCCACGCCGGCCCCCCACGCCGTTGGGGGGGGGGGGGGGCGGTGTTCCAACCCCACCACCACGCCGTGCATGCGCCGTCACACCCCCACGCCCAAATGGCGTTGGCCCATTCCGGGCAATCTAAGAATAATGGGTTTTTTTTGGTGTTTTTTTAATTGAGATCGAAGAGAAAATTGAAAGATTAAGTTGTTAATTGTTGAATGAGTTGTGCATGTATATATAAGGAAATAGAAAATTAAAACAAAAACAAAAATGGCTCTATTTAACGGCTATATTTCAAAAGAAAAAATTCTTTATTTTCTAACCTTTGTGAGAAAAAAGTGAAAGTTGGATCGATCGACGTCTTCCACCCAACGGAGTCTAGGAACCCGTTCGGAACGCCGTCGAGGCGTGGCAAAACGCTGAGAACATGTCGTGGCAAAAAACGGATTTACCTAAAATTCATGATGTGAAATCAAATTTAAAAGAATTACATTTGTGAAATAATGTTAAATCACCTTTTGTCAAGGTGGAGCTTGACAAAAGTAAGCAAGACAATTGACAACAATTGGAACAATATCTCTGAGGGTCATCAAATTTTAATATTCAGTTAAACCTAGACTATGAGCTTATAAGTTTCTATTAATATTTGTAGTCATCCTTTAATCAATTATTATGATTTTTGACATTAAGAAAAAAATATCCTATTCGACTAGAACACAGGGTGATGATATTTTTAGAATTTTTCGTCGACCATGTGAATAATAACATTTCAATGTCAAGTATTTAGTTTTCTTTCTGTGGTAGTCAACTATTAATTTAAGAGACGCGGGACTTTATTCTTGTAAAGCACGCAGAAATTTCTCACGATGTCACTTATCCCCAGTGGTGAATCTAAAACTAAATTTAACCGGGTTTTTTATAAAATTTTAAATGCGACTATGTAAAAATTTACCACTAATTTCCTTTTATAAAAAAAATTCTACATGAGAATGGTCCACCAAGTGATGGCCATGCATGCACCGCGCTTATTATACATTGGATCCTGCTCAAGGCCTCATTTTTTAAGTATACACTTTATACTTATAATATTATAACTGTTCAATTTATTAATTAAACGCGCGTGTATATTGTTTAAATGTAAAATCAGTGTTTGACTATTTGTATGTTGTTTGACTTGAATATTGTCAAAAGCTAATTACTTTAGTTTTGTTTGAATTTTAAACCATACATGTGGGAGAGAAGAAAAGACGAGCTTTGAGGAAATTTCAAACTAAAGTAACATGCAATATGAGCATCGATGTGCTACCGCAAATCAAGGCATACATTTGCTAGCTACTTGTATTTTAACATGATAACAGTAACATATCTGAATATAGTGATTGTAAATCAACGAGTAGTTGCCGCCCGCGCATTGCTACGATGTAAAAAACGTATATTTATTGATGAATAATAAAGTTATTTTTGACGATCTTTAGTATTCTTCAAGTGGTGTGAAATCCCATTATCGGCATTCAATTCAGTGGTGGATCTCATTGAGTTCGGGTCTTTATGAGGGAATTGCCCTTAGAAAAAGAAATTACTTACCATGATAATTCAATGCACAATTTGGTGTCTATGGAAGGCGAGATACGAGGTAGTTTTCAACAAAAAAACACAAGACTTATACGCCTATTGCATGTGATGTTATTTCAATTTCATTCATGTGGTTGAAACATAGGAGCAAATTTTCCTGTAATTGATTTGATTGGGGTGTATCACCTTTTTTGTCTTGCTTGTAATTTTGTGGCCTTCTTAGTTCCTTACTAAGTTGGGTCTTTTATAATATATTTGCCTTTTACCAAAAAAGAAAAGAAAGTGAAAATCAAACCTACTTAATAAGTAAGGTATAAAAGTAAAATATATCTTTAAATGTGAAAATCATTAATAAAAACATTTAATGTCTATTGTTCATCAAAGTTGTACAATCAACAATGTATGATATATAATGTCTCACTTAATCTTTTAAAAGTTTTATGGTTATTTTATAAAAATGTAAAACTAAGAGTAAAATATTTTAGCATAATTTTTGTCATTGATATTGCCATATATAGTTGTGCACTTGTGCATAGAGATGTAAATGGGTACGGGTAATAGCGGGTACTGCAAAACCCGTATCCGTACCCGACCCGCTATTCTCATACCCGTACCCGCCCTGTACCCGGTCAAATCCCCGTTGGGTTCGGGTAGAAAAATCTCCGCCGGGTACGGGGAACCCAACGAGTACCCGTTCAATAAACATATTAAACAAAATAGCTAAAATATTTAATACTCTTAGTTAGTTCAGGCTTATTTCGTTCAATACGTAATGAACTAACGGGAGACGGACCAGATTTTAACCATTATTAGATTGAGCTAATGACAGATTAAGAGTTGTGTTAAGTTTGTGTAACACCCTAAAATTTACAAGATTTTTAAAAAAATTTGTGTGCAAGATTATAATCAAAAGGTCCCATAAATAAGTCTCAGATATAAATATTTAACATTTAAAACGTATTTAATGCGGAAATAGTTAAAATAAAATAAAGTGTTTTAAAAATATTAAATGCTGTCCACATCAGTAATGAAAAGATACAACGGTCAACCGTCCACCTTCTCCTTTCCTTTGCTGGTACCTGAAACAATGTGGGGGAAAGTTTGGGTCAGCTGGGAAGCTGAGTGAATAATCTCAAAATGCATACAATCATAACATACAACACATGAGGGCACATCGGTGTACTCCTACTCAATCTACTCGATTAATTACTCAGATTTATTTCTCAGATTTTAATTTATATAGCGCGCTTGTGTGATTTGGGGCGAGAGATCAACCTCGCCCCTCCTCACACCTCAGATAGGCATAAGCCAAAAACTCAGACGGGAGTGATCCCAAAACTCAGACGGGAATAATCCCAAAACTCAGACGGGAGGTGATCCCAGACATATAGCCAAAAACTCAGATGTGTGTTATTATGTTTTATTATCTCTTTAACATAATTATCTCAGATGCCCTAGCAAGTAGTAGCACAGAATGACCCTGTGCCGAGCTCGGTTACCCAGGCACAATGTCTCAGATTAAAATAAATCAACAGCTGCTCAGATACTCAGATAACAGATCAAACTCAGATAACAGATCAAGCTCAGATAACAATTAAGGTGCAAGTAATATAACACGTAAGTCATGCATGTATAACGTTAAAACTGAATACACGGTGAGAATACTCACCTCGAGAAACGTAAGCTCCAAAGAATTCCCGACAGTCAAAAGTACAGCACGTTATCACCTAGACGGTCCTAGAACCAAAAACGAAACCCTGAATTAAAATTCTACCCGAGGGCTTATTTCAGAAAACTGGCAGCACCCGTCAGTCTCACGGAAACTGCCATAACTCCTAAACGGCTCATTAGATTTTTCCCATCTTTTTACTACTACAACTAGACAATCAGAACTACAATTTACCGTGAGACGGTCACTGGCCAAAACAGATTCTAAGTGTCTCAAAACAGTGATGCAAGACAGACCTGCTGCACAGGTCATTTTCCTAACAGCAGCATACTAAATTAGCTATAACTTTTAAACCGTAATTCGGATTAAAGAGCGGGTTGCGGCGTTGAAAAGCTAACTCAGAAATCAAGGTCCCATGAGGGGCCAAAAATCCAAAAACATATTTTAAGTGTGGTAAAAACAGACCCGAAGTCAGCAAACAGATTTTGTTAAAATTCAGCATATTAGAATAGGACCCGTTTTAAAACCTGACATCAACCCGTCTATTCCTAAGGCACCCGACAGTCACGGGACTAATTTAAACTTCAGAAATCTATTTACCTTTTATTTAGACTTCTATTAAAAATTATATTTCGGTTTAGGGAACCAAGAACCCTACGGGTTCGGTCCCCGGTTTTCGGTTAATAAAACGTGTAGGTTATAAACCATGATCTTTACCCAGCCCTGAAACCCGACAACCACGAATTTCCAAAGTCTTAAACCCAACCCACCACCGACGCGAGATCTGGACAGAAACAATCATCGAAGAAAACGGAATAACAACAATACCACCGGTTTGATACTAACGAACAAACAAGTGAAACTCTACCAACCAAAACAGTTTAGTCGGCATAACCCGAACCCTTTATGGTTCAGTTATACCCTCGAAATCAATCCCTAAAACGAAGTTGGGTCAGGCTCGCAGATCACATGATAATAACGAATAAAAGCGGAGCTAGGAGGAGATGACTACCGAAATAAGTGTAGTTCTTTGCTCGGGGAAAACTGTTCAATATTCAATCTTCTCACTGCTCTACGATAATTGGACAAGCCATCAAAACGAGACACAAGGGATTAGAATCTGCTGGATCGAAGAAACAAAAAGAAAATCATAAGAACAAGGGTGAAACCTTACCGACAACAAGCCAACTTGAGTTCTTCAAATTCTGGTTCGTTGGAGGAACGAAGCAGGTAACGATATGAAGATGCCTACACACGATGGAGATGATTTGGTTTACTCCGGCTTGATCGAAGGAATAAATGGGAGGGTTATGGCTTGCGGCTGAATTGAAGAATAGGGTTAGAGGATTTCTTGATGATGGTAAGTAATAATTATGAGGAGGGTGACCAAATATAGGGAAGATTGGTCTTCAAAATAAACCGATCAATCATAAACGGTATCTTCCCGAATTTAGCCGCTATGCCCAAATGTGTAAGGCTGGGCTCGAGATGTATCAAGAAGGAATTTCCAAATGGGCCATGAGGTGGAACGGATCCAGTAGGAAGAAAACACTAAAGCTTGGGGCATGATTAAATCAATAACGAAATAATGGATTTAATGGGATTATAAGAATTCGATGGACTCAAGAGAAAACGGTTCAAGACCTTGGTCTATCGACCGGTCTTCCCATTAAAATCACGAGTCCATAAACACCAGAAAGAACAAAGTTGACATGCTAGTATGCTTGTAGATTTTAGTTAATTTCCTTGCCGACAAACACATGGTACTTACCATTTCTTGGATAATTCTTTGATGTCTAAATCATGCTTTGCGAGTAAAAGAAAAAGGCGAGAGGAATAGAGTAACTCATGCATATTTAATCTAATAAGTCCTTTATCTTGTAAGACTTCAAGCCCGCTTATTAGCCCAACAAGTGCACACAAATAAAATGAAACGATTAATAAAGTCTAATTATAATTGATTTACTAAATAAATGTCATCTAATTAATATCAAAAGTCAAATAAATTCTTTGTCTAATAGACACAAACCGTCTAACTTTGATCATTATAATTAATTAAATAATTATCCCCCCAAAAAATAATTAAAATAGGATTATTTAATTATTAAAATTTCAGGGCGTTACAACTCAACTCCACTTGAAATAGACTTCGTCCCCGAAGTCATGGCTCGATATAAACTGAGGGTAGCTAGATCGCAACTCATACTCAGGCTGACACACACCCGCAATAGAAGAAAGGAACCAAAGACGGTAAGGTTATGAATACAAGGCACTTGTCAGGGTGACCTACTCAATCGAAATAATCTCCAGCTCTGGCAACTGCTCATATAAATCTTCAGTCTTTAGCGGCGTAAAATGATAAAACTAACAGAATAGAATACCGCAATGCTCTCTAAGGATCTCGATTCATCTCAAAAAGAAAAGGATGACGATATAAATACAAAATGATTTACGACACTCTGTTACAGACGTCTTCTTGCTCTCGTAGTCAGACACAGTTATTGCACTCAGCTCTTGGTGTCGCATTGAATCTCCGATACAACTCCACTTGGAGATTTGTTATGGTTTTGTTGATGATGTTAGATGATCTCGGCGTGGAACTTGGTCATTCAATCCATACTCACTACCACACACGGCTCTCTCATGGCGATAATAATAAGTTTTTATGGGAATTTCTTCCCGCATAGCTCTAGCAATTGATCACCATACATTTTAGTTACACGTAAAATCTCATTATTGGCAATTATCCGTCACAATGGATCAGGAGGGTCCTATACTCTATGGGACATAAGTTTGCCTAAGGCATAACAAGCAAAGTAGTGGTTTGCACCACTATCAATTAATACAAAGACATGCATACAATTCACGAGGAATATACATATCACACATATTTCCATATACTCAGGTATGTAACTCAGAATTCTGTCTCAGAAATAAACTCAGAAATATAGCTCAGGAGCAAACTCAGAAATCTTAACACGGAAGTAAACCCCGAAATCTAACCCAGTAACAACTCATAAAGTAATAATATTTACAAGTAATAGCATTAGGTATAAAACACATTTTTACTCATTCTTATTACTACTCGCGTGTTCCAATTTACCAGCTTATAATACTTGGAATGATATACTCTCTCTCAACCGTGTTATTGGTTCTCAAAATAACTCTTCTTTAACATTATATTGTTACCTTACTCTATTAGGTTTGCATATTACCGATGTTGATAACCCTTTAAATAGCTCAAATTAACGATCTTGTCATTTAATTCCCTTTAATAGGTTCTCATTCTATTACATTTAGTGGTTTCTCGATAATATTTTAATAGATGATTTCTCATTCATCGAGTTTAACGATCCTTTAATAGACCGTTTCACTGATTTTTCATAATTTAAAGTGTCTCTTGATTATTTTGACCGTATATTTACTCATTAAATTCCTGTTACCCAGTAAAAATTCCAATTAAGTTTCATACTCTTATTCATAATGACTTCTCGTTACTCAAATTATGAATTAATTCCTTAGTTCTCATTTACTCAATTCGCAGTTACACTTTATTCTAAATCTTACGGTTTACTCATGGTTCATCAATTCAGTACATTCTCGTCTTTTCGAAATTTCTCCTAAGTTCAATATAAATTTATTGAATAGATGTTCTCATCTCAAGTTTAATAATTATTCATAAATAGAGTTTTCTCATATAATTTTATAATACCTCAAAACTCATAACACTTTATAATATTTCAATAATTTGAATAAAACTTCCCGTTAATTTAATACTTTTCTCTTTTGACTCATTTTATTAATTTGCTTATGTAACTCGATTTGTAAATTTCTTATAACTCAAAATTACTCCATAATTAATCAAAATAAAATTTTATCATTTAGCTCGTTTTTAATAATAACTCATTACCAGCAAATTACCGATCTCCTTTTAACTCATTTTGCTCAAAATTTCATTGTAGCAGTTTTCTCATATACGACTCATTAATAAGTTCTCATCACTTTAATTTAATGATTTCTCATTATCACATTTATAACCACCCAAGAATAAGTATACTGTCTTATTTTGTATATAATTGTAGTATTACTACTTCCCTTTTTCACGATATTCATTCAACCCAATTAACTTGATTTGTTAATTTCTCCAGTAAACCCGATCTATCATTTTGTTGTAAACTCTATAATTACCCATAGAATAAATTTAATTATTCTCAACTGCATGATTTGATAGTTACTCTTATAATTTATTTGATCAATTATATGTATCTAGATTTCGCACTTTAAATTCATACCAACAAAATCTCTATGCATAAGCATCATGCTCATAATATTTATACATAATGATAATTATTTCTCAGAAATTTCCCTTTTTACTCCTACTCAACTCCACTTGGAGAAAACTCGTCCTCGAGTTTGGCACTAGAATTCTCTATTATGATAACATAAACCACACATACTCACTCAAACAAATAACATGCATAAAATAAATTCACAATAACAAGCATTGGTCCATCGTTCCCTTCAAAATCTCCCCATAACCAACCAAAAGTTCGGTGTGTACGATAATAGGGGCCCTCTATTACTTTCGACACCTACTTCTGTTTGGTCACGAGTAAATCCCAAAGTTTACAACTTCCCACATATAAACCCACCAACAAATCACACTCAGAAGAAAGGAATTTTAATCACACTCAGGAGAAAGGAAGTTTATTTTCAATATCTGATAACTACAGATATGCACTCAACAGTGCATACTCAAAATCTCATAACCATTTCTCAGAAAATCATGCGTACATTTAGTCTTGTACGCGATACTCGGATACTCAGATTCATAGAAATATTTCCACTTAGTTATTTTCACAATACAATTCTCCTTTTAAACTTTTCATTTGGATATGCTATTTATCATTCCTCATAAATATAACTTACATCCTCTTCACAATTATATTAAATTTATTGTAATTTGTGAGCATGTCGATTAATATCTTTTGGATCAGAGTTCTCAGTTATTGTGTTCCTCGTTTAATTTGATTCAATTTATCGCTCTTTTAACTCGTTTTTAAATAAATCATCATCAAATTGATGACGTTAGCTTCCTCTTAATCCTCTTATATAATTACTCTTTAAGATGAGCTTCAATAATATCTGATTAATTTGATTCAACAATTTTCTCAATTAATTAGTCTATTAAACTTACATAGTTTATTTTAAACTATCAGTGTGAACTCATTAATCTGTCACTTAACTTGTCATCCACATTTAGTTTTGCACTCGGCAATTTAACCTACTTACTCGAAATATTTTTTTTTCCATTTTATCTCAATTTAATGATTCTTAATTAAATACTAACTTGCTGACTTTAATATGGAATCTGCTTACTATTATATCTCGTGATTCGTTGTATTCACGAAAATTTTAAATTTCTCATTTAGATAACTTCTCTTTTAACCCTGATCAATAATTCTCTTTTAGATCCTGCTAATAATTCTCGTTAGCTAAATATAATTATTTCCCATTTTATTGACTTAATAATTCTTTCTTTTACTCAACTTGGTAAATCTTCTTAAAAGTATTCTCAATCAATTTGATTTACTAATCTCTGATTTACTCGTTTTAATTGACTCAGTCTATTAAGTGTTTTCTCCCATATGAGAGATTTTAATATGCTCCCAATACGAATATTAAGTACTCCTCTTTAATGTTAATAATTTCCTCATTTCTCATTATACAGCTTATGGATCTTATATAATAAATTAATATCCTCTTATTACACTTTTGGTTCGAATTTCTCAGAATTTATAAAGTTTCACCTCAACTCTATTAGGTGTTCCTCTAAATTGAAACTTTTATTATTTTTCTCATTAGTATTTATAATTTCACATTTCTCCAGTATATATTTTTCATATATATAAATATAGAACTCTAAGAATAAAAATCGAAATTATGCTCAAATTAAGCTCTAAATTATTCACAAAATTATGGAATCTCATAATAGTATATCTATATACATATATGTTTAGCCATACAATCACAAGTAATTCTCTCAGGATATAAACCGAAAATTCTCAGAATATGCTACTCGTCTATACTCAGAATATAGCAAAATCTCAATTAAATAATACTCTTAAATATTACCGGCAGTAGGAAGCGAGAGGTCGACGTGACATGCTGTATGTTCGATGTGGAAACTTTTTCTCAGAAAAATATTTGACTCTTTTCTCGTTTGAAAAACTCGATACTCAAACTTGAGTTTGAATTCGCCCCTTGCGAACCCAAATCCCTCAAGTCAGAGCTCTGATACCAACTTGTAACACCCTAAAATTTACAAGATTTTTAAAAAAATTTGTGTGCAAGATTATAATCAAAAGGTCCCATAAATAAGTCTCAGATATAAATATTTAACATTTAAAACGTATTTAATGCGGAAATAGTTAAAATAAAATAAAGTGTTTTAAAAATATTAAATGCTGTCCACATCAGTAATGAAAAGATACAGCGGTCAACCGTCCACCTTCTCCTTTCCTTTGCTGGTACCTGAAACAATGCGGGGGAAAGTTTGGGTCAGCTGGGAAGCTGAGTGAATAATCTCAAAATGCATACAATTATAACATACAACACATGAGGGCACATCGGTGTACTCCTACTCAATCTACTCGATTAATTACTCAGATTTATTTCTCAGATTTTATTACTCAGATTTTAATTTATATAGCGCGCTTGTGTGATTTGGGACGAGAGATCAACCTCGCCCCTCCTCACACCTCAGATAGGCATAAGCCAAAAACTCAGACGGGAGTGATCCCAAAACTCAGACGGGAATAATCTCAAAACTCAGACGGGAGGTGATCCCAGGCATATAGCCAAAAACTCAGATGTGTGTTATTATTTTTTATTATCTCTTTAACATAATTATCTCAGATGCCCTAGCAAGTAGTAGCACAGAATGACCCTTTGTCGAGCTCGGTTACCCAGGCACAATGTCTCAGATTAAAATAAATCAACAGCTGCTCAGATACTCAGATAACAGATCAAACTCAGATAACAGATCAAGCTCAGATAACAATTAAGGTGCAAGTAATATAACACGTAAGTCATGCATGTATAACGTTAAAACTGAATACACGGTGAGAATACTCACCTCGAGAAACGTAAGCTCCAAAGAATTCCCGACAGTCAAAAGTACAGCACGTTATCACCTAGACGGTCCTAGAACCAAAAACGAAACCCTGAATTAAAATTCTACCCGAGGGCTTATTTCAGAAAACTGGCAGCACCCGTCAGTCTCACGGAAACTGCCATAACTCCTAAACGGCTCATTATATTTTTCCCATCTTTTTACCACTACAACTAGACAATCAGAACTACAATTTACCGTGAGACGGTCACTGGCCAAAACAGATTCTAAGTGACTCAAAACAGTGATGCAAGACAGACCTGCTGCACAGGTCATTTTCCTAACAGCAGCATACTAAATTAGCTATAACTTTTAAACCGTAATTCGGATTAAAGAGCGGGTTGCGGCGTTGAAAAGCTAACTCAGAAATCAAGGTCCCATGACGGGCCAAAAATCCAAAACTTTAAGTGTGGTAAAAACAGACCCGAAGTCAGCAAACAGATTTTGTTAAAATTCAGCATATTAGAATAGGACCCGTTTTAAAACCTGACATCAACCCGTCTATTCCTAAGGCACCCGACAGTCACGGGACTAATTTAAACTTCAGAAATCTATTTACCTTTTATTTAGACTTCTATTAAAAATTATATTTCGGTTTAGGGAACCAAGAACCCTACGGGTTCGGTCCCCGGTTTTCGGTTAATAAAACGTGTAGGTTATAAACCATGATCTTTACCCAGCCCTGAAACCCGACAACCACAAATTTCCAAAGTCTTAAACCCAACCCACCACCGACGCGAGATCTGGACAGAAACAATCATCGAAGAAAACGGAATAACAACAATACCACCGGTTTGATACTAACGAACAAACAAGTGAAACTCTACCAACCAAAACAGTTTAGTCGGCATAACCCGAACCCTTTATGGTTCAGTTATACCCTCGAAATCAATCCCTAAAACGAAGTTGGGTCAGGCTCGCAGATCACATGATAATAACGAATAAAAGCGGAGCTAGGAGGAGGTGACTACCGAAATAAGTGTAGTTCTTTGCTCGGGGAAAACTGTTCAATATTCAATCTTCTCACTGCTCTACAATAATCGGACAAGCCATCAAAACGAGACACAAGGGATTAGAATCTGCTGGATCGAAGAAACAAAAAGAAAATCATAAGAACAAGGGTGAAACCTTACCGACAACAAGCCAACTTGAGTTCTTCAAATTCTGGTTCGTTGGAGGAACGAAACAGGTAACGATATGAAGATGCCTACACACGATGGAGATGATTTGGTTTACTCCGGCTTGATCGAAGGAATAAATGGGAGGGTTATGGCTTGCGGCTGAATTGAAGAATAGGGTTAGAGGATTTCTTGATGATGGTAAGTAATAATTATGAGGAGGGTGACCAAATATAGGGAAGATTGGTCTTCAAAATAAACCGATCACTCATAAACGGTATCTTCCCGAATTTAGCCGCTATGCCCAAATGTGTAAGGCTGGGCTCGAGATGTATCAAGAAGGAATTTCCAAATGGGCCATGAGGTGGAACGGATCCAGTAGGAAGAAAACACTAAAGCTTGGGGCATGATTAAATCAATAACGAAATAATGGATTTAATGGGATTATAAGAATTCGATGGACTCAAGAGAAAACGGTTCAAGACCTTGGTCTATCGACCGGCCTTCCCATTAAAATCACGAGTCCATAAACACCAGAAAGAACAAAGTTGACATGCTAGTATGCTTGTAGATTTTAGTTAATTTCCTTACCGACAAACACATGGTACTTACCATTTCTTGGATAATTCTTTGATGTCTAAATCCTGCTTTGCGAGTAAAAGAAAAAGGCGAGAGGAATAGAGTAACTCATGCATATTTAATCTAATAAGTCCTTTATCTTGTAAGACTTCAAGCCCGCTTATTAGCCCAACAAGTGCACACAAATAAAATGAAACGATTAATAAAGTCTAATTATAATTGATTTACTAAATAAATGTCATCTAATTAATATCAAAAGTCAAATAAATTCTTTGTCTAATAGACACAAACCGTCTAACTTTGATCATTATAATTGATTAAATAATTATTCCCCCTAAAAATAATTAAAATAGGATTATTTAATTATTAAAATTTCAGGGCGTTACAGTTTGGGTAGTGACTAGTGGGCTAAACCTGTATTAAAAAAAATTACACATTAATATATATATCCGGGTCGGGTATAAACGGTGCGTGCATTATAAAACCCGTAAAATTAAACCCATCCCAGACCCGTTACGCGTTTAGACGGGTAATACCCGCCCCATAAGACTCGGGTACCCGCGGGTCAAATTTGCATCCCTACTTGTGCATTTTAGCAAATTACACCCATGAAAATATAAGTTGTACCTAATCTATAATCTATATCTATAATAATTATAAAGTATTTAGGTCTTCCTCTTATGGAAGGTCTTAATTTTTTTCTTGCTTCTTTGGGAAATGTCTTGTAACACCTCAATTTTTAAAATATCGTTTAAATCATATTTTTAAATAAAAATATTACAAAGTCCAATATCCCAAAATACGGTTTAACAAAAACCATTAAAAGTTTATCAGAGTATTAAAACCAGTGTTACAAAACAGTATCATAACCATAGGATAATGGGATCTACCTACGAGCTCCCGAGCTAAACAGCACTAGGCCACTTCTATCGCGGCCTTCTAATTCTTCAATCTCGAACCTAAGTACATAGCCACAAAAATAAAATACTACGTGAGACAAAATAGTCTCGTTGGATACATGGGTTTTCGACCCCTTCTCAATAAAACTTATAAACAATATTTATAACATATACTTCGTTATTATTTCTATTAACTCGTATATCATCTTCTATTTATTTAATCATATAAACTAATAAGCTTACCATAAGCCTATTCATCATTTAATCACATATTGTAAGCTATCTCCAAGCTCACACATCTCTTCATCACATACGCAACAGACCTCTCCGAAGCCAGCTCTCCCGATATGGGATGTCATAGGTAAACTATCAAGGTAATTGGGAACCCCCATCTTACCAAGATTCATAAGCTCTCCCCGTTTCCGGATCGTCATGCTCACCCAACACTGGGTGTCGTAAACTTGACATATTATACTTTGCGTAGGGAGGTACCACCCCAAGTAGACGTCTCATGCTCCCCCATTTCTGGGCAGTCTTATTCCGGATATCTCATTCATCACTTATGAGCCTCAGCTCCATTCATCACATACGAGCATTAGCTCCTTTCATCAAATCTATCACTTATTAGAATACATATATTCTAATTTATCATATCATTCTCAATACTTATTCAGTTTCAATATTGACTCTATCAAGTCCTTTACTAAATAAAACATATTTGTCATTTATCAAAATCATGTTACTTTAACTTCTCTTTGACTAGCATACATATATCTATTACTAGTCACTTTATACTTATTCTTCTAGTAACTCAATCACCACTTTTATTAGTATAATGTACTAATCAATACTTGATACTTAAAAATCATTGTCATTAGCTTTATTAATACATATTATTAATAAACCAAATATCATACTTTCTTAGTCATTACTCTTAATCATACATCATATTTATAAAGAGTTATTAATCCCTTTTCGTTATCAGAATCTCTCTCAAAATCATTAATCATTTAGACATACTTAAATAGTCTATTATTTGTATTTTCTTATCTTTTCAATCATATCTTTATTAAAAGCATTTATTAATAAAGACTCATAAAACATCATAGTTTTCAAAATCATTTGCTATGTACCCAGTAAAAGTCTCATGTACTCACCTTAGTCAAGCTTAATCCTCTTGTGCTTCTTGAACCAAGTCTTTACTTCCCAAGACTTGTGAACTCCAAGTCTTTCGACAAATGCCCTAATCATGAAACCACACAAGGTTTAACATCAAACATCACCATTGACTACATATTATACCACTAGTTAACCACTAGTATCATTTTCACCAATTTCTACAAAACCCTAATTTCATAAATCTCAATATTATCATAAATCCATGTTATGAACATGTTTTTCCTTGTTAAAATACCATAGATCTGAGTTATAAAACTTCAATTTCATCACCCATGACAAACCCTCCAACTAGGGTTTGCATACTTCACCATTTTTCACCCAAAAACACCATCTATAGCAAATAGGAGTAGAGATTTACCTTATACTACAACAATAGAGCAAGAATCTTCAAGATTGAGTGTGAAAATCGGTTCCAATTGCTCTTTTCCACTCAAAATGAGTATAAACACTTGAGAGAGAAAACTAGGGCTTGAAAATGGGCACAAATGGCCAAAAACCTGATGTTATTGTGACCTGCCATAATTCGCGCCACGATCCTGAAGGATTTATGTGCACAATTAGTCAACCTATGATGACACGTCCATGCCTACAAAACACTTAAGGGTCACACCGGTGAGTGCATGTAATACGAGTAGTTATTATGCAATGATACTTGAAGAGGAATGATTTATAATAGTCATTATAAATCAGTTAAGTATTAAGTTAAGATTAACTTATTACTAGATTAGTTTAACTGACTAATTAATACAAGTATTTGTACATTTACTAGTTGAGTAAATATACAATGTGTTAATTATAGATTATCCATAATATGATTTAAAGCAATTAAATCATATGGTAATTGGATAACATTATTGTATAAATTATATAAAGGTTATTATATAATTAATTATTAAAAGTATAAATAGAAGTATATATTTCGTGTATGTATAATACCGAAATATATAAAGTGTATGATACTAGTTATTTAATAGTTAAATGCAATAATAATAAATAGTTAAACTATAAGGGTTAGAAACAAAGAAAGGGAAAGTTTAATTAAGAGATTAAGCTTAATTAAACTAGAAGGACCTAAAGTGCAACTTATTCTATTATAAATAAGAGGCTTAGGGCAACCATTTTCCACCCCTTTCCTTACCCACGAAATTCCTCCCCTCCTGCTTTGATATTTCGGCCGAAACGATGAACTCCAAGCTTGGTGTTCTTCAAGTGTTCTTCGTTCGTTCTTCGTTCGTTCTTCGCGTTCTTCGAAGATTGATCGATTTATTCAAGGATCGTTGCAAGAACCGGCTAGAAGGTTTCTTGTCTTGCTCATCACTGGTGGACTAATCTTAAGAGGTTAAGGTATGATTTGGAAAAACCCTTTTTCCCCCTCCCTCTTGTTCGAAGTCGACGAACCAAGAACCCTAGGGTTCTTGGTCAGTGTTCGACGAACACACACAAGCTTGTGTGTGTGTTCGAGTTTTTCGTACAAGACTTCTTTCTTGTTAATCTAGTTTAGATTTCCAACATCCCCAATCCTTTAGGATTTAAGGATTAAGTTTAATCTCAGTTCCGCTTTAGGGATTAAACTAGCTAGTTGGTTCAACCGGTAAGAACAAGTTCATGTTCTTATCAGTCTATGGTCGAATCAGTGTGACTAGGTGGTTGACTCAAGTGGTCAATCAGTTACAATGAAACCCTTCAGTGGTATCAGAGCCAGGTTTAGAAATCTAAACAAGAATAACAAAGTTTTTGTTTGTTTAATTTCCAAGTTTTTTTATTTTTTGTTCCTTCTTCTTTTTTTCTTCCCATGGATTTCGAATGAGGATTAAAGAACCTTAGACCAATAATGTTAAACAGTTTGTTTAATTGGTCATAAGGATTCTAAACCCTAGTAATTTCGAAAACCAAGAAAGAACCCTAGGATCAAGAACATAAAACTAGTTTAGTTTAATTGATCAAAAGACTTCTTTCCCTAACCCTAGTATTTTCGAAAATTGTAAGAACCCTAGGATCAAGAATGTCAAAATTTTGGTCAAGAGGATTCTTTCCTTATTATTTGATCTTCAAAATCTAGGACCAAGTATGTGAAACTAAGTTTTGGTTTAATTGGTCAAAAAGGATTCTCTCCTTTTTTCCTCAAGATTTTCGAGATCTAGGAAGTTACTTGGACACCAAGTTTATTAAACTAGTTTAGTTTAATTGGTGGAAAAGTTTCTTAGGATTAAGGAAATTTTCGAAACCCTAGAATTCAACCTAGGACCAAGAACATTAAACTAGTTTAGTTTAATTGGTTAATAGGATTGATCAAGAACATAATCCAGAACCTAGAAAATTAAACAAGTTTATGTTTAATAAGGTTTGATTATTGTTTTAGTAAGTTTATTAAAACTAGTTCTTTAAACCTAGAAATCTATACAAAGTTTTATTGTCTATAAAGGTTTAAATTAATAAGTTTAAATAAATCTATTAAAGTTATAATCTATCCTAGAATTTAAACAAAGTTTAATAATTGTTTGAATAGGATTGATTAGGATTAATCTATAACTAAGAGATGTTATTGATCAAGAAAATTAAAACTAGGTTTTAATTGATCAAGAACAAGATAAGGGTTTAATTAATTAAATTTAATTAAGGATAAAAGAGAAGTGTTAATTTTAAAGTCTTAAAATTAACAAGATGTATTTATATTATTATATATAATTTTCGTTTTTTTTAAATTATTTAAAAGTGATTTTAAAAGATAAAATAGTTTGTACGTATTTTAATTAGTCTAAGTTAAAATACAAATGTACACATTAGGTGTAATATTCTTACTAAGAATGTTATAAGTTTTTAAAGAAATAAATTATATATATATATATATATATATATATATATATATATATATATATATATATATATATATATATATATATATATATATATATATATATATATATATATATATATATATACATATATATAATACAAGATTAAATGGAACAATTAAATTAAATTTTATTTTGATCATAGTTGTAATATTAAGTAACTAGAAATTTGTATGAAGTTATAATTTGAACTAGAATGTACAAAGTTGTAAACAACTAGAAATTGTACAAACGAAGTTATATTATAATTAGATGATACAAAAGTTATAAATATTATAATTAGATTGTATAAAGTTATAAGTAATTATAACTAGTTATTTATACAAGTATATTACGAGTTACGTAAAATACTAAATTAATGATCAAGGGTAAAATAACATAGGAAATTTAAGAACCTATATTTATTTAACTAGTCTAAGTTAAATGTAAGAAAGGTTTAAACAAACTAAGAATTATTATATATAGTATTTATATTATGAGTTTATTAGTTTCACCAATGATAGACCGGTGATTGTGTTTGCTCAAGTTTCATCATGGTTGTTGGAGTTAGTGGGAGCTACACAAAAAAATCGCAAAGTTTATAAAGATGTCCTTAGGATATAGTTTTGGTGAATTTAATGAAGTTAAAATAAGTGTTTAATTTTATTATTAAACAAGTGAAAAACAAAGTGTGTTAAACTAGAATTATGATTCAAGTTTATGAATCATAAAGGAATTAAAATTCACATTTTAAAGTTTAACATAAGGTTCATGTTTTTCAAAGTAAATAAGACGAGCAAGTTTTATAAGAAAAGGTTTTTCACAAAACCTAGTAAAACGTTTTGTACACCTCGTTTTAGGTATACATATAAAATCGCGCAAACTTTTTGAAACTATAAGTTTTAAAGGAAAAAGATTCTTAAGATTTAAAAAGGTGTCTTGTAGAATTCTTGAATTCACAAGTCGCACATTTTAAATAAGGATTAAGATTGGAATAAGGACGTTTAAGTTTAGTTTAAGACTTAAACAAACCCAAGAAAATCTTAGATTAAAGTACTATCTACCTAATGGAACACCTCACTTGTTCAACGATATTCGTATTGTAAGGATAAAGAACCTTAGATATGGATTCAAATCATTGCGAGTGTTAGGGTGCGTAAGGTTCTGTGATAATCGGGAGTCCCGGCGCAGAACATCGCACTGTCTTAGATGGTCTGATCTACTTTGGTGATAATCGGGAGTCCCGGCCCAAAAAGTATTTGAGTAGAATAAACATACTAGACTTTATTATTAACTTAGAAACGTACAATTAGATTGTACAAGGTTGTAATAAGTTATAAGTCTAAAGATTCTACGACCCCTAGGAATCGTGTCAAGTCTTGATACGATCGGTAAGGATGTTACCTACCAGAAATAGCATGTCTCGTCGGGAAGTGCCCAAACCTTGCGGCGAGAATGTGATATATGGATCCTAGGCCTAAAATATAAATTATGGGTTTATAATATATTTTAGAGATGTTTGTTGATGATTACTTATTAAACTGGGTTTGATTTGTAGACGGCAGCAACAACCAAAACGACATGTACCAATAATCTCTCACTACGCTTGTTTCTAGAAAAGGACAAATTGACTGGGTCAAAGTTTCTCAATTGGAAGCGTGATCTTCGGATTATGCTTAGGCATGAGAGAAAAGGAAATGCCCTAGAAAGAGCAATGCTAAATGCCCCTGACGCGAATGCTAGAAATGAACCAGTACAAGCATATTATGCTTGTAGAGTGTTCAACTCTTGAAAGATGGTTAAGGGATCATCAGTAAGTGCTCACGTCATGAAAATGAAAGAGCACATGGATCGTCTTAAAAAGACTCGGACACCCAGTACTGCTGCAGTTAGCAATAGTAATGATACTCAACTCGTTGTTAGATGACTATAAGTTTTATGTAGTCAACTACAACATGCATAACATGGAGCAATCCATTGATGAGCTACATTCCATGCTCAAGACTAATGAGTTGAGTTTGGGGACCAAGTTTAAGAATGATCTCGTAGTAACTGATGATGGTAGTGAAAAAGAGAAAGAGGCGCAGTGGAAAGGGAAAGGGTAAAAGCGATCTCAGCCAAAACGTGCCCAAGGGTAATAGAGTCAAACAAAAGGTCAAGAAGGTAATCCAAACAAGACAAGGATCGAGAAACGGTGTCTTGGTTGTGGCGAGGGTCAAAGGGTAGGAGGCCATGCTTGCTACTCAGTTGACTTGACCAACTTCTAGATACTCCTTTTTCATACTTGTAAAAGTTATTACGAGTAACTCAACTTTAGCAATCGTTTATTGCATGAGATGATGAAAAGTGAGATGGACTAACATGGGATAATGATCCCACAAGCACCACGTTTTAATTCAGTATTTTTTGTATGGATTCAGTAAAACAATTTTGTTTTTAAGTTGTTTTGAACAAAATTACATTTTCTATTATTATGATAAATTTTGGTATTTTAAGTTTATCGTTGAATCCATGGTTGAATTATATTGTGTGTGCATGTGTGTTGATTATACTAGTCAAGTTTTATGACTAGATTATAAAGTCAAGTATTGACTTAATAATGATCTCATTGTTTATATTTGTTTGATTATTGTGTGAATATCTTAGAAGCTCAAATTACTTAGATGCTAGTAATTAGAAAGTTTTTCTAATGAAAGTATTTAAGAGTTTTTATGGAAAGCATAAAGTTCAAGGTACATTGAACTTATTTAAAACATCTTAAGTAATGGTTACTTATGATAGTAAGTTTTAGAGTATTAGTGTTAATATAGTATGATTATATTGGATATAATCAAGATAGACTTTAAAGAGTATCATTACAAGTCTTTCATACTTGTGATAAAGGAATTTAATGAAGTCATAATTCCCTAATAGGAATAATTGGATATTCGTATAATCCGAGGAAACGGACTTAGACATTAAATGAACTCTTAAAGGGACAAACTATATTAAAGAATTTAAGAATCAAAAGGTATTATTACAAGTCTTTTATACTTGTAATAAATACAACATTTGATCAAGTCATAATTCCCTAATAGGAATAATGGATATTTGAGAAATCCAAGGAATAACTTTGGCATTAAATGAGATTCTTAAAAGATACTAGTACACTTAAGAATTGGAAGTATCGTTTCAAGTGTCTTACACTTGTTAGATACAGTAATCAATGAAAGTCATGATTCCCTTCAAAGGAATGTTGGATATTCGCAAATCCAAAGGATGACTTTGATAATTGATTAATTCTTAAAGGGTTAAACTATAAGTTTTGACTAGGTCAAAAGTAGTAGTTTAAGTGATGCTTATTTCCATAAAATTTAGTGGGAGCTATGCTAACATATTCATTAGAGGTAATAATGAATATAGTAAGTTAGTTAGGATATTAACAACAAGTTTTACCAAGTCGTTAGCCAAAGAGAAATAATAAATGATCGTTAATTAGATTATTGCAAACCTAATAGCGTGATCATGAGTCGTGTGATTAATTATTGCATATCTAATAGGTTGTCCACACTCCAGTGGATAACATAATCATTTAAGGAAATTTCTTAACTAGTAATGATATATCTACAAATCAAGTGACTAAAAGAGGCTTTAGTTACAAGGAAAATTTTATGAATTCAAGAAACTAAGGAGTTACTTTCCAATCCTCTTATGTTTACCGAATTGCATAAAAGCCAAGACTAGAATATGTTCTAGAATGTTGCAAGAACAAAATCTAGCAAAGGCAAAAGAAATAGTATTTTTTTCAAATACTTGTCTTATGTCTTTAGTTTAATAGAAATGACTAGTTTAGTGATAAAGTTACAATTAAAATTGTAAAAGTCATTAAGTAATCAACACGAACAAAAGGAATAAGTAATGATCTAGTAGTAATTCTGTATCTATGTCCAGTGAGGAATAGTACATGAGTTAGCATCATTATTATTCAGACTTTGTATGTTTTACAATATCCATGAATAAAAGTCCCTTTATTCAAAAGATATAAATCCGTGACTACTCGTCTTGGTGGGAACCTTGATGGGACGTTAACGTCATCGCGGTATTTGGTGGTAGATTCGAAGTTCTTCGAAGATAGCTACATAAGTTATTGTGTAAACCAAATATCGGTGATATTCTGTTGGAGCTCGACGAATATTGGATTGACCACCGTGATAATACTTCGTGGTTGAAAAGTTCAAAAGTATTATTCACTAGGATTGTCCTTAAGCCTGAGGTATTTGGTTTGGGATACAATGACTAATGTGCTTTGGTTCGTCTTAGACAATTCTGAAATATGGTTGTCATACGAGGCTTTACTGGAATTTGTATTTTGAATCGAAATATAACAATATGGTAATTGCACCTCCTTTTTAGGAGAGATATTTATGGGTCCCTTGACATGATGATAAACTGAAAATGCACGGCCGTGCTCAACGAACTGATATGTTCTTTGTCGTTATCACACAGTTTTATATCAAGAGGTCAAGAAATGATTTCGAGTACAGGAGTTGATAATTTCTACCATGCTCGTATTCGTTATAACAAATATCGTGCTGCAAGGGATAAACCTAACCCGTTACCCAAGAAGTAAAGACGGAGTGTTCTTTACTAGGCGATGCTATTAAAAGAGTTTTTCAAAAACTATACCTGGGTTACAAAGCTGTTTCTATGGGGTTGGTTATCTTGTATTGCCTGTCTAGGGGCCGCTGCAGGCTAGTGCCATCAAGCTAAGGTTACGAACTTGCACAAGTGGGAGTCTGAAGGATTTATGTGCACAGTTAGTCAACCTATGATGACACGTCCATGCCTACGAAACACTTAAGGGTCACACCGGTGAGTGCATGTAATACGAGTAGTTATTATGCAATGATACTTGGAGAGGAATGATTTATAATAGTCATTATAAATCAGTTAAGTATTAAGTTAAGATTAACTTATTACTAGATTAGTTTAACTGACTAATTAATACAAGTATTTGGACATTTACTAGTTAAGTAAATATACAATGTGTTAATTATAGATTATCCATAATATGATTTAAAGCAATTAAATTATATGGTAATTGGATAACATTATTGTATAAATTATATAAAGGTTATTATATAATTAATTATTAAAAGTATAAATACAAGTATATATTTCGTGTATGTATAATACCGATATATATAAAGTGTATGATACTAGTTATTTAATAGTTAAATGCAATAATAATAAATAGTTAAACTATAAGGGTTAGAAACTAAGAAAGGGAAAGTTTAATTAAGAGATTAAGCTTAATTAAACTAGAAGGACCTAAAGTGCAACTTATTCTATTATAAATAAGAGGCTTAGGGCAACCCTTTTCCACCCCTTGCCTTACCCACGAAATTCCTCCCCTCCCCCCTTGATATTTCGGCCGAAACAAGGAAGAACACCAAGCTTGGTGTTCTTCAAGTGTTCTTCATTCGTTCTTCGTTCGTTCTTCGCGTTCTTCGAAGATTGATCGATTTATTCAAGGATCGTTGCAAGAACCGGCTAGAAGGTTTCTTGTCTTGCTCATCACTGGTGGACTAATCTTAAGAAGTTAAGGTATGATTTGGAAAAACCCTTTTTCCCCCCCCTCCCTCTTATTCGAAGTCGACGAACCAAGAACCCTAGGGTTCTTGGTCAGTGTTCGACGAACACACACACAAGCTTGTGTGTGTGCTCGAGTTTTTCGTACAAGGCTTCTTTCTTGTTAATCTAGTTTAGATTTCCAACATCCCCAATCCTTTAGGGTTTAAGGATGAAGTTTAATCTCAGTTCCGCTTTAGGGATTAAACTAGCTAGTTGGTTCAACCGGTAAGAACAAGTTCATGTTCTTATCAGTCTATGGTCGAATCAGTGTGACTAGGTGGTTGACTCAAGTGGTCAATCAGTTACAATGAAACCCTTCAGATCCCGGACATCGCGCCGCGAATTTCCCCTACTTGCGAATTTCTTCGCCAGACGCGAATTTCTTCGCCAGACGCGAATTTCTTCGCCCGACGCGAACCAGACGCGAACTCTACTTCGCGCCAGCTAAAAACTTTGCGATCGCGAAAACAAAATTCTGTTTGAAACCTGTCGAGGATTTGCGAACGCGAACAAAAGTTCGCGCCGCGAACTTTGCCTACCAACTATGGCTGCACATTTGTTGACCTTTTCGACCCGGTTTCGAATTTAACGATGGATTTCACATAGTAAACGATGTCCAAATGACACGAAACTAAATCCCACGTATTTCAAAGAATTTATCCTTATTTATCATATTTTTCAATAATTTATTCGATACAAAATTTTGGGTCGTTACATGTCTTAAACATTTAAGAACCCAAAATATTAAAATGCAACATCCGGGATTCGAACTCACAACCTCTCACCTAATGCTCCAAATGATCCACCACTGAGCTAGGGGAGATTATTGGTTCAATATCAACTCCCCTTAATCTTAAACACACACTAAATCCTTGTTGGAATATGCTTCACGCGTATAACGTATAGTTATATGGCTAGTTGTTTGTGAGCCTAAAGGGTCACACACTTAAACACTTAACACCATAAGATATATATAGTGTTATTAGGGTAATTACATTATATATTCATATAAGCTACTAGCTTGTATATATATTATAGTTTAATATTAATTGTTAATATTGAAACTTAATAGTGAGCTAAATAGAAGGAACAAAAGGCAAGGGGCTAGAGCGCAATAAACCAAGAGTGTTTATGGGAAGTCATTTAAGGAGATTAGGGCAACCATAATCTCCCTCACTTGTTGTTTTCGGCCGCCCCCTTCACCATTATCCTCTCTAGGTTTTTGCTTCTTCTTGCTTGCTCAATTGGACTAGCATCTCTTGGTGTTCTTGCTAGAGTGTTGTGTGGATCAACTTTAGAGGCATTCTCCATTGGAATCCTTAGTTTCGGCCGTCCATAATCTCCATCCGAATCCCCATAATCAAAGACAACTAGGGTATGAATTCTTCATCTATTCTCTTTAATTATATGTATAGTTTAATTATATTTATCAATATTAGATCCGTTTATGGTGATAAACTTTTCCACTGCGTTTTGTTACTTGTAATAACCGAAAATCACCATTAGTGGTATCACGAGTCATTATATTGATGATATAATTAACTAGTTTTTGTAAAAAGTAGCAAAAAACCGACTTTTTGGTCCCTTTTTACTACCGATCGGATAATATTGAACCCTAGGGTTCTTTATTTTTTTCGCAATGTTTAAAATAATTAAGGGTTAAAAATATAATTTTTTGGAACCCTACATGCTACTTGTTACAAAAACAACATCAAAAAATTAATCTTGTTATTGTATTTTTTGATTATTTTGCTTGGATTTACTTTTTTATTTCGTTATTTTTGATATGGCAAAACATGTAGTTTTGCCATATCCCAAGCCAAAACCTTGTCAATTGTTGATTGTTGTGCAAAACCGATGAAAACCTAGACCTTGTGATTGAATGTGATTGTGCTTGATTGTTTGGTTGATATGGGAAAGCCGTGTTTTTTGGCTAAAAATTGTTGTAATTTTTTTTTTCTTTTTTTTTAATTTTGGTGCCATTTTTTTTGGGGCAATTTGTAATGTAAAAGTAATAAAATAGATTGTCTATCTTTATTTCCTTTGATTGTAAATTGTTGACCAAAATTGAAGAAAAATGAAGAAAACAACAAATTTCCGTCACCGACGCGAGGGCTGTACGAAAACAGGTTTTCCAGAGGCATACGGACTCCGTTTTGGGCGATTCAAAAGCCTAAAATGCTTGCAAAGTCGTGGGCTACAACTTCCAGAGGTCAGGGAAGACTAGCGAAGACTCCTTCAGTGACTTTTAGGGCTTCAAAGTCTGCTGGAATTTTCTGGCAGATTACACTTTTTCACAAAAGTTTGGTTTCTACTTGCTCAAGAATGTCTTGGAGCAAGTGGAAGCTCAATGGGTTTATGTAGGCCCGTTTGGGTTCATGTTGGCCCGTCCCCTAGTTTGACCCTACGGTCCGTCGTGATGACTTACGTGACCGAATCTAGGCTATCATCGGTCGAGGTTTTGCACAAACTTTGTTGCATGTTTTTACTTTATGTTTGTGGTTGTTTACATTTCTATAAGATACAAATAATAAAACAATTAAAATACGATTTTTAGACACAAACATTAAAACATCCAAACCTTTAATCATCTATGATTACTCGTTAATCATTCATGATTAATCTTTAATCTAAAAATGTTTTGAGATTAAACAAAGTTTAAATACGATTGGAAACTTAACCTTAATAATCGTTAAAAGTTTTTACCGTTTATTAAATGACTTATGAAGTTGTATGAATGAAGTACATGATTCATTCATATCTTAATAAAAAAATTTCTTAAAATTTTTCATACCTAAAATTTAAGTCACGCCGTCCAATTGGTTGAAGTCACTTGCTTCTACTTTTAAATTCACGTGAGACGTGGTTTGAATTTAGATCCGAGGTCATTATTCTCTACACGTGAGACCTAGATCTATTTTGACATGATTTCACATTGGACGACTTAATCGAGTTAACGGTGAGACCTTGACACTAGGCGAAGATGCGACAAACATGCCACTTGACCCTAGATGCTTGTTCACTAGGTGCCATGAAGTCCCATAACTCTAAAAGTTGCAGTTGTAATGCAATTGTTGATCGTCACCTACCTATTGGTCCTATCATCACTAGCAGATCAACTGATGCGGTGATAGAAACGCAATGGGATCTTAACTTTTAATTAAAATTAATTGGGTAGTTAATTTATTAAAAGAAATTATTATTAAAAATACTAATTAATGAACTTTGTAATTTTGTAGATGACTTACAACAATCAAACCCTATCAAACAACACCATTCGCTCCGTTCTCGATAAGGAGAAACTTGATGGATCGAATTTTGTGGATTGAGCTCGTAACCTAAGGATTGTCCTTAGGGCCGGGCACAAATACCACCATTTGGAAGAGGAGTTGCCCCCCTGCTCCCGTTGCTAATGCCACTGCTGCTGTTCGTGTGGCCTATACAAAGAGGTTTAACGAACAGCAAGAAGTAGCTGCTCTCATGCTAGTGAGCATGACTCCCGAGATTCAAAAGAATTACGAGGACCTCATTGCATTTGATATGATGCGTGAACTAAAAACCACGTATCAAAAGCAAGCTGATTAGGAACTCTTTGACACGGTCAAAGCCTTCCATGCTTGCAAGCACGAGGAGGGACAGTCTGTTAGCTCTTATCTTTTGAAGATGAAGAGCTACCTAGACCAAATGGAGAAACTTGGTTACCTTATGCCACATATCCTTGGAATTGGATTAATTCTAACTTCACTCAACAAGGATTTTGCACCGTTTGTCATGACTTATCATATGCATCGTATGGGGAAGACTTTCGCCTAATTACATGTTGTGCTGAAACAAACGGAAGTTGGGCTACCCAAGAAATCTCCTACCCCTACTGTCCTTCTAATAAGGCAAGGAAAGATCCAAAAACCAAAACCGCAAGTAGTTGCTAAGGGCCAAGGCAAGGATAAGTAAGTTTACAAACCCAATCCAAAGGTTCCCCCACCTACTAAAAAGGAGCACCCTGCTAAGGAGCTTGCTTGCCATCACTGCGGTGAAACATGCCACTGGAGGAGGAATTGTCCTGCCTACCTGGCAGAGTTGATGAAGAACAAAGCCAATAAGGTTGGCACATCAGGTATCTTCACAATAGTACTATATGCTTTCCCTAATAAATCTTGGGTATATGACACTGGTTGTGGAACTCACGTTTGCAATACCATGCAGGGTCTAAGGGGAAGTAGAAAGCTAAACCATGGAGTTTTGGACTTGTACGTGGGCAATGGCATGCGTGCACCGGTCGAAGCTATAGGAAGCTATGATTTAATCCTTCCTAGTGGTTTAATTATTGTACTAGACAATTGTCACTATGCACCTAGTATTACTAGGGGTATAGTTTCGCTTTCATGGTTGTGGAATAATGGTTTTATTCACACTTTTACGGATTATAGTATTTCGGTTTCGAAGGATAATATTTTTTATTTTAATGCTATTACTCGTGATGGTATTTTTGAAATTGATATGCATAATCGTGTAACAAACAGTAGTTCTTTTATACATGTAGCAATAAGAAATCCAAGAAGAATTTGGATTCAACTTACCTATGGCATTTTCGCCTTTGCCATGTTAACAAGAAACGCGTTTTAAAATTACAAAACGATGGACTTATAAAATCAGATGATTCTAAATCATTTGATAAATGCATTTCTTGTATATCTGGCAAAATGACGCGCAAGCCTTTCTCCCATGTAGGCGAAAGGGCCAATGATCTACTTGGACTCATACATACCGATGTATGTGGCCCATTTAGAACTAGGACTAGGGAAGGTTCTACCTACTTCATTACTTTCACTGACGACTTTAGTCGTTATGGTTATGTTTACTTGATTAAACGTAAAAATGAAACCTTTGAAACGTTCAAAGCTTTCCAAAATGAAGTAGAAAATCAACTCGGCAAGAAGATAAAGGCTCTCTGTTCTGATCGAGGAGGAGAGTACATGAGCCATGAGTTTCAAGACCATCTAAAGAATTGTGGGATTATCTCACAATTCACTCCACCTTATACACCACAGCATAATGGTGTATCAGAAAGGAGAAATCGCACCTTGCTCGACATGGTCTGATCGATGATGAGTCCTACCACTCTGCCTCTATCCTTTTGGGGTTATGCACTCAAATCGGCTGCTCGAATACTGAATATGGTTCCCACCAAGAAGGTTGAAAAGACACCATATGAGATATGGTATGGGAAAGTCCCTAACTTGTCTTACTTGAAGGTCTGGGGTTGTGAGGCTCTCGTGAAACGAGACACACCAAACAAACTTGAACCCAGAGCTGTCAAGTGCATCTTTATAGGATACCCTGAGGAAACGATGGGTTACTACTTCTACTACCCACCTGAGCAAAAAGTAATTATTTCTCGTCATGCTGAGTTTCTTGAGAGCAATCTCATTTCACAAGAAGCAAGTGGGAGCACAATCGACTTTGACGAGATTCCAAGCGATGATGATGCACAACCTATTGATGATACTAGCGAACATCAAGATGAGGCTGAACGTGAAACTGTTCCCGTTGCACCTCAAGATGATTTAGTTCCCATTCGAAGGTCCGCAAGGACACCTCAAGCACCTGAACGATATGGTTTCCAAATCGATGCTGAGGAGAGAAGCTTAGGGGATCATGATGAACCCCCTAACTATCAAGCTGCATTATCAGATTCTGAATCTGAAAAATGGCTTGAAGCTATTAAAGCGGAAATGCAATCCATGAAAGATAACCAAGTTTGGACTTTGGTTGATCTTCCTCCTAACAGTAAGACTGTTGGTAGCAAGTGGCTCTTCAAGAAGAAGACCGACATGGATGGCAATGTACACACCTATAAAGCTCGGTTGGTAGCAAAAGGTTACACTCAGACCTATGGGATTGACTATGATGAAACCTTCTCGCCTGTTGCTGACGTTAGAGCTATTAGGATTATCTTAGCCATAGCAACGTACTATGACTATGAGATTTTGAAAATGGATGTTAAAACTGCTTTCTTAAATGGACACCTTGATGAAGATGTCTATATGGTACAACCTGAGGGTTTTGTAAGTACAAAACACCCCAAGAAAGTATGTAAGCTTCAAAGGCCCATTTATGGACTAAAGCAAGCATTCAGAAGTTGGAACAAAAGATTCGATGAGGAAGTCAAAACGTTTGGTTTCACTCAGAATACCGACGAGCCATGTTTATATGTAAGAGCTAGTGGGAGCATCGCCGTCTTTCTAATCCTATATGTCGATGACATACTACTCATAGGAAATAACGTTCCAATGCTACAAGATGTAAAATCCTGGCTTGGGAAGTGCTTCGTTATGAAGGATCTTGGGGAAGCGGCATATATACTTGGTATAAAGATCTATCGAGATAGATCAAAGCGGTTAATCGGATTAAGTCAAAGTGCGTACATTGATAAAATTCTAAAACGGTTTAGAATGAATGATTCCAAACGTGGAAATCTTCCTATGCAACACAATGTACACTTGAGTAAGACTCAAGGACCGTCCTCACCTGATGAGGTGAAACGCATGCGTGAAGTCCCCTATGCCTCGGCAGTAGGATCTATCATGTATGTTGTACGGTGCACAAGACCTGATGTAGCGTTCTCTCAGAACATTACAAGCCGATATCAACAAAATCCAGGTGAGAGTTACTGGATTGTTGTTAAGAACATACTGAAGTATCTTAGGAATACTAAAGATATGTTTCTTGTTTATGGTGGTGATACTCAAAATGAGCTGAGGGTTACTTGTTATTCTGACGCTAGTTTTGAGACTGATAGAGATGATTCTAAATCTCAAACGGGGTATGTTTTCGTTTTGAACGGAGACGCTGTTGATTGGAAAAGTGCAAAGCAGAGCACTATTGCGATGTCTTCTACTGGAGCCGAGTACATTGCAACTACTGAAGCTGCAATGGAAGCTGTTTGGATGAGGAAATTTATTTCTGGGCTTGGAGTTGTCCCCAGTAATGAAAGACCCATGGATATGTACTGTGATAACACATGAGCTATCATCATTGCCAACGAACCTGGTGTTCAGAAAGGCGCCAGACATTACCGCATGAAGGTTCATTACATTAGAGATGTGATCCTAATGGGAGATGTACGCTTGCTCAAAGTTCATACAGATGACAACTTAGCTGACCCCTTCACGAAGCCAATGTCATGCACCAAACATATTGACCATGCTAGGAACATTGGGCTTCAACCGGCTAATAGTCTCATGTAATCTGTTTTAGTATTTGAATAATGGAACGTTGAGCAGTTTTTATTGGAATAAATTGATATATTTGATATGATCGTTTTTATATGAATACCTACTGTGTTCTATATTTTCATGTTTATATCCTTGAATATTTACTGTGTTTTATATTCTAAATTGTCCATTGTCATATTAATAATATGGGAATATTATTAAGACAAATCTGAGGGCATTGATGGCATCATCTTAGTATGACTAGAGATGATGAAATCAAACTCACATGTTGTTCATTATGATGCACAATTGGACTGACCCAAACTATGAGAAATCACTTCCTGGATTTATGTCACAAGTGAATCTCACAAAGGCTTTGTCGCTTATCCTCTGACTTGAGATGCAAGTTGGTTTGTGTATGTAAAAGGGCAAACTTTGATATGGTTAAACGCTGACCTGAATAAGGCTGCTATAACAACCATTATCGGGTTTGTCATTAAGCATATGGCAAACACGTGTAGTCAATAAAGAATTTGTTCCTCCACATATGTGGATTAGATACTAATGGGGCCCTCGATGATTTGAATAGATGTATGTGTTGCCACACCCAAAAGGTAATCAAGATGAATCTTGATTGGTTTTGGCAATCTACTTCAATATATAGATCGAGAAACAGAATCGTTGAAATTTTAGATTGACATTAATCCTTGTCTGAAATTCAACATAGTATCAGTAACAAAAGGATAACTGCTCAAAAAACTTTGAACAAAGATTTTATGAAACTCCTCATGTACTTCTAGGGGCATTGGCGGGTTGCTAGACTCTAAACTTTGCTTGTATAACTACTTGATGTTATCACGTGTGCAAGTGGGAGCTGTTGGAATATGTTTCACGCGTATAACATATAGTTATATGGCTAGTTGTTTGTGAGCCTAAAGGGTCACACACTTAAACACTTAACTCCATAAGATATATAGTGTAATTAGGGTAATTACATTATATATTCATATAAGCTACTAGCTTGTATATATATTATAGTTTAATATTAATTGTTAATATTGAAACTTAAGAGTGAGCTAAATAGAAGGAAAAAAAAGGCAAGGGGCTAGAGTGCAATAAACCAAGAGTGTTTATGGGAAGTCATTAAAGGAGATTAGGGCAACCATAATCTCCCTCACTTGTTGTTTTCGGCCGCCCCCTTCACCATCATCCTCTCTAGGTTTTTGCTTCTTCTTGCTTGCTTAATTGGACTAGCATTCCTTGGTGTTCTTGCTAGAGTGTTGTGTAGATCAACTTTAGAGGCATTCCCCATTGGAATCCTTAGTTTCGGCCGTCCATAATCTCCATCCGAATCCCCATAATCAAAGGCAACTAGGGTATGAATTCTTCATCTATTCTCTTTGATTATATGTGTAGTTTAATTATATTTATCAATATTAGATCCGTTTATGGTGATAAACTTTTCCGCTGCGTTTTGTTACTTGTAATAACCGAAAATCACCATTATCCTCACATTTTAAATATTTTCCTTGGGACATTGTGTTTATAAAAAATATTCACCATGTAGGATTTGAGCTTGAGATCTCTCTGTTATTAACACTATGCTCTAAGCACTTGAGACACTAGACCATATGTTCTTTACTTGACATAGAATATCTTTATTAATCTTTACAAAATTAATATTAACATCATCCACCATCCGAACGACCACAACCAACAGCCACTATCACTACCGTCGTCTCTACCCACTATTTGATCGTCGTCAAATTTAGTCACAGGGTACTCGCCGTCGCATTTCGCGGGTAACCTAGTGCATAGTAAACACTAATCCGTTTTCATTCTTGAAACTTGAAAGCCAACAAATGACACCGTGAGCGACAAAAGTCAATTAAATCATAGCCGTCAATTACCCACCGTGGAGGTGCAATCTATGCTAGCTGCCGGCGTGACCGGGAACAAGAACAACGTGCGGTGGGGAGTCGCCGGCGGTGGGCGTTTGGTGGGCTGTCTAACTAAAACAATAACAACTCATAATCTAAAATATGTAGGGTTTGGATCATGTGATTGCTCGTGCATCATCTGACAAGTACACAATAAATAATGGTCGCTGATATTTCCAGGTAATGTCTATTATAGTTTACTGCTACGCATAGTTCTAACATAAATGCGATGCCATTTTGGTTGTTTGAATCTCCTTAAAACAATATAACAACTAAACTAATGTATACTATATACCAAAGGACATATTGCTCAGTATATCTCTGATGTTTAGTTATCTTATAAAGTTTTGGTTCAAGTGCCGTTATAAAAAAATGATGTAAATTTATAGATGTACGTTAGATGATAAAAAAAAAAAACTAATCTAATATATATTTCTTTATAAGTTTTAAATCTATTTATATATTATAATAAAAGAGGATTTTAAAATGTAGACATTCATTATCACGTATTCTGTACGGGTTAAACTTTGTGTTAGCATTAAAGATAAATATTCTGTTAATGAAACAATACAAGTATTGGTGGAAGGAATCACGTATTCTGTACGGGTTAAAGAAACTGAAGCGTGGAAATGTAAAATTTTGAAGCCTAATTTTGGTTCTGAATCTTCTTATTGCGCTGAGGAGGGTGAAGATGATTTTTTGATTCATTCCATTGTGAATGAGATTAATTCAAATCACCAAGAATCGGATAAAGGTAGTGAAAATAATGATTCTGAACAAATTTTTGTGTCAAATGGGGAAATTAATAGAACTTGGGGTGATGAGGGTGAACCGGTTCCTTCTATGAACGTTGTGGACGAGTCTCAAAAGTCCACAAATAACATAGGAGAGGAAAATGTGGTGGTGGAATCAGTCAGTTGTCCCCCGGGTTTCGAGAATTGCAAACGTTTTAAAGTTGGATCTTCAGAACCAAAATCTGTACAATCATGTGGTTCTTTTTTTGGTCGGAAAAAAAAAGGACAAGATAGCGCATTGGAGGCTACAAGTATCGGTGTTGTTTCTTTAAATGATGAATGCTCTATCAATTAATATCCGAGGTACCGGGGATGTCGAGAAAAGGAAGTGGATCAAAAGCCTTTGTTTCAAACATGGTGTGATTTTTCTTGGAGTTCAAGAAACGCTTATGACGAAGGTTGATTTGTTCAAGATAAAGGCTTTATGGGGCAATTATAAATTTGACTTTGCTTGTAGTACGGCACGAGGTCACTCAGGTGGCATTTTATCGGTTTGGGACCCCGCGGTTTTCATCAAAGTAAATATTAAATGCGGGGTTAACTATGTTATTGTGGAAGGGAATTGGATGGGGTTTCAGGATCATATTCACATGATTAATATTTACGCTCCTCAAGGGGTCGACGCTCGAAAACAGGTGTGGGATGAAATTACTTCTTATATTCAAGCGGTGGTTGGAATTGTAGTGATTTTTGGCGATTTTAATGAAGTTCGAAGTGAATCTGAAAGGTTCGGTTCAGTGTTAAATGAACAAGGTGCTTTATTTTTTAACGAGTTCATTGATCAAAACGAGTTAATTGATCTTCCGATTGGGGGTCGTAAATTTACATGGATAAACAAACAAGCGACTAAAATGAGCAAGCTTGATAGGTTTTTAATTTCAGAAAACTTATCTATCTTGGACCCGCGTTTAAAAGTCGTTGCTTTGGAGCGTCATTTATCCGACCACATACCCATTTTGCTTCATTCCAAGGCTGTTGATTATGGCCCAACCCCTTTTCGTATTTCACATTCTTGGTTGGAATCGGAGTCTTATGATGATCATATTAAAACGGCTTGCTCGGAATTTAATGAGGTTAATAATTCCTGCATTATAAGGTTCAAAAACAAATTAAAAAGTATAAAACTTCAATCGAAGTTGTGGTATCAGGATCAAAAAGATGATCAATTGAGCCGAGAGAAATGGGTTCGAGACAAGATTAACGATTTAGAAAAAAACATTGATGCGGGTGGTGCGACAGATGAAGACAGATCACTTCGGGTGGAGCTTTTGAATGAATTGAAAGAATTTAACTGTCTAAAAAACTTAGATCTTATGCAAAAACTTAAAATGAAATGGGCGGTGGAAGGGGACGAGAATTCAAAGTTTTTTCACGGTTTGTTAAATCAAAGAAGGAGATATCAGATGATTCAAGGTGTCATGGAGGAGGGAGAATGGCAAACCGATCCTATTGTAGTCAAGCAGGTTTTTCTAGATTTTTACAAAGACAAGTTCAAGAGTGTTAACGTTAACTTTCCGGATGGTTTCGGGGATGATTTTACACGTTTAAATGATGTAGAGGCCGGTGATCTTGAAAAAGTTTGCTCCATGGAGGAAGTTAAAGATGCGGTGTGGAGTTGTGGTGGTAATAAAGCTCCGGGTCCGGATGGTATCACGTTTAAATTTATTAAGAAATATTGGGAATTGCTTAAAGATGACATTTTTAACTCAGTAAAAGAATTTATGATTAAAGACCGTCTTCCTATCGGGTGTAATTCCTCCTTCATTACGCTCATCCCTAAGGTTCAAAATCCTTCTTTTGTTAAAGACTATCGTCCGATTTCGTTATTAGGTGTTCAATATAAAATTATTGCTAAAATCCTTGCCTTGCGGTTAGCTAAGGTGGCCGGTAAATTGGTGAGTACAGAGCAATCAGCTTTCCTAAAAGGGAGGCAAATTCTAGATGGCCCTTTGATTCTTAGCGAGATTATTGATTGGTTTAAAGCCCGGAAAAAAAAATTACTGTTATTCAAAGTTGATTTTGAAAAGGCGTTTGACTCGGTTAGTTGGGATTATGTAGATTTTATTTTATCGAGCATGGGTTTCGGTTCACGGTGGAGAAGGTGGATTCAGGAATGTTTTAGTTCTGCTCGGTTATCGGTTCTAGTAAACGGGAGCCCTACAGAAGAATTTAAAATGTTTAGGGGGTTACGCCAAGGTGATCCATTATCCCCTTTTCTTTTTATTTTAGCTATGGAGGGTTTACACAAGTTGATTGAAGTTGCGGTTCGTGAGCACGTTCTGGATGGTGTTTTGGTGGGAAATGATAATCTTAATATTTCTCACCTTTTCTACGCGGACGATGTTGTGTTTATTTCGAATTGGAATGATCACAATATTCAAGCTATTGTAAATATTTTGTCCGACTTTTATTGTATCTCAGGGCTTAAAATTAATTTGCAAAAGTCGAGTTTGATTGGAGTTGGGGTTTCAGACGAGGAGCAGGACAATATTTGCGCTGCTCATGGGTGCATTAAAGGCACGATTCCTTTTCTGTACTTGGGTATTTCGGTTGGTCATTCGGGCAGAGTTGCTTTAAAGTGGGCTCACATTATTGAGAAAGTTAGAAATCGGTTATCTTCTTGGAAGGCCAAGATGTTGTCCATTGGAGGTCGGCTTACCCTTATTAAATCAGTTTTGGGTAGTCTGGCAATTTATTGGATGTCTATCTTCAGAGTTCCTCAAAGCATTATTTAAAAACTTGAACAACTCAGAGCTAGATTTTTTTGGGGAGGTGATGAAAATGAGAAGAAATTACATTGGGTTAAATGGGATGTGTGCCTAACCGACATCTCTAATGGAGGGTTAGGAATTCCTAGCTTGGATGCTTTGAATTTGGCTCTTCTCTTAAAATGGAAATGGAGGTTCTTTAATGATAAAGATGCTCTTTGGTGTAGAGTTGTTAAAGCTTTTCATGGCGAAGATGGTGGTTTCAGATGTTCGTTCAATCATCGTGTGAAAAAAGGTATTTGGGTTCAAATCATAGGCTCCATAAATCATCTTCATGATAATCTTATTATTGATCATAATTCTATCCACTATAAGTTAGTTAGTGGCGATTCGATAAATTTTTGGACGGATTGTTGGTGTACGCCTATTCCTTTGTGTAATTTGTTTAACAGATTATATAATTTGGACTTGAACCCGTATTGTAAGGTGTGTGATAGATGGAGAAACGGTCAGTGGGTTTTTAATTGGCGTAGATTTATCCGCGGGGGTCTAGAGCAAGAGCAACTTGATGGCCTAAATTCGGCGGTTCGGGACGTTATTCTTTCGGAAGGGAAAGATAAACCTAGCTGGAATTTGGGTAATGATTGTGAATTTTCGGTCGGTGAAGCTCGAAGACACATTAATAAAGTTTTGTATCCAGGTTTACCCATAAACTCTATTTGGTGTAAAACGGTTCCGATTAAAGTGAATGTTTGTATGTGGAGAATTCGCTTGGACCGGTTGCCTACAAGATTAAATTTGTCTCGAAGAGGTTTGGAGATTGCTTCTATTATGTGTCCCATGTGTAATGCAGGTGTGGAGTCGATAGATCACGTTTTGTTCACATGTCCAGTAGCTTCTCAAGTCTGGATCGCAGTGAACCGCTGGTGTGAGTTGGAGGTTGCCGGTGTGGAGTCGTTCACTTCTTGGTGGCAGTTTTGTGATACCTTGTCGATTGCTAATAATCAGAGGTTAAGGTATCAAACCATCGGTTTTGCCACTTGTTGGGTGATTTGGAGTTTTCGTAACTCTTTGGTTTTTGATTGTAATAGAAGTAGAAAATCGGTTTTAGTTGATAACATTAAGTCTTTTTCGTTTGTTTGGTACACCCAACGAAATCATTGTAAGGTTTCTTGGGTGGATTGGTTGTGTTGCCCTCTTGTTTAATTCCTCTTTGTCTAGCATTTTGCTAGACTCTCGTTTTGTTTTAATATAGTTTTGGAGGTCTCCGGGCGGGTGATGGCATTGCCGAAGCTTGATCCGGTGCCTTCTTTTTGTTGTTCAAAAAAAGACATTCATTATCACATGTCAACCTAAGTGATTACCTCATTATTTGTTTTTTTTCAAAAAAAATGAAGTATTTATTATTTTTATAAATGGATAGTTCAAGTTATAAAATGATAATATAAATCAGGATAATATTTTCAAATTAATTTAAAAATATTATAGAAGGATAATAACCACGGACTTTTTTGATAATTTCAAAGGATAATATTTTTAAATAGGTTTTTCTAACGTATGCCTCAGGGGCATACATTAGGTGTAATTAATAAAGTGTCTGGTTTCTAAATATATTTAAAATATTGATTTTCTTCAGTTAGTGAGCAGCTTATAGGAGCCCAGGAAAGCAATCTGGTCGTAGATCGGGTTACCATTTCTTTATTTTCCGATCGCCTGAGAAAAGAAAGATCTTGTTGTTTCTTCAACAATTTCTGATCTCTAGTGGACCTCTCAGTAGGATTCGAACCCAGATGAAGTTCTGACCATCTGTCAGAGAAAAAAGAACGAACAGATCTTGTAGGATTCCCAAGAAATTCTTCCCATTTCTTGGGTAAAGTCTCCCAACTATATTTGAAAATGAATTGGTTATCCATAAAGATAAAGAAAGCTTTCTTGTAGTTCCGCTAGTGACATTAATTATCTTTATTTTTTACCATTTTAGAAAATGTAATAAATACGATTCTTGGTTAAAACTGAAACGTGATATTCATTGATTGCACCTAATGTATGCCCCTGAGGCATACGTTAGAAAAACCATTTTTAAATTAATTTAAAATATTATAACCGGATAATGACCACCTCATTTTTTAATAGTTTCAAATCTCATTGTCAATATTAAATTTACGTTCATTAAAATTGCAACATCCGTGAATTTTCACGGGGTATATGGATCGAAATCTATTCCGTACACCTCCCGTGTATCATTATTCTTGTATTGTATACTTATTTGAGAGAGGTATAAACGCATCGAATTTGATATGAGTTGATATTATATGATTTATTATAATAAAACTTTAGTTTTGTTGTAATAAAAATTTAAAACTTACATTTTAACATAATATTGTCATATCAAATGATACAATATGATATAAAAGTTGGAAATAGAAGGTGAATTTATTCTACTGGCAGGTATTATGACCTTCTCACAAGACATCTCAGGTTCAAACCATAATAGGTTCTATTTCGGGGTTGATCAGTGAATCAGTTCAGAAACAGCCATTAGAGATTACAAACTAGGAGTGAAATTTTACTTTTTCACAAATTTAAGATTACAACTTCAGTTAGCTTTTTTTTTTTCCTTTTCATATTAAAGGTATCAAAATATTGTTCACTTTTGATAAAAGTTCCTAGAACTTTTGACATGTGAACTTTCATCTTATATGATGAGACGAGGTTAATAAGGTTGGTGTAAGTACTAAACAACATACAAACAGAGATGCAACACAGGTCAACGTGGATTTAGGTGTACAAATCTATTTATATATTATATAAATGTTGTGCATGAAGTAGTTTATGTGTTATAGAAATCACCTCTTGATATATTTTATTTCTTCTGAACAAATTACAAGTAATCAAACAAATATTACTTATAATAAAAAAGAGTCCAGATATCATAATAGATGTAACATGAATTTGGGCATAATTAATAGAAAGGGAATGTGGCAATTAATGATTTAGATAGGAGATATTAGATGAATTATAGAGAATGACAACCAAGACGAACACCAAACATGGGCCATCGGATTCATTTGGTTGTCAAACAAAACATCACTAGTTTTTTTCTTGGACTAAACCCATGTGGTGCATTCACGATCAATCAAATCTTTACCATTAATACATAGTTAAAGATCTAGGAATATCAGATAGATTGAATGGTATTTGTAAGTGAGTATTTAAAGTGATTATAATATGTATAGGATGAACTGAGTTCCATTGAGAATGAATATGAAGGTTGAGAATACGAGAATATATCTCAGTCGTCCATCTAAGCGTGTGTATCCAGTGTAATCATATATGAATATGTTTATTCATATATGAATACACAACAATTTTCTAATAATTGTTCTTTTTCAAAAAAAAAAATAATAATAAAGAAAATAAAGTATGTTTATTCTATATGATTAGTAAAAATCATATATGAATACACATAGTATATTTATAGAATATAATATGTATATTCATATATGAATAATAATTCTCGCAAATTTATTATTTTTCCAATTCTTAAAAAAAAATTCCCCTATATAGAATTATGAATAAGAGTATAATATAAGTTGATCAATGATGGATAGTTTTACCTGTATTGTAGGAAAATTGATTTGACCCGAATTAATATTATTTTTAAGAGTAATGGTATTTAGGCCTACCATTTAGACCTACTCATAGGCCTACTCATTATATGAAGACACGTGTCAAAATCAAGGGATAATATTAGGAGAGAGAATTAGTGGAATACACATGTCATCCTATCAAATAGTAGGTCTATGAGTAGGTCTAAATGGTAGGAATAAATATCATTTCTCTTTTTTTAACCATCAAAGTTATTATTACAAAGTCAAAACCCATCATACAAATTGTCATTTCTGGTTTAATAAATTTAATCTGAATTAGTTAGTTTGGTGTGGATGTTGTCTCAAAACCCCTTTGTTAATGACTATTTTACCTTTTTAGTGATCTCAATTAGTCATATGTGTAGAGGCAAAAGTTTGAAAAGTTTACACCTAACAATTCTAAAAAAGTAGTAGAGTACTACTTTGCTAATTATGTCAGGTGTTATGATAATGTGATTTATAAGGCTGGTGGGTATGGACATACCATGATGTGGCATGTCCAATGTGTAACTAAAAAGGTAGTTGGAGAAGACATTGATATAGTTGGACCAAATGTTATTTCATAGCAAACTAGTAATCCATTATGGATATGAACGAAGAAACCCTTGTGATTGGGTATGATTATTGGTTAGTTACTTATTGCAGTCAAGCAATTACATATAGCATTAAAACATTAATCTCTTTATATTAATATTAAACTCATGTATCTCCCCTAGCGACAATGATTCTAGGATTATGTGTAGGTTTCTATTAGGCCACTCAATGAAAATTTGAATATGTACAAGGTTTTGTTGTAAGTATAAAATTTTGATACTTTTCAAGTATAAAAAAAATCAGAACATAATCGCGATTAGACTATATGATTAGATCGTGATAATCATAGATTGAGAGGGTCCTTAAGTTTGTTGTGAACTTAATTATTATGATTTGGACTTTAAACTCGTCATAATTAGATTTTATACTGTTTGGCAAATCATAAACAAAAGTATATATAACATACTTCTAAATCAAACAACACAATATCAATGATAATTTGTTGGCATTAAAAGGTCAAGGAGTTTTTTGATTGCTGAACTTTGGCACTATATGACCTTTCTATGTCATCCTGAAAAAATAATTTAATAATTATATACCTTTTTATTAATCAGAAATTATTTAATGAGCAAAAATTGTTATTCATTACCTTGCAAGATTTTAGCAAAGGCTGCAAGAATGATTCTTTGAAGTATCTGATGGAATTCCCCATTGATGTTCTTTCCCATACTGCCATTAATCCAAAAACAAAATAATAATAATATTAGGACACAATAAACAGTCAATAACCTGATACTGGAGATTTTAAACATTTTTAAAATAATATAATGAATAGTTAATATGATGATAATTCGAGTAGCCTACTTTTATCCTCTTCTGTTTGCAAGCCTGCTTTGTTGATTTCTCTCAGAAGCTGTGAAATACAACAAATTACATTAAAAAGGGAATTATGATCACATTAAAAAAATTATTTATAAATTGCAAAATCGAGTCCTAATTATTATATTAAAATCTTTTATTATTACCATGGAAAGTGTTGGCACATTGGTAGGATCAAACTCGTCACATTAATCGGAACACAAACACGGCCTGAATAAAGGGAAAAAAAGCATTTATGATCAGCCATTAAAAACATTATAAATTAAGAAAAATCAAGCACTTAATTAAGTTTAATATCATGAAAAGTATGACAAAAAGAGAAAGTAACCTGTTTTGGGGTGTACACAAAAAGGTGCCTTGAGCAAATGATTCATGTGTTTTGAAACCTGACACGTGTCATCAAATGATTAAGAAAAACCATTATATTATATATAAATTAAAAAATAAATATATAAAATATCAGCAACTACCGAAATAGTGGGAAAGAGAACACAGTACAGACCTCCATATCAAGCCTAGGATAAGTGAAAGAAAAAACAATTTCCTGAACACATCTACGAACCGCTGGTGCCTGATAGATACAATAAAAACGAATAAATAAATAAAAATAAAATTTATCATTTTATATAATGTGCATTTATACCTTTTGTTTACCAGATTCGCACAAGTGTTTTAATTGATCCCATCTCACAACATTTATATCATTTGCACTGGAAGACCGTTTATTGTCTTGCCATTTTCCTCTAAGTATCGCGCTTATGGCTGCAAAATTATTTCAAATCTTGTAACAATTACATCAAAGTAATATAATTTTCTAAAAAAATCGATTAAAAAATAGTAAAATTGCATACATTCATCGGGAATCATCTCTAATATTTTCTCGTATCTGACATCTGAAAGTAATTGTTACAAAGTAGTTTTTCCTCGAAGTAGCTTTTCAACACATCAATATATGATCTCCTGAAGAAAAATACAAAAAAAAAAATTAGAGTAAATTACACAGATGGTCCCTGTGGTTTAGCAAAAGTTTTGAATTTGGTCTCTAAGTCTCCGAAAGTACACAAATGGTCCCAAAATAATTTTGAAATTTCACTACTTACTCAAGGAAAGGATGAAGTGTGGGGCCCACAAGGGAAACCTTGGATTTACTATTTGTGTTACCCTGAAAAAAAGGAGGATAGCTAATTAAGGATCTCAATTCTCATGATATTAACCTTTTGCATAATGTATTGACAAAAAAAAAATTATAATCAACCTTGTAAACGCGGAAATAATCAGCAATAGATGCCCTTTGTTCATTATTCAACCTGAGATTAAAGATTATATGAAGCAATTAGAGTTGTAGAAAAGAAAAGAAAAGTAAATTACATAAATCGTCCCTATACTTTTGTTATTACACGGATAGTCCTTAACTTCGAAACTTGTAACATCAATTGTACTTAATAACTTAACGGCCTTTTTTACTTTAGGGACCATTGGTGTTACAAGTTTCAAAACTAAGGGACGAAATTTATAATTTACATGAAGTTATGAACCATAGGGACAATTTATGTAATTTATTCAACAAAAAATATATAATCCTAAAAGTTGTAAATTATTATCACCTTCTTGCTTTTGGGTCACAAAGTCACAAACCCAACAATGAACACCACGACGACCACTATATACCCATAAAATATGATTGAACCCAAAATCATCTAAAATAAAGATAGTATTATTACCATAATAAAGTAAAATAATATTTAATTTACAACTATAATGATTTAATGATTTATTACCTCTAAGAGCGGTATCAACTACTATAATTGCAACAGTCATTAAAGGCCAGCATTCTAAGCAAACTTCTGCTCCAGAACAACAATATCTTGCATCATCATAATCTGAAATATCCTGTAGAACAATTATTAAATAATTATGTTAATTAATTATAATTTTACATTTAGATAAATTATAAATAAGAATAAGAATAAGAAAAAGAAAAGGAAGAGTTACTATATCAAACACTAGCTCTCTTTCTACAGGAGTGAAAATGTTGTCCCCTTGTGTGTGTATGCCTCTTTGAAGGCTGTTGAAAGATCAATATATATGTAACAATAAAGAAAAAATAAATATATATTCACTAAAAATTCAAGTCACATTTTGTGCAAAACTAATTTTTTCAGAGTAAATTACACAAATGGTCCTTTAGGTTTGTGCCATATTACATATTTGGGCCTTTAGTTTCATATATTACAGTGATAGTCCTTATTTCTGAAACTATTAGACGTTAAGTTTTCCCGTCAAACAAACGGGTTTTTATGGGTTTCAAATTGGTGAAGGAAAAGGGAAAAAGACAGATTTATCCCCTCGTGCATCACACGTGACCATACTTGACGGGAAAATTAAATACTTTCAGAAATAAAGACTACCAGTGTAATTTATGAAACTAAAAGACCAAATATGTAATATGAAACAAACCTAAAGGACCATTTGTGTAATTTACTCTTATTTTCAAGAATAGTATAATGATTTTACCTCAATGCTATAAACAGGACCGATATCTATTTTTACTGAACATTCTCTTTTAATGCCTTCTTTTAGCTCAGAGGCATTCTTGAAGGATAAAAACCGTAAATATACAACATTGTCTAATGTAAAAGAAAATTCTCTTCGCATAAAATATGATTGGTCACATGCAGGATGCTTGCCATCTGCAAAATTATACTTCTCAGTTGGAGAATAAAGTATAAAATGTATATTTTATAAGATTACCTCTTCCATATGACATCCATTTGGCCATGTCTACAAGAGGGAAAAGCTTTCCTGAAAAAATTAAAACATTCACATTTTTATGTCAGAAACTAAACATATGAAAAATGATGATCCAGTAAAAACTTATACTTCGTATGAAATATTTCCAGATTAAAAATTCTATGAATATTCTGATTCCTGTCAGTGTTACTTTTGCAACAATTTTGAGCTTAACAGAAGTAGTGCAAATTTGAGCCTTAACTAAATTTCCATTTTAAATTTGAACTTATATTAAAGGTACAAATTTTAAGTATAAATCAGTGAAGCATATCAGAAAGTAAAATCAACAAATGCGAATAGCTACAAGAATTTATTAAACTGCAATGAATTCATGAGGATAAATTGTTATCATGAACAATTACCGTAATAAATTTTGAGATAATTAGAATTGAATCCACCGGGAAAATCATCTACTTGCTCGTTTTGGGCGTCATCGTTGTCGATTAACATGTCAATGCTTCCATTCTCTGCTTCTTCTTTAGTCATACTTGAATCGAGTGACAGATTTCCTCAAACCCTAACAGAACCGTCCCCAATTTGAAATTACAGAACAATGAACTTTTTTTTCTCAAAAACTTGAGAAATCAATAACAGATCTTTTAACTACCTACAAAAGAAAGAGATAAACCAGTTCTATGTGAAACCCTAATGTAACTACCAAAAACAAAAACACTCGATTTAATGATGAAACAACGATAAAAACAGGTAATTAAAAAGATAGATAGCGTACCGGAAAAAATGTGTGCTACAAATCAAGGACTGTAGAGGTGGTGAGAAACTGAGAATCCTGAAGATTGATTTTTGGGGGAAATGGAAATGGCGCGAAAGATCGATGATGCCGAGGGTCTTTTGGCGGGAAGATCGTGGAGTTGCAAAACAGTTACGATTGGGCCAGGCCGGAAGTTCATCTACTGGGTTTCAAGTTTCAAACTTTAATCTTTTTAGATGAAAGTTTATGATTATGTTTTTGGGAGTTAAAACAACGTAGTTGTTATAAACACTTACGATCATAAATCATAATTTAAAAAAGATACCATTTGTGCCTACTTGTTGTTTACTAATTGATTATTATAATTATTAAAATCAATCAATAATATGAAGAAAAAAAAAGAATTAGCGTATTAAGACGTCCAATTTTAAAATAATACTCTCTCTGTCCCATAAAAAAGTTCTTATTTTTCTTGGGTACAAGCTTTTAAGAGATAGTTAATGGTAGGGTCCTTGGTAATACATTTGACTAAAATATAAGGTTAGATTGGAGAGAGAAAGTATTTTATTGGTGAAATTATTGGTAATAATATTATTTTATTAAGTGGGTCCCTCAAATTTGAGATATGTGAACTTTTTTTGTAGGATAAAATTTTAAAGAGAAATGAGAACTTTTTTATGAGACGGATAAAATATAATTTAATTAAGGTAATAAAATGATTATCTGATTTTCGGGATGTTACACTATAATATATTTTAGAAGTGGATGACTTTTTGTTTTTAGTGAAATAATATAAATCTTCTTTTAATAGTCTTACTTTGACATATCTCTGTGAGTTCATAGTTCATACCATAGCAGGGTGGTTGTTGATTGTTTAATTAAGGCTCCTCAACATATTCAACTGGGTTCAATTCCCTCATAGAAAATTAGTATTTAATTTACTTTATAATACAATTAAGGGTTTTGCTAACAAGTGCCATTAGGGCAATGATTAAGGACACCAATGTACAAGTCTTGAAGCATAACCACCTTGAGATGGTTATGAAATTCAGGGGGCAGTTTTCTTTTATGGTTAATTTACAATGCTTCCTTTTTTTTTCTTAAACAATGCCCTAAGGGTTCCCTATAATTAACCATCAGCCTGTACTTCAAGTTTTTCAAAATACATAAATAACCCCTTAAAGTTTTTCATAATATCCAAATAACCCCTTAACTGTACAGAACCTTTATAGTTATACTTATATTGTTTGGGTTATTATTATTATTATTATTAAGTTTTATTAGCATTTTGTTGTTATTATTATTACCACAATATTGATAAATATAAAAAACGTACTTACATAATTTTCATTTAATGTAAAAAATGTATGTTTTATAAAGTTTTCTTTTATAATCTGACATGTGTCTTTTTCTTTTTGGTAACATGAGTTTTGACTCGCTTTATGAGCCGACCACCCGCTTTACAGGTATCCTAGTATCAGGATGAACATTTGTAGCCTTAAAGCTTTTTTCACTCATAGGATATATATTGGAACCAATATTTTATTTATTTATTTTAATATCAAATAACATCAAATAGTATATTTATTTGAACTTATATCATCTGAAACATCTTGAAAGTTATATTTTATTTATTTAATAATATAAAATAATTTTTTTAGGTGTTATATGAAAAAAAAACATTAAATAATATTTTTTTTATACTTCCTCCGATTCAAAATAAGTGATAAACTTGGGGTTTCACGGTTTTTGAGGCAAAAGATTATAATGATGGTTAAATTAGATTAATTTGATGGTTAGTGGGGAATGGGTCCCACACTTTTTTAATAAAGTAAGGTTAATGATGTTTAAAAGTAAAAAGTAAGGGTAAAGGGGTCATTTCACTTTGTTAAAGTAGATAGTTAGTGGGTGTGGGTCCCATTTTTTGCCAAATAAGGAAACTTTTCAAAGTGTATCACTTATTTTGAATCACCCCAAAAAGGAAAGTGTATCACTTATTTTGAATCGGAGGAAGTATATGAAAATCTCCTGTAGTGTCACGCGAGTTACAAATTTACTAGTTAATTACGTTTTGGAAGTATAGAGCTATAAAAGATTAAAAACCAAAATTAAATATAGACCAAAAAGCCAATGATAGCCAGCCTAGCTGGTCTGAGGCACTGGGTTTATACCCATGTGGGCTGCAGGTCGTGAGTCCGAATCCCTTTGGGAGCGTTGCATTAGCGTAATTTAACTCATACCTCACATGGGCACATATGGGGAATTTTTCTTGGAAATCCCATTGGGGGCTGGGTTTGCCCGCTTATGCGGAGCTCGAACTCGGGGTGCTCGCTGAAAAATTGCGAGTATGCTTCCGTTATATCATTTGCCGTTTCCAAAAAAAAAATATAAACCAAAAAACTATATCCATGTCTATCCAAGTTTTTTTTAATGAAACTTAATCTATCCAGGTTAATTATATCAAGCGTGTTTTAAGCGAGATATAAGCCAGAATGAACTGGGCCGGTAAAACCGGAATTGGGCCCGATTTTGTGATTTCTTTTTTTAAAAATTTTTTAACCCTATATATATTAAGACGGTGTGCATGCCCAGTTGCCCACCATTACGCCTTCTAGAGTTCTTGCGGTTTTTTGTTTTCGACCTTTTATTCATCTTCTCCAATCTCCACATCGTACGAGTAAGTTTCTTGATTTCGATTTTCGAATTGCTTATGTGTTACAATTTCAGAGTAAGTTTCTTTGATTAATGTCGTATATTGTGTTACAATTTACAAAGCATCTTCGAGTGGCTTTTGCGTATATATAATTTTATACAGCATCTTCTTTGTTTGTATAAATAATTTTTTTTGCCAATTGATAAGTTGATATACAGCATCTTCGAATGGCTTCTGTATAGTGTTTTACTGTTTTTTATTTTTTTTAGCCTTTTTTATGTAATTTGGTTCAACCTGTCACTATTTTATAGCCATCGGCTGGTCCGATTCAAAATCCGAATTTTAAAACATTGGTTTATATCGTCAAAATTCAAAATCGTATTAAACACGCATATCTCTAACCTGACCAATGTTTTTGGGTCTGAACGGGTAAGTTATAAGCTGGAGTGAACCGTGCCGTTTATGTCATAACCGAACCGGGTTGAACCGGGCCCTTTAAAAAGGGCCGAATTTTTTTGTATGTTTTTATTGAAAATTAAACGTAATTAATAACTTACTTTCGTATCTTGCATGCCAAACCCCATTATTCTCAACTTTTCATAACGGCAGCAGTGGTTACTGATTAGTTCGTAACTTAGTATTCTTAAATCTCTGCTAGTCAATATCGTTTATATTTAATTGAAATTTTCGTATGAAATTGATTTAATATTGGTTTCATCTCATTAATTAGTTTAATATGACTATATGAGTATATGACTTTTGTTTGATTTAATATTCTTTGATTTGATTAAATATTGTTTCTTCTCTTTAGTTTTTTCTCCTTGGTCACTCTCTAATATTACGATGTAATATAATTTGCCTTTTTGTTGATGGGTTTGATATTCGATTGATGTAGTTTAGGGTTGTGGAGTGGAAGTAGGGCGTTATCAATTTTGTTTTGAATGCGAAGGTTTTTGGATAAACTTTTGTTTTAATTAAATCACGATGGAATTAAATACAATTCTTGGTGTCCTGATTTTGATTTGGTTGTGATTGCTTGTTTGATTTTGATGGTTAAATTTTGGATAGAGGGAGATCTGAATGTTAGGTTTGTGGTGTGACTTTTATATGTTAATGTTTTTTAGACTGACTTATTTTTATCATAATTGAACAAACAGATTTAGAGTGAGATCTGAATGATGAAGGAATCAGTTTCGGTGATGTTTTCTCTTTGTTGTGTACAAGGAAATGTGGTTAGAAGAAAATTGCATGGTATTCCCACAAACTACACTTTCAATCAACTTAAGGAATATGTTGAAAAGATCTATAATTTGCAAACCTAATTCCCATCTACTAGAGTGGATCCATGATATTGATAATCAATGGATTGAGTTAACTAGTCCAACAGAATGGGACACGTGTCTTACCATGTGTAACCACAAACCACAATATCTTAAAGTTCGTGTCCGCCCCCTACCACAATATCAAGTTTGGCTAGCACAACAACAAAGGCATCAAATACAATATCAAATAGGACAACATGTCCCACTAGCAGGTAGTCACTTCATAATGTCATGAAAATAAATAAAATATTCATATGAATATATGATCACTTGATATATTCATAAATTTCAGAAGATACGTTAGCAGGGGTAGACCTAGTATGGTGCACGGGGTTGCCCGTGCAATCCCTCAAAATTTTCGAATTAGTGTTAATTTTATTCTTTTTAATGTAGATGACACCCATAAGAAAAAAATGCAATGAATATTCTTATGTAACTAGAAAGAAAAAAAAAAATATATATATATATATATAGTGAAGAATTAAAATCAGAACCATTTTTTGCGTTAGAACTGTAAGAACCAATTTCAACCAATAAGAAGTTAGAATTTTTGAAATCTCCCCCCTAAATTCGTGAGGGTATACTTGTCATTTTAGTCCATATGGTTTTTTTGGTAACTGAATTTACCCCTATTTATCTCATTCGTCTTCTCTCTCCACAAACCCTAGAACCCACTTCTCATTCATCCTCCTCTGTAGCACCCACTTCTCATTCATCCTTTTCTCCATCAAAAACGCCATTTTCTTACCTACAGCGCGAATCGCCTGAGCTCGACCTCGGATTAACACCGTTTGATTTTTCAGTTCATCTGTTAGAGAGCTGATGGTGGTCCATACACGGCCGGAAACCACCTTCGATTGAAGATCTTTAATTGGAACGTCTCCATAGTTGGCAGCAAGAGGATCAGGACCGTCGATGGAAACACCGGCGATGCCAGACGCAGCGGCGGAAGCGGCGGCGGCTTCCTGACGACGGCGTAGTTTTTCTGCCTTGGCGGCTTCTTTTTTTGCGGCCTTTTTGTTGGTTTCTTGCTGTTGTTCTGATGGCTCCTTCTCTGGTTCCATTGGACTTGTACATTCATGTAATGAATGTTGTACATTGTGGTAATAGCTTGTACATTCATGTAATGACTCGTACATTCATATAACTAAACTCATACTTTATTAATACTGCTATAAGGACTTGTAGTAATATCACTTCTTGATGATTTACAGGGGCGATGGTCAAAGTATTGTCGTACAGATCTGATGGTGTCACTGGAGTTCATTGTTGGTGCAATGGTGTCATATTTCTAATAGTATGAACATGTATGTATATCATTAGGGTATACATGTATGTATATGTATTCAATTTTTGTTATGGGTCTTTTGGAACCATTTATTGTAGCATACATGTATGTAGTTGGTAGTCATTGTATTATGCAGATAGTCCATCAGGGATGTATACATGTATGTATTTGTATTCAACTTTTTTATGAATATTTTGGAAGCAGTTATTATAGCATACATACATGTACTTTTATAACATGTATGTGTTTTTTTGAAGTATTTTCTATTCTTGTGACGTTGAAGTTTAAAAAATGTCACTAAATCACGTTTTATATTTCATGGACATTAATGTATTGACTACAAAGTAAAAGCCTAATAAGTAAATTCATAAAAACATAGATGTAAACTCTCTATAAATAAGTGATAAATGATAACAATTAATTTCCGAAAATAAAGCCTTCATTTTAGGAAATTCGAAAAGGGAAACAAAAAATAAAAATGTAAAATGTCGTCAATGCCCCTGTTAAATTAAATAATTCGAAAATATTTTACTAAATTCTGATTGGTTTAGACGAGTTCTGCTGGTTCTGTAGCTTATTTGGTTCTGAAACTAATCCATCCCTATATATATATATATATATATATATATATATATATATATATATATATATATATATATATATATGTATGTTCTATTTCAATATTTGTTAAAAAGATAAAAGTTCAATATAAAATTTAGTAAAGTTCATTACTCCTTGTTTATTAAGTTTATATTATTTAATGATTATTAAACAAGAGAACATGGTTTTTCCTTTTTCTATGGGAGCTGATTCGTACAGAGCAATTTTTATCTATACAGAGCAATTTGATCACAAATGACAATCATGCCCTTACTTTCCTTATATCATATTTTTTATTTCACCCCTCCCACTAAGGGCATCAATGTCATTTGATATAAGATTGCTCTGCATGGATAAAAATTGCTCTGTACGAATCAGCTCCCTTTTTCTATATTACATAGGTTGTTAAAGTTAATTTTAGTTTTGTTGGTTTCAACTGATAGTTGAAAGATGTTTTTCCATAATGAAGCTTCTAAAGACCGATTTGTGCACTAAAATGGATGATGATTTTTTGAATCAAGCGTTGATTAGTATAGTAGAAAAAAACGCTTTTAGATGTTACAATTAAAAGTGTAATCAATCGTTTTCAGAAAATGAAAGAACGAAGAAGTCAACTTTAAAATGTAATTTATAGACGTTTTTTTGACATATGTAATGAAATCGTACTTTTCAATTTCTTTTTATGTTTTTTATAAAACTACATTCTTTCAATCAAAAGAAATTATTGAAAATACTTTCCGTTTGCCACTTAATTCCAGCGAGCTGGAATGGTATTATAAGAATAAAAATAAGTGGTATATCTTAACCACCGAAGTAAATTGGGACTTCTATGTAAGGTTGTGGAATGACACCAAGGAAGAACATTTTGATGTTCGTGTCCGCCAAACACGTTAAATTACTTTTTTACTTTATTGGTTTTATTTATTAGTTTGTTTTGCTGTTGGTTCTTAATATGTACATCCGTTTGTTTTTTATTAGTTTGTACCTGTGGACTTGTGGTATGTGCTGGATTGATGGTTTTTTGCCATTTTAAAGTTATGGTTTTTATTCCCTTTGTTTGTGACTTCTTTAACAATTATCTTTTGAGATTTAGTATATTTGCTAGTCTGAAACAATAAAGGTACGTTGTGTGGTATCATGTATCTATCCATTTTTAAGTTTTCGACCAGTTTCAATCGATTGAAACTTTGACCGAATCCGGTTCTACTCCTAACCGGAGGTACACTCAATTATGTATTGAATAATTGATGACATATATAAGTTGGCTAGTACTTACCAACTCTAATCCTTGGATTTTGAGGATGAATTGGTGATGATGGTCCAACACTTTTCGATTCTTGCGTTGCTAAAAGTGTGGCACAGTTGCGTCATGACCTCTTGATAAAATGTAGACCTGTAAACGAACCGAACGAACACGAACGGGGTCTTGTTTGTGTTCGTTTGTTAAGGAAAAAATGTGTTCGCGAACGGTTCACGAACACTTATCGAACAAAATTTTGTGTTCGTGTTCATTTGTTAAGAAAATTTAGTGTTTACGAACGGTTCGTGAACGAGGGTAACAAACATAAACGAACACAAACGAACATAAACAAACAAAAACGTACACGAAACGAACATAAATAAACACAAACGTACACAAACGAATATAAACAAACTCCCGCAGAACGGTACACGAACGGTTCGTTTACAGACCTAATAAAATGATATTTGCAAGATATTTACATGTTGACGGTGGAATATAGGAGCTCAAGTTGGGTGGTTATTTTTTGATAAGTGTATTTATTTATTTATGTAAGCATATTCTTTTGATATTTTTTTTTGAACGACAAGTTAGTAAGTTAGTGGTTCGAGTCTAGACAGTGATATCCACAAAGGGCAGTATATTTTTCCTCGAAGGCTCCACATATGAGGAATAAACTCCACCACCTTTTAAACTTCAAATTTTGCCTCCAAAAAGTCTTGAAACCCAAGACCTCTTGAAGGAAAACCCCAAGGCTATTCTTGGTGGCCAATTGACGTAGACCAATTGGTTAATATTTTAAAATGGACTAATAGTTAATTATAGTGCTATTTTACCCTTTTCCAACACTAACTTGGTTAAGCAAGACTTTGTTTGCTCGGGGCGGAACAAACCCTGTAATTAAGTTTTGCGGCAAACAAATAAGGTCCAGTTACACGTTTTATCTTATAATAAATACCCAACAAAACCAATTTTAATCATGTTATATTTGCAAAATTAACTACAAAAGCATCATAATAACATCACAAATCTTACTTTTGACAAGTGAACATCATGATACCAGAGCAAAAAACCACAAGTCTTCAAACGAATCCAAATTTCATAAACCATAATTGCTCAACAGAAAAACATACAAATGCAAACCTTGTCATCCATCTTTGAAAGTTGAGTGAGACCAAGACATATAATCTCTTATATAGATTATGTTTGCATGCTAGCCTCTGTTGCGTTCATCCACTCAGCAAATACCTATGATAATCACCTTTCATCTTCAAGTAAAGCACCTTCGATTGACGGAACCAGATATGCTTCTTAACGTAAGTATATCACAACACACACCTTTCATAATTTGAGGTACACTAACATATATGATTTAATTTCCTAACATCTATGCTTTTAAACCGTTGCAACTTGCAAGGTTCATATCATTTTTCTTGCATAAACTTTGAAAATTAGAAAGGAAGAATCTTTAATGGTGGTCTTGAATTGAATGAAGTCGTGGTGGACTGCGAGAATAAAAAGGAGGTGGACACTGGGATCCACAGCAGACGGTGTTGGTGGGTGAGAAATGAAATTATCAAACAAGTCTCTTGTTTGATTGCACTGAGAAAAGGAAAGTGGAGAGAAATAAGGTTTCCTATTCTCTAGTTTTAATTTTCTATTAGACAGAGGGAATTGGTGAGAATTGAAAATTTGGGAAAAGGAAAAAAACACGGAGACTTCAAATCTCCATCCGTTCCTCGTTTTAAGCTGTGGTCCTTGTCAGTTATTAAAATATAATTCATAAAATCCTATTTTACACTTTGTTATCGAAAAATAAAATATTATTTTTTGTGATTATTTTCCATTGCAGTTTTCCACATTGGGATTTGTTGTGAAACGATATTGGGAAATACAAGCACATGAACTTGAAGAATTTTGGAAAATTATGTGTTCACATACAACTATGAATGCACTGCTAATTCAATTTTGTTACAGAAACTGTATGAGTTGGTACTCGTTCTTCATTATTTTATTTAAATATATTGACTTTTGTAATATTGAATTTGTTATAAGTCATATTGACGGTGGTTGATTATATTCAACACCTTCATAAGTAGACATTATGTAGTAGTTAAACACCTCCATAACTAAACTTTATGTACATAAAGTCTATAATCATTATCTACCCTATATATATGGTGTTATCTTTTTTGTATCATCTGTATCTCTTCTATCTTATGAATCCCTTGTATCTTTTGTCTCTCTAGTATCTTATGTAACATTTGTACCATGATTCCATGTATAATGAGATGTTGTCATAATACTTGTTGACTTGAGCTAATTGGTTTACAACAGAATTGACGTTTTTGAAAATGAGCATGGTTTATGTTTTTTGATGTTATTATTGATTTTATTAATGCACTATTATTATTAATTTATTTATAATATTTGTATATTTTATGTTTTAATAATGATTGTCTGGAAAAAATATATGTTTGCTAATTATAAAGTTTTTACCAAACAAGAGAAATGATTATTTGTTGCAATTCTCTGTTGAAGTCTCTGTGCTACTAAACAGAATAATCAATTCTCATTCTCCAGACTAATTTCATTTCTCTGTAATTTCATTATCTACAATTATTTCTCTACAATTTCATTCTTTGTACCAAACACACCCTTATAATATTCATTTCCTTTCATATCCTTCTCTTTTTACGTAGTATTTTTCTTCTATTTTCTTTAATTTAATTTAAATAAACTTATGGTTGTCGACTACTCATACGTTAACATGTATTGTAATGAGCATTTTAAGAACATAAATGATATTTGTGCCTACTCATGTGCCTACCAACTATGTGTAATCCAATAATTCTCTTTCTTCATATCATAATTTGATTTTAACATTTGTCATGATCAAATTGGTAGGCACATGAGTAGACACAAATAATATGCGTAAATACCATTTCTCTTTTCAGAAAGATCGAGTCAAAATAGATTACTCCATCCATTTTAATTTTATTATCCATATTTCTATTCTGATATGTACCAAATTAATTGTCTACTTATAAGTTTAACCCATCAAAATGAATTTAAGTGCAAAAAAGAAAATTTGATTGATGACAAAGTGTAATTAATATAGTTTTCTTAACTGTATGTTTTTTTGGGACGGATGAAGTATTATTAAAGCCTTTTTCTTAATATGTTTAAAAAATCATTCGAAGGTTCACAAAGTGTGAATTATGTGTAGCATGGCCTGATAGTAGGAAAAGATAATATCCACGTATCCCACATACAAGTGGCCAGTGATGCACTATCATCTATTCGTGAATGGTTTTTATTAAAGGGTTTTGATAATGCTGTCATTAAGTGCATAAAAAGTTGTACAATGGAGTAGTTCCTGAAATTTAGGAGTCGGTTGTAGATTAAAATACAAGCATTTAATGCATGTCAGCCCTAAGGGCTGTCATTATCAAAACTCTTCATTAAATACAAAAAATCTCACTCGTATTCTTACATGCTTTCATGTGACATTCGGTTTAAAAGGTCAACTTCTTTTCAAAAGAGCAAATTATTCGGTTTAAAAGGTCAACCATAAGTCTTGCCACCTCTCTAAATTGCAAACCATCCAAGTTCTCTTGCACTTGTCTCAGCCTTCCTACTGGTGCCAACTTGGTTAGATGGTCAATATGGTCACCCATCATCGGTAAATTCCATAAAAAGCTCTTCTCGTGGAATGCAAAACCGCTTATGTTGACCATTTTTTCTCATTAAATCCGTTTTAATTAGGTGCCCTTGTCACTTACTACCTATCTTCGTTTTTGCCCCTGGAGAAGTTAATTGGAATGTATAAGAAGAAAATTCATTTAGGGAGAATCTTTAGAACAAAAAGTTCATTGGATTGTTTGGAACAAAAAGTGTTAGCTCCCCTAATTAATGCATGGTATTCAAGCTTGCAACCACACCATGCTCACTAAATGGTGTTGGTGTTTCCGTTTTGAACCCAGTGGCGAATTCTAAAAAAGATTGAGAGGGTACACAATTTTATCTTGGGCTTTGATGATAACTTGTTTAAGCTATTTTTAAAACAAATTAAATAGAATATATATTATAATTTATTTATCTTTGCAACTTAATAACATCAGTCGCATATTTTTTTATTAGGGGTATCACTAATACTTAAAAATAAAAATTATTTGAAATTATTCATAAAATTTTGAATGTATGGTAGATCTACCATGTGTTGAACTACATTATCTTTGGTGCAAAAGAATCAAATCAATACATGGGGTGGGGAGAATGAGGTCTCAATAATATAAATCCAAAGAAAGGAACAGGTCGTTGGAACAAAATTATAAAATTGCAAAGTGACCATCAAAATTCTAATATCGATCTTCGTTGTCTTTTTAGGAGAGAAATTGGCAAGAGTCATAAATCATAATATTGGGTTTTAGACGGATATTTGGGTCGGAGACAGTGATCTTAAGACCACTTATGACTTACCCACTTACTCGAATTCAGAGCCCAGCTCTTTGGGCCAAACGTATAGTAGCTGGGCTTGAAAAAGAAACATGAGAACTGGGATTGAATTAAACGGGCTTCAATCGCTGCTAACTTCCCTTCACCTTCGTGAGTGGTGACTGTGATGACGGCTGGCAATTCTCGGTTAAGGGCGTCATGAAATTTATTTACTACAAAATTCTCCGGAATTTACTCTAGGGTATTATCTATAGGGAGTGATATTTACATAACATGTTTTAACCTATGTACCATAAAAAATACATTATATACTTATACAGTTTGCAGTAATATTTATACTATGTGATATAAGTATCAAAAGATGTGGTATATAAATTAATTCCCATTATTTATACTTACAACGCAAGATACATACAAATTAACCCTCCGTTTCCTACAGTCACTTCTATAGAAAAGGGTTTGCTCATATTTTTGTAGGAAAAATATTCGCACCTAAAACAAAACGTAGAATGCAACAACACGAATGCAATTTTTAATAAAATTTCCAATGGAATAAAACGTCAAAACCGAAAGGGTTTTCGGTTTTGGTTTTCGGTTCTCGTTTTCACAAGGGTACTTTGTATTACCTCGTGATACAATGTCCCGTTCGTGAACAATCCTTAGGTGTGAACCGGTGGAGGGATTTCTTCTTTGATTCTAGCATTGTGTGGGAATCTGGCTCATACACAATCACGGGGTTTGTAATCAACGAGCACTGCGAATGTAAGTCTTCAAATTTATGTTTTAATTTGCTTATTAAAATTATCTAGTTGTATTAAAATTGTAAGCCTAACAAGTCAAAACGTTTTTCTGAAAACGGGTTTATCGTTTAGTAAGTTATTCGTATTTTTCCGCGACGAATAATGTGTCGCTAAATGCATAGAAACCCCAACATGTTGTATTCTTTACTAGCCACTTGCTAGTTTTTAATAGAGAAATGATATTTAGTCATACCATTTAGACCTACTCATAAGCCTACCCACTTGATAGGATGACATGTGTATTCCACTAATTCTCTCTCCTAATATTATCCCTTGATTTTGACACGTGTCTTCATCTAATGAGTAGGCCTATGAGTAGGTATACATGGTAGGCCTAAATATCATTACTCTTTTTAATATATTCATATGAGTTTCTAAATTGGTGTGATGACAGTATCGAAGCTCTAATCCTCGTTCCTTTGTGCTATTAAAAAAAAAACATGTTATTAAACATAAAGACAGACAAAAAAATCTGTTCAAAAAATCATTATAACCTCTTTTTTCCCCCAAAATATTACAAGCGAAATTTACCAAATATTTAGTCAATGGATTTTTAGTGGTCAAAAGACAAAACTCATATCCGCGCTCAAATATCGAGTCCGTTTTTATAGATTTAGCAAAGCTCAAAAACCCTAGTTTCCTAAACCCATTCGTTTTCCCAAATTTCCAGTCAAAAATGGAGAAGGCTGAAGCTGTTTGCGGACAAGAAGCATTGGAATTGCTCAATTGTGTTGCCAATTCATCTTTCGATCAAGATAAATGCATTAATCTCTTGAATTCCCTACGGAAATGCGTGTTAGACAGGGTAAAGTTATACCCCTTTTTCAGTATTTCGGAATAGAAATTGGATTTAGATTACAGCAATTCCTGCCTAATTTCATGTTTTTAGGTGTTAACGTTAGATCTTTCGAGTTTGATGTACTTTTTCTTGGAGTGTTATAGTTTAATTACACGTTAGTTATGGATTCATATTAATAGAAAATTAAAACTTGATAAATTGATCGGAGCTCTACATAGTGTGTTTACTTATGTAGATAGAGAAATGCTAAGTAATGATCTATAAGTAACAACAATCGACTGAAACACGCAGGTAAAAAGGGGAAAGATTATTAACCAGAATATATATTTTGGTTGATAGTGTTTCATGTTTCTATAATATGTTAGGTATAGTTTGGGAGCATTAAACTTTAGAATCATATAGGTTAAGACATTTATAATGGAGCCATTGCAGAAAATTAGATTGTATTTCTCGTTCTTCACAGATCAATCATGAAGACTATTTAGTAGAAAATTATATTTTAAATAATTAAATATTAGAAATTTGTTTATCTTTCATATTTACTGTGCAGAAAGTGAAGAAGTTCTCACTAGCAGAAGACAAACAAGCAAAAAGTGAAAAGATGGGTTAAAAACAGGGGTGACAAATGGCAATTTCATTTTAAACTCAGCATTACTTTCATGATGAAGAATTTGCTTCTCTTCTGTTGCAGTTGAGATGAAAATATAAATGATTTAAACATTGTAAGTATTAAACATGTAACCCTCATGTTGACAAATGAGATTTTGTATCCAAGTTTTTGTAAGCTTCTTCTACGAAAGATTACAATTAGTTACTAAACTTGATTAACATTACAGCTTTACTCGTAATTTTTATCTAACATGCGTTCATAATTAGGATCATTAAGAATCGGATGAAAAGGGTAAATGGGGAATCTAGACTGTGAATAACAATAGTTCTTCTGAAAATGTAAAAACATACTCTAATTTGCCAAAAAAGATGGTTATTGTTATATTAAATCGTCTTGCAGTGTCTTCTTACCTAGTTAACCCATTCCAAATAAAGAAAATAGAAAATTACCTAGTCAAAAAAGATGGTTATTGTTATATTAAATCGTCTTGCAGCGTCTTCTTACCTAGTTAACCCATTCCAAATAAAGAAAATAGAAAATTACCTAGTCAAAAAAGATGGTTATTCTTAATGATCATAAGATCATTAAGAATGTATTATATTATTTCTCAAGCAGGTACAAATAAAATTATGTATTATATAATTCACTAATAAAAATTTATGTCTAACCGTTTTGACGCGTTTCTATATAACTGGGTTATGTAGAAAGCGTTTTCCATCACTGGGCTTGTTTGTTGCTACAAAACTGTTGAAAATGGAAAAAATAAAAAGAAAAGAAACTTATGGTCATTGACTTATGATCTCAACTATTTGGTCAGACCATTTTGGATGCAGATCTAAATGGTCATATCCTTTTACATGTAAACTCAAAATTCTTTTATTAATGTATATATAACCTGTCACTTGCATCACGTTGTGGCTCGCTGGGTGGTAATGGAACACTGCATTCACAGAATTAAAAGTGTTACGGGAATAATAGTTTTATTATTTTATAGTGTTAAAATCACTTAAGTATAACGTAATTTTCATAAATGTTCATTTTATGTGATGTGTTTCTTTTTTGTTATTTAAGTCAATTTACTCTTAATCATGTTAATTACCTCAATCCTTATACGATAATATAAATTTCCGATTTTGCCAATTCATAACTTTCTGGCCGGTTCATGTTAATTAATCGGTTTTCACATTTTATTAGCAAGAAAGAAGTAAAGCAAATGACGTGCAAAAGGATACTTAAAAACCTAAATCATGGAATGACTTTTGACGTATAAAAGTGTAATCCCCCTCAAGCTTAAAGCAATTCACCACACACATACTTTCATGTTTCAACTATCCTTGTATACATCAATAGGAATTAAAGTGGTAATGTAAGGAATGACACCCATGCTTTAGACAATTTCACCTTCATCTTTTTCAAAATATTACCTGAAGATGGAACCTACGAACAATAAACAAAACAATAATTTTTTAGTATATTTATAAAGTAAAAAGAAACAGCTAAAGTGATGAGAAAATGAAGCACGTACATCATTACTAGACTTGTTGACCTTTGACTCTCTTTTACCTTTACCTTTACCTTCTTTGGTGAAAACACCTAAGCCAAAGTGTCATAAGTAAGAATGTTTGTTATTAAAGACATGATATATTCATATTCAGCAGCTTCTTCAAGGGCTGGGATTTTAGATATTATTTTATGTATATTACCAATTAAAACCCTCCTCTGGTGAAATTAAACATCATTCATTAATTCAATTGTCATAACAAAAGAAAACCATGAAAACGAAATAAGTTGGAAGATCAAGTGTTTTAATGATCTTTTCCAGGCTTATGTAAGTAAAATAGCTGCCGCATAAGCAAAGTAACTCATGGATTTACATTTACTAAAAAGAAAAAAAGGATTAAAATGATACGGATTGAGATAATGTCGAGAATGGAGACCCACCAAATCGTTAACTTAGGCCTTAAGTTATCGATTGAAGCATATCTTTTGGAGATTTCTTTTTATCTTAACTTTAGTAATTGAATAATGACCAATTAGACTTTTATTGGGACTTATTTTATTTCCTTAGTTTATTACGTGAACCTTTTAAGTATTGCAATTGTTTGTGGAAAAAAGGTCAGACTGTTTTTGCTAATAACTTTAATCGAAATTTTCGATTGTTCTTGTTCTTGAGCGTACTGTTGTTTCTTCATTCTTCAAGATCCCTATCAAGTGGTATCAGATTTCAGGGTTATGACGACATGGTGGGCAGAGGACGACCAAGAAACACCCGCCAGGGTGGCGTACCTGCGGCGCCTGTTATGAACCGTGACCCACGAGACATTGAAGAAATCACAAGGCTTCAACAACGAATCCGAGAATTAGAGATTCCTCAGGATGATCGCAAAGAGGAAACCGAGTCAAATTCAGTCGTCTGGGACGATGAATTTGACGGAGAGGAGAATCCTTTCGGCCATCATCCACAATATCACAACCGACCACCTAATAACAATGATGTACTCCGTTCTTTAGGACTACAGGTTGAGATTCCAGAATTTATGGGCACAGCACAACCTGATGAATTCATCGATTGGATCAGCACGGTGGAACGCGTGTTTGATCTAAAAGATATTCCCGATCACCTCAAGGTTAAGGTCGTTGCTATTAAGTTGCGCAAATATGCATCCCTTTGGTGGGATCATGTGAAGCATAAACGTCGTCAACAAGGTAAGTCCCGCATAGAAACATGGGATAAGATGAAGAAACTTTTACGGTCCAAATTTTTACCACTTAACTATCGACAATATGCATTCCTTGAATATCATAGTTTTATGCAACAAAATTTGTCCGTCGAGCAGTTTATTGCAGATTTTGATAGGTTACGCATGCATTGTGCGGCAGACGAAGATGAGGAACAGGTCATCGCCAGATTTTTGGGTGCGTTGAAACCGGATATCGCTGATATTGTCCACTTACAACAATTTTGGACCCTTGACGATGTCTCTCGTCTAGCACTCAAAGTCGAAAAACAACTACACATTAAAACCCGATCAGCCTCTACTCGTCCCCAACCGGCTGCTCGAACCCCTGCCCCATCAACCTCCCATACACGCGCAACTCCTATGCAGCGATCTGACGAGGTGCCCGGCGGATCTACGAATTCACAACTAAGCAAACGTTGTTATAAATGTCAAGGGATAGGGCATTTTGCTCGAGAATGCCCGAATAAACAACTCGTTACTTTTGTTGATGATACTTGTGATTATGATACCGAAGGCGATGACGAACTTGCATCAGTTGAACAACAGCTTATTTTGCCAGACCAAGGTGAAGCCTTAGTCATCCAACGTGTTCTCTCCACTCATGTTGACACCGCTACAGACGATACTTCTTGGCTACGAAACAATATTTTTCGTACCAAATGTACGACAAAGGGCAAAATATGTACGGTAATTATCGATGGGGGTAGTTGTGACAATATAGTCGCCACTTCGATGGTCGATAAATTGGGATTGTCGGTTCAAGACCATCCTACACCATATCAGTTGACTTGGTTGAAAAAAGGGAATGTCATACGTGTAACCCAACGTTGCTTGGTCAGTTTCTCTATTGGTAACAAATACACGGACGAAGTGTGGTGTGAGGTCATCCCAATGGACGCTTGTCACTTATTATTAGGGCGTCCCTGGCAATATGATCGTCGCACGAAGCATGATGGATTCCGCAACACTTATAGTTTTAAAAAGGATGGCTTAAATATTGTTCTTGCTCCTCTCGACAATCGTGACTCCACTCCCAGCACTTCACTTTTGTCACAGTCCGCTTTCCTCAACTACTATAAAGCAAACGATCCACTTTTCCTACTTGCACTAGTGGTGACGGAACAAAACAACAACACTAGCGAGATACCACCATTAATTCAGCCCTTGCTTGCTGAATTCTCAATGGTTTTCCCCGATGACATTCCGGCCGGCCTTCCTCTCATGCGTGAAATCCAACACTGTATCGACTTCTTACCGGGTGCGAGTATTCCCAATAAACCCGCCTATCGTATGAACCCGAAGGAGTACGAAGAATTACATCGTCAAGTCACGGAATTACTTGAGAAGGGCCTTATTCGCGAGAGTATGAGTCCTTGTTCCGTCCCGGCCTTACTAGTTCCAAAACATGGAGGTAAATATCCTATGTGCATTGACAGTCGCGCAGTTAATCGAATTACCATCAAATATCGCTTCCCTATTCCACGTTTTGAAGACTTACTTGATCAATTGCATGGCGCTAATATTTTTTCCAAAGTTGATCTTCGTAGTGGGTATCATCAAATTCGTCTACGACCGGGAGACGAATGGAAAACGGCCTTCAAAACACGAGATGGGTTATACGAATGGATGGTAATGCCGTTTGGTCTTTCAAATGCTCCGAGCACCTTTATGCGACTAATGAACCATATCTTCCGTGATTTCATTGGGCGTTTTGTGGTTGTCTACTTTGATGACATTCTCATTTTTAGTAAGACAATACAACAACATTTGCAACACATACGTGATGTGTTTGCTGTTCTCAAGGACCAACAATTATTTGCCAATTCAAGTAAGTGTCATTTAACAAATGAAGTCATCTTCCTTGGTTATCTTATTTCAGGTGAGGGTATACGCATGGATGACACTAAGGTTCACGCTATTACCTCATGGCCACGAAAACATTACACGATATCCGTAGCTTCCACGGCCTAGCGTCATTTTATCGAAGGTTTATTCGTAATTTTAGTACTATCGTGGCACCAATTACTGAGTGTTTGAAGGGTGGTTCATTTATATGGACCGTGGCGGCACAACAAGCATTCGACAATCTCAAACTTTGTGTTACTAGCGCACCCGTCCTTGCACTACCAAATTTTGGTGAAGTCTTTCACGTTGAATGTGATGCGTCGGGTCTAGGCATTGGGGGAGTACTTAGCCAAGGCAAGCGGCCAATTGCCTTCTCTAGTGAAAAACTCAACGAGACGAGACGTAAGTATAGCACATATGACAAGGAATTTTATGCTATCATTCGAAGTCTTGAATATTGGCGTCACTACTTATTGCCAACGGAATTCATCCTTTTTTCGGATCATCAAGCGCTACGTTATATTCAAGGCCAAGCCAAACTTAATCCACGACATGCTAAGTGGGTCGAGTTGTTACAAGATTTTTCATTTGTTATTCAACATAAAGCAGGTTCTTCAAATACGGTTGCTGATGCTTTAAGTCGGCGTCACACCCTTTTAACCTCTATGCAACTTCATGTGCAAGGGTTTGAAATGTTTCAACACTTATATATAGATGATCCGGATTTCTCCTCAGCATGGAAAAATTGCCCAGCACCACCTTTTCAAGAGTTTGTCAAACATGATGACTTCTTATTTAAACATAACCGCTTGTGCATTCCACGTTGTTCACTCAGAGATTCTATTGTGTTGGAATATCATCAGGGAGGTTTAGGCGGACACTTTGGTAGGGACAAAACTGTTGGTCTTGTTCGTGAGCGGTACTACTGGCCTCATATGGTCAAGGACGTTTCGCGGATAATTGCACGTTGTCGCATTTGCCATATCGCCAAAACACACCACACGAATGCGGGTCCATACACGCCACTACCAGTTCCGAATGCACCATGGGAAGATGTTAGCATTGATTTTGTTTTAGGCCTCCCCCGTACACAGCGGCAAAAAGATTCGATTATGGTCGTTGTTGATCGTTTTTCAAAAATGGCCCATTTTGTTCCTTGTGCTAAAATGTATGATGCAAGCCAGGTAGCACGTTTATATTTTACCGAAATTGTTCGTTTACATGGCATTCCTAAAAGTATTACGTCCGATAGAGATGTCAAGTTCGTCAGTCACTTTGGCGTACTTTGTGGAAACGTTTGGGTTCACGCTTACAATTTAGTAGCTCCCACCATCCCAAGACTGACGGTCAAACAAAGGTAACTAATCGTAGCTTGGGCAAATTACTTCGTAGTCTTATTGGTGATCACCCAAAGCAATGGGATATGGTGCTACCTCAAGCTGAATTTGCATATAATCGATCAAATCATGCCTTGCTCTACTGGCAAAAGTCCTTTTTTTGTTGTTTATGGCCGCAACCCGTTTACACCGCTTGATCTCACGCCTTGCCCAAACACTGATCATTTTAGCGCTGATGGAGACAACCGAGCACAAAAAATTCGTGACCTCCACATGCAAGTACGTGAGAAAATTGTTAAGCACAACTTGCAGTATCAAAAACGAGCAAATGTACATCGTAAGCATGTGATCTTTCACGAGGGTGATCTTGTATGGATTCATCTCCGTAAAGAGCGTTTTCCGGGTGGACGTTTTGGTAAACTTCAACCACGTGCTGATGGACCGTTTAAGGTACTTAAACGCATTAATGATAATGCGTATAAGATCGAGTTACCAGGACATTATAACGTATCTGCAACATTTAACGTGGGAGATTTAACTCCCTATGTTCCTGATGATGATACTGTTATTCCGGACTCGTGGTCGAGTCCTTTTCAAGCCGGGGAGGATGATACGGATGGAGATAATGTCGAGAATGGAGACCCACCAAATCGTTAACTTAGGCTTTAAGTTATCGATTGAAGCATATCTTTTGGAGATTTCTTTTTATCTTAATTTTAGTAATTGAATAACGACCAATTAGACTTTTATTGGGACTTATTTTATTTCCTTAGTTTATTACGTGAACCTTTTAAGTATTGCAATTGTTTGTGGAAAAAAGGTCAGACTGTTTTTGCTAATAACTTTAATCGAAATTTTCGATTGTTCTTGTTCTTGAGCGTACTGTTGTTTCTTCATTCTTCAAGATCCCTATCATAAAATTTCTTCATGAATGAATGATTACACTACTACAATTAATGACTTTTGGTAACATCAAAATTCATTACATAAAGGGCAAAAACCGTTACAATAGGTCTATTGTAACGCCATTTGGACCATTACATTCGCTGCCATTACAATAGGTCTATTGTAACGCTTCTGTAACAGTGTCAGAGCTATTGTAACACCTTTGTAACATTATTCTGCCCACCCAATGTACCGTCACAATAGGTCTATTGTAAAGGTTGTGGCAAATATAACACCGATATGTCTATTGTAACGTCACTACCTATTATAACACCATTAGCATATGTAACACCAATATACCTATTGTAACGCCTCTATAACAATTTATTACAAATGTAACCCCATATATATATATATATATATATATATATATATATATATATATATATATATATATATATATAACAAAAATCTTCATAAACACATTAATATCTAAATAAGATTGATATTAGAATTAAATTCCTTACAAGGAAACAGTTAAGTTATCAACTTATATATAATGCAACATACAAAATTGATCACTAAAAATAAGACAATTTAAGCACCCCCTGCATTTTGTATCTACTTCTTACACATGTATTAATTAAAGTCGTTTTAAGATTGAGGATATCATCTCATAGAGATTCTAAAACAACTTCACCATCATTTTCAACCTTATCACATGAGTCTGCGTTTCTAGGAAGAATACATCATCAGGATACAACTTCTGAAACACCTGTTAGATGCAACAAATACAGAATTATATTAGGGTGGGAACACAAGTATCAGATAATTTAATTCAATATCTATAACATAAAATCACAGTTTTAGCATGAACACGCTGAAAACAATTAATTTTTGGGTGTAACTATCATATTCTCATGAGAATTACCTTTAAAGTTTCACCTTTGTAGTTCAAATTTCCGTTTGTAGAAGGGATCGTGATGGCAGGTCCCATTGAGCCCTAAAAATGAAACGAGACAGTTAACAGTAGTACAAACTTTTTAAATTCGGAAAAAAATGTCTTTCAATCACTTAGTTGGCAACAAGTCCGGTAGTTGGTCTCGGTTTTTTTAAAAAGATACCCATTTGCTCCAAGACCTGAATAAATAAAATAAGAATTCATGAACATAAACATACTTCCCATGCTTTTACAATAACTAAATAAACAAAATAAGATAAAAAGTAAGTCAGTTAAGCAACCTCTAATAGCTAAAAATTGAAAATTTTGACTACTCGCATTGGCTGATTGGCATCATGGCACTGAAGTAGATTAGTCAATAAAGGAACAACTTCCATGACAATTTTGACTACTCACATTGGCTGCATCAGATGGAAAAATTTTACACATGTTTGCAGCAGTAGATAATAATGAAAGCATAAAGGTGTGGACTCCTGTTGAGAAGAAAACAAGCTAAGAGAGCACCGCCATTAATGCCCTTGCTCGCAATATCCATGTATTCATTTGTAAGAAACCTAGAAACAAAGCAAGAAACAACACCATAATGAACAGCATGAGCACATCAATTTATGATATCTATAATTAAGAAATGTAAGTTGTACAACAAGCTACATACCATGATTTGCAACTTCCCGACTTTAGCAGTTGTAACATTCAATGCTGGTGGCAATCCGAGACTAGCATGCAGTGCATCACCATTAATATCTATCAAAATCAAATTTTGAGAATCAAATTATAGAGAATTCTTGCATCAATTAATGAAACTGCTAATGCAATATCGAATCATTGAATCAAAGTACCAACTCAATGATAGAATACATGATTCTAGCATCAAATCACCAAAAATGTTAATACAATACTGAATCATTAAAGCGAACTACAAAAACAACTAACAGAGTACAGAATATTAGCATCGAATCACCAAAATTGTTAATACAATACCGAACAAAATACCAAAACCACTAATAGAATACACGATTCTAACTTCATATCATCTAGATACAAACTGAATCCTTCAACTAAAGTACAAGAACTACTAACGTAATACAAATTCTAGCATAGAATCGTCAAAAATGTTAATGTGATACGAATCACTTAATTAATCAAAGTACCAAAACTAACAGAATACATAATTTTAGAATCAAATCACCAAAAATGTTAATACGAAATACCGAGTTACTGAATCAAACTACCAAAACTACTGATAGATCGAGTACTGAATTCTAGCATCGAATTCAAAATTACTGATAGAGTACTGAATGTTAATACAGTTTCATACCTAATTAATGACGGAGAAATCGAACTAACAAATTCTTCAACGCAGCCGGATGAATCGGTGGAGGTGAATCAGGGGTGGTGGTGGCGAATCGGTGGAGGTGAATCGGTGGTGGCGTTGGCGAATCAGTGAGGTGAATCGGTGTTGGTGGTCGCGAAATGGTGGTGTTGCTTCGGTGGTCGCCTCTGCCTTCGTCTTCTAGATCGATCAATAAACTATAAGGAGCAGGCGAGATCGAGAGGTGAGAGACGAACTAGGTTTTTAAAAAAAAAGGGGGAAATTGAAAACACGTTCGTCATATTAAAGGAATGTCTTTTACGAAGTATTTATACTAAATTAAATATTAAATATTTGGAGCATACAATAGCTAAAATACTTGTTACATTAGACTACCCGTAATGGGTGACCAAACTAAGTTTGGTCACCCCTGCCACCTCTGCGCCACATCAGCTTTCTCTCTCCTGATCAAACAAATGACCAGACAGCGACCAATAGCCCGTAATGGGCGACCGAATTGGCGACCAATTTTTTTTTTTATTTTGCAGATTATTAATATATATATATCTATATTACTTATTATATATATAATATATTATTAAATTATTAATTATTAAATTATTAATATATATATATGTGTGTGTGTGTGTGAAAGAGGGCAAGACGAACGGTCGACTGGGCGACCGTTCGGCCAGCGAACGGTCGCGACCGAATTCCGTGTAACGGGGAGGGACGCGTCGCCGGAGGTGAGGTGGCGGTCGTGACCGAACGAACGGTCATGCGTTACGCCCAGTCTTAGAGCTGACTGTTACAATAAAGAAAAATAGGGTTACAATAGATTGTAACGCGTTACAATAGACTGTAAGGTGTTACAATAGAGTATAAGGTGTTACTAAATCTAAAGTCTATTGTAACGCCTTTCATTTAACTGTAACACATGGTAGTAATTATGCTAGGTGTTACACTTTCGTTACATTAGACACAGCTATTGTAACGAATTTAAAGACTGTTACAATTTTAATGTTACAAAAAGTATTTAATTGTAGTAGTGTTACATGCCGGACATCAATGTAGTTGAAATACTTTGATACAAGCAAGTTTAACAAACTATCACCCTCTTCACTAGAATAAACCTGCAAACATATCATATCAGGCAATAAATAAATAACAAATTATATGAAGACCAAAAAGGGTAGCAAAGCAAACTCACCAAGCGATGGATAAATCTACCTCTATATATGAGGCCTAGATTTGAGTTTGTTTTGCCAACTCATTCATTTCAAGATATCTCATTGGTTGTTAATGCTGACGTGTAATCATGTAAAATGCCACATGTCAATCAACACAAAATCGTGTGATTCCCCATTAAACTCAAAAGCAGTTTTATTTTTTAGCAGTATCCCCATATTCGGTATCCCACATATATCGGCTATTTTATGGAAATTTATTTGCCTAATTTTCGTGGAAATTAGTATTAGTAATTTGAAATCTCCTCCATCCGAAATATTAAAGAATATCTATCTCAAAATAATATAGGCTTTAATATTAGAAACAACCTTATCATTTAGAAATTTTTAAATACTTTTTTTGAAATCAAAACATAATTCGAATTTTTGAATTAAAACAGTAAGAGCAACATAAATATTGTTGTGTGATTAAAATTATCTACTGTAATGGAATTAACATTTAATACTATCAATTTATTTTAAATTCAAATTTATTGAACTATGTAATTGTAGTGGCCGATTTATACACTATGGAACAAAAATAAAATTTTGTAACTGTTTTTTTTGGAATTAACATTTGAATTTCAAAATTTATACTATTTTGTTGTTTTTAAGTTCCAAGTGTAATAATATTTAGGAAAATTTAAAATTTATAAAATTTTGATGTTTTTAAAAACTGATGCTGCAAAATTTATACAATTTTGAAGTTTTTAAATTTTGTTTTGTTTGGTGATCTCACAATTCATATTCTGTTTTAATTATTCTATTGGTGATCTCACAAAATCGTTATCGCAAGTTGGTTTGTTTCTCCAAAAATCAGTATTCTCACATGGTCAACTTTATGTCGTTATATCAAGAGTTAAGAACAAGAACGGATTGAAGGTTATTTGTTACGACAAAGATAACAATTACACTAATTCAACAACACATGTTGTTTACAAAGAAGTCTTATTTTGTCTCTAAATTTCATGTAACATTTATTCATATATCAAAATTTGTATCAACTTATCATTACAATTATGGATTGTTATGTTATTATTTTTCTACAAATCTCTTGAAGCATGCCCGCCTAATCGGGCGGGCTTTGAAGCTAGTTTATGGTATATAGAAGAATGAAATTTCCCTGCATTTCCAACCTTCACACACTCCATCAAACTATCCATCACCACTTCCTGAAACAGTTACATGTCAAGTCACGTCACTGCATAATATAATTTAAATACATAATTAATTAATTGTAAATACTTACTCTAAGTGGTTGGGCTTCTTCAGAAAGTGTTGTAGAGAGTGATAACTGAATCAGAAACTGAACAAATTCATCGAATTTAGAACGAACCCATGTTTGGTAAATGGATTCAGGATCTTCAGTAGGTTTGGCAGAAGAAGAAGGGAGTTGAGGAAGGAGTGGAGTGAAGAACGATTGAAGAGAAACAAGGGATTCAAGGATGAACTCAGGAGGATAATCATTTTCATGATTAATTTTGTGTAGTTTAAAAAATCTCTAACTATTAATCAATAACATCTAATGATCAAGATTAATTATACATTTTATACATGAAGTGTTATTTTGATCATTTAGAACATAAAAGAGAATATTCAATTTTCTTTTTACTTTTATTATTAGTTTATGATATTATTGTACAGTAAAGAAAAAATAGTAAAACAATGTTGAAGTAGATAAATAATTATTGTTTTTTACCTTGATTTACTTACTATAAATGAAATGTTAAACTGATCAATTCAAAGTTCATTTTATCAAATATGTAAATAATTATATTAGAAAAAATGAGGTGATACTAGTCACTCGTGATCAGTGTTTAAAAACTCTGGTTCGACCGACCGGTGGGACCTGGTCCGACCGGAAAGTGTATGTATGTTGGGCCGAATTAACCAGGTTAAAAGTCTGTTTATTAACCGCTTCGAACCGGGCGAGTTAAATGTGAACCCGGTTGGATCAAATGACTGAACCAGATTTGAACCGTGTTTTTCTATTTAATTTTCTTTTAATATCACTTTTTATTATTAAAGTGAATATTTTGTATCATTTTTTATACTATGAAACTTTATTATATGTTTTGAAGTTTGAAAAACCAAGATTCTAGTTAAATTTGAAGTGTTTGGTATCATTTAGCACAAATACTCAATAATATTGTAATCCGGTTCAACGGGTTCGACCATTTTTAGACCGGTTCGACCATTTGTAGAGCATCAACCGGTTCGATTCAAAATCCGAGTATTAAAACATTGCTCGTGACTATAAGATATTACTATAAACGCCTTAAACAATGCATGTTTAATATTATAATAGGTTGAGTCTATAATATATATAACTTTTTTACAAAATCTTAAAAAGCCTGGTTTATATTAAAAGTAATCGTTGGCATTAATTATCAGAAAATAGAATACACACAATAAAGAAAGGGCATTTTAATTGATATATGATTCCTTGTTGGTAAAAGCATTACTCCGTATAATTTTAGTTTAGAACGTTAGGTGGATATCAAAGTGTCAATGACCTAGCGGTAAGGTGTTTGCCCTACAACCTAGTGGTTGAGGGTTCGAGTCCCATAGTGGATATAGGTGGTTATTTAGGAGTAGATTAGATTTGCCGTTAAAAGAAAAAAGAAAAAGAACGTTAGGTGGATATATAGGTAGCCTTTAATTGACGAGACAATGACAGACACATGTCTTGAATAGGGATGTTTAAAATGAAGTATTTGGAATTTTTAGATATCTGAATTTATATACTTCCTCCGTTTTCTGATTATTTAGGTGTCTACTAATCGGTCTTAAGATAATTAGTTTCATAAATTAACCTGGCAAAAACTGTTGGAACATAATTGATCTATTACTGATGTACAGATACTACTGATCAAGAGTTAATGTTGCAGTAACTACTTGATACTGAAAATTGAATTACTACTGATCTCGGAGTTACTACTGATAAATGCAAATACTACTGATGATCTGATTTACTACTGATGAGCTTATTTGGAACAGATCGAGTCCGAGATTCTGGTAGAGTTAGTTATAGAATGTAAATCTTTTTGTAATTCAATCATAATCGAATCCTAAAATAACTAGGGTAAAGTTTTAGGCTTCAAGGACTATTATATATAGTTCCTTACGAATTGTAAACGTACGTGTGTATTGTAATTCGATAAATCAATATACATTGAAGATTTTTGTGATTACTGTGTTCTTATTGTCATTCATATTAGTTTACAGTATTCATTGTTCTTAATTAATAAACTCGAGTGTTGATCCGCTGCAACTTCTCGTTGTTTGTAGATCTGTGATTAAATAATCTGTTTGGATTATTCGATCCTGACAAGTGGTATCAGAGCCATACGGTTCTAGATCTACGAATTAAGAACAGCAAAAAGTTTCATACTTTCGAACTTAAAATTGTTAATCATGTCTGATAACAATGAAAGCACTCAGGCTAACAAGATTCCAATTCTCACTCCCAACAACTTTGGGATGTGAAAAAACAGAATCAAGCAGTATATGCTGGTTACTAATTATTCCATGTGGGAAGTGTTTCTTGAAGGAAACAAGACTATTCAAACTCAATTAACCTCCACTTCAACTGAAGTCGACAAACTCAAGTGTGAGAAAGAAAAGAAGGACAGAGGAATTGAACTCAAAGCCCTAAGCACTCTTTTGCTTGCTATTCCCAATGACTATCAACATTTATTTGTTGAATATGATGATGCAAAGAAGCTATGGCAGGCACTGGAGAAGAGGTTTGTAGGCACAAAGAGCACAAAAAAAACATGAAGTCTGTTCTGAAGCAAGACTTTGAAAACTTCAAAGGCCAAAAGAATGAATCATTATCTCAAGTCTTTGATAGGTTCAACAAACTCATTGGTGAACTGAATCAAGTTGGGTATCAACCAGACAATGATGATGTCAACAGGAAGTTTCTCAGGTCTCTAGGTGAAGAATGGTCTACGTATACTGTTATATATAGACAAGGAGATCAACTGGAAGAGAAAGAGCTGGATGAACTCTACAATGAACTTAGAGTGTTTGAATCTGAGGTAAGTAATAAAACTCCTAATTTACCTACAAACAGTGCTGCTTTTGTGTCCAGTACAGGAACAGGTCAAAACAATGCAGAGATTGTAGGAGGTGAAGATGTAGCAAGAGAATCCTTCTTCACTAGTCATGTGCATACTGCACTGATTAGTGAAGATCTGGAACAACTTCACCCTGATGATCTTGAAGAGATGGACATCAAGTGGCAGATGGCAATGCTTAGTTTAAGAACAAAAAAGTTTCTCAAAAGAATTGGCAGGCAAAATCTGACCTACAACAAAGGTGATCGTGCTGGATTTGACAAAACCAAAGTCAAATGCTACAACTGCAGTAATCTTGGTCACTTTGCCAGAGAATGTCCTAGCAAAGATCAAAGATTAAATTACAACAAAAAAGCTCTTCAAATTCAACTGCATTTGTATCTCAAGAAGGACAAGGTTATGACTGGAGCTTTCAAGCAGAGGAACATGCACAGAACCAAGCTCTCATGGCCTTTACTGATTCTACTACTGAGGTACATTCTAAATCTTGCACTCCTGAATGCATTAAAGCATATAAAGAATTAGAGAAAATTAACAAAGAAACACTTGAAGAGATGATATTAAACAGAAATAGGAGAATTGAATACAATGGGTGTATAGCTGATCTTGAAAATCAAATTAAAATCTACAAAATAACTGATCAAAAGATAAAGGATGAATTGTTACAAACTACTTATGAAAAAGAACTTGCTCAGTTAAAATTAAAAGAAACTTTGATTAAATTAGAAGAGTGTCAAATGGAATTAGAACAAAATAAATTAACTATTAAGAAATTTGAAAGAAGTTCTCAAATTGTTAATGAATTAACAAGTAATCAAACTACTGAAAAAGTTGTGCATGGAGTGGGATATCATGCAGTTCCTCCTCCAACTAATTGTATCCCTCCTCTTAAGTCAAGCACAGAAAGAACTTTAAATGATTTAAAAATAGAGAGTCAAACTGAAACTGAAACAAGTAATAAATCAACTGAATCAAATGATTCTACTGATGATGATCAAACAACTGATTCAACTGATGCAAGTTTTCATACAACACAAAGTCCAACTGAATCCCCCAAATATAACTCAGAAAATATACCAAAAATTTTAAGAAGAGGAAATCAAAGAAACTTGAATCAGTTAAAAGAACAAAGAAAGCCTGAGGGTGCTAAGTCAACAAAATTAACATGCTTAATATGTAACAAAGTTAATCACATAGCAAAGAATTGTCATTTTAATCCAATTAACTGCAAAGAATTCAAAGATTTTAAACTTAGTAAAGAAAAAGAAAAAGCTTTAAAACTAAAACAACCTGAAGAAGTTAAAATCTCCCATGTTGAAATTCCCAAATTTGGAAGAACTGCACAGAGATTTGTGAAAAATATCAGGTATAAAAATCCAAATAGAAATCATTATTTTAAAAACAATGGAAAACAAACTAAATCTCCACAATACCCCAAGTTTTCAAACATCAGTAGAAACAATTCCAGATTTACTACTGATAAATACCCTAATTATAATGCTGTCTGGTACAATTATAAAAACACTACTGACAATGCAAAAAACTTCTATTACCCAAATACTACTGGTCCATCAGTAGTAAAATACTCAAAAACCAAAAACTACGGGTATAAACCTAGGTCAGTAGTAACACAGAACACCAGTACTAACCAACAAAATAAGACCAAAACTGCATCCAAAGCTCATCCATTTAGCAAAACTTGCTCTTCAAAGGATGAACCCAAGACAAAACAAGCTTGGGTTCCCAAAATTAACTAATCCTTTTACTTTTTGTGCAGAGCATTCAGGTCCCCGAAGAAGGAAGAATATGGCATATTGATAGTGGATGCTCTAGGCACATGACTGGAAATCTTCAAATTCTTAGAGATTTCAAGTCCTTTGAAGGTGGATATGTTGCTTTTGGTCAGAATCCAAGAGGTGGTAAGATCACTGGTACAGGTACAGTAACAAATGGTAAGATCACATATGATAATGTATTCTATGTTCCTGAACTTCAATATAATCTGGTTAGTGTCTCACAAGTATGTGATAAAAAGAACAAAATTCTTTTTACAGACATAGAGTGCATCATTCTTTCTCCTGATTTTATTTTAGATGAAAAATTTGTTGTTCTAAGAACACCAAGGAGAAACAATGTGTATTGCCTGGATATAGGGAGGGAACTCATTTCTTCAAGTGAGATCAACTGCTTTATATCCAAGGCAAACACAAATGAATCAGAACTCTGGCATAGAAGGATGTGTCACTTAAATTTTAAAAATATGAACAATTTAGTTAAAAAGAATCTGGTAGTTGAATTACCTCAAAAAGAATTTATGTGTGATCATCATTGTGTTGCATGCCTAAAAGGTAAGCAACATAAGACTTCTCATAAGTCTAAAGCTATCAATTCTATTTCTAACCCTTTGCAGCTCTTACATATGGACCTTTTTGGACCAACAAATGTAATGAGTATTGGAAAGAAACAATACTGCCTTGTTATTACTGATGATTTTTCCAGATATACTTGGGTTTTCTTTCTTAGGACCAAAGATGAAATAAGTGAGATTATAAAGAATCTAATTGTCAAGCTGTAAAATACAAGAGATCTCAAAGTGAAAGCCATTAGATGTGATAATGACACAGAATTTAAAAATACTAATCTAATTGATTTTTGTGATCTTAAAGGTATTGACAGGCAGTACAGCTCACCAAGAACTCCACAACAAAATGGTGTAGCTGAAAGAAGAAATAGAACAATAATTGAAGCAACCAGATCCATGCTTGCAGATTCAAAAATACCAATAACTTTTTGGGCTGAAGCAGTTAATACTGCCTGTTATGTTCAAAACAGAGTATTAATAGTGAAGCCTCATTTTAAAACACCTTATGAATTGTTTAATAAAAGAAAACCATCAATAAGTTCTCTAAAATCATTTGGTTTTCCTTGTACAATTTAAATTACAAGAGAACAAATTGGTAAATTTGACTGCAAAGCAGATGATGGGATCTTTGTAGGATACTCAACTCAAAGCAAATCTTATAGAGTGTTCAACAAAAGGCTAAGGATCATTGAAAAAAGTGTAAATGTATCCTTCAATGAAAATCTGATGAATGAACAGGGAAATGGTCCAGATTGGTTATTTAACATTGATAATCTAACCAAATCTTTTGATGTAAACTATGATTTTAATACATGAGATTCAATCAATCAAAATCAACAAGGAGGATCATCATAATTTAATGGTAGTCAAGACAATATGAAGTACATTCTGATTAATACTGATCCCACAGTTGATACTGAGGACAGTAGTAACTCAGATAACCCTAGCAACCTTGATGCCAGTAATAACTCAAATATTCAAAACACTACTGATCCCAGTAGTAACTTAGAAAATCAATCAAATAATGATGAACCAATCCACCTTGACGTCAGTACTAACAATGATCCACCAGAATCAAATGAAGATCATGTTGCTACTGATACCAGTATCAATGAGGAATCTTCACAAAATCAAGACAGTCAAAAAGGAACATGGACCGATGCACAGATTCCTGAATCCAATGAGTCAAACCTTGATAACCAATTGGCTGTTGATAAAATTCATGGCTCCAGAACTGAAAAGAATCATCCTTTGGATCAAGTCCTAAGTGATGTCAACTCAACCATGTAGACAAGAAGCAAATTCAATTCATCTTTAAATTCAAATTCTTGTAACATCAGTCTAATCTCTAATGAATGCATGTATGAATGCTTTTTGTCACAGGAGGAACCCAAAAAGATTCAACAAGCCATGAAAGAATCAAATTGGATCATAGCAATGCAAGAAGAACTTCTTCAATTCAAATTACAAGGCAAGAAGAACTTCTTCAATTCAAATTACAAGCTGTATGGACACTTGTGCCTCTACCAAAAGGAAAAAGAGCCATTGGAACAAGATGGATCTTCAGAAACAAGAAAGATGAAAGAGGCATAGTGATCAAAAACAAAGCCAGACTTGTAGCCCAAGGATACACTCAAGAAGAAGGGATCGACTATGATGAAGTGTATGCACCTGTTGCTAGAATTGAAGCAATAAGAATATTTCTGGCATATGCCTTATACAAGAAGATCAAAGTGTATCAAATGGATGTTAAAAGTGCTTTCCTGTATGGGAAAATTGAAGAAGAAGTGTATGTGTGTCAACCTCCAGGATTTGAGGATCCTAAACATGATAACTATGTTTACAAACTAGACAAAGCTCTATATGGCCTTCATCAGGCACCAAGAGCCTGGTATGACACATTGTCATCATACTTGTTGAAGAACAATTTCAAAAGAGGTGCAATTGACAAAACCTTGTTTACAAGAAAAGTCAAAGATGATATATTACTGGTTCAAATATATGTAGATGATATCATTTTTGGTTCAACAAATGATCAACTGTGCAAAGAATTTGAAGAATTGATGCAAGTCAAGTTCAAGATGAGCTCAATGGGTCCAATGAACTTTTTTCTTGGACTCCAAATCAATCAAAGATCAGATGGTATTTTGATTAACCAATCAAAATATGTCAGAGACATCTTGGAGAAATTTGCAATGAAAGACTGCAAAAGTGCAAGCACACCAATGGAAACTCACAAACACCTACATCCTGATGTTGAGGGGGAGGATGTAGATGAACACCTATATAGATCAATGATAGGATCTTTAATGTACTTAACTGCATCTAGACCTGACATTATGTATAGTGTTTGTGTATGTGCCAGGTATAAAGCAAGACCTAAGGAGCTTCACTTGCAGGCAGTCAAAAGAATCCTTAGATACTTGAAAGGAAAGCCATCACTTGGTCTGTGGTATCCACATGACTCACCATTCAATCTTGTAGCCTACACAGATAGTGACTATGGTGGTGAATGTCAAGATAGAAAATCTACTACTAGTGGATGTCAAATTCTTTGGAGCAAGACTGGTGTCATGGCAATGCAAGAAACAAACAAATGTATCAACATCAACTTCTGAAGCAGAGTATGTAGCTGCATCTGCTTGCTGTGCTCAAGTATTGTGGATTCAGAATCAACTCCTAGACTTTGGTATATCTATCCTTAAAACTCCAATTTTTATTGATAATCAAAGTGCAATCAGTATTGTGAACAATCCACTAAAACATTCAAAAACTAAACATATTGAAATAAGATTTCACTTTATAAGGGATTGCAATGAAAAGAAATTAATTAAAGTTGAGAAAATTCATACTGACAATCAACTAGCAGATCTCTTTACAAAAGCATTTGATGTAGGAAGATTTAGCTTCTTGGTTAGCAGTATTGGAATGATTTTAATAAATTAATTTGAATTTTAAATCATATGTACAGTTTTTTATAATACTTCTTTATTTTAAAACTTGTTTTACTACTGGTAAGTTGTCATTACTGATTGAATAGTTGTTCTTTGCATTTTCTACTGATAGGGTTTCGAGTGAATTAAGTTAAAGTATAAACTCAAAGGTTACTACTGATGAGTTACTACTGATACCTAATTTACTACTGATCGACAGTTATCTGTGAAATACATCATTTTACCAAACTAACCTCCATGAAAATAGCCGTTGGGTTATTATTCGAAGGACATTTCGGTCATTTTGCAGGTTAATTCGTAAAATATAAATAGCTGAAAGAGATTAATTTAGCATTATCCCCATCTCGATTTGATAAACCCTACGATAAATCCTAAACTCGATCAAAACCCTGCATCAGTAACAACAAAATTCACTTTATTCATCTCTCAATCGATCAAAATTTTGTCTACAATCAATCATCTGAGCATCAATTTTAAAATCAACAATCATTCAAATGGCTACCCTCACACCACTCGATGTTCAAACAGATCTCAAGTACTCTGAATTTCACAATATGAGTGCATTCTTGAGAAATCCAGATGGCACAAGAGATTTTCGACCCATAGTTATGTTCTTGAAGAACTCATATATCCGGTTTGCTCTCACCATCAACCCTAAAGCTTATTAACAGCATCTTGTTGATTTCTGGGAGAATGCTGAAAGACTTGAAGATGCAAACATCACTCAAATCAAATCAGTTGTAGATGGAAAGCCTATTATCATCACTGAACAATCAATCAGACATCATTTGCAATTAAACGATGAATCAGGTATGGTTTCTTTACCTAAGGAAGATCTTATTGATATTTTACAAAAAATGGGGTATGAAGGAAGACTAGATATAATTACTTTTCAAAAAGATCTTCTTTCACCTCAATGGAAGTATCCTGTTCATACTATTCAACATTGCATCTCTCCTAAAAGGAGTACTTGGAATGAGTTCAACAAGTCAATAGCTTCTGCTGTTGTTTGTTTGTGCACAGGACAAGTATTCAATTTTTCAAACATGATCTTTGAAGGAATGCTTGGAAATCTATCATCATCTAAATCTTTAATGTATCCAAGATTCCTAACTCATATTATAAACTGTGAACTTCAAAACCTTTCAACACCTAAAAACATTTTTGTTACTCTAGAATTAAATAAAAAGGTGTATGCTAATATGAGAAAACAATTTAAATTTTCTGGAAATGTTACTCCATTATTCCCAAACATGATCTATGATCAAACCCCTACTGGAGAAGGTTTAGTCCACCCAACTGAACCCCAACCCACTCCATCACCCCCAAATGTAGCCCAAACAGAACTCCATCAGTCCACTCAATCACCCACTCAATTAAATGTCCTGAATGTGTCCCAGGAACATGAAATAAATCTACAGAGTGCTACTCTTCACTCTGTGGAAGACCAACCAACAACCAAACATATCTCAACAACTTATAAAAGGATGAAAACTTCCTTAAAGGACACCAGGGGACCAATTGAGTCACACCTCAGACTCCAAGAGTTGTCCTCCAAGGAGGAGAGAGGGCATGAGGAAAGGGCTCTCACTACTGATGCCTCAAAGGTGGGTGCACATGCTAGTGAGAACATCATTAGGACGCAGACCTCGGCAACTCTTAGTGACGATTCATCTTTTGAGGCAGCACTAAGAGGACCCCTGTGCCAATAAACCACAGGGGGGGCACTACTGCTTCTTCTAGGAAGAAGAGAGTGTCCAAACAACCCATTTTATCACCAAGAAGTGATAAGGGTAAAAAGAAACAAACTGAATTGACGGATACGATGGAAAACCTTAAAGCCAATGTACCAAATGAGCTCGATGATCTTGCTAGATGGAGTGAGGGCAGTATTAAAACAAAGCAATAGACGGATAGGAAGGAAAACCTTAAAACCACTGTACAACATTGCCTGGAGTTACTGAACAATCAAGGAAAACCATGACATGTATGAAGCACTACATCAATACTCTGAACAGCAGACAGAAAAGGTTCGAGTACAAGCTTCAAAGGCAATCTAATTTGATCAGAAAATTACAGAAAAAGATTGCAGATAGTGAGGCTCAACAGATTGAGATCACTAAGGGGGAGAAAGATCAAATTCAAGGGATGATTGATCAATCAATAGCAGCAGCAGCCCTCCTAAACTTAAAAGAAGTTCATGGTGAAACAAGTCAGAGTCTTGGTGAAAACCTGTACATAGATATGGAAGAGGATGTATTTATGTCTGCAAATCAATCACAAACACCAGAACAAGTACACTCTCCAATTGCTACTGAAGTTATAGAAACTACTGATCCACTCAACAAAGACTCAGCGTCAGTAGTGGATGAAACAACAACAAATATTCATACTACTACTGATGCCCTAACAGTAGTAACTACACAAACAGCCTCACCAGTAGTAATTGAAACACAACAATTGGTGGTATATAAACCAGAAAGCACACCAGTAGTAACTACCTTAGTTACTACTGAATCTGAAAATGAAGAAATACCAGAAGTTCTTGAACGTGAACAAGCAGTAGTTATTTCAAGACCTCAAACCTCAAATTTTAAAGCACTTATCATACCTGACATTGATGATAATGTGAACTGGTATGAGGTTGATGAATGTGCTTTACCACCTCACCCCAAGATTCTACCTGAGAATAAAGTACATATGTTCAATCCATCAATTGTACTTCCAGAAGTCAAAGACATGAAATACACTCCTCCTCTACTTACAACAGTTGTTGGAAAAGGAAAAGGTTTATATAATGATGACTTTCCAAATCGAGCTCTAGGTCACCATATAGTGAATAAAATCAACTATGTAAGAAAAGCAAAACAAAATAAATGGAAGTTGAGCAGAATAAGATATCAAAGAAAAGCAGCAAAGACTCAAGCTCTTGAAGATAAGAGAATAGCTGAAGAAGAAAAATTTAAAAATGCAACTATTCAAGAGATTGAAGAATTCGTGGAAGGAGATCAACAAGAAGAAATAAATAAAGTAAAACAAATAGAAAAAGAAAGTTTAGATCTCCTTGAAGAACAAGTTAAAGAATGCAAAAGAAACAAAGAAGAGATGCCAGAACAATTTACTGAAAAGAAAGAAGAGATGACCACATATTTAAAATCAAGAGGTCACAGTGCAAAATCTTTTAGAAGAATGAAGTTGATAACTATATTGAAAGATATTGCATTGAGAAAAAGAAAGAACTTGCAGAGCCTGAAGTTGAAAAGATTGAAGAAGATAAGGCTTTAATTGAAATTAATCCTAGGGAAGTAACTTCAAGACCAAAAATAGTTGGAAGTTCTTCTACAATAGCTGCAAGTAAAAGAAAGGTATTAATGGGTGAACAAGAAGCCAATAAAAGGGCCAAATTAGATGACAAGGTAATATATCTCCCCATAGCACCTATTCAAGACAACCCAATTGTAAATTGGAGAATGAATGGTCAAGCAATTGAAATAATCAGAGAAGATAAGACCACTCAAAAGTTCAGTGCTTGGAAACCATTGATAATGTCATGTACACGAAGTGATGCCATTAAACTTCTAATGATTGGCAAACCTAGAATGTCAAAGAAATCTTGGAAGAATTCACGAGCTGGATACTTAACTAGAATGATTGATACTGCATTTTATCCTGAAAATTACCCCGAGGACTTCTCCAGTACTGAAAATGTATATGCTTGGAATGTGTTACCTACTGTACACATGTATTTCTTTGAAAGAACAAGTAAGAGATGTGGACTATTCTTGTATGGAAAAGAATATCCACACTCTGAAGAAACTATGTACCAAGTCATCTGCTGCTCCTTCATGCATCCTCATGATGTCACTTTGTTTAATCAAAAGAGAAACTATTTCATCAAAAGAAACAGCAAATACATCATTGCTCAAAGAAAGTTACAAAATCAAAGAACACTTGAAGCAAGAGCCAAAAAGCTGGAAGAAATGAAGAAGAAAGAAGAAGAAGAAAAAGAAAAGGAAACTTGATTAATTCACATTGAATTAATCAGTTTAGGGGGAGATTGTTGGAACATAATTGATCTATTACTGATGTACAGATACTAGGGGTGTCAAATCTGTACCAAACAAAACCAACCAACATGCTACCAACCATACCAATAATAGATGGTAGCCAATATGTTGGTAGCCAACATGTTTGGTTGGTAGTACCATACCAATCATATAATCATGGTACGGTAATGGTACAAATATTTTAATACCACGGTAATACCGTGCCAACCAATTATATATATATTATTTAGAAGAATTCGAGAAAGGTAAACTAAGTATGTATTATTTTTTAATAAAGGTTATGATATCATAACATGAAAACATTCAAGTTATAACTTCTTAGCCTAACATATCAATATATTACATTTTTGTTATTATGTTTGTATATTATGTTAATAATTAAGCGTCTGAAGCAGACGTGAATGCTATAAGCTAGTGTATTATGACAAGAATACTACATAATATGTACCCTATCGTACATAGTGTTTATATAACATTTAACATATACCATTACCGAATATAATAATACAGAAAAATGTCTTGTTTTTAGTAATACTTCCAACTAAGTTTGTGATCTTGGTATATACCAGTACCAATTCGTACCAACCATGATTGTTGGTAGCCAAACAAATTGGTACCAAATATAGTCGGTATGGTACTGGTAGCTAGATTAGTGTACGAAGTATAATTGGTACGGTACGTGGTATGAGAAAAATATGTGTGGTACCGTACCATGTTAACTATTCTTGTATGAAAAAGAATATCCACACTCTGAAGAAACTATGTACCAAGTCATCTGCTGCTCCTTCATGCATCCTCATGATGTCACTTTGTTTAATCAAAAGAGAAACTATTTCATCAAAAGAAACAGCAAATACATCATTGCTCAAAGAAAGTTACAAAATCAAAGAACACTTGAAGCAAGAGCCAAAAAGCTGGAAGAAATGAAGAAGAAAGAAGAAGAAAAAAAAGAAAAAGGAAACTTGATTAATTCACATTGAATTAATCAGTTTAGGTGGAGATTGTTGGAACATAATTGATCTATTACTGATGTACAGATACTACTGATCAAGAGTTAATGCTGCAGTAACTACTTGATACTGAAAATTGAATTACTACTGATCTCGGAGTTACTACTGATAAATGCAAATACTACTGATGATCTGATTTACTACTGATGAGCTTATTTGGAACAGATCGAGTCCGAGATTCTGGTAGAGTTAGTTATTGAATGTAAATCTTTTTGTAATTCAATCATAATCGAATCCTAGAATAACTAGGGTAAAGTTTTAGGCTTCAAGGACTATTATATATAGTTCCTTACGAATTGTAAACGTACGTGTGTATTGTAATTCGATCAATCAATATACATTGAAGCTTTTTGTGATTACTGTGGTCTTATTGTCATTCATATTAGTTTACAGTATTCATTGTTCTTAATTAATAAACTCGAGTGTTGATCCGCCGCAACTTCTCGTTGTTTGTAGATCTATGATTAAATAATCTGTTTGGATTATTCGATCCTGACAAAAACGGTAGAAATCCTCAAGATGTGCCTTGTACATAGTGTTTCTCATTATCTCAATGTTCATATCATCCAAATCCTGCAAATAATAACAATTTATTTTAAAAATTCTTGTATTTTTTTTTTAAATTTAAATGTTAAATAAGGATATACCTCTGATGTGATGCACTCAGAGAAGTATGGAGCAAGTGGTGTATCCACAAGCACGAGCCGATAAAGCTCACGCATATTCTGAGCAAACTGCCAGGGTGGCAATACTAAAGAAACAAATAGAAAAATATTTACATTTTCAGCATTTTGCAGCAATGTTTTTGAGACAAATTACATGTCAAACATTCCCAAAGGGTGGCATTTCTCTAACAGTTCTTGAACATCTCTTTCATGCGAGGTTCCAGTAACAATCAAGACAACATTCTCAATCATGTGACCATATCTGTGAATTTAATAGAAAGTTTAGGCACTAGTGAATTTAAATTATTCAATTAATACCAAAGATTATTATATTATAGTAAATGAGTATCATTAGAAGAATAAAAGAATCTATTAGGGTAAATTGTTAGGCTTCAAGGACTATTATATATAGTTCCTTATGAATTGTAAACATACGTGTGTATTGTATTCGATTGATCAATATACATTGAAGTTTTAACCTCTCCAATGACTTACTTCCTCCGATTCAAAATAAGTGATACACTTTGGGTTTCACGGTTTCTGAGGCAAAAGATTATAATGAAAAACAAAGCATTTAAGATAACCATGACAAGCTTTACATAACTGGTGTTTGGAATGGGTTAACTAGGTATTATATTATTTGTAATTTTAATCCCTTAAGGCTGTCATTTAAAATAGAAAATGACTTTTATAAATATTAATTAGTTACATATTAACAACTAACTCATATTTATCTCATGAAAATATATGTAATTAATTAAGGGGTTATAAACGTCATTATTCATTTTTAATGACATACCTAAAAACCGTCATTATTAAAAGGGATATGATTCGTACATATTTATTCATACAGGTAATTTCATTTCAAATGACAATTACGTTCTTCTTTTCCTTTTATCAAATTTTATATTTCACCCCTCCCTTTAAGAGCATAACTATTATTTGATATAAAATTACTTTAAATGAATAAAAATTACTACATCATATGTTCTAGAAATATGATAAATTGTGATATTTATTAGCAAAGGCAGCATGCTAACTTGAATTACATAGAGAACATACTATTCCAGTTGGCATCTTCATTTTTTAGTTTATATAATATATATTTAAATTAATGTAATGTAATGTATTTATTTTATAACTATCTAATTTAATTAAAAATACTGACGTGGTTCTAGTGATGAGTTTAGAACTCGACACTGTTGGGAGAAACCTTATTGTCAAATTTTATGTATCAACATCAATGTTTTGTGCCTTAAGGTTATTTTACAAGCTAGTATTTGGTCAATGGAAGGAAAATAATACTCCCTCCGTCCCACAAAAAACTTCTCATTTGAGTTTTGCACAAGTTTTAAGGTGATAGTTAGTGGTGGGGTCATTAGTAATAATTTTGATTAAAATATAAGATTGGTTTGGAGAGAGAAAGATAGTTAGTGAATAGTAAGTGGTGGGGTCCTTAATAATAATATTATTTTATTATGTGGAGCCCATCAAATGTATGAAATAGGAAGTTTTTTGTGGGACAAAAATTTAGGGTGAAATGGGAAGTTTTTTGTGGGACGCAGGGAGTACATGACAGCAATCGTTGACGAAAATGAGATTGTTGTGGCAAAGATTTCTATGAAGCAGGTGCTCATCACAAGTGTATGAAGCTTTATTGGCAGTAAAAGGTTGCAACAATTTGTAAGAAAAGAATGATATGAAGGACAAGCCTTGCCTTTTGTAGATGTGAAATAGAGAAAACTCCATCGGCTTTTATCAAACACTTGGAAGACCAAAAAAAAATTACAATATAATTTTTTTCTAAAAACACATGATACATTTGATGATACGCAGCTACTAATGCCTTTACTTCTAAATGCATTTGTTTAAGTATATTTGATATCTTTGAAGAAATTAAAACTTGTATTTTTTAGATACATTTGATGATACGCAGTTACTAATGCCTTTACTTTTACTAGAAAAATGTAGTACTACTTCCGTATCGAAATAAGTGATACATTTGAGGTTTTATGGTTTTTTAGGCAAAAGATTAAAATATGGATTAAGATAGATTAAAATAGATAGTTAGTGGAGATGAGTCTCACTTCTTTTGAATAAAGTGATATTGGTGATGTTTAAAAATGAAATTAAGGATAAAAGTGTAATTTACTTTATTTAAGTAGATAGTTAGTGGAAAATGAATTCAATAAGGTAAGATTTAAAAGTGTATCACTTATTTTGATCCACACCTTAAAGTGTATCACTTTTTTTGATACGGAGATAGTATATTAAATCAACTTATATGATAAAATGACCACTTTTAATACAATACAATTATATTAATACACATCATTACACCAAAATTATATATTTTTTTGGCATATTGCCATATTCACACATTTAGTTTTTTTTCGTGGGATTGTGAAATACTGATCTTGTCACGGACAAGGGTAATAGCATCCGCGCTCCGCTGCGGAATTTTATTCTTCATTTATACAATTTAATAATGTTGTAAAAATCAAAACGCTCGATGATATAACTTTAGCTGATGATTAATAACATGTTATAATTATTTGAATAAAAAATTTAATAATTTAAGATATTTTGGTTTGATAATTTTTCTTGTTGGCTAATTAGTGCTTCATTTGTGTTAAATAGTGTTAAATTTTCAACCATTGAAGTATATAATATTTTGTTTTAAATAGTGTTAAGTTGAAGGACAAAAATCGTATTTAAGAAATACTTACCAAATCAACCTCATTTTAAGGGCGGCTTTTGAAAATATTTTATAATCTCATTTCTTTTGAATGGCTCTTTCCAGTAGTTGTCAATTTTTTTTAACATAAAGCAGGTGGCATCCACTGCCAGAATTAACATTTTCTTTTTTTTCAATTTACTATTTTTTCAACCAATAGGGTGTGAATGAAGTAAAAAGTCTATCACAATTGTATAATAGTAAGAACAAGAATTTCTACATTTGTAAACTCTGAAATATTCTACCATTCCAAAAGTGTGATAACCCTAAAAATGAGCCATTTTCTTGATATCCGATTGTAACCGAGCACCGAATGTAAAATGATTAGTTATTAATGAAAGAATATTTTATTATAATAAGTCTAGCAACAACCCGTATCATATGTTGATCATACACATTTATCTATGCACAAGTTATGTATGTCGGTATATTTATAAAACCATAGCAATTCTTCGGTAGAATTTACGATTTTGCGAGTTGGTGACGCAATATAAAATAATTACAAACCGAATAAAAAGTAATATTAAATACTTTTATAATGAAATATATCACAACTGAAACAACCAATAGAAAAGATAGCGAACGAAAAATAATCTGCGTCAATAGTAAAGAAACTAACAATTTAATACACAGTTTAAACCACATATATTAAAAGTAACCAAATAATTATCTGAAATGAAATTTATCAACTAATAATTAACCCCCATTAATTATCGAATAAAATCTAAGTTAAAATAACATATCGTTTGATACCTATACCACAACTTACAAATAATCCTGCATACTGTACAAGTAAGTAATACTATTATTGTGATAAATTGGTTAAAATATGTGGTGTAAAACATTTGATAAAACAAATATCCGTTTTTACCCAATACCAAAACTAATTCAAAGACCTGCTCTTCTTTTTCACATTTGACCAAAAAGTCATGGATATTTTGCTTGTTTAGTGTTGTACGAAAACCACACCCCACACTTTTCACATTTACACATATGTACACATATACTTCCCATGATATTCAAACTACCTATTTAATCAACACAGAGTCTTTCTAAATCTCTTTTCTTGTATCACATTTCACCTACACAAGTGAAACATTTCCAGAGAACTATCAATATTTTGCTTTCTCTCTCTCAAGGCAAGAAACCCATCTCCTCCCACAACTTGTAACCCCAGAAGTTTTAGCAAAGGAAATCCCACCACCTTAAAGCTTGAAACAAGTAAAAGAAACCATAACCACAACCTTAGTGGGTAAACTCTTTTCTTGTGGTTTTTACACTTAATCTTTGAGTTTTCTTTTTTTCATGTTAGATTTGTTCACTCCTAATGAAACTCTAATTAAAATGATCTATTACAACTTTTGGTCCATGAAAAACTAGCAAAAATTTGCAAATTACACAAACAGTCGCGGTTGAGCTCTATTTAAAATCCCAGACTAATCGCCGCTCAAAATTGAATACTACGTAAGTACAATTTGTCCCATGGTTAACGCTTCCGGCAATAAAGCCTTCTTTCACATTTTTCTTCCAAAAATTCAAATCAATTTGTTTCATATTCCTCATAAAGGTTCTAATATTGCAGGTAAATTTAATTTTATATTATATGTTATACTACCTCCGTATCAAAATCCGTGATACACTTTCTATTTAGGATAGAGCAAAATAAGTGATACATTTTTAAAACTTACCTTATTTGTTAAAAAATTGAGACCATTTTCTACTAACTATCTATTTTAATAAACCCTTTTACCCTTACCTTTATTTTTAAACATCATTAATATCATTTTATTTAAAAGAAGTGGGACCCATTATCCACTAATTATTCACATTAATCTATCTTAAACTATCTTTTAATTTTTTGCCTCAATTTGATACAGAGCTAGTATATGATTTTAACGGGAAAATGGAGGCGGAGGCTAAACCAAAGGCTTCTCTTAGGTAATCAGATACGAAAATGGAAATTCAGCAATCGGAAGGAATACTCTTGTCATTAATCATTGTCTTTTGGTGTTATTGTACATCGAAAGAGAAACCAACAAATTTTGGTAAATTTCTGAGGTAACTTTTTGTTTTCTTGTATTTTCCCTCATTTTAACACACTTTTCATGCATGCTAAGTCCATTTGTTCATGTTTAAAATATCCATATGTTTCAATCTTAATGCTCTTAAAGTGATGGCAAGTTGGTTTCACCAAACCCAAACACGGCCCGTTTAGTTAATTGTGTCGAAAACCCAACCCACTCATCTAAACGGGTCAAACACGTTTAATCGGGTTTGAAGGGTAGGCGGGTTGAAGTTAACTTTCTACTATTTTCGATCTTTTAATTCTTACGGGTTGGCTGGATGACCCGTTTGACAATCTCGGTCCCAGTCTATGCCATTGTTGATTACTAGCAAATCTGATTTATTACTGGTTTTTTTTTTTTTGTTTCCAAAGAGGCTCGGTAGTTATGTGAATCATGAGTCACTTTTCAAATATATTTTCTGGCCCGTTTCTGCTTATGGGCCCGTTTGGTAAAAGTGCGTAAAATTATGAGTTTTGAAAGATACTTATGCTTTTTGGTGATGTTGGTAGTTTGAGTGATCCAATCAACAGTCACAAATTTTGTTGTTATATAATATCACGCATATTAGTAGCAATGGCATTGCCAAATTTTCGTGTTTATGATTACAAAATATATTTGGTCATTGCTTTAGAGTTTTGCTTTGAAGAAATATTCATATGAAAGTTCATGCTTTTTAGTTTCTACTTTGACTTTAGAAAATTATTAGCTGGAAATAGATAGGTCAAATTGGAGGATTTTGTAAACAACGGAACGGTTATTTAGAGAGGTATCCACACCCTTATAAGGAGTGTTTTGTTCCCTCTCCAACCGATGTGGGGCGAATGTTACATATCTTTTTCACAGGATACTAATAGAAACAACACCCATTATAAATACAATACTCAGCTGCTGGTGTATGCAGCATTGTTTCAAAATATAATTAAAAAAAAAAAAGTTATAAAGGGATGTTGAAATCTAAAGGGATGTTTACAATCCAGTCTTCAATAACTAGAAACTGCAGAATGTATTTAAAGGGAACATACCAGTCACAAACTAAAAACGAATATACCAGTAACAAACTAAAAACGAATATAGTAGTCACAAAATATAAACGAATATACCGGTCACAATCTAAATAAGAACATACAAATCACAAAAAACTATAAACTAACACATCAGTCACAAACTATAAACGAACATACCAATATAAAGGGATGTTGAAATCTAAAGGGATGTTTACAATCCAATCTTCACAAACTAGAAACTTCAGAATGCATTTAAAGGGAACATACCAGTCACAAAGAAAAACGAATATACAAGTCACAAACTAAAAACGAATATACCTGTCACAAACTATGAACGAATATACCAGTCACAAACTATAAACCAATATACCAGTCACTATCTAAAAAGCGAACATATCAATCACAAAAAACTATAAACGAACACAGCAGTCACAAACTATAAACGAACATAGAAATATAAAACATTCATAAAGTCTCGACTTTGATATAAACATGAATATTATCTCTGTTGGTTCTCTTCCAGAATTGTAGGGCTGCATCCCATTCCATATCAGTCGAGCATCTGAGCTCCCTCTCTTCCTTCTTCCGGTAGATATCCTTCAAACTATTCAGTTCCAACTCGAATGCTTACTCAAGTAACCTTTTTGTTTGATTAAAACTGAGCTTTTGAGAAATCTCAAGAAACGTTGAATCTATTAGTATACCACCTAATGTTTTGCGGTCAATATCGACTTTAAGTTTTTCTTTCACATTTTTCTGAGGGTATATAATCCTATACTTTGAGTCATTTGAACCCCTCTAAGTGTAAATACCAAATTCCCTCGCCATTTTACAAAGGGTGGGTATGGGAACTGCAAAATAAAGTGAATTTTTTAATTGATAGATATAGTTTTTAAGTTTTATATAAAATAAAAAATAAAAAATAAAAAAAAATTACCATTCAGAAGATTTCTTTCTTTCTTCATGAGCCTCCCAAATGCCTCCAGAATCTCAGTTTCTTGAATCTCCTCGGATTTCCTTTTTCTTGTTACACTTTGATTCTGAGTTTGAATATGAGCAGCGTGGTGGAATTGAACATGGTTGTGGAATGGAGCAACATCTTGGAATTGAACATGAAATTGGTTCTGGAATGGAGCTATATGTTGGATTTGGTGGAATTCAGGTTGATATAAGTAATTAGGAATTGGATGGATTTGCTGCTGTAGTTCCTGAATTCCACCAAATCCATCCACTTCCTGATTACTTATATCAACTTGAATTCCACTAAATCCAACATATAGCTCCATTCCACAACCAATTTCCTGTTCAATTCCAAGATGTTGCTCCATTCAACAACCATGTTCAGTTCCACCACGCTGCTTAGATTCAAACTCAAAATCAAAGTGTAACAAGAAAAAGGAAAGCCGAGGAGATTCAAGAAACCGAGATTCTGGAGGCATTTGGGAGGCCCATGAAGGAAGCAGCAAATATTCTGAATGGTAATTTTCTTTGTTTTTTATTTTTTATAAAACTTAAAAACTATATGTATAAATTAAAAAATTCACTTTTTTTTTGCAGTTCCCACACCCACCCTTTGTAAAAGGACGAGGGAATTTGGTACTTCACTTGGAGGGGATCAAATGACTCAGAGGAGAGGATTCTATATCCTCAGAAATATTTGAAAAAAAAAGTTAAAGTCGATATTGAGATTCAACGTTTCTTGAGATTTCTCAAAAGCTCAGCTTTAATCAAACAAAAAGGTTACTTGAGGAAGCATTCGAGTTGAAACTGAATAGTTTGAAGGATGTCTACTGGAAGAACGAATAGAGGGAGCTCATATGCTCGACGGATATGGAATGGGATGCATCCCTACAATTCTGGAAGAGAACCAACGGACATAATATTCATGTTTATATCAAAGTCGAGACTGTATGAATGTTTTATATTGGTATGTTCGTTTATAGTTTGTGACTGTTGTGTTCGTTTATAGTTTTTTGTGATTGGTATGTTCGTTTTTAGATTGTGAGTGTATATTCGTTTATAGTTTGTGACTGGTATATTCGTTCATAGTTCACGATTGGTATATTCGTTTATAGTTTGTGACTGGTATATTCGTTTTTAGTTTGTGACTGGTATGTTCCTTTTAAAAACATTCTGCAGTTTCTAGTTTGTGAAGACTGGATTGTAAACATCCCTTCAGATTTCAACATCCCTTTAAAACATTTTTTTCCAAAAATATTATTTTGAAACAATGCTGCATACACCAGCAACTGAGTATTTATAATGGTTGTTGAGTCTGTTAGTATCCTGTGAAAAAGATGGGGTTAAACATGGTCTACTGAATAATTGATTTGTTGAACTTTATAATGGTTGACCTTTATATTCAACATACATTAATAGCGTATACAGTCATAAGTAATAAAAAAGTTAAGATTTTAGGGTTATTATAAATGGTTGACTTATATAATAAAAAATTTTGAAATTTTTAAACAAATTGTTAGTCCCGTGATAAGTGAATTACTGCACTTATATGCTTTCACTGACCAAATAAAAATTAAAGGTGACACTCAACACTTTTTAAACTTTTCTTTATTAATCAATAATGATACAATAAAGATTCAAGCAGTTTGCGGAATAGCTAAGAACAAATCCTAACTAAATTGCTTGCATGTGATAGACAATAATAGATACTATCTAAGATAAGTTCTGATCAACAAATGATCAGGCACAAGACCAGACACCTTCCTTACAGAGATTCAATTCTTAAATAAAGTGACAAAAGGTTAACTGGTGGTTCACACTCTGCTCAAAGAAATAAAGGTCTGGAGTGATTTTAGCAGCGTGTAACCTTATTGGGTGCACACCGAATTCGATCGTCAAGTCCTCAATTTATAGCCTTGGGAAACGTGGGGTCAAAGGAATGATCGATCGATTCCGCGTGTGAGAATTCCATTGGTGCAGAGGATATTTCATGGGACGAGCACGATTAACGGAATTTTGACAGTACTTTCTGTCGTCTTGTGATCGCCTATATCTTCTATAAGATTTGCAAGATATTCCCATAATCAGCGATGCACTAACTTGTGCTTTACTTATGTCTTTCTGTGATACTGAAACTTTAGGCATCTGTGCGCTTCAGGTAGCCATGAGTCTTCGGATACTCATGCTTCTTCAGATGGCCTGCAGCTCCAGTGACATTCACTAAGAGTATTGCTTAGAAAGATATCTGTTTGATGGCTCAGTGTTATTGTCAAGTGTGCGCTGAACCTGCTACAACTATCTGATCTGTTGATCAGTATATGATTCCGCATGGGGAACTGATCGTTGTTTCAGATAGTGATCAGATGGTGTAGCTGGGTAACTGAACCGAACTGATCAAATTCAGTTACCCACAATCTGAGGAACTAATCCTCAGATTGTCTTCTAACTATTTGACTTTTTGTCTTCATTAAATCCCTTAAGTGGGGAATGCTTTTCAGCGACCCAACACAAACAAATAATAAATAAAAGACCAATATAAAACTAGTTATGTATGTTAATTAGAAACAGTCAACACAAATTAATAATGTATGTGACCAGTATAATGCCTCAAGCGCGTTGCTGCTTGTTTAAAAATATACGTTTTCCGTCTAGATTAGATCCAATTTGGACTGTATATAATTTCTCTATTTTTAATTTATGAACAAAAATTGTGTAAATCATGCTTATTGTAGTTAAAACAATAATAGTGCTATCATGAATGATTTCTTATAGTTTTAAGCTATACTACAAAGTAGGTGAAAATGTTAGAAAGTTTTTAAAGTTCAAAAGTTATTTGGTAATTGTGTCTTTTTCAAGTATGTGTTCCAAATACGTAGTATATATTATCTCCGTATCAAAATAAGTGATACACTTTACATTTATAGGTGAATCATTAATTTTCCTTATTTAGTAAAAAAGTAAGAGTCATTCTTCACTAACCATTTACTTTAATAAAATGAAATTACTTTTTTACCCTTAATTTTACTTTTAAACATCATTATTATCATTTTATTAAAAAGATGAGACTCATTTTCTACTAACTATTCACTTTATTATATCTTAACTCTTATTTTAATCTTTTGCCTAAAAAACCATGAATCTTAAAATGTATCACTTATTTTGATATGGAGGTAGTATATATGATCTTATTAAGTACAATAAGTCATTTTTAGTTAAAATTCAAAAACTAATGTAAAGAAATTAGATAAGAAATAATCAACTGAAAAAAAAAAGTTTATAAATATAATAAACATAAATTTTATTATTCTTTTTGATTTGTAAACTTATACAAAAATATATTATAACTTTTGATAAAATAATTTAAAAACTTACACTAAATTAATTTAATTTAATATATGATTGTACAAAAAATTTAATATCTTGTCAAAGTAGTACGTATTCGAATCCTTTAATATCCATTTTGTTTGAGAAGTTTATGATCCTTGCTATAATAATAAATAAAATTATAAAATATTTGACGTGTAAGTTTAAAAACTCAAAATAAAATGGTGGCTAGAAAACATTGTACCGCCCACATGCATGAAGATCCCACATGCATGAAGATGAAGCAATGAGATTATCTAAATTGGATATTTATCAAAATAACCTTTATCTTGGAGGATATTTTTAAAGTATTTTGCAGATCCCGTTTTCTTTTCATACCCGTTCCGTTCATTTGTAATGAATAGTAACTTTTCAATGAGAATTGTATAATAAGTAAATAAGCAGCATACAACCGGTTATGTATGTTGACTCAATTAACTATTCTTATTTGACTATTATAGTCAATGTTCTACAAAAAGGAATGCTTATTAACATGTATGCTGCATATCAGAATTATCTCTTGTACTACAAATATGAACTGATGATGCAGATGAAAAACATTATGAGCGTTGGCAGAAACATATTCAATATAAATATAAATTTATGTTGCATATCGAACATAATAAAATAAATGGCAAAATAAAAAACATGAGAATGTAGAATGTAACGAGCTTTTAGAATTGACGATGCAGATAAAAACATAAAGAGCATATCAGAATTAGCCGAAGCATATTCAAAACAATTATGAATTGATGTTGCATATGAAACATAATATAATACATGGCATAATCAAAATCATTAGTAAGAATTACATGTTGTAAAATATAATGTGCTTTTAGTAAAATTTAAAAATTGTTGTTGAATGCGTCTACAAATCAATCTGTGAATAAAACTTAAACCACTAATGTGGTTATATAAAATACGCTTATAACCTAATATGAAGGATAACTAAGCAGCCTTAAAATACAGTTGTAGTAATAGTAAGCTTGTGTTAATTTACATTACATTAATTTCATTAATTTAAAGATTCTTAATAAATCTGTTGAAGGGGGTTGTCAAGAAATGATTCCAACCATTAGTTAACACTAGTACAAAAATGACCTATGGCCACACTTTTACGAAAACAGGCCGGCCACACTTCCAATTAAAAGTGTGGCTAAAGGTCATTGATAGAATTTTGTCATTGTTTTAGCTACATTTTAACTTGGTTTGCGTGGCTAATATATTGAAATGAATACCTTTAGCCATGCTTAAACATAACAAATGTGACATTTACGAGCCACACTGGAATTGTGTGGCCAAATGTCACCATGTGTCACAGACTTTGTTTGACACATGGAAACACATTGTGATGGTTTTTATAAGAGACGATTGGTAAATATATTGTTACACAAATCAATTGTTTATGTGTCTGTATCATGGAGCGAACCTAGCCACATGAATCCGTGATGTAGCTAAAAGATAATATATATGGCCACATTAATTATTTATGTGTCCATATTGTTGCGTTTATTAGCCACTTAGTAATAACCAGAAAAACGAGTCACTATAAGTATTTTATGGTAATGTTTCATTTTATTACGTGTGACTAAAAATTAATACTTGTCATAAAGAAGAAAAAAATTGTGTCTATAACTATTTTATGGTTACGCCTAAATTCTAATATGTGTCTAAAGGTTAATCGTTTTCCAATTAAATGAAAAAAATGTGTGACTATAATTATATTACAGTCACTTTAACATTCTGGTGTATGTCTAAAGATAAATAATAGGGATCGTAAAAAGAAAGATATGTGACTGAAAGTGTTTAGTAGTGACTTCTTATTTTAGTATGTTTAGGTAAAAGCAAAAATAAAAATAAAAATTATGACTGAATTAAATCAAATGTGACTATATTGATTTTACTGCAAACTAATAAAGACGTTAAAAGCAATGTTCCAAACTATAATAAACTGTTATTTTAGATAGAATTTATGAGCATAAAATTTATGGCTCAAAAGTTTCCCCCGATTATAGAGAACACACAGTAAGTGTGTGATTGAGAAACCGATTAGCAAGTTTTAGTGATTGTACAGGGTTATATTTTTTTAATTACTATATTTTATATAACTTTATAATAATGTTTGATGTATGAATCAACTTTATATAATATGTTTATATGTTTTCATTTGACCCTAGTCACCCACCTGTTGAACCGATTGACCTGTGACCCGTCCACCGTACCGGGTCAATTAAAAACCCAGGTTTTAAAACATTACTTAAAAGTTTATTATAACTTAAGTGATATATGATGTGTTTTTTACTACTTCCAATAAATATCTCTTACCCGGTTCAAAATTCGTAAACTGAAAGTGTAAAAAATATATAAACGTAAGAACTAAAAGAACAAAATCCTAACAAACCTACACGTAATATAGTTTCAAAGAAGACCAACTTTGCATTCAAACTCCTAGGACCCAACATTCTCTTAGCCCTAACCACAATAGCGGCCTCCTCCTCTAACCACAATATGATTTAATGGAATAAGCTTAAAACTATAATATGCACGAAAAGATATCAGCAATTGGTGAAAAAAAGCTAGATAATATCATTTAATGGGATAAGCATGAAACTAAATATCCACATAACGAAATGATGTTCAAATAGATCTGTATAAAAATGTTAATAACACCAGTAAAACGATTCAAATTTTGACTAAATTTGGAAATAATCAACTAAGGAACTTTATATAAATATTGAAGCTAAGAAAAAATATCCATAAGTGCTAATATTAAAAAATTAAATCATTACCATCTACCTTAACAATATTAAGCTTGTATAAAAGCCTCAGTCTAAACAAGACAGTTGTAAAAAAAATGGAAATGTGTTTTTCAGCATAAGCAAAACTCAATTTAAGAGATCGAATGCAGGAACTTTGAGATGATGAAGGTCATGGAAGGAGGTTGGTAAGGTTGTGATGACCTGCATAGGCATAAGGGAATATGGTTAATTTAACTAAATATATGATAAATTGACTATATAATACAACCTGAATGCATTTAGACTCAACTGCAATCGCTTCTTAAATTAAGACACGGGTCGACCCGAACACGAGACCCACTTCAAAGTGTTTGATTAAATTTATCAAATGTAATATATTTTTTGCCGCTGGGGAAGGCATACAACCATTGGCACAATCGGACCGGCCCGTTTTGGTCATTTATAAAAAAAAAAAGAAAAATGTTTACGCAAATGGTTAAAATAAAACAATCAGGACAGTAAAATCTTTATACTTTTTAAACAACAAAACTAAAAAAATATAGCAACCGAAATCTAATTTAATATATCAATTTCTGCGTTATAATTACCTGAAATTTTGAGAATGACTATCTTGGAAGAATGCTACGATCATGTGTTCTCTTGTGCCTAATACAAACAAATGTAATTATTAGAGAATGAAAAATGTATAGGAAAAACAAAACTTGTATACATGTAAAACAGAATCGCATTAGACTATGAATTAGAAATGCATACCTTACGTATAACCATACCCCGACAGTCGGTCCGAAAATAATCATTTCGGGATTCTCTACCCAAGTCAAGTGGGTCTACACGTGGTAACTTATTATCATCATGAGGAAGAATTACAGTACTAAATTCTTCATCGACATCGTCATACACGTCTCTGTAATTTTTAGGAGGTGTCATGAAGACAATAGAGAATCTTTTATCAAGTTGGTCTGTCACATAGAATACTTGTCGTGCTTGTGAGGCCAATACGAAGGGATCATCCTTGTGGGCTAATCTATTAAGTTCAACCAATGTGTAACCAAGACTATCCTTCTTGACCCCATGTTTATTGTCTACCCAGTCACACATGAAAAGAGGAATTTTTCTAAAATGATAATCTAGTATCCATATCTCTTTTAGAACTCCATAATAAGCTTTTTGATCATATGTTACAACTTCCTTAGAAATGTGCATGTCAGTTGCAACTACACTAACCCCACTATTCTGGTAAACTTTACCTTCACGACATTTTGTGCGAAACGTATATCCATTGATGTTATACACATCGTATTTGAGTACGTTGTTGTCTGGTCCATGTGAAATCCACCTAACCGTTTCTGATATACTTTCTGTGGAGACCGCTAACTCTCTTTCAACCTGAAATTCATAACAGGGTTGAGCTTCAGCTCAAGAAAATACAAACAAGAGTAATTAAAGACAATATGAATATAGTGTACCTCTTCACGTAACCACGGACCAAACATTTTACTGTGTTCCTTCTCAAGCCATGATTTTCGTTTAAAAGGATGTTGGTATTCCAAAAACGCCATGTGTCGACTGCAAAAACACTGATTAATTATACACCATATTGTAAAATATAAATTAACAACATACATGTAAATACTACTTACTCGATATATGGTTCAACTTCAGATGTATTTTGCATGACATAGAAATGTGCTTTGATAAAGAGCTCTGGAGAAACGTGAACTGCATTACATGCTGACAGTGGAATTCCATCACTAACATAATTATTATCTTCAACGTTATCTCTTTCAAATGTGTTTTGCTGCTCTGCAGGAATACCAACAGTTTTCATGCTTTTTAAGAATTCGCTAAAGAACTCAATCGTCTCTTCTGTAACATTCTCTTCAGCAATACATCCTTCTGGTTTATTTTTGTTTCGCACGTGCCCCTTAATAACCTTCATACACCTTTCAAATGGATACATCCACCGAAAGCATACTGGACCACAAAGTTTTACTTCCCTAGTAAGGTGCACAGTTAAATGCACCATAACATCAAAAAAAGATGGAGGAAAGTATTTCTCGAGCAGGCACAATGTTACACATAAATCTTCTTGTAACTTATCGAGTTCCTCCACTTTTATTTCTTTCCTACAAACTGATTTGAAAAAGAAACAAAGCCTAATAATAGCATGTCTCGTCTGAGTGGGCATAATAGATCGTATGGCAATGGGCAAAAACTGTTGCATGAGTATGTGATAGTCATGTGATTTAAGGCCAATAAGCTTCTTATCCTTTACACTCACCAGACTAGAAAAATTAGAACAATACCCTTGTGGAACCCTTAACTTGTATAATGTTTCGCAAAACTTGTCTTTTTCCTCTGTCGTTAATGTGTAACTTGCTGCAGGAAGTGTGGTTATGCTCCCCTCAATCTTAGCTTGTAACTCTGGTCTCAACCCAAAATGTTCCAAATCTAGTCTAGCCTCTAATCCATCTTTTGTCTTTCCAGGAACGTTTAGCAATGTTCCGACTATACTCTCAGCCACATTCTTTTCAATATGCATAAAATCTATACAATGTTGGACACAATTATATCGCCAATACCTAAGACGTCGATACCATACATTATATTTTTTCCAATATGTGGTTTCTTTGTTGCCAGTCTCTGAACTACCCACATCTTTTGAAGTTCTCCTCTTTTTTTTCATCTTCCCACCTCTTCCTGTCGAACTTAGTTGGATGTCTACTTCCATATTCTTACTCTTTCCCCATTTATTAATAATATATTTGACCTCGTTATATATTTCTTCTCCAGTCATTGGTTCTGGAGAACGTCCAAACTCTTGTTCTCCATTGAAAGCCTTCTTTTGACTTCTGAATGGATGGTTATATGGTAGATATCGTCTGTGGCCAGCATAACTTTGTTTCTTCGATTTAGGAAGTCTAATACAGTGCGTTTGTTTCCCACACACTACACAACCTTTGTATCCACTGTAAGGACATCCACATAGTGTACCAAGGGCCGGGTAATCATTTATCGTCCATAAAACAACTGCACGTAAAGTGAATGTTTGTCGTGCAAATGTGTCATATGTTTCGACTCCAACTTCGAATAAGATCTGCAAGTCATCAATCAATGGTGATAAGAAAACATCAATATCATTTCCTGGATTTCCCGAAATCAATAATGAAAGCATGATAAACTTTCTTTTCATACACAACCATGGTGGCAGGTTGTAAATGACCATTAAAATTGGCCATACACTGTGATTCCTATTTCCTCTATTCACGTCGACCCCATCAGCGGAAATGCCAAGCCGTAGGTTCCTTGGATCGTTTGCAATTTCTGGAAATCTATCATCAATTGCAGCCCAAGCTGGTGTATCTGCTGGGTGACGTAAAACACCATCGTTTATTCTACCGGTCGCATGCCATGTCAAATTTTGTGCTATACTCTTTGATTGAAACAGTCGTTTCATGCGCGGTATAATGGGAAAGTACCACAGTACTTTTGCGGGAATATTATCATACACTTTCTTTTTTACCTCATCTACCTTCCATCTTGATTTTCCGCAAGTAGGACATACATTCACGTCTTTGTACTCGTTCCTATAAAGAATGCAGTCGTTGATACATGCATGGATCTTTGTATACCCTGAACCCATTGCCTTCATTGCTTTCTTGGCCTCGTATGTACTATTGAACATTTCATTACCTTCAGGAAGCATTTTCTTCAACAAAACTAGTGTTTCAGTGAAGCACTTATCTGAAACTCCATACTTACTCTTCAAGTTGAGGAGTTGTACAATTGCAGACAACTTTGTGAAATCTTGGCACCCTTCATAAAGTGGCTTCTCAGCTTCTTCAATTAGTTTTTGAAATTTTTCGTAATCCTCACTGAAATTTTCTTCTGTAGCTTCAACCATCTCTACTGTTTCAGCGGCATCTGTTGGAATTACTGTTGTGAAACTCGTAGATTCATCAAATTCTGTTGTGTGCATTTCATAGTTTTCTTCAAACAACTTTTTTTTTGGTGGGCACTCTTTTTCTCCATGCTTAATCCAATTGGTATAGTTTTGATCTATTCCATATCTAAATAAGTGATGATCTACCTCTCCAACATGAAGAGAAATGTGGTTTAAACATTTGGTGCACGGACATGGAATTTTTATTTTTTCTCTTGTTTTTAGAGGGTCTATATTCCATAATGTTTTCAAACTATTTACCGCATAATCTAAAAAATACGCAACTCCGTCAACATAAGGCTTTTTATGTCTATCAGTTACCATCCATGACTTGTCCATTTGGTTAATCACTGCAACCTGTTGAATATACAAATTTCAATACCAAAATCATCATTTTTTGTTAATCAATTGTTAAGAATTTTATGTTTTGGTTAATTGATGACAAGTGTTGGAGAACTTGCCTGCTCGTGGAAAGTCTTTGGTAATGTGTATATGAATCCAAATCCAAGCAAATACGGGTTTCTGGAGACTGAAAACGATAAAAAAATTAACTTATTTAGCCTGTTATTAATATTGTAAATATAGAATTTAATCATATGGAAAGAGACATTTTGGGCATCCGTTAATTTGCTTTATTCCATAGATCCTCCAATTGTTGTTGATACCAGTCCATAAACTTATTTGATTTATACATAAATCAAAAACCGAAATCTGTAACAGAAGTTCAAAAAATTACGTCAAAATTATAGATGCATAATTGTTAAGGCAGTTAAGACAGTTAAAACACTAAAATTAAACATATTTACAAAAAAAGCAATTTAATTGGGTGAACTAGTGTTACCAAAAAATTCCTATCATCATGTTGACAAATATGTCACCAGGCATAGGGGTGTTCGGATCCCCCAACTGAGTTGAAAATTTAATTAGACCAAGGCTCACGCTAGTACCACTATCTACAAAAGCATCCCTGCATCAAAATCAACATCCTTGAATCTATGTTTCTAAGTACTAATATCCAGAATTTAATTGTTCAATAAAACATCAAATGAGTTTATTCTACGAATGTGAAGTTTAAAGCCCTAATATGGAAGCTTCGTGAAAAATTCCAGTGATTGGTTACTGCTCGAGATTAATCGAATAATTTAATCCAAGAAATCACAGATTGAAAGTTCAATAAATGTAATAGGCCACTCATAGACGTTGACATACAGACTTATCTCATGAATAAAGAATAACTTCAACGAAGATTGGTAAGAAGATGCGTATCACATTTAACCTGAAACTGGAAGAAACGATTTCATTGGAGGTCGGCTTTTCCGTATCACATTAAACCTGAAATTGGTGAAGTAATTTTGATTTTTCTACAAACGTAAAAAGGATAGAGATTGGTGCCTGTGCGTGATTTCGTTGGTGGTTGACTCTCCTTATCACATTAAAGATGTTGATTATTTTAATTAAGATATTACTTTCACAAAAATGTTGCGTCAAACTAGAAACAACTTTTCCATAAAATTTACAAGGATTTTAATTATGTTACTTTATGTGCATTAATTCATTCAAAGTTACCATTAAAACTAAAAAAAAACATTTAATATATCTACTGAAAATGTAACATATGAAATTTATTAATAAATAATAAGATTTTATTAGAAACTTTCAATTAATTAATTCATCTAAACATGTGTCTAGGGGCACACGTTAGAAGAACCCTTTTTAATTAAGTAATATTTTTACTCACAAAAATTAAAATTTTAACTGGTGTTGGGTGTGAAGTCGGATATAGATAGGGTTGTCAAAACCTGACACGACACGATAAAAATACACGAAATGAAATTGGGACGAAATCAAAATTTGAATTCCTGTTTGTGTCGTGTAAAACAAATACGAAGTTGTGTCGCGTTCGTGTTTAGAGATTAACACGAAATTGACACGATAGTTATGATTTTGGGAACATTTAGGAATTAATGTTATATTTTTTTCGTGTTTGTCGTGTTTTTAACATGTAATAAGTAAGAAATTTGATATATTTGTTATTTATCTCGTGTTAGCAAAATAAAACACGACTGTGTGTCGTGTCGTTTTCGTGTTGAACGAATTCGTGTCGTGTCGTGTCGTGTTACCCAAAAACACGAAACGACAGCACAATTTGACAGCCCTACACGATAGTTAATTACATGTATAAATTAAAAATATGATTAAAAACACTTGAAACCAACTCCAGTTACCATTCCAGTTCAAATCGTGTCTATACCATGTTTACTCGAACCGGAACCGTATTCTTAATTCACGAGTCTTATGCCTTTAATCAACTCTTAAACAATAAGTCATGATTATTAAGCATTAGGTCGTCATTATTAAGAATTAATTGATGTATCTTTTTTTACATGTTATAATTCATACTGACCTACACACTGATTCGACGAGGGTCCGGAGGCAGCGCCCCTGGTAATGGCGTCCAAAGGGGTGCTATGGTTGGGTCGAGCTTGGAATTTCTTTTTGAGTTAATATCTCTGTGATGACATGTCATGTAACTATCATTTGATTTGGTAGTTAATGATGATGTGTAATGCCCTGTCATAAGGAAACTTGGTCATTGTCGCATCTTTTGATAGATTCTAAATATACTATAAACAATAATATGTTTAAAGTATTTTTTTATAGAGTACCTAACTAAAATTCATAACTACAATAAAACGTCGTATATAAAGAAGTTTTATTTCGTCTGTAAAAAAATTCTACCATATCATATGTATCAAATCACGTTTATTATTATATCAATAACTGATTTAATTATTTTATTTTTTAACTTTTTTTTATTCCGTTTAATATCTCAAAGCATGTCTGCCCATTCCGGCGGACTACGAAGCTAGTTTTTAATAAAAGAAAGTTTGTCACGTCATCTAATCCTCATTATATTTGCTACCTCATAATTCCATGCCACATCACTTTCCACGTTTGCAAAGAACTTTAAGTTTATCCCATTTTCACACTTATCACATATATTAAAATATTTAAATTAAAAAATTTAAAGAACATACATTTAATTTAATCTTTATATATATCTAGAAGTTAATGATCATGCCACATTTTGCAAAGAACTTTGAAGTTATGCCATTTATGACCATGCCACGTTTTATGTTCCTTGTGAGGTAAATGCTTAGTTGTGCATCATTTAAAAATTTGTTAAATCATATAGTTATCTCATTTTTTATTATTTGGTCATCTTTTTGCAGATAGTCTTAAACGGGTCTATTAAAAGTTTGAACTATTAAAATTTTAAATTTAAAAAGATAATTTTAATTTTAATTAACTTATAGAGCAAAGAGTTTTAATAATTTAACGGGTCTATTAAAAGTTTGAACTACTAAAATTTTAAATTCAAAAGAAAGTTTTAATAAAAAATAAGAACCCAAATCCTTAACCGATATGATAAGTTCTAATCTTCTAATTCTATATTTCTTTCTCGTACATACTACAAGTGAAGAAAATGAAAACAAATGTTTCCATCAATTTGTGGATTTCGTCTCCAAAACGAGCGGGAATACAAAGCCATTCTTTCCGCCAATTTTTTCACCAAATAGAATCCAGAACGTGATACTTGATACTAGCTAACTGCCATGAATTTCGTAACTGCTTATAGTCATCCGTATATGTTAACAAGATCACTTTTTTTCACACCAAATCTGCTGCTCTCGCTATGGGTGATCGACAACAAAATTCTGGCATTAATTTGTAAGTATATCATTGAATTTTTACATTATTACGATCTTTCTTTATGAATTATAATGTTAATTGTTGTACAATGACGTTATATGTGCCTTCAAAATCTGAATTTTTGTTAACACTTATGGTATGCTTGTTGCACACCAAGTGTTCGATGAAAAGCTTACACATTGTTTTTTTAAATAATCTGTTACCCTAAGGCTCGTAATTCATTAATTGATGACTACACGTAAAGTGTTAATAATTTTTTTAGCTAAACTGTTAAATGATGGAATGCATAAAAATTTTAAAGAATGTACACGTAATTGCAAATTGATGGAATGCATAAATTTTTTTAAGAATGTTCACCTAATTGCAACATAAATTTTTTAGGTAAACTGTCACAATTATTACGTGATGAAAAGCATAAATTGATGATACATATATTCTGTTTTAATTAAAAACTGGTTTAAAATAGTTTTCATATACGTGATTCTATAACTTAAATTTTGATTTATGTGATTAAAAAAGATTTTTTTTTTTTTGACGTGATGTTACATGTAAAATAAAGCATGACAGATGGAGATACAACACTAATGGATGATATGCCCGAATATGAAATGGAAGATGATGTTGAAATCAATGATGAAGATTTAGTCCAAGACGATGTGTCTGATAACAGTTCCAATGAGTCCGATAACACGACAGATTCAGAAAAAGAAGTGGAATCTAAGAGGGGCTTGACTCGATTGCCAAAGTTGAAGACGGGATATACAAATTCAGGAGGAAGAAAACATAAAGTAAGCTTTGATGAATTGGATAGGTTTACGGGTAAGTATAGATCAGAGTTTCCTAGTTATTTGGGAGACCTGGTACGGGAAAAAGTAGGAGTTAGTGTATTGTCGTGGAAGAAAGTGACAAAAGAAGATAAGGCCAAACTTTGGGAAAAGATAACGGTAAACATCTTATTTCTATAGTTACTTGGATATATTCTACATTATAATTTTATTTTATGCATAATATACTAACGAGTACTATTGCAGCGTTATTATGAAATCGATGAATGTAAAAGAAAAATTGTAATGAATAGGCTTGGTCAACTTTTAAGGAACTTTAGAAGAAAACTATATGCGAAGCACATATTGCCCAATTTAGACAAACCCGCCAAACTAGCAAAAATTCCCAAACAATTTCGTACAATAATCCAAAATCAAAAAGACTGGGACAACTTTGTAGAATATACAAAATCGGAAAAATTCAAGGTTTAATTCATTTATGTTTTATTTTGTCGTCATTCTTTTTTGTATTTTTTATCCACATAATACTTATTTTAAACTATTATTTTTTGAAGGATTTCTCAACAAAAACAAAAGTGGCGCGTTCAAAGTCTAATTATCAGCATCGTTTGGGAAGAGGCGGATACACAATGCTAAGAGAGAAACTGGTAAATTGCATACTCTTTGATAAAAAAAAAATTGTTAAAATTGTTGTTAATTGCTCTTTAATTACATTTTAAACGTTTTGTTAAAAGTTCTATTAAAAGTGTTGTTAAAAGTGTTGTTATAAGTGTTGTAAATTGCCGTTAAAATTGCTGTGAAAAATACTATCAAATGCTGTTAAGTGCTATAAAGTGCTGTTAAATACTGGTAAGTGCTGTTAAATGCTGTTAAGTGCTGTTAACTGCTGTTAAATGCTGTTAAGTGCTGTAAAAATGCTGTTAAGTGCTGTTAAATGCTGTTAAGTGCTGTTAAATGTTGTTAAGTGCTGTTATGGGCTGTTAAGTGCTGTTAAATGCTGTTAAATGCTGTTAAATGCTGTTATGGGCTGTTAATTGCTGTTATGGGCTGTTAAGTGCTGTTAAGTGCTGTTATGGGCTGTTAAGTGCTGTTATGGGCTGTTAAATACTGGTATGGGCTGTTAAATGCTGTTAAGTGCTGTTAAATACTGGTATGGGCTGTTAAATGCTGTTAAGTGCTGTTAACTGCTGTTAAATGCTGTTAAATGCTGTTATGGGCTGTTAAGTGCTGTTAAATGCTGTTAAATGCTGTTATGGGAATGTTAAGTGCTGTTATGGGTTGTTAAGTACTGTTATGGGCTGTTAAATGCTGTTATGGGCATGTTAAGTGCTGTTATGGGCTGTTAAGTGCTGTTATGGGCTGTTAAGTGCTGTTAAATGCTGTTAAGTGCTGTAAAAATGCTGTTAAGTGCTGTTAAATGCTGTTAAGGGCTGTTAAGTGCTATTATGGGCTGTTAAGTGCTGTAAAAATGTTGTTAAGTGTTCTTAATAGATGTAAAAAAGCTGTTAAAGTTGTTGTTAATTGCTGTAAAACAGTTGTTAAAATTGCTGCTAATTGGTGTTAAATACCAGTTTAAAAGGTGATTAAACATTCAGTTTTATCAGATTGCACTTAATTTCTAGTTTAAATGCGTTGTTAAATTACAGTTTTATCATAGATTAAACATTTCCTTTGTTGATTTTCATTCGGTTTTTACTATAAACTTATATGCGTTTTTCAATTGAATACAAGATTAAAGATAATGTGATTGATAAAGATACGCTTCCTGATCGGTCATTAATGTGGAGGAAAGGACGTGAGAACAAAAATGGAGAATTGGTTGATGCTGATGTCAAGGAAATTGCAGATAAACTAGTAAGTTTAATCATACTTTACTGTTATTTATTTAATTCGTATAAAGATTGTGAAACTTGATAAATAACAACTGAGTAATTTATATTAATTTCTTATATGTACAGATTGATCGTGAAAAACAAATCAATGAAGGTAGCTTGAAGCTTGAACCTGGAACAGATGCCCTTACACTAGTCCTTGGAAAGGAAGGAGGATTCTTAAAGGGGGTTGGCACGGGAGTCACTAGAACAAGATATTGGGATCTTCCTCGAACTAAAGGAGCATCCAAAGAAGTAATTGCAGACCTTAAACTTCAACTACAAAATCAAAAACTCGAGAATGTGAAGAAAGATGAACAACTAAAGGAGTTGTCCACACAGGTGACAGAACAAAGTAAGACTCTAAATTCTTTATTAGCTCACCTCGCTTCTAACGGAATGGCTTTACCTGATGTTACATCCCCTGCAAATCAAATATCTACAAAACAAGTAAGTTGATCTTTTTAGTGTTTTAATTTAATCTTGTACATCAATTGACCAATTTTTCCTTACATTATGTAGGTGATTTCATTTGACAAAAATATTGGATCTAAGGAGACTCCTAATGTTAACACATCGAAAGTATTGCAAAAGAAAGGCATAACACAAGTTACTAAGGTACGTTACAATATCTTATGGGGTTGGATGGGCATATTGTTCATAAAACATGTTGCTTATCAATTTTCTTTTATTTTTAAGGAAATTAAAAAAACTAGCAAAAAAACGGTTGGAATTAAGAATCCAACCTCAAATTCTGTGACACCATTGGATAATGATTTACAACCAAAGGTACAAAATACAAATTCTCTCTTATTATCCGACAATATATATAATTATTTTTAGCTTTATGATGTTGATATGCCATAAGCCATTGCAGGAAATGAAGTGTACCTTGTCGAATCCGGATAAAAGAAACATCGTAGCTCGTGGAACTATTTACTTGTCATCAGAAAAACAGAGCATTCATGGAGTTCCATTGCAAGATGATTGCTACAAAGTCTCTATTGATGAAGTGATAAAGGCAGCGGCATTTTTACCAGTAGAAACTAGTGAATTTAAAACCGTCGGGGAAGCACATAAAAGTTTTGTAGGTTGGCCAAAATGTCTTGTTGACTTAAAGGTTAGTTTGTTCTTTGAATTTATTTCTTAATGCATTACGGTTTTTTCTTGATAAATAATTATATTAAACTACTTAGTTTTTCATATTTTTTTCAATCTTTCTTACATGCAAATTTATTTGTTACCATAGGTTCCACAAACAAAATCAAAGACAAATAACGAAGTTGAAAACCCCAAGAAGCGGAAACAATTTACAACTATAAATCATCTTGTCAAGACAAGGGGCAATATGAGCAAGATCAACAAAAACATCTAGTTTTCCTTTATGTTTTTTATGCAATTTCATTTGGATATTTCATAGTTTTGTTTGAATTGGAAGTTTTATCTTTGTCATTTATCTTTTTAACTTATGTATGGATTGTCTTTTGGTGTTATGTATGGATTAATGTTTTTTGATAATGTTTCTTTTAATTAAAAAAGTGTTATTTTAGTAATATTTTTATGTGGCTATATCAAATTGTGTTATACGTATGGTCACACTTTAGTTCGTTCTCAATGTGTCAAAATAGTTGTAAATGTCACTTAATTACAATTTCTTATGACTAAAGTGTAATATATTGCCACACTTAAAATAAAATTGTGTATCAAAAATTGATGGTCAAAAAACAAAGTGAATGTCCTTATTATACTTTTCGCCATTGTTTGAATAATTTTATGTGTCTAAATGGTACATAATAATCATAATAAACATACATTTTTGTGACTAGATAACACAAAAGGCCATTATCACAATAAATTCGTGTAACTATTTGATGCACAATGGTCACACAAAAAAAACCAAAATCGTATGTCCTTATTATACTTTTCGCCATTGTTTCAGTAATTATCTGTGTCTAAAGGTACATAATAGTTATAATAAACATATATTTTTGTAACTAGATCATAGAAAATGCCACTATCAATAAATTAGTGTAACTATTGGTTACACAATAGTCACACAAAAAACAAAAATCGTATGTCTTTAATATATTTTTCGCCATTATTTCAGTAATTGTATATGTCTAAAAGGTACATAATAGTCACAATCAACATATATATTTGTGACTAGATAATAGAGGACGCCACTATGACAATAAATTTGTGTAACTATTGGGTGCACAATAGTCACACAAAGATACAAAAATGTGTGTCCTTATAATATTTTTCGTCATAGTTTCAGTAATTCTATGTGTCTAAAAGGTACATAATAGTCACAATAACCTATATTTTCGTGACTATATAATAGAAAACGCTACTATCACAATAAATTCGTGTAACTATTGGTTGCACAATAGTCACACAAAAGTACAAAAATGTGTGTCTAGAAACAATTGATGGCCACATAATAAGATAGAATGCATGATTACAGCAATAAATGTTCTTCACAAATAGCCACACTTTTATGCTACGGCTACTGTTTTTCGGTTATACAACCACTTAATTTAAATGTAGCCATATGTTGCCTAAAATGACACGACCTTTGGTCACACTTATAGTGGAAAAAATATGTGTGACTAAAGGCATACGGTCACAGTTTTTGTGTGTGACTGTTGCTCATTTTTGTACTAGTGTAAATTTCAAGAAAAATAGGCTATGCTTTCTTATAGCTTTCTAAAACTAATTGCAGAAATTAAAAGCATTATTATTACAAAGGCATAATTTGGAGAGATGCAATCACAAATGAACACCATTTAAAACAAATGGGTATGCAGATGATATAAGCCATTTATTAACATTCAAAAGCTCGGTATTTTTTATTTACATTATTAACGAATAATATTTTACCGATTGTTGTACATGGGTTCTAGAGAGTCACATAGAGGAGTTATCCAATGTTGCTCAGGGATACCATAACGTTGTTAAAGTAAACCAAACTTTATACAACTTGGTACAAGACCTCAAATTATATTGTTATTTTAGGGGGAAACCATATCATTATAATTGTTTGTTTATTTTTATTATATTTCCTTTTTGATGTGTGTGTGTAGAGAAGTATTTCATGAATTTGATCCTAGTGTTGTCTCAAAATTGAATGGTAAGTCGAAGATACCTAGTAATCTTTGTGTTGTAATGATAATAAGTTACTAATAGTAACAACTGAATCTGATTTTTTATTTTGTTTTAATTGTCTGTTAAAAATGCTTTTGAAGATGATATATTCTCTAACTCTCACATTTTTTCTGTAATTATCATATGGTTTACTTTGGCACTAATTGCACCAATGGGATGTGGGACCATAGTTACACGGAAACGTTAAACCCCCCCGAACGACGATCCTGATTTTACGTACCAGAAACGGGTACACTTGCGTTCCGATCTCTACTCGATACACGATCCAATTAGTCTTTGTGGCGTTCCCGATAGAACACAGATTTCGAACCCTACGTATTAGGGAACACGATTTCAATCGATACGATACATCGATTTAGAAGCCAAATCGTATCGGACTCAATTTTGGAAGGTGAATTGGTAATGGAATCGGGATATTTGGATACATCGATTTCAGTTTTCAAAACAGAATCAATTTTAAAAGGAAAATCGTTGATTTTGAGTAACCAAATCACGTGAATCAAGGAGAAATCATCACCGATGTTCTTTATATATCCCTATTGCCAATTTGAAATTAATCATACTTCATTCTTCACGTTCAATTGTTCAAATTAGTCGCCGACTAAGTTATGGTATTGACCTTTTGATTTTTGAAGTATTAATAAAGTATCGATTTTTTGGAGTTAATTAGTGTTATATTTATATTTTTTAGTCATATATGGTACATCGTACCACATTATATCGTACAACGTTCCACGTACCGAAATAGCGTTCCGGAGAAGACTACCCACCCTCGTACCCAATTTTAAAGATTAGTGATCCCCGTTCCCGTTTCCGTTTCGCGTACCGGAGCGTCCCCGTTCCATGTAACTATGTGTGGGACCTATATGCGTAAAGCAAATATGTTGCATTTTATTTTTTGCATATGAAGATTTGGATACATTCAGGTACGAGAGGTGGCAAACTGGGCAGTATGGGCAAGCTGCTTACTGGTCAGAATGGGTAGATCAGGCAAGCTGCTTATAGGGTCAAAAAGGGTAGATCGGGCAAGCTGTTAAGTGGTCAAAATTGGTCGGGTGAGGTTGGACAAACCCCAATTACCCTTTTTTCCATTTGTAAATAAATGGATTAATGTATAAAATATAAATGCAAAAACTATATTATTACGATAACAATGTGACGATTTAGTTGAACCTGTTGGAGATAGAACACTCTCTGAGATATAATGTCATTATAGTTAAAAGTTGTTAAGGGATTAGTCAGACAAAAAAGTTGATTTCCATTAACCAGGGAATTATAAGCAATTCTTCTACTATGTACGTATACATTTGCAACCATCCATATTAGAAAACCTTAATTTTTAGCTCAAACATTGGCTACTTTACGAAATATATACGTTTTGAAAAAGTTGACAGTTCTGTGATTCGAGCATGCTACCTTCATGTTATTAGCCAATAACTCTATCAAATTGAACTCTGAGAACATATATTGATTACTTGACTGCAATTAATTTGTATCATATTATCTTTATTAATTTCAAAGCTACAAACCTCCACCATCACTACTCACCACTGTCACCCACCACTATCACCCATAGCCACGATTACTATTGCCACCGTCACACACCATCACTACACACGACCACCCACTACCATCACTACTGTCACCAGTACCATCATTATCGCCACTACAAAATATAGTTATAGGCTATCCACCCAACATTGCGCAGGTAACCTGCTAATATATTATTATATAGTTGTATATTAATCATGGAATGTTAATGAAAACTTAGATAAACAATCTTTTGAGATAACTGGTCATTGAAAAGACATACTTAACAAGTGTTTTTACGGAAAAAAGTCTTAATGAAGGCTTGTATGAAAAACTATATTTTGCGATATTAACCTTGCATAATCATGCGTCGATATACGCCCCTATCGCCAGATCTTTTAGATCTAACATTACTGTAATCAACAACTATAGTTAGCCAACGAATATGTGAGTAGTACTATTCGGGATTGATCCCCCACTCATGGTTGGTCGCTCTAGTCGTATAACACATGAGATATATATTCTATTAAAACATTCTGGATTCGATATGCTTGGGAAAAAATGGATTTTGGTTTTATTATAGGCTCATGAACTTATACTTTAACTTGTATGTCTAGCTAGTTTATAAGGGACTACACACTAAATTTATACAATCATGTTTCATGGATTTGAAACAGGTGAACTTGAACGTACATGAATGTGTATTAAATGATTTACTATTATTACAATTATGTTTCATGGATTGAAACGTGTGAACTTGAACGTACATGTACTTGTACTAAATGATTTACCATTATTAAAATCATGTTAAAATGGTTTAACGCACCGATCATGTGCAAATTGTGTTTTATATAGTTAAAATAGTTTACAAAAGAGTTTAAGCACTGAATATGTATAAACTTGGTTTCACGGTTTTGAAATGGCATTTGAAGGTTATTTTAATACAAAAATCATACCAGTAAATATTTTGATGTAAATCAAGGATTTATAGAGTTATAAAACTTGTGAACTCGCCAACCTTTGTGTTGATATTTATTCTAATATGTTTTTAAGGTATAGAGAGTGAGACATTAATCATAACATTTACATCAATCGAATTACCATATTTTGAAATGAATTTTGTCCTTACTTCTAAGTATGGAGTCTAGATATCGATTGAAGATCTTAAAGGTTATTTTATTCAATATATTTGTAGTGAATCATTCACTTTTGGTTTATAAATGTTTCACAACTGAAAATCCATTTTTAACGCTATGTTCTACTATTGATCGATTGTTATGATTTCTAGTCGCACACCTGTTTTTGCAGAAACCACTTTTGGCGGGATGTCAAATAAGATAAACTTAATAATCTTATATAGGTGAGCTTATCCTGGAGTACAAGTTTTAAAAGATAGTACACAAATTACTATATATGTATACATAATCATTGACTAATTAGTTTTAATAAAATTTAAATCATATTTATTACTCCCTTTGTCTCACAAAAAACTTCTTATTTTACCTTTAAATTTTGTCCCACAAAAAAGTTCTCATGCCTCAAATTTGAGGGTCCACTTAATAAAATAATATTATTACTAATGATTCCACCAATAAAATATTTTCTCTCTCCAATCTAACCTTATATTTTAATCAAAAGTATTACTAAGATTGGGCGTAACGGGTGACCGGTAACCCGGTCGTGACCGCCACCTAAGCCCACCCCGACGCGTCCCTTGCGTTACGCCGGAGCACCTCCGACGCGTTTCATGAGGTGAAAGGTCGAGTGGACGACCTTTGGGAGTTTGGTCGTCACACTCGTCTTTCTCCAACTTTCTTTCAACTTTCTTTCTTTACCCCTCTTTCTCCACTTCTATACATATAATATAATATATATATATATATAATATAATATAATATATATATATATATATATATATATATATATATATATATATATATATATATATATATATATATATATATATATATATATATATATATATACTAGGTTATAACCCGTGAAAAATCACGGGCTGTCACTTTTTATACTGAACGTTAAAAATATATATTACAAAGTTTTTTTTACCTGATTTAGTTTGACCTGTATTAAATTTTTCTCGTATAAAATAAAAATGGAATATACTTATAACGGGACCAAGTGGGTTGCAAAACATGTACAACATTTCACCACCATCTAATCTAACAGCTTTAAGATATACTAATTCATTTAAAGTCAAACGTAGAAAGTAAATAGGTAAATATTATTAGAGTAAGATTAAGATGAAATTACTACCATAGAATGCAAGTAGTCTTCATTAACCACTGACATCCATTTCTAGTGTATACCATATTCTTGAGGGACATAAAAGGGTTAGTAGTAAATAGAGGATATAGTGGTGGATGTATATAGAATATGTTGACAAACAGTCGGTGTTCCCATGTGTGATTGATGGTATAATGAAAAACACATAGGTAATAACTCAATTTCAATTTCCATAAAAAGGTGCATTTTATGTATGTAATCCGCATCAAATTGTAGAAATTCAATACAATAAGTTTTGGTATACACATTATATAAACATGAGGAAATATAATAACATATGACTAAGGAAAAGTTTTAACTAAATAAATCTAGAAATATAACTAAAAGGAAGTCCAACATCCAATGACAAATTATGAAAAATGTTTAATAAAAAAAATCAACATAAATTTCTAAATACTTCTTTAAATACAACGTTTGACGTTTTATTCGTCACACCGTCATTTTTATCTTTTATTAATATCTTTAGTCCTTGTCTGCTTTTTACTCTAGATAAGGCTACATACAATTCACCGTGTGAAAAAACAGGCTCTCACAAATACAGACCCACCTTTGACAATGATTGTCCTTGGCTCTTATTAGTTGTCATAGCAAAGCAAATAGAAAGTGGAAATTGCCTTCTTTTAAATCTAAAGGGAATATTGGCGTCAGATGGTGTCAAAGATAATCTTGATATAAAAGTATGATATCCAACATTGTTCCCAGATATAACAACTGCTTCTATAACACGAACACCCAAAGCCACAATCTGAAGTCTAGTACCATTGCATAAACCATTTTTATGGTCAATATTTCTTAATAACATAACGGGAACACCGACTTTTAAAACTAACAGATGATTTGGCAATCCACCTATTTTAATACCATTAAGCACGTTTGGTGAGTATAAACTTTCATCAAACTGTTCATTTAAAAACTCTTCAGGACAAATGCTATCTGAACTTAAATATTCCTTGGCTTCTACGGGGAAAATTGCTAAAAACCGATCATTAATATCCCTAACAACTTCGTTTTTAGGGGTAAGTATTGCTCTTTCTTGAAAATAGCCAGGAGTATTTATGTTTTCTAGCAAAGAAGGATAAACAAAATCAATCAACGAACTTAAGGGGTCTGCAGATGCAGAAATTAGCCAGGAATATCAATAATTGCATTACCATCGTTCGGCCCGCCAATTTTGCCTTCTCCAATATCCAAAAGCCAATTTGCAAATGATGTGGTTTCTTCAATATCAGCTATATCACTTCCTACTGTCAACCTCATGTTTTTTGTTAATGTTTTAACTTTGCAGTTTTCCCATATATATGAAGAACTCAACGATGCATTTACTATATCTTGTCTACTCTTGTTTGGTACAACAGGTAGAATCTGTCTGAAATCTCCACCAAAAACAATAACTTTTCCTCCAAATGGTAGATCATTGTTCACATTATTTCCATCTCTTAAAATATCTCTCAATGTTCTATCCAACACTTCAAAAGCATGCTTATGAACCATTGGCGCCTCATCTTATATTATAAGACTTGTTTTTTTATTAACATCGCCACATCGTTGTTTGGCATTATAGAACACATTGAATCTTCATTAAGATAAAAAAGAATGTGAAACCGAGAGTGAGCAGTCCCACCTCCAGATAGTAATAAAAAGCAATACCACTTGAAGCAACATTTAATACAATTTCTCCTTTAGACCTTATGGCGGATGAAAGAGTTCTCCATAAGAATGTTTTACCACTTCCGCCGTAACCATAAACAAAGAACACACCCCCGTTATCAGAATCAACAGATGTCATAATATCATCAAAAACACCTCGTTGTTCATCTGTTAATGAATGCAAATTTTGATGAAATTCAAGTTGCAAGGTTGTCTTATCATAAGATAGCTCGTCTGCGATCATACGATTGTTTGAAGATTCTAAAGAATTGTCATTAGGATATGGCATATGAGCAAAAATTCTCAGGCTAGAATTGTTAAGGTTTAAAAGAGATTGTATCTCGTACAACGTATAATTTTATAGTTGATTATCTATAAGAGATAAATCTGAAATGGAAATAAAATATGTTAGCATAAAAAAAAATATGGTAAAAGACAGTTTTATTATAAGTGAATAAAAAATTTCATGTATTACCTGGATTATTGAACCTTCGTTGTTGACGATACAAAATACCATCTGATAAATACTTCCATATAGTTTCCCATACTACTTCTGGTCTAGACAAACTTTCGTTAACATTGTTGCATATAAAGAACGTAAATAATAACCAGTACCAGAGAAGCTTGCTTCTTTAATAGCATCTATGTATTCTCTATCATCATCTAATAGACCTCTTTCAAAACATGCATCTCTAAATATTGGACATAAACGACCATCTACAGTACGAAGTTCTTCAAAAGATTTTGGGCATACGACTTTGTTTAATAAAATTCTTAAAAAATATGCTTCACCGAGATTAGGAGGAACCGAATGAATTCTACCGATGGCAAAACCTTGCTTACGTGGCTCCCAACAACGTTTATCACTTTTCCATACAAATTTTGTAGGGAATTGAATGTAGGTAAGGTCTTCAGCTTTTTTATAAATCCTGTTACACTCCATCCAAGATAAGAACATCGAAGAAACAACTGACGGTTTACTTAGAACATTGTCAATATGATATGTTTGACCGTAAACAACACTCTGTTTACCATGAAGATGGAAAGGAATTCTGACAACAGACAGAGTCCTGTAATGGACGTCATATCCAATGAACAATCGGGCAAATATAGTCCTACTTATAGGCTAGAGAATGGTACACCAATGGATGTACAATTTATGTACATAAATTGTCCTTAAGATTGAATTAAATACTAATCAACCACTCATCAAATATGAGTTACAACAGAGATTAAATTTTAGGATTAAGAATAATAACATTTTACTTCTAAACTAATTAATAATCCTATAATCTAAGAAAAGATTCACCCTAAACTTTATATTGTAAAAGAAATGTAATATGAATAACGGTATTGATTCTTATATTTTGTGCCTACTTATGTGTCTATCCATTTGGATAAGATATGTGTTCAAAACTCAAAATGATAATATTAGGAAAGAAAATTAGTATATTACACATGTCATCTTATTAAATGGGTAGACACATAAGTAGGCACAAAAAGTAGAAATTAATAACATTTCTCATTTTTCATACTTCCTCCGATTCAAAATAAGTGTTACACTTTGGGTTTCATTGTTTTTTAGGCAAAAGATTATAATGATGGTTAAATTAAATTAATTGAATGGTTAGTGGATAATGGGTCCCACATCTTTTGAATAAAGTGGGGTTAATGATGTTTAAAAGTCAAAAGTAAGGGTAAATGAGTCATTGCACTTTGTTAAAGTAGATAGTTAGTGGGTGTGGGTCCTATTATTTTTTGTCAAATAAGGTAATTTTTCAAAGTGTAACACTTATTTTGAATCACCCCATATAAGGAAAGTGTAGCACTTATTTTGAATCGGAGGAAGTATAATATATATGCAGAGAAACGTTCAATGAGGTATATCATTTTTACGAAGTCGCGATGAACAAATCTCAACCATTCATCAATAAGATCTAATTGTCAAGATTAATCACATATTTTATACATGAAGGGTATTTTGGACATTTGGTACTTAAAAAAATTCGATTTTTTTTATTTATTTTTTTATTTATTTTATTATTTTTATTATATTTTTCGTTAAATAATAATATTTATTTGATAATTACGTGTAGTACTTAATCACATGTGATTTTATTGTAAAATCACATGTGATTGTATATTTAATCACATTTGATGTTTTAGTTCAATCACATGTAGAGATGCAGACGGGTACGGGTAATAGCGGGTACTGCAAAACCCGGTCAAATACCCGTCGGGTTCGGGTAGAAAAATACCCGCCGGGTACGGGTAACCCGACGGGTACCCGTTCAATAAAAAAATTAAATAAAATAGGTAAAACATTTCAAACTCTTAGTTCGTTCAGGCTTATTCCGTTCAATACGTAATGGATTAACGGGAGACGAGCCAAATTTTAACCATTATTAAATTGGGCTAATGAGAGATTAAGTGTTGGGTTAAGTTTGAGTAGTGACTCGGGGGCTAAACATGTACTAAAAAATTAACACATTAATATATATATATTCGGGTCGGGTATAAACGGTGCGGGTATTATAAAACCCGTACCCGACCCGTACCCGCTCTCGAGTATGAAATTTAAACCCATCTCCGACCCATTACCCGTTTAGACGGGTAATACCCGCCCCGTAAGACTCGGGTACCCGCGGGTACCCAAACCCGCAGGTTAAATTTGCATCCCTAATCACATGTGATTCAATACATAATCACGTGTGATTCAGTATGCAGTCACATTATTTATTATTTATGAAAAAAATAATTTTTAGAAAAAAGTAAAAAAAAATAATAATAATAATTCTAAAATTTAAAAAAAAAATGACCAAAATACCCCTCAATGTATAAAATACGTGATTAGTCTTGACCATTAGATCTTATTGATCAATATTTGAGATTTGTTCATTGGGACTTCGTAAAAATGATGGAACTCCTTGAACACAATTATATATATGTATATGTAAATTAAAGGCCGATTTTAATATAAAAACAAAACTTTTACATTGTATGTAAAATATTTTATAAGCTATTTTTCTTAATAGCTTTTACAATACCACCATCCCCATTCACCCACCCACCAATACAGCCGATACCTACCCATTTCATGTTTAGCCTTAAACAGTCGTAGAATCGAATTGGGTATTAGGTATCAGAAAAAAAATCGTTTTTGAAGATGGAGACAAAGATGCATGCTTGGTGTATGTAGAATTGTTAATGCGATTATAGTGTTTGAAACTATCAGGATTATCATGTGCGACTGATTTATGTAAGGAACTAAACTCGCATTTTAACATTAATATATTTCGTCTTCATCGAATTACATTTCAATTTACAATACAATCTTTTTACATTAAGAATGACTTTGATTAAAAATACATGTCTTCACTTTGCTGTTTCCCTTGCCTAAAACGGACCACTTCCCTAACTAAATTATCAAGAATGACTTTGATTAAAAATACATGTCTTCACTTTGCTGCAAAAGTTTGTAGGTTGCTGGAATATTGATAAAAAAAACCACTATACTATTAATCTGTTTATATAGAATATCAAATCCCGGTAATTACGCTAGTTTATAATACTGGTTTATACGGAGTAATATATTTTTGAAAATCGCAACAGAGTTTATAGCTAGAATAATGCCGGTATTTAAAATTATCAAATCCCGGTTGTTAAGATTAGCAATTTCATAGTAATAAACCGAAATTAGGTGTTTAAATAATAGAAATCAGTGTGCATAATTATGATTTTGTTCCGAAAATAATGTAGATAATTAAGGAATATTTCAATTTTATCCTAAATTAAATTAATGTAATTAAGGAACCGGATTATATGGTTTGAAATTAAAAACTTTGTTGAGGATTTCAATGAAATTCCTGTTAATTTTTCGAATATTTAAATTAAGAAACCGGATTATATGGTTTGAAATTTAAAATTTTGTTGAGGATTTCAATGAAAGTGCTGTTAATTTTTCGAATATTTAAATTAAGAAACCGGATTATATGGTTTCAAATTTAAAATTTTGTTAAGGTTTCAATGAAATTGCTGTTAATTTTTCGAATATTTTGCCATTTAAAAAAACGCATGCTGCAAAATTTAAGTGTACTTAAAAAAGGGAATGAATTAATTTACTAATTCCTTAATTAATAAAATTATAGTTCGTAAAGTAAAATAATAGGCGGATTGTTTAAAACTTTACATGTTAGTTTAAACAATACGAACACTTGCAAGTTAATGGATTGTTTAAATTAAAATATGATTATGGAAAACAATACGTAGGCTAGTATTCCTTAATTAATTATTTAAAACTTTCAATGTGAGTTTATAACTACCCATAAATTACGCCCTTGTAGTTATTGTATATTAGAATTGCCTATTAATTTTTATTTAAAACTGCCTTATTTTACGCTCTTGTAGTTTTGGATAGTATTAATGGTTATAACTATTTTGTAAAGTATTTGATTTGTTTTGTTTTGGGACGAAATTAAAGGATTCGAATTTTGAAAATTGGCTGGAATAAAATGCTAGAAATTCTAATAAAATGCCACGTGTAATCCTGAGTTCTAAGAGGTGCCACGTGGCCACCTAAAAACCTTATTTTATTATAAGATAGATATATATATATATATATATATATATATATATATATATATATATATATATATATATATATATATATATATATATATATATATAGTATCTACAAAACCCGCCCGATGGGCGGGTATGCTGTAAATTTTAGTATGTAGAAAAATGTCCAAAAACTGTATATACTTCTAAATGACATAATAATCGATAGATGTGATGATGATTTTGTACAAAAAAACGGTAATGAAGAAATGTTACATATAAATGTTACATATAGTTATTTGTTTCCTTCGCTGATTGATCTTTTAAATATTTTTTTGTTTCCTTGTATGTAGGATCTTTTAAATAGTTATTTGTATGTACGATTTTTTAAATAGTTATTTGTTTCCTTGTATGTAGGAAGCCGTATATGGAGCATATGAATGTAGACCGTAAGCCGTACCAGATTCGTTTGCCGTATATGGAGCATATGAATGTAGACCATAAGCCGTACCAGATTCGTTTGTATTAGTGCAAATGACGTGGACCAATCAGGGAATTTCAAGTGGCATTATGGACGAATAGGAATGCTTGGAATTGCCATGGTGTCAAACCCTCTTCAAATTTAGGCCTCATATATAGGGTAGGATATAGGGTTGAATTCTAATAAGAACCCATTTTATTTACAGAACCCGTAGAACTTTTTTTTGGTTAAATATAGGCCCTTTATTTTTTACATCAATGGTTCATATCATTAGTGGCATATAATTAATTAATTGGGAGGTTAAAAACGGAAATAATGAAGGAAAAAGGGTAGTGTGGGTGTTTCATAACAAAAAAATAAATTAACAACCCCAAATCGTGGAGAATTACGGTTTTGAAAAGGAAATCCCCAAACTTCAAAGGGAGTACTTGCGGTTTAAAAAGGAAATCCCCAAAAAATTAGGTTCCAATAACAAAGAATCTATAAAAAAAACCAATATTAGTTGTATTTGGTTAAGGTCGTAAAACACATAGATATTCAATTGTGTTACCAGAACATATATGTATGTATGTATAAGGCCGTAATACATACCTAATACATCTATGTTTAAGGTCGTAAAACATCCTCACCTATATATGGAGCTACATTCGATTCTGGTATGACAAGTCATCACAACGCTGGATTCTGATTGGAGGATAATGCCACGTGTAATTCCTTCATTGGCAATCTTCAACAACTACACAATACGATAACTCCAATCGACGCTACATACAAATTATACCCTAATTTTAGTCACCCCTTGCATCGACGCTGCATACAAATTGAAAGATATGACAAAGAAAAATAATCGATTCATATGAACCCTAATCAATGGCCGAAAACCGATTTAAGATAATCGATTCGTAACAGATTTGGGATTGTCGATTTTTGAAAATCGATTCATAAAAGATGATGGGATTGATTTATGATAATCAGTCGATAAGTACGCCTTCATCCAACTGGATATACGGTCGCAAGCTTCGCATTCGCAGCAATTCGCAGCAGAACTGTAAGCCCTTCAATTTTTTGATGAATTAATAACCTAATATTGTAACATTGATTTTGTGATATTCATGTTGATATCTATGTTATTGTTTGTTTCTTTACCTTATTTCCGACGATCCGCCGCCATTTCTTCAATCCCCGCCCTTTGGTGGTCGGAGATGGTGACGGTGATAACTCTTTCTTCATTAGCTCCCGTACATACCAAAATCGTATACACCATCAGCAATTACTCTTCAGCGAACACTTAATTTAGTTCATTACAGCAGTTGTTTGAACCACAACAATCCGGTGGTAGGGAGTTTTATTTCCTTTTTCTAGAAAGAAATGGTAATTTCGATATAAATGGGTTGATTAGGGTTGTGTTTAATTCAAAGATTCATAGTATTATTTGTAATAATATTGTATTTTTTTCATTTACATTTAACAGAACCACGAGAAAAGGAGGAACATTTTTTAGAATTACCAATGTTCACAGGAAGATGTTAAGTGGACAACTTCAAATTATTTCTAGATTTGGCTATGATTAAGAAATTTTAGTGCAGTTCATGAACTCTTTTGATAGAGCTATGAACTTGCTCGATGAAAATTTTCCTTCCTTACATAAGTGGATTGTGAACACTAAAAATGAAGATGGAAAGGTGAACTTTTTTAATATATTCATAAAAAAATATTAAAAGGTAGAGTTAATTAATCCTTGATCATGTACAGACTACGAACCTAATTAAATTGTTAATGCATTTGATATTTTACAATTAGGAGTTCTGAAATTTGAATGAACATTTAGAACACTGTATAAAGGCTTAATTAGTGAGCATAGTTTATTGATCCTTGATCCAGTTATTGTACAGAGATAGAGAAACATGGTAATAAAACATTTTTAGTGAGTATTTGCTTGTTTGATAAGGATTGAGCTTGAATATAAATTCAGACACTAAAATGAACAATGATTTTATCACATTGGCATGATGAACTATGATATGCATTATTCAATAGTCGTGATTGTGTAAGGTCATTGCTAGATATTGGCAGTAACTATTATGGACTGTGCTTCTTTATACTGAAATAAGGCAAGAATGTGGCTGTGTAATTGATGCGAGATAGTAGCTTTAGTAGTCTTTATGTGTTCCTCTGAAATTTTAGTAAAATGTAGTTTTTCTACTTCTATACGGTGGTGATTACTTGTCACTCAAAAGCCTAATTATAGCCATGAAGTTGTGTTTCTTTTTTCCAGGCTGCTGCAATGCAAAAATCAGCTACCCAGAAGCAGTCTGCTGCAGATGATGAAGACATCGAGAGAATTATTGCTCTTTAGTGTAATGTAAAATTCTTTATAACTAATATACCATGCAAATAATTTATCCACAACTTTTACTTGCTGAATCCTTTTTACGAGTATTTCTTAATTATCTACACATATATATTTTGGTTGCAGCAATATTTTGACAATAGGCTGAGTAAATTTATTCAGAAGACAGGTGGGTTGAATCACTATCCTCACAAATTTCATGTTTCGATGTCCATTCTTTAATATATAGAGAAATATGAATACTAAATAGTTGGGAGTGGGGACCATTTGGACGATGTTCAAGTATCTTTGGTTGGTGAGAATAATTTAGTTTCATCATTTTCTACATAGTGTCTTTCTCTTTATATTGATTTTGATTTTACACTATGTCCAGGGCCAGGGGATTAATGAACAAAAGGTCTTCTTCATCAAAGTTGTTCTTTTATGACTTGCATGGTTCCGGTGGAAAAGTGCAGGTTATGGCTGATTCAAGGTAAAATCAAATGGTTCATGTAAAGAGGTCAATTTGGGCCGATTTGTTTGATAACGGGTCAAACAAGTAGATTAGCAAAATGAAATTGGTTGAATGGGTTAAAAGTTGTCTACTGCACAGGAGAAATTTATATGTTGCCCCGTGGCCATTGTCCACCGCCTCACCTGCTTTATAGAGAAGAGACAACACTAATCTAAGAAATGCACGCCCTTTCTCAAATTCAAGTTAATATTCTTCAAAATTAGAGCTTCAATTTGAGTACACAAAAAATCAGTTTTATTTAGCGAGTGAGAGTTATTTAAGAACCAATTTCTCAAATCTAAACAACAGTTGTTTCAAAACTGATGAAGAAATTTGGCACCGAAAACCGTTAGTTTCCGTGGGATTTACTCCTGATTTTTGTTCATTCTTCTTCCCCTTCCAAAGCTCAGCTGGTAACAATCTCTTTCCTAACCCTAATTTTCGTTTTTTCCCTTTCTAATTTACATACTTGCTAATGCGATTGCAATTTAATATATACATATTTCAATCTTTTTATATTTGTCAAGTTCAAATTTTAGTGTTTAAATTAAGGGTTTCTGCGTGATGTGGTAGGTTTAGAAACACTAACATGTTTAGTTTAAAGACTCGAGGGTTGTTTTTAGCATTAGGAAGATTTAACTTGACTTATTAAACCAACTTCTTAACAACCGTTTTGAAGATTTAACTGTGTTTTATTTGGGTATCATTTGTTGTTGTTGTATAGAACATAGCAATCTTTAAAATGTAACGAGTTTACATGTTTTATAGGTAATTAAAACATATTGTTGCAGGTGATTTTGTTGCACATATATGTTTCAGGAGGCCAAATTGAGCTGATTAATGATTGGAAAGCTATATTTATTGAGTCACTGTCGTTGTTTTAAAATTATTAATCTTTATTGGTATTATTCTACATAATAAATTTTGAAGCATATCCGCCCATCGGGCGGGTTATGAAGCTAGTATATGTATATTAAACTTTATTGTTAATATAAATGTTCATAGTTGTGCGATTCTTTAACAATATTTATAACAATATTTATTCAATATAGTTAATATGTGGTGCTATATAGTAACAATATAGTTATTGTTAATTTGAAATAACATCTATATAACATAAACATGTATGTTACTACAAGTACATATAAGTTATAATTCTTAGTACATGCATGTATGTCTATAACCCGTTGGACATGCATGTATAAAAAAGCATAATGTGTAAACGACATGTATTCAAATCACTTAAAAACTTGTAATGTTGAATAATACAAACTTCACTAAATTATATGAAAAATATGGTTCCAATGGTAATAATCAATATTTTATTCATCAATAAAATCTTCTTCATGTAATGCATCGTCAGAATCTTGATCTCTTTCGTCTTCATCTAATTCATCGTCAACTATCAAAGGGTAAAACATCGGTTTATAAATTCAACATTAACAAAATAAAAAATAAAAATAAAAACAGTACAACACAAATAATAAATACGTATGTAACCAATGTATGATTGTGTCAGATTCAACACAAATGTATGATAAACAAAACATATGGGATTGCAAACATACATCAATGCATAACACGATATCATAGACATTACATATATGTCATGTATCTGTTCTCAAAATAAGATTATGTCACATTTAACACAATTGCATTATACGAAAATAAATTTATCGCAATCAGTTAGTATAAATACGAAAAAATATAAAAAAATATAATTGATGATGTATGTCATCCTCAGATTCATATGTTGGATTTTGAGTAGCTTCGTCGAAATAACTATCATCATATATGTCTTGAATAATTTTAGTGCAATCATTATCAGCAGACATCTTCTATGACAAGAATGCTAATCTTGAATTGTTATTTGTATGAAAAACATAATATCGATGATGAAGAAGAATTAACAGAGTCTTTTGAACGTGAAATTATATCTAATTAATTGGAAGGTATATTATTATGGAAACTAATAACCCTATTAATTAGGGATCAATTCAGTATGGGAAGTTACCATATGAAAATCGGAAATGCAAAATACCCTTACTACTCCTCGGTGATTAAATATAAATAAATAATAAAATTGATTTATCTTAAATATAATTGGTTTACAATAGTTCTATGAGTTCTGTATATAAAATGGGTTTTGTATGGAATCCATCAATATATATATATATATATATATATATATATATATATATATATATATATATATATATATATATATATATATATATAGTGTAGAATTAGAATCAGAACCAATTAAGGCTATAGAACCAGCGGAACTCAATCTAAATCATTTATTTTTGAAATGAAATGATCATGGAAGACACATTAATGTATTTGATGAGGGACCCTCAAATATTGGTTTGCATGAATGTCATTCATGCATGTATACATATATGTATAGATAACACTTATGTATACATACATGAAAACATATACATATATGTATACATGCATGAATGACATCAATGCAAACCAATATTTGGGGGTCCCTCAACAAATACATTAATGTGTCTTCCATGATCATTTCATTTCAAAAATCAATGGTTTAGATTGAGTTCTGCTGGTTCTGTATCCTTAATTGGTTCTGAAACTAATTCAAGGCATCTATATCTATATATATATATATATAGTGTAGAATTAAAATCAGAACCAATTAAGGCTACAGAACCAGCAGAACTCAATCTGAACCATTGATTTTTGAAATGAAATGATCATGGAAGACACATTAATGTATTTGATGAGGGACCCCCAAATATTGGTTTGCATGAATGTCATTAATGCATGTATACATATATTTATAGATAACACTTATGTATATATACATGAAAACATATACAAATATGTATACATGCATGAATGACATCCATGCAAACCAGTATTTGGGGTCCCTCATCAAATACATTAATGTGTCTTTCATGATCATTTTATTTCAAAAATCAATGGTTTAGATTGAGTATGTATATATATATATATATATATATAGGAGGGTTCATGCGAGAACCATTATTATTGCGAGAACTGCGAGAACAACTTTCTGACCAATCATTTCAATTAATTAGTTTTTAATTGGAAAGGGTATTATAGTCTTTTTAATATTAAAATCCTTTAATTAATTATGGTAAATCAAGACCAAATTCAGTTTTTCTTTTGAATTAATTCGTTTGTAACCTCCAAGCTATTTTCTTGGATCTTAATTCTGCAGTTCGTATGGTGTTTGTGCAATTCGTATGTGTTCATTGATGAACGCATAACAATAACTAATAATTTTTAACTTTCTTTAATGTAGTAAATTATGAAAACATGTTATTAATGAACAAATGTACAAAATTGCTGAACAATGTATTAATGAACCAAATTACAAACCAACTAATCTCTATAAATGAATGATCTCTGAAAATGTAAATCTATATAACTTGATCTTTATTCATTGGTGAACAACGGGAATGAACACATGTTCATTGGAAAGTTGAAGCCTAGATCTCTCTTCATTGGTGAATCATATATATATCTGTTTTACAAATATACAAAGTTGGGGAACCAACAACTTACTGATGAACAAAAATAAAAACCAAAAAATTACTAATGAATTATATTACATGTGTTAATTCGTATTATAAAAAAATGCTCAGGTGAACGATGATCAGTAATGAAATAATAAACAGATCCTTCTTTCTATAGTCATCTTTAACTCTCCATACTTTCGTGAACGTTGAACGTTGATCGCTAATGAAAAGATGCAATCATAGCAGATGGTCAACTCATAATATTAGATCATGGCTAACACCAAACGAAAAAATATTAGTATGTTAAGCGTGCATATTGCAGTTATAAAACAAACCCACATTGTCATTCATCTAAAATGGTCACAAATTTCATAGGTCAAACATACAAAGAAAGTATAAACAAAAAATATTTAACAGCATAAACCAAACCCAAACATGAAACATACAAAACATAAAGTTCCAAAATTTAACAAACAAATGAATCAAATGAAAAAAAAATATAATAATAAACAAAAAACATGATTAATTAACAACCCAATGAAATCAATTATCACTTTAGCCAAACTTGTAATCTTACGCTGGAAAAATGAGTGAGGACAAGAATCGAATCAAATGTAAAAAAATATTAATAAACACAAAATCACAATTAAGATGAGAACTGATTTTAGTTTTCGTTGAATCTTGCGGTGGAAAAAAAATGAGTCACATAAAGAATTGAAAGAAAATAAGTATTATGATTTAGGAGAGAGATGCCTTATCTCTCTGAAGGCGATTGATATTCGCAATTTGTTTGAGAAACCAGATCTGTTTGTTGCGGTCGTCAGCGGTGGGTATTGCTACGGTGGTAGGTGGAGATATTATGGTGGTGCAGGCAGTGGTTGCCGGAAGCACTTCATTTGAGGGGGAAGGGGTCCGGCGGGGGAAGAAATTTTGGAAGTTTTCTCTGTGACACACACATATGTGTGTGGAGGTTTTCAAAAGACACGACTTTTTCTAATTTAACCTAATATCTTGCTTATTTATTATGAGTAAGTTTACAAAACTACCCCTCCGTGTTATTCTTTTAATTAACGAGGCAACATGACCCGGGCGATGCACGGACTTTGTTCATGATAAATAGTTTTTTTTAACGTAACATTACACATTGTATTGATGTTACGGACAAAGTACCTAAAGCATGATCGCTAAAATGTTTGGCTTTAATTGCGGGTACGCTAATAAATAAGAAAATTGTGTCGGAGGAAATGTCAAAGTAACAAAACATCATCGTTTTTATTAACGTAACACAAAACACGTTATTCATAAAATATAAGTTAGACCCTAATAATTTAACACCTCTATTCATTAGCATATAGAATTATAATTGACACACAATGAAATTTTCTGAATATAACATTTAACGATATATTTTAATGATAAAATCACCTTATCATAATCATTTACTAATAATTATTTTAAAAGTCTTAATATGTATTTATTAGTTTTTATTATAAACATACATAATAAATGAAAAATTCAAAAACATAAAACCACTAATAAAAATCATAATCAACTTCATAATATATACTAAACTCTAGAAACAACAACATAGGAACACAAATGAATCATACAATTTAACAAATCATAAGAACAATAACTAAATCAAAACAAATAATTCATATTAGTAATTAAAAATGTAATTACTAAATGCTACATTTATGCCTTTGGCGACTTGAGAAAACCGTTGATAACTTGTTCATTCAAATCTTGATCCATATTGTAAGGAGTGTTGACAACTTGTGTATATTGAAGATAAATCAGTAAGTATATTGTTAGTGAAGTTGTGAGGGTGAACTTCGAAACATATGTTTATACATTAAACTTAAAAGGTAACGTCAAATTGTTTGAACTTCTACCATTTATTTGACTTAATTATTTTGGGTTTTTTTATTTTTGCCTATAATATATAACTATTTGTTACGTTAGGAATCCTTTGATATAACAATTTAGTGGATTTGGTTTTTAATTATTTTAATTATATTTATTTATTAATCATATTTATAACAAACTATACATGAGTTTATTACTCATAATCATTTACTAATAATTATTTTAAAAGTCTTAATACGTGTTTATTAGTTATTATTATAAACATACATAATCAATAAAAAATTCAAAAACATAACCCGCTAATAAAATAATCATAATCAACTTCATAAAACTAAACTCTAAAAATAACAACATAGGAACACAAATGAATCATAAACTTTAACAAATCATAAGAACAATAACTAAATCAAAACAAATCATTCATATTAGTAATTAAAAAAGTAATTACTAAATGTTACATTCATACTTTTGGCAACTTGAGAAAATCGTTGATAACTTGTTCATTGAAACTATGATCCATATTGTAAGAAGTGTTGACAACTTGTTTATATTGAAGACAAATCAGTAAGTATATTGTTAGTGAAGTTGTGAGTTTGAACTTCGAAACATATGTTTATATAGTAAAGTTAAAAGGTAACGTCAAATGTTTTTGAACTTCTACCATTTACTTGACTTAATTATTTTGATTTTTTTTCTTTTTATATATAACAATTTGTTACGTTAGGAATCCTTTGATATAACAATTTGGTGAATTTGGTTTTTATTAAATTTTTCATTATATTAATTTATTAATCATATTTATAAAAAACCATACATGAGTTTATTACTCATAATTATTTACTAATAATTATTTTAAAAGTCTTAATATGTGTTTATTATTTTTTATTATAAACATACATAATCAATAAAAAAATTAAAAAAATAAACCCACTAATAAAAATCATAATCAACTTCATAAAACTAAACTCTATAAACAATAACATAAGAACACAAATGAATCATAAACTTTAACAAATCATAAGAACAATAACTAAATCAAAACAAATCATTCATATTAGTAATTAAAAAAGTAATTACTAAATGTTACATTCATACTTTTGGCAACTTGAGAAAATCGTTGATAACTTGTTCATTGAAACCATGATCCATATTGTAAGAAGTGTTGACAACTTGTTTATATTGAAGACAAATCAGTAAGCATATTGTTAGTGGAGTTGTGAGTTTGAACTTCGAAACATATGTTTATATAGTAAAGTTCAAAGGTAACGTCAAATGTTTTTGAACTTCTACCATTTATTTAACTTAATTATTTTGAGTTTTTTTTCTTTTTATATATAACAATTTGTTACGTTAGGAATCCTTTGATATAACAATTTGGTGAATTTGGTTTTTATTATATTTTTCATTATATTAATTTATTAATCATATTTATAAAAAACCATACATGAGTTTATTACTCATAATTATTTACTAATAATTATTTTAAAAGTCTTAATATGTGTTTATTATTATTTATTATAAACATACATAATCAATAAAAAAATTAAAAAAATAAACCCACTAATAAAAATCATAATCAACTTCATAAAACTAAACTCTATAAACAATAACATAAGAACACAAATGAATCATAAACTTTAACAAATCATAAGAACAATAACTAAATCAAAACAAATCATTCATATTAGTAATTAAAAAAGTAATTACTAAATGTTACATTCATGTAGAAACCATAACATAAGAACACAGATGAATCATAAACTTTAACAAATCATAAGAACAATAATTAAATCAAAACAAACCGTTCATATTAGTAATCAAAAAAGTAATTACTAAATGCTACATTCATGCATTTGGCGACTTGAGAAAACCGTTGATAACTTGTTCATTCAAACCTTGATCCATATTGTAAGGAGTGTTGACAACTTGTTTATATTGAAGACAAATCAATAAGTATATTGTTAGTTTGTTAGTGAAGCTGTGAGTGTGAACTTTGAAACATATGTTTATATAGTAAACTTAAAAGGTAACATCAAATTGTTTGAACTTCTATCATTTATAAGACTTAATAATTTTAGGGGTTTTTTTTTTGGCTTTTAATATATTCATCAAGTAATGTTAGTTTTAATTAAAAAAAAAATTTGGTATAAAAACTTTAATATATGGTAATTAGATCATGATAATTAATGCAACATCAAACATGGAACTCAATTTTTTATGTTATATATATATATATATATATATATATATATATATATATATATATGTGTGTGTGTGTGTGTGTGTGTGTGTGTGTGTGTGTGTGTGTGTTACAACAATGAAATCAACTCACTAAGAAAAGTATATTGCAACACTCTTATATAGGTAAAGAGATGAATAAATATACATAAATATGAGAAATTATATAGACAAATGAGTTACACCATTTCAATTCATGAAGAACTTACATTGTAACGTGTGGTAAGAATGATCTTAAACTTTTTGGTTTTGTTACTTCCCAAGTGAGGAATATGGATCGAATATGAGCAAGATAAAACTAATTAGCTCAAACTTATAGAATGAATCCAAACTCTCATTCATATACATGTGTGTTACAACAATAAAATTGACTCACTAAGAAATGTATATTACAACCCTCTTATATAGGTGAATGAATATGACCAATCATATAGATAAATGCGTTACAACAACATGGTAATTAAAACTACATCAAAGTTGAAACTCAACTATGATATATAGAATATAGATTCATATATATGTGTGTTACAACAATAAAATTATCTCACTAAGAAATGCATATTACAACCCTTTTATATAGAGCAATGGTTGTAGGTGAAGAGTCAATGATTAAATATACATAAATATGAGCAATTATATAGACACATGAGTTATAACAACATGATATTAAGATATAATTAATTCTAATATTAACATGGACTCTTCACCTATGATGCATGGTTATTTGGAACTTATTTGAGTGTAAACATTTAATATGATTTGTAATTAATGCCAACATCAACATGAAACTCAATTTATATATATATATATATATATATATATATATATATATATATATATATATATATATATATATATATATATAGACTAGCTACATAACTCGCCCGATGGGCGGGTATGCTCCAAAATTTATGGAATAGATATGTGAAAGTCTTTAAAATTTACTGTTTTTAAAAGATGATTTGGATTGATTATTTAAACAGGTCGATTTTATAGTAAACTGCATTTACCGTGATTCAAGGATTTATTTTAGGATATGATCAAATATTTCAAAACAGTATATTCCTTTTGGAAAAGGAGATAATACATGGAAATCATCTTTTAAATACTAATTGCCTTTCATTTTGGAAAAAATATAATGTATTCCAAATTGAGATTGTATATTAAAAAAAATTAAAAAGTATACGGGTATAGATTATGTAAATCACCTTATAGTGCTCGCTGGTCAAATTCCGGAAATTTGTAATTTAATTCTGTAAATTGACAATGCCGTAATTAAGCATCCATGATTGTGTATTTTATTTATGGGTATAATTAATTGGCCGTAAATATTGCTAATTAGGTTGTCTGTAGTCAATAAGCAAGATCTGGTTGCCTGATTTACCGGGTTTTATTAACTGCTAATTGTTTCCGGATTGTGTAGGTTATGAAGATTGAACGGACCAATGCCAAAATTACACGTGGCATTGTCCACCAATCATAAGCCGTCGTTGTGATGAGGTGGCCTGAAGCCATCATGTGAAGGCTCATATATAGGGGAGGATTTGTGTTAATTTAAATACAATATTTCCACTTTTAATCTAAACCACTCATTTAAAAATCAAATGGCCAAAAAGTTGTTCTCGCAGTTCTCGCAATAATGATGGTTCTCGCATTAACCCACCTATATATATATATATATATATATATATATATATATATATATATATATATATATATATATATATATATATATATATATATATATATATATATATATATATATATATATATATATATATATATATATATATAGAGAGAGAGAGCGGTTCATGCGAGAACCATTAAAATTGCGATAACTGCGAGAACATGTTTATAGCCCTTGGATTAATCTGATTTGAAATTAATGTTATAAGGGTATTTAGGTAAATGGGTATGTGGTTTAAATATAGACTTTATCTCAAAAAAGGCATGAACTCGTTTTTTATTAATTATTATTAACATATACTCCAATTTTTATGCATATCATTATTCTCTTTCATAAAACTACCGATATATTCATCCTCAATCACGAAAAAATCCCCAGATTTCTTTAGAAACCGGCCAACAATTCATCAATCTGCTACGTAAAATTCCAGAAATCGACAAACTGCTACGTGTTCAATGATGAATGCAATTATTTTAACCGTATTATACGTGTTCAATGATGAATGCATTGTAAAACAATAACTAACAATTTTTAACCTTTTTTAATGTGTTCAACGATAAACGCATATATTATTAATGAACAAAATTGTTGAATAAATATACAAATTGTTGAACACATATTAATGAACAAAATTACAACCAGCATATTTTTATAAATGAAATGTAAATCTATATAACTAGCGAGTAAAAATAAATCTTCGTAACCATTCACCACTGTATTCACTACTATTTATCAAAAAGTTGAAACATTGATCACTGTTCATTGGTGAACAACTAGAATCAAAAAGTTGAACAACTAAAATCAAAGCAATAATTGGGGATTTGTGTCTAGATCCGGCGATGGCGGAACCCTAGATCCGGCGGTAGCGGAACCCTAGATCTGGCGGCCGTAACCCTAGATCCGAAACACGATTTTCCACAGAGAAGGTTGTAGATTCGTGGGATACATTTGCAGGTTCGATTAGCGGCGGTGCGGCGCCGGTGGTCGCCTGAATCGGTGTCACAAATGGGTAGAGAGACGTCGGTGGTGGTGCGGTGCAGGTGCTCATCTTGCTCTATATTCTGATGTGTTTCGATTTCTTCAACGACGGCTTCAGAGCCATGGATCTCGATTCAAGCTTATTTGGATTAATGAAAATGAGGAAGAAATGGGGTTGGAGGGGAGAGGAATGAATACGGTGGAGAGAGAGAAATGAGATTCCATTTGTACTATTTTCCCTAATTTTTTGGGATTTTTCAAATCCACATTAATTTACACATAAATATATTTAATAGATTCTTTGTTCATTTGACTAATACGCCCTTGCACACGAAATTTCCCTCTAAAATTGTTTATTTAATTTCAAAATTGGCACATTTAATCTAAACCACTCATCTAGATATCCAATGGCTATAAACATGTTCTCGCAGTTCTCGCAATTTTAATGGTTCTCGCATGAACCCTTCCCTATATATATATATATATATATATATATATATATATATATATATAGTGCTCGATTCAGCGCAGAATCATTTAAAGCTGCAGAACCGCAGAACCATCCTAACATCCAATGTTTTCTATGTTATACATAAGGTCATGTACATATCCATACACATTGTAACACATTTATACATTCAGTGTTTTCAATTTTTTATACACATACACATAATATATAATTATATTTATATATTATTTGTATAAAAAATTGGAAACATTGGATGTTAGGATGGTTACATCATGTATGAAAATTTACAACTTATGTATAACATAGAAAACATTGGATGTTAGGATGGTTCTGCGGTTCTGTAGCTTTAAATGGTTCTGCGCTGAATCGGACCCTATATATATATATATATATATATATATATATATATATATATATATATATATATATATATATATATATATATATATATATATATATATATATATATATATATATATATATATATATATATATATATATATATATATATATATATATATATATATTGGAAAGTTATATAGAGAACCTTATATTTCGTGCAGAACCCATAGAACTTTTATTAGCCAATCTGGACCATCAAATTTCAAATTTAACGATTAGGATCGGTTATGGTATTTTTGTGAATAAAATATATTATATAGTTGTTAAATTTCAATGAAAAGGGTAATATAGTAATTGTGGTAAAATAAAGATTAATAACTAATTTCTAAAAAAACCGTGACTTTCTCCCCACTCTCCTCATTAATTCGTGACTTTTTCCCCACTCTCCCCATTTATTAATTTAAATTCCATTTATCACTTCATAATCTCTCCTGGTTTCTCTCTCTCAATTATCAAAAATCCACCACTATCATTCTTCACCATATTTAGCCACCACTGGACAAATTAAGGATAACCGGTACAACCATTGAAACCAGTGTTGTCTTCCGATTACAATGGTACCCGTGACTATTGAAACCGACATCGGCGGCGTCGGCGGGCGGTGGGATTAGGGTTCCGGCGGTTTCAATCATCGAAGTGTTGGATCAACCAATAATGCTAATGGTAGGTATGTTGTTAATAATGATTGATATTATGTCGTTTTTTGTAGTGAAAATAAAATCAATCGAATTCGTGTTGATTTTTTCATGTTTAATTGACTATGTACAGTTGTTCAAAACAAATCAAAGGGGTAAAATGAGGTGGCTGTAAGGAGGTGTACCCAAGGTATGGTTTATTTTTTGTTTTTGTATAATTGGATCTTTGTCAGATTCTTGATTTATGTGATATGCAAGTAAACGTTACAATTTGGATGTTTATTTTTTAGTTCCTAACAAGTTTAACATGAAAAATCAATAAATTACTAAACATTACATAAAGATTTAAACTTGTGTTTTTGTTTCTCTAAATGGGTATTTTTGATATATATTTTAAAGCATTGTGATATTTCAATTTGACAATGGAGGTTAGTGACTAATAGGACAGAATTTGCTTCGGATAGATTAAAAAAATGCTTATTTTATTTGCATAAGTTATATCATTAAGCTGAATAAACTATGTAATTAGTCTTATTTCTTCTTTATCAGATGCATCAAAATGGAGGGGAACTGGGTATGGATTTTTTAAAAGGACAGTAATGAACATATATGTTCTTTGTTACATTTATGTTCTCAGTATACTAACTTCAACCATAAGGGCTAATACATATATGTCTCTCAAATACACGTGCGAGAGATAAAGTTTTAGTTACAAGGTGACATCATCGTATCTTGTTTAATATCTTGAGTTTTTATGTTTTTTTAGCTGCTATTGGATGCCAACTTCTAGATTTATCAAATACAACTATGGATAAAGGCAATGAGTTTTGGGACATACGTGATTTAGTTTATTTTTTCTTTGCATATGTGTTCTGTTTTTGTTGGCTGTGTAAATGTTATTAGTGCATTTTTTATACATCGATGTATTTCTGTTGCATATATAGAAGTGGGATCCTGTGAAGATTCAAAAAATGGTGAGGACTCGCGAGGACACCTCATAAAAATTTCAAAAAATTCCGTAAAAAATATATATAACTCACCATGATTATTACTACATTTGACCAAAAAAAAATTTCGAAAAAAAAAAAATTATGATCCACTTTTTTTGCGGATCATAACAATGATCCATATTTTTTTTTGTGGATCATTATTATGATCCATATTTTTTTTTGGATCATTTTGAAAAACCTTTTTTTTTTATCTTATAGGCTGCGATTTAGATATTTAAAAAAGAAATTTTTTTGAAAAAAGTTTGTTTTGGATCATTTTTAGACTTTTTTTTGGAGTCCTCGCAGTCCTCACCGGGAAAAGAGTCCTCACCGGATCCGGACCCTATATATATATATATATATATATATATATATATATATATATATATATATGGTTGAATTAGTTTCAGAACCAATTAAGGCTACAGAACCAGCATAACTCAATCTAAACCATTGATTAAATAAAGAATATAAAGAATAGTTTATACCCCTTAGATTAGAAATTGAATGGATCAGATGATGGGATCTATAAGACACGGATACTTAAATTAATGTTGGTATCTGGAAAAAAAAGTAGGCTAAAAGGGTATTATTGTAAAATGGCGTTCATCTACCTCTCTCCCAGCATCAACGACGCTCTCTACCTTTCGATTCAATTTCAATCGAGGGTTTAAATCAGAGAGGCGATTCTCGGTGTCACTCTAACAAACAAAAAGGATTCAATATTGGGTTTCAATCGAGCAATTTCAACGCACGCTTCTATGCCTCTCTTTCCCGGTCGAAGGTGTTTCAAAATAGGGTTTCAATTGGACGAGTTCAAGGCCATTGGTTTGGTAGCTTTTATTATCAATTTATGATCTTATTGTATATTTTGTGTAGATGTAGATAAATTTCTAAGAGACGCATATGTTTTTTGAATTTTTGAGAGAGGTAAAGTTTCAACATTTTCACCATAAGACCACTGATCTGATTTGCATATGTATCTTTTGAATTACAATACGTTGTTTCTCTGGTTTCTTTACACTAAAATGACTCCTCAATTCTATTATGAAATGGTGTGATGATGCAGCAAATAAATACAACAGATATGTTAGAAGAGGTGGTTGAGTATCTCATGTTTCTACAAAAAAACAAATTCAAGTATATTTAATTCTCCAATTCTAGACCACTTGCTTATAGCTATCATAATGTCAAACCTCCTATCTGAGACCACTTGCTTATAGCTATTATAATGTCAAAACTTCTATCTGAGCTCTAGTTTCCTGTCGGATATAAATGAAGGAAAGAATGTGGTGGCTGAAAATGTTGAAGATTATCAAAAATTAACAAAGGAAGAAAGGGTGGGTTAAACTTGCCAAAGATGCCAAAGTAAGAATTATGAATATGCTACGTAGAAGTGGGTAAAAAAGTTGATGTTCGGCTATCTATCAAGATGGTTTTTATGTATAACTATAAACTAGGTGGTTTTTGTTCATACGAATTGTTGAATTTAGGTGGTCGGTTGCCTGGTTGGCTTTGTTGATATGGTTTGATGAATAGTTGTAGAACTAATCTAGATTATCAATGTTTTGTTTTTTTTCGATTGATTATAATTTAGATTTTAAGTATTCATGATACATGCAATGGAATTAGTGATAGTGGATTGTTTTATGGTTATTATTTGTCTTTGTCTTTGTATCGTTTATAATAATGGATAGAGAAAGTGCAGGCACATTATAATTATGAAGTGTTGATGATACATGGCAAGGAAAACATCTATCTACCGTTATATATGAGGCCTAATTTTGATTTTTATTGGCCAACATGTCCATTTCAACACTTCTTATTCGTCTGTTTTGATGACATGGAATTAGGCTTAAATGCCAGCTGTCAAACCCTCATTAGCATGGAAGCCGTATTAAGATTTCATCCTAATTCCGCCATTAAAATACCAAATCATGTCTTTCAATCTACGTTTCCATCTAATCTCCTTCACCATTACACATTCCATTTCATGATTCTTCCAACTTCGTCTCATTATTGTTTTCCAATCGACATAATTTAACGCCTATTTCAAAACCCTCGGATTTCTAGGATGGGTTTGGTTTTTTCAATTTGATGCCATTTTCATCTGATATAATTATCAATCAGAATGATACATGAAAACGGTACCGAAATGGCCCGATTAAAGGTCGGGTTTGATGACCCCGAGCCTGATTATATCATTATGGCGTCACCAGAAGGGTTGCGTGACGACGAAGATGACGGCGGCGGCGGTGGCGGTGTTGGTGGTGTAGCTCCGTTCTCTTCTTCTTCGCAAGTCGAGTATATTACCATTTGGTGGTCTTTTTGGTGGTGGGTGAAACTTGTCTTTCTGGTTATATTTTTGGCTTTTTTAAGGTTTTGTTTCTTTGCATGGATCGGACCCTATCTAATGGACAAGGTGTGATTGTTGATTGCAATTACACTCACTTATTAAAAATTGTTGATTTTGCTGTGAATTCTGATAATTGCTACAATAATGATTCTTTCGGTTCCTCAATTCCCTTTCAAATTATAGAGTTTAAGCTACAAATTGACAGATTTAATGAATCTTTTCATTATATTTAGCCTTGTGAAGAATTTGTTAATTTATATGCATAATTTGGAGATGATGATTAACAATTTAAGTTTAATTATTGTGTGTTTCAGGAGGTTATACCTATTTTAAATTGGGAAACCGAGACATTTAGTGAACCAGTGTTAGCAATTATGATATTTGGTTCAGTTGCATTATTCCCGAGCATATTTTTACTATACACACCTTCAATGTGGGTTGCAGGAATGAGTTTTGGTTACGGTTTGGGATTTTTTTAATTATAATTTGCGGGCGGTGTTACTATCGGTGTATCACTTCCTTATTTCTCTGGTTCCTTATTTTACCACAAAATTCAAGTGAGTATCCTCTTATTACTAAAATTATTATCTTTTTTGTCCATGGATTATAATTAAATTTGAAAAAGTTTTGATTTTTATGTGGGGTTGGTTAGAAAGATACCCCAAAAAAGCATCAGTTATAAGAAGATTAGCAGGTGAAGGAGATTGGTACAATCAGTTTAGAGATGTAATGTTATTAAGAATATCACCCTTTCAATATGCAGTTTATAATTATTGTGCAGTTGCAACTGATGTTAGATTCGTTCCTGCATAAAATGGTTCGACGGTTGGAACGGTGCCAGAAATTTTAATTGCAATATACACGTAAGATTTCTTTTTCTTAAAGTGTTGCAAAATGCATAATTTAATTAGCTCTTAGAAGTTGAGGATCGCTATGGTTTATTCTATACTCATGGATGCAAATGATATGCTTGGATCAAAATGATACACTTCCTTCCCGCCCAATTCGGTTTACTTATTCTAGAAGGTTCAAAGGGCAGAATGGTCACACAGCTGGCGGGAAGAGGACTTAAAAGTTTGTTGAGAGTTTGTTATTTCTGCCTTTATATTGTTGTTGTGCTAGAGGAGATGTTATGCATGTTTTCAGTAATTGTAATAATTAGCTCTCCCTCTAGTTTAGTCAATTTACTGTAATTCCCCTTTTGTGATTCAATAATACCAAAGCTTTTGGTTGTTTAGTTCTCTGTATTCTGTTCTATTGCATTCCTTCATCACGAGTGCATCAATTGGTATCAGAGCTAGCCCTACGTTGCAAGGTTCCAACATTCGGAGTGGTGGCCTGTGGAGTGGTGGCTTGGACCCGAAATGAGGGTGCCAACCGTGACCAACATAGCCGTGACCAACGAGCTCGGAGTGGTGGCCTGTGGAGTGGTGGCTCGGACCCGAAAGGAGGGTGCCGACCGTGACCAACATAGCCGTGACCAACGAGGACGTTGGTTCTTCAAAGCGTGGGGTATTGTTATGATCCCACATTGGCTAGAGTAAAAACTAAATGATGGCTTATAAGCCTAGGTAGTCCCCTCCTCCTTCAAGCTAGCTTTTGGGAGTGAGTTCTACACTTGGACTTATGAGCATGGTGCGAGCCTAGTATGGGATGGGTTCGTATCAATTGGTATCAGAGCCTGATTCCATGGAGACCAGATCGAGTGCTACACGTTTAGATGAGTTGGAGGTATCACTCAATCAGCTGCGAGACACTGTTCAATTGAACATTGATTCTACTCAAGCTCAGGGTGAGCGAACTGGGCAGATGATGAAACGGTTTGAGGAGCTGCTACAGAACCTACCGACGTCCTCAAGGCCGCCGCCGTTTACTACGTCGCCGCCGTTCAATGGTTCTCCTGGTGGAGGTTGGGCGCACGAGAGCCACAATAATGATGGATCTCGTTTTTTTGCGATCAAAGGGAGGAGACTGGAATTACCTCTGTTTGATGGCACAGATCCAGATAGCTGGATTCTGAGAGCAGAACGCTATTTTGCGTTGAATCGGTTGTCGATCGAAGAGCAATTAGAGGTAGCTGTGATTGCGTTCGAGGGCGATGCTCTGCGCCGGTATCACTGGGAACATAAACGAGTTCCTATTACGAGTTGGTATGCTATGAAGAATATGTTATTGCACCGTTTTCGATCATCGGAAAATGGAACTCCATGCCAGCAATTTATCGCTCTGAAGCAGCAAGGGACCGTTAACGATTACGTTAAGCAATACATCACTCTAGCCGCTCCGTTGGAAGGTATTTCTGAAGAAGTTTTTCTTAGTCAATACATTAATGGTCTGGAACCGCTGATTCGATCGGAGGTTCGTCTGTTAAATCCATTGAATCTGAATGCGGCTATGGAGATTTCTATGAAGGTGGAGGAACGAAATTCAGTGATTAATAAGGTCAAATCATTATCGGCTACACTTTATCGGAAGTATAGCTCGACCGGATTTTCGAGTTCTGATACTAAGATCTCCAAACCTGAGGTGTCGAAGACGATTACTGAGAAGGATAAGGGAGCTGGTGCTTTTAGACGCCTTTCAGACAAGGAATTGCAGCTTAAGCGTGCCCTAGGTTTATGCTTCAAGTGCGATGAGAAGTTTACTCCAGGTCACGTATGTTCGAAGAAGGAATTATGCGTCCTTGTTTGTCAAGAGGTGGGGGAATTGATTGATCAATCTGAGGAAGATCGATTGTTGAATGTTCCACCGGAAGTAATGGCGAACACGGTGGAGATTGGTCCTACGGTAGCAGCGGCGTTAAATTCCATTGTAGGAATTTCTAATCCGAAGACAATGAAATTAGAAGCGCGGATTAAGGATCAGAGAGTGGTTGTGTTGATTGATAGTGGAGCCACCCACAATTTTATCTCTAAATTGGTTGTGGCTAATTTGAAAATACCATTGGTGAAGACGTTAGACTATAACATCACCATGGGTACTGATGTGACAGTCACAAGTTCAGGAGTTTGCAGAGGTGTTAATCTGGCATTACAAGGGATAGAAGTGATAGATGAATTTTTACCATTGGAGTTGGGAAACTCTGATGTCATACTTGGAATACAATGGCTTGAAACATTGGGGGAGACGAGGGTTAACTGGAAAACTCAGCTCATGAAGTTTCAGTGTGGGAACGAGACTATTACGCTAAGGGGTGATCCTTCATTGGGCCGGTCTATGGTGTCACTTAAGTCCATGGGCCGAATAATCCAACAGGAAGGTCATGGAGTGGTTGTTGAATTTGGGCTAATGCAAGCCACTAATATCCAAAGTGAATTGGGCTCAGACGAGTTGAAGCTACTGAATGATTTTCATGCAGTGTTTGAAATGCCTGGTGGGCTTCCTCCGGCTCGTGGGCATGAGCATGCTATAGTTTTGAAGGACGGGTGTGGCCCGATTAATGTTAGGCCATATCGATATGCTCATTATCAAAAGGATAAGATCGAGAAGTTGATTCGAGAGATGTTGGGGGCCGGGATCATACGTCCTAGTAAAAGCCCGTTTTCAAGCCCGGTGTTATTGGTAAAGAAAAAAGATGGGAGTTGGCGTTTTTGCATAGATTATAGGGCATTGAATTCTAACACCGTTCAAGATAAATTCCTGATCCCGGTGATAGATGAATTACTTGATGAATTACATGGGTCTAGTTATTTTTCTAAACTAGATTTAACATCGGGATACCACCAAATTCGTATGTGTAATGACGATATTCCTAAAACGGCATTTCGGACTCATGAGGGTCACTATGAGTTTATGGTAATGCCTTTTGGGCTCATTAATGCACCGGCAACGTTTCAAAGCTTAATGAATGAGGTATTTAAACATTACCTTCGAAAATTTGTGCTCGTATTTTTTGATGACATTTTAGTGTATAGTAGTTCTGTACAAGATCATTTTACACATTTAAGGACAGTTTTTGAGTTACTGTTGAAGCACAAATTATTTGCCAACAAAAAGAAATGTGATTTTTTAAAGATGAAAATTGGTTATTTGGGCCATATTGTGTCTGCAGCTGGGGTGGAAATGGATTATCAAAAGGTCCAAACTATGTTGGATTGGCCACAGCCCAATAGTGTTAGCGAATTAAGAGGTTTTCTAGGCCTTTCTGGTTATTATAGAAAGTTTATTAAAGGCTACGGTATCATTGCAAGCCCATTAACTGATTTATTGCGTAAAAATCAGTTTGTTTGGTCTGTGAAAGCAGACGCTGCTTTTCTCGAATTGAAGCAAGCCCTAACTACGGCTCCTGTTCTGCGTCTACCTAATTTTGCTCAACCATTTGTTATCGAAACTGACGCAAGTGGGTTTGGGTTGGGAGCCGTCTTGATGCAGAATGAACACCCGATTGCTTATTTCAGCCAAGGGTTGGGGATACGTGCTCGAGAGAAATCAGTTTATGTGAAGGAGCTTATGGCGGTGGTTATGGCAGTCCGTAAGTGGCGACCGTATTTGATGGGTCGTCGTTTTGTAGTACGCAGCGATCAGCAAAGTCTTAAATTTTTGCTTGCTCAACGGGTTGTTGAACCTGAATATCAAAAGTGGTTGCGGAAATTAATGGGCTATGAATTCGATATTGTTTACAAACCGGGTAAAAACAATAATGTGGCCGATGCTTTATCCCGCAGAAATCAGCTTGTGGAGTGTAGTAATATGGTGGGTCCACAGTGGAGGCAGTGGGTTATTTTAAGGGGTGAAATCCAGGGGGATGTTCTGTTACAGAAAATCATTTCTGATTTAAGTCTTGACCCTACTTCTCATAAGGGTTTTGTCCTGGTTAATGATTTGCTTTATTCTCGTGATCGACTGGTGATACCTGAAACTTCTTCTTTGATACCTTTGATTTTTGAAGTATTTCATGCTTCTCCGTCTGGGGGTCACGCCGGAGAAGAAAAGACATACCAAAGGATTGCTTTGGAACTGTTTTGGCGGGGTATGAAGAAAGCTGTGGTGAATCGGGTCAAAGAATGCTTAGTTTGCCAACGAAATAAAACCTTGACAGGGTCTCCCCAGGGATTACTGCAGCCTATTTCGTTACCTGTTCAAGTTTGGTCTGAGTTGACCATGGATTTTGTAGATGGATTACCGTTATCGGGTGGGGTAAATTCTATTTTGGTGGTGGTGGATCGTTTGAGTAAGTATGCTCATTTTGTTGGCCTCAAACATCCATATACTGCAGTTTCGGTGGCTGCTGTGTTCATGAAAGAAGTGATTCGCTTACATGGAGTCCCTGAGATTATTATTTCTGATCGGGGTTCTATTTTTCTCAGCCAGTTTTGGAAGGAAATGTTTCGTTTGCAGGGCACGAGACTGACTTATAGTACAGCCTTTCACCCGGAAACGGATGGCCAGTCGGAGGTTGTTAATCGCTGTGTCGAACAGTATTTGCGTTGCATGTAATCCTAAGCATTGGGCTAAGTGGTTGCCATGGGCTGAGCTATGGTATAATACTTCCTATCATACTAGTCTAAAGACATCGCCTTTCAAGGCTCTTTATGGTCGGGATCCCCCTCCCCTATTACGTTACAAGCCCAAGTCTGCTAGTAATGCAAGTGTGGATTGGGAGTTAGCTCATCGAGAAGAGGTGTTGGATGAGCTGCGGTTAAATTTACTTAAGGCTCAACACAGGATGAAGCAAAATGCAGACTTACACCGCAAGGAGATGGATTTTTCAGTGGGGGAGCGTGTGTTTCTTAAGCTCTGTCCTTATCGTCGTTACATTCCCACATTCACCCCAAGTTAGCTGCGAGGTTTTATGGCCCTTTTGCGATTTTGGAAAAGGTGGGGACAGTTGCCTATCGCCTGCAGCTTCCTGCATTCATCCTGTTTTCCATGTTTCTCAACTTCGCAGAGTTGTGGGCCCAGTTTCTCAGATTTCCCCTCTGCCCCCACAGTTGTCCGCTGATCTGGAGTTGTCGGTGACCCCTGAGGATTTGTTGGCTGTCAGGCAATCCTCTGTGGTGGGGAAATTGGAAGGCTTAATTAAGTGGGCTGGGAGTTTGAGTCCACTTGGGAGAACTTGGAGGATTTATTTGTGCAGTTCCCTAATACTCACCTTGAGGACAAGGTGGATGTTTTACGGGGGTATTGATACACTTCCTTCCCGCCCAATTCGGTTTACTTATTCTAGAAGGTTCAAAGGGCAGAATGGTCACACAGCTGGCGGGAAGAGGACTTAAAAGTTTGTTGAGAGTTTGTTATTTCTGCCTTTATATTGTTGTGCTAGAGGAGATGTTATGCATGTTTTCAGTAATTGTAATAATTAGCTCTCCCTCTAGTTTAGTCAATTTACTGTAATTCCCCTTTTGTGATTCAATAATACCAAAGCTTTTGGTTGTTTAGTTCTCTGTATTCTGTTCTATTGCATTCCTTCATCACGAGTGCATCACAAAAACAGTGGTGTATACAAGAACTGTCACTCAAAATGGTAAAAAGTGCTGATAGAAAAATTTCTTTCAGAACATAGATATGGTTGAAATACCCGTTTTTAGTTTGAATTTTGCATGGTCATGCTGATTTGGGTTCAAAGTTGTTGATAATTTAGATCATTTTAGCTAAATTTTATGTTCATGTAATCTTGTATCAGTGAATTGTAGGTAATTCCTTAGCGGAATTGGGCCGTTGATTCTTCAAAAGATTGTAAGGTTTGTTAGTTCTATTCAATTTTATGTTTTAGAGTATTTTCATGTTGTTCAATTTAGAGATATAATTTGACCAAAAATGTCAAAACTAACTGTAATCGACCCATTGTCAAATGGTCAAAGTTGCTAAGTATATTAATTTTCTGAACATGCCTTATGAAACTTCCATTGGGTTGCAGATTGCTGACAAGTAAAGGCATATACGACAAAAGAGCTCTATGTAAGATAGTGCATTGTTCTTGCACACCATGATTAATGGCAATAAATTAAGCACACTGTGATGTGCTTTGTAGTGACAAAACAAAAACTTTGACTTTGAACAAAGTCTTGCACACAACAAATCAAACATCGAACGGGTATTCATGTTGTTATTGATAGGTTTGCTGACCAGGATTACGGTCACTTTTTTCTTTTGGTTTTGTGTTTTTGCTAGACCTTTTGATTTATGACTTATATATTTTTTTTGCACTCTTTGATCCAAAAGGTAATCTCAACAACAAATGTCATTTACAAAAATTGTTATGGATTGTTATTTTTCTATATCTCTCATGTATTAAAAATTGTTTCGTCTCTAAATTTTCTATAACATTAATTCATGTATCAAAAATTGTTTCTCATCATTTCAATTATGGATTGTTATGTTATTTCAACAGTATCACTATTTTGTTATTTTCTTATATCTCTCTCGAAGCATGCCCGCCCATTCGGGCGGGCTTTGAAGCTAGTAAACTATGGATAATGAAATAAAATGAAAATGCAACTGCAGTATTTAAAACAGAACCATATTGTAAAATTTCAAAAAATAACAATTAAATGAAAATGCAATTGCAAGTGTGAAAATACAAATGCAAATACTAATTTTCAAAAAGTTGGTTAAAAATTAAAAAAAAGAAAGAGAGTAGATTTAATAAAAATGCAAACGCATGTGCAAATATGAAAATGCTAATGCAAAAACCAGTATTTAGAACATAACTAATATTTATAAATACATAAAATGAAGATGGAAAATGCAATTATCAAAAATGTGAATGTAAATGCAAATTTTCAAAACAATTGGTTAACAATTCATAGAATAACAAGATTTAATAAAAATGCAAAAAAAAGTGGAAACAAAAATGATAATGCAAACGCCTATATTTTGAACAAAACCAGTATTTGTAAGTTCAGGTAATAACTATATAAAATGAAAATGCAAAATGCAATTGTAACTATGAAAATGCAAATGCAACTGTAAGTATAAAAAATAAAAATGCAACTGCAAGTATGAATGCAAGTGTGAAAATGCAAATGCAAATAACAAATTTCAAAATAATTGGTTAAAAATTCATGGAATAACTATATTTATTGAAAAAACATAAACATGTGCAAGAACGCAAATGCAAAAAGATAGTTTTGCAAAAGAACAAGTTTGATAAGTTCATGGAATAACTTCATAAAATGAAAATGAAAATACATTTGCAAGTACGAAGATGCAAATGAAACTGCAGCTAAAAGTTAAGAAAATCAACAAATCCACTACATCCAACATTAGTTTCATTAAATAAATTCACGTCATTAGAAACTTTCAAAGTATCTACAAAATTACTATAATTTACATTCTCACTATGCTTAAAACACATAAAAAAATGAAGAGTAACAAGTCCACCATTACTTAATGCCACCTACTATAGCATACTTTTTATAGAAATTCCATGCATCGCCTAAAGAATCAAATTGCATACCATTAAGATGTCTTTTAGGATTAGGAACACTAGGAACCCAATACATATCACCAAGAGCGAGTAGATATTTTTTCAAAACCAATTCGAAGCGAAGCTGGATCATGATCAAAATCTGTAAAATAAAAACAAAATAAATAAAAACTATAAAATGGAGTGAAACTTCAAAAAATAACTACATAAAATGAAAATGCAAATGCAAGTATGAAAATGTAAATGACAATATTTGAAACAACTGTTTAAAATTTCAGGGAATAATTAAGTATAAAGAAGATGAAAATGCAAATGCAAATGTATCTGCAGGTTTTGAAAATGCAAATGCAAAAATCATTATTTAAAATAATTGGTTAAAAGTTTAGAATATAAATACATAAAATGCAAATGCAAAGGCAAATGGAACTGAAAGTATGCAAATGCTAGTATTTGAAAAAGTTGTATAACAATTTCAGGGAATAACTAGGTATAATGAAAATGAAAATGCAACTACAGATATGAAAATGAAAATGAGGAATTTGGTGGCTTGATTTTGTTAAATGATTCAAAATATCAACAAAGAAAACATGGAAACAACAAAACTAAGAAAATTCATAAAAACAATGATTCGTCATCTTTAGATCACAAAAATAACAAAACACATACGAATAATCCATACAAATATAATAAACAAAATTATGAAAATGCAATTGAACATTGATTCAACATCTTCTCCCCAAATCAAAATCGACAACAATTACACCTAAATGAAAATGCAAATGAACATTGATTTCAACATCTTCCCCAATTCAAAATCAGTACAACAAATATATATAAATGAAAATGCAAATGAAAAGGGAATTATCTTTTTCACCAATTTCATAAGCAGACATTCAACATTGATCAACTACAAAGATCATTCATCATATTAAACATATCCTCAACAAAACTACAAAAACATACATGAATATTGATTACCATCGTATCATACAGACACATTAATCAGTTACACTAAAAACACATATCATACAAGACACGTCATATTAAATATTCAACTAAATACTATTGAACGAAAAAAAGTATTGGAATCAACAAATTACCATCACTAAGCAGTTCTGGATCCAACATGATATCAAATTCGGTAGCCATTGAAGCATAATTTTAAGATAATATATACATGAATCACATGAAGAAATTGAAAGGAGTAAAATTCAGAAGTAATCGAAACGGATTGGTTCAACTATGCGACCTATATGGAGCTGAATCGACTAGTTCAGATTTTAATCGACTTGTTCAAATCAGACTCAAATAGATGGAATCGGATTTGAATTTGAATGTTTCAAATCTCGTTCAAACATGGTTCATAGCTGAATGTCTGAAATATCAGGGTTAATAGCATCTGGTTCGTAATTAATACCTGGATCTAGATCTGATTTAGGGTTCGTAGATGATTTAGGGCTCATATAGGAGCTGATTTAGGGTTCGTATAAGAGCTGATTTGGGATTCTTTGTTGATTTAGGGTTTGTAATGGTTTGTAGCTTTCAGTTCTCGTCATAATAATATTAATGGAGAAGATGAATCAGACGTTATACCTAGTTGGTATGTGGTTCTAATTGAGGAGCTATGGGGGAAGCCATGGATGGAGGAGCTATGAAGGAGATGTGGAGAAGATTAGGCATGGAAAACTGAAAAAACAAAAATACAGAATGAAGGAAAAATGAAACAGACGTGATACATTGTTGGAGAAGGGTAAAATGACAATCGTGCCCTTTAATGCCCTTGAATATTTTAATTAAATCAATGCTCCTAATTGCTTCTTTAGGTTCTCTAAATAAGCTAACTTCTTTCTTGATCCATATTCTATATATATATATAGATGTGGGATCCTGTGAGGACTCAAAAAACGGTGAGGACTCGCGAGTACACCTCATAAAAATTTCAAAAAATTCCAAAAATAATATATATAACTCACCATGATAATTACTACATTTGACCAAAAAAAATTTCAAAAAAAAAATAAAATTATGATCCACTTTTTTTCACGGATCATAACAATATATTTTTTTTTTTTTTGGTTCATTTTTGAAAAACTTTTTTTTTCTTGGATCTTATAGGCTGGGATTTAGATATTTAAAAAAGAATTTTTTTTGAAAAAAGTTTGTTTTGGATCATTTTTAGTGTTTTTTTTTTTTGAGTCCTCACCGGAAAAAGAGTCCTCACCGGATCCGGACCCTATATATATATATATATAGTGTAGAATTAGAATCAGAACCAATTAAGGCTACAGAACCAGCAGAACTCAATCTAAACCATTGATTTTTGAAATGAAATGATCATGGAAGACATAATGTATTTGATAAGGGACCCCCAAATATTGGTTTGCATGGATATCATTCATGCATGTATACATATATGTATAGATAACACTTATGTATACATACATGAAAACATATACATATATGTATACATGCATGAATGACATCCATGCAAACCAATATTTTTGGGGGTTCCTCGTCAAATACATTAATGTGTCTTTCATGATTATTTCATTTCAAAAATCAATTATTTAGATTGAGTTCTGCTGGTTCTGTAGCCTTAATTGGTTCTGAAACTAATTCAACCATATATTATATATATATATATATATATATATATATATATATATATATATATATATATACACATTAATGTATAAACACGTTGTTGGTATATTAATGTAAAAACACATTGATGAAACATTTTCGAAAGTATATTGATTGTGAACTTAATGTATTATTAATTGAAAATTTAACTTTCCTAAATAGTAGTGGAGCCTTCATTGACTCGGCAGTTACAAACATAGTCTACATATCGGAAATACCGTTATTACCCTTGCGAATTAATTAGGAATAAATATATTGAAAATATTTTACTTAAATATGATTGGTGGAAAAAAATTCTATGGGTTCTGTATTTATAATGGGTTCTGTATGGAATCCTTCACTATATATATATATATATATATATATATATATATATATATATATATATATATATATATATATATATAGAACCCTATATTTCATGCAGAACCCGTAGAACTTTTTATTACTCAATCTGGTCCATTGATGTTAAAACGAACGGCTAAGATCGAGTGTGATATTTTTATAAATAAAACAAATTACATTTCAAGTAAGTTTTAATTAACAAGGGCATTTTAGTAACTGCGCATTAAGAAAGTTGGTTATTTAATCCGTTCATTTCTCATCCTCTCCTCAATCCTAAAAGTTCCATTATTTCTCTTTCCAATATAACAAAAACCACTATGGTTCTTCTCCTTCATTTCTAGCCCTCTTAACGGCCCAAACTGGGAAAACCAATACCACCATTGAAATGAGCGTCTTCTTCTGAATACAACGGTATCTTCCATCATTGAAACGGGTATATGTGGCGGTGGTGGAATTAGGGTTTCGACGGCGCGACGGTGATGAATCGAAATAACAGTCGCCGACGAGGTGAAGAGATGAGGCGACCAACCGAAATGCAATTTGGGGAGGTTCTTCAACAAATATTTTATGAGGCCGACACAAAGACGAATGAAAACAGATTTGTGTGATTATTTAATACTAATTGTTGAAGTAATATGGGGTTTCTCATTTTCGATCGACACAGAGGACAAATGAAAACACTTTTTTGTGTGATTGCTGGATATTAATTGGTCAGTTAATATGGGGTTTCTTCATATGCGACAAAGGTATAATATTAATTGTTGAATTAAATTGTAGTTGTAATTATGTGGATTTATATGAACTAAAATGGATTATTTGTGTTGGTATGACTATTAAATCTTAGATGTTGATCGAACAGTGGGGTTCTACAAGTTTCTTAAGAAACATGATTCAATTCCCTTTAAGCCTCAATTGTTAAGATAATTTATGTGTTTTATTATATTTTTTTTAAGGGAGTGCCTGCTAGCTGGGAAGTCTTTTTTATGCTTCAATTGTTAAGCTAATTCATGATTTTTTGCTAAACGGTTGTGAAGATCAAAAAATAGATAATGTGTAAAGGGATCATGTATTTGGATTTGCAATTATTGATTAGTGTAACATTAATGTTTTTAATTAGGTTGCATATATGTTCTTGATTAATTTATATATCTGTTCTTCATTAAACATATATGTTTTTTTTTGTTTTACAGGTAGTGGCACAAGGAAATTTGACAAGTTATACAAGTGAAAGAGTAGATGACCAAAATTGACAAGTTATACAAGTGAAAAAAGAGTAGAAGAGGTTTTCTGTTAGGATATATAAAGAAGAAAGTCTTCTAGAAAAGGGACACAATTGCAAGCCATCACATTTGGATGCATATATGTTATTGCTTGAATACATATATACTTGTTTTTTGATATAACTTTTGACTTTTTATATGAATAAATTTAACATGTATGTATTATGTTTGCTTTATCAATTTTGTAAAATTTTGATATAGGTTTCGTTTGTAAACATGGTTGTTTTATGTTACATATATGTTCAATATATGCAACGAAATTATTGTCAAAAACATAAATGCAATCATGTAGATTTGTAAAAACATATATGCATAACCGTAAAATAACATAAACACAGACTTGTAGAATAACATATATGCAATATAATATATCTGAAATTAAGGCCTTAATTTTAGGAAATTTTCAAAAAGAAAACAAAAAAATATATGTAAAATGTCTTAAATACCCTGAACAATTATATGAATTAAATAATTCAAAATTAATTTACTAAATTCTGATTGGTTAATAAGAGTTCTATGAGTTCTGCACGATATATAGGGTTCTCTATATAACTTGACCATATATATATATATATATATATATATATATATATATATATATATATATATATATATATATATATATATATATATATATATATATATATATATATATAAATATATAATATGAATAAGGATCAAGAAAGAAACATCTTTATTTGAAGAAGTTGAAGAAGTAATGCATTTTCGTAAAATATACATATATATATACATATACATACATATATGTATACTAGCTTCAAAGCCCGCCCGATTGGGCGGGCATGCTTTGAGAAATATGTAAAAAAATAATAAAAATATTGATGTTGAAAATGACATAACAATCCATAATTGTAATGATAAGTTGGTACAAATTTTAATACATGAATAAATGTTATAGAAAATTTAGAAACGAGCTAAGACTTCTTTGTAAACGACATTTGTTATTGAATTAGTGTAATCTAATTTTCAACACAATTTTTATTGTAAAATATATTGACGAACAATTATATGTAATTGTAAAATTACATATTGTAATCTTATTTTAATTTTGTAAAAGTATGTAATCAACATTACGTGTTTCGACACAATAGGAATTGTATACTTATTTTTTTTAGTATAGCTATAGCTATTACGTGTTAAATTACGTATTTTGGCACAATATAAATTTTAGTATACGAAACAATTTCTAAATTTTTGAAGTTAAATATTATCACTGTGCTTAATAACATTACTACACAATAGGTATTTTGTAGCTATATAAAATAAAAATAAGAAAAATAGTATTACATTTTTCGTTATAATACAATTTGTTATAACTAAATGGTGTTGTCGAAACATTTTAATTTAGAAAAATGTGTTCGTTATAATTAATGTATTATACTAAACGGCATAAGTATTAAATTTTGTTATACTAAATGTTATTGTAAGAAAAATGTATTATAATTAATTTAGAAATAGTATTACATTTTTCGTTATAATTTTAATAATTACGTATTATCGAAGCATTTATAAATTTAATACATGTAGTGGGCTCGTGTTGTTGTTGGGCTAAGAGAGCTAGATTTTTGCTTTCGTATGATGGGTTGGGCTAAGGTAAAAAACTTTTACATATCTTTTACGCAGATTTGTTAATAGGTAAATTGAATGTTTTAATATTTATCTATGGAATGCATTATATTTTTGTTAACAAAGTGGCTGCGAAATCGGAGGTGGGATTCTAGAAGATTTGGAAAGTTTAAAATTTGTAGAATGTAGGGAGGATGCCACATGACCAATAGGTAATTACATGTGGCATTGTGGACCAATGAGAAAGCTTGAAATTGATTAGTTGAAAAAATAAAATCATATCTAGGCCTCATATATAGGTTAAGATATACATATATATCTATACCATATATATACATATGTTCATATTTATACCGTATATATGTAAATATATACACACATATATATGGTATACATATGCATTTTCGTAAATGAAAATGCAAGTTCCGATTGAAAATGCAAAGTACGACTGAAAATGCAAGTTACGTAAAAATGCATGTGTATATATACATATACATCGGACATGAATATATATATATATATATATATATATATATATATATATATATATATATATATATATATATATATGGTATGAATATATATGTATAAATACATATATGTATGTATATGTATACATATATGTATATTTTACGAAAATGTATTGCTTCTTCAACTTTTTCAAATAAGGACCATTTTCTATTGATCCATACCCTATATAATATATATATATATATATATATATATATATATATATATATATATATATATATATATATATAAAATTTATATTATATATATAATAAATATTATATAAATATTAATAAAACTGAAATTAAAAAAAAAATTTGTCGCCGATTCGGTCGCCCATTACACCACGTTGGTCGCTGTTTGGTCATGTATATGATCAGGAGAGATAAAGCTGATGTGGCGCAGAAGTGATAGGGGTGGCCAAATTGGGTTTGGTCACCCATTACGTATAGTCTAAGGATCCCATCACTAATAATTTCCTAAAAATTTGTGGGGAACTTTATTATGAGATGAGAGAGTATATTCTAACAATAAAAGTTTTTTTCGAGGGAGGAAGTGGCAAATGACATGATTATCAAAAATATCTACCACTGAAACTTAAAATAAACAATAAAATATTTCCAAGTGGGAAAGAGACCAGTCAAATATAAGTAGTTGCCCGTAAAATCCAACACTGCTTTTCTAACATACGAAATAGCCAATCAGATTGCTTTCTTTCTGTTTAAATTTTAAAACTAACAATTACACCCCTCTAGGAATACGATATTTTATCCAAATCCCCCACATTTCTCTTTTATTTGATTTTTACTTTGAAAACATATTGATCAGGATGGGGTAATCGTCTACATGTGTCATAATTGAACAATAAACTTAATAAAGACGGTTCACATATGAGGTCCAAATTGAAACAACGCAAGTGCTCGACCCATTTCAAATAAGCAATAGGGTTATTAGATGATCAACTTTGTGGAGTGCTTGATAGTTTCTAAAGGAACAAAACTTGATGGAAAACCATCTATATGAACCTCAAATGTGTATTTTGAAACGCAAAGAATTGTAATATTTTCATTGTCAATTCTTTTTTGTGTTTATTTTGTTTTATGTATCGTGTTCAAATGATCATGCAGAACGATAATGTTCATAACATTTCACGTGTTAACAATGAATACTACTTATAATACCTTATATTGATTGATAATAATCATAAGGAATAGGGTATGTGCTATTTTAGAAGAGTTAGAAACCAGCAAGTTTCAGTGTGACCGATTCACTTTAACCAAATTTATATGCCTACCTAATCCACGTCAACAATTGGTCAACGCCTAAATATCACTGTTTTCTTGATTTATCTACAAAACACTCACATATATACACGCAATTAATTACATTTTTTGAGAAGAGTAGGACATAAGTTACAATATATATTAAAACTCTAGTCTATGACTTGTACTAGATTCATGCCCCATTTTTATTACAATTCTTAGCTTTTTTGAACATTAAGATATGAGGGTTTTTTACAAATTATTTACGTATACATCGAATAAGCATAATCATTCACAAATCTTGTGAAATCTTTGGTATCGTCCTTGAACAAATCATGTAAAAGTGATGTCAAATGATTTAAAAGAATAGTTGAAGGACCAAAAAATCATTTTTGAATAAGTACATGGAGCAAATTGATAATATTTCTATTTAATATCACATGAAAATGGTGAATAGAAAAGGGTGCAGTGAATGAGAAAGAGCCATAAAAGCAAAGCAAAGCAAAACAAACCACCAATAGGCTCCTTCTCTCTGTCTCTCTCAAACGTCAACGAATCAACCGACCACTATATCTTCCCCGGCGATTTATAAATCGATTTCCGGTGGAAGTGACGGAACGGACTGACCGCTTTCATTTGTGCCGTTGATTACTAGTCATGACGATCATCGGAGACGGCGATATCGACGGTGCGAATTTATCGGAGAGCGATTACAACAGGAGACATCATAAGCACGAGATTAGAGCGTGCCAGTGCACATCGTCGCTAGTTAAACGCATCAGAGCTCCTGTTCATCTCGTAAGTTTCCAAATCTACGATTAGGATTTTAATAACCATAACCACAATCACAGTGGATCTGAGCTAAAGCTATTTCGTTTTAGTAACATTAATACCTCCGTCAGTAACATTTAGTGTTTAATTATAGTGAACAGATGTCTCTGTTATTTCAGATTTGTAATTACTGAAGCATAAACAAGGTAGCTCATTTGTTCACATGATCCAAGCTAATTCTGTGTTGTCAAATGTCATCTCATATTGCTTAAAGTAAAACATACCTTAAATGGAAGTCAATTTGGTGTCAAGCAAGAAAACACTATCTCTGAGATCAAGTGAATTTTGTAATTTAAATTTTGAATCGGAACATAGCCCTAAGGACTATGGTTAGGATTTATTATGGTGGTTAAAGTACAATTTTTTAAGCATAACCACCCTAAAATGGATAGTGAAAGTGCAGTTATGAAATTATCCCTAAATTTGATGATGGAATTCTGTTTGTTTTAGGTATGGTCCTTGGTGAGGAGGTTTGATGAACCACAAAAATACAAACCGTTTGTGAGTGGATGCAATGTGCAAGGGAGCCTTGAAATTGGAAGTGTTAGAGAAATAAATGTGCGATCTGGACTTCCTGCAACCACAAGTACAGAAAGGTTGGAACTTTTTAATGAGGAAGAACATATTTTAGGCATGGCAATTGTTGGTGGTGATCACAGGCTTCAGGTAATAATATTTTAGGTAAATTACAGAAATTGTCCCTGAGGTATTCCAGATTCTGGGTTTCTGTCCCTAAACTTTTTTTTTCGGTTTTTTTGTCCCTAAAGATTTTTGGATTTCACTTTTCTGTCCTTCCGTCCAAATCTGTTAATTTCTTTCCGTTAAGTCAAGTCATGTGCCAAACACGTGAGGGTATTTCTATCTTTTTCCCCAAATTACTTGTACAATTTTTAATACACAAGGTACAAGTAATTTGGGGAAAAAGACAGAAATACCTTCACGTATTTGGCACATGACTTGACTTAACGGAAAGAAATTAACAGATTTGGACGGAAGGACAGAAAGTAAAATCCAAAAAACTTTAAGGACAAAAAAACCGAAAAAAAAAGTTTAGGAACAGAAACCCAGAATCTGAAATACTCAGGGACAATTTCTGTAATTTACCATAATATTTTCTTGTAAAAGTTAGTAATTATTTAAAAAAATGTGTTGTGATCACCTTGGTTGGAATTTGGTGTTTGTTGCAGAATTACTCATCAGTTATTACTCTTCATCCTGAAACTATTGAAGGAAGAGCAGGAACTTTAGTAATAGAATCATTTGTGGTAGACGTGCCAGATGGCAACACGAGAGAAGAAACATGTTATTTTGTTGAAGCCTTGATCAAATGCAACCTTAAATCACTTGCAGATGTCTCAGAGCGTTTGACTGTGCAAGACCATACTCATTCAACTGTCACATGACATGGCAATTAATCTCCCATTATTGTTCATAAACCTTTAATTAGAGACGTTCATTCTTGTATAACAACTTTGTGTTTGGAGTGTAGTGTAAACTTGTTTGTCACGTATTTATTTGCATGTACATTGCTTTTGAAATCTCTATCTGTTGTTGTAATAAAGACTGCCAAACATTTGTTGAATATGAGTGGTTGTACGGTATGAACATTCTATGTTACAAGACATGAGTTGATATCTTTAAGGTTAACCATTTTATTTTGTCAATGAACTTCTTCCAACTGGAAAGCTGTTACAAGACCTGATACAGATAAAATGACGTTTCTAACATAGTTGACTTGATAAAATGAACAATCCACTAAGGCCTCTCCCAACACTTACCCATCACTAAACCCATCAGTAGCGCCACGTCATCACATCCTTACTGACACGGTCGTGCCAACCCTACCCATCACTAACCCATCACTAAAGCCATCCTTTTCGCATCATCCTTTCCACATCATCATTTTAATTAATAAAAAACGCACTACATTAAATAAAAAAACATTACATTAAATTAAAAAAACATTACATTAAATTAAAAAAAAAACATTAAAACATAAAAAAAAACATTAAACTTAGAAAAAAAACACTAGACCTAAGAAAAAAACATTAGACATAGAAAAAAAAACATTAAACTTAAAAAAAAAAAACTACTCGTCGTCCTCGTCGTCTTCTCCGTCATCGGTTGAGTCCGGATCGGCGTATTTGTCCAATAAAACTATGCTGGTGACGAATATGCTGGTGACGGGATACGAGTGTTTAACAAATTTTGAAAGTGATCATTTGACGGGGAGGAGTTGGATCTACGGCTCATGATGAAAATTTGTATGAAGGTAATGAAGGTAATGAAGAAGTGGGAGAAGTGGTATAAAATTATGAATGAGGGGTTATGGTATTTATAGGTAAAAAATAGGATAAAGAAAAAAAAATTGAATTTTGAATTCAATTTAGACGCTCCCCTCGGCCCCACCTTCCCCCGACGCCCAATGTATGCCGTCCTCACCCCGACGTCCCCCTCACGACGGCACCCACGACGGCTCGGTGCCAACGCCATCGTGGGGCGACGGCAAAAAAACGCCCTCAACGTGCTCCCCCGACGTGCCGTTGGCACGGGTCTAAGATCGCCGTCAGTAAAAAACATATATGTTGTTTTGTTCATCTTCATATAATATGTATCTTAATGTTATAAATTAAATTTATTAATGCCCTATTAGCAATTGATCAAAGAAACTTGAAGATTATAAAAGTAAGAAACAAGTATAAGATGGAGAGAATTATAACACTTATGCAAGTGTGTTATGAGGTGCATTTTTACATCTTCACATACATTGGTATTTATACTAAATTTATTACCCTTGAACCCATACTTGGTGAGTAATACAACATATGTATTTGGGTAAAACATTAATTGGATTAGACAATAAATCTTGACTAATTGATCATCCAACTAGTTGCATAGTTTATCTACATTATTGCATATGTAGATATATTCATATTATAACACTCCCCCTTAGATGACAATTATTCAAACCGGAGTTCAACTTTAAAGTACTGCCTCGTTAAAAACCTTTGCTAAAGAAAACCCAGTGGGAAAAAACTTTAGCGAAGGGAAAAAGAGTGCAGTGTGTAGTTGACTCCCCCTCATGTAGACATCTATCACATCTGGTGAACATGTCGCATTCCAATACTGTGAACATGTTTTCTGAACATTGCAGCAGGGAGTGACTTTTTGAAAAGATCTGCTGAATTATTACTAGATTGGACGTATTTCATTTCGATTTGCTTATCCTTTATCAAGTCTTGAGTGTATGAGAAAAATCTTGGGGGTATATGCTTTATTCTGTCAGTCTTTATATACCCTTCTTTCATCTGTGTAACACAAGCTGCATTGTCTTCATGAATCACAGTTGGATTTTTCTCCCCCTCTAGTCCACACGAAGTCAAAATGAGTTTTGTAATCGATCTTAGCCACACACACTCTCTGCTGGCTTCATGTAGTGCGATGACTTCGGCATGATTTGATGATGTCGCGACAAGTGTTTGCTTTTGGGAGCGCCATGAAATAGCAGTGCCTCCACTCATGAAAACATATCCCGTTTGAGACCTAGCTTTATGAGGATCAGATAGATAACCTGCATCTGTATAACCGACTAACTCTTGTTTTGAATCATTAGAATAAAATAGACCTAGATCAACAGTTCCTCGAAGGTATCGAAAAATATGTTTGATACCATTCCAATGTCCTTTTGTAGGAGCTGAACTAAATCTTGCTAACAAATTAACTGCAAAAGAAATGTCGGGTCTAGTACAGTTAGTAAGATACATTAAAGCCCCAATTGCACTGAGATATGATACTTCTTGACCAAAAACCTCTTCATTTTCTTCACGAGGTCTAAAGGGATCGTTGTCAACGTTAAGTGATCGAACGACCATTGGAGTGCTTAATGGATTCGCTTTGTTCATATTGAAACGTTCCAAAATCTTTTCTGTAAAATTTGATTGATGAACAAGTATTCCATTATTCATATGCTCAATTTGTAAACCAAGACAATATTTGGTTTTTCAAAGGTCTTTCATTTCAAATTCTTTCATTAAAAGTACAGTTGTTTCATGAATTTCCTTATGTGTCCCGATAAGGTTCAAGTCCTCAACATAGACGGCTATGATCACAAATCCGGATGTTGCTTTCTTAATAAAAACACATGGGCAAATAATATTATTGGTATAACCTTTACTTATTAAGTAATCACTTAAACGTTTATACCACATGCGTCCAGATTGCTTTAACCCATACAAGGATCGTTGTAACTTAATTGAGTACATTTTTTTGGGTTTTTCACTTAATGCTTTTGGCATTTTAAATCCTTCAGGAACTTTCATGTAAATATCACTATCAAGTGATTCATACAAATAAGCTGTGACAACATCCATTAGACGCATTTCTAAATTTTTGGAAACTACCAGGGTGATTAGATATCTAAACGTTATTGCATCCATAACCGGATAATATGTTTCCTCATAATCAATTCCTGGTCTTTGAGAAAAACCTTGGGCTACAAGTCTAGCTTTATATCTTATAATTTCATCTTTCTCATTTCGTTTTCGTATAAAAACCCATTTATAACCCACAAGTTTCACACTTTCTGGTGTGAGGGCAATGCGTCCAAAAACATTACGTTTATTCAACGAATTTAATTCAGCTTGCATGGCTTCTTTCCATTTATCCCAGTCATGTCTATTTTGACATTCAATGACAGACTTTGGTTCAGGATCATCATTCATAATTTCACATGCAATGACATAGGAAAATATTTCATCAATATTTCATATTTCATCCCGGTTCCATAATATATTTGTTTGGCCATAATTTATGGAAACCTCATTGTTAACATCATTCATTTCCTCTTGTGGAGGAGTTTCAATATTTTGTGTTTCTTCTGAAACACTTTCCTTATGATCATTTGCATTTTCTACATTCTTTCTTTTTCTAGGATTCTTATCCTTGGAACCAATTGGTTTTCCACGCTTTAAGCGTGCTTTAGACTCTTGAGTGACTTTATCACCAGAATTTTCATTTGCTATTTCAATCCGGGCTGGAGCATTAACAGCCGCTATATGTGATTTTGGCACTCTTTTGGTATCAGTAAATGCATCAGGCAATTTATTTGCAATTTCCTGCAAGTGCATTATTTTTTGAACTTCTTTTTCACATAGGTTAGTTCGAGGATCAAGATATAATAGTGATGGCTCACACCATGATACATCTTTTTCTTTGTTTTTCTTTTCTTCTCCCAATGTTGGAAAGTTTGCCTCATCGAAGTGGCAATCTACAAAACGTGCTGTAAAAACATCACCTGTTAAAGGTTCAAGATATCTTATGATTGAACTTGTTTCATACCCAACATATATTCCCAACCTTCTTTAAGGTCCCATTTTTGTACGTTGTGGTGGAGCAATAGGAACATATACATCACAACCAAAAACTCTAAGGTGGGAGATGTTTGGCTCTTGGCCATAAGCAAGTTGTAAAGGATAGTATTTATGATATGCACTTGGTCTTATACGAATTAATGATGCAGCATGTAAAATAGCATGACCCCATATAGACACATGAAGTTTTGTTCTCATTATGAATGGTCTAGCAATTAACTGAAGACGTTTAATCAAAGATTCAGCTAAACCATTTTGTGTGTGTACATAAGCAACTGGGTGTTCAACAACAATTCCTATAGACAAACAATAATCATTAAATGCCTGAGATGTAAATTCACCAGCATTATCCAATCTTACTCTTTTTATAGTATGATCAGGAAAATGTGCTATTAGTTTAATGATTTGTGCAAGAAATTTTGCAAATGCAACATTACGTGTTGATAATAGACAAACATGAGACCATCTACTTGATGCATCTATTAAGACCATAAAGTATCTAAATGGTCCACATGGTGGATGAATCGGTCCACAAATATCTCCCTGGATTCTTTCAAGAAACGCAGGGGTTTCCATTTCAATTTTAATAGGTGAAGGTCTTATAATCAACTTACCAAGGGAGCATGATGCACATTGAGTCATTTTACCTCTGTAAGGGACCTTATGATCTTTCAATGGATGCCCATGAGTGTTTTCAATTAGCCTCCTCATCATTGTTGAGCCTGAATGCCCTAACCTGTCATGCCATAAGCTAAATATACTAGGATCATGACTATTTACTTTGACTACCATGTGTGACTCTGCCATGTTTATATGTGTGTAGTGTAGACCACATTGAAGCAATGGTAGTTCTTCCAATACATGACTTTTATTAGTAATGTGCAATATTTTCTTATTATGTGTAGTCACACTCTGAGTGTCATATCCATTATGATATATGTCCTTAAAACTTAATAAATTTCTCTTTGATTTAGGAGAAAATAAAGCATTATCTACCAAAACTTGTGTACCATTAGGTAGTATAAAATTAGCTTTTCCTACACCTTCTATCAAGTCCGCTGGACCTAATATGGTGTTTATGCCTGCCTTTGTTGGTTTTAGTTCAGAAAAATATTTCTTAGATTTAAGGATGGTGTGCGTGGAACCACTATCCAGAATACACAGATCTCCAACCATCAATTGTTGTTTTGCTCCAGTAGAGTTCATATCAAACTTGAAAAATGGAAAAACATAAGTTATTATAAAGATGATTAGAAATTCATTTCATGAAAAAGGGAAATCCTAGTTTAACGAACGACATGCATAGACGAATTACAAAGATGAAAACATAAACATAATTATGGGTTAGACATGAGTGATTAAGCTTCATATTACTCCATGTCATTCAAGAAATCGGAAGCATTTAGATCAGTGTTTTCAGATTGATCCACAAAGTTTACTTCTTTCTCCTTTTGCTTAAGTGAATCTTGATATAGCTTGCAAAAGTGAGAAGGTGTGCGACAAGTACTTTGCCAGTGACTCGTGCTACCACATCTATAACACACACTTTGATTGTTCTGAGAAGCACTTGCTTCAGCATCATGTTTGGTGGTCTTATTTTGTGAATGGACTTTGTTAACTTGCAGGGCATGATAACCATAACCACGACCACGACCATAAGGGTGACTTCGACCAAAGTTTTGGTTTCGGCCATTATTATAGTTTTGGCCAAACGAATGGTTTTGAGTAAAACGACCTCGTCCACGGCCACGACCACGTCCCCTTGTATTATTTCGAGGACCAACATTTTCTGCAACATTGACTTCAGGGAGTGCTGCTGATCCTGTGGGACGGGACTCATGATTTCTCATTAAGAGCATATTGTGTTGCTCAGCAGTCAGAAGATATTCTTGCAAATCAGAATATTTTGAGAATTTTTGCAATCGCAAATTCTCTTGCAAAGTAACATTTGATGCATTGAATGTGGAGTAAGTTTTCTCCAACTTTTCTGCATCTGTCACAGGATCTCCAGAAAATTCAAGTTGTGAACATATCCTGAACAACGCTGAGCTATAATCAGACACTTGTTTAAAATCTTGGAATCCTAATGATCTCCATTCTTCTCTGGCAAAGGGAAGTAAGACCCTTTTCTTATTATCAAATCTTTCTTTAAGAGACTTCCAGAAAATATATGGGTCTTCAATGTTTAAATATTCATTTTTTAAACTAGCATCAACGTGTTTACGAAGATTGAAAACTGCTTTCCATTTTTCTTGGGATGAGCAATTATTATTTTCATTTAAGGCATCTAAGATACCCATTGATGCTAAATATGCTCTCATATCAGTGATCCATGAGTTGTAATTTTTACCAGATGCTTCTAACGCATCAAATTCAATCTTCGCAACGTTTGACATTTTATAACTATATATATTTAAAACAAAAACAAGTTAAAAATCAGAATCCATATATATCAATATGTATTGCACAAAACAGAAGTGGGAGAACAATCATCCCATACGTGAACAAGAAAGGATAAAATACATCAGGCGTGAGACTAATTAAGATGCCAAGTACAATAACCATTACAATCACGAAAATTAAAAACGGGTCAATCATTCTTGATCTTGATTTTGAAGATGAGAGAAATTATTTTGTAGTATAAAGAAGTGTGGATGATGTGTTTATTTATAGTGTAAAAATATAGCCGTTGTAAATTTTATATAATTTTTTTTACCGTTTATAAGCGTTACATATATATATATATATATATATATATATATATATATATATATATATATATATATATATATATATATATATATGTTGTAAATTTTATATAAATTTTTTTTAACGTTTATAACCGTTACATATATAGCTGTTCTATATATATATATATATATATATATATATATATATATATATATATATATATATATATATATATATATAACAGCTATATATGTAACGGTTATAAACGGTAAAAAAAAATTATATAAAATTTACAACGGCTATATTTTTACACTATAATAAACACATCATCCACACTTCTTTATACTACAAAATAATTTCTCTCATCTTCAAAATCAAAATCAAGAATGATTGACCCGTTTTTAATTTTCATGATTGTAATGGTTATTGTACTTGGCATCTTAATTAGTCTCACCGGGAAAAGAGTCCTCACCGGATCCAGACCCAATATATATATATATATATATATATATATATATATATATATATATATATATATATATATATATATATATATATATATAGTGTAGAATTAAAATCAGAACCAATTAAGGCTACATAACCAGCAGAATTCAATCTAAACCATTGATTTTTGAAATAAAATGATAATGGAAGACACATTAATGTATTTGATGAGGGACCCCTAAATATTGGCGTTGCATGGATGTCATTCATGCATGTATACATATATGTATAGATAACACTTATGTATACATAGGGGTGAGCAGTAAACGAGGGTAATCGGAATCGGAACCGGAAGTTCCGGACCCGGAACCTGCTAAGAGGTTCCGGTTCCGGTTCCCAAAATCATGGAACCGCCTTAAGAGGTTCCGGTTTCGGTTCTCAAAATTAAGGAACCTGGAACCGGTGGATACCCTGGAACCGGCGGTTACACGGTATATTTTTATTAAAATATATAATATATAATATATTACCCATGATTAAATTAAATAGATTTTTGATTTCCCTAAATGTAAAATACTAGTCCAAATAAAAATATAAATTGACCTTACTCGTTATAATTGAGTCAGAAATTGGGTGATAGTGAGACATTTACTCGTCGTGAGGTCGTAGCTTTGTGACTGATTTTTACATGAATCACACATTTACAATGTTTTTGTCATTCTTATTCACGTATTTCTATTTTGAACAATATTCGTAATCGTTGAAATATATATAAAATCGTTAAATGATATTTGTAATCGTTAGTTTGTGTGATTTATTGTCTTCTTTATTCAGTAAGTAATGTTAAAATTTTTTGAATTTAGATACAGGGTAACCGGAACCTGCCCTGGAACCGGTGGTTCCGGTTCCGAAAATTTAGGAACCTGTCTTTCAGGTTCCGGTTCCGGTTCCGCTTCCTACATCTCAGGAACCTGCGCTTCCAGTTCTGGTTCCGGTTCCAGTCGGAACCGGCGGGTACCCTGTTATGCTCACCCCTATGTATACATACATGAAAACATATACATATATGTATACATGCATGAATGACATCCATGCAAACCAATATTTGGGGGTCCCTCATCAAATACATTAATGTGTCTTTGATGATTATTTCATTTCAAAAATCAATGGTTTAGATTGAGTTCTGCTGGTTCTGTAGCCTTAATTGGTTCAGAAACTAATTCAACCTTATATATATATATATATATATATATATATATATATATATATATATATATATATATATATATATATATATATATATATATATATATATAATAAAAAGAATAATTAAAGAAATAAATTACATAGACATATTTGTAAAAATATTAGTGAATCTTTAAATAAAGTAGTAAATAAAAGAAAGAAAGAAAATATGCATAAGTATTATTATACATAAAGGAAAGTTAGTATATATAAATAAATGTTAGTAACATAAATAAAGGTTAGATGCAATAAAATTAAATGTTAGTTTGCATAAGTAAAAGTTAGTAAGCATAAGTAAAAGTTAAAATACATAAATATAAATGTTAGCATAAGTATAAGTAAAAGTTAGAATACATAAATGTAAATATTAGTTTGCATAAATTAAAAGGGTTAGTAAACATAAGAATAAAATTAGTACAATAATAAATGTAAGTATGTTAGTAGTCCCAAGATTAGTAGTCCAAATGTCATCATAATATTCTTGATTAAATGTGTTTGGTTTCATTTAATTTATTATTATATTATAACTTATTGTTATAAGAAATGTTTACCTTAAGTAATTAACTTGATTAAGTAAATGTACCTTGTGATTGAGTTGATCTTCCTTGATTAAGAACTTCCGTGCTGATAACGTGTTATAAATTAACTTTATTAATGCCCTATTAGCAATTGATCAAAGAAACTTGAAGATTATAAAAGTAAGAAACAAATATAAGATGCAGAGAATTAACACTTATGCAAGTGTGTTATGAGGTGCATTTTTACATCTTCACATACATTGGTATTTATACTAAATTTGTTACCCTTGATCCCATACTTGGTGAGTAATACAACATATGTATTTGGGTAAAACATTAATTGGATTAGACAACAAATCTTGACTAATTGATCATCCAACTAGTTGCATAGTTTATCTACATTATTGCATATTTAGATATATTCATATTATAACACTTAAATGTTTTTTTGTTGTTTAAACGAACGAGCTCAATGAAATGGATAATATGCATATTATATGTTTTTGTGTTCATTTTGTTTCTGTTCGTTTATTATAGAGAAAAAAAGAACATGAAGTGTTAGCATTTGTTCATTTGTCAAGTTAAATAAAAGATAGGTGTTAATCCGAGTTAGAAGTAGTGCATTTTACGGTTTTTTTCCCCAAATTGTATAACAATAATCTTCTACATATTTTAACATAAATTAAATTGAGTGTTACTCCCTCCGTCACACAAAAAAGTTTACATTTCTCCTTAAAATTTTGTCCCACAAAAAAGTTTACATTTCTCAAATTTGAAGGCCTACCTAATAAAATAATATTATTATCAATCATTTCACCAATAAAACATTTTCTCTCTCCAATCTAACCTTGTATTTTAATCAAAAGTATTACAAAAGACTCTACCACTAACTATCTTTTCTCTTAAAAGATTGTGCCCAAATGAAATGTAAACTTTTTGTATTTTTTGGGACGGGGGGAGTATATCTCTACGATATCGAAACTAGCTTACTGTTCGGTTGATAATTCTTGACATTAACAGTTAAGAATTTAGGATGTATAGTTTGATATCTCATGTGGCATATGCAACTTTCTTATCATGGAGTCCTTCGAATTCTGCTTATAGTTCCCCAATGATCACCTCAATTATGTTTAATTTGTGTTTGATTACTTGCTTTCGATACTCATTAGTCATTATGTTAAATATTTATACTTCCTCTGATTCATATTAAGTGACACACTTTCCTTTCTGGGGTGATTTAAAATAAGTGACACACTTTGAAAAATTACCTTATTTGGCAAAAGAATAGTGGGACCCACACCCCCTAACAATCTACTTTAACAAATTGAAATGACTCATTTACCCTTACTTTATTTCTTTTAAACATCATTAACCTCACTTATTCAAAAGGTGTGGGACTCATTCCCCACTAACCATCCAATTAATCTAATTTAATCATCATTATAATATTTTGCCTCAAAAATCGCAAAATTCAAAGTGTGTCACTTATTTTGAATCGGAGGAAGTATTAATTATATCCTTGTAAAACTCATTAATTATTTTTATATCCTTCTCAAATTCATAAATTATCTTTATATCCTTCTAAACTTTGTAATTGTATTCATATCCTTCTAAATCTTTAAAACTATCTTTTATGTCCAAAAATGTGTTTTAATATTTATTAAATCATTATAATATAAATAATTATCAAATAAGTATGCAATATATCTGTTGATTATGTATTAGAAATCATGGTTATTTGCATGTATTATTAATATTATCATGATTTAATAAATAATAAAACGAAGATGATAATGACAGCCCTTAGGGCTGTTAATAAAAAGGCAAAAATAAGGTAAAAACTGCCCCCGGAATTTTTGGACACTACTCCATCAATGAATGTACAAACGTTTTATGCATGTTAGAGATAGCCCTAAGGGCTATCATTAACAAAACTCATAATAAAATAGGTTTTTGGACATAAAAAAGAGTTTTGAAGATTTGAAAGGATATGAAGGTAATTAGACCGCTGCCAACGGGTACGTCGGGGACACGTCTTCGACACGTCGGGGCGGGATGCCGTTGGCACGGGAACGTCGGGGGCCGGCGTCGTGAGAAGGCGTCCGCAGGAGGACGGTGGCGGGATGGCGTCGGCGTCGGAGAGAGAGGGCGGGGAGAGAGAAGGAGGAAGATGATCTGTTTTTTTTTAATTTATTTTTTTAAATTATATTTTTATATATATTTGTTTTAATAATAATATATGTAACTTTTTTTCAAAAAAATTAACTTTTTTTGTTCTTTAAATTTTAATAAATGTAATATTTTTTTAATTTACTATTATTTTTATTTAATTTAAACAATGTATTTTTAAACTAATGTAATATATTTATTTTATAATTATTTTTTTAATAAAAAATGATGATGTGGAAAAGATGATGTGGAAAGGATGTGTTTAGTGATGGGTTAGTGATGGGTATGGTTGGCACGATCGTGTCAGTAGCGGGTCAGTAAGGATGCGATGACGTGGCGCTAGTGATGAGTTTAGTGATGGGTAAGGATTGGGAGAGGCCTTATAAAGTTTAGAATGAGATAGAGATAATTTATGAATTGAGAAAGATATATAAATAATTAATGAGTTTTACAAGAATATAAAAGCAATTATCCCTATAATCTAAGATTGACCGTTGCTTTCCTAAATTGCAGGGGTATAAAATCAAAAAAACATCGAAACGAGCCCTAATTATCTGCAATTGTAACTCGAAATGAAGCACGGAGGAGCTAGGGATATGATTACGTGTTTCGCCGCCGTATTAGTGCTCCGGCACAGTGGCGGAAGTGGTTACGTGTTCTGGAATTGTGCCGATGGTGTACCAGAATGATAAGATATCGATAACATATTTTAGTGCTATCGGAGATGGAGAAACGTTGAATACGACGGCGTTCAGGGAGGCAATTTACCGAATTGAGCGTTTGAGACACTTCTTTGTATTCCTGCTGGCGTTTACTTAACAGAGAGCTGTTATCAAAGCTTCACAGGTACTCAATTCATTGCATTTTTTCTACACACAATTGATTTCTAAAATCTTACTGGAATGAGTTTCAATCCTACTAGTTGATTGATGACTTTGTGATGAATTTAGTGTTCAATTGTTTGAAAAGAATGCTTGAATTCTGTGTTAATTAATGGTATTGATGGTAATTTAAATGATTAAATCATAACATATTGCTATTAATCAAATAATATGTCCATACACATGCACATTGTTTTCGCTAATTTATATGCAGCGATTTTTTTATGTCCTTGTATATGCAGCAATGTTGTTATCTGGTATGTTACAATATTAGCTCCACGTGACTCATCTCCCAACACTGATGGAATTGATCCAGGTATACACTATGAAAAAAAATTATTCCATCCGTCTCACAAAAAACTTCCCATTTGGCTTTTACACAAATTTTTAGGTAATAATTAGTGGCGGGGTCATTGATAATACTTTTCATTAAAATATAAGGTTGGATTGGAGAAAGAAATATAGTTAGTGGATATTGGTGGTGAGTCTTTTAGTATTAATAGTTTTTTATTGTGTGGATCCCATCAAATATGAAAAATGAGAAGTTTTTTGTGGGACAAAAATTTTAAGTGAAATGGAAAGTTTTTTGTGGGACGGAGGGGGTATATGTTACGAGATAACCAATGTATCACAATACTCAGAGGACCTGTATGCCATTAAGTCATGGATAAGGGGTAAAAGTGTATTATTTTCATCGTTGTAGCGGTTGGGATCAATACGGAATTGCATACGGCCGTCCCAGCAATGACATCACAATCCGGCGAATCACCTGATCGTCTCCTTTCGCCGGAACCACAGTCGGAAGTGAAACTTCCGACGGGGTAACAAACATATTAGCCCAACACATAACTCTTTCCATCACCGGAATCGGAATCCATTTAAAAACAAACATTGGTAGAGGACGAATCATAAAAAACATTACTATTTCCAACGTTTTCATGGAAAATGTACATAATGCATATTTACAATACAGAAAAATTAAAAATAATTAAAATAAATATAAAAAAAAAAGATGATTAACTTCGTATAGCTAAAAACCTAAATATGGTTTCTACATCTCCCAAAGGATGCAATTACTTATGTACACATTACAAACAAATATAATAGGAAACAATTCAATATGTGCAAATAGATAGATACATTAGTTGACATGTGGACGCTTCATTCATCATTTTATCAATCAAAAGTGTGTTTCAAAAACTTGCGAATGTTCTTCATCAATTCGGCATCTTCCTCTTTCTTCTTCTGTTCTCGTTGTTGAATCAAACTCTTCACTCTCTCCCGATCAAACATGTGTTTCGGTTTGATTACATTCTCGTTATTCCGGTGGTTGTTACGGTTGCGACGGGAACTGTGATGATGCTTCATCTTCAACCAATTCGACGGAACTTCGCCGCGGAAAGTTTCCGATTTCAAATCACCGGATTTTCCGGCCGTGATTTCGTCCTTTCTGTCGGAGATATCAGGCCGAGGACGAGGGATCATGTATTGAGAGTGCTTCCGGTAAGGCCGTCGGTGTTTTCCGACTCGTTTTGGCCGGTGAGGAGGTTTATCATTGGACTGACGGTTGATAGGATCGAATCTAGAGAAATTCGTACGTGGCGTTAAACCATCCGTTATTTTTTCCGGTTCAGTGGTGCGGTTGTTGGCGGTGGTTTTATCGGAATCCGATGTAACATTCTCGCCGGGGAGACGAAGGTGAGATCCGGCGGAAGCTACAGATTCTCTAGATATGTTTGCTACCTTGGAAGCATCGTCGCTCCGGTCGGCGGACAGTTTGGTTACCGGCGGATCTACGGCGGGACGAGCGGCGGAGACGGTGAGTAACAACAACGTGAAGAAGGTGAAGGTAGCACTTTTGTTGTCCATGATTCTGGGGGTGTTTGATTACGTGTGTGGAGATCGGCGTGGTAAAAAAGAAAGTCGGTCATCACGGGCAGGTTTAATGGTCAATACGGGCAGCGGGCAGTGTGGATTATCATCCACGTGGTTGGAAACTTGGAATTACTCCCGGATAGAACTTCAAAATTAGGGGTGTCAAATTTGTAAGAATTGAAACCAATCAATATGTTACCAACCGAACCAAGAAAGTTGATAGCTAACATGTTTAGTTGGTACTAGCGTATCAATTAAGTAATCCTGGTATGATAATGGTATAAATTTTATAATACCATATGTGTACCGTACCAATCAATACTTTTTAAATACACATACATTAGTTAGAAGAACTTGAGAAAGGTAAACTACATGTGTATTTTTTTTACTAAAACTTACAATATTACAACATGAAAACACTCAAGTTATAACTTCATAGCCTAGCCGATTAATACATTACATTTTTATTATTGTGTTTGTATATAATGTTTATAATCAACCATGTGAAGTAGGCGAGAATATTACTTTATTGTAGATATATAGCATTTAACGTTTATAATTGTTTTGCTTATTTTGTTTCCGTGTTAGGAACACTTGTTAATATGCTTAACTTGCAAATGATGGGAAATTATCATGGTACAAAACATGTCATATTTTTAGTAATAGTTCTAAATAAGTTTGTGATCTTGGTATATACTATTGTCAATTTGTACCAATCATGATTGTTGGTAGCCAAACAAATTGGTATCAAGTATAGCTGGTATGGTTGGTGGTAGCTAAATTTATGTACCAAAAATAGGTTGTAAGGTACCCGATACGAAGAAAATATGCATGGTACCGTGTCATCTTCACCCTTAAGAAAAAAAAACAACAAAAGCTTTACCTTAAACTTACATGAAAGCCAGTGCAGAAGTCCTTGAGAGAATAAAAAGGACGATACTTAGCGATGTTTTCTTCGTGTGTATATGCAAGAACAAGACATTAAATTTTCGTTCTCCCCTACTAAGCTTCTAGCAAGACCCGTACACATGCTCTAAAGAGAGTATTACATGTAGAGTTGTGTTAGAAGCCCTTGAGGGAGAGCGAGTAATCAATGCCTCGGAAAACAATTCTTTATATTTCTACTCTAATCTCATTGGTATTGAGACTTTGATAAACCTTATTGGACAAGAACCCCTTTTATAAGCCAACAAAAAATGGATTTATTGCCAAGATTTTAGAAAGAAGGAAAGTAATCCAATTTGGTGGGGTCTTACATATCTTTGGCATTTGGCATTTAGTGGCACCAATGAATCTTGGTCGTACCATAAAGCACATAAAAAGATAAGATTTGTGCTAGTAAAAGCATATCTATCCACAAATCATCAATCCACAAATAAGCATTAGTAACATATTTTAATCCATTATTTTGTTCTCATGAAACCAAAGCATATTGCATGGAGAGTCATAGCATTATATAGTACCAAAAGTAGGGATGAAGAAAAAGAAGAGGAGATGGAAATCTAAAAATGGGAATATTTTGAAGAAAATATGTAAACGTGTTTTTCGAGTAACACTACTAGCGAAAGACATGTTGTATATGACTAGGTGAAATAAAAAGAGCCGGATCACTAAATCAATTACCGAACAATTAGTAAGGTTTTGAATTTCAAGTAAGTTTAACATATATTATTTAGTTATAACATCGGTATCTAATCCCGACAAAAGCAGGTGTGTAACACCTCAATTTTTCAAATCAATTTAAACTTTTTAAATAAATAAGTTTGACTAATAAAAATCCATAACATCCTACAATATGGTTGAAATAAAACATTTGGAATGATTAACAAGTACCAAAATCGGTGTTACAATAGTATCAAAACTAAGTTTAGGAAATTAAATAAGTACACCGAGCTTAATCATCCAATGCTAACACTACGGGCCGCCTAATCCTTAGCTCCCGAACCTGAGTATAGTAAAAAAATAAACGTAGTATGTGAGACAAAATTGTCTCGTGAGAAACATGGGTTTTAGACCCGGTTAGAAATAATTGTAATAAAATAATAATTAAATAATTATCACATTGCACATAGTCAATCATACTCTAAGGCTTGCCATAAGCTCACACATACGTAACGGGCCTCCCCGAAATAAACTCCCCCGATATGGGTTATCTAGGTAAACTCCCTCGTTTCCGGGTTATCTATTGCTCCCCCGATTTCCGGGTTATCTCAAACTCCCCCGCTTTTCGGGTCATCTATTTCTCGACACACTACCCTTGCACAGGGTGGTACCGCCCCGAGTAGGTGTCACTAACTCCCCCAACTTGTGTGTGTTATCTAGGATCCAATTGTTTAGCTACCACATAACAATTCATCAACTTGAGCCAATGCTCCAAATCATAAATCACAACATACTCTAGTGGTAACTAAATCAAGTCAATAATCAATTCAATTCATGTACTAACAATTTAATTAATTTCTTTATTAAATCATTTGTCTAATAAAGGCTAGTAAAAACTTGTTTAATCATTTAACTACGAAAATCACTTTGCTAAGTACTCAGAAAAAGATCACATGTACTCACCTTAGCAATGCTATCCCAAAATGGTGTTAATCAACACAATCTCTACTGTTGGTTCCCAACAACACAAACGTGTTGCGTTACGACTAAGTAAAGACTTAAAAATAAAGAACACACAAGATTTCAATGATTAAGAGTTTATTAAAACAACTTAATACAGTACAAAGTTTACGAAAATAGATAGTACACACTAACTAAAACTTTATACTTGAAATGACACTTTAACTAGCTCAAACTAAAAAGATTATGCAAGGAGAGTAATATCAGCTGATACTAACAGCTGATATTAAATGCCGAGTAATAACTATGAGGAAGTTAAAACTAGACAATAACAAACTCTCAGAGAATGTTCTTGTGATATGAATGCTAAAAGGTGTGTGTAAATGCAAGCATTTACGTGTCTATTTATAGCCCAAGATCCATGTTCCTTTGTCCACAAGTTAATCGACGTGTAAACATATTATTCGTCGATGTGGACTTGTCCAAAGAGACATTAAATGCTCATGCATACGTTATAGTCCCAATTGTACTTTGTGTCAACTTCTCTTGTAACCTTTTCTGACGCACAGTGAAAAGATGTACTATGATAGTACAAAAGATGTTGACTTTCTCTATACATGCTTGGAGGGACAAACGATGATGTTCTGACAACTTATCTTCTATTACCGAAATAGAAGATCCTCATCGTTTTCTTCTTCTTTGAGCGGGAAAGGAAAATATTCAAAGTGTCAAGAATCTTTTCCACTAAGTCTTTAGCTGCAGCGGGTACCATCAGCTGATTCCACAATCAGCTGAGTGGTCTTCTTCTTGTCTTTGTCCTTCGGGCATAGACTTCGAATGATCACTCTTGAATTTGCTGCTGATTGAATTGACATCTTGAGCTAAGTACTAACTCAGCTGAAGATTTATTGCATATACTTGTTTCAGCTGAGATTCGTACTTCAGCTGATTTTATTCTTCTTAGCTATCGATCATCAAATCTTATTTACTTAGTCTTGTGACTAACAATCTCCCCCTATTTGATGCAATCGAATAGCTGTATAATTTTGACCATGTAATGATTCAGCTGATCTAGTCAGCTGAATGCTTATGTACTTTGACCCTTTGGGTTCTTTTGACTATTTGTATCTTTTTACAGTATTTCTACAAGTATATTACAAACATAATTTTCCATTAATATGAAGTTGTTTAAGTATAAGGAAAATAAAACAAAAACATAGTCTTAAGTATTTATTCTCTTAAGACATCTTGATACACTGAGCTGATGGCTGAGTTGATTAGTTTCTTCATTTCTTTTCCCTCTTCAGTAGAGGAGCTCAGCAGTTTGTGATAGACTATAAGCTGCTCAACATCGCATAAGTCTAATTCATCAACTCTTTGGAAGCAAGGCCTCTTCTTTTCACCCAGATAGCAGAAACCGTAAATGGGTTCTGTTACAATACGCCCAGGGATAAATTCAACTCCCGTGGGTACGGTTCTTGAGAGATTGAGTCTTGGTCATTTAGCATGGATTATTGAAGACCCAACCTCAGCTGATCTGGGTTCAGCGAAAGGCTCGGGGAGAATGGACTTACGTTTCTCCCCTCTTGCTGTGGAGCTTTCACCAGCAGGTTCTCTGACTATCTCAGCTTGAGGTTCACGCAATTCAGCTGGTATACGATTTGCCAAATCTGGAGAATATCTCTTGATCTTGTCGCATAGAGTCTTGAAGGAGTAGATTGCGATTTTTGCCTCAGTTTCCAGATCTGCAATGTTTGGAGATGGTTTTGCAGACTTGGCAGCTTTTAACATCTCATTCCATTCATCATAGCTGAAATGAGTGCTGACCTTGTTCAGAGAAATCCTTTCAGGAGCTAAGGGTCCTCCAACTCTATAAATGATAATTTCTTGTGGGGAGCTGGATGTTGATTTAGGACACCTTATGTTGCTGATTCTGGCTTCTTGCCGACGTTTGCAGAGAACTTTGTTGAACAACCTAATGTTCTCAGCTCTTTCTGCTTCAGCTCTTTGATACAGCTCTTCTTGAGTTTTTCTTTGAAGAGAGAGAGAGCTGTTTCAAGATCTGTAGCAGTTCCAGCTTCTTCAAGAAGAACAGCTGCTATCGTGGCATCGGAAAGCTCCCCCTCAGCAGGTTGAGGATTCACCTGTATAGTGGGCTGAGGGTTTTGGATTGGTGGGACCTCAGCTGATTTAAAGGTATCAATGATGCGAACATCAGCTGAGGTTTCTTCTTCTTGTATTCTAGCAGAGGTGAATGTTGGTGATTTTGGAGTTTCACCTGCTGAAATATCTTCTTGAACATTGGCTCCAACAGCAGAGGTGATTTTGGTTTGTGAATCTTGTTCACCTTGTTATTCACCTGCTGAAGTAGCTTGCTGTTTCTCCCCCTCAGAGAGTGCCTGAAGAAGCAAGGTACTCTCTGGTACAGCAGAAGGACGGACAGCTGGGGCACCCTCATTAAGTTTCTGCAAAATGAGGTCAAGGGTGCCTTGGAGACCCGTGACATGAGAGGTTAACGAACAAACCTCAGTCTCCAGCTTGTCCATCCGAGTGGAGACAGCAGCAGCAGAAGCATCAATAGCCTTGGCGAGACGGCTATGAGTATTGGCCAGCAGAGATTCCTGCTTTTCTTGAGCAAGGCCAATACGATCGACAACGGAGATGAGAGGGGTGACCTGTGATTGTAATAAGGTCAGCTGTCGATCAACTTCTGCTTCAGCTGCCCGGGCTTCAGCCAGAAGCCTATCCTTCTCGGTTCTGTCAGATTCTCGAATAGAGCGGAGCATTCGCTGGGTGAGCTCTTGAAGCTTGATGAGCTCGCTGGTGTTGCATCGAATCTGATCAGAAAGAAGAGCCAGCTGAGGAGTGGCAGTGTGGACTTCAGTATGCAGAGAGGCAATACTCATTGATAGATTTTCAACGGATTGAGCATACTGCTGAGGAACATCCCTGCGAAGGGTGTTTAGCTGCTTCTTCAAGATGGCCATCCCAGGACGTATCTGGGATTTTACAACTCTAGACACCAAGGCAGCAATGGCCTTGGTGGGGATGCCTTTACCAGCTGTGCTGGTTCCAGCATGGGACATTGGGTTAATTTGGGGAGAAGGGTCCGGAATATCTCCAGCTGAGGTGGTAGCCTCAACTGTGGGAGAAGTCATTACTGAGTTAGGAGGAATAGCTCCTATGGGTTGCTCAGTAATTGTGGGGGGTAAGTTGGGTCCAGCTGAAACTTCTGGGGTTCTGTCAGAAGGGTCGACATCAGCTGTCAAATCAAATTGAAGCCAAGGTTCATCTGCTGATTCGTCAGGAGACGAGTAGTAGGGCTGAAAGGGTTCATCAACAGAATCAAACATTAAGGAATAAGCTGTTTGATTACCTTGTGCTTCAGTCTCACCAGTCGGCTGTACTGGTATAGAGACATGAGGAGAAAGTCCTCGGGGTGGTGGGTCAGCTGCCTCACAGCTCAGTTGGCGAATACGTTCGCGATCACTGGCAGCTTGGGTGAGTGCCTCAGTAACAATTGGGTCTACAGTTTTCCCTTCATCGGCGGTGGTGGTTTCCTCGATCTCCAGCTGGTGTAAGCTGGTGTAAGCTGGTGACGTTGTGGGAAACAGAAAGAACAGTTTCAGGATTGACTTGGTTTTCAGTCAATCTGTAATCAACTGCTGACTCAGAAAGTGATGAAGAAGTTGGTGGTGGTGTGTGTGCAGCTGACTCTCGGGTGGCTTGGGATGAGCCAAAAACTTCACCAGCAGTCTGTTGAGAGACTGAGGTTGCTTGTGGAGTTTGTCCCCTTTTTACAACAACTGATAATGAATCAGTTGAGGAGCTACGCAGAAGTGTGGAGCCGGCACTAACTCCTAAAGAACGAAATTGCCGTTTTGAAAGCTGCTGACCTGTTGAGAGATCAGCAGGAGGAAGTGAAAGAGGAAGAGAAAGAAGAGAGTGATCAGCCAGGAGTGTCCGACTAGAAGCTCCGAGAAGAGGAGAAGTTTCTAGTGAGACACTGCAAAAGTGAAAACAAGAAGAAGGGTCAGCGACGGATGCTGGCACAACTTTTGATCGTAATTCACTCAAACTGGAGCTCAAAAGGGGGCCCCAGTGGATCCTGGCTGAATCCTGATGATGCTGCAATTGCCACATCAGCATCATCAGTAGCCATACCTTCCCCACAGGTAGCAGACCCTCTCTCCTGCAGATGAGGAGAAGAAGGAGCACGTGAAATGGGAGAAGATGGCGGGAGGAGGGGAGAAGAAGTGGTGAGACGATGAGCTGATCTTTTGACTCGTCTCCTTACCACCAGAGGAATGAAATCCTCTGCCTCATGTTCCATCTCTGTGGGAGCTGAGATCCCAGTGGAAGTGGGGTTCTTTTCACCAGCAGCTAGGGGACGACTAGCAGCCGATGAACCCTGCAGATGAAGAAAGGATTTACCTTGTTGTAGGGCAGATTTCTCCGATAAGGTGCCCTTTGATTGATCTCTCCTGGATCTAGTATGATCATCAATGATCTTTAGCATGTACAAGGAGAGGGGAACATCCTGACCAGCTTCCTTCTTGGAGTTGAAGATGGTGTTGCATAAGGTACGAACCTCGAAAAATTCCCCCAGAAGGTCATCGTAATCGATCTCCAGCTTCTCGGTCATCACATGAGCGATGCACAAGGTGAAGAAACGAATATAAGGGATGTGATTTCCCTTTCCTTTGAGCTTGGTTTTGACCTCCTCGTACACCAGCCTCCCATAATCAATCCGCTGACCGGTGATTAGGGCTTCAGCAAAGATCTGAAGCTTGGATTTGCACTACTTTTGCGACCCATGGTTGCCGCCTATACACTGAATGATATGAGTGAAGAAATAGGCCCATGGTCTCGTCAGCTGAGACTTCTTGAAGATCGGAACCCTGTCCTCAGCGCTTTCCAATCGATATCCAGTGATATCGATCAGACTTTTCTTTGCATCCTCAGCAGATTTCATCTCCTGAGGTTCTTCAGTAGGGTTCAAGTAGTTGAACCCACAAGCAGTTCGGAAATCATCAACAGTAATGGTGATTTGATGATCTCCAACTTGCGCGACAATGTTGTCTCCAGAGACGGAGGCAGACATCCAGAAATCACGCAAGAGTTCGTAAAAACTCTTGGTGAAGCGCAAGAATGCACCACTGACAAGACAATGGCGCAAAAACTTTCCAAACGGACGGTAGATGTCCTTGAGGTTGTCCCGTGGAGAGGTGTTTGCCACCAAATTCGAGTTTTGAGTAAACTCGATGGCATCTCTGGATAGGAAAGCTTTTTGGGTTTTTCTGGAGGTAGACATGGTTAAGAAAAGAAGAAGATTATGGTTTTGAGAGAGAAAAAGGAAGAAGTTTGAAGGTGGTTATTTGGGAGTAGTGGAGAAGAGTGAGGAGAGGTGAGGGGGTATTTATAGGGAGAAGATGAACCATTTTGGGTAACTGTTTGAATTTAAACCGGTTAAATTGGATAGTTGGAAACCAACTATGGAAATATTGGTTTTCGTGCGAATAAACAGGTACGATTTGACAGTAAGGGTTAGAGGAGCAGTTTCTGTGACAGGGATGTCAAATCCCTCATAAAAGCCAAATATTTCCACTTGAGTGCAAATATTTGCCACAGAGAACGTGTGGATGGGGTTAAAAGATTCATTTTCTTAGAAAAAACCAAACGTTTTAACTGATAAAACTTGACAAGTATCATTTTGAGATGAGTTACTCAGCTGATCGATAAATTTAAAGCGTTTTAATCAGCTGAGTGTACTAAGTGACAAGGTGAACATCATCATCTGCTGATAGTACTTCAGCAGATGAGTTAAGCATTTAACATACACAGCTCGCTGATTAAGAAGTTAAAGCGTTTTTCATCCAATGGCTTGGTGAATAAATCAGCTAGCTGAAGGTCTGTTGAAATGAAATGAAGTTCCACATCACCTTGTTCAATGTGAACTCTAATGAAATGGTACCTTATGTCAATATGTTTGGTTCTGGAATGAAGAACATGGTTATTGCTGATTGTGATAGCACTAGTGTTATCACAATAGATAGGAACTTTGGAAAAGTTCATATCGAAGTCAACCAGCTGATTCTTCATCCAAAGGACTTGAGCACAGCAGCTTCCAGCAGCATATATTCTGCTTCGGCTGTAGAGGTAGAAACAGTATTTTGTTTCTTGCTTGTCCAGCTGACTAGCTTTCCACCTAGCAGCTGGCACCCTCCAGTGGTGCTCTTTCTATCCATTTTGCAACCTGCAAAGTCTGAATCTGAATAGCCAATTAGATCAAACCCGGAGTCTTTGGCATACCAGTGACCTAGGCTTGGAGTACCTTTAAGGTACCTCAAAATTCGCTTAGCAGCTATTAAATGAGATTCTCTAGGATCAGCTTGATACCTAGCACACATGCAAGTAGCAAACATAATATCTGTTCTGCTGGCAGTGAGATAGAGTAACGATCCAATGATTCCTCTATAGAAAGTGACATCAACTGATTTCCCGGTTGAGTCAGCATCTAGATTATTTGGAGGAGCCATTGGAGTTTTCATGGATGATGATGAATTCATATCAAATTTCTTTAACAGATATTTAATATATTTTTCTTGATTTATAAAAATCCCATTTTTAGATTGTTTAATTTGTAATCCAAGAAAGTAAGTTAATTCACCCATCATGCTCATCTCATACTTTGTAGACATGAGTTTTGAAAAAAAAAAAAACAATGTTTTTCATCAGTAGAACCAAAAATTATGTCATCAACATAAATTTGAACAAGAATGATATCACCTTTGATTTTGCGAATAAATAAGGTTTTATCAATCTTTCCCCTTGTAAAATCATTTTCTAGAAGGAAGGTAGAGAGTGTGTCATACCATGCACGAGGAGCTTGTTTCAACCCATACAGCGCTTTATCCAATTTAAACACATAGTCTAAATACTTGGGATTTTCAAAACCTGGTGGTTGTTTAACATAAACTTCCTCTTGCAGCTTCCCATTTAAGAAGGCACTTTTTACATCCATCTGAAAAACTGTGAAGTTTTTGTAAGCATCATAGGCTAGAAATATTCTAATAGCAATGTTTCATCGAAATCGATTCCTTCTTCCTGTCTGTACCCTTGTGCAACAAGTCTAGCCTTATTGTGAATAACCACTCCTTCCTCATCCATTTTGTTCCTAAATACCCACTTAGTACCAATTATTGTCTTACCAGCTGGTGGAGGTACCAGCTGCCATACTTTATTGACTTCAAATTGGTTGAGTTCTTCCTGCATTGCTTGAATCCAGCTGGAGCTTTCTAATGTAGCTTTAATATTTTTCGGTTCTTCAGCTGCTAGGAAGCACGACCATAGGCAGAGATTACATGATGCCTTACTCCTTGTAACTACACCTTGTTGCGGGTCTCCAATGATTAATTCAATTGGATGTTCTGAGGTCCACTTAGATTGAGGAGCAGCTGTAGAAGAGGAGGATTCAGCAGAGTTTGATCCTTGTTGAGCAACAGAATGCTCAGCAGGATTATTTACTTCATTTTGAACTAATCTTTTTGAAGTAGGAAGAGGTGGCTTAGAACTTGGTCTCGCCTTTGATGATGCTCTTGTTGTAGGAATTTCTTGTTGCACAGCTGCAATATCTACAAGATATGTGGGAGCATCATGGAATGTATCATCTGAATCATTTATTTGAACATCGAAGAGATTCAAGGCATCAACAAATGTTTCAGCAGAATCGGCAGTTGATGGCTCAGTCGATCTTTGAAATGCATCAGATGATTGATCAGAGGTGGGATTTAAGGCCTTTGAGTGTTCTTCAAAAGTGACATTGATAGATTCTTCTAGAGTTTGTCTTCTTTTGTTGAAAACTCTGTATGCCTTGGATGAAGTGGAGTATCCCAAGAAAATAGCTTCATCAGCTTTAGCATCAAACTTGCTCAGCTGATCTCGTGTATTTAACACGAAGCACACACAACCAAATACATGGAAGAAGCCGATGTATGGTTTTCTTTGACGTAAAATCTCATAAGAAGTTCTTTTGTGTCTCTTCACGTAGAGAGATCTGTTTTGAGTAAACCAAGCTGTGTTGACAGCTTCTGCCCAGAATTGCTTTGGCATGTTTGACTCAGCAAGCATTGTTCTTGCAGCTTCTATCAGGGTCCTATTTCTTCTTTCAGCAACACCATTTTGTTGAGGTGTTCTAGCAGCTGAAAAGTTTTGAGAGATCCCAACTTCTGAGCAGAAGTCTTCTAATGAACTATTTTTGAATTCAGTATCATTGTCTGATCTCAACATCTTAACTCTAGACCCATTTAGAAGTTCCATCTTTTTGATGAACTTAATAATTTCATCAGCTGCATCACTTTTGTGGCGAAGAAATATAACCCAAGTGTATCGTGAGTATTCATCAACGATAACTAGTGTATACTTCTTTCCACCTAGACTTTCAGTACTCATAGGACCAAATAGATCCATATGAAGCATATGTAGGCAGCTGTTGATGGAGAAACATTGCTTTGATTTGAAAGAGCTTTTATGCTGTTTTCCTTGTTCACAAGCTGAACAAAGTTTATCCTTTTCATACTTGATTTGTGGTAAGCCATTCACCAGCTGACCTCTAGCCAGCTTTGAAATATTCTTGAAGTTAAGGTGAGATAGCCTTTTGTGCCACAACCAATTTAGCTCTTCAGTGGAATGGGAGAATAGATAAACTTCTTGATTTTGAGGATTCATGTCAACAGTATAAACATTGTTGTTTCTTGGTGCAATTAATACAGCTTTTCCACTTTTATCCGTTACCGTTCCTCTATATTCGTTAAAGTTCACCGAGAACTTTGCATCACATAATTGGCTTATGCTGATTAGATTATGTTTCAGCCCATTTACATAACCAACTCTTGTGATCTTTATAGATCCATTTGAAATGGAACCATATCCTTCAGTTGAGCCTCTACCATTATCACCAAAAAAATACAGGAGGCCAGCACGAACTTCGAATTCTTCAAGCAAGGATTTATTTCTAGTCATATGTCTTGAGCAACCACTGTCTAGATACCAGACATGTTTGCTTTGATCACCCTGCACAAGAATTAAAAGAAGTTAGTTCTTTTTGGGAACCCACATTTCTGTGGGTCCGTGAGACTTCCTGCTGGAGCTCACAGGGGTTGGTTTTTCAATAGGCTCACAAGCTGAAGATGGGGATAGTCTTAAGCTTGGACTGTCACACTCACTGGCCAGGTGCCCACGTTCTCCACATCCATAACATTTTCTGTTCTTTTGCTGTGGAGTGGAGGGCGAGGCAGCAGGATTAGGTACTGGACCTAAAATCCCTTTCATCTTCTGATTTTCAGAGAGAGTCAGATTTTGAACGAGTGAAGTCAGATTACTGATTTTTCTTTTCAGCTGTTTGACAGAACCAGCTGAGGAAGGACTAGGAGTGTTTTTGGAGACACTCTTACCTTTGTTCTTTGCAGCCTGAGTACGAACTCCAGCTGTCTCACCCTTGAAGGGTGTAAGAACAGTTCTCTTTCATGCTGTCTTGTTAGTCTTCTTTTGAGGTCTAGCAGCAGAGACAACAGGCGCTGAACCCAAGATAGATTTTCTTGGTTCAACTATTACTACAGTGGGTGTCCTAACAACCATGGCTGAGGAATCAGCTGAAGATTCCTCACCCGTAGTTTCAGAAGGTTCTTCTGTGGACATCTCAGTAGCATAGGTTTTGGTAGACCTAACAAAGGAACCAAAAACCAACTCTTCAGCTGGCACAGACGCATCAGCTGATGAGGAGTACGGATCATCTGTACTGCTGTCAGGTACGGCGGCTGCAGCATAGAAGTCTCCTCCTAGTACAGCTTGTACTTGACTAGGAATTTGTGAGTTAACACATTCACTCACACGTTTGGATGAACGGGACCATGATTCACAAATCTTTTTAATTGCTTCAAGTTCTTTAACCTTTTCACTTAGATCGTGTTGAAGAACTGAATTTATAAATTTAGTTTCTGAAAGTTCTTCCTTTAAAGATTTATGATCAATTAGTCTTTCTTTTAAAAAAGCATTTTCACGAAGAATAGTATTGTGTTTATCCAAACATTCACCTTTCAGCTGATCAATGAAGTGCAAATCACAAATGATAGAATCAACAATATCTTTGGCTTCTGTAGCCTCAGCAGAGATTAGAGAGGTTACCTTTTTGTGAACTATGTTGACCCATTGGTAGGAACTAGCATCATCAGCTGTAATACTTTCATCAGCACAAGCCATCAAACACATTGTGGCCATTGGTTCATCATCATCGGATGAGCTGTCACCAGAGTCAGCCCAGTCGTGAGTTTCAGCTAATAGACCCTTGTCAGCAGCTTTGCCTTCAAGTGCCTTCTTTTCTTCTAGGATCTTTTTGGTGAAGGCTTGTAGCTTTTTGTATTTTTCTTCAATGGATTCACCAGTTGAAGATGATGAACTTGCTTTCTTCTGCTTGCAGTCGTTAGCATAGTGTCTCTTCTTGTTACAGTTGTAGCATGTTATCTCAGAGATATCAGGTGTACTTCCAGAGGATCTGGAAGGTGCAGCTGACGAGATAGGTCTGCTACTAGAGCCTTTAGCTAAGGAGCCTGACTTGCCTTTGAATAATTTTCTATTTTTGACAAGTAAGGCAAGCTCAGATATGAGGGCTTCGTTGTCTTCATCTTCATTGATCTCATCGATGCTTACTTCAGGCATGTTGAACAAATCAACAGCTGAGGTATTGTCAGCTTCATCATCTGATGGGGGATATTCAATTCTGTTGGGCTTGTTTATGGAAACAAGAGCAGTTGAAGATCCTGAGGAACTCATTTTAGAGTCCTTTGGAGGTTGAAATTTGTTGAGTACAGTTCTCTCATGGCTTAGAAACATACCATAGAGAGATGAAAGAGTATAGTCTTTCAAGGTGGGAGATGTACTCATGCAAGTTATAATGGTAGCCCATTTAGCGGGTAAGGCAGCCATAAACTTACACATTTTGGACATATCGTCGACCTTATCAACCCCATGAGACTTCAGCTCGTTTAATAAGATATTATAACGATTAAAAGTTTGAGCTATAGTCTCACTAGGCTTGGCTCTAAACAACTCGTAGTCATGGATGAGCATGTTCTTGTTATGTTCACGCACAACAGATGTGCCTTCATAAACTTCAGCCAGCCTGTCCCACATCTCTTTTACTGAGTCACAAAATTGTATATTGTGATACAGTTCATCACCAACAGCTTGAAAAAGCATATCCCTTCCTTTATTCTCAAGATGAACAAGATGTTTTTCAGCGTCCGTCCATTGAGCTTCAGATTTAACAACGTATTGTTCTGGTATTTCAGGAGTACCAGGGATGAGGGTTTGAGGGATATATTTTCCTATTGTGAGATTATTTTCAAGTTTAGGATGATAGGTAACCATGTGGGATAACATGCGAGTTTTCCACATGGGATAGTTGGTTTGGGTGAGTTTGGGAGGTTTGCCAGATGATGGTAGATCAGTTGTAGGTTCAGCCATAACAGATGCTCAAAGTTGATGGAAAACAACTTTGACACTTGCTCTGATACCAGTTGTTGGTTCCCAACAACACAAACGTGTTGCGTTACGACTAAGCAAAGACTTAAAAATAAAGAACACACAAGATTTCAATGATTAAGAGTTTATTAAAACAACTTAATACAGTACAAAGTTTGCGGAAATAGATAGTACACACTAACTAAAACTTTATACTTGAAATGACACTTTAACTAGCTCAAACTAAAAAGATTATTCAAGGAGAGTAATATCAGCTGATACTAACAGCTGATATTAAATGCCGAGTAATAACTATGAGGAAGTTAAAACTAGACAATAACAAACTCTCAGAGAATGTTCTTGTGCTATGAATGCTAAAATGTGTGTGTAAATGCAAGCACTTACGTGTCTATTTATAGCCCAAGATCCATGTTCCTTTGTCCACAAGTTAATCAACGTGTAAACATATTATTCGTCGATGTGGACTTGTCCAAGGAGACATTAAATGCTCTTGCATACGTTATAGTCCCAATTGTACTTTGTGTCAACTTCTCTTGTAACCTTTTCTGACGCACAGTGAAAAGATGTACTATGATAGTACAAAAGATGTTGACTTTCTCTATACATGCTTGGAGGGACAAACGATGATGTTCTGACAACTTATCTTCTATTAACGAAATAGAAGATCCTCATCGTTTTCTTCTTCTTTGAGCGGGAAAGGAAAATATTCAAAGTGTCAAGAATATTTTCCACTAAGTCTTTATCTGCAGCGGGTACCATCAGCTGATTCCACAATCAGCTGAGTGGTCTTCTTCTTGTCTTTGTCCTTCGGGCATAGACTTCGAATGATCACTCTTGAATTTGCTGCTGATTTGACTTGACATCTTGAGCTAAGTACTAACTCAGCTGAAGATTTATTGCATATACTTGTTTCAGCTGAGATACGTACTTCAACTGATTTTATTCTTCTTAGCTATCGAATCATCAAATCTTATTTACTTAGTCTTGTGACTAACATCTACTCCTTAATCAAAGAAGTACTCCCGATCACAAGGTCGTCTTGACCTTAGATCAACAATCCCCAAGAAATATGAAGGTTTGAGCTCAAGAACTCCAAGAATTTCCATGGTATTTACATGAGGTTCTTCTTTCTTATTCTTAAGAAAGGGATGGAAGCAGAATATCCTTTGGGTCCTCCTCGAAAAACGCCTTCCTTTTTTGAACCCATTTTAAAAGATATAGACTATAAAGTCGAAATCAGAAATAGGGTTCGAAGAGTTTTAAAAAAAATAAATGCACTTCCTTCAAAAAACGGCTGGTAGGTTGTAGGGGTGTAGGTATCCAAACCCTAGCCCCAAAACTCGTTTTTATAAGCCTGACACAGTTCGCGTTCGCGAACTGAAGTTCGCGTTCGCGAACTGAAGTTCGCGTCGCGAACTTCCCGCGTCGGGAACACTTCGCGATCGGGAACGAGCCGCGAACTCCGATCATCAAAAACCCAAACTCCTTGTCCCATCCTCGCGATCGCGAACCGTAGTTCGCATCGCGAACTCCCCCAGGCAGCTAGGCTGCAACTTTTTGTTGTCTAATTTATCCCGGTTTCAACCTTAACCATATCAAACGGTGTCCAAATGACACGAAACAAATTACTACGTGTTCTAAATGATTTATCCATATTTATCATATTTTACACAATTTATTTATTTATAAAATTTGGGTCGTTACAAGGGGCATCATAGAGGTGAGATATATACAGTTCTACCTCTAGTCGGGGTAGGGATACTACTTTCAGAAAAACTTCCGGTAAAAGTTATGATGAAAGACATGATAAATGAAAGTATTAAGATTAAAAAGTTAAAGAGGGACACTTGGCCACCTTTAGGATTGTAGTGATTGTTTGTTGTATTTTCAAAATGTCCCAACTTTTGGTATATGATTGTGCTAACCGCGACTATTTTGTTCTAATGCATGTCAGTTTTCCATAATCTTTTCATGGACCACAAATCATTTACTTTTAAATTATAAGAAGAAAAATAAAGCCAATTAAAGAAAGAAGATGGAAACTTGAAAATGTTCCACTACGAAGAATGTTCATGACCCTTGGGATAAATGACAAGTCACTAGACTTTTGATCCATAACATAAAGAATCAGAATCATTTTTGACATTATTAGCATTAAAACCATATCTATGCATGTGATAAATCAAAATCTTGTTTTGTTTATAATCTGGGTATTTGAATTGTGAGATAACTAATCTCAGGGTGACCACTTGCCTTATAGTTAGACTGGAGTTGGCGCGGTTGAACCTTATGGCATAAGAGCGTAAAAAGAAAATTACTCCTACGGATTGTACCTAAAACCTCCTGAAAATTACTCGAGACTAAATCCAACTATTATGTCACCATCCTTTTTGTTAACATCTTGTTATATTTGTCATTCTTTCTTTTCTCTTATTTGATTCTTGTTATTGAGTGGCTACGGTATCTTATTATCTTGCATGTTTGACATTCGTTCCATGTTGTCAATACCTATTTTGGGATAAAAATAAAGTCGAACATGGTTAATTTTGTTTGTTCTATTATTCTTTACATTTCAATTTTATGCTAAGTCTACGCGTTGTAATTCGAATATGAAATCTTTAGTAGTGTTGTTATTAAACACACTTGAGTATCTTAAATGAAATTTATGATTTTATTTTAGGGGTTATACAAAATCCGTGGGGGGGAAGGGTAGAGCTTGAGCTCATTTTAATTAAGAGAGTTCGGGTTGTTTCAACTCGTATTGTGTCTAATGTTATAGGATCGAGTTCAATTTGTTTGTTACACACCTTTGAAGCTTCGACTCATCGTTTGTTAAATGAGCTAAAAAAAAGCTTTGGCTTATCTCTATCTCATGTGGAGCTATTAATGAGTCGTATTGTTTACACCCCTTGCTTTTTTTCGATTTGTTTATAATCTTTAAATTTAAATTTAAAGCATTATATTTAAAATGAAAACATTAAAATAAATGGAAAAAATGGGATGCGATTTAGACCTAGGCTGGTGGGCATGAGTATCATCAGCCACACCAAGTAACCATATCATATCACTTTGAAGGAAATATCCACCACACCACCACACACACCCACATGTGGAAGGGGGCCCACCAAATGGTGTTAATTATGATTCTACAAGGTTGAAGGTTTGCCACATCATCTCCATCAACGGCTCATACCGCATAGCCTTAGTGAAGATGAGAAAGTGAGGAGATAAACCAGTGCCGGCCTTGAGCATATTTATCATAGGCGTGGGACTATATCCCATCTTTAAACTAAGGGTCCAAAATTGAAAAATTAGTAATTTATATGTAATATTATACTATTTACATTAAAAAAATTTGTTTTCAAAGTGTGATTAATATAAAAGTAGATTATGGCGTGTGTTACATTTTGTATCGATATTTGTTTTTACAATTATGATGGGCCCTAAAAACAACTTTCACCTAGGGCCTTGACAAACTCAGGTGGGCCCCTAATATATAAAAGCCCTCAACCAATTTGAAAATGAGATCTACAAATCTATTAAGGCAGTTAGAGTATGAAAACGCAATTCTACATAATCCACTTTACGGACCGTACATTTGGTTAGCTTAATAGCTTAAATAGGAAGTCTTTTAGGAATCTTATCGACAAGCATGCACTCGAGATTGGTAGTGAATCGCTTCAATGGAACACTTGAACCCCAACTAAAATTAAAACTTCAAACTTTTCAAAATAAGTGATATATTCAGACTTTTTGACGCAACATATTATAAATAAAAATAGACTAGATTAAAATTAAATATTTAGTGGGATAAGTCTCATATATTTTGATTAAATTACGTTTAATAATGTTTAAAAGTAAAATTAAGAGTAATAAGTCATCTCACTATATTAAATGAGATAATTAGTGTGTATGACCACTAATTTTACCAAATAAGACAAGTTTTTAAAGTTATCACTTATTTTGAAATACCCTAAAATGAAAAATGCATCACTTAATTTTGAAACAGAGGAAGTGTCTGTTTTTAGAAGACCATGAACGAAAGACTTGTTAGGGTTAAACAATACATGTGTGTCCCTTCGGGAACATCCGATAAAATTGGAATGATACAGTGAAGATTAGCATGACTCTTACGTAAAGAAGATACGCACAAATCGAGAAATGGTAAAAAAAAAAAAAAAAAAAAAAAACAAAAAAACAATACACGTGTATATATTAATACAAAATTGCTCAAACCAACGAACGATTACACTAAAATTTAGATGAAAAGAAAATAAGAACACGTAATATTTACGTGGTTCACACGATCTGGATGATCGGTTAAGTTCACGACTGAATTAGAGTTTTTTATTATATTTTTGGTACAAGAGGTATCTAATTACATGATAAACGTTCAACGCAGTTTTTGATTTTTATGTAATTCAAGGGATAAATCTCAGCCTTGGATCAATCAACCGTCAAATCACCACCACCACTATTACATGTGATTCAATAATCAACACAACCACCATCTCATCTGTATTAAATCATATGTGAGTACACACCACCGACCACCACCACCATCCCATGTGTATTAAATCACATGTGATTCGGCACCGCCGACCACCACCATCACCATCACCAACCTCTGTCAGCCACCGTTTCCACCACCGGCAACCCCCGCCACCGTCGGCTGCTTTCAATCACATGTGATTGTGTATCCAATCACATGTGATTGCGGCGGCCGAAGGCGGCGACCAATGACGGCTGGAGGTGGTCGGCGGCGGGCGGCGGCAGTGGCCGGCGGTGGTGGTGGTGGCCGGTGGTGGTGGTATATTGAATAACATGTGATTTGATGATGTTGGTGGTTAAAAGATTTTTTTATCTAATAGCTAAGATTTAAAAATTTATCCCTTGAACTATATAAAAGTCAAAGGACTACCTTAAATACAACTCTTTAATTACACAAGTGCTTCTTGTGTATAGACTGAATTATGTTTTCTGTCTTCCTCTTCAAGATATCGAATTTTGGGCCACAATATTCCATATGGGCCCAACTCATAAACCGAGAAAAGCCTCAACACTCAACAAGGCTTCCTACTAGGGGTGTAAATGAGCCGAGCCGAGCCCGAGCTCGGCTCGTTTAAGTTTTAAGGAGCTCGAGCTCGAGCTCGGCTCGTTTCAAGCCCTATATGTAAAGCTCGGGCTCGGCTCGTTTAGGTTTTTGCAGGTTCGGGCTCGGCTCAATTAGGCTCATTTAAACTCCAATATACACACAATATATAAACTTTTTTATTTAATTATAATATTTAATATATTATGTAAACACCTCATTTTTATATTATGTTATATACATATATATGTATAGTATACATACACACATAAGTATAAAAATATATAATATATAATTGTATTTTTGTAATAATTAATATATATGTGCTCGTTTAGGCTCGCGAGCCTAATCAATCTTAGTGGATCAAGCTCGGGCTCGGGCTCGTTTAATAAACGAGCTCTTAGTTAAGCTCGAACTCGGCTCATACTCGTTTAAGCTCGGCTCGTTTCGAGCTTTTAACGAGCTGATCCCGAGTAGCTCACGAACAGCTCGGCTCGTTTTCACCCCTACTTCCTACCCGCTTTTCATCTTAATTATGGCGGTGGGACAAAGATCTAGGGGCATGTTTAGTAGAAGAAAATGAAATCAAATAAGTGAATGATTTCATTTTTCATGTTTGGTTAAGCCAAGAGAAATAAAAACATGAAAAGTTCAATTTCCTTTAGAAATGGATTTACATGTAATAAATTTCTCCACTCTTGGTGAAGAAATGCAAATCTCTTTAAGTCAAGGAATAATCCACGGAGAAAACAGTTTCTCACCTTTTTGCTTCAAATTATATTTATTTAGTTTGTAAATTATATTTTAAGTAAATCATATTTTAAAGATTTACTAGCCTAGTCCCTTTGTAATGTATACGTGCATTTGTTTAGTTAATGTTATTTGGTTGCACTTGAATTAGCCATCTTATCTGTGATAAATTCTGACAATGTGCATTGATACGTTGCCTAATATTTGTTAAATGTTGTTGCTAAATTGTTGTGTCACAAATATATCTCATACACGCACACGAACAATATTTCTATAAGTAGTCTCTATATAATCAAATATGAGTAAAATTATCTACATTTCACATTCTAACATGACTTTGTCATGATTATGTAGTTCTTTTGTTGTTATGCTATTTTATTTTTATTATCTTGAATATTTCCATACCCAACTTTTTTGTTACTATTATATTTATTATTTCTTTCAAATAGTGATGTTGTTTGAGTACCAATCAGATGTTTATGTCAAAAGGAAGATCAAGATAATGAGACGATGATGATGTGGAATAGTGGATGCGTTTTAGATATAAAGTTTATTGCGTACTATTTTAAGTTTTGATCTAATCATAACTTTTATTATCTACTTAGGCTTTTCATCCACTGTTAATTTATGTTGTAAATTTCTAAACTATAAAGAACTCAAAAGAAATACTATAGAGAAAGACCAGGATTCCGTGTGTTTTGTTTGTTTTATTTGCGTAGTAGCTGCCATCTGTAACATAGTTGAAATTTGGATTTTAGATGAGATCCATTGATGACTACAAAAGGGGAGTTTGTGGCCTACATGCTTTCCCTTTGGGCTCTTATTTTTGGGCTGCTACTAAATTATCTCTGTCTCTTGGCTAAGTTTAAGGGGTAGTAGAGGCCCCTTGGGGCTCCAAGGTGGTCCGCCCCTCACCAAATGCCGGATACAATTACATAATTGTTTGCGTGATAAGAAAAACATACCAGATTGTGAATGACCAAAACCAATGTTATTTCTAGTTTTCAGAAACCACCGGAAACTGCCTTTTGGCAGCTCCGCTCGAAACCCCCAGAACGGGGTCGGATTCATGTCAGATCCATCAGGTCGGAAAACCGGGTTTGATTCTTAAATTCAACTCCAATCAGGGGCTCTGCCCCTTGGACCCCTCCAGGGACGTTGCCCCTTGGACCCCGTAAAGCCAACGTATTTTAATCATAACAATTTTAAAAAAGTGTTCACTCCGCACCACCCTTATTTGTTCAATATTTATTAAGATTACATTTGGTCAACAACTTATCCCAATACACCTAATCATATTGGTGATACAAATCACCAACAATCTTTCCTTATTTAAAAGCAATCTTGATTAACTTAAGCAACTCATAACAAACAACAAACTGATGCATATATGAAATGGATCTGCCACCGCGACCACAACCACGACAACCCCGTGTGGCACCACCCCATAACAGCTGCCATCTTGGCACAACCGCGACTCACACCGTCCTCATACCGCATGCTCTTATTATTGAGATCATATCTATCCGAGCATCCAGGAACACTTCAATTAATCCTTTGTTGAATTTCCACATTTGTAAACTTGTTTATTATCTATAAACTTTTGTAAAAAAGTAGTTCATGTGAACTTTTTAACTAACCCGTTAAATAGAAGTTCCACACTTATATCGGCTGACATTTTGATTTTTGGATGGGTTCGAGGGAAACACAAGTGTGCGGATCTAACCGGAGTTTGTCCACTCACGGGTTTAATAAGTAGTTAGGATGTTACGATGGGACAAACTGTTTTGAAATCCGCCTCGTATAAAGTAACAAAACACGAGAGAACATGAATTGAAAATCAACATGTGTTTATTCATTTCGCATTTGATACCTTTGGTTGTCTTGTACTGAGACGTGAATCAACAAAGTGTAACGTGTTATGTATAGTAATGTCATGACACATATGACATATATCCATAAATATTATTTTAAAAAAAATTAATTTTGAATCAGAAAGTAATTATTGGTCATTTATCTTCATCTTATATGTAAAACGTTTTATCTTGATCTATTTTAACAAATGGAATATTAGTGATCAAAGTAATACCTTTTGACATTTGAGTGAAATTGGCTTTCAGAAACGCTCTTTGGACAAACTGATTTCTAGAAAGAACAAAAATTGGGAGGGTTTACCATTTTGTGGTGTTTAGTTTAGCCCAAAAAAGAAACTAGAAAATCTAAAATCTATTTTAACCTATTCATACTTCTAATTCACAGAAGCTTCTTAGCATTTTTTTTAAATATTCTTAATATTTTGTCAGCAGCTAATAGAGCTCACTTAATACATCACGTGGTCAATTACTGGTCAATCCTAATAAAACAACAAACTTCACTCGGTTTCTTCGGTCAACATTTGACCCCTCATCAAATTATTAAATAATTAATTGAAATTCCCTCCACTCTTTCATTTCATTACACTTTTATCTCCATATCATCAAAACTCTTGTCCCTTTGAATCTCTCTGCTGAACCAGCATTGACTTGTACGTTTCAAAGTCAACCCCCTCTGGCTTGTACCTTGTGCATCTAGAATTGTACATACAAGAAATGGAAGGTGCTTGTGCTTATGAGCAGAAGACAGTTATCCATGAGCTAACTCAAGGGATACAAATGGCTAAACAGCTAAGGTTTAATCTCAATTCAGCTGAAGCAAGAGAATTCTTGATACATAAGATTTTATCTTCATACGAGGACGCTCTCTTCATTCTAAAATCAAGTGACATTTCCGGGCAGCATTGGGCAACTGCACCAAGTCTGCCCGAGTCATCCATATCCATAGCAAGTCCACAAAGCCGAGAATTTGAGTTTGACCAACCTTTTATTTATCAACAAGGCCAAAACGCCGGTTCACAAAAGAGGTGTTTTCACTTCTTAATTCTTATTTCCATCTTTTTTTTAACCGCAAATCCTAATCTACATCTATTTTTCACCTTAAGGTTGTGAGGCAAACACCATCTTTTACTCAAAATAATGTACAAAAATATAAAGAGAAATTATATTTATTCCTATCATTTATTCCTACTCATCTTCCTACCCATTTGATAAGATGATGTGTAATCCATTAATTCTCTCTTATAATATTATCCATTGATTTTGACACATGTCTTGATTCAATATGTAGGAAGATAAATAGGAACAAATAGTAGGTTGTAATATCATTACTCAAATAGTAAATATTATTTTTCTTGATTTGGTGTCACAGAAAGGGTTCGACAATATGGGAAAATCAAGTTAGAATTTATAACGACAATGGATTTGAAATCGCATATAATGGGAAAAAACCCTGCCCCCCAATCGGAGATACCATCACCACCACCACCACCATCTTTGCCTGAAAAACATGAATTAAAGCCGGCCCACCACCATAACCACCACCGACAATCACCACCAAATCCCAACGATATGTTCTCAAATCAAAGAGCCAATCTCATTGTTAACAATTTTCCATCATCGTTTTCTTTCCCTTCAACACCATTCGGATTCATGGAAGATTACCAACAATTTAACAACTTTCCAAATCATTTTGATGATGAACTATTGCAAGTCTATTCACCACCGTTGATCATCTCCCCAGAGACCTCAGAATCAAACTACATCTCGGAGTGGGGAAGTTCACCATCATTGGCTGATCGAGTGGATGTAGACTCTTATTTCGAATTTAACAACTCTTTTCTGTTAGACGGTTATTATAGTCATAGATAAGACTCGTGAAAAATAATCGTTAGTGCCACCTAGGATGTTTGTCCCAAGGAAATACACTGTGTTAGTCAATTTATACCGCATGTGATAGTAAATGTTAAATCTCTTTTAAGGAAGTGTATTTCTCACATGTAAAGCACGAGAAGGTTATTTTATAGAGTTAAAGATCATATCAAAATTTCTTAGTTCGATTTTGTTTAAACGTTAAGAAAATTAGAGGATTAACCGGTTATGGATGACGACGTGGATGCTACATATGCAAGATGACATGTCAAAATCTATAATTATTATTAACAAAATGATCAAGTGTTTAAACTTCTATCTTTATGAATTTGTTAGGAGTGTCTGTTTTAGCATACGTTACTTTTAAAAAGCTCATAGCATGTGTTTTCGGGCTTATGAGCTTACGACACTTCAGTTTACGAGAGTTTTTTTTTAAATGCAACGGTGTTGATAAAAGTGTGGGTGTTTTAACTTGTTTTGTAGAAATAAAGGTGTTTGAAAAATCATATTTTAAAAAGTACACTTTAACCCATTATATCTATATTTTATATACAATCTAATCCATTATAAATTTAATACCACTTCCGTATCAAAATAAGTGATACACTTTATATTTAAGAGTGGAATAAAATAAGTGATATACTTTTAAAACTTACCTTATTTGGTGAAAAATTGGGATAACTTCTCCACTAACTATCTACTTTAATAAAATAAATTTACCTTTTTACCCTTACTTTTACTTTCAAACTTCTTAATTATTTTAGTTTTCATAACTTTTACTTTTATAAGAATACATTACTCATTGAAAATTTTATGCGTTCTAAATAATCACGTCTTGTCCCTTTTGAGATAATAAACAACCTAAGTCAACACATTTATAAGTAAACATGTACACGTTAAAAGTAGGTTCAAGCGACTTTCGACCTATTTGACCAATTTAGTTATATATTTTTTTGGATTTATTGACCCGTTTGAGATAAAACACAACTAAGATTCAGTGAGATGTGAACTCTATAATTTTTATTGTAATTTTATATGTACTTGATCTTTTAATCTCGTAACATTGTGATATATTCATTTTCTAATTTACAATTCTAATTTTCATTCTAATTTCCTAATATTTTAATATATTTGATTTGTAAATATCAATTTTAATTCGTGTTGTAATTCCTAATGTTGTAATATATTATTATCTTATAAGAATTAAATAATAAAATGTGATTTATTTAAATTGTAAAGCACTGAATCTATAAGGAAGATTGAGATATAAGTTAAAAATATAAAAATGTAAAACATAAGTGGGTAAAGTGTAATTATTTAAAAATTTGATTTTTCAAACACCTATATTTCTACAAAATAATTTAAAATATCCCTATTTCTACCAAATCTTTTCAAAATACCCATACTTTTACAAAAGATTCAGTTTATATATGACTTGGATAGACATAAGCGCAAGTTTCATAAACCAATAAACCGCAATAAAGAGCTTATGAAAGTAACATGAGCTCATTACTAAAGCTAAACCAAACACCGCGTTAGTATTTTAAGACGGGTGCCAATGGCACCGCCGGTTGGCACCGTCATTTGTCCACCAGTTGTGCCACCGTTGGCACGCCTCCGCCAGTTTTCCGCCGGTTTCAATCTCGCCGCTTTGGAGACGAGTGGGAAGGGTAGCGCCGGTTTGGTGGGTGGGTCCAAAGGGGTATTTTGTGTGTGTGTTTTGTAATGGTGGGTCCCAAAAAATTAAAGGGAAGTAGTATTGTTAGCATGAGTACGTCAGTTTAATGTCGGTTGGAGGGTGAGCTGATGTGACGCTGATTTGGCAACAACTGACGGTATCAGTTTGCCAAACCATTGGGCATTGGGAGCGGTCTAATACTTCCTCCGTTTCAATATAAGTGTTCCATTTTGAGGTGTTTCAAAATAAGTGATACACTTTAAAACTTTCCTTATTTGGTCAAATATAGTGGGACCCATACCCACTAACTATCTCCTTTAATAAAGTGAAATGACACATTTACCCTTACTTTTACTTTTAAACATCATTAAACTCACTTTAATCATAATATGTGGGATCCATCACTCACTAATTTATCCAATTTAATCTTATTTAACCTCCATTACAATTTTTTGTATTATAAAACGTGAAAGCTAATTTGTATCACTTATTTTAAAATGGAGGAAGTAACATTTTTAATATTTGGTCAGCAGCTAAAAAAGCTCACTCGGTCAGTACACCATATGAACAAAGACTGGTCCATGTTAGGGAACTATAAACTTAACTCGGTTTCTTTGGACAACCATTGACTCCCCACGAAATTAATAAGTAACTAACTAAAATTTATCCAACATATATACTCTCTCCTGTCATTAGACCACTCACACTGGTGGAGTCGGTCTTCACTTCAGTGAGGCGACACGTATCAGACTGATGGCACGACTCGTCACTTGCCTGCTGTCTATTTTTGGCATCGGCCAAGCGACAAGTGTGTTGGGTTTTCTATGCATCTAGTCACAATTTACTTGAGGCGGAAATCACAAATAACTTGACAGAACATTGGCCCGATTTAACTAAAACGTTTGGACCGTAAGGTTTACAATTCTAACGCAACTAGATAATTTAATTGAACTAATTAAATAGTAAATTCGAATACTTACTTCGTTGCGGTTTGGTGAAATAGACAAACCCTGTGATCTCGTTCTTGCCAGGTTATCACACAATGCCTAGGATTCAAGAAAGAATCCCTCTATCGGTTCACACCCAATGATTAGTCACGAACGGGACGATGTACCACAATGTAGTACAAAGCACCCTTGAGAAACAAGAACCCCAAAACCGAAAACGATTTCGGTGGTGGCGGTGTACGGCGGTTTGACGGCGGCGTTGGGCGGAGCAACGGCGGCGGTCGGTCGATGGCGGCGTTGGGCGGAGCAACGGCGGCGGTCGGTCGACGGTGGAGGTGGCTCGGCCGAATGGTGTAGGGCACAAGGGGCAAGTATCAAAAGTCTATTAGGTTAAACCCTTAACCCTTCATTTATACTTGTGTCTAAACCTAATTAGAGTCAAACTCTAATTAGCCCAAGCCCACCATTTAATTAAGCCCACAAGTATTAATTAATCTATTAACTAATACTTGGCCCAAATCTATTATCTAGTTAATTACCCATTAACTAGATTAGCCCCGTCTAGCCCGATAGTCTATTTAATTAAACTATTAATTAAACACTACGTTATTTCTAGTGTTCGTTGACTCCTCGAGGGCAACCCGAATAGGACTTTAAAATACTCGAACCGTAATACCGGTTTATTTGATGTGTTGGACACTATTTCCAACAAAGTGAAGAAGGGTTTTTGGTGGGACCAAAGGTATTTTAATAACGTATTTGATATTTTTTGTTTGTGTATATTTTATAATGGTGGGCCTAAAAAACTGAAGATAATGAGTATCGATATGGCATGGTGTGTCAGTTGGAATATCAACGGTTGATTTGGCAAAAACTGAAGTATTAGGTGACGTCACAAATGAGAGTGATCCTACACATCAGATGAACCAACATTGACTTTTAAAGTCAACCCACCTTTAGCTTGTCTTTGTGACCAGAAGACAGTTATTTAGACCCTTATTTTGAGCTTAATGACACTATCTTATGTCATAAAATGATGACGTGTACGAAAAATAAAAAGACTGACGTTTAATCTGTTTTTGGATTCTAGAACTATAATAAGTTCAAATAGTTTAGGCCAATTTTATTTCTAGAAGGATAACCTATATGTAGATTAGAATATTTAATGACTATATATTTTAATTTATTCATCTCTCTGATTCATAGAACCTTCTATTCATTTTTATAATAATCTTAATATTTAGTCAGCAGCTAAAAGAGCACACTCAATACACCATGTGATCAAATACTGGTCAATCTTAGGAAACCATAAACTTAATTAACTCGGTTTCTTCGGTCAACCTTTGACCTCCACCAAATTATTATTATAAAATTTAAAATCCTATATATATAGTTCCTCCCCTTCTCCCTTTCATCAAAACTAGATCTATCTCCATAAGACAGAAGCTCTTCGCTCTTGTACTTCTGAGTCCTTGATGAACTAGTGTTGACTTTTAAAGTCAAAGTGTCAAACCCATTTTAACTTGTAACCTCTACTATGGAAAGTACAGGTGTTTATGAGCTAATTTTTTATACATAAGATCTTATCTTCATACGAGAACACTCAATCGGGTGAATCTGCTGATTTTTATAGTGGAAACCAAATTCAATTTGAAAACTAAACTATTAATTTGATTCAAGTCGAAACCGATCCAGAAAACCAAAAACCCAATCCAAGCAGTCCAATCTAAATTGTCCAATTGGAAAATCCGGTTAAATCCAAATAGTGAATAAATTTTGATGAGCATGGGAATTTTATACATCATATATAGAGATGTGTTCAAGGTAATTCTTAATTTTTTTGTAGTTCTAAGAGATAAATCTCAAGCATTAATCAATAATAATTAATGGTCAAATTGATCACATATTTTATACATGTAGGGGTATTTTGGTCATTCGACACTCACATAATTTTGCTATCTTTTTAATTTTTTTGAATTTTGTTAGAAAAAAATTATTATATACTTCCTCCGATTCAAATAAGTGATACACTTTCATTTTTGGGGTGATTCAAAATAAGTGATACACTTTAAAAAATTACTTTATTTGGCAAAAAGTAGTAGGACCCACACCCACTAACTATCTACTTTAACAAAGTGAAATGACCTATTTACTCTTACTTTTTACTTTTAAACAGCATTAACATTACTTTATTCAAAAAATATGGGACTCATTCCCCACTAATCATCTAATTAATCTAGAATAACCATAATTATACAGAGTAATATTTAGCCTAAAAAACCGTGAATCCCAAAGTGTATTACTTATTTTGAATCGGAGGAATTATATATTTTTTTGTTAAAAAAGAGAACATCATGCGATAATCACATGTGAGTGTATACTTGATCACATATGATCGTACAAAAACATCACATGTGATTATACAAAACATCATATGTGTATCACATAATATTGTTTTTTAAACATTGTTTAATGGAAAATGAAAGCTCTTTAAAATGTTAATGGCAAGCTTACATTTCTCCCACCTATATATGGGGCAAGACCCTTCACAATCATTTGATGACATGTCATTTTAGTGGTTTTTGATTGGTTTAAAATGATGACTCAAAGGGCATTTAAGGAAGAAAAAAAATACATGTCAGCTTCAATGTCTATCCTTCACGCGTTTCGTTACGACTGCTTCTCAAAAATCCCTTTCCCCTTTACCTGCCCTAATCTTTGTGATACATGGAGATGAGACGAACACCTAACGAGCTCGCACATCGCTTCCCCAATTCCAAGACCAATTAACATCTCACACTACTCTCTAGCCGCTATCCCCGTCCTACTAATCGATGTCCTCTGTTCATACTCCAGCTGATTCGAGGGTTTGTTCCAGAGGTAATTCAGTGTCGTCTTTTCGTTAAGAGCATGAGTTCAGATTTCCTCATGCGGTTATTGATTAACAAGGTAATATTAAGAGTCCGCATATGCGTTCAATATAGCCGATTGTGTATGAATGCGCCGAGATTATCAATGTAAGTTCTAATAGCAGTTAGGTCAAACCAATAATGGAAGTTGCCTATGAAACACTTCAGATAAAAATACTTAATTTCTTTGAATTCATCAATCTTCATTTACCATAATTTTGGGTTTTATTTTATTACTATATCATTTTATCTTTTAAACATCTTGAATTTGAAAATGTATCGGATGCTGCAGAGCTGACTCAATTAAGCTCCACTGTTGAGGATGTTTTTGCCAGTAATGATCTTTCTCATGCTGCAAAAACCTTGGCTAACATGAGGCATTTTTTAACTGCTTCTGTTCTAGCATTATTATTTATTAATATTGTTATTTATTTTAGGGAGATTGATTATCCTACATTATGGCCATCAAAGAATTTTAGTTGTTGAAACCCACAATGCTTAAATTACTCAGGTTAGTCCAATGCGTTATGTTAGCCTTAGGTCATAATGACATATACTTATGCTATTGATTATAATGTTTATTGTTTTATGTATAGATATCTAATGTCTATAAATATGTTTCTATTGCGAATGCCTAGACACTGTTTTTGAATCTGTTTTAGCATTTGTATGTTGAAGGTGATGATTTAATTCCGTTGATGGTGTTTGGTAACCAGTTTTGGCGCAACTGAAATTATTGGTATGAGTAGCCAACTTCTGCTTGCTGCAATGCAACAAAACGAATAAGAAACAACGATAAATTGCATAATTTTTTGTTAGGTGAACAGTTTTGGTACAGCTGAAATTATTCATAAAAAACTTATTTTGTTATTAACTCAGAATTATTCAAATTGTGATCAACAGATTCCTTAATTTGTAATTGTAGCTGTCGAATTAGAAGATGCAGATCAATCCAAAAAAATCATGGTTGGTAACACCTTTGCTAAAATTGTAATACAGCATCATCATCATCCTTGAATAACACATCATCATCATGATCCGAATGTTAATTTACTTTTTAATGTGTTTTTAGATTTGAGATTTTCATTGGGATTTATTGCAGCTCTTCATGTGACCAATTACGAATTTTGGACATTGTGTTGATTGAACATTTTGTTAGCATGAGGTTTACCTTTCTGACAATTAAAAATTGTCCAATGTGTTTGTTCGAAGTCGTCAACAGTTCCGGGATTCAATTTTGACGCTAATAATTCGATGCTATCAATATTATTTTCAAAACACTCACTTGAGGCTAATAAAGTTTCCTGTAGTTTGCTTAACCTAAATTTATTAAAGATCGTGACGTGATCAAAATTTAGAAATAGAAATTGGGTAAATTTAAATTATTTTTTCATACCTTCTGAGACAATTGCTACAATTTGATCCATCTTGCAGCTTCTTCTGGATTATTGGCCCTTTGGTATGTAATTTTGAATGTAACATTTTGGATGTAACAACTATGTGTATTATATTTTCAGGAATTAAGTTTACTTTGGGGTTGTTAATACAAATCCCATTTATATAGGATTTATATTAATTAGGATTTGTGTTTTACAAAGATGTTTTCAAGTTCTTTGATTTATTGATCACAATTTTAAGAGTAACATGCGTGCGACAAAATTATCTATAATGTAAAGAAAGATATATAATACATAAACTCAAAGGTTTTCACTTGACTTATACAGATGAATAACAAACCGGTAAGAGAATCATCAAGATAGGTGATCAAAAACACCAACTTCACAATGTAGCAACTTCTGAAAGTTTGGAGCTTCAGTAAGCTCTTTAGGTTCAAAAAATATGGAGGGTATGGGTCAGCTGGTGGAATAAGTTTAATTTCGTCTTTAATTTATTTTTATGGATTATTCATGTATAACAAACGTTTTATTCATCATTTCTATTATATGTTTATTATTTCTTTTTTAAGTGAAAAATGAGAGCTTCTCTTCATCGCGCATATAATAAGTAATATGATAGGTGGAAAACGACGTATTATCCTACCTCACATGGATTTATCTCGATTGATAGTGATATTGTTGTTACTCTTTAAACGTGTAAATAGGAACACTAAGTTCAAGTTGTATTTCTATTACTAACGATTCTATATTGTTATAAGTCAATATTTTAAGAATTTATTGAATTCGTTATAAGACGATTTGAAACCGTAACCATAAATATTAAGCCAAAATTAATAAAACAAATTAATTTTTGAATGTAATCATCAATTTTATATATGCTTTAATACACAATTTCCATTAATTTCATTTCAATAATTTCATTCAAAATAATCCTTATAATGTATCATATTTATTGCGACCATGATGATAATTACACTAACTCAACAACAAACGTCGTATATAAATAAGTTTTATTTCGTCTTTAACTTATTTTTATGGACTATTCATATATAACAAAATGTTTATTCATCATTTTAGTAATAAATTGAAGATATGATTTCCTACTTTTTTTTCTTTATTATGAATTTTCTATTTTTTTGAAACTAGTTTACTATATTTTAGATGGGAAAAACGGAAAATTGCTCTTTTAACCTTATTGAAGTTATGATTATTTGCAACAGAAAGAAAAAAAGGAAATACGTTCAATGTTTTAGCCAAAACACTCAGAGAAAAGTTGATTCTTTAACACTTTTGTCACAACTATATTGAGCATGTGCACATGAAAACGATAAAATACCTTAAGTGAAAGCAAATGAAATGCAACAACACAAACATATTATTTCCAAAACAATTCATGAATAAATAAAACAATACAACTAGGAAATGATAAGTAATTTCCTATACACAATACAAGGAATTGAATGAATCTACCCCAATTTGATAGTACTAATACATACATAATACACCAAAACCAACAATACCAACTTCAAAAAATCGAATCAAATTTACTCAAAACAAAAAATAAATAAATCGATTTTACAAATGAACTATTTACCTTGCGGTTTGCCTTCTCAAAACTAGTTGTTCATGAAGATGTTCATAACGGTCACGTTGATAATCAACCAACATACATAACTGTCTTATAGCTTCTCTTTTCTCCTCACCAAGATCCAATAATCCTTCATCTTTCATATGCAGTTGGTTTTCAAGCTCTTTGATCTTTTCGTCTTTTTCTGTCGTTTTTCGGTCAACCGAATTCTTCAAGTTTTCCTTCTCGGTTTCAAGTGTTTTCACTTGTACCAATAACTCTCCCACTTTTTCTTTCAAATCTTTTTTTATCGAGATTTTCGTGACTTGGATTTGGTTCATGATTTTATTAATTTGTGTTGATATTTGTCCGTGTTTTTGTTCGAATTTGACCATGAGTGAATTGATGCCACTTGTTATCCCGTTGACTTTTTGTGTGATTTCTTTTTTGACATTTTCTTCGGATTCTTTGTAATTTGTGATTGTTTCTGATAATGTGGAGATGTTTGCAACGAGTAATTTGTTTTCTTGATGAAGTTTTTCTTCTTTTTCTGATAATGTTTGCTCTGTTACATGAAGCTTCTGGTTTGTTAGACAGACTGTTTCGGTCAAAGTAGTGACATCATCACCTTTGACTTCTACATTTCCTTTCAAGTCTTCAATTTCGTCCTCTAGTTGCTGAATTTTATCTTGCAGTTGGTTTTGTAATTGTTTCTCACTTTCAATTTGTTTTTCTAACTCGTTTTTTGAACCGATAACAGAAGTCAACTCGTTTTCAAGTTCTTTGACTTTTGTTACATAGCTTTCTTTCTCTTCAACTGTATTTTCATGACTTTTTGATTTACTTTCCATCAAGATCACAAGTTCTGAAATTTCAAGACCTTTTTTCTCCATACACTTTTCAGATTCATTTTTTAAATTCTCCAATGATTCAAGTTTGACTTCCAGATCTTTGACTTTTGATTCATACATTTCCTTCTCTTCCAAAGTCTTTGCTTGATCGTTTGACTTTCTTTCGAGTTCTTCTTTCAGATTTTGAATCACAATTGAAAGTTGTGTAATTTCAGTACCCTTTTTATCCAACTGCATTTCTGATTCGGTTTTTAAACTGTTTAACGTTTCAATCTGAAGTTCAAGATCTTTGACTTTTGACTCATATTCTTCCTTCTGTGCCACCTGTTCTTTTGATTTGCTTTCAATTTCTTCTTTCAAACTTTGATTCAAGTTAAAAAGTTCTGAACCCTTTTCCTCAACCTGTGTTTCTAATTCAATTTTCAAGTTGTTGACCAATTCGAGTTGCAATTCTAAATCTTTGACTTTTGACTCAAGACCTTCTTTCTCTTCCACTATCTTGTCTTGTTCTTTTGACTTTTTTTCAGTTTCATCTTTCAAACTTTGATTCAGAATTAGAAGTTCTGAAATTTCAGTACTTTTTTTCTCGAGTAGCATTTGTGATTCATTTTCCGAGTTGTTGACCGATTCGATCTGCAATTCTAGATCTTTGACTTTTGACTCAAATCCTTCCTTCTCTTCAACAACCTTCACTTGATCATTAGTCAATTTTTCAACTTCCTTTTTTAAATTTTCCATCTGAACAACATATTCTGCAATTTCTTGAGTCTTCATGTTGACTTGTGTTTCTAATTCAGTCTTCAAATCTTCTAAATCTATCACACGTGCAATATATATTTGTTTTTCTTCTATCAATTTCTGTTCACCTGCCATTTTAACTTCTAAATCTTGTTTCAGAGAATCAATTTGTTGACTACTTTTCTCCAGTTGACTTACTTTTTGGCTGTTAAGAGACACTATTTCTTCTTCTAATTTACTTCTCTGATTGCTTAAAGATTCCAATTCCTTTTCCAAGTTGTTGACTTTTTCGGTCAAACTGTTTTGAGAATTTAACTCGTTCTCCTTTTCAGCCAATTTGTCTCTTAATTGTCTACATTCAGTTAAAATTTCTTCAATTGTTTCATTATTTGAGTTAATCTCTTGTGCTAATTCTAAACCTTTCATTGATAAAGATTTCTTTTCTTCTTCAGAAGCTTCTAGAGTTTTTGATAACTCATTTTCTGTTGTTTCCAATTTCTCCTTCATATTGGAATTTTCTGACTTGAAACTATCGTTTTCTTCTTCTAACCGAACAATAACAGCTTTCAGTTCTTCTACTTTCTGATTCAATTCAGAATCCAAAACTTCAAAATTTTCAATTTTCAGATTGAGGTCTTTAATTTCAGCCAAAAGTTTGGAATTTTCTTCATTTAATTTATCAGCTTCAAGTTTCAACTCTCCAGACATCTTCTCTGTTTCGGTCAACTTTCTGGTCAACTGTTCTAATTCTGAGTTTGCCGAATGAAGTTGTTCCCTGAGGATATGTGATGTTTTCAACCTCCCGTTTCTACTGCCTTTTCTGCTTAAAGAAGAACTCTTCGGATCTGAATCTGAATATGAACTTGAATAAGAATCTTCTTCTTTTTTTGAATGAATTTTTGCTTTTAATTCTCCTGTGATATGATCGTACCGTTCATATACCGATCGATGATGCTTGTGGAAATCTTCAATTAATTCAACAATTGTGTTTTTTCTATCATCGTTGTTTTCCTCTTTCAGAAGTTCTAGAATCTTCTTATATTTATCCTCCATTTCTGCAAAAATATTTCTTTATTTTTACTACATTATTGAAAAATCAGCAAACATTAAGGTTATTCAGTAGAATAAATACCTATATTACTCCCTTTAAGTTCCTCATCTTTGTCAGGATCAATATGACCTCCAAATAGCCACTTAATTTTACTTGTGAAACCATGCTTTCCCATTTCCTTGTTTGGTTTTCACCTCAAATCCTTCAATAAGACACGAATTTTTTTTTTCTTTACACCACAATTTAAATATAAAAAATAAACTGAAAAAGCCACACTGTAATTCATACATAAACCAAGTGTATAATCCATCTGTAATCCTAACTCTTATTGTCTTTATTTCCAATTTTGTGTTCAGCCTTTCTTTCCTTTTACAACCTGCAAATTTAGGCTATATTTATAAACCAGAAACTTTATTTAATTAATTGCACGTAGTATGTGCTTAGAAAACCCTTAAATGTTAGCCTGGTTTTCTAATTATGTTAGTTAGTCACCCATATTTATGTTTTAGGTTTTAATACATCTGAATTCAGTCACAAATTTAGCTACACGTTTCTATCAAAATAACCTGATTCCTATTGTATGCATGTGTTTTCATGCAATTAAATAATCGTATTTCCTAGCAGATGTGGTTTTTCTTACAGCTGTTTGGAAAACAATCATGGATCTTAATTTTACGATGAAGGACGATTCACGCAGTTTCTATAATCATTGAATTTCGTGATCATGATACGTTAATTTTGAGACAAAATAAAATTCAAATTCGCTTACCGAATTTCAAATTTGGAAGACAGAACCAAACATTTAAAAACCTAAACAACGACTGGCATCGAAATTACTCCAGCTCGTAACTAAATTCATCAGATATATCAAAATTCTAAATCGTTAACGACATCAAATTCAATCAACGTCAAACTTCAAATGTGAAGTTTGACCGATGAAGCTGAAAAACGAAGATCAATTCCTTCAAATTAACGGAAATCGAACATGCAATACAAATCAGGTGTTGCTATTAGAACAAAATTCAACTGATCAAGACGTGACGATAAAAATCAAACGACTAACCTTTATATTTCGAATTGAAACGGAGCTCTTAAGACTGCCCAATCGTCGCTCCAATAGCGAATCAGAAATCCAACTATAAAACTTTCAATTTAATTAAAATGTTAATTAGTGTGTTTTGTGTCTGAGACTGAGTGAGAGAAAGAGACAGTAAATAATCTGAATTCTGAATGGGATAAATTTTGATCTGAAAATTTATCAGTTTTTCACTTTTCGTATCATGGCCCAATTGTTTGAAACTATATTCAAATGCCTCCCATAAGATATACTATTAGAGGGTTGACACCCTTATAGTTTCTTTTATGTATAAAAACTAGTGGGCTATCATACAACACCCGCTGCGAGGGATTTTCATGTGATACTAAGAATATTGTTTGTTGATATTTATATTACATCTAAAAGATTGTTAACTGAATTTTTTACATGACCCAAAAAAAGACTGTTTGCTAATATTCAGACCCAACAAATATTGTTCATGTCAATAAATTCAATTGGGTTGAGTTTGATTGTGTGCCTTTAGCTATTTGGTTGAAAGATTTTGCACTATCCTTGTATGGATTTTACAGGTTTTGGAAGTATGTGTGGATTTGTATGTCCTTGTTCAACAACTATTTTAGTATAGTCACTTTCAAGTAGGGATGTATTAGCATCGTTAAAGAAAGTAGTCGACGTTGATGTGGTGTTGTCGGTAATAGTTGCAATAAAACAATGTGGTGTTGTTGGTGTTAATGAAACAATTTTTCATGTTATTATAGACATTGGTAGAATGATACTTACAAATGTCTTGGTTTGTCAATCTGACCATGATCTTGACATGCTAGCGTGTCTCCTTTGAATGTACTTTTTCGGACAATGTGTACATCCTTAATAATACCACCCATGGCGCTCGTCTATATTTGCTATATATCTATGTGATGCAATGTGAATCGTGTTTGCTAAATCAATAAATGAAATATTTAGCGTGTTTGTGAGAAGAGTTTAGTGAGTGTGAATCTAAAATAGGAGGTGGAAGACGCTAACATTGTTAGGAACAGCATCGACGCTAATCTTTGATATTGTGGAGAGTTTCGTTGAACCTTCTAAATTTGTATTCTATCTGATATAAACATATAATGAGAATTATAATATATCTAATAAAAATATCTTCCAAAGTGTATTCTTGTCAACAAATACTTGGAAATCAGTATTTATGTTAGGATATAAGCATGCTTATGACGGATACAAATTACATAATTTACATCTAATTACAAATCAATGTCAATATTAAATTTAACATCATATAACAAATATTATTATCCATTTTATAAAGTTATATCATTTACACATGTTATGATATAAAATTTCAGTGGAGAGCAGTTATTTGTTCGATCGATTCATGGCAATAATGTCCTACTGGTAAGGTGGCTGTTTAGAGAAATATATTGAAAGTTTATAAAGAGTATGATAAATTTAACATTCCACTTGAAACGTGTATAATTTTTATTCGGTTTCAATAAGTTACAAGCGAGTGTCTCGTTGCCGAACACAAGGTTGGACTCTTGAAGATAATTTTCTTTGTTGCTTCTGTGAGAAACGTGTATGATTTTTACTATCAATAGAACCGTTGTAGCCTTATTTTTGGTCCAATTGGGCTACCCTAATTATTTATATCCTTTTGATTTATCTGTTTTTCGTTAGCGACGCTTCTGTGGTGGTAGTATACTCGTTTTGTGGTTTATTTGAAAGTATAAGAATGATAAGGTTTTCAATAATCCAAGTCGGGATAACAACCATGTGATTTCTAGTTTTTTTTCTTTCTTTTGCATTAAGTATAGATTAAGGTGTAACTTAGCTAATACATGGGTAGAATGATGTAATGATCATTTGTCTTGTTTTGATTCATTGTACTTCTTTAGCTTCTTGCCAGATTTTTTTTTGTTAATGTTAGTTTTGGTTTGTTGTTAGTTTTGCCGAAACTCAATCTCGTCTTATCTTTTGTTGTTGTTAAAAAAATGATAAGTATAAAACTTCAGTAGTAAAATTTTGGTTCGCTCATTGTCCCATTAGCATTCCACCTAATACAACGATTTAATTTAAGAGTTTCATAATTGTATTGAACGAGTAGTTGTGGCCCGTGTTTCGCGGCGGTTGCTAAGATACACATCATATTTAAAAATTAACATGTTACTAATTTCGCTAGGATAATTTGGACAATTATTATCCTATATTACACTATTCAAACACTATAAAAAAGTATTAAAAAGACAATATTTAAAAGAAGAATGACCAAACATTAAAAAAAAATAAAAAATCATACACTGTTCATCCCCTGGTAAATGTTACTCCAAATTTTGGTACATAGGATATTTTTTTTTTCAGTTCGGCCAAATTTTGGACGGAAGGATAAATATGCGGAAAATATAAAAGTACGGGGACAAAATAATTGAAGAAAGCAGTATAGGGACAAAAGGAAAAAAAAAACATAATCGGATATACCACATGGACAATTCCTGTGATTTACTATAAATGAAATAAAATAAAGATACAACAATTACTATATTTTTTTCTTTGGGAAATGCTAAACATTGCCCTGGGGGCATTGGTTAAGAAACTTTTGTTGGATTAAAATCATTGTACATTAACTAATAAAAAATCATCCCCTTGAATTTTATTAACCATATTTAAGTAGTTATGCATCTTTAATTATATATAAACCAATTTATCCATCCTTAAAGGGCAATGGTTAGTAAACCCCCTTTTCTTTTACTATTATAGTGTTTGAAGTTTTTTAAGTGAAATAATATAATTGACATAACAAGATCAAATTAATATAAAAACTGCCCCCTAAATTTTAGAAACACTAATTTATCAATAAATGTACAGTCGTGTAATGCATGTTAGGAGATAACCCTAAGTGCTGTCATTAACAAAATCCTAAAATTAAATATAAATAATTAATTACTTTATTAGTAATGACAATTAAGTTTTATTTATATCTGTAATAATCAGTTTTCTTGGCACAATGTATTACACTAATATGCTATTCCTCGAATGTGATTACTATAGTCTATAAACCGTCAGTATTTAATACGGAGTACTAATCATAATGATAATAGAACTAAGATAAGGTGGTATAAAAGGATACAAACCCTAGCCCTAACGTCTTCATCATTCTTCATCATTCAATCGTCAGGTCTCCAAATCGTCTTCCATCGTGGCCTCGTGGATCTGTGACTCATCTTCTCCAAATCTCGAGTCGTCTACTGTCTCCGCTCAATCTATTTAGGTATAATTCTTATACGAAACTCGAATTAAATTGTAGCATTGAGTCTACGTAGCTCAATGAAATCGTTTATTTGATTCATTGTTAATGTGATTATGAAATTACTGATTGGGTTCGTTTATGGTTAAATACAGTGGGTTCGAACACTTTTAAATCCTTTTTTTATTGTATTTATTTGAGATCCTCAAATCACCGATTGTAGAATTACGGTATGTTTGTTGATTACAACTGTTCACATAATGAAATTTCATGTAACTCGAGAAAAATCACTGTTATAGTCAAAATTAGGGTTAGGGTTACAGGTTCGGATTTACATTAACATTATCCTTTAAAAGCCTTTAAAAAATCTAAAAAATAAACAGTTAACTAAATTATGGTTAGTGTAGATGGTTAGGGTTAACTTTAGGAATATGTCAAAATCAATCACAGGTGTAAATATGGCAGCTATAAATTTTCGTATTTATTCTGATTTGAATTTTCGTATTTTATTATGCAGGTGTAAATATGGCAGCTGATCCAAATTTAGGGTATTTAACCCCAAAGGAAATGGGGGTTAAACTACCGGGAGCAACGAGGGTTAAAAACAAAAGTCACAGCAGAACAGATCCTGCGGGAAGCCCGAGAAAGGCAGGAAGCTGAAATCGGGCCCCCGAAACAGAAAATCACGGATGCCTCAGAGCTTGCAGACTACCGGATCCACAAACGCAAAGAGTTTGAAGACCTAATTAGGCGAGCAAAATGGAACAAAAGCGTGTGGGTCAAGTATGCGAAATGGGAGGAATCACAGAAGGATTTTGATCGGGCCCGTTCGGTTTGGGAATTGGCCCTCGATGTGGATCACCGAGATCACGCCATGTGGCTCAAATATGCCGATTTTGAGATGAAGAATAAGTTCATCAATCATGCAAGAAATGTTTGGGATCGGGCGGTTACTCTGTTACCAAGAGTCGATCAGTTGTGGTATAAGTATATTCACATGGAGGAAATCCTTGGCAATGTTGCAGGTATGTTTATTTACATAAAGTTATCATCATGTTATGTTAGGTCTATAATAATTTAGAAATATGTTTTTTTACTTTGAAGGTGCCCGACAAATATTTGAAAGGTGGGTGAAGTGGCAACCAGACCAACAAGCATGGCTTTCATATACCAAATTCGAGCTAAGATACAACGAAATCGAACGGGCCCGCGACATTTTTGAAAGATTTGTGCAATGTTTACCAAAAGTCAACGCATGGATTCGTTACGCAAAATTCGAGATGAAAAACGGTGAAATCGGTAAATCCCGAAACTGTTACGAACGGGCTGTAGACAAATTATCAGATGATGAAGAGGCAGAAGCTTTATTTGTTGCATTTGCTGAATTTGAAGAAAAATGTAAAGAGACGGAACGAGCAAGATGTATTTACAAATTTGCCCTTGACCGTATCCCAAAAGGTCGGGCTGAAGAGGTGTACAAGAAGTTTGTTGCTTTTGAGAAACAGTATGGAGATAAAGAAGGGATTGAAGATGCAATTGTTGGAAAAAGACGGTTTCAGTATAAAGAAGAAGTTAGGAAAAACCCGTTAAATTACGACTGTTGGTTTGATTATATTTGACTTGAACAAAGTGTCGGGAATAAAGAGAGAATTAGAGAGGTTTATGAGAGATCAGTTGCTAATATTCCACCAGCTGAAGAGAAAAGATATTGGCAAAGATATGTTTATTTATGGATTAATTATGCGTTATACGAAGAGCTCGATGCACAAGATGCTTCTAGAACAAGGGGTGTTTATAACGAGTGTTTAAAATTGATTCCTCATAACAAATTCTCTTTTGCCAAAATTTGGTTGATGGCTGCTCAGTTTGAAATTAGGCAGTTAAATCTTACTGCTGCTCGGTTAATTCTTGGCAAAGCAATTGGAATTGCTCCTAAAGACAAGGTACATACCTCATTTTTTCATGTTTCTATTATTTTATTTTTATCGTGAGAATTGTTAAAGGTAGTCCTTAATTTTCTTGTAGTCCTATGGGACAAATCTCAACCATTGATCAATAATAATTAATGGTCAAAATTAATCATATATATTTTATACATGAAAAGGGGTGTTTTGGTCATTTAACACCCACATAAATTTTAGTCCAATTTTTAATATTTTTTTTATTAAAAAAAATATTTTGTGTTAATCATATGTGATTATATACATTGTATACTTGATCACATGATGTTTTATTTAAGAAAAAAATTAAAAAATTAATAAAATAAATTTTTATAAAAAAATTAAACAAAAAATTAAAAAAAAGATATGTGAGTGTCAAATGACCAAAATACCCCTCCATGTAAAAAATATGTGATTAATCTGGACCACTAATCATTGTTGATTAATGGTTGAGATTTGTCCCTTGTGTCTACAAGAAAATTAAGGACTACCTTCAACACATCTCTTTTTTTCATTATGAATTTTAATATTTATTATTTGGATTAACAGATTTTTAAGAAGTATATTGAGATTGAGCTGCAACTTGGTAACATAGACCGTTGTAGAAAACTATATGAAAAATATCTAGAATGGTCACCTGAAAAGTGTTATGCTTGGAGCAAGTATGCTGAGGTGGAAAGTTCTTTGAGTGAAACTGAGCGGGCCCGGGCCATTTTTGAGCTTGCAATTGCACAACCTGCTCTCGATATGCCAGACTTGTTATGGAAGGTAAATAAAATTTACTTTTTTTTTAAAATCTGAAATTATCTCCTTTTTTTATTATGGAGATAAGTTGAGTTGACTTTTTACAGGCGTACATTGACTTTGAGATAGTAGAAGGAGAATTTGAAAGGACTAGAGATCTATACGAGAGGCTTCTGGACCGTACAAAGCATTTGAAGGTTTGGATTAGTTATGCAAAGTTTGAAGCAACTGCCATTGAAGAACAAGAAGACATGTCAGAAGAAATGAAGCTTTGCATTCAACGTGCTAGAAGTAACAATCTAACCTTATAAAGTTATAATTACTCATATTGAATATTTATTTTATGTTTATGATTTTAATATTTTTGTTTTTGTTTTAATAAATAGGAGTGTTTGAAAATGGAATAAACTACTATAGAACATTGGCCCCTGAGCTGAAAGCAATGTTACTAGAAGAATGGTTGAATATGGAAAGTGGATTTGGTGAATTTGGTGATATTGAATTGGTTCGTGTTAAAATCCCGAAAAAATTGAAGAAAAGAAGGCACATAGAAACAGAGGATGGTCCTGCAGGGTATGTAATTAATTTGGTTCTTAATTACAAGTTTGTTTTTAGGTTAATTTTTGTAATTAATACTAATAAATATGAAATTTGTAGGTATGAGGAGTACATAGATTACCTCTTCCCAGAAGAGTCTCAAGCATCTAATTTGAAAATCTTGGAGCAAGCTTACAAATGGAAAAAACAAAAGGTTGATGTTTCTGATGATGCTGATGTGGATGATGATTAGCCTTTTTTTCCCGCTAATTTCAATATGGAAAATGTTTTTTTTTTCTCCTTGTGAATAGATTTTGTCCCCTACTTTGTTAAAACTTGGACTTGCTGATGTTGCTTGTTCAAAGTTGAACCATTTCCATCTCTATATTTTGTGCATATATCCAAATTACTTGTTTTTGTAGTTAGTTTCTCTTTTATTTCAAGTTTTATGGCTATGTGTTTCCATTAGTGCATCATCACTTTTAGCTTATGTTTTCCATATATTAGCTCTTCTCGTGATTTCAATCAACTTAAATTGATTAAGAACAAAATTATGTTTCTTAATAAAACTTTTCTATTTCTAAGACATGTATGTATTTGTTCAGCTTTTCTCATATTCTCTGATCCATGTATAACAATAACAATAACATGATATGATAATCACTCAAATTTGACAAAATGCATATATCATCACAACTAAACCTTAAACAAGTTCATTACTCATAGGCTAGCAAATTACTATATTATATATTGCATTTTTCACTTTTTTGTTTTCCAAAATTGTCAACTTCTTCCTTATCTTGCGACTTGTAATGGTCACTGTGTACCATGCATGGTGTCATCATTGACCAATGTATTAGCATATCTCGTCTAAAATGAAGATTTCACCCCCCACCCACAAGGCATGCTCAAAACTGCCTTTTACGAGTACCCCTTGCTGGTGCTTTACAATCTTCTCCTATATATGAGCTTACATTTGATTGAGATTTGACAACTGTACACTTTGGAGCTCCCTCATTGGTCGAGAATGCCACCTGTAATTCAACCATTGGCCGGCGAAACTTGATTGAGATTTCCCCATACGAGCTCTCCACTGCCTCATTTAACTGCTCCGATGCAACCAACGCCAGGCCTTAATCTCCATGGTCTTCCCTTCTCCAAATCGGATTCGCCAGACATGATTCTCCATGGTATCCAAAATTTGGTATCCAATCGAAATCGCCGGACCTCTTTGAAGAGTTTACAAATATTTAGTATCCAATCGATGCAACCGACGCCAGATCGAAATCGCCTTCCCCAAATCGAATTATTGTTTTAGCGCTGTTCTTATTTACTGAGTTCTACCATCATGTTCATAACTGTTTTCGATTAATCATTCTTTGGAGTCGATCGGGATGGTGGTGTGGGGTGTAACCCTAATTCTCCTTCAAACCTGTGTTCTTCTCTAATGGAGGTCGTAACCCTAATTTTTTAATTTTATCAGGTATTTTCAATGGATTTCAATTTTTCTTATAAATTTATTGTTCTTCGATTTCTATATCTGTCACGCAAAATGTCTGTTGTTTGTCGGCGATGATCATTAATTCGTGATGATCTCTGATAAAATAACTAAAGATTGAATTTTGAGAAATTGAATTATCCCCTGCTTACTTAATGTTTCTAATTTTTAATTTGTGTTAGCAAATTCCGCTCTTATTTTCCATTTTAAAGTGAAGATGCTACTGATGATTTAAGCAAGTTTTGTCTTAATTAGCAGCAGCAGATTAATCAAAAACAATTTGACTTCACAAATTAATTATTCTACAAATGCTAAACAATTAATCATCAGCCAAGGCCTCCAAGGTTTTGTGATGCGTTAATTAAGAGGTAATATTACATATTCATTCACTAATTGTCAGATAACTTATCCAGTTTTGTGGTGCAGTTTTTCAACAGAGTCCAACGTGTTATGCATATCAATTATAAACTTCTCGCCCAAGTTGATGATGGAATTGTTGCAAGGCGTATTACTTGGATCCCATGTGATAGTAATTATTAATTTCATTACTTCGAATATAATTTTAAAAAAATTATTAACCTTTTGTTATTGCAGATTTATTGATTTTGTATAGAGAGATGCAGAAGTGGGATTAGTTTATATACTCACTTTTTAGGTCGTCTGGATTGATTTTCGGTTTTTAATGAATTAAAGAAGTAGATCTCCTGTTCCAGGAAACTACATATTTTTTTTGAATATGTGGCTTTCAAGGTATTATAATTGTTATTTAATCCTCAATTTGGGCTTCCATTGTCTCTATGACTCTCTGTATTGAATTACCAATTGAAACTGAAATGTTAAACTTATTAGTTAAGCAATTTTCATTTTTCAGTAGTTAGCAGTATAGGTAATCATGTTTCTGTTCTATGTTAATTATAGTTTTATTGGATCGTTGGTCTAGGTTTTGTTCATATAATCACAAATTTGATACAAGTTTTGAATCGCTGATTATTTGACTGGATTTACCTTTTTGAAGATGGATTCTTTGACATCATCGACTCATCTTAATCCTATCAATTTTATTTTCATTTTTAATTTCAAAAACTTTCTCAGTTATAGCTATTCAAGCTTATAACTTAAACCTTTAACATCCATGATTATATGTTAAATAGTCGTATATTCTGGACAAAAAGTGCAAAAGGTTTTCCAAGGCTGTTCAATGTGTGAAAGGTTTCAAGTACAAGCTCAAGCTCGGAGAGATTGTCACCACCATCCCTACCATTGGTATGCTTTTTTTTATGCATTATTTGTGGTAAATTTCCATGCACTTTTCAAGCCAAACGTAATCACCAAATGACATTTTTTTCATTATTTAGTCCTATGATTTGATTAGTTATACTTTAAAATTTCCATTCATATGAGTCTCATGTTATTAGACATATAGTTTATATTAGAGGGTTTACCATGTAATTATGTAATCTATATCCCTTGTACAACACATATTCAGTATTCAATACAATATACAATTACCCTAATTAACTTGATATCAGAGCTAGGAAATCCATAGCCCTAGCCGTCGCCCACCTTCCTTCAACCCTAGCCAGCCGTCGCCTGCAATCTTCAACCCTAAACAGCCATCACCATGGCTGCCTCCATCGAAGCCTTCACAGCAACAGAGAAGACAACCCACAACAGTCACAAATTCGGTTTTACCCTTTCACCCACAAACTATGGGTATTGGAAAGCCATGATTCAACCGTTCCTCATCACCAACAACTTATTCGGTTATATTGATGGCACAATACCATGTCCAGAACAGTTAATCACGGTACCCGCAAGAAAAGATGGTGACCCGTCTACATCATCAAACAACCCTAACTATACCATCTGGATCTCCAATGACGCCCATGTTCGTATGTTACTTATGTCCACCATATCAGAAGCGTCTTTCCAACATGTACAAGGTACCACATATCGTGATCTATGGGTCACTCTCGAACGTGCCTACGCTCCAAACACGTCTTCAAGAGAATTTCTCTTGAAAACAGAATTGTTAAAAATACAGATGAAAGGAGATGAAACCTCTGCTGCATACCTCACCAGGGCACAAGAATATGCTACTGCTCTTGCCAATATTGGCCAGCCCATGTCAGACAAAGACATTGTGATGCTGGTCGTCGCCGGTCTACGAGAATAATACAACGGTGTCAAACAAAGCCTCCTCTCTAGACAATTTACAACTGTTTTCTCCGAACTTCCAGCATTGCTCGCTGATCACGAGTTCATGGTTCAAAAATCAGTCCTGGAAGTGGCTCCTGCTCAGGCGTTTACGGCTAATACCACCACTGGTGGAGTCTCTCTTCCAACCGATACTATACAAGCTCTACAACAGCTTATGTCTCAACTCGGTCTTCAACTACAACCGGCACCGAATACAACAACTACACAGCCTCCACAAGCATTCTACACAAACAATTCCGGACCTCCTACCGGTAACCGTAACCGAGGAAATTATCGTAATCGAGGTGGACGTGGAAATCGAGGCCGCGGTGGTGGACATCACAACAACAGTCAATTCTCTTGGGCATCTAACCAAAATACAGTTTATGGTTCTTGTAACAGGTGTGGAATCGGCCATGTTCCATCCCAATGCCCGAATCGTGATCCATCTACCATACGTGGAAGACCACAACCATTGGCAAACTACGCTGATCATAGGTCACAAGCCTCTACTTCATGGTGTAACGACCCGGAATTTGTAAATAAATAAATTATTTAAAAATATGATAATTATGGATAAATCATATAAAACACGTAGAAATTGGTTTCGTGTCATTTGGACACCGTATGAGAAAGTTATGGGCGAAACCGGGTCGAGACACTTGATGAAAACTGCAGCCCTGCTGCATAGGGGAGTTCGCGGCGCGAACTGTAGTTCGCGATCGCGAACATCAGACAGTGACTTTGGGTTTTTTGGTGATCGAAGTTCACGGCTGGCTCACGATCGGGAGGAGTTCGCGACAAGGGAAGTTCGCGGCGCGAACTCGTGGTTCGCGGCACGAACTCTTCCGACCAGGCATTAAATTCGGGATTTCAGCCATAAATGCCATATCAAAACCCTAGTTTTCTCTCTTGGTGATTTTCGAGCATTGAGGCTGGTTTGGGTTGATTTCTTCACAAATCCTTGGTAGATTTCACTCCTAGTGGAAGATTAAAGGTATATCTTCACTCTTTCATCTTTGTAGCTCAAGATCTATGGATCTTGAAGCTAGGTTTGAAACCCTAGTTCTTGGGTTGGTGATTTATGGTGAAATAAATGTTGTTTAGACTTAATAGATGTTATATTAACAAGGGAATCAAGTGTATGGTTAAGATTTGTAAGAATCTTAAGGGTTGGTTAAACCTAGGGTTTGGTAAATCACCATAATTAGGGGAAAGTTGTTAGTAAGTGTTATCTAGAGATGGATGAACACATTAGTAGTAACAAGTGATGTTGATCATGTTGTGATAATTGTATTAGGCTTTTGGTGAAGTCTTGGAAAGTTGATTCAATTGTGAAGCAAGAGATTGGGTGTCAAGAACACAGTTTGAGCATCATATTGCTAAGGTAAGTACGTGTGGACTTTACTGAGTACATAGCCATTGAAATATATTTTGTTATTTGTATTACGGTCTATTTTCTTATTTGTGTAGAATTGTAGTGATCTAGTTAGTGATCTATTATTGATAATATTGGACTAACTTGTTGATGATTGATGTGATAGCCGATAGCTAGAATGACATGACTGTTGAGTCATGGTAAGATTGAGATGATGTGATGACACGGGCGACTCCCGATCATGAGGTGTGGAGTGAGGGGCAGTTGGGTGGATTCCCATCGACTCATCCACGTTAGTAGTCTTGCTAACTGGACGTATTCCGGCGAGTAAGGCAGGTATCGGCAGATTGGGCGATTCCCTCTTGCCGTACCTTGTTTCTAGTTAGTTCGGGGGCAACCCGCTAACTAGATATGTATGTGCTTCTAGCTAGTTTGGGGGCAACCCGATAGTTAGATATGATTGCTAGGAAAGCAAATTGATAGGACCACAATAGGGTGGTCAGATTGGATCGATGGATCACACGTGTGTATATATATATATATATATATATATATATATATATATATATATATATATACGATTGCTTGATATGTGACATTTTACTATTGTTGGGTCTAAACCCATGTAGCTCACGAGACTTTTTGTCTCACGTACTCCTTGTTTGTTTTTCTATGTACTCAGGTTCGGGATCGAAGATTTAGGTACGCATGGATAGAGATGCGGGGCCTAGAGTAGAAGAACACTAGAACGGATTTAGACTTAGATTTGGTTTTGATCTATTTTGTAACACCAACTTTATACTCTGATTTTCATACCAAAGGTTTTTGTAAATCCGTATTTTGGGATAGTTCTCCTCTATATTAAATGATTATTTTGGCCAAATGTTTTGTTATAAAAATTGAGGTGTTACAACTTGGTATCAGAGCTATAGTTTAAGTGAATGAGGTTGGATGACCATCCTAGTCTTAGACTGTAGCTATAGGAATGTAAGATTCCTTGAGATTATAGGTTGACCTTGAGACTTTATGTTAAGTTTAGGGTTGAACCTAGGGGACCTATGAAAGTTGATATGATTATGGATTTGAGTCTTATGAGACTAATGGGTTGTACATAAGGTACTAAATGTTTAATGTCTTTCGTATAGTCTTGATCGAAAGAAATGGTGAATACCCGTCGAAGTGGGAAAGCCCCGGAAAACCGGGAGGAAGAAATACCTCATGTTGAGTTTGTGGTTGAGTAAGGAAGTCAACCGTCGATGCATCGAGCGGATGAATCAGAGGTTGGAGCTAATAAGACTCCGGTAAAAATGGCAGACCTCCAAACTATGATCGACCAAATCAAAGGAACGGTGGCCGAGGAAGTGCAACGTATTATCAATGACCGAGAGAAGTCGAGAGGTGACCGTGAATCCGAGGCTAGATCGGATGAGAGAACCGGGGGTAGTGGCACCGGGGAAGGAAAATCTTCCACGGGTGGTCAAAGTGATGCTAGGGCAAGGCCCGATGAAAAAGAAGGTTGTTCATTCAAATCTTTCATGGCTTGTAAGCCAAATGTGTATACTAGTTCGGACCCGAAGGTTACTATGAGGTGGATCCGAGAGACCGAGAGGGTCATCGGAAGTATCAAGTGTAAGAAGGCCGATATGGTGACGTATGCATCACAATTGTTGAAGGAAGATGCCATGGTTTGGTGGGATATCGTGTATGAAACCCTCGGAAGGGAGGTTGTTGAGGTGATGTCGTGGGATGAGTTCACCACGAGATTGAAAAAGAAGTTTTGTCCCGAAAGGGATTTGGAGAAAATGCATGAGAAATTTGTGACCCTCAAAAAGGGTGATATGTCGGTTGAAGAGTATTCGAGGGAGTTCACGGGATTGCTCCCGTTTGTTGCTAAAACCTACTCGGATGAGAGGTTGAGGGTGGTCCGGTATGCTAGTGGGTTACCGACTACCAATTGGAAGTGAAGAGGGCGGTTTCACTAGATGAGGCCATTAGTGCCGCCCGGGGTGTTGAAGAAGTGAATGAGGCACGAGTTGCCGAGTGGGCCCATGTGGGCGAGAAGAGGAAAGCCGAGAGCGGCTCTAGTTCGTTCAAGAAAGGGAAGTTCACTTCGAGCTTCTCTAAACATGGAAGTGTTGGCTCGTGCAAGAAGTGCGGGAAAAATCATACCGGCGAATGCCGAAGTGGGTCGAAATCTTGCTTTAGTTGTGGAAGGTCGGGGCATATAGCCCGGGATTGTAAGGCCAAGTCATTGGCCGAGGTTGAATGCTTCTCGTGTCACGAGAAGGGGCATTATAGCAACGTGTGCCCGAAGAAAGGGACCGAGTCGTTGGTGTCCACGGCTCAAAAGAAGGTGGAGCCGGCGAAGGTGAAGGGGAGATCCTTCCAACTTACTCGGGAGGAGGCGAAGGAGGCACATGATGTGGTGTCAGGTACTCTATTCCTTAACTCCTTGCCAACTTATATCTTGTTTGATTCGGGTTCCAATTATTCATTTGTGTCTCATGAGTTTGGTAGAAAGTTGAATGTGGTATCGGAATTATTAGATGAGGTTTATGAAATAGAGGTAGCCGATGGGAAAACCTCAATGGTTGAATGTATCTATAGGAATTGTGAATTAGAAATAGACGGGAAAAAGTTTAAGGTCGATTTGTTGCCCATGGGGATCAAAGCTTTTGATGTAGTGATCGGTATGGATTGGTTGGGGATACACCAAGCCAAGATATTGTGTGATAAGAAAATAGTGTCGGTCAAGACACCCGAGAATGAGAAAGTGTATGTGTATGGGGAAAAACGACATCATATGCCTAATGTGATTACCGCCATGAAGGCGAGGAAATGTCTATCGAGGGGTTGTGCATCGTTTATTGCATATGTGTTAGATGACCGAAAGGAAAAGAAGGCGGTGGGTGATGCTAAAATTATTCGGGATTTTCCCGAGGTGTTCCCCGATGATTTGCCCGGTTTGCCACCGGAGAGACAAGTTGAGTTCAAGATTGATTTAGTGCCGGGAGCGACGCCGATTGCTCGTGCTCCATATCGTTTGGCTCCCACCGAGATGCGGGAATTGATGACTCAATTGCAAGAATTGTTAGATAAAGGTTTTATTCGTCCGAGTTCATCACCGTGGGGTGCCCCGGTGTTGTTTGTCAAGAAGAAAGACGGTTCGATGAGAATGTGTATCGACTACTGTGAGTTGAATAAGGTAACTATAAAGAACCGTTACCCGTTGCCGAGAATCAATGATTTGTTTGACTAATTGCAAGGTGCTAGTTACTTCTCCAAGATTGATTTGAGGTCGGGTTATCACCAAGTTCGGGTGAAGGAAGGCGACACCGAGAAGACGACCTTTCGTACACGGTATGGTCATTATGAGTTTCTAGTGATGCCGTTTGGGCTTACGAATGCGCCGGCCATTTTTATGGATTTGATGAATCGGGTTTGTAAACCGTTTCTTGATAAGTTTTTGATAGTATTCATTGATGATATTTTGATTTATTCAAAGACCGAGGAAGAACACGAGAGTCATTTGAGACTTGTGTTGGATGTGTTGAAACGTGAGAAGTTGTATGCCAAATTCTCGAAGTGTGAGTTTTGGTTGCGGGAAGTACAATTTCTAGGTCACGTGGTGTCACAAGATGGTATTAAGGTTGATCCTTCGAAGATAGAAGCGGTGTCTAATTGGGAAGCACCGAAAACGCCTACCGAAGTAAGAAGTTTCCTTGGGTTAGCCGGGTATTACCGGAGGTTCATACAAGATTTCTCGAGAATTGCGGTCCCACTCACAAAGTTGACTAGAAAAGGTGAAGAGTTCGTGTGGGATAAGAAGCAAGAAGAGGCGTTTGGCTTATTGAAAGAGAAGTTGTGTAATGCGCCGATTCTTACACTACCGGATGGTATGGAAGACTTTGTGGTTTATAGTGATGCTTCGAATCGAGGGCTCGGTTGTGTGTTGATGCAAAGAGGGAAAGTGATTGCTTATGCTTCCCGACAACTGAAGGATGCGGAAACGAGGTACACGACACACGACTTGGAGTTGGCGGCGATTGTGTTTGCCTTGAAATTGTGGAGGCATTATTTGTATGGTACTCGGTTTACATTATACACGGATCATAAAAGTTTGCAAGATGTGTTTACACAAAAAGATCTTAATATGCGACAAAGAAGGCGGATCGAGTTGATCAACGACTATGATTGTGAAATTGTGTATCACGCGGGGAAGGCGAATGTGGTGGCCAATGCCTTGAGCCGAAAGATTTATGAGAAGCCGAACCGAGGAAAGTTAACCCGTATTGAAGTCGTCTCGAGCATTATTGGAAGAATCAAGAATGCCCGGGGGGAAGTTATGGGAAAGGAAGAATTAAGACAAGAACGGTTGGGTAAGAACCAACATTTTGTGGAAAATGTGCAAGGGTTGAAAACCGTAGGCGGTCGAATATGGGTTCCCAAGTTCGGGGGTACCCGAAAGGAGTTGTTGCATGATGTGCACAAGTCAAAGTATTCAATTCACCCGGGAAGTACAAAGACATATCAAGATTTTAAACAGGTTTATTGGTGGCCCGGAATGAAGGCGAGAGTAGCCAAGTACATCTCGAAGTGTGCCACGTGTGCGCAAGTGAAAGCCGAGCATCAAGTACCGTATGGGGTAGCTCAATCATTGCAAGTACCGGCCGGAAAGTGGGAAGACATAACTATGGATTTCATAGTTGGCTTGCCAAAGACGAGTAGGGGTCACTGTAACACACCAATTTTTCAAAACAATTTAAACTTTTTAAACAAATAAGTTTAACATCCAAACATCCATAAAATCCAAAACATAGTATAATTAAAACATTTGGAAGGATTAACAAGTATCAAAAACCGGTGTTACAATGATATCAAAACTAAGTCTTAGGGAATTAAATGGTACACCGAGCTAATCATCCAATGCTAACACTACGGGCCGCCTAATCCTCAGCTCCCGAACCTGAGTACATAGTCAAAAGAAATGTAGTACGTGAGAAAAAATTATCTCGTGAGAAACATGTGTTTTAGACCCGGTTAGAAATAATTGCAATAAAAGAATAATTAAATAATTATCACATTGCACATAGTCAATCATACTCTAAGGCTTGCCATAAGCCCAACACATACGTAACGGGCCTCCCCGAAACAAACTCCCCCGATATGGGTTATCTAGGCAAACTCCCCCGTTTCCGGGTTATCTATTTGCTCCCCCGATTTCCGGGTTATCTCAAACTCCCCCGATTTCCGGGTTATCTATTTCTCGACATACTACTCTTGCGCAGGGTGGTACCGCCCCAAGTAGTAGTCACTAACTCCCCCAACTTGTGTGGGTTATCTAGGATCCAATTGATTAGCTACCACATAACAAATCATCAACTTGGGTCAAAGCCCCATATCACAACTCAAATCATACTAGTGGTAACTAAACACATCACCATACAAATCAATTCAATTCAATTCATTTCAATTCAATATACTCTTTTCCTTATTAAAAACAATTATCTAATAAAGATTCTAAGAAAAACAATTCAAACTATGGATCATGGTTTACTATGTACTCAGAAAAGATCACATGTACTCACCTTAGCAATGCTATCCAATACTTGTGTTAGTCCACACAAATCCTTACTTCTTAGTCAAAGAAGTAATCCAAATCACAAGGTCTTCTTGACCTATCATCAATATCACCACCAAACCTAGTTAAAAATCCATAACTAGCTACTAATTATTTCATATTAACATCCCCAAATCACCAAGTTCATACCACTTGGTGGAATCTCAAACCCTAGTTCAAGATTCAATCCATAAAACTCAAATCCAACTTGTACACATTGAATACAAGTCAACAATGAGTGTTTTACACCCATGATTGGTCATCTTCCCCAAAGATGACATGGTGAGTTGTCCAAACCACCATTAATGCCCAAATAAAGCTTGAAACATCAAAGAGATACATAAACTAGTGAAGATTCTTACCTTAGATCAATAATCTCCAAGGAATGTGAAGATTTGAGCTCAAGAACAGCAAAAACCGTGCACTTCTTCCAAAATAAGGGCTGGTAGGGTGTAGGGGGTGTAGGTGTCCAAACCCTAGCCCCAAAACCCGTTTTTGTACACCTGACAGAGTTCGCGTTCGCGAACTCGAGTTCGCGTCGCGAACTTCCCATACCGTGAACTTTTCGCGATCGGGAACGAGCCGCGAACTCCAAGCCTCAAAACCCCAAACTCTCTGTTTGATACTCGCGATCGCGAACCATAGTTCACGCCGCGAACTCCTCCAGGCAGCTAGGCTGCAACTTTTTGATGTCCAATTTATCCCGGTTTCGACATTAACCATATCAAACGGTGTCCAAATGACACGAAACCAATTCCTACGTCTTTTAAACGATTTATCCTTATTTATCATATTTTTGTACAATTTATTTATTTACAAAATTCGGGTCGTTACAACTACCTACCCCTTAAGAAGATTCCGTCCTCGGAATCGTCTCATAATCCACAAAATTTGGGTAGCGTTTCTTCATCTCATCTTTGACTTCCCAAGTCAAGTTTGGCCCAAGGGAATGCTTCCACTTGACCAACACTAGCTCAATTTCCTTATTCCTCAATTTCTTTGTTTGGGCCTCCAATATGGCCTCGGGTTCTTCAATCAATCGGTTGGGTGCACCGACCCGCAAATCTTGAAGTGGGATCACATTCTCCACTTCACCCAAAAATTTCTTCAAATTACACACATGGAATGTGTCATGGACACCTTGCAACTCGGGTGGGAGTTCTAACTTAAATGCTTGCAAGCCGACCCGTTTCAATATCTTAAACGGGCCAACATACCTTGGGCTCAATTTGCCCTTCTTTCCAAATCTCATCACGCCTTTCCAAGGCGACACCTTTAACATCACCATATCACCAATATCCAAGTCATAGGGTCGCTTTTTCAAACCCGAATAACTTCTTTGACGATCTTGTGCGGCTTTCATATTTGCTTGAATTATTCCAATTTTCTCATTTGTTATTTTCACAATCTCGGGACCCGTGAGTTTCGTCTCACCCGCCTCTAACCAACAAGAAGGCGTCCTACACTTTCTCCCATACAATGCCTCAAACGGTGGCATTTGGATACTTGCATGATAACTATTGTTATATGAAAACTCAACCAACGGTAAATGTTCATCCCATTTACCACCAAAATCCATCACACACGATCTCAACATATCTTCTACCGTTTGAATCGTTCTTTCACTTTGACCATCGGTTTGCGGATGGTAAGCCGTGCTCAATCTCAACTTAGTTCCCAACTCCTCTTAGAGTGATCTCCAAAATCTCGAGGTAAACCTTGCATCCCGATCGGATACAATCGAAATCGGTACTCCATGCAAACGAACAACCTCATCAACATACAATTTAGCCAACTTCTCGAGTGGCATAGTTTCACGAATAGCTAGGAATAACGCACTTTTCGTTAACCTATCAACAATCACCCAAATGGCATCATGATTTCTACTCGTCTTTGGAAGACCAACAATAAAATCCATGGTGATGTCTTCCCATTTCCCGGCCGGCACTTGCAACGATTGCGCAACCCCATAAGGCACTTGGTGCTCGGCTTTCACTTGTGCACACGTGGCACACTTTGAAATGTACTTTGCTACCCTCGACTTCATCCCGGCCACCAATACACCCTTTTCAAGTCTTATAAGTCTTTGTACTTCCGGGATGAATCGAATACTTGGACTTGTGAGCATCATTTTACAATACCTTTCGGTTTCCACCAAATTTTGGAACCCAAATCCGACCATTCACGGTTTTCAACCCTTGAGAATTTTCTTCAAATACTTGGTTCCTTCCCAATCTCTCTTGTCTATACTCATCTTTTCCCATCACTTCGGTTTGTGCGGTTTTTATGCTTTCAATAAGACTAGATACCACTTCAATCCGCATTAACTTAGCCTTGACGGGCTTCTCATAAACGTTTCTACTCAAGGCGTCGGCCACCACATTAGCCTTTCCTTCATGATAAACGTTTTCACAATCATAAGCATTAATCAATTCAATCCACCTTCTTTGCCTCATATTCAAATCCTTTTGTGTAAACACATACTTAAGACTTTTATGATCCGTGTACAATGTACACCTTGTTCCATACAAGTAATGCCTCCAAATCTTCAAGGCAAAAACGATCGCCGCCAATTCCAAATCATGAGTAGTATACCTCGTTTCCGCATCCTTCAGTTGTCTTGAAGCATAAGCTATCACTTTCCCTCTTTGCATCAAAACACAACCAAGACCGTTATTCGAGGCGTCACTATACACCACGAAATCTTCCATACCATCGGGTAGTGTAAGGATCGGTGCATTGCACAATTTCTCCTTTAACAAGGAAAATGCATCCTCTTGCTTTTTCCCCCAATCAAACTTCACCTCCTTCCTTGTTAACATAGTGAGTGGTACCGCCACTCGGGAAAAATCTTCAATAAATCTTCGGTAGTAACCGGCTAAACCAAGGAAACTTCTTACTTCGGTTGGAGTCTTCGGTGCCTCCCAATTCTTTACCGCTTCAATTTTGGACGGGTCAACCTTTATCCCGTTTCTAGATACTACATGACCAAGGAATTGGACTTCTCGTAACCAAAATTCACACTTTGAAAATTTTTCATACAATTTTTCTCGTTTTAACACTTCTAAAGTTTGCTTCAAATGTTCTTCATGTTCTTCTTCGGTTTTGGAGTAGATAAGAATATCATCAATAAATACAATGAGAAATTTATCGAGAAAAGGTTTACAAACCCTATTCATGAGATCCATGAAAATAGCCGGGGCATTCGTCAAACCGAACGGCATCACCAAAAATTCATAGTGCCCATAACGAGTTCTAAAGGCCGTCTTCTCGGTATCACCCTCTTTAACACGAACTTGATGGTAACCCGATCTCAAATTGATCTTGGAGAAATAATCGGCTCCTTGAAGTTGATCAAACAAATCATCAATCCTTGGCAAAGGATATCGGTTCTTAATCGTCATCTTGTTAAGCTCTCGGTAATCAATACACATCCTCATCGATCCATCTTTCTTCTTTACAAACAAAACCGGTGCACCCCACGGTGATGAGCTAGGACGGATGAAACCCTTATCAAGTAAGTCTTGCAATTGAGTCATTAATTCCCGCATTTCGGTAGGAGCTAAACGATACGGGGCTTGGGCAATCGGCGTCTCCCCCGGAACTAGATCAATACGAAACTCGACTTGTCTCTCCGGTGGCAAACCGGGCAAGTCATCGGGAAAAACTTCGGGGAAATCCCGAATAATCTTCACATTATCCACCGTCTTCTTCTCCTTTCTTCCATCTAGGACATATGCTATGAATGATGAACATCCTTTTGATAAGCACTTTCTTGCTTTAATGGCGGTAATAAGGTTTGGCATATGATGCCTCTTTTCTCCATAAATATACACCTTCTCATTCTCGGGTGACTTGATGGACACCAACTTCTTTCCACACAAAATCTTGGCTTGGTGGATTCCCAACCAATCCATCCCAATAATTACATCGAAAGCCTTAATTCCCATAGGCATTAAATGAATCTTGAATTTCTTACTATCGATTTCTAACTCACAATCTTTATAGACATGTTGAACCATAGAGGTTTTCCCATCGGCTACTTCTATTTCATACAAATCATCAAGTAACTCTAGTGGAACCTTAAACTTAGCACAAAATTCATGAGACACGAAAGAATATGTAGAACCCGAATCAATCAATACATAAGTGGGTATGGAGTTTATGAATAAGGTACCTGAGACGACATCATGAGTCTCTCTTGCTTCCTCTCGGGTTAGTTGGAAGGCACGCTCTTTGACTTTCGATGGCTCCGGTTTCTTGTGAGCGGTGGACACCAACGTTTCGGTTCCTTTCTTTGGGCAAACATTACTATAATGCCCTTTCTCATGACATGAGAAACACTCCACCTCATCAAGGCTCTTCACCTTGCAATCCCTAGCCTTGTGGCCAAAACGCCCACACTTGAAGCAACCACCCGAATCCGCCTTACATTCACCTTTGTGGTCCCTACCACACTTTCTACAACCACCAACACTTCCTTGCTTTGACCCGCTCGGTGTAACATCCCAGAATCCCGTAGCACGATATTGTCCGCTTTGCCTTACCGGCGCACAGTTTTGTTCTTGGTATGGACCACTCCACCCAAAAGGCCTCATGCTAGGAGAGGTATTCACACCCTTATAAGGAGTGTTTTGTTCCCCTCTCCAACCAATGTGGGACGAATGTTACAATTCTCCCCCCCTTGGGGACACAACGCCCTCGTTGTGCACATCGGTCCGGTGACTGGCTCTGATACCAAGTTGTAACACCTCAAATTTTAATACAAAACATTTGCCCAAAATAAAAAATTTTTATAAATAGAAGAACATCCTCAATTTGGATTTACAAAAACCTTGGTATGAAATCAGAGTATAAAAGTAGGTGTTACAAAATAGATCATAACCAAGCTAAGACTAAATCCAATCTAGTGCTCTTCTAATCTAGGTCCCGCATCTCTATCCATGCGTACCTAAGCCTTCGATCCCGAACCTGAGTACATAGCAAAACAAAACAAGGAGTACGTGAGACAAAAACGTCTCGTGAGCTACATGGGTTTAGACCCGATAATAAAATGAATGTCACATTTCATATAACCAATCAATATACATATATATGTATCCAACTATCCAGTCTAGTCACCTTAGTGTGACCCTATCAATCTTGCTTACCTAGCAATCACGTCTAACTATCGGGTTACCCCCAAACTAGCTAGAAACAAGGTACCGGCAATAGGATCGCCCACGCTACCGATACCTGCCTTGCCCACCGGAATACGTCCAATGAGTAAGACTACTATCATGGTTGAGTCGATGGGAATATGCCCAACTGCCCCTCACACCACACCTCATGACCGGGAGTAGCCCGTGACATCGCATAACTAACGTGGAAGAGTCGATGGGAATCCACCCCAACTGCCCCTCAATCCACACCTCATGATCGGGAGTAGCCCGTATCATCACATCATCTCGATCTCATCATAACCCTATGGTTATGCAAATCTAGCTCTCGGCTATCACTTTCATCATCAACAAGTTAGTTCAATACTATCATCGGTATAACTAACTATCAACTACCAATCTACACAATTAAGCAAATAGACCATAACACAAGTAATGAAAATATTTAGCAGGGCTATGTACTCAGTAAATTCCACACGTACTCACCTTAGCAATAAGATGCTCAAACTGTGTTCTTGACACCCAATCTCTTGCTTCTCAATCCAATCAACTTTCCAAGACTTCACCAAAAGCCTAACACAATTATCACAATATGATGAACATCAATTTCTGCTACTAATGTGTTCATCTACCTCTAGATAACACTCATCAATCCATTTCCCCCAAATATATTGATTTACCAAACCCTAGGTTTAACCAACCCGAAGATTCTTACAAATCATAATCATACACTTGTTTTCCTTGTTAATATACCATCTATTAAGTGTATACAACATTTATTTCACCATAAATCACCAATCCAAGAACTAGGGTTCCAACCCCAAGCTTCTAAATCCATAGATCTAAAGCTACAACTACAAAGGATTGAAGATATACCTTAAATCTTCAACTAGGAGTGAAGAATCACAAGATTTGATGAAGAAATCAGCTCCAGATGATGGTTTACACCCAAAATCGCTCACAAACTCGAAGAGAAAGAAACCAGGGTTTTCAAATGCATCAAATGAGCTCAAACCCGATTTATTGCTCTGGTCGGAAGAGCTCGCGCCCCGCTCGCGCCGAGCTCGCGTCGCGAAGTGACGCGGATCTGCCCCCTAGTCGCCGCTTTTACCAGACTTCGCGCCAGGCTCGCGCCTGGCTCGCGGCGCGAAGTCGACGCGAAGTCGACGCGAGATGCTCGCGTTCCAGCTCTGGTCCCTCTGCTCAACCTCGCGTTTCGCTCGCGCCAGGCTCGCGCCGCGAGCCTGCCTTTGCAGCAGGGCTGCACTTTTCGGTCTAGGTTTCAACCCGGTTTCGTCCATAATTTTCTCATACGATATCCAAATGACACGAAACCAATTCCTACGTTCTTTAAATGATTTATCCATAATTATCATATTTTTACATATTTTATTTATTTACAAATTTCGGGTCGTTACAACTATGTACCCCTTAAAAGGATTCCGTCCTCGGAATCACTCAAAAACTCCAATCCACATTCTACCGAGTATCCATTCTCATTCTCCCGCGGTTATTACCGTTAAACTTTTCTCATCCCGAATTAGTCAACAATATGTATGTAAACACTCAATTAATCCCGTTAGATCCAAACGGGTCAAAAATCAATCTTAAGCCTTTAGTGCCCAAATGGGCCAAACTTGCACAATTTTGACCACAAGACTTTCAATCCTTTAACCGATCTTCTTATACACATAAAAATGACATGACCCACGCATTATAATCAACTAATTGACTAACACCAATGTCAAAGTCTAGCTTCGACCAAGTTACCATATTCCAACATCGTCTAACCCTTGACTTAAGAACAAAGTCAACAATACTTTAACAATTTCCTTTACCATCGACCTCTAATTATGATTTATCAACCATTAGATACCCAATTCCCAAACTCAACTTGAAAACGCCCAACGGGTCAAAGTCACATAATTTGACCATAACTCTATTAATCACGTCATTACCCCTTTCTCATACACACAACTAATACATTATACTACCATCATCGCGAGTTATTCGAAACTAAAGTCAAAACCCATCCTTAACCAAGTCAACTAATCACATGTTGACTAATCTTGACTTATGCCTAAAGTCAACCATATTTTTTTTCCAATTAACAGGTTCCCTACCCTCGAAATCTAGTTCTCGACTTATCACTTCCGGTTACACCCATTAATGTTTCCTTAACAATCGTCCATATTTCCAAAATTCCCATCTTTTCACATTTTTTTCGAGTTCTCACATTACCTTATGGTCACATCAATCCTTACCGTTTCTTGACCTTCATTCGGTCACTTATACCATTACCTAGAACCATTTCAATCATCTTCGCCTCACATACCAAAATTTCACACAAGTTGACCATATCCTGGTTCTCAAAATTGTCAAAATTTCACACAAAATTATAACATTCGTCCCACGGATGAGGCCTTTTGGGTGGAGTGGTCCATACCAAGAACAAAACCGTGCGCCGGTAAGGCAAAGCGGACAATATTGTGCTACGGGATTCTGGGATGTTACAAATGGTATCAGAGCCAGTCACCGGACCGATGTGCACAACGAGGGCGTTGTGTCCCCGGGGGGGGGGGGGGGGGGAGAATTGTAACATTCGTCCCACATTGGTTGGAGAGGGGAACAAAACACTCCTTATAAGGGTGTGAATACCTCTCCTAGCATGAGGCCTTTTGGGTGGAGTGGTCCATACCAAGAACAAAACCGTGCGCCGGTAAGGCAAAGCGGACAATATCGTGCTACGGGATTCTGGGATGTTACAAATGGTATCAAAGCCAGTCACCGGACCGATGTGCACAACGAGGGCGTTGTGTCCCAAGGGGGGGAGAATTGTAACATTCGTCCCACGGATGAGGCCTTTTGGGTGGAGTGGTCCATACCAAGAACAAAACCGTGCGCCGGTAAGGCAAAGCGGACAATATCGTGCTACGGGATTCTGGGATGTTACACTCGGGACAAACTTGCTCTTCTTTGATGGCCCCGAAAAACTTTCAAACTTTCTCTTTTCGTTACCCATTGACCTCTCTTGAACTCTTATCTTTCCCACTTTCTCAACACTTCGGGCAACATTGATGGCCTCATCAAGAGTGGCCGCCCTCTTCACCTCAAGTTCATACTCCCATGGCAACCCATTGGCAAACCGAACCACCCGACTACGTTCGGTTGCGTAGGCATTCATCACAAACGGGAGGTATCCCGTGAACTTCTTGGTATACTCATCCAAGTTTAGATTCCTTTTCTTGAAGTGTAAAAACTCTTCCAACAACTCCTCCAACTCCCTTGCGGGAAAAAACTTCTCTTTGAGTCTTCTAGTGAACTCTTCCCAAGACATCTTGTAAACGGCTTTCTTTCCCAACGATTCATACACGGTTACCCACAAAGTCAAGGCATCATCCTTAAGCAAACGTGAGGCATAGGTCACCATGTCTTCTTCTTTGCACTTGCTACTCTCGAGGACGTGTTCCGTCTCCCGGATCCAACGGATGGTGTCTTTTGGCTTCATGCTCCCGTAGTAGTTATCGGGTCGGCATGCCAAGAATGTCTTGTAAGAACATCCTTCTCGGTCAATCTTATCAACACTCCTATCCTCATTGGAGGGCTTTTCTGTCGGGACACTATCACCCGTTGTTCGGGTTCTTGTGAGAGGAGGAGTATCCTCCCTCTCTTCCTTTTCTTCTTCATCTCGACCATCCTCTTGGTCCCTTTCCTCATCCTCATTCCAATTCAACCGATCGTTAATGATCCGGTTCACATCTTGTTGCATCACCTCCCTCATGTGGGTGAGCATGGATTGAATAGCTTCAATTGTTACCGGTACATTGTTATTGCCCACACCGGATGCGGCCCCACCATTTCTGTTACGAGGCGCATTAGGAATCACATTTGAATCCCCTTCACCATCCGGTACAACTCTACCACTTCTTGTTCTAGCCATCTTACTAACATAAGATGTCAACCAATTAGAACCCAATTATTTGACTAAATAGTCACATAAGACATAAGAAAAGCTCGATTTAAAAACAATTCCCAAATGGTCAACCCTAATTCTCAAAGGTCAACCTAACTTCCTATAGAACATAATGTCCCAAAAGCAAAGTCTAAGTCTAGGGTGGTAAACCAACCTAATTCACTTAGACTAAAGCTTTGATACCAAGTTGTAACACACCAATTTTTCAAAACAATTTAAACTTTAAATAAATAAGTTTAACATCCAAACATCCATAAAATCCAAAACATAGTATAATTAAAACATTTGGAAGGATTAACAAGTATCAAAAACCGGTGTTACAATGATATCAAAACTAAGTCTTAGGGAATTAAATGGTACACCGAGCTAATCATCCAATGCTAACACTACGGGCCGCCTAATCCTCAGCTCCCGAACCTGAGTACATAGTCAAAAGAAATGTAGTACGTGAGACAAAATTATCTCGTGAGAAACATGGGTTTTAGACCCGGTTAGAAATAATTGCAATAAAAGAATAATTAAATAATTATCACATTGCACATAGTCAATCATACTCTAAGGCTTGCCATAAGCCCAACACATACGTAACGGGCCTCCTCGAAACAAACTCCCCCGATATGGGTTATCTAGGCAAACTCCCCCGTTTCCGGGTTATCTATTTGCTCCCCCGATTTCCGGGTTATCTCAAACTCCCCCGCTTTCCGGGTTATCTATTTCTCGACATACTACTCTTGCGCAGGGTGGTACCGCCCCGAGTAGTAGTCACTAACTCCCCCAACTTGTGTGGGTTATCTAGGATCCAATTGATTAGCTACCACATAACAAATCATCAACTTGGGTCAAAGCCCCATATCACAACTCAAATCATACTAGTGGTAACTAAACACATCACCATACAAATCAATTCAATTCAATTCATTTCAATTCAATATACTCTTTTCCTTATTAAAAACAATTATCTAATAAAGATTCTAAGAAAAACAATTTAAACTATGGATCATGGTTTACTAGGTACTCAGAAAAGATCACATGTACTCACCTTAGCAATGCTATCCAATACTTGTGTTAGTCCACACAAATCCTTACTTCTTAGTCAAAGAAGTAATCCAAATCACAAGGTCTTCTTGACCTATCATCAATATCACCACCAAACCTAGTTAAAAATCCATAACTAGCTACTAATTATTTCATATTAACATCCCCAAATCACCAAGTTCATACCACTTGGTGGAATCTCAAACCCTAGTTTAAGATTCAATCCATAAAACTCAAATCCAACTTGTACACATTGAATACAAGTCAACAATGAGTGTTTTACACCCATGATTGGTCATCTTCCCCAAAGATGACATGGTGAGTTGTCCAAACCACCATTAATGCCCAAATAAAGCTTGAAACATCAAAGAGATACATAAACTAGTGAAGATTCTTACCTTAGATCAATAATCTCCAAGGAATGTGAAGATTTGAGCTCAAGAACAGCAAAAACCGTGCACTTATTCCAAAATAACGGCTGGTAGGGTGTAGGGGGTGTAGGTGTCCAAACCCTAGCCCCAAAACCCGTTTTTGTACACATGACAGAGTTCGTGTTCGCGAACTCGAGTTCGCGTCGCGAACTTCCCATATCGTGAACTTTTCACGATCGGGAACGAGCCGCGAACTCCAAGCCTCAAAACCCCAAACTCTCTGTTTGATACTCGCGATCGCGAACCATAGTTCGCGCCGCGAACTCCTCCAGGCAGCTAGGCTGCAACTTTTTGATGTCCAAATTTATCCCGCTTTCGACCTTAACCATATCAAACGGTGTCCAAATGACACGAAACCAATTCCTACGTCTTTTAAATGATTTATCCTTATTTATCATATTTTTGTACAATTTATTTATTTACAAAATTCGGGTCGTTACAGTCACGATGCCATTTGGGTCATAGTTGACCGGTTGACCAAGAGTGCCTTATTTTCAGCCATTCGGGAAACTTTGCCACTTGAGAAGTTGGCTAAGTTGTATGTTGATGATGTGGTTCGACTCCACGGGGTTCCGTTATCGATTGTGTCCGTTAGAGACGCGAGGTTTACCTCGAGATTTTGGAGATCATTACAAGATGAATTGGGTACAAAGTTGCGGTTGAGCACGGCCTATCATCCGCAAACCGACGGTCAAAGTGAAAGAACAATACAAACGGTTGAAGATATGTTGAGGTCGTGTGTATTAGATTTCGGGGGCAAATGGGATGAACATTTGCCATTGGTCGAGTTCTCATATAATAATAGTTATCATTCGACTATCGATATGCCACCGTATGAGGCATTGTATGGGAGGAAATGTAGAACTCCATCTTGTTGGCTAGAAGCGGGAGAGACTAAGCTCACGGGTCCTGAAATTGTAAGGGTGACTAATGAAAAGATCGGTATAATACAAGCCAACATGAAAGCCGCTCAAGATAGGCAAAGAAGTTATTCGGGTTTGAAGAAGAGACCATACGACTTGGATGTCGGTGATATGGTAATGTTGAAGGTGTCACCTTGGAAAGGTGTGATGCGGTTTGGGAAGAAAGGAAAGTTAAGTCCAAGGTATGTTGGACCGTTTAAGATATTGAAACGGATCGGGCTTCAAGCATTTAAGTTGGAACTTCCACCCGAGCTTCAAGGTGTGCATGACACCTTCCATGTAAGTTATTTGAAGAAGTTTATCGGAGAGGTTGAGAATATTATTCCATTGCAAGAGTTGCGGGTTGATGCCCCGAACCGGTTAATTGAAGAGCCCGAGGCTATATTAGAGACCAAGACAAAGAAGCTTCGGAATAAAGAGATCGAGTTGGTATTGGTCAAGTGGAAGCATTCCCTTGGACCAAATTTGACTTGGGAAGTCAAAGACGAGATTCGGAAGAGGTACCCGAATTTCGTGAACTATGATGAGATTCCGAGGACGGAATCTTCTTAAGGGGTAGATAGTTGTAACGACCCGAAATTTTTAAATAAATAAATTATTTAAAAATACTATAATTATGGATAAATCATATAAAACACATAGAAATTGGTTTCGTGTCATTTGAACACCGTATGAAAAAGTTATGGGCGTAACCAAGTCGAGACACTTGATGAAAACTGCAGCCCTGCTGCATAGGGGAGTTCGCGGCGCGAACTGTAGTTCGCGATCGCGAACATCAGACAGAGACTTTGGGTTTTTTGGTGATCGAAGTTCACGGCTGGCTCACGATCGGGAGGAGTTCGCGACAAGGGAAGTTCGCGGCGCGAACTCGTGGTTCGCGGCGCGAATTCTTCCGACCAGGCATTAAATTCGGGATTTCAGCCATAAATGCCATATCAAAACCCTAGTTTTCTCTCTTGGCGATTTTCGAGCATTGGGGCTGGTTTGGGTTGATTTCTTCACAAATCCTTGGTAGATTTCACTCCTAGTGGACGATTAAAGGTATATCTTCACTCTTTCATCTTTGTAGCTCAAGATCTATGGATCTTGAAGCTAGGGTTTGAAACCCTAGTTCTTGGGTTGGTGATTTATGGTGAAATAAATGTTGTTTACACTTAATATATGGTATATTAACAAGGGAATCAAGTGTATGGTTAAGATTTGTAAGAATCTTAAGGGTTGGTTAAACCTAGGGTTTGGTAAATCACCATAATTAGGGGAAAGTTGTTAGTAAGTGTTATCTAGAGATGGATGAACACATTAGTAATAACAAGTGATGTTGATCATGTTGTGATAATTGTATTAGGATTTTGGTGAAGTCTTGGAAAGTTGATTCAATTGTGAAGCAAGAGATTGGGTGTCAAGAACACGGTTTGAGCATCATATTGCTAAGGTAAGTATGTGTGGACTTTACTGAGTACATAGCCATTGAAATATATTTTGTTATTTGTATTACGGTCTATTTGCTTATTTGTGTAGAATTGTAGTGATCTAGTTAGTGATCTATTATTGATAATATTGGACTAACTTGTTGATGATTGATGTGATAGCCGATAGCTAGAATGACATGACTGTTGAGTCATGGTAAGATTGAGATGATGTGATGACACGGGCGACTCCCGGTCATGAGGTGTGGAGTGAGGGGCAGTTGGGTGGATTCCCATCGACTCATCCACGTTAGTAGTCTTGCTAACTGGACGTATTCCGGCGAGTAAGGCATGTATCGATAGATTGGGCGATTCCCTCTTGCCGGTACCTTGTTTCTAGTTAGTTCGGGGGCAACCCGATAACTAGATATGTATGTGCTTCTAGCTAGTTCGGGGGCAACCCGATAGTTAGATATGATTGCTAGGAAAGCAAATTGATAGGACCACAATAGGGTGGTCAGATTGGATCTATGGATCACGCGTGTATATATATATATATATATATATATATATATATATATATATATATATATATATATATATATATATATATATATATATACGATTGCTTGATATGTGACATTTTACTATTGTTGGGTCTAAACCCATGTAGCTCACGAGAATTTTTGTCTCACGTACTCCTTGTTTGTTTTGCTATGTACTCAGGTTCGGGATTGAAGATTTATATATATATATATATATATATATATATATATATATATATATATATATATATATATATATATACATATATATATATATATATATATATATATATATATATATATATATATATATATATATATATAGGATTGCTTGATATGTGACATTTTACTATTGTTGGGTCTAAACCCATGTAGCTCACGAGACTTTTTGTCTCACGTACTCCTTGTTTGTTTTTCTATGTACTCAGGTTCGGGATCGAAGATTTAGGTACGCATGGATAGAGATGCGGGGACTAGAGTAGAAGAACACTAGAACGGATTTAGACTTAGCTTTGGTTTTGATCTATTTTGTAACAACAACTTTATACTCTGATTTTCATATCAAAGGTTTTTGTAAATCCGTATTTTGGGATAGTTCTCCTCTATATTAAATGATTATTTTGGCCAAATATTTTGTTATAAAAATTGAGGTGTTACACATGGCTTCCGGATACAGGCTCAAATCACCACGTTTCACCGGATATGACGGGTTTCAATTCCGCTGAGTCCTATTATGGCAACGACAATCTACATGTTGGTAACGGTAAGGCTCTCCCTATTTTACACATCGGGCACTCAAACCTTCACTCCCCAAACAAAACCTTTCACCTAAATAACATCCTTCACGTTCCCGACATAAAGAAACATCTTCTTTCGGTACAAAAATTTTGTCTTGATAATCATGTTTATTTTGAATTTCACTCTTCTTTTTTTGTTATCAAGGATTCGGCCACTCACACTACCCTCCTCACGGGTCCCAGTGACGGTGGACTCTACTCTATCAATCTTCCAGAAGCCCTTCCAAAAGCCGCTTTTCAACAACTCGTGCAACCACAACCACATGGCATCAACGTCTTGGACACCCTCACTCACAAATTTTTCAAACTATGCTTTCTAAATATTGTTTACCTATTTCGAATAAAGATTTTAATTTTCGTTGTAATTTTTGTTCTTTTGGAAAATCATCCAAACTTAGTTTATCATCTTCTTCTTATAAAAGTACGCGTGTTTTAGATCTTGTTTTTTCAGATGTTTGGGGTCCCGCACTTGTCCCTTCCTTTGATGGACAGTCCTACTTTCTCTTATGTGTTGACCATTTCTCAAAATTTATGTGGTTGTTTCCTCTAAAACAAAAATCAGATGTCTTTGACGTTTTCAAAACCTTTATCAAAACCGTTGAACGCCAATTCTCCACAAAACTCAAAACAGTCCAAACAGATTGGGGGGGAGAGTTTCGCAAATTATCCACCTTCTTCTCCTCGATTGGTGTCATACACCGCCTCTCCTGCCCCCACACCAGTGAACAAAATGGCATTGTCGAATGACGTCACCGTCACGTCGTTGAAACCGGCCTCACTCTCATGACACAAGCTCATGTTCCTCAACGTTTTTGGCACTTTGCTTTTGAAACCGCCACCTACCTAATAAACCGCATGCCATCACGATCAAACTCTACAATCTCTCCTTTTGAAAACCTCTTCAAACACAAACCCGACCTCTCTTTTCCTCGCGTTTTTGGCTGTCAATGTTATCCTCACCTAAGATCATACAATCCTAACAAAATGGATTATAGATCCATCTCGTGCGTTTTCCTTGGCTATAGCACTATCCATCACGGATATCGATGCTTTGACCCTACCACCGAACGCATATATATTTCCCGTCACGTTCGGTTCAATGAACACTTTTTCCCTTTTTCCACACCATCACACGACCCGACACCTACTACTACACCCGAACCCTACACATCATCATACCCTAACCCTCCACCTCTCAATACACCCACCGCTCCTTTACCTACTCACAACCCGATACACACCTACTCTCGACGTCCTCATGTGATGAACTCTTCTGTTCCTACTTCTGCATTCGACCATTTTGCCCATACAACCCTTCCCGATCAGTCAACCCAAACACAATCTCATCACACTACACACATTCCCGATAATTCAGCCCCCCAAATCAGCCAAAAGAGTCCCAATAATCCAGCCCCAAACCCAACCCAAATCAGCCAACAATGGCCCACAAATTCAGCCCAAACATCCGTCCAAACGGGCCCAGATGTTCCTGCTCAAAACAGCCCCGAAACAACTACAAATCAGCCAACACAAACTCCTTCCGCAGCCCCTACATCTCAACCTACTCGTCCTCCGAGCCCCGCTCATCTTCGCCAAAATGCAAAACAAACCAAACCTTTTCACCCGATCGCCCTTCACACCAACACCACAATTCATGAACCTGCCACATTTACCGATGCTAACAAAGATTGTCATTGGCGTAAGGCTATGGCGGATGAATACTCGGCATTAATCCGCAATGGTACATGGACACTCGTCCCTCGGGTTCCCAGGTCAAACATAGTCGGATGTAAATGGGTTTACAAGATTAAAAGGGATCAACACGGGGCGATTCAGCGCTACAAAGCGCGTCTTGTGTTAAAGGGTTACAAACAACAACCGCAAATCGATTATACAGAAACATTCAGCCCGGTGGTGAAATCCACCACTATACGTGTTGTTTTATCGCTTGCAGTTACAAAACAATGGTCTTTGCGACAACTTGATGTTCAAAATGCATTTTTACATGGTGATTTAAAAGAAACAGTGTATCTGGAACAACCCCAAGGATTTGTAGATCCCAGTAAACCGAATCATGTGTGCCTTCTCCATAAATCCCTCTATGGCCTCAAACAGGCACCACGAGCTTGGTTCCACAGACTATCCACGGCTCTCTTAGCTCTCGGTTTTCGTGGTTCCAAAACGGACCCATCTCTCTTTATATACTCGGCTCATGGTACACTTCTTTATATGCTCGTATATGTTGATGATATTTTACTGACAGGGAACAACGTTAAAGCCATTGATCATGTCATCCGGAGTTTGAGTACATCCTTTGCGGTCTAAGACATGGGTCCATTATCTTATTTTCTTGGTATTGAGGTAATCAGACATGGAACCGACATTATTCTCTCTCAAAGAAAATATGTACAAGAGCTCCTAACGAAAGCAAATCTCTCTCAAGCCAAACCGGTACCCTCCCCATGCACGACAACAGTTACCCTCTCCATTGGGGACAGTGCACCGTTTGAAGACCCGGTCAAGTACAGACAAATGGTAGGTGCTCTTCAATATGTTACTCTCTCTCAACCAGACATCACATTTACAGTCAACAAAGTCTGTCAATTCATGCACTCACCAACTATAAATCAGTGGTCCGCAGTGAAACGTATTCTCAGATACCTACATGGCACCTCAGATCATGGTCTTCTACTATCTCAGTCGTCAGCCTCAGTATTACATGCCAACACTGATGCTGCATTCAACTCTCTGAGTGCCTTTTCAGATGCGGATTGGGCCGGCTGCCCAGATGACCGTCGTTCCACGGGGGGATTTGCAATATATCTTGGTAACAATCTGGTCTCATGGTCTGCTAGAAAACAGAAAACTGTCTCTCGGTCATCTACAGAATCTGAATACAAGGCTTTAGCAGATACAGTTGCTGAAGTGATATGGCTTGAAACACTTCTACGAGAACTCCACACACCGGTAAAATCAACTCCTATTCTGTGGTGTGATAACTTGGGAGCCACATATTTATCTGCCAATCCTGTCTTCCACGCACGTACAAAACACGTGGAAGTTGATTTTCACTTCGTCAGAGAAAAGGTTGCTAGAGGAAGACTGTTGGTTCAACACATTTCTACACACGATCAGATTGCAGATGTCTTCACAAAGCCGTTATCGTCTGATCGTTTTCTCACTTTGAAGTCCAAGCTAAGAGTCCGTCCACGACCTTAGCTTGAGGGGGAATATTAGACAAATAGTTTATATTAGAGGGTTTACTATGTAATTATGTAATCTTTATATATCCCTTATACAACACATATTCAGTATTCAATACAATATACAATTACCCTAATTAACTCATGTAGTCTATCAAATTTCCCATGATTTTTTCATATTTGTCTCATGATTTGTTCTGTTATATTTCTATACCCACATCTCATTAGGTATGAGTTAACTGTAAGTAATGACATTTAGAGGTGGCAATTTTGATCCATTTACATATGAACGGCCCGGGTTGATTTGGGTTGTGTTTTTCACAAATAAGACAAATAATTTGTGTATCTGTAAGGGTCAAATGGGTTGAAAAGTCCTCCAAAGTACATTGTTAATGCATACAACATCCTAAATAATCTGATTCAAATAATCAAATATTTAGATTGTTACTTTTCTGTTATTGATTTTATGCATAAGTTTTCTGTACTTGAAATAAAAAAAAGTGGACAAATTAGATTTTGTGGGTCCATTCCGGTCAGGTTGAGCGCTTGCCTATTTCAGTTGGTTCTAAAATTGTTTCAACCTGAAAACATTTTGAACTGTAAATCATCTCTTTTCTTTACCTACTTTTTGCTCTTTCTTATTGGGTGCGGGCCTTCCAGTTGTAGCATCATTAAATCGTCTTATTTCATCTGCAGACACTACATTAATTAGACACAGGCTTGTAATCAAGTCACACAAATGAAAATTGATACACAAGATAGAAAATATGAGCACAAATTGAAACATAAGTTCACGTATGCAAACCCTATGTGACCGAGAGACAAAGAATCGGGTCAAAGTTGAAACAAACCTTTTGTGTTCGTCGATTCACACCTTGATTCGCGCAAATCGCCTTCAACTTGGTCGATTGAGACCGAGAATCATTTGTGCTAGAAACCTTAATTGACATATACGTGATAAACCCTAGCCGAGCACAGTGGCGGTACCAGCTAGGGGGCAAGGTGGGCACTTGCCCACCCTAAGAATTTTACTACAAATATTTTATTATGATAAATGGTGTGTCTCTTTGAAGCTTGATTGTAGATTTGTAGGCTTCTGCAATCTTATACCACCCCACTCCATAACAAATTTTGTTTTCCTTTTTTTTTTGCTTCTGTGTTTTCTCATTCATTCAAAATAATTTTAATTTGATCTTTCTTCTATTATGTATAAATATATTATTACAAAGATCACTAATATTTATACGTACTATAATTATGTTAGTTTTGTTAGTTTTATATTCCATAGTCTAAGTCTAAAAAGTAGTCTATCATTATAAAAAAATTCATGATACTTTAATGTAAGTGTTTATTATGAGAGCATATATCCGCGTTTCGAGACGAGTTTATAATGATTCCTATTATAGTTATAAAATAATATACTTTTTTAGCACTATATTTAAAAATATCATTCATGAATAGTTGATAAATACTTAATTATACTAGGTTTATTAATATGATAGTGCTAAAAAATTTAAACTTCAACTTCATATTTTCTAAAAAGTTATAAGTTTGAGTTTGGATTTTCACCGCACAAATGCAAATCACAACAAATGTAGGTTTAGTTCGATTAACGATTAGACGTGGAAAAAAAAGTTCAACTCGAAGATCCACCCGACATATATTAAAAACTTTGCCCCCTCTTACATATATTCCTGGTACCGCCCCTGGCCGAGCATCGCTCCCTACCTCGATTGAGACTTGAATCGTGGAAACCATCGATTGAGAACGAGGAAAACCCTAGGGGAGAGAACCAGTTACAGAGTTTGAGAACGAGAGAAACCCTAGGGGGAGAATGAACGTGAGTGTGAATCACTTGAATCAAGCTGTCGTTTCTTGCTTAGGTGAGAGACGAGGTTTTTGACAATTCTACCCCTCTATGCTTATTTTTCATCCAGATTCCCCTCATAAGTTACTAATGCGCGATTTTTTAAAGTCTTATCATCTGAACCTTTCAATCCATGATCTAAGGGCTATAAACTATTCCCTATATTCTTTAATTAGTAATGGTTTTCTATCGATCCTCACCCTATATATATATAAGTGAGTTCCATTGAGAATTAATATATTAGGTGAGAATGTGAGAATAGATCTCAGCCGTTGATTTGGGCGGATTTGGGGCTCATGGCCCGGCAAAGTTTTCTTCGCGGCCGGGGGGGGGGGGGGGGGGGGGGGGCACATGTGCCCTGTTTAATCATCGATGATTACCCTATAATCATCGATGATTAAGCTATGAATACATATAGCTTAATCATCGATGATTACACTAATCCTCACATTCTTACGATTTTTCCAATTCTCAAAGGAACCCTCCCCTACATACATACATACATACATACATACATACATACATACATACATACATACATACATACATACATACATACATACATACATACATACATATATATATATATATATATATATATATATATATATACACACACACACACACACACACACACACACATAGGGGAGCGCTCATGCGAGAACCTATATTTTCGCGAGAACTGCGAGAACCATTTTCAACCACTCATTTATTTTAGTTAGTTTTTTAATATATAAGGGTAGTGTAGTCTTTTAAAAAAATATAATTAAAGCAATTAAATTAATATAGTTACTACTTTCCATATTTATTGAACGTGTTCACCTGAAAATTATATTCACCACCAAATTGTGTTCACCGGAAAATTGTATTCACCGGAAAAATATGTTAGCCAGAAAATTGTATTCACCGGAAAAATATGTTCACCAGAAAATTATTTTCACCGGAAAAATGTGTTCACGGGAAAATTATATTCACCAGAAAATTTTATTTTACCGATGTTCATCATTCAAATTTTGCCTATTCCCACTTGAAAAATATGTTCACTAATGCACATTATTTACATATTAACTAATTAATAAATGTACAAACAACAAATAAAAAATGACTATATTATTGATGAACAAACCAGATATGAGGTATTATTGATGAACAAATTCACCAATGAACAAATGTAGATATTTACAAATGAACTAATATACAGATTCCATAATGATCACTATTGAACAATTATACAAATTCCCAAATGACTACAAATGTACATATTCACAAATGGACAAATGACTAAATTATTAATGAACAACCAAATCTGAGATTAAATAAGTAATAACTAAAATATTCATGAACCAACATAAATTTCCAGAATGCATGGTTTCTCCATTGCTGCCACATTTTCATCGGCATGCTTTAATCTATTCACCAATGAACAGATCTCGAACCTTAGACTGAACGTTGATCACTAATGAACAGATCTCGAACTTTAGACTAAACGTTGATCACTAATGAAAAGATCTGGAACCCTAATCTGAACGTTGATCACTAATGAACATATAAATCATATTGTCTCGCGGCTAGAAAACTACAATATAAAATTAAGAAACAGAAACACATCGATGAAATTTAATCAACAAACTTAAAGCTACATTACTTTTATTTGTTAGCAGGTTGCAACTCGTTGACTAAAGTCAACACTTATATGACAATTCCACAATTAACTAAAACAACAGAAAAATTAAACCTAAAAATATGACCTTTACAATTCAATTTCCATATATCTTTTTCTTTTGCAGCAAATTAAAATTAAAAAGAACCATAAAAAGATTTTAAATCAACAAATATATTTTTTATTTGACAAGAAGCAGATGTATGCACTGAACAACATGAAGGAATCAAATATTCAACTTTAAAAAGGGGGAATGATATAACGTATGAAATAATCAATTTCATTCAATTGGAATCACCTACCGTCTTTTCTTACTCCCTCACCTCCGCCAACACCACCTTCTTCGTCTCTTAGCGATTCACCAACCTCTGGTCCGTTCTCCTCCGCCGCTGCAGAGACTGTAACGACCCGAAATTTGTAAATAAATAAATTTTATAAAAATATGATAAATAAGGATAAATCGTTTAAAAGACGTGGGAATTGGTTTCGTGTCATTTGGACACCGTATGAGGAAGTTATGAACGAAACCGGGTCGAGACAATGGTCAAAAAGTGCAGCCTGCTGTCCGGAAGGAGATAGCGGCGCTATCTCAAAGATAGCGGCGCTATCTTATGCAAACTCGGACAGCGACCCGAAATAGCGTTATGAGGAAAACGCGAAGTAGATCGCGTGGGTAGATAGTGGAGCGAGTAGCGACGCGAATTATGGCGGGGTGGATATCGCGACGCGATCTCCACAATAGCGGCGCGATCTCTTGTCTGTGCAGCATTAAAGTCGGGTTTTGGTCATTTATTGCAAAGAAAAACCCTAGTTTTCTCCCAACTCGAGTGTGTGGACGATTTTGAGTGCAGATCATCATTTGGAGCTGATTTCTTCATCAAATCTTGTGATTCTTCACTCCTAGTTGAAGATTTAAGGTATATCTTCAATCCTTTGTAGTTGTAGCTCTAGATCTATGGGTTTAGAAGCTTGGGGTTGAAACCCTAGTTCTTGGGGTTATGGGTTATGGTGATATAAAGGTTGTATACACTTAATAGATGGTATATTAACAAGGGAATCAAGTGTATGGTTAAGATTTGTAAGAATCTTAAGGGTTGGTTAAACCTAGGGTTTGGTAAATCATCATATTTGGGGAAATGGATTGATGGGTGTTATCTAGAGGTAGATGAACACATTAGTAGTAGTTTGTGATGGTAACCTTGTTGTGATAATTGTTTTAGACATTCGGTGAAGTGTTGAAGTGGACGAATTGTGAGCAAGGAACCGGCAGAAGGAATACGGTTAAAGCATCTTTATTGCTAAGGTGAGTACGTGTGGACTTTACTGAGTACATAGCCTATGAAATACATTTTTATTACTTGTGTTATGGTCTACTTGCTTAATTGTGTAGACTAGTAGTTGATAGTTAGTTATACCGATGATAGTATTGAACTAACTTGTTTGATGATAGACGTGATAGCCGAGAGCTAGATTGACATAACCATCGAGTTATGATATGGTGAGATGATGTGATGATTCGGGGGATCCCCGGTCATGAGGTATGGAATGGGGAGCATTTGGGCGGATCCCCATCGGCCCATTCCATGATAGTAGTCTTGCTAACTGGAAGTAGTCCCGTGAGTAAGGCAGGTATTGGTAGATTGGGCGATTCCCTCTTACCTTTACCTTGAAGCTTGTTAATGCGGGGGATCCCCGGTTAATAAGTTAATGTGGTTCTAGTTGGTTGGGGATGTCCCGACAACTAGTTATGATTGCTAGGAAAGCAAGGTATTAGAGTCACAATAGGGTGACTAGATAGATGGATGATTGCTTACTTGTTGTCTGTTTGCTATTCGGTTATTATTATTAACTTTGGGTCTAAACCCATGTAGCTCACGAGACGTTTTTGTCTCACGTACTCCTTGTGTTGTTTTGCTATGTACTCAGGTTCGGGATCGAAGGCTTAGGTACGCATGGATAGAGATGCGGGACCTAGATTAGAAGAACTCTAGATTGGATTTAGTCTTAGCTTGGTGATGACCTATTTTGTAACACCTACTTTTATACTCTGATTTCATACCAAGGTTTTTGTAAATCCGAATTGAGGATGTTCTTCTAATTATAAAAATGTTTTATTTTGGCCAATATTTGGTATTAAAATTTGAGGTGTTACAACTTGGTATCAGAGCTATAGTTTAAGTGAATTAGGTTGGATGACCATCCTAGTCTTAGACTGTAGCATTAGGAATATAAGATTCCTTGAGATCATAGGTTGACCTTGAGACTTTATATTAAGTTTAGGGTTGAACCTAGGGGGACCGATGAATTTGATATGATTTTGGGTATTGAGTCTTATGAGACTAACGGGTTGTACACAAGGTACTAAATGTTTAATGTCTTTCGTATAGTCTTGATCGAAAGAAATGGTGAACACTCGTAGAAGTGGGAAAGCCCCGGAGAACCGGGAGGAGGAAGTACCTCCTGTTGAGAGGGTGGTTGAGCAAGAAAGTCAACCGTCGATGCATCGAGTTGATGAATCGGAGGTCGGAGCTAATAGAACTCCGGTGACAATGGCGGATCTCCAAACTATTATCGACCAAATCAAGGGAACGGTGGCCGAGGAGGTGCACCGAATTATTGGAGACCGTGAAAGGACGGGTGGAGACCGTGAATCCGAAGCTAAATCGGAAGAGAGAACCGGGGGTAGTGGCACCGGGGAGGGAAAGTCCTCCACGGGTGGCCAAAGTGATGCTAGGGCTAGGCCCGTTGTGAAAGAAGGTTGTTCGTTTAAATCCTTCATGGCTTGTAAGCCAAATGTGTATGCGGGTAGTTCGGACCCGAAAGTAACGATGAGGTGGATCCGGGAAACCGAGAGGGTGATCGGAAGTAGCAAATGTAAGGATGTTGATATGGTGACGTATGCGTCACAATTGTTAAAAGAAGATGCCATGTTGTGGTGGGATATTGTGTATGAGACCCTCGGGAAGGAGGTGGTTGAAAGCATGTCGTGGGATGAGTTCACCACGAGATTGAAAAAGAAATTTTGTCCCGAAAGGGATTTGGAAAAGATGCACGAGAAGTTCGTGACCCTCAAAAAGGGTGATATGTCAATTGAAGAATATTCGAGGGAGTTCACGGGATTGCTCCCGTTTGTTGCTAAAACCTACTCGGATGAGAGGTTGAGGGTGGTCCGGTATGCTAGTGGGTTACCGTGGGACTACCAATTGGAAGTAAAGAGGGCGGTTTCACTTGATGAAGCTATTAGTGCCGCCCGGAGTGTCGAGGAAGTGAATCAGGCACGTGTTGCCGAGAGGGCCCATGTGGGCGAGAAGAGGAAAGCCGAAAGTGGCTCGAGTACGTTTAAGAAAGGGAAGTTCACATCGAACTTCTCTAAACAAGGGAGTGTTGGCTCGTGCAAGAAGTGCGGGAAGACTCATGCCGGCGTGTGCCGAGGGGAGTCGAAAACTTGTTATAATTGTGGGAAGCCGGGGCATATGGCCCGAGAATGCAAATCTAAATCTTTGGCCGAGATCGAGTGTTTCTCGTGCCACGAGAAGGGGCACTATAGCAATGTGTGCCCAAAGAAGGGAACCGAGTCGATGGTGTCCACGGCTCAAAATAAAGTGGAGCCGGCGAAGGTGAAGGGGCGGTCCTTCCAACTTACTCGGGAGGAGGCGAAGGAGGCACACGATGTGGTGTCAGGTATTCTATTCATTAACTCCTTGCCAACTCATATTTTATTTGATTCGGGTTCTAATTATTCGTTTGTGTCCTATGAGTTTGGTTGTAAATTGAATGTGCCGTCCGAGATGTTAGATGAGGTTTATGAGATAGAAGTAGCCGACGGGAAAACGTCTATGGTTGAATGTATTTATAGAAATTGTGAAATAGAAATAGACGGTAGAAAGTTTAAGGTGGATTTGTTGCCCATGGGAATTAGGGCGTTTGATGTGGTTATCGGTATGGATTGGTTGGGTATGCACCAAGCCAAGATTTTGTGTGGAAAGAAAATAGTGTCGATTAGGACACCCGAGAATGAGAAGGTGTATGTGTACGGGGAGAAACGACATCACATGCCTAATGTGATTACCGCCATTAAGGCGAGGAAAAGTATATCGAAAGGTTGTGCATCGTTTATTGCATATGTGTTAGATGGCCGGAAGGAAAAGAAGTCAATGGATAATGTCAAGATTATTCGGGATTTCCCCGAGGTATTTCCCGATGACTTGCCCGGTTTGCCACCGGAGAGACAAGTCGAATTTAAAATTGATTTAGTTCCGGGGGCGACGCCGATTGCTCGTGCTCCCTATCGTTTAGCTCCCACCGAGATGCGAGAATTGATGACTCAATTGCAAGAATTGTTAGATAAGGGTTTCATTCGTCCGAGTTCGTCACCGTGGGGTGCACCGGTATTATTTGTTAAGAAGAAAGACGGATCGATGAGAATGTGTATCGACTACCGAGAGTTGAATAAGGTAACTATTAAGAACCGTTACTCGTTGCCGAGAATTGACGACTTATTCGATCAATTGCAAGGTGCTGGTTATTTCTCAAAAATCGATTTGAGGTCGGGTTATCATCAAGTTCGGGTGAAAGAAGGCGACACCGAGAAGACGGCTTTCCGTACGCGTTATGGTCATTATGAATTTCTAGTAATGCCGTTTGGTCTTACAAACGCGCCGGCTATTTTCATGGATTTGATGAATCGGGTTTGTAAACCGTTCCTTGATAAGTTTTTGATTGTGTTTATTGACGACATTTTGATCTATTCGAAAACCGAAGAAGAACACGAAGGTCATTTGAGACTGGTGCTAGACGTGTTGAAACGGGAGAAGTTGTATGCAAAATTCTCGAAGTGTGAATTTTGGTTGCGGGAAGTGCAATTCTTAGGGCACGTGGTGACGTGTGATGGTATTAAAGTCGATCCGTCCAAGATTGAAGCGGTGTCAAATTGGGAGCCTCCGAGGACTCCTACCGAGGTTAGAAGTTTTCTTGGATTGGCCGGTTATTACCGAAGATTTATACAAGACTTCTCGAGAATCGCGATTCCACTCACGAAGTTAACAAGAAAAAGTGAGAAGTTTGTGTGGGAAAAGAAGCAAGAGGAGGCGTTTAATTTGTTGAAGGAAAAGTTGTGTAACGCGCCGATTCTTACGTTACCGGATGGTATGGAAGACTTTGTGGTTTATAGTGATGCTTCGAATCAAGGGCTCGGTTGTGTGTTGATGCAAAGAGGTAAAGTGATCGTGTATGCCTCGCGACAATTGAAGAATGCGGAATTAAGGTACACAACACACGACTTGGAATTAGCGGCGATTATATTTGCCTTGAAGTTGTGGAGACATTATTTGTATGGTACTCGGTGTACGTTGTACACGGATCATAAAAGTCTACAATACGTGTTTACTCAAAAGGATCTTAATATGCGACAAAGAAGGTGGATCGAGTTGATAGCCGATTATGATTGTGAGATTGTGTATCACGCGGGAAAGGCTAATGTAGTGGCCGACGCCTTGAGCCGAAAAGTTTATGAAAATCCGAACCGGGGAATATTAACACGTATAGAAGTCGTCTCGAGTATCATCGAAAGAATCAAGAATGCCCAACGAGAGGTTATGGAAAAAGACGAGTTAAGACAAGAACGGTTAGGTAAAAACCAACATTTTCTCGAAAATGCACAAGGATTGAAGACCGTAGGCGGTCGTATTTGGGTTCCTAAGTTCGGTCGTATCCGAAAAGAGTTGTTGTATGATGTGCACAAGTCGAAGTATTCGATTCACCCGGGAAGTACAAAGACGTATCAAGATATGAAACGGGTTTATTGGTGGCCCGGAATGAAGACGAGAGTGGCCAAGTATATCTCCAAGTGTGCCACGTGTGCACAAGTGAAAGCCGAGCATCAAGTACCGTATGGGGTAGCTCAATCATTAATTGTACCGGCCGGGAAGTGGGAAGATATAACTATGGATTTCATAGTAGGTTTACCGAAGACGAGTAGAGGTCACGATGCCATTTGGGTCATAGTGGACCGGTTGACCAAGAGTGCGTTATTTTTAGCAATTCGGGAAACGTTGCCACTTGAGAAGTTGGCTAAGTTGTATGTTGATGAGGTGGTTCGACTCCACGGGGTACCGTTATCGATTGTATCCGATAGAGACGCGAGGTTTACCTCGAGATTTTGGCGGTCATTACAAGAAGAGTTGGGTACAAAGTTGCGGTTGAGCACGGCTTATCACCCGCAAACCGACGGTCAAAGTGAAAGAACGATTCAAACGGTTGAAGACATGTTGAGATCGTGTGTGTTAGATTTCGGTGGTAAATGGGATGAACATTTACCGTTAGTCGAGTTCTCGTATAATAATAGCTATCACTCGACTATTAAGATGCCGCCTTATGAGGCGTTGTATGGAAGAAAATGTAGAACTCCATCTTGTTGGTTAGAGGCGGGAGAAACGAAACTCACGGGTCCCGAGATCGTGAGAGTGACAAATGAAAAGATCGGTATTATTCAAACCAACATGAAAGTCGCCCAAGATAGACAACGAAGTTATTCGAGTTTAAAGAAAAGGCCATACGACTTGGATGTCGGTGATATGGTGATGTTGAAAGTGTCACCTTGGAAAGGTGTGATGCGGTTTGGTAAGAAAGGGAAGTTAAGTCCAAGATATGTTGGACCGTTTAAAATATTGAAACGGGTCGGGCTTCAAGCTTTTAAGTTGGAACTTCCACCCGAGCTTCAAGGGGTGCATGACACCTTTCACGTGAGTTATTTGAAGAAGTTTATCGGGGAAGTTGAAAATATTATTCCGTTGCAAGAGTTGCGGGTTGACGGCCCGAATCGGTTGATTGAGGAGCCCGAAGCTATATTAGAAGCAAAGACAAAGAAGCTTCGGAATAAAGAGATCGAATTGGTTTTGGTCAAGTGGAAGCATTCCCTTGGACCAAATTTGACTTGGGAAGTCAAAGACGAGATTCGAAGAGGTACCCGGATTTTGTGAACTATGATGAGATTCCGAGGACGGAATCTTCTTAAGGGGTAGATAGTTGTAACGACCCGAAATTTGTAAATAAATAAATTTTATAAAAATATGATAAATAAGGATAAATCGTTTAAAAGACGTGGGAATTGGTTTCGTGTCATTTGGACACCGTATGAGGAAGTTATGAACGAAACCGGGTCGAGACAATGGTCAAAAAGTGCAGCCTGCTGTCCGGAAGGAGATAGCGGCGCTATCTCAAAGATAGCGGCGCTATCTTATGCAAACTCGGACAGCGACCCGAAATAGCGTTATGAGGAAAACGCGAAGTAGATCGCGTGGGTAGATAGCGGCGCGAAGTAGCGACGCGAATTATGGCGGGGTGGAGATCGCGACGCGATCTCCACAATAGCGGCGCGATCTCTTGTCTGTGCAGCATTAAAGTCGGGTTTTGGTCATTTATTGCAAAGAAAAACCCTAGTTTTCTCCCAACTCGAGTGTGTGGACGATTTTGAGTGCAAATCATCATTTGGAGCTGATTTCTTCATCAAATCTTGTGATTCTTCACTCCTAGTTGAAGATTTAAGGTATATCTTCAATCCTTTGTAGTTGTAGCTCTAGATCTATGGGTTTAGAAGCTTGGGGTTGAAACCCTAGTTCTTGGGGTTATGGGTTATGGTGATATAAAGGTTGTATACACTTAATAGATGGTATATTAACAAGGGAATCAAGTGTATGGTTAAGATTTGTAAGAATCTTAAGGTTGGTTAAACCTAGGGTTTGGTAAATCATCATATTTGGGGAAATGGATTGATGGGTGTTATCTAGAGGTAGATGAACACATTAGTAGTAGTTTGTGATGGTAACCTTGTTGTGATAATTGTTTTAGACATTCGGTGAAGTGTTGAAGTGGACGAATTGTGAGCAAGGAACCGGCGGAAGGAATACGGTTAAAGCATCTTTATTGCTAAGGTGAGTACGTGTGGACTTTACTGAGTACATAGCCTATGAAATACATTTTTATTACTTGTGTTATGGTCTACTTGCTTAATTGTGTAGACTAGTAGTTGATAGTTAGTTATACCGATGATAGTATTGAACTAACTTGTTTGATGATAGACGTGATAGCCGAGAGCTAGATTGACATAACCATCGAGTTATGATATGGTGAGATGATGTGATGATTCGGGGGATCCCCGGTCATGAGGTATGGAATGGGGAGCATTTGGGCGGATCCCCATCGGCCCATTCCATGATAGTAGTCTTGCTAACTGGAAGTAGTCCCGTGAGTAAGGCAGGTATTGGTAGATTGGGCGATTCCTTCTTACCTTTACCTTGAAGCTTGTTAATGCGGGGGATCCCCCGGTTAATAAGTTAATGTGGTTCTAGTTGGTTGGGGATGTCCCGACAACTAGTTATGATTGCTAGGAAAGCAAGGTATTAGAGTCACAATAGGGTGACTAGATAGATGGATGATTGCTTACTTGTTGTCTGTTTGCTATTCGGTTATTATTATTAACTTTGGGTCTAAACCCATGTAGCTCACGAGACGTTTTTGTCTCACGTACTCCTTGTGTTGTTTTGCTATGTACTCAGGTTCGGGATCGAAGGCTTAGGTACGCATGGATAGAGATGCGGGACCTAGATTAGAAGAACTCTAGATTGGATTTAGTCTTAGCTTGGTGATGACCTATTTTGTAACACCTACTTTTATACTCTGATTTCATACCAAGGTTTTTGTAAATCCGAATTGAGGATGTTCTTCTAATTATAAAAATGTTTTATTTTGGCCAATATTTGGTATTAAAATTTGAGGTGTTACAGAGACGGCAAAAACATATGAGTAATTCCTTCGGAATTACGAGTCATCGACGATGGCATCAACTGATTGAGGTCACCGTAGATGGAGGTTTCCATTCGATTCTCAAATCCTTGCTTTTTCAAACCTTATAGAGAGAGGATTTAGAACCGAGATAATTGGGAAGTTTGGAAAAGATGGCGGCGGTTTTGGGGTGATGGGGAGAGAAATATGAAGCAAATACATTGTGAGTTTTTCAAATGTAGGGTTTGACCGTGTAACTGTTTTAAGGAATTTAAATTTTTCCCCAATTAAATAAAAATATCATAATTAATAAGTCTATAGGTTTACCATTTTACCCTTTAATCACTTATTATTAATCCATTGATTTTCAGTTATTTACAAAAATGCCATTAATCATCTTAGTCACTCATCTTTTAATCTAATGGCCAAAAAGTGGTTCTCGCAGTTCTCGCAATTATATAAGTTCTCGCATTAACGCTCACCTATATATATATATATATATATATATATATATATATATAGGGTCCGAATCTGGTGAGGACTCTTTTCCCGGTGAGGACTGCGAGGACTCCAAAAAAAGCTCTAAAAATGATTCAAAACAAACTTTTTTCAGAAAAATTTCTTTTTTAAATATCTAAATCACAGCCTATAAGATCCAAAAAAAAAAATTCAAAAATGATCCAAAAAAAAATTTGGATCAAAATTATGATCCACAAAAAAATATGGATCATTGTTATGATCCGCAAAAAAAAGTGGATCATAATTTTTTTTGAGTAGACTCTGAGTAGGAGTACACCGATGTGCCTTCATGTGTTGTATGTTTTAATTGTTACATTTTGAGATTATTCACTCAGCTTCCCAGCTGACCCATATTTTCCCCCACAGTTTCGGGTTCCAGTGAAGGAAAAGAGAAGGTGGACGGTTGACAGCTGTATCTCTCGAGTGCTGATGTGGAACATCATTTATTATTTTTTACTTAAATTTTATTTAAAACCTTTTTCCGCATTAATTACGTTTTAAATGTTAAACATTTTATTTGGGATTTATTTAAGGGACCTTTTTATTAAAATCTTGTATTTAAAAATTTTGAAATTTTCACAAATTTTTGGGTGTTACAATCCCCGAGCTGTGCTTGATCCAATCCCACTTGAGATAAGGGAAATGTCATCCTCTCCTTCTTCAGTCCCAGAAAATGCTGATATGGACCATTCTCCGGTCCATCAGAAATCCAGATCAGAAGCTGAACTCGATGATATTAACAGACTCATTGATGAGTGTGTAGAAGAGGATGTTGCTGATGTTAACCAATCGGTGGAGCACACGAGTGTTCCCACTCAAACAAGTGTTAGTACTGAACCCGAACAAGAAAACCAGCTACCAGTCAGCTGGACTGAGAGCTCCGGTGAAGAACCTGCCCCCACAGCCGAGCAAGTTCCATTACCTAGGAGAGCTGCTACACCAGAGGGTCCGAGGGACCGGGGTGTGCCACCTGCGAGAGCTCTCCCAGGGATGGTGGAAAACTTTAATGAAACATTCAAACAACTTGCTCTGATCAAAAGTCTTTGTGGGGTTATGAACACCAACATTAGGAACGTCTCCAATCACCAGGCTATGTCAGATTGTGTTTAAGATTTCCTGACCAACAATCAGGAAAAACTCTAGAGAAACGTGAACACACAAAACAGGCAGATCGATAATCTTATCGCCGCAATTGAACATCTCACGTCAAGAAACACTGATATGACATCAAAATTCAATCGCCTCAAAAGATCCATTGGTGAAAGGATCGAGAATCTGTTGTCTCGCATCGCTAGCCTTGCTGAACCACTGATGAATAATGAAAATGCTCAAGGTGTCACTCCCACCCCTCATTTTCAGGGGGCGAAATATGTGTCCCATCAAGGCACAGCGGAGAGGGTCGTTAGACCGGCCGGAAAGGGAGGTGAAGACCGGAGCAACCAGAGCAAAGGGAAGGGAATCGCTGGAGAAAGCAGAACTCTTAATGTTGGTAATAGTTTGAATCGTGTAGCCAAGGAAGGTGTTTAGGGTGGGAAAACCCATCAGATGACCTCAGAACGGGTTAGGAGGTCAGGTATCAGAATTGAGGAATTCCCAGAGATCACAATCACTCATGCATGTGGCACCATTAGAATCCCAATTGTTCCGTCCTCAGATCCCCTTATCAGGATATCTGCAGAAGCTCCAATGAAAAAAAATTCAAAATCTTCCTCTGGATAAAGGTAAAGGTTCTGCAACCTCTTCCCCAAAGACGAAAAAGCGGAAGAGTCAGATGACTCCTGATGAAGAAGAACTCAGGAGGACTGCCAGACGTCTAGGGATGCCTGTTGAAAAGGTTGCTGAAGCTATGGAGGAAGAACGAAAAAGGAGGGGTTTGGGAAGCCATAAAGGGAAATGTGTATGGTATTTTAACAAGGAAAACGTGGTCATGTTATGGATACACGAAAATATGGTGATTTATGAAATTAGGGTTTGGTAACTTTGGGGAAAATGGTGCTAGTAGTTGACTAGCCATGAATTATGTAGTTAGTAGTGATGATTGATGTAAACCATTGTATTGGTTTGATAATAGGTTGTTGGTTGAAGGATTTGAGTCATTCAAATCTTGAGAAGTGATATTGGTGTTCAAGGTACACAACATTTGGATAAGCTTGGCTAAGGTGAGTACATGTGACTTTTAAACTGGGTACATAGCTAGTAAATGTTTTTATGACCTAATGATTTTGTCGAGTCTTTAAGTAATTTAGTCATTTGTGTGTTCTATGATGAATTGCTTGTTTGATAACGAAATGATTGATTGACTGAGAAATGATGGAGCTATGAGCTCATAACGATAAAAGATAAGTAATGATGATGATGATGTCCCTAGGGCCGTAGTAGATTGGAGGCATTCCGGTTACTACGGTACCTTAAGGTTAGTGGTAGATTGGAGGCATTCCGATTACCCAATACCTATGAGTCCTGGTAGATTGGAGGCATTCCGGTTACCGTGGATATGATGGTCTTGATAGATTGGAGGCATTCCGATTATCTTGACATTGGCCAATGATGAAAGTAATAAAGTGACCCAAAACAAACTTAGTAATAATATTTTAAGAATTAAATGATATTACTTGACTAATTGTTTATCGGGTCTAAAACCCATGTATCTCACGAGGCAATTTTGTCTCACGTACTATGTTTGTGTTTTTGCTATGTACTCAGGTTCGGGATCGAAGATCTAGGAGGCCCGTTTAGAAGAGGCCTTGTTGAGATTAGCTCGGTGTTGATGATTAGGGTCCTTATCCTATGGTTAAGATATAATTTGTAACACCTTTTTTGTAAACTCTAATAATCTCGAACAAGAAACCTTTTCGTTTTTGTAAAACCGGCATTTGATGTTGACACAATATTATGTATTTTTGGATTAAATGATATTTAAATGTGTTTTGAAAATTGAGGTGTTACAACTTTGTATCAGAGCTATAGTTTAAGTGAACTAGGTTGAGTTGACCATCCTAGACTTAAACTGAGCTAGTAGGACCGTAGGTTCCATAGGATACTTATGAAATGGCTATTGAGACCTTAAGTGTAGGTTCGGTAGGGTTGACCTTAAGGGAATAGGTCGCGTTGGTTGTGGAACGGTCAATGCTACCGTTACTTTGATAAAATTGACTTCTTAATGATTGATGTCTTATTATAGCAAAATGGTGAGAACTAGAAGTACAAGAGGCCCATTTGATCAAGGGCAAGATTCGAATAACGTTGTCATCGAACCGGTGTTTGGTCCTCAACCTCGGGAAGGGGAGGAAAATTCGGGTGTTGATAGGAACACTCACACCCCGGTCACCGTGGAACACCTCCAAACTATGTTCAATCAAATGAGGGACATAGTGAACGAGGATGTGAACCGAATCCTCAATGAGCATAAGGCACGTGAAAGGCGGGAGGAATCTCCACCCCGCACGAAAAGCAAGTCAAGTAGTGTTGCTCAAACCGAGAGGTCTTCAACGGAAGAGGGAGAGAGTGACCCCGAGCCGAGGGAAAGGAAGGGGTGCACGTACAAAAATTTTATGGCTTTTAAGCCCGATAACTACTATGGTAGCTCCGAACCAAAAGTCACGATCCGTTGGATCCGTGAAACCGAGCAAGTCCTTGAAGCTAGTAAATGCAAGGACGGTGATATGGTGATCTATTCTTCTCGGTTGTTGAAGGATGAGGCCCTCGTGTGGTGGGATACCTTGTACGAAACGTTGGGAAAAATGGCGATGTACAAGATGACGTGGGATGAGTTTGTGAGTCGGTTGAAAGCAAAGTTTTGCCCCGAGAGAAATTTGGAGAAACTTCAAGAAGAGTTTGTTCATTTGAAGAAAGGTGGTTTGAGTGTCGATGAGTACACTAAGAAGTTCACGGGATTAATCCCGTTTGTAATCAAATTGTATCCGGATGAGAGATCCTGAATTGTTCGGTATGCCAATGGACTCCCGTGGGAGTATGAGTTGGAAGTAAAGAGGGCCGCCACACTAGATGAGGCTATTAGTGCGGCGATGAATGTAGAGGAAGTGGGCCAAAGGAGAATCAATGAGAGGCCAAAGTTTGAAAAGTTTGAGAAGAGGAAGTTTGAAGGGAGCTCGGGTTCGGTGAAGAGAGGAAAGTTCACCCCGACCTTCCCTAAACAAACAAGTGTGGGTGCTTGTAAGAGGTGTGTCAAAGACCACAAAGGGGAATGTTTGGTGGATTCGAAGTCGTGTTTCAAATGTGGAAGACCGGGGCATTTGGCAAGGGATTGCCGGGCCAAACCGTTGGATGAAATCGAGTGCTATTCGTGCCATGAAAAAGGGCACTATAACAATGCATGCCCGAAGAAGGGAAGTGAGACCATGGTGTCGACCGCTCAAAAGAAAGCGGAGCCGACGAAGGTCAAGGGACGGTCCTTTCAACTTACCCAAGATGAAGCCAAAGAAGCCCACGATGTCGTTTCAGGTACCCTACTCGTAAATTCTATTCCCGCCCGGATCTTATTTGACTCGGGTGCTACTTATTCGTTTGTGTCACATGATTTTGTTGTGGTGTTGAATGTGCCGTTAGAACTCCTTGATGAAATTTATGATATAGAAATTGCGGATGGTAAAACCTCCATAGTTCAACATATGTGTCGAAATTGTGAATTGGAAATAGATGGGAGAATATTTAAGGTGAATTTATTACCCATGGAAATTGCGGGTTTTGATATAGTTATAGGTATGGATTGGTTGGGTGAGAATCAAACAAAGATTTTATGTGGGAAGAAGATAGTCTCGATTAGGACTCCCGACAATGAAAAAGTTTATGAGTTACATTTGGTGGTGTTTCCGGTTGGTGGTTTCCAGATTCACCGGAGGTAGGGGTGCTTGGTGGGAACGGTGATGGTTTCTGGTGGGTGGTGGTGGTTTCCGGCAGTAGTGGGTGGTGGAGGTAGGATTATTTTGTTGATATTTACAGAAATTTAAAACCACATTTTATTTACATGAATTTGTTTGAAGTGTGGTTTGATATGCTGCGTAAGTTTTTAAAAATGTTTATGAAAGAGCATTTTATTTCGATTTTCAAGGCCAAAAGTATATCTGTTGATTTCAATTTCCAAGGTTATAATATTCAGCATTTTGACTAAATATGTTCAAGGGATGTTCTATTAGTAACAAATCAATGGCTGAACATCCTGATTTACAACTTGTAACTGCCCCGCCCACAAAGTAGTGCGTTTTCCGGGATCAGTGACTCATCTCTCCACGAATGTGTGGGCCCCAAGAAGATGAACGTGTTGGATCAAATATTGTCTCCCACAATTCTCTGGGCCTAAATTCCACATTTGATATTCTAGCCAAAGGTACAATCATCAATGCACAATATACAATTAAGTAAAGAAGGACCAATATGATCATACTAGAATACAAACACATCGAAGGTGTACTCCCATTGCATCGGGAGAAGGAAGGCTTCGACTCAACGTCTCTATAAAAACTAAACTAAACAAATGCTTATATAATTTTGAGTTTTCGGTCAAACAAACTAATCCTACAAGTATCAGTCAATTAACAAGTATCAATTTCATTACTACAACTAACTACTTCATATTAAAACATACACATGTTACATTCTTCCATAAACTGCATTTTTGTGTCAAGTAGTAGGCAGCTTTCACAATAAAAGTCAAAGTTTCACCTGGTGGCTTCTTTTGAACCAATTGCCAGCAAAAACAGAGTGATGGGAAAGGGACTGAAATCCAAGGGCGGATGTATATTTTATAGGGGGTGATTTTTACACCACAACTTTTATTGCATGTACCACAATCATTGCTTAGTTGAGTTGTACAGTTAGTTGTCAAACTTATATTGTGTGATATAGACATTAAAAATTGTGGTGTAGAAATGAATTCCCATATTTTATTGCCGCCTTATGAAGCCCAAGTGGCAGGAATTTGCCAATTTGATACTTTGCTTGAAGCATGTATGTAAAACCATTACCCGTTCAAATATTAAAAATATTTCAATGCTATAAAAATCAAATAAACAACGAATTTATCAGGGAAAATTTATTTTGGGAAAATCAAATAAACTGCCCATTATAACAAACAGGGGGAAATTTATCAGACCAAAATCACCAAATTCCTCTTTTGTGACCGACCTTTAAGAACAACACCAGGAGCTAAGCTTCCAGATATGGGTCATACGGTCCTAATCATAGATAGAAGATAAGAATTACCAACAAATAAAACTAACCCGTTTTAATTACCCGACCCATAACCTATTTGTGACCTAATATAATGAAATTTTTAATATTTTCAGACCTTGTCAACTGATTCCATAACCCGTTGAATCTCTTTTTCCCTTTCGACTGTCACTTTTCTTCAATTTGGACATCTGATGTTCATTGAAACCCTACAAACTCATAATACATGATTTTAATGTCATAAAATTACATATTAACAATCAAAGTTATTTACTTAGTTTTAGTAAATCATTTTAGAGTAATAAAATAAAGGTAGCTTTGGATTTTATCTAGCAACAAATCTGAAAATACATGTATCATACTCGTTATTAGCTACTTATCGTACTGGTTAAACAATAAACAATGGAATCAGGTCCTGTGTTCTTGGAGCTGAAAACATTGGTGGCATATTTAGTTGGGTCCATCATTCTGGTATGTGCTTGGAGCATGAGTATCACTTCCTCCAATTGCAGAAGGATCGGGATAACCAACCCTAGAATTTGGCCCCTTTTTGCATGGCCCCTAAAAACAATTTAGTAAAATAATAAGAAAATGGATTGTCATTATAGTTATTATAATTAAGATTGCAAATTGTTTTAGAGACAGGTGATACCAGTGAGCTGGTAGGCCTAAAAAGGGAATTTTTTTCAAAAATAATGCACTTTTTTTTAAATTTTCACAAATTTTTTTTTTCTTTCACAAATAAGGTTTATGGACTCCTAGAGTCCGGAATTAGGCTTAAAATTGGACTCTCGTCCGGAATTAGGCTTAAATTGTACTTTACATCGTACCAGAAAGTAGTAGTTGTAGAAAAGTGACAAAATAGTACATGTGGACTCCTAGAGTCCGGAATTCAGTGGAGGTTGGACTCCGGAAGTCCAGCTAAATGTTGTATTCCTGGAGTCCGGAATTACAGCTCCGACGCACTCCCGGACTGTACTAATGAAATATGTTTACAAATCAGTCAACATTTATGCTACATGCTATTTGGTCAACATACTGAAATTCGTTGCTATTTAAGAGAAAATTAAATATGTTTATGGTACATGCTATTTGGTTAGCATACTAAATATGTTTAAAAATCAGTCAATAAGGTATAGGTTCATGGAAACATTATTATGATTGGTTGCTATTTCAGAGAAAATTAAATATTAGTATTAATTGAAAAGAAAATATGGTAAGGATGTGTTGACAGAGAAAAATGGGTTCAGCTTTTGTGCTTTCCTTTTCCATGAAATCCATATTTCAAAGAGACACACTGCACATCTGCACTATACACAAAAAAGGATAAAGTTAAAATGATAGTACTTTTGAAGATCACCTCTATCTGACATTGGTTTTTTTCTTTAGCCTACATGTATTTTTTATTTTGTTTTCTAATTTAATCCAAATAAAATATCACCTCAATCTATTAAGAAATATAAAAAAACTTAAAAAAAAAATAAGAAGTAGCAAAACATGAATTATGCCAATTAAAAAAAACGCGCACCACTAAAACAAATGTTCATCAACTTATATATATGTCAAAATACACAATCTGGCTAATATTATATACTCGAAACAATCACGGGTAAATCTACAAGAATATATACTTCCGATAATAAACTCATAATGATAAAAGTCTATAGGTGCTTAGCAACATTTTTTAACATAAAAAAGGCTGAACAAAAATCATGTTCATTTGCTTCTTCAACTAAACATAAACGAATTTCAGTATGTTGACCAAATAGCATGTGTACCATAAAAGTCTATCAGTTTCCGTTTACCGGTTAGTATAGTCAACATATTTACTCCTGGTTAGTACAGTCAACATTTTTTTTTAAATTTGTTTACGGGAGGAGACTCGTTATTGGACGAACTCATTGTTGTTTTTTAAATAAAAATCAGTGATGAAAAGAGTTGTGAAAAATTATGGTTATGTTGGGAGAAATAGATTGGGTATGATATGTTGTGAGAAATGTATATATAGTAGGGGTGAGCATGGGGCGGTTTGGGGCGGTTTTTAACTAAAATCAAACCCCGCCCCAAAAGTTCGGGTTTTGAGAATTACACCCCGTTCGGTTTCGGGTTTTTCGGTTTCCGGTTTTTCGGTTTCGGGTTTTTCGGTTTTGGTTTTTCGGTTTTTTCGGTTTGGTTTCGAGTTTTTTCCGGATTTTTAGTTTCCTTTAAATTTACCAATTTGTTACCTTAAAAATTAATATTATGATTCAAGCTCTCAAACTTTAACTCATTTTGTTATAAATAAAAAATAACTAGTAAGTTTAGTATAATGCAATAATAAATTCAACTAACATAATTTGAATAAGATTAATAATAGAATAACATTTAACAATCTTTCGTAACAATCTTAGTCCATGTCTTCATCCATAAAAGTTTCATTGCATGGTTGCTTTCATTTTACAAACAAATCTATATCAAATCTTTTAAAAATCTTTTAAAAATGTAGGAATATTTTTATAAAACTTGAAATATATATAATGGTGGGGCGGGGCAGGTTTTTCGGTTTGGGTTTTCATATGCCCCCAAAAACCGCCCCAAACATTCGGGTTTTTCAAAAATCAAAACCGTTGATATCGGTTTTTCAAATGGTTCGGTTTTTTCGGGTTTTTCGGTTTCGGTTTCGATTTTTATGCTCAACCCTAATATATAGTCGTTAAATCCCACCCAATTCCGGACTCCTGGAGTACAACATTTAGCTGCAATTCCGGACTCCAGGAGTCCAACTTCCACCGAATTCGGGAATCTAGGAGTCCACATGTACTATTCTGTCGGATGTAAAGTACAATTCCGGACTCCGGGAGTCCAATTTAAGCCTAATTCGGGACTCTAGGAGTCCATAAACCTCATTTGTGAAAACAAAAAAACTGCATTATTTATGAAAATTAAAAAAAAAAAATGCATTATTTTTGAAAAAAATTCCCTAAAAAGGTGTATTCTATCATTGAAGTTATTGCAGTCTTTCCTCTTGTATGAGTAAATTTCCAAGCTTTTCCATATTTGCAACCGCAAGTTGTAAAAAAGAAGTAAAGCAAACTCAAGTCAAATCTGTTAAACAAGGTGCAGATGCATCAAAACACATGCATATTGTATAAAAAGCAATAGTGATGTAACTGGGAACCAAATTAAAAATCACATAACAATACATTTGAACGAACAAAGATTGCATATGAGCAGTAATATTAAATAACCTAAGTTGAACCCAAACAGTTTCAAAAACTGAAATCGGAAATGATAGGGCTTGAGCAATGGATTAGACGGCTGGAAGCTATTAGGACATTCTTCACATAGATAGGCCTTGAGCAATGCACAGACAGCCGATTCCGGTACAAACAATTACACAGTCCTTGAGTCGCCGGAAATAGAAGGAGTGATGGCGGAATCCTTGGCTATAGAGGAACGAAATCGCCATTTGTTGAATTTGGGATGCGTTTAGGTCGGGGGGATTCGAATGAGGGAAGAAGGTTCCTGCCTTGCATTTCCGGAAAGTCTGAATTTTTCGAAACCAAAATAATAAAACGTAATAAAACACAAGCCACAGGAATTGAACCCATGACCTTGCGTTTACAAAGTTGTTGTTTTGTCATCTCAACTACATGGAATTATTGATATTGCTTCATTCTTATATTAGATATACACTTCATTGATCCATAAGCAACTTTTGTAATCGCCCTTTTTTAATTTACCCTCATAAACGACCAATTTATGGCTCCCTGTCTAAACGACCGCATTCAATTGGCCCTTATAATTTTACATGAAAATTTGCTATCCTAGCATTGGGTTTGTAATCGGAGTGTACACAAAACAAGTTATGGGGTTTGATCGACTTGAGTCTTGATCTATATCAGATTACACTATCGCCACTGTCACCACCTACCAATTGGCCACTTCAAAATAAAATCACAGGGTATCTGTCGCCGCATTGCGCGGATATCATGTTAGTAAACCCAGAAGAGTTTATAGTGAGTAGAATTTAAGTTTCTTGTTGTTCAAATAAGATACTTGGCTTTAGGAGTTGGTTAATTCTTTTTGTACGTCTCGAGTTCGAATCTAGGGAAGGCCTTGTTTTTTTAAACGCAAATAAATCTACAAAAGGCAAGTCTGTTGGCTAAATACATAAATGATAAATACATTATATATAGTTTTTTCAAATGCAAATAAATCTAAAAAAAACTAGTGTGTTGGCTGAATTTTCAGTTTTACTAAATATGAAAATGGTAAATACATTTGGACCAAATATAACCGAATCGAAACGAAACTGACGGGTTGGTTTCGTTTCGATTTAGATCATTTAGGCTAAAAATCGAACCGAACCAAAACCGATAACATGTAATCGGTTCGGTTTCGGTTTTTAAAATTCATCATTTTCGGTTCGGTTCTAAGATATGATAGATCATTTAGGCTAAAAAGACTGAATTGAACCGAACCAAAATTGATAACATGTAATCGGTTCAGTTTCGGTTTTTAAAATTCGTCATTTTCGGTTCGGGTCCTTATCGATTTTGGTTCAATTCAGTTCGGTTTACGGACCATACTCACCCTAATACATTATATGAAGTGGTAAAGATATATGTGTGTGATAGAGAGAGAGAGAGTAAAATTGAAAAGGTAAAATATGAATAGTATGAACATTATTTATTAAATTTATTATATTTGGAAGATGTGTTTCCTTCAAAAAATTGATGGTGTTTTTATCTTCTTGTAATTCGGTAAATTCTCACTCTGAACTTCTAACGTATATTTAATTGGATTGTTAAGAAATTTATAGAGCTTATTCTTTTTATTGTAAAAGAGGAACAATGAAGGATCAATACTCTGCGATTGTTGGTCTCCATGGAGATCCTAAACATGTACAACTATTAACCTTGATTTAAAATCATATTGATTAATTGACCACGTTAAAACTTTATATTAAATCTCTATTTTGCAACCTAAACGATCTATCAAACACACAACTGACAACTGCAATAAACTACTAGAAATTGTAATATTTTTTTTGGAAACGGCTTTCATTAAAAACTAGCAAAATGCTAGGAGAACAACAAAACAAAGTTAATTATTACATGGTAAAATAAGCCATTCAGGCCAACTAATTTTAAATTTACGCCTACGATTACAAACCCATAGATACGTGATTTCTTTTATCGAATCAACAATCATATTCCTCCGGACGTCTTCATTATTAAAAACGATAGCATTTCTAAAACGCCAAATAATCCACACGATCGTAAGCGCCACCGCCTCAATTACCAGTTTCGAATTAGCACTCATCAACCCGGTATCAATGTTAGAAAGGAATTCATCTAAATCTTCCACATTAGTATCAACAATTTGTAACCACCTTCCAATAGCCCTCCAAACATCTTTTATAACATCACAATTCCAAAAAATGTGATTCGTATCTTCAATACCTTCCCCACACATCACGCAATTAAGGTTCTCAAAAGGTATTCCTCTACAAGAAAGATTTACTTTGGAGGAGATCCTATTCAAATTAATCTTCCAAAAAAGAATATTCACTTTTCGAGGAACAAGGGGATTCCATCTCGTATGTAAAATAGAAGACGGAAGAGTAAGATTGTGTAAGGACCGAAACCAAAAATGACCACTTTTAACCCATTTACAACAAACCTTTCAAAATTAACCAAAATACAAGTTTAAAAGTACTAAACCAAATCCATACACATTCCAAAAGACCAACTACTAAACCGGATACAAACCAACTAATCAACCCAAAAACATAAATGTACAAATACTACAAGTCTAACCAAAAGAGAAGCTTTCTTCAAGCTTCAAGCAAACCAATCTTCAAGTACCTACTCACACTTGCCCTTGCCTTTATCTACTCCTGAAAAATGGTGACAACTAAACGGGTAAGCTATAAAAGCTTAGTGAGTTCCACAATGCATAATGTTATACTAAATAATTATATAAATCAACATAAATGAACAAACAAATATCAATGGGTCCAAGTACCGAGTTATCACAAGAATATCGCCACAATGCATCACATATCAATATCGGGTCAACAATGATCAAAGTATAATTCCGGATTCAACAAAGTGCGTCATTCCCTCTTAGACCATTAGGGAATGAGGCCGATGAAGGTGATCAAGGCACCCCTAAATGAGTCCAAGATCCAGCTTCACCACCACGGTCCATACCACTCCTCCGCCAGGTACTCCCGCGTCCACCGCCCGACATATTACACGAAGTAATACTCGGACCGCCATGGGTCCTCACGAAATGAATTATCACTCAAGGCATTCCACTCAAACGGGTCAAGGAAATGTTACGGTTCAACAAGGTGGTTTCAATGTCCAAGGCAAAACACAAGTCATTCAATCGAAAGGAACACTATTTAGCCACGTTGTACATATATAATTAAAAGTATACACATTGCACATAGTGAACTCACCTGGGATTAAGCAATTGCCAATACGAGCCAAGTACTTCCTTTAGTCAAATTCCATTGTCACCGATTGATACAATCACCACAATTTCCCAATTGTTTACCTATCACAATTATACTTATCTCATTCAATATACAAGCTCAAAATGACAACTAGTATGACCCTTAATCACCAATTCCCAAAATTGGTGATTAACCCCAAAACCCTAAACTTCTAACTATACATCTAGTGCATAATCACATGCTAACTTCCAATTTCCTAGTTCAATATCAGTTATACATAGTCTACAATCATCAATTTCAGTTCCATAACTCAAACCCTAACTAGGGTTCATGACCTACTAACTCAATACATCAATTTATACATATGCATGGTGATAGGGATGATGTTTTACCTTAATTATCAATACAATAGATGAAAATCCTTTGATTTCTAGCTATAATCTGCCCAAAAGCACCAAATATCGTCCAAAATCGCCCAACACCGAGAAGAGAAAGTTCTAGAGGTTATTTGGGCTGAAATGGGGAAAAATCCCGATTTTATGCCTAATCTGCACAAGATAGCGCCGCTATCTTCAAGATAGCGCCGCTATCTTGCCTCCCCTTGCTTTTTAGCGCCTCTATCTTCAAGATAGAGCCGCTATCTCCCAAATTTTTCGCGTTTTACCCATCGCTATAATGAGTGGCTGATTTAATTGCACAAGATAGCGCCGCTATCTCTAAGATAGCGCCGCTATCTCCCTAAAATACTGCATTTTCGATTTTTCTTCCTTTTTAACTTATACCACTTAATCCAATACACAAAACACAGATTTTTCATCGAAAATTTAATTATCCAGACTTAATTCCTATCATTTATCAACTAATAATAGACTTAACAAATAAATTTCTTGAATTTAAAAACACGTATGTTACAGATTGTCAAGCCACCTCCTAGTGGTTTTAACCTCAAACAACCCATCGTTGCCAATGGCCCAAACCCACACATCCGGCTCAAGCGAGAGTGATTTACCATCAAACCGTCGAGTCAAAACATCAATTTGAGCTTGTTCCCTTCCACCCCTCACTGCCCGACGCCACAACCACGAAACCGCCCCCTGCACCAATCTGTCCGCCACCATGCAATTTTCATCAACGTCAAGCCTGAAAATTCTTGAAAATTCCGCGCATAAAGGGGTCGGTCCGGCCCACAGGTCCTTCCAAAATCTAGTGTTTCGGCCATTACCAACTTGTTTTTTCAACTGAGACATGAGATCCACCCCTTTGTTTTTATATTTGCAAATCATTTTAATCAATTGAGCCCACGGTGACGAGCCCAAACCCCGGCTAGAACCCACCTCCAATCTTCCATTATCACCATAAATCTTTTTAATCACTTTAATCCACAAACTGTCATCATTTGTTACAAACCTCCAAACCCACTTTAACATGAGAGCAATATTAAAACGCGTTTAAACTTCCAATATCAAGACCTCCATTTTGAAACGATGCCAAAACCGACTCCCACTTAACCCAATGAATCTTCTTTTTATCATCGGTTCCCCCCCCAAAAAAATGTGGACCTCAAATTTTCAAGACTTTGATCCACAATCTTTGGCATAACAAATAATGACATATAATAAATGCCCGTTCCACCCAACACCGACTTTAATAGAACTGATCGCCCCCTATAGAAAGAGTATTAACTTTCCACTTTGACAACTTCTTTTTGAATTTATCAATTAACACATCCCAACTCTTTTTTCTAGACATGCAATCTCCCACCGGTAACCCAAGGTATATAAAAGGAATTTTACCTCTACACACCCCAAGTTTTTCCGCCATATCACTTATCTCTACTTCCGGGACACACACACCATAAAGATTCGATTTATGAAGACTTATTTTTAACCCCGAAGCCATATGAAAATAATGTAAAATAATTAACAGTTTCTCCATATTATTGAGCGACCATTCTCCCATAAAAATAACATCATCAGCATAAAGCTAGTGAGAAATACTAACTGAAGCCGATTCTTCATTTAAAGTCACCCCTTTAAACATATGATTCATAATTGCTTCTTCCATAGCCACATGAAGACCTTCCATGGCAATAATAAATAGAAACGGTGATAATGGATCACCTTGTCTTAGACCTCTTTCAAGTTTAAATTCTTTAGAAGCATTCCCGTTTAAAATAACCGACGCCCTAGACGAATGCAAGATCGCACTTATCCAACGACGCCAAGTATCCGGGAATTTCATAAACTCCATCATCCGATCCAAAAACTCCCAACTTATCGAATCATAGGCTTTTTCGAAATAAACTTTTAGAACCATGACTTTTTTCTTCTTTTTTTGTACCAAGCGATAAGCTCATTAACGATCAATGGACCATCCAATATTTGACGGCCCTTGATAAACGCCGATTGCTCGTTACTCACAACAGAATCCACCACCGCAGCCAACCGCAAAGCTAAGACTTTAGCAATAATTTTATATTGCACACCAATAAGACTAATAGGCCGGTAGTCATTAACGAAGATTAATAACAAGCAAAACAAACATATCCAAATCTTTCCTCAAAGCAAGATTCAACGAATTAACCCCACCACCCATCGACGTAATCAATCCGCCCTTCAAACAAACTTTAGTGTTCTTAATCGAATCCGTGACCTCATCATGTATTTTGTTCATATTTCCATGGACTTCAAATTTTTCTCGAAGGCAACCGGTGCTCGCATTGCGGCCATGACTTGTTCAACGGCTCCGGTGACCAGGGGGCCAATCCCATCGTCGGGAATTAGATTAAATGATGAACATTTTGAATGTTTAATCATGTATAAATATTATGTAGCTGTTGAAGAAAAACTAAAAGTTCTAAATTAAAACACTTATACAAATGCAACATGTGGTTAGAAAGTTAGAAATTATGCAACATGCTAAAAATTGTAAAAACAACATAAAAAACTTTCGGTTTCCTTGCGCCTGAGGCGGTGGAGCTTCTTAATAGAGTCCAACGTGCTATGCATAGCAATGTTATGACACCGAGGTCCACAAATGTTGTTTTTAAAAGAATTAGTTTTGCCATTCAAAAAGGGATAGCGGCGCAACTTGTTGCCCGTTTGCCTTCTTTATCCATGTAAAAGACTATATTATAATTTATATAATGAAAGTAAGGGAGATTGATACCAAAAAAAAAAAAAAACTTTGTAATTCCAAAATCGAGATGAATAATATAAATCAAAATTTGATATAAATAATGATAGAAAGTACATACATATTAAACCTAGTTAAATATCAAAGTTACCTTAAATAAATAGTGAAATGTTCAAAGTAGTTAATTAATTTTATCTAGTCTCAAGGGACATTTATTAGCCTTTGGATCAAGAAAAATTAATGGTCAAGATCAAGATTCAAAACCACCACCACCACTACAAGCACATGTGTTTCTCCGGCGGCCGGAGACGGCGACCGGCGGCGGCGGACGGCGGCGGACGGTGGCGATGGGCGGCGGTCGGCGGCGGCCGGAGGTGGACGCCGGCGGTGGTGACCGGTGGTGGTGGTCGTGACTGGAAGCACATGTGCTTCGTGACTTGTTTTGATTTTTTTTCTGTGTAGTGAAGCACATGTGTTTCATAACGTTAAGCACATGTGCTTCGTGATTCAAATACAAATGACTTGCTTGTAAGTTACATTTGTTCAGGAACAAAAACACATGTGCTTGGCTTTATGAAGCACATGTGCTTGGCTTTATGAAGCACATGTGCTTCATAATGATATGTTCGTCACTTGTTTTGATTTTTTTTCTATGTAGTGAAGCACATGTGTTTCATAACTTCAAGCACATGTGCTTCGTGATTCAAACACAAATGACTTGCTTGTAAGTTACATGTGTTCAGGAACAAAAACACATGTGCTTGGCTTTATGAAGCACATGTGCTTGGCTTTATGAAGCACATGTGCGTCATAATGATATGTTCGTCACTTGTTTTGATTTTTTTTTTTTTTTTGTGTAGTGAAGCACATGTTTTTCATAACGTCAAGCACATGTGCTTCGTGATTCAAAGACAAATGACTTGCTTGTAAGTTACATGTGTTCGGGAACAAAAATACATGTGTTTGGCTTTATGAAGCACATGTGCTTCATAATGATATGTTCGTCACTTGTTTTGATTTTTTTTCCGTGTAGTGAAGCACATGTGTTTCATAACGTCAAGCACATGTACTTCGTATGCTCCCTTGTGTGTTTAGAAACTCATGTTTTTAGTGACGCACATGTGTTTCGTGACCTGAAGCACATGTGCTTCGAAGTAATATGTTGTGTTTTAGTGAAGCACATGTGCTTCGATACATCAATACCACCACCACCCCCATTAGCACCAGCACCTTCACTGTCAGCCACCACCACCACCGTGGGGGATTTGATCTTGACCATCTTGATCCAATGGCTAGGATTTACTAGACAAATCATTTGAACTCCCTAGAATACAACTCTAAATAAATAATATAAAGCTACTTTGGAAATAAAAATATTAAGCTTGAAAGATACTACTATTTAATATTATTAAATAAGTATAACAAATAAACTAATTGTAAATTTGAAAATTTTATATTACTTAGGAGTTTAAAGGATGTTATACCTATTATATAATTGTGGTAGAAAAGATACGCAAAACCATAAAATATATAGGAAAGTGAGAAAAAGAACAAGAATATATGGTTGCCTTAGTGTTGAAGTCTTGCTTTGTTAGCTCAAGGTCCCGAAATCGAACCTTGGCTGTGGCGCATTCTTTTCTCATTAATTTTGGAACCCACATATAATGTTTGCTTAATAATCACACTAAAGCTATATCTAAAAAATAAATTATGGAGGTAGTGGGGTCTGGTTAGGTAATTTATGCATGGTGGGCTCGTGCACTTTGGGGAGGAGCCCATGATGGTCAAGGGGCCCAAGGTTGAATTCTTGTCATGTGCTGGATGGTATATATTCACATGGAATTTCAACCCTATTCTTTCCATTTCGGCGCCGAAAACACCTCCGTCAACCATTCCTGCCCGGCTGCCCTTCACCACCGTACCTACCACCTCCTCCGTTCCGTCATCGCCGGAGAGCCCGTGTTGCTTTCGTCGGAGAATTCCTCCACCACCTGTTTCCCGTACTCACCGTGTGTTTCTGTTCCGGTGCCGGTCATTTTGTTTATGCTACGCTGGAGGTTCCACAGCCGTGAGTTAGGTTTCCGGTGAGCTCAAGAACAATCATTCCCGGTAGGGTTCTTGCCTCGTTTTCTTTCCTTTTATCTCGAGTACTAACTTTCTTCGGTTTTCATTTCTGATTCTGAAGCATCGATCGAGATTACGGGGCAACCTGAAGACGTTGAACGGTGGTTTGGGTGTGGGTAAATCTCTCGAGCAGTTCATGCAGTGCTGATAAGAACACAAATTCAATCAACCTTTGTGGTAAAAAATCTTTTCTCGATAAGTCCTCATCCTATGTATTGCATTGTTCAGTGGGTTTTTGGGGTGGGGGATTATATATTCTTGGCAGGATTAATTAAACGGAAAGTTATATTATTAAATTAAAGAGGAAAGCTCTTACATTATTAAATTTAAGGGGGAAGTTTTTTATTTTATTAAATTAAAAGGGAGAGTTTTGATATTATTTAATCAAAGGAGGAGTTTTAATAATATTTAATCAAGGGAAGATTTTTCTTTTATTAGTCGTTCTTTTTTATATAGTCTTGCATGAATAACTGAATTTTAGAACCAATAATTGCGGATATAATTTTGACCTATAGGATCATGCTAGAATACAAACACATTAAGCACTCAACATTGAAGGTGTACTCCCATTGCATCGGGACAAGGAAGGCTTCGACCCAAGTCCAATACCTGTCTTAATCTCTATAAAAACTTAACAAAACAAAAGCTTATATAATTTTGATTTTTCAGTCAAACAAACAAATCCTACAAGTATCAATCAATTAACAAGTATCAATTTCATTACAACAAACTACTTTATATTAAAACATACACATGTTACATTCTTCCATAAACTGCATTTTCGTGAAAAGATTTGATATACAATTTGGAATTATCATAATAGTGTATTTGTATTCTTGAGGGGAGGTTTGCAATTTCCTCAAATGGATATAAATTTGACTGAAATTTTACAGAATTACAATGGATGAAAATTTAGGTCAGGAAATGGATCCAACTGGAGATAATTTTGGTGATATACTAGTACATGGGGATTACAATGAAGAAGCACAGAACCAACAGATACCTTAATTCAATCTTCCAATTCAACCGACAAATCAATTAACATTTCAGCAGTTAATGAGTCAACAACAACCATGGGTCACTCAAGGTCAAACACACCTCAGTTAATTCAATCTTCAAGGTCAGCCAACAAATCAAGCAACATTTCAGCCAAACACAAGTCACTTAATAAGTCAACAACAACCATGGGTCACTCAAGGTCAAACACACCTCAGTCAATTCAATCTTCCAATTCAACCGATATATCAAGCAACATCTCAGCCAAACACAACTCACTTAATAAATCAACAACAACCATGGGTCACTCAAGGTCAAACACACCTCAGTCAATTCAATCTTCAAGGTCAGCCAACAAATCAAGCAACATTTCAGCCAAACACAACTCACTTAATAAGTCAACAACAACCATGGGTCACTCAACGTCAAACACACCTCAGTCAATTCAATCTTCCAATTCAACCGATATATCAAGCAACATTTCAGCCAAACACAACTCACTTAATAAGTTAACAACAACCATGGGTCACTCAAGGTCAAACACACCTCGGTCGATTCAATCTTCCAATTCAACCGATATATCAAGCAACATTTAAGCCAAACACACCTCACTTAATAAGTCAACAACAACCATGGGTCACTCAAGGTCAAACACACCTCAGTCAATTCAATCTTCCAATTCAACCGAGAAGCAACAGTTCAGCAAAACACAACTCACTTAATAAGTCAACAACAACCATGGGTCACTCAAGGTCAAACACTCCTCAGTCGATTCAATCTTCTAATTCAACCGATATATCAAGCAACAGTTCAGCAAAACACAACTCACTTAATAAGTCAACAACAACCATGGGTCACTCAAGGTCAAACACACCTCAGTCAATTCAATCTTCAATTCAACCGATATATCAAGCAACAGTTCAGCAAAACACAACTCACTTAATAAGTCAACAACAACCATGGGTCACTCAAGGTCAAACACACATCAGTCAATTCAATCTTCCAATTCAACCGATATATCAAGCAACATTTCAGCCAAATACAACTCACTTAATAAGTCAACAACAACCATGGGTCACTCAAGGTCAAACACACCTCAGTCAATTTGATCTTCCAATTCAACCGATATATCAAGCAACATTTCAGCCAAACACAACTCACTTAATAAGTCAACAACAACCATGGGTCACTCAAGGTCAAACACACCTCAGTCAATTCAATCTTCCAATTCAACCGATATATCAAGCAACATTTCAGCCAAACACAACTCACTTAATAAGTCAACAACAACCATGGGTCACTCAAGGTTAAACACACCCCAGTCAATTCAATCTTCCAATTCAACCGATATACCAAGCAACAGTTCCTCAAAACACAACTCACTTAATAAGTCAACAACAACCATGGGTCACTCAAGGTCAAACACACCTCAGTCAACTCAATCTTCCAATTCAACCGATATATCAAGCAACAGATCAGCAAAACACAACTCACTTAATAAGTCAACAACAACCATGGGTCACTCAAGGTCAAACACACCTCAGTCAATTCAATCTTCCAATTCAACCGACAAATCAAGCAACATTTCAGCCAAACACAACTCACTTAATAAGTCAACAACAACCATGGGTCACTCAAGGTCAAACACACCTCAGTCAATCCAATCTTCCAATTCAACCGATATATCAAGCAACAGTTCAGCAAAACACAACTCACTTAGTAAGTCAACAACAACCATGGGTCACTCAAGGTCAAACACACTTCAGTCAATTCAATCTTCCAATTCAACCGATATATCAAGCAACATTTCAGCCAAACACAACTCACTTAATAAGTTAACAACAACCATGGGTCACTCAAGGTCAAACACACCTCAGTCAATTCAATCTTCAAATTCAACCGATATATCAAGCAACATTTAAGCCTAACACACCTCACTTAATAAGTCAACAACAACCATGGGTCACTCAAGGTCAAACACACATCAGTCAATTCAATCTTCCAATTCAACCGAGAAGCAACAGTTCAGCAAAACACAACTCACTTAATAAGTCAACAACAACCATGGGTCACTCAAGGTCAAACACTCCTTACTCGATTCAATCTTCCAATTCAACCGATATACCAAGCAACAGTTCAGCAAAACACAACTCACTTAATAAGTCAACAACAACCATGGGTCACTCACGGTCAAACACACCTCAGTCAATCCAATCTTCCAATTCAACCGATATATCAAGCAACATTTCAGCCAAACACAACTCACTTAATAAGTCAACAACAACCATGGGTCACTCAAGGTTAAACGCACCCCGGTCAATTCAATCTTCCAATTCAACCGATATATCAAGCAACAGTTCAGCAAAACACAACTCACTTAATAAGTCAACAACAATCATGGGTCACTCAAGGTCAAACACACCTCAGTCAATTCAATCTTCCAATTCAACCGACAAATCAAGCAACAGTTCAGCAAAACACAACTCAACCCTCTGGTCAGCAAAACACAACTCAACAAGAACAACCACTACGCCGACTAACAGCAGCAGAAGGCACATCAAGAAAACGACGCGCGGATGAAATTAACGAGGGAGAGATCCGGGGAACCTTCGGGACGTCCATGATGGCTGCTGCGAATACCCTAAACAGTAAAAAATAATTTATTTTTTATTATTAATAAAAGCTTCTACACTTTAGGTGTGAGCATGGTCCACGAACCAACCGAAACCGATAGAAGTCGGATTTGGTTCGGTTCGGTTATGGTTTAGTTTTTTTAGCCCAAATGTTGATTCTTATCCAAGGGCCGAACCGAAACTGATAAAACCGAAACCGAAAATGACAACTTTTAAAAACAGAATCCGAACCGATAATTCGGTTTCGGTTGGTTTTGGTTAGATTATGTTTTTTCAGGCACCTCTATTCTACATTAAAATATTAAAACATGATTTATTTATTTGCAGCAATAGCAACTGTTTCAACCCTCTCTAAGAGGGCCAAGTCTTTGGGGATATATACATGGGAGGGGCATAATAATTCAAAAGAAAGAATTATGTATCCGGGGGAGATTTCTAAACCCCCAATTCTAGTGTTAGTGATCTGAAAGGTGAAGAAGGTACAACAATCGCAAGTAAGCTGATACAAGCTCCATATCATTTCCCTTTTGATGAAGTAAAGAGAAAGTTTCAAACAAATTTTGAGATGACGAGTACTATAAAAAATTTCTACTGGAAAAATGGTAATCGGGTGATGACCTGCTCCAACGATTGTGAGTTGGATGCTGCGATACGTTGGTTGGATACAATAAATGAAGATACTCTTGAAGGTTATATCAATCTCAATGGTTTGTAAAGTCCCGAAAAGCTAAAAAAAGAAGGCACATAGAAACTGATGAGGGTCCTGCTGGGTATGTCTTGCTGTTATTTAACTTTATTATATATTATGTGGTATTTTGTTATTGCTTCTTAAAAAATATGAAATTTGTAGGTATGAGGATTACCTCTTCCCAGAAGAATCACAAGCATCTAATTTGAAAATATTGGAGCAAGCTTACAAATGGAAAAAACAAAAGGTTGCTGTTTCTGATGATGAATAAGAAGATATGGATGATGATTAGCCTTTTTTTGCTATGGATAATGCTTTTTATGAGATTTAAAAACTTGCGTCTCATATGACTTCTTGATGCTTGTTAAAAGTGAAACCATTTCCATCTATATATTTTGTGCATATATCATTGTTTCAAAATTACTTGTTTTTGTTTTTAGTTTCTCTTTTATTTCTTGTTTTATGGCTATATGTGTTTCGATTTATGCATCATCACTTTAAGCTTGTATAATTATGCAACTTTTCTCATGTTCTCTTATCATATATTATATATGGCTATATGATACCCAAAATACTATTTGTTGATATTGGTACAACTTCCAAAATAATATTTTATATTTAAAAACAAAATATAAGTGTTTAAATAAAAATAATTAATTACGTGCATCTAAAACAACAATTATTATGCTACCATTGTATCAAAATAAGTGATATATTTGAGCTTTCATGGTTTTTGATGTAAAAGATTAAAATATGGGTTAGGATAAATTAAAGTGGATAGTTAGTGGAGAAATCAGTCGCACTCTTTTTGAATAATGTGATAAATTATTAATAATTTACAGTTGCAAGTATAAAATTTACCCAAGTTAATCTTTTCATGTGCTTAATTTGTTCAATTTTCTGCCATTATTATTATTATTTATTTATTTTTATTTTTTTTGTAGCAGGCTGCTTGATAGGAAATAGAAAATTAGTAATCTAGAAGGACTAAAATTGTAAAATAGGTTAATAAATAGAGGAAAGGAGGTCGTGTGTTTGGTATCGTTTTTTACGTCTTTCAGAAGAATCGTCTTTTGGCTCTTAGCCTTTGGCTTCGAGAGAGGGAATTATCCCGGGACCAAATCTTCCTTTGTGGTTGATTAGGGTTTATCTTTGTTTAACTGCAATCTTCTTTTGTTAATTGTTATTCTAAATTATCAATTCGTATCAATGGTCCGACCTGCCGATTAGTGATTCACGATGTGTCCAAAATCGAATTAAACATCCGATCTCCCCAAAAGGAATAGATCATTATTTATGGTCATTTTAACATTTTTCAACATACTTTACAGCTAGCCTCACCTATACATGTGTTCTATACAGTAAATATTATGTAGCTGTTGAAGAAAAACTAAAAGTTCTAGATTAAAACACTTATACAAACGCAACATGTGGTTAGAAAGTTAGAAATTATGCAACATGCTAAAAATTGTAAAAACATCATAAAAACTTTTTGTAATTGCAAAATCGAGAAGAATAATATAAATCAAATTTGATATAAATAATGATATTATCTTGATAGAAAGTACATACGTATTAAACCTCATTAAATATCAAAGTTACCTTAAATAAATAATAAAACGTTTAAAGAGGTCCATAATTTTTATAAAGTTCCGAGGAATAAATTTCAGCATTTGGATCTATCACTACCACCATCAGAATCACATGTGATTCAACACATCAACACCACCGCCACCCCATGTGTATTAAATCACATGTGATTCAAAACAGCCGACCACCACCACCAACCTCTGTCGACCACCGTCAACCCCTCGCCACCACCGGCTGCTTGCAATCACATGTGATTGCGTATCCAATCACATGTGATTGCGCCGGCCGACAGCCAGTGGCGTCGGACGGCGGCCGGAGGTGGTGGGCGGCGGTGGTGATTGTATATTGAATCACATGAGATGTGATGATGGTGGTGGTTGTATATTGAATCACATGTGATTTGATAATGGTGGTGGTTAAGAGATCTTTTGATCTAAGACTAAGATTTATTCCTCGTGACTTATAAAAATCAAGAACCTCCCTAAACGCAACTCTAGATAAATAATATAAATCTAATTTGGAAATTAAAATATTAAGCTTGAAAGATACTTTTTAATATTATGTTAGATATAACATTTAGTATAACAAATAAACTAATCGTAAATTTGAAAATTTTATGTTAGTTAGGAGTTTAAAGGATATTATATTACATTTTCAATCAACAGAAAAGCGCGCGCTTGTTTATAAACCCCCGTTCTTCTCTCTCGCATCTTTAAAGGTATAATTACTGTAAAGATTTGGATTTTTTATTTAGCGAGAGTAGATTTTGAAATTTAACTTTAGGTTTATTATTTTGAAATACACTAGATTGAGGGTTAGGTTTAATTTCAACTATTTCCTGGATAGATTTGAAATAGAATTTGAAATCATCATAATAGTGTATGATGATTTTGTGTTAAAATATAACTGTGTTCTTGAGGGGAGGTTTGGTGTTGGATTTCTTGCAATTTCTTCAAATGGATCTAAATTTGAGTGAAACAATTTTATAGAATTATAATGGATGAAAATTTGGGGGCAAGAAATGGAACAATTTTTTAATAATATATTAAACTGGGATTACAAGGTAGCATAGTTACAGCAGACACCTCAATTCTATCTTCCAGTTCAGTAGACAAATCAATTAATAGTTCAACCCTCTGGTGTGTAGTTCAGCCAAACACCCCCCCAATACAAATGGTTCCACCAATTAACAGACCATTTCCACCATTCTCCTCTTTCACAAACCATCCACCAGTTAACATTCTTCCACGATCTCTGCCAAAATAGTTAACGATTATGATTAGGATTTAGATTATGATTATAATTCTAGTGTTAGTGGCTCTGTTAGGTGAAGGTGCACCAATCGTAACTAGGCTGATACAAGTTCCACAGAGATTCAGCTTTGATGCAGTAAAGACTTTTTTTGAAAAAAATATTTGATGATGTAAAGACTTTGATGAAGTAAGACTTTTTTTTCAAACAAAGTCTTCACTCCATCAAAGCCGAGTCTCTGTGGAACTTGTATCAGCCTAGTTGCGATTGATGCACCTTCACCTAACAGAGCCACTAACACTAGAATTGTAATCATAATCCTAATCCTAATCATTAACTATTTTGGCGGAGATGGTGGAAGAATGTTAACTGGTGGATGGTTTGTGAAAGAGGAGAATAGTGGAGATGGTTTGTTAATTGGTGGAACCATTCATAGATTGGGGGGGGGGGGGGGGGATTTGGCTGAACTACACCAGAGTGTTGAACTATTAATTGATTTGTCTACTGAATTAGAAGAAAAAATTGAGGTGTCTGCTGGTTCTGTGCTTCATTGTAATCCCAATTTAGTATATTACTAAACAATTCTTCCAATCCCTGCCCCAAATTTTCATCCATTGTAATTCTGTAAAATTGTTTCAGTCAAATTTAGATCCATTTGAAGAAATTGCAAGAAATCAACACCAAACATCACATTATGAACACAATTATATTTTTACACAAAATCATCATACACTATTATGATGATTTCAAATCTATTCAGGAAATAGTTGAAATTAAACCTAACCCTTAATCTAGTGTATTTCAAAATTATAAACCTAAAGTTAAATTTCAAAATCTACTCTCGCAAAACAAAAAATTCAAATCTTTACAGTAAATATATACCTTTACTGGATTAGCGAGAGGCAAAATCGAGGAAGAACCTGAAAAAATGCGATAATGTGATCTTCACATATGCGAAATCGAGGAAGAACCTGAAAAACCTGAAAAAATGCGATAATTCACTATTGTTATTCATAGTCTAGATTCCCCATTTACCCTTTTCATCCAATTCTTAATGATCTTATTTATGAATGTATGTTAGATAAAAATTACGAGTAAAGCTGTAATGTTAATCAAGTTTAGTGACTAATTGTAATCTTTCAAGAAGCTTACAAAAACTTGGATACAAAATCTCATTTGTCAACATGAGGGTTACAGATACATGTTTAATACAATGTTTAAATCATTTATATTTTCATCTCAACTGCAACAGAAGAGAAGCAAATTGTTCATCATGAAACTAATGTTGAGTTTAAAATGAAATTACCATTTGTCACCCCTGTTTTTAACCCATCTTTTCACTTTTTGCTTGTTTGTCTTCTGCTAGTGAGAACTTCTTCACTTTCTGCATAGTAAATATGAAAGATGAATAAATTTCTAATATTCAATTATTTCAAATATAATTTTCTACTAAATAGTCTTCATGATTGATCTCTGAAGAACGAGAAACACAATCTATTTTTCTGCAATATCTGGCTCCATTATTAATGTCTTAACATATACTGTATGATTCTAAAGTTTAATGCTCCCAAACTATGTAACATATTATAAAAAAAACATGAAATACTATCAACCAATAAATGTTCTGCTTAATAATCTTTCCCTTTTTACCTGTGTATTTCAGTCAATTGTTATTCGTTAGATCATTAATCAGCATTTCTCTATCTATATAAGTAAACACATATTATTTAGAGCTCTGTAATTTCAATTAATATGAATCCATAGCTAACGTCTAATTAAACTATAACACACAAAGAACAAGTGCATCAAACTCGAAAGATGAAACGTTTAATTGACTAAATATTTGGTAATTTCGCTTGTAATATTTTGGGTGAAAAAAAAGGTTATAATGATATTTTTAGTTAAAGAAAATGATAATTACAGCTCTTAATTATCCACATTGCTCTTGCTATTAGGGTACATTTGGTACAGAGTATGAAATTGTAGAGAAATGATTGCAGAGAATGAAATTGCAGAGAAAGGGAATTAGTCTGGAGAAAGAGAATTGACTCTTCTGCTTAGTAGTACGGAGACTTCAGCAGATAATTGCAACAGAGAATCATTTCACTTGTTTGGTACAACAAAAAAATCAGTAGAGAATTGTATACATTTTATAATTAGCAAATATTTTTCCCTTACAACAATCATTATTATAACATACAAAATTACAAATTCATGGATAAATTAATAATGAAAGTGCATTAATTAAATCAATAATAATATCCAAAAACATAAACTTGGATGATGTTTGAAAAGATGAACATATCACTTACACAAACTTGTACATTTCAATAAATATATATTTAAACCGTCTCCTCCAAATCTTAAACATTTAAAACCCACATTATTCAAAAACCAAAGATCAAACACAAATTTAGATTCAAGAACACATCAAAACCCGCTCAAACACAAATTTAAATTCAAGAAGACATCGAAACCCGCTCATGAACTCATTAAAAAATCAGATCTATAATCAAGATAATATCCGTACTAAAACACTAGAAAGAGATAAAACAAGAGTTATATATAGATATCTTTACTATATATAATATATTACGGACAATTGCAGCTATTACTAGTTACCGCTTATGATCTTTCTAGAGCATGTTTGGAACTGCGTCTTTGATCACAGCAACAATAACATCACCAATATGAGCATATCACCGATTGTTAGCTCCTATGATTCGAATACACATCAATTCTCGAGCCATGGTGTTATCTGCTACATTCAAATGTGTCTCATTTAAATGGGTTTGATGTTGAATCACATCATCTTTTTGTTTGTTTTTACAATACAAAGTTTAATTTTCAACAAATACATTTTTTATTTATGGATAGATTTGTTTTTATAAAAACATATGCATTATGTAAGACTTAAACTTGTGACATATGCGTTATTAACACAATGCCCTAACTAACTGAGTTACATGACCACCGCCACCATCACCCACCATCCGAGACCACTACTACCACATGCCACCATCACTACCGTCAGAACCGCCTACCAATTGGTCGTCACAAAATATAGTTACAGGTTCCGCCGCCGCATTGCGTAAGTACTCTTATATGTTTAATATATGAAAGGAATTACATTTATTTAGGTTAAATTCCAAGTCATTATGACATAAAAGGGGGGTGGTTTGTGGTGGTTGAGTAACAATGTTTGATGGAGGTGGAGAATGGCTCCAAATCAACGGAGGGCGTGACGGCGGTAGTTATTGCGCAGGCTTAGTTCTATAAACCGTCATGGTTTTATTGGCTCCCACTTTTTCAGAAGTTTTTGATGGTTTTCCATGGAAGAAATCATATGGATGAAAAGTGAAAAAAGGAACATTTCCTGTCGCCATACAACCCTCCATCTCCATTCTCATACAATATATCGTCGTACGCTTATCATTATCGATCGGTTACATATTAAACTCATAAAACATGATGTTGAATATGAAGACGAGGTGTGGAAACTAGGAACAACAAACTTGTAACCATAAAATTATAAAAACTACTCTCGTGTACAAGGCATGTGATGCCCTCTAAATGGATGGATTCTAACGTCATCAAATTCTACAACTTTAATAAACGATTTTATAATTTATGACAAATTACAAGAATGAACATGTTAGATTGTAAAGTTTATTAATCATTTGTGACTTTATCTATGTTGCTGTAACTTCAACTTTTATTTTTGTTTGAAATTGGTTTCTTCTATGATAGAGATTGCATGTTAATTAATTTTGATAAATGAACAAATATACTCCCTCCGTCCCACAAAAAACTTTACATTTCTCATGAGCATAATATTTTAGGAGATAGTTAGTGGTGAGCCATTTGTAATACTTTTGATTAAAATATAAGGGTAGATTGGAGAGGAAAAGTGTTTTATTGGTTGAATGATTGATAATATTATTATTTTATTAGGTGGGCCTCCCAAATTTGAGAAATGTAAACTTTTTTGAGGGACAAAATTTGAAGGAGAAATGTAAAGTTTTTTGTGGGACGGAGGGAGTATATACTTCCTCCGATTTAAAATAAGTGATACACTTTCCATATTTGGGTGTATCAAAATAAGTGATACACACTGAAAACTTACCTTATTTTGTAAAAAGTAATGGAACTCACACCCACTAAATATCTACTTTAATAAAGTGAAATGACATCTTTACCCTTACGTTTACTTTTAAACATCATTAACATCACTTTATTCAAAATTTAATTATCATTACCATATTTTGCCTCAAAAACCGTGAAACCAACAATGTATCACTTATTTTAAATCGGAGGAAGTATCTTTTTAAATTATCATGCAATATGTATTTTTTTTAACCGGAATATAATTAACATATAATTTTAGGTTATTGAACTAGCTGGTCGGAAAGAAAAAGGTGGGGCTGAAAGCCTGAAACTACATTGGGCTGTTATCACCTATGGGCTTTCAAACAATACAAAAAACCATTTAGTTTCTTTTGCATCAAATGGGCCTTCCTAGTTCCTTCTAGATGACTAGTGTTTCAAGCAGAATTGTTCTTTTAACAAGTTACCCCTTTTAAATAGATAGCCAAAAATCAAGTAATTTACCCACAAGTTAGTCGAAACTGTCTCTAGATTCGAACATCATTTTGGGTTAGTTTATTCAAAAGAGTTTTAAGCAAAATATGCCAAAAAGCTGTCTAGCTTAATAAGTGTTTTGGAAAAGCTCTTCCACCCGTAGGCCATAGCTTCTTAAAAAGAGCTTGTTTAGCCAAATAAGCAAATAAGTTGAAGAAGTGTTTGGATGTGTAAGATGACTTGTGTTTTGATAATATAATAAACCAAAAAGGCCCTTAAATAAGCTTACCGAAACACCAACGATTACTCGATTAGTTATAATCAAGTATTCAATATTTTTGGATATATTAAACATGACACTCTAGTCTACTTTTGCACCATACACCTCATTTGAAGGGTTCAGTATTGTTGTCATTTTGACATTATTCTGGTCTACTTTTGCTATAAAAAAATATGTGTTATTTTAGGTTGCACTTCATGCAACGTCCGAGATTGTTCAAATAAAATAATATGATGTTTCTTTACACATAGGGCACGACTTGTATTGCAAGGTTATACATGTATTGAGTTATGGGAACAAAGGGTATAGAGGTGGGGATAGGAGACATTGTGTTAATGGTAGGGATGGGAAGCATTAACATGTTTTGGTCACACTTTAATTCTTTTTCAAGTATCAAGTTCCCATGCGATATATTTGAATACATTACTAAAACTATATAATATAGCCTACTATCTTTCAAATATTTTATTGAAGCGGTATAATTGTGATAATTCTTGAATCCTTTTATAACACTTACATATATATAACCCCATCACAATATCATCAAATGCCACGTGTATGCCTAAGAATGTATTGGTTTTAGGCTTCTCCCAGCTGTATGTTCAGTGTTTCGTCACTTTAGCCTCACAAACTAACACCATTGGCACCACTCGCTCTTCACTTGTAAAGTCCATGTCGCTTAACCTAAGAGTTAAGTGAAAATGTTGGAGGACCCATATCATTTTAAATATATGTATTATGACGAAAATTAAAGCATAAATTTAGAGAGTGGTCTAAGCATGACATGAATAACTTATATTGTCATAATTTAATAAATAAATAAATATATTTTTTTTCATAAAATTTTATAGGTGGAGCTATAAATAATGAGTTATGCTCTAGGTAGTCAAGAGTTTTGTAGAGTTCCAAGGGATAGATCTTAGTCATTGGATTAAATCCCTTAGTCACTGACACCTCCGGCCGCCTCCGCCGACCGACCGCCGTCCGCCGCCCCGACGGCGGTCGACGGTGGTGGTGGTGGCTGACAATGGTGGTGGTGGGGGTGGTGGTGGTATTAATGTATTGAAACACATGTGATTCACCAAAAATAGGGGTTTCAAAATACAGACGAGCATAACTTCGAATCACATGTGTTTCAACTCACGAAACACATGTGATTCACTAAAAACAGGAGTTTCTAAAAACAAGGGAACATACGAACTACGAATCACATGTGTTTCTAGTCACGAAACACATGTGATTCACTAAAAACATGGGTTCCAAAATACAGACGAGTATATTACTTCAAATCTCATGTGCTTCAAGTCATGAAACACATGTGGTTCACTAAAAACTGGAGTTTCTGAATACATGGGAGTGTACGAACTACGAATCACATGTGTTTCCAAACGATGATACACATGTGATTCATTAAAAACAGGGGTTCTAAAATACAGACGAACATATTACTTCGAATCACATGTGTTTCAACTCACGAAACACATGTGATTCACTAAAAATTGAATACACAACCACCACCGACCATCGCCGGCCGCCACCTCCGGCCGCCGGCCGCCACCTCCGGCCGCCGTCCGCCACCGCCGATCACCGCCGGACGCCGGCGGTGGTGAGGTATTGATGTATTGAATCACATGTGTTGGTAGCGGTGGTGGTGTTTTGAATGTTGATCTTCACCTTTGACTTTTTTCTTGATCCAATGGCCAATAATTATTCTTTGGGACTTTATAAAATTCTTAGACTACCTAGAACAAAACACTATTAATAGTACTCCCCCCGTCCCATAAAAAATTTATATTTCATTTTGGCACAATCTTTTAGGAGATAGTTAGTGGTGAGATTTTTTGTAATACTTTTAATTAAAATATAAAGTTAGATTGGAGAGAGAAAGTGTTTTATTGGTGGAATGATTGGTGATAATATTATTTTATTAGGTGGGCCCTCCAAATTTGAGAAATGTAAACTTTTTTATGAGATAAAATTTTAAGGAGAAATGTAAATTTTTTTATGTGACGGAGAGATTATATTTTAAGTGAAATGGGGTATTATGATGAATGATGGGAGGATGGGATGTGTGAAGACATTAACATCTCCTTCCTCCGCAGGAGCAAGTCCAAGTCCAAGAGGGGTCATCAAACGCATGCAGGTGGCTACATACATTAATCCACATGGACCATACTGTATTTTAAAATAACCCCAAAAAGAAAGATTTCCTTAACCTTACATTCTGCCCCCATCACTATGTTGTGTTGTCGGATCCTGAAAATGACAATTCTATCCCTCCTCACTCTTCGTACTTCAAATATCACTCCGGTCTGTAGAACTCGCCGGGGGCTTCAAATGCATCAAGCTACCGATGCCAATGGCACCATGCATTGGTAGATCACGTCCCCTAGGCGACGTTGTACTCTAAAACCAATAAAATAATATAAATCCCATTTGAATAACTATGTTATTGATCTTTATATATTGATTAATTAAAAGATACATGAAATCCTACTTGATCTTATACCCGTTTATACAATGGATTTAGGTCATATAATAAACATAAACTCTATTATCTAACCGTATAGATATGTTTAAGATCAATTTGGGTTTCTCATGCATTTTGCAATCTATTTTACAATAATATAATAATTATCTTTATGAAGTCTTCTTTCAGACTATTTTTAATCAAAAAATTCTTTCTTTATTATATATAATGCATTTCCACATACAAAGTCTTAATTTTCAGAACACCGATCTTTTCAAATAAGCATATTGAATTTTCAGCACACTTACCAGCTGGTTAATGTCCAGTTGGCAAAAACGGATCCGCACGAGCTCGGGAATCAAGCGTGCATGAGTTTGAGCTTTGACAAATCTTTGGTCCAACAATTGGACCCCAATGAAGGAGCTTGGCCTTATTTTCATTTCGTTACTTATAAACTCCACTTGGATTTGTTCATCTATCAACTTGGGATAATTTTTCACCCATTTAATTTGATTGATTTTTTGTTCTAAACACCTCACTTTGATAGTCGATATCTCATTCACTACAATTTTTTTTGACATTATTTAGCTCGTTGAGTAGCTATCACACAGGTGAACGTAAAGATATTAACCATTAATTATATATAACAGATATACATATAATTACATAAGTCAAAAGTTGGTGATAACTCGTTTTCAACACGATTTTTCCAACAAAGACAAAGATATGCAATCCAACCATAAAGTAATTTTTAATAAATGAGCTCATGTTGTCACAAATCTAATTATATTGTAGTTAAAAGAGTTAACTTTGTCAATTATTCTATTTACTTTTTCGCTAATAGCATATAAATATTTTGAATGTCAAAATAATTGATTCTATTTTTTTTAACTGTCAATTGAATGTCAAATGTTTAACAACTAATTATCTTTAACATAATTAAGTCATATACACCACTAACCTCGCTAGCACCCTCTCGTTATTGACATATAACGTGGGTATCCAACTATTGCGGAAAAAAAATGTATAGCCGAACAACTTTTGTTCGCCGGGAAATATAGGCGGATAGGGTATCCGATGCCGCATTGTGCGGATATCCTAGTAGTATATATAAACAAGAATATCGTTTGATAACTTAAGATAAGAATGGTAGAGAAACGTTTAAGGAGGTCTATAATTTTTATAAAGTCCTGAGAAATAAATCTCATCCCTTGGATAAATCAACCCCCAAATCATCACCACCATCAGAATCACATGTGATTTAACACATCAACACCACCACTACCCATGTGTATTAAATCACATGTGATTGCACACCGTCGACCACCACCACCACCACCACCCTATGTGTATTAAATCACATGTGATTCAACACGGCCGACCACCACCACCACCAACCTCTGCCGGCCACCATCTTTACCACAGACAATCCCTCGCCACTTGCAATCACATGTGATTGCGGCTGCTGAAGGCGGCAGACGGCGGCGGCTGGTGCACGGCCATCACGGGCGGCAGTGGCCGGCGGTGGTGGTTGTATACTGAATCACATGTGACTTGATGATGACGGTGGTTGTATATTGAATCACATGTGATTTGATGATAGTAGTGGTTAAGGGACTTTTGATCCAATGACTAAGATTTATCCCTTGGAACTTTATAAAAATCAAGGACCTACCTGAACGCAAAACAATGGTAACCTAATGACTGATAGTTCTTCATATTTATCTCGGAGAAAAAGGAATCCCTGGACAACACGCGGCAAATCGAATCAAGTGAGAAATGGAAGCAAAGTGAGGGGAAGAGGAAGACTGGCAACATTCCTACAAATGCTCCATACATGACAAATGTGGTCCTCTATTGTATTTTAGTTTCGAGAAATGATATTGGTGTCTACTATTTGTACATAGTTATATTTCTACTCATTTGATCAAGATAAATGATAAAATTAAATGATGATATAAGAAAATAAATTTAACGGATTACAAATGTACTAGTGGTTAGAAATATGAAGTAGATATAAATAACAATCATCGATTTTTATATTATTCTAGTATAATATTACAACATTTTTTTAAATTTTTTTATATTATTCTATAAAACACAAGGTTACATATAATTTATTCTAGTATAATATTACATATACTTTATTAATTGAGCCTAGATTCATGTCTAAAAGTACAGTGATAACACATGACAAATTCTAGAGTGAAAAAAAATGAGAGATGGTTTGTGAAAGTATATGACATGAATTTGACCTATTTAAGCTCATATAATTAGGCATATACGGAGTATAACATTTTCTTGCGTAAATGTCTTATTACTTGATTTCGATCCCATAAAATCGGTTGACAAAGTATTTGATGAGGTATGCTACCTCTCCGAAGCGATAAGCACGAAGCAGGACGAAGCGAATTAACCGAAGCATACAAGACGAGACGCTCCGGACGAAGTAGGAAAACGACAAAGAACGTTTACATTCCCAAGGGAGGGTAGCGTACCGGCTTTTCAGGGAAACACCCCACGCGCATTTAATGCAAACGGCGTGTGGGAAAGGTCCGCAAGTTTGTCCGTCGAGCAATAGATTGTACCGTCGTCTAATAACCGATGGACCCGGGACGGTATGGTCAAGACTGTCAACCCATCATCCCACCCAACCTCCTCTTCTAAGTTCCCGCCTAAACTCATCGGCTATATAATTGATACTTAGCTAACTGCAAAGGTACTCACTCGCATTCAATACAATTCGCCTTTAATACCGTATTAAAGACCTCACGTCGATAAACATAATCTAACTTGACCGTCGGAGTGTTCTCACGAGGAATACCCTCGGGGAGCAGCTGACGTAGAGTTTTCTCGTTGATTTCAGGTCGTTCCTCAGAAGCTTCGTCTCGTATCACTTCAGGAAGGAACCGGTTACAACATTTGGCGCCATCCGTGGGACCCAGAACGAAATGGTCCTCGATTTGACACCGAGGGGGGAAAATCGGCCTCCAACATCGCCAGGAGATAATCCCACCCCTCACCACCCCGCTTCAGTCGTTGTTAACGCTACAACATGTCCTCCCCCTTCGGGTTCAGGGAAAGATGAGCCAACAGAGGAAGAAATCAGAGAGTTCAATCTTTTCTGCAAATTCCGAAAGATGAGAGACCTGGAAAAAAGTAGGAGAAGGACGTCAGAAGGAAACAACGGAGTCGGAAGAACCTTAACCTACTCCAGCGAGGAATCCACGGAGGAAGAATCTGCGGAGGAAGTTTACAAGGAGGAGACTCCTCCAGCCCGGAATAGGAGTCAGGAGACGGAAGAGCGAATTCCGGAGAGGCGAAGGGAACGAACTCCGATAAAGCGAAGAGAACGCACTCCGGAAAGACGGAGAGAACGTACTCCGGAGAGACGGAGGGAACGAACCCCGGAGGGAAGAAGAGAGCAGACTCTCGGAGAAAGATCAGAAGGATCAGCTCAGCGTCATCTTCCTGTGTCTAGGAACTTCCGATCGCCGTTCACTGACGATATTAACGAAATATCAATTCCTCCGGGGCTCAGAGGTCCTAAGGTCAAGTCCTACGACGGAACCGGAGATCCGGACGACCATGTAGCTAGCTTCCGATGAGCTGTAAAAATGATACCAATGGATCAGAAGCTGTGGTGTTTATACTTCGCAGGAACCTTGGAAGGTTCGGCTCGATACTGGTTGTCCAGTTTACCGCAAAGAAGCATAGCTAATTTCGAGGAACTTGCCACTCAGTTTAGCCACAGCTTCATACAACAGAAGAAATATCAACAGAAATCTCAATCCATCATGGCTTGTAGACAGCTGGAAGGAGAGTCCAACAAGTTGTACTTCAAAAGGTTTAACGAGCAAAGCAGGAAGATGCCTGTCCTGGAAGATTCGCTCATAATAGCCGCCTTCACAAACGGGCTCCGAGAAGGTGAATTATTTCGAGAATTGTCGAAAAGAGATTTCGTCAAGGCAGACGATATGATCCACATGGTGAACAAGGTATTAAAGCAGGAAGAAGAAAGTGCGGAGAAACTCCGTTTTGAGGCCCAAGAGAAAAAAGGGACCTCCGGGTCAAGTTCGTACAAGATAGGCGAAAGAGGAAGAGCGCCTCAAAGAGCTCTGACCGGAGGAAGGTCTCCGTACAAGGGGCGATTCAACGAAGTAAAGTTCGGTCCCGATAGATACGGCTCGCATCGCCAAGAAACGTATGCGGCGAACGAGTTGCGAAGGCCTGCCGAGGGAAGGGGCACGAGAAAGTGGTACCCTCGAGATCCAAATGCTTACTGCGATTTTCACAAAATAATGGGTCACACCACCGCCGCGTGTGAAAGTTTTAAGAGGGAGAAAGAAGCCCAAGGGAAAGGGCGAATGGAAGTAACAGCTGCCGAACCCCCCCAAAGAACGTTGCGGCAACTTACAACGCAGAAATACTCATGGTAGAAGAAGCGTACGTTACGGAAGCAAGGCCTCCCTGCTCACAGTCAAGGAAAAGAAAGGAAATATCAATAGAGTTCGGAAGGGGAGATCCGGTTCCTGAGGGGTACGTAGGGACGGAGCCACTCGTAATTTCTGGGGTCATTGCTAAGACGATGGTAAGAAGAGTATATGTAGACACGGGAAGCTCGGCCAATATAATGTATGAACATTGTTTCGCAAAATTCGCTCCGGACGTCCGAGCATTGCTCAAGCCCGCTGGCGCTCCGGTTCTGGGATTCTCCGGTCAGTCTGTGTGGCCTGAAGGAAAAATTTACCTCCCTCTGATGTTAACAGATTGGGAGGGCCTTCGAAGCAAAACTGTCTTGGCCGAATTCATCGTTATAAAAGCACCTTCGCGGTACAACGCGATATTAGGGCGAACCGGCATGTGGCAGCTGCAAGCAGTTCCTTCCACGGTCCATGGGTTGCTTAAGTTCCCGTCGGAACACGGAACAATCACGGTTCGAAGTATGCCCATGCCTCCATTAGAATGCAACAGCGTAACTCATCAGGATAGATGGGTGGTACAGGAAGAAGTCAACGTCGTGGTCAATCCAGAGTATCCCGATGCAACGGTACGGGTTGGGGGGAATCTTCCTCCGAAGCTAAGAGAAGAGTTGGAAACGTTGCTCAAAAAATACAAGCATGCATTCGCTTGGGAGCCAAAGGATATGAAGGGGGTATCCCGAGAAGTGGCAGAACATCGTCTGGGCCTAAACCCAGCTTTCCCCCCGGTGACGCAAGCAAAAAGAGGAATGGCCCAAGATAGAAACGAGGTGGTAAATAAGGAGGTAAAGGACCTGGTGGAAGCAGGAGTATTGCGTAGTACGCAATACCCGGAGTGGGTGGCCAATCCGGTTCTGGTAAAGAAAGGAGACGGTACCATGCGCATGTGCGTAGACCTCAATAAAGCATGCCCAAAAGATAGTTACCCCCTTCCGGAGATAGAACAGAAGGTCGAATCCTTGGGAGGATTCCGGTGGAAATCCTTCCTAGATGCGTATAAAGGATACCATCAAGTTCAAATGGCTCGAGAGGACGAGGAAAAGACAGCTTTCCATACGGCAAAGGGAACGTATTGTTACGTCAAGATGCCTTTCGGCCTCCGGAATGCTGGGGCAACGTATCAACGGTTGGTAGACAAAGCCTTTGAGAAGCAGGTCGGAAGGAACTTGGAAGTTTATGTCGACGACATGGTCATAAAAAGCAAGGGGGATGCCGACTTACTCTGCGACGTGGAAGAAACTTTGCTACAGCTAATAAAGATCAATATGAAGTTGAACCCCAAGAAGTTTTCCTTCGGCATGAGCAAGGGCAAGTTCCTGGGCCACGTGGTTACAATGCAGGGAATTCAAGCCAACCCAGATAAAGTCGAGGGTTTGATAAGGATGGATACTCCACGAACAATGAAAGACGTACAGAGGCTCAACGGGAAGTTAGCGGCTTTGGGACGTTTTCTCGCCAAATCGGCAGAGCAGGCCATCCCTTTCTTCAGAACTTTGCACGGTTGTACGAAGAAAGGAAAAGTCGAATGGACGGACGAAGCAGAAGAAGCTCTCCTGAAACTAAAACAACACCTGAAGGCGCTTCCAACCATGGCAAGTCCAATGCAAGGGGAACCACTCGTAATGTATCTATCTACCAATACGGAAGCGGTCAGTTCTGTGCTCATAGCAGAAAGAGAAGGGAAGCAAGTTCCCGTGTACTTCGTCAGTAGAGCCCTGCAAGGAGCGGAACTCAATTATTCAATAATAGAAAAGCTTATCTTGTCACTAGTATACTCCGTCAGGCGGTTAAAAAGGTACTTCCAGGCACACACGATAACAGTGTTGACAAATCAGCCAATCAGGAATATACTTCTTCAGCCAGAACGGTCAGGGAGAATGACAAAATGGGCAATCGAATTGGGGGAACACGATATAACGTTCAAACCACGGGTAAGTATCAAGGGCCAGGCTCTGGCTGATTTCCTGGTAGAAATACCTGACGAAGAGCATACTTTAGTGATAGAAGAAGCAGGAGGAAAAGGCCCTGTGATGTGTGCCACCAAAGTTATGAGACCGGGGGGTGATGTGTGGACGATGCACACAGACGGAGCGGCAGGAAGGGATGGTTGTGGTGCCGGAGTCATCATCACCGGACCCAACGAAGAGCGAATAACTTACGCTCTCCGGTTCGACTTCAAGTGCTCAAACAACGAAGCAGAATACGAAGCCCTTCTCGCAGGTCTCAGTTTGGCACAAAGTTTGGGAATAAAAGTTCTTGAAGCCTTCACGGATTCCATGCTGGTAGTCAATCAGGTTAACGGAACGTATGAGGCAAAAGAAGTTAGCATGCAGAGGTACTTGGTCAAAGCAAAAAAGGGTGTGGAAAACTTCCGTGAATTTAGCATTACTCAGGTACCACGAACGAAAAATAAGGAGGCTGATGCACTAAGCAAGCTAGCCTCGATGTTATACGACCACTTAACCAAGGAGGTCTTGGTAGAGGTCCTTTCGCGAAGACGCATTGAAGAACGGCGAGAAGAAGTGATGGAAATAGACGGCGGGAGTAACTGCTGGATGCAACCCATTCAGCAATACTTAATGACAGGATCTTTGCCTAGTAACGAGGCAAGTGCAAGGAAATTACGAATCAATGCTGGGAAGTATACAATCATGGCCGGAAGGTTATACCGAAAAGGTTACTCCACCCCGTGGTTAAAATGTCTGAGTGTAAACGAAGCAGGAAAAGCCATTACCGACATTCACGAAGGGTTGTGTGGGTCACACTCCGGTTCCCGAGCCCTAACGCAGAAACTCTTCCGAACCGGTTACTTCTGGCCCAGTATGGCAAAGGATACTCAGGAATATGTGAAAAAATGTCAAAAGTGTCAAGCATATTCTAACGTACCTGCAGCAGCTCCGGTAAGCCTAACTAGCATCCATAGCCCATGGCCATTCTGTCAATGGGGAATAGATATTGTGGGACCTTTCCCAAAAGCTCCGGGAGGCCTGCAGTTCCTGGTGGTAAAAATTGACTATTTCACCAAGTGGGTAGAGGCGGAGCCAATGGCGTGCATATCCGGAGCGAACATTATCAAATTCGTGTGGAGGCAGGTTGTGTGTAGGTTTGGGCTTCCCCATACAATAATAAGTGACAACGGGAAGCAATTCGCTAACAACCCTTTCAAAAGTTGGTGTGAAAAGCTGAGTATCCGGCAAAATTTCACATCCGTAGCACATCCGCAGGCGAACGGTCAGACGGAGGTGACAAATCGAACAATACTGAAAGGCATCAAGACCAGGTTAGAAAGGGCGCAAGGTAGTTGGGCGGACGAATTGCAAAGCGTGTTGTGGTCTTACCGAACCACTCTCCGGAGAGGAACAAAGGAGACTCCATATAGCCTAGTGTACGGAACGGAAGCGGTCATTCCCATAGAATTAACCATTCCGTCACCCCGAGTCGAAAGCTTCCGGTTGGAAGGAAACTCCGAAGCCTTAAAACACAACCTTGACCTAGTGGAGGAACGGAGAGAAAATGCTACGCTGCGACAGGCGGCGTACAAAGCAATGACCGAAGCATACTACAATAAGAAAGTACGAGGAAAGGTATGCAAGGTGGGGGACCTGGTTTTACGCAAAAACGAAGCCAGTCTTTATTACAAACCAGGAAAATTATGCCCAAATTGGGAGGGTCCCTATCGAGTTAAGGAAGCAAGAAGGAATGGCTCATACATACTGGAGACCCTGGCAGGATCGATAATCCCCAGGACTTGGAACATGAGGAATCTACGACGATTCCACTTTTAGTTACCTAAAATTTGTTTTGCTTCGTAAGCATGTAATTTTCCTTAAGTACTTAGACAGATAGAGATCTGCCAAAACATGTCTTCGAACTAGCAAATAGTAATGAAAGCTTCGGAGAGAAGCCGAATTTAGCACGATGCTTTGTCAAAATAAGCAAAACTTATCGACGAATGTTAATCAAGCGTACGAATTTCATAGCTATGAAAAAGGATTTTTTCTTGCACGACCGAAAGGTCACGAAAATTCTTATCTCAGACGAAATACTGAGACACACGACGAAACGAAAGGTTCTGTTTAAAGTAGGGGACGCCTTATAATAAACGACCTAGTAATAATAATAAAGCGCCGAAAATAAAAGCGATAGAGAAACGAAAACGATTCGTTAAATACATAAATAACAAAACAAATAGATCGTAAAAAGCATGGTTCATACAAAGTACATTACGGCGAATCATCGCAACGGATTAAATAAACAAACAAAGTACAAAGAATGGTCCGTTAACCATCAAAACAAAAGCGTACACAAAAAAAAAAAAAACGCCTCTACAACCCGGGTAGAGCTTTCACCAGCAACTTATCATCAAACAGCTGGATCACGGGTAGAGCTTTCACCAGCAGGAGGAGGAATGGGAGGGGTCTTCATGGTCAAATCCTTCACCTCCACCAGACTTACCACCCCATTTTCTAAGGACTCAAGCAGGGTGTAATCAGAACCAATTAACTCACCAAACAGCTCCACTATACGATCTTTAGACTCCGGGTAATTGTGAACCAGTTCCTTATCCTGAAGAAGATTTGAGTACGCCTCATGCGTATCCACACAGCCTTGGTAACGTCCGAAACGGACACTCTCTTCCTGAAGGCGAGAATTCCGAGCCACAAACTCGGTCGAAGAAAGAAACGCCTCTACAACCCCGGAAATTCCCTTCTGTAGCAACCAACGCACATCACCATCACGGGCATCAACCAATCCTCTCTGCTTTTCAACCTCTAAGGCTAACGCCTGATTCCTAGTATCCAATTCCAGGCAGCGGCGCTCCGAATCCTTGAGCTGATCATCTTTTTCAACAAGAGAAGCCTCCAATTCGGCGATACGAGACGAAGAGGCATTGTTCTGTTTTTCCAGATCAGTTAATTTCTCCTGTTGAGTAGAAAGCTGATGCATCATATCGGCAATCTTGCCATTCGACGCTTTGGCATCCTCATCTAACTTACGGCGTTGTTCTGAAAGTTGATTCAAGGAACCTTCGAGCAAGCGTTTTTCTGCCACTTCTTTCTCATGCAAGGAACGGACGGTTTCAATCAGCTCGGCCATTCTGGTAAATTCGGCGTGTTTGATCGCAGATTCTTCTTCATAGCGAGAATTTCGGAGCTGCAATTCTGACAGCAAGTCCACAGTTCCCAATAGTTCGCTCTTAGCTTTCAGAAGCAAATCTCCGGTAGGTATACCACCTAAGTTAGCTCCGGGGGGAGCAACGGGAATCCGAACCGAAGTAACTATCGGAGACGAACTAGCAATATGCTTCGGTGTGTCCACGGGACCAACGGTCTGAGTAGTGGCAACGGCTTCAACAAATGCACTTGAGACAAGGGCCCCGGTAGAGGCGGGGTCAGTAACATGCAGTTTTTCTCCTGCACAAATAGACACAATGAATAAACAAGGAAGAAATACATATCAAAACAAAGAAGGGCAGGAAGGTGTACTTGGAGTAACGGGAGGAGGTTGATGACTCCTGAATGATTGGGCAGACTGAGAACTCCGGGCGCCCAGACGCGGTCCTGAACCGGTCCCAAAAATCTGACTAGTAAACAAAGCAACAACAGAAACACTGGCTTGTGCGGTGGGAAGCCTTCGTGGTATGGGTGCTAATACTTGTGCTGCCACAGGATGAGTTGTAATGGGAGTAGTTGAAAAGATGGATACGGGATATGGTCGAGGACTTAAGGGTACGACAACCTCGGGGACGGAAACATCACTAGAAGTTACAGCTGAACCAACTGCAAAAAAAAAAAAAAAACAAAAAAAAGAGAAATATAAAATATATATGTATACAAAACCCCTTTTCCGTCTTAAAAAACCTTTTCATACGAAAAGCGAAAAGGAAAAAGGGTCTTTACCTTCGGTACGTCTTCAAAGACGCCTCTGTAAAGGAAAAGGTTCGTCATCAGAGGCTCTTTTGCTGGCACTCCCACGCTCCGTCCGGACGTTCGAAAGAGTCTGCATGGAACGGACCTCAGGGGATTGACGAACTTCAACTTGGGAGTCCGGTATCATGGTCTCCTCAGTCGTAAACTCTTGCAGAATCTCAACTTCAGGCGATTGGGCAGTCGGTGACTCCGGAACGGCTTCTGGCTCCTGTCTTCCTATGTCACGAGTGGCTTCCGAACTGGCACTTCCACTGACAGGCGGGAGAAACGGGGTAATAGGACCATGAATAACAGAAATTTTCCCCTCCGACATAGCTCCTTTGCGCATCTCCAAAGGTTCGAGCAGAGTAATTCTCCGACCGTTAAGTTCACAGATTGGGCGAACCCCTTGATTGAAATAATAGGGGCTCAGATCAGCCATGCCCAGAAACACTTCATCAGGGTCTTCCCATTCGATTTGAACGCTTGACAAACCAGCAACATGGCTTTTCTCCTCTGGAGTTAAGTCAGGAACGGGATCTGAAGCACGTCCTATCACCTGCCCCCAAGGAAGGGTGATGTCGTTGAAAGCAGAGCGATTCACATAGAAGAACCCATACTTCCAATCATGAATTGAATCCCTTAATCCGATGACACAGTCACTCTGGCCTTGGCGATGCGCGATAGTAGCCCAATCACCACGCCCGGTAACAATGTAAAAATACCGAAAAAGTTTGACTGACGGAGAGATACCCAAAGACCTACTAAGCATAATGAACCCAATAATTTTTCGAAGGGCGTTGGGTGATAATTGAGCGAGATGTAAACCAAAATCTTGAAGAGCAGTTAGGATGAAATTATCAACCGGGAAACGAAGACCACCCATAAGGAAGTGCACATACACTGGTTCGTATCCATCGGGAGCAGATCGAATCGTATCCCCTTCTCCAGGTAAGCGAAGGTCGTATATGGGATCTATGTGATAGTCCACGATAAGCTGGGTGAGATCGGAAGGAGAAAGGTTAGAGCAAGTGTTCAGAGCGGTTCTTCGCTCTTTAGGCGCTTTCTCGGGTTTATCTTTTGATGACTTATCTTTCCTCATGATTAGAAAAGCAATAAAAGATAGAGGGGACTAGGATCAGGATAAAGAGAAGGGTAAAAGGAAGTTTGGAGGTGTAAGGGAAAACCTAGTCGCCCGAGCAAGTTTAAATAAGGGAAGAAGTTGAAAGGGCAGTTACACACATCCCCCTCAACGGTCGAAAAACGCTGTCGTGTCAACAGTAACGCACAGAGCAACGGTAACCATGAAAGGAAGTATGAACGAACGAAGCGTGAAGTTAAAAACAAAATATCAACGGATAAATAACTTTTAACTTAGGGGACTTAATGAGGTATGCTACCTCTCCGAAGCGATAAGCACGAAGCAGGACGAAGCGAATTAACCGAAGCATACAAGACGAGACGCTCCGGACGAAGTAGGAAATCGACAAAGAACGTTTACATTCCCAAGGGAGGGTAGCGTACCGGCTTTTCAGGGAAACACCCCACGCGCATTTAATGCAAACGGCGTGTGGGAAAGGTCCCCAAGTTTGTCCATCGAGCAATAGATTGAACCGTCGTCTAATAACCGATGGACCCGGGGCGGTATGGTCAAGACTGTCAACCCATCATCCCGCCCAACCTCCTCTTCTAAGTTCCAGCCTAAACTCATCGGCTATATAATTGATACTTAGCTAATTGCAAAGGTACTCACTCGCATTCAATACAATTCGCCTTTAATACCGTATTAAAGACCTCACGTCGATAAACATAATCTAACTTGACCGTCGGAGTGTTCTCACGAGGAATACCCTCGGGGAGCAGCTGACGTAGAGTTTTCTCGTTGATTTCAGGTCGTTCCTCAGAAGCTTCGTCTCGTATCACTTCAGGAAGGAACCGGTTACAACAGTATTGTAGTAATTAAATTGAATTGAGTATCCAAATTAAAATGCGCTCACATCTGAACCTGTATAACGATTTACCCGAACTTATTTTATTGAGTTAGCCATATTTTGAAATTGGACTGAATTATACACAACCTCATATCTAATCCTTATAATTACAAGAAACCTAAATAGTTTTGAATAAACGAAATAATATTATATCCGATCAAATATAAATTTTAACCCTTTTCTTCGTTTACTTTGGATGCTTTTGGTTTAGGTTGAAACACTAAATTGCCATTATTAAAAAAGAAACAGGAATGTAATGGATTCGAAATGAAAATGGCGGGGTGGATAACCAAGTGGGAGGAGGGGCAAAGAAGATGAGTCCACCATTAAAGTGACCATATACTCTTGTGTGCAACTTGCGTAGCATATATTAGTTGTACCGTACAACTCTTTTTCAAAAACATCAAAAGAAAAGAAAAAGATTTTGAGGTGGCTTCCCAAAATCTGAAAGGCTGCGGCATGCGGGTATGGCCCGTGTCACACCCGTGGGTTGGGTGAGGTGCCTAGGGACCATCACATTCTTTCGTTCGACAATCTTACCCCTTGCCTGTGCCAAAGGAGGACACGTGGACACAAATTATTGGTTGCTTTTATACTACAGTCACCACGTAACAATACCCTCGCTAACCATAACTTCAAATAAAATCGAATTGGGTTAATATATACTCTTCCTCTGATTCAAAATAAGAGACACATTATGAATTTGGTAATATTATAATTATAATTAAATTAGATTATTTTAATAGTTAGTGGGGAATGGATCCCACACCTTTTGAATAAAGTATGGTTAATGATGTTTAAAAGTAAAAAAATATGGGCAAATGAGTCATTAATTTTTGTTAAAGTAGATAGTTAGTGGGTGTGAGTCATACTATTTTTTACCAAATAAGATAATTTGTTGAAGTGTGTCACTTATTTTGCATCACATCAAAAAGGAAAATTTATCACTTATTTTGAATCTGAGGAAGTATTTGTTTTGTATAAAAGTTGAAATAAATAAATTTGATAACTTTTTTTGTATTAAACAAATTCTGTTCTTATTACAGTAGAAAAAATGATTTTTATGAACTAATACAAAAGCTAAAAAAAAATTAATATTTTATATCACGAGTCTCTCTTTCTAATATATATTAATAAAATCCTTCAACAAAATAGATGAACCTTGATATATCTCATGAAAAGGTAACATGAATGCTACTATTACTCTTGGTAGAACATTACCCAAAAATTGCTATAAAAATAATAATACTACATCCGTATCAAAATAAGTAATACATTTGGGAAATTGCGGTTTTTGAGGTAAAAGATTGGAAAGTGATTTAAAATAGTATAAATTGGATACTTAGTGGATAATGGGACCCACTTCTTTTGGATGTAGTGAAATTAATGATGTTTAAAAGTAAAAGTAAGGGTAAAAGAGTAATTTTACTTTATTAAAGTAGATAGTTAGTGGAGAAGGGGTCCCACTTTTTTGCCAAATAAGGAAAGATTTTGAAGTGTATCACTTATTTTGTTCCACCTCTTTTAGGAAAGTGTATCACTTATTTTGATACGGAGGTAGTATATAATTTCTTAAAAAAAAAAGTGAAGATAAGAGGTAAGAATGTAAGATATAAATATTCATACTTTTACCCGGAAAGTAAAGAGATTGTTACAATAAATACTCCTTAAACTTGTTACATATCAACTAAATTGTCAAAATAGTTTATTTTAAAAGTTGTAATTAGTAAAATAGTCCGTTAAAATCTTTGCAATTACCAAATGAATCAAAAAAAATTTATAATTACTAAAATGCATCGAGTTTCAATATATAATGTTTGAGAGCCAAACATTAAGTCAACTGGTATATCATATTTTTAGTCACTGTTATATCATATTTCTTGTGAATTACTAAGGTCTTTTCCAACAGTAACGCGTCACTAAACAAATCACTAAACCCTTCCCTACCGGCGGGTTACTGACGAGGTCGTACCAACAACAACACATCACTAACTTATCACTAACCCATCCGCACCTAAAAAGAATATTAAAATATTAAATAAAAACTCCTCCCCCCTCACATGTGTCCTCGACGTAACCCCTACCCGTCGCCACAAGGACGCAGCCCAAACGACGCATGCCGGAGACGTCTTGGTGCCAACAGCGACGTGCCTCGACGGCGTCTTCCCCCCTCGACGTGCCCCCTGACGCAGGGTTGGCACAAGCCTAATTTCTTGTGAATTACTAGGAGAGAAATGATATTTGTGCCTACTTATATGTCTATTCATTTCTAAACTTGACATGTGTTATCCAGTAATTGTCTCTCTCCATATCATCTCTTGATTTTGACACTTTTCATGATCAAATTGGTAAGACATTGAGTAGGCATAAATTATAGGCATAAATATCATTACTCTTACTATAATAAGTGTTCTTTATGAGATCCAACATCAACTCAATTGTTTGTATACCTATTTCTTCTCATGTATGTCAAAAACCTTGAGCATTGCTCGGATAAGCATTTTTTCTCATGTATGTCAAAATCCTTAAGCTCAATCTCTTTACTTGTTGAAGCATGGATCAAATTTAAGCTGGAATAGTCTTTATTGGAATACGTGATGTAATCCTAGTTTGCTCAGTTAGGCTTTTTTACTATTATCTGCGTCCCTGGGTGGTGTTTGTTTGGTGTTTATTTATTTATTTTTTTTTTCCCTTGTATTTTATATGTAGTTCCTTGCTAGCTTCTTTTATTTAAAATTTTTAACGCCGTTCAAGGAAAATGTACACTTAATTATGTATATGTATGTGCACTGCGTAAAAATCTCAAGTCAGCCCCACATATAAATATACCACTTGTAATGGGTGGTGTTCAAGGTCATGCATCCACCATCTCTGACCGCGTCCTTCTGCATGGTCTAAGAACCGGACTGAACTTGGACCGAACCGACTAGGACCGATAACCGAAAAAATGATTTTTGACGGACTGAGTACCGAATCGATGATGCTCGGAACCGAACCGAACTGGACCGAGAACCGGCCGGAACCGAACCGAACCGAGAACCAAGGTAATTTCTTCGACTTTTTTCGGTTTTTTCTCGGTTTTGGACCGAACTGAACCGGTCGGAATCGAACTGATTGGAATCGAGAACCAATTTTTCATAAAATTTAGGATCGAGAACCAAACCGATGTAGCTCGGTTCAGTCTGGTCCGGTTCCGCGCTCCCAGTCGGTTCTCGGTCCAATTTGCACATGCCTACGTCCTTCTATTACGTGACCAAAGGTCGACGCGCCCCCCTCCTTTTTTCCTTCAGTTTGGTCGCTCAGGCGAACAAAGTTTTGTAATAGAGGTGTTTGTTGTATTATGTATAAGGTGTTATACCTTATGCTTTGATGATTAATTGGTGTAAGTTTAGTCACCACTACCATCCATCGGGTTGTTGGGTCAGATTAATGCTCTTATCGGGTCGGGTTCGCGGGGTTTTAGACCAAAATCCTTACCCAAACCTGACCCAATAAGGGTCCGGGTTGGTCAGGTTTCGGGTTGACCTGGTTACACCTAAGTTAGGATTTTTAGGTAAAAGTTTAAATATATTTAATCTATATATAATAAAAAATTGAATTTCATTTTGAAGTTGCATTAAATAGCCTTACATTTAATAAAAAATTAAACAAAAGTTGAGTTCCTAAAATCACTTAATTACAATAATACTCCAAATATCTTGCAATAATGTTGCATTCAATAAAAAAAAATTAAACCTACATATGCCTAAGATGAAAAGCCACCATTAAAGTATTTAATTAATATTACTTAATTATATAGATATAAATATAATAAGTCATGCATTTTATTATAAAAACAATCAATATAATTACCAAACATTTAATTATTAACCTTTCATCATCTCAAGTACAGACGTTTCATCATCTCAAATTAAATTAAATACGTTTCAAAAAGTACACTTTATGTTTAAACATTTCATAAATTTTGGAGAAATCATCAAATGAATTTACAAACAATGGAGAAATGCCATAGAATTTGGTAGACAAAACATGTTCATGTCAACAAGCTTGCAAGTTGCAACTACACGGTCTATTAAGGTATCAAACGACCAATTGTATTATCAATTTCTTATTATAATAGATTTGAATTTGTGTTGGATCTTTTACTCGAAACATATTGTTATTATCAATTTCTTAATATATTCTTTTTATGTAGGTGTTGATATTGTGATTGCTACACCGGGAAAAAAAGCAAGAGAATGCTAAATTATAATAGCTTTTGGAGCTTTTGGAGGTAATTTATATATCATTATTACAAGTTTCATCATCTCAAGTACAAACATTTCATCATCTCAAATTAAATTTAAAGACGTTTCAAAACTACATTTTATGTTTAAACGTTTCATGAATTTTGAAGAAAGCATCAAATGGATTTACAAGCAATGGACAAATGTCATAGAATTGGGTAGACAAAACATGTTCATGTCTACAAGCTTCAAGTTGCAATAACACAATCTATTAAGGCATTAAACTAACACTTTACAAAACATGTTCATGTCTACAAGCTTCGTGTAATTATTTCAAGAATGCTAAATTATAATAGATTTAGAATTTGTCTTGGAGCTTTTAGTCGAAACATATTGTTATTATTAATTTCTTATTGTCTTCTTTTATGTAGGTGTTGATATTGTGATTTATATATATATATATTTTTAGTCTATGTCTGAAAGAAAAAAAAATAAAACATAAACAACGTATATAAATGGTTTGTTGTAACTCATTTGTCTATTTATCTATATAATTGCACATATTTATGTATATTTGTTAATTGACTCTTTACCTATATAAGAGAGGTGTAATATACATTTCTTAGTGAGTTGATTTCATTGTTGTAACACACATATATATGAATGAGAAAGTTTGGATTGATTTTATAAGTTTGAGCTAATTAATTTCCTTTTGCTCTCGATCCATGTTCGTCACTTGGAAAAAAACAAAACCAAAAAGTTTTATATCATTCTTACGACACATTACAATGTAAGTTTTCCATTAATTATTATATATATTTTTAGTTTATGTCTTTGAAAGAAAAACAAAAGGAAACATAAACAACATATTTAAATGGTTTGTTTGAATCAAATAACATAAAGGAAGAGTGGAAAAAATTAATTTGTTAGATTTTATCATGTTGTTGTAAGTCATTTGTCTATATGATTGCCCATATTTATGTGTATTTATTAATTAACTCTTCACTTACAATCATTGTTTTACACTAGCAGGTACCCGCGCAATGCGGCGGCGGTTACCTGTGACTAAATTTGGCAGCGGCCAATTGTGCTTCTACCTATAACAAGGGATTGAGCTGGTGAAATCACCCAACCTGAACCATAAGGCCAACGGTTCACGGCGATGATCAAATGGGGTACACATTAACTTAACTAAGTTCAAGGTTTCATAATTACCATTTACAAGTCCAAAGAAAATACATAAAATTTTCAGCAAATTCACTAATTATAAATTGAAACTTGAAGTTTCTATTTCTTCTATTTGTCTTCAATTTTTGAAGTCTTCAAAGGGTTTCAAATCATTTCATATTCTCGCCATTGTTGAGTTGGTTGACTCTGGAGTCTTCTTTGGATTTTCATTTTTTCAGTTCTTCTTCTTTGACTTGTACCGCCCAAATTCCTGTTTTTAAAATCTAAAAAAATTGAAACTTTAAAAATTTAACAATAAAATAACCTTAAGCCAATTATGTGATTCATTAATTTATTAAAAAAGACAGGGGCTAAAAGTGTAAAATCCAAACCTCTCCAATGATAGCACCACCAGCATTTTCATTGAATCGCGTTGTTTAATTGCTCTTGCAATTGTAAATCCATCATTGACTACTTCTGGAGAACCATATTCATCCAAACAAGCATTCCCTCTAGCAAATTAAAAAAAAGAAGGTGGAGATGCCATAATGGGCCTCTTAGCGGGTTAAAAACTGGTCGGTTTGTTCAGGTCAGGTTGGATAACATGAAATAAAAAGCCATTAAAATTAGAGTAAAAAATTAAAAATTAAAAAAACCCATTGAACTTGATGTTTACCTGAACTAAATCATCTGCAACTTCAACAAAGATTTTTAGAAACAATATAAATCATCTAAAAGTAGTGTATTTGATTCATCATACACTCCTTTATCAAATGGAAGATTACGATCTTCTTTTTCCCATATTTTTTAATACCTTTAAAACTAAAGGTTCCACACTACTATGAATATGGTTATGTAATAATAGCACATAAACTACTCAAACAACAAAATCATAGTACCCTTGAGAAAACACACCATTGATTATGACCCTCGTCTTCCCCTATTACCAGACTCTACGAAAAATAAAATTAGGTACAATTATATTAATCAAAAAGTGAGGAACAACTCACTTGAGCATAACATCGAACACATGGTAGGCATGCTACAAAATTAGTGTTTTGTGATATACCTTAGGCCCTTAGCTCATGTATTGCCGTTATCGACGCTTATATCTTACAACGCAGAGAGCAAGAGCTGTGATTCTTCCCGGAAAAGTCCTGCCAAATCCCGTTACAGTCATGTTGAAAAGTGAAGAACCTACAATAAATAGAAAACCCGAGGGCAATTATTTGATCAAAACTAAATGTAAAAGATGGATTGTTGTGTAAATCGCGAATTAAAACTGGTATTTCACTATTTTGCAGGTAGTTAGGGGAGAATTCGTATGCTTTGTTCCTCATCCCTTTTGTATTTAGAGTGTTTAAAAACCTCAAACCTGTAATTTGAAAGGCTAATTTATTGAATCGAAGTGGGCAATTGAAAGGAATAATTATAGAATCGAGGGGTAGAAAAATCGAGGTAAATGGCGTGTGATTTTGTAAGCGTGATTGCAGTTTTCGAGGTGGACAGATGAATACCGATGGAGGCCAATGTGTGTATTATATGCGGTATCTGAATGGGTGTGTAGGTATTAGTCCTGCAGGCCGAAGAGGTGTTTTATTAGGAGAAGTTCTGAATGTAAAACACAAACAGGTACTTGACCAGGTGGTTCGCTCCATGTTAGTTAATCGGGGGAGGTCACGGGTTCGAGCCACAACTGCTCCTTTTTTATTCGTATTTCCTTAAAATCTCAAAATAAAAAGAAAATGGCTGAATTTTCAAAATGGTATTTAGGGAAAGGTCCTAAATGCTTTATAAGTAGTAGAGATAAGGGGGTTGTAATATACATTTTATAGTGAGTTGATAATATTGTTGTAACACACATATATATGAATGAAAAGATTTGGATTCATTCTATAATTATGAGTTAATTGGTTGCAACACATTATCAGCACGTTGCTCATATTTGATCCATGTTCGTCACTTGATAAGAAACAAGACTAAAAAGTTTAAGTTTATTATTACAAAAAAAAAAAAACATAAACAACGTATTTAAATGGTTTGTTTGAATAAGATAGCATAAATGAATAGTGGAAAAAATAATTTTGTTAAATTTTATTTGATTCAAATAATTAATCAAAATGTGATTTAAATATTGAATTGAAAATACTGTGAGTTTTTAATTCATTAAGCATTGTAAAATATTAAAAAGAAGATATATGTTGTGCTTAAAATAGACAAAGAATAGAGATATTCGTAGCAGCACTTATGTTTCATGAATCACATGTTTTGTGTTATGTTTATATAAGCACTCATGTTTTGTTAATTTACGTTTTCCTCCAACACACTTTGCTTTATTCATGTTTTACACGTGATACCAATATTTATTTATCATGAATAAAGCCCGTGCATCGCACGGGCCATGCTGCCTCGTATATTGAATTTTATGAGTTTTGATTTAACACTTTTGATAGTTTTTTTTTTTTTTTTTTTTTTTTTTTTTTTTTTTTTTTGAACGGCAAACTAATCTACTCCTAAATCCACCTATGTCCACTATGGGACTCTAACCCTCAACCTCAAGGTTGGGGGCAAACACCTTTACCGCTAGACCATTAGGCCTTTGGTAACACTTTGTCTTTTTTTTTTTGAACGGCAACCTAATCTACTCCTAAATCCACCTATTTCCACTATGGGACTCGAACCCTCAACCTCAAGGTAGGGGGCAAACACTTTTGATAGTTAATTGATTTTTATTGAATGATTTATAGTTATTGATGTGTTAGTTTATTAGATTTAAAATATCATAAATTTTAAAGGAAAAGAACTTTAACCTCCAGTCGGTTATAATTAGGTCAACCCAAAACCTGATAAAGATAAGCAATCTTAACTCGATACCCAATCTGATAAAGAATCGGGTTGGTCGGGGTCGGGTTTAAAAGACTCGATATCAAAATAAGACATGAGTACTGTAACACCTCAATTTTTAATACAAAATATTTGGCCAAAATATATCATTTTCAATAAATAGAAGAACGGTTCCAAAATATGGATTTACAAAAACCTTTGGTATGAAAATCAGAGTATGAGGTTTGGTGTTACAAAGTATATCAAAACCAAAGCTAAGCACAAATCCACTCTAATGTTCTTCTATTCTAGGCCCCGCATCTCTATCCGTGCGAACATAAATCTTCGATCCTGAACCTGAGTACATAGCAAAACAAACAAGGTGTACGTGAGACAAGAAAGTCTCGTGAGCTACATGGGTTTAGACCCCGATAAAACAACAAGTATCACAATATATATAAACATATATATATCTCATCATCATACATTTAGCCACCCTATTGTGGCTCTATCATTCTTGCCTCCCTAGAAAGTCTATCTAGTTATCCGGAACATCTCCAAATAACCCGTCATCTCACATACTTATTAATCGGGGATCCCCCGCCTTAATAAGCCTTATGATAACGGTAAAAGGGAATCACCCAATCTACCGTTATCCGACTTCTATCCGGATCTCGTCCGGTAGCAAGCCTCCTAACACATGATGGTCCATGGGTCGATGCCCAATCCGCCCCATCCAAAGTGACCGGGGATCCCCCGAATCACCGCCACACTGTCACACGTCATAACTTCTCGAGTTATACCCTCTAAGCCCTTGGCTATCTCATAAATCATCAAACAAGTTAGTTTTAATATTCATAATAATATATAACTAACTCTACATATTAATAGTCTACACAATTAATCAAATAGACAAAATCACAAGTAAGAAAACATATTTCAATGGCTATGTACTCAGTAAAGTCTACACGTACTCACATTAGCAATTAATGCTCCAAATGTGTTCTTCACACTCAATACCTTGCTCCAACAATCAACCAATCTTCCAAGACTTCACCGAAAGCCTAATACATCAATCATAAGATATTTAACATCACATACTACTACCAATGTGTCCATTTATCAATAAACACCCTTTAATAACATTTTCCCCCAATTTTGATGGTTCATAAAACCCTAGGTTTAACCAACCCTTAAGATTCTTACCAATCTTAACCATACACTTGATTCTCTTGTTAAAATACCATCTAATAAGTGTATACATCATTTATTTCACCATTAACCATAACCCCAAGAACTAGGGTTTCAAACCCAAGCTTCAAGATCCATAGATCTAGAGCTACAACTACAAAGGAGTGAGGATATACCTTTAGTCTTCAACTAGGAGTGACAAATCACGAGATTTGATGAAGAAATCAGCTCCAAATGGTGTTTTCCACTCAAAAACGTACACAAACTCGTTGGGAGAGAAACTAGGGTTTGAGATGGCATGAAATGAACCAAAACCCGACTTTAATGCAGTGTCTGACGAGTTCGCGCCGCGAACAATGAGTTCGCGCCGCGAACTTCCCTTGTCGCGAACTTTTCCCGATCGTGAGCTGGTCGTGAACTTCGATCGCCAAAAACCCCAAACTCTCTGTTCGAAGTTCGCGATCGCGAACTACAGTTCGCGCCGCGATCTACCCCAATGCAGCCAGGCTGCATTTTCCAACCTTTGTCTCGACCCGGTTTCGTCCATAACTTTCTCATACGGTATCCAAATGACACGAAACCAGTTCCTACGTCTTTCAAATGATTTATCCTTATTTATCATATTTTCTTAGAATTTATTTAACACAAAATTCCGGTCGTTATAACTATCCACCCCTTAAAAGGATTCCGTCCCCGGAATCACTCAGAAATTTCCAATCCCCATTCGACCCGAGCATCTCGTTCCAATTCCCTTGTGGTTAATACCATCGAACTATTCCCATTAAAAACAAACCGACAATATGCATTTGACATTCACTTAATCCCGTTAGACCCGGACGGGTCAAAATCAATCTTAGGCCCTTAATACCCAAACGGGCCAGAATTGTTCAATTTGATCATAACACTTTGAATCTTTTAATCAAACCCGATATACACACAGGAACTATATGACCCCATGTCGTCAAATCTTTGACTTAAACACAAAGTCAACTATACCTTTACGATTCCTTTACGTACTAGAGATTCCATTAACCATCATTTCCATTACAATCGACCTTTGATTTATGATCCATCAAAAATCATACACTCGATTCCCAGATTCAACTCTAAACACCCTACGAGTCAAAGTCACTAATCCGACTATAATTCCTTTTAATTATTCCATTAATCCTTTCACATACATACGACCGGCACATTATGCCCTCTTCACTCACTAATCACTCGAAACGAAAGTCAAAGTTCATCCTTGACCAAGTCAACCAATTCACAAATTGACTAATCTTGACTTTTGCATAAAGTCAACCACACTTTCCCAAACCAACAAATTCCCTACTCGCGGGGTATCATTCTCGACTTATCACTTCCGGTTACACCCATTATTGTTTCCTTAACAATCGTCCATATTTCTAAAATTCCCATCTTTTCAAATTTCTCCGAGTTCTCACCTTTCCTTAAGGTCACATCAATCCTTACCGTTTCTTGACCTTCATTTGGTCACTTATACCATTACTTAGGACCATTTCAATCATCCTTGCATCACATACCATAATTTCACACCAGTTAACCATATCTTGGTCCCCGATAGCAATTGCTTTCCAAAAGTACTCTCTTACTCATATTCTAAAAATCGTAGGCATCCTATACCCATACATGGCCTAAATGCAACCCGCATTTCACCCCAAATCCTCACTTACCACGAAATCATAACAACACACATTAACCACATGGTTTCACATTCATCACGTAAATACATAAACATTATCATACGGACATAGCAGTCCAAAAATTTAACTATCACATCAAGATGACTGGAAAGCCTCCAATCCATCAAGATCCAAGCTGTCACAGTGATTGGAACATCTCCAATCTCGGAATGGAACCATTGGGATTCGCCCAACCGATTCCACCCCCAAACATCATAGTAGCCGGGGATCCCCCGAGCTAATCACATCATTTCTTTCTTATCCTATCACGCATACTTCACTAGTATACACATTTTCACATCACATATTTTACCACTATTTTACCTATTTAATCGTCTATTTATTCACCATGCAATCTAGCACATTTCTCATAACATCACGTTATCATTTTCTTTCATATTCACACATTTCTCGTTGGACATACTACTTAACACGTTTCATATAACATTACCTTTTTCATTATGCTATGCCTTCAAAGGCCATCACGTAATGCACAAGCCTCGTACCTCGCGGGTAACCAATAAAATTTCCGATTCCCATTTACCGTCTCATTCACACACTAATCACCCTTAAACGGTTCATTTCTCTATTAAACAACTTTCCAAATCCTTGTCACCACCGGGGTAACCATCAATCTATTCCTTCAATCATAGTCCACCGGTCAACCTGGTCATCTTGAGTCAACCCATCGACTCCGGTCTACATTTGTAACCCATGACTCGGCACACATTGGCCCAACATTCCATACTCTCGTCTTTATACATCGCGATACTTGAAATACTTATTTTCCAACCGTAGTTTCACACTATCCCATGTCATATACTGTCATGCCATTACTATAACATGTAACCCATAATTGTTTTCTCACCCTTGATATCGAATTCATCATTATTGTCACAAAACTTGACATGGCTTTATGCCAACTTTTTACCCCATCACATTTAACAATCAAAATCCGTCGTTCCCGACACTTATTCCTTTCCACATACATCCCATTTATGAGTTCTAAGACATCACTCTACCTTAGTCATTCTTTTCTTTACCATTCACGTGTAACAATCATTACATTACCTATCCGGCTTCTCGCCGAACATCCAAGTTCCATTTCCCCAAGGTTTCTATTCCTAGAATTCCAATCCACATTGACATTCCTTACCAAGACTTTGTACTTCCTTGTACTACTATCCTTCAAATACATGTTTCCTTATACATAATTAACCGGGAAGACTATTCCCAAATAAGTCTCCACATCATGCGACTCACTTCCAATTTCTATAGGCATCAACTTGTGCAATCAATCAAATAATTAAACCGTAATCACATAATATTTGACTTGGTGCATACCCAACCAATCCATACTGATAACCATATCAAAATCCTTTATCCTCACGGGCAATAAATCGACTTTAAACTTTTTCCCACTTAATTCTAACTCACAATTTCTATAAACACATTCGACCATTGAGATTTCCCATTGGCTAACTCTATTTAACCGACTTAATCTAACAATCCCGATATTGCATTCAACTTCCCACCAAATTTGTGAGACACAAACGAATAAGTAGAACTCGAATCGCATAATACATGAGTTGACAAGAAATTAATGAATAAAGTACCTGATACCACATCGTGCACCTCTTTTGCTTCCTCCCGAATCAGTTGGAAGGAACGCCCCTTCACTGTAGCCGGTTCCGCCTTCTTTTGAGCCGTGGGCACCATTGGCTCGCTCCCCTTTTTCGGGCACACATTTCTATAGTGTCCCATCTCGTGGCACGAATAACACTCTATCTCAGAAAACGCCTTGGTTCTACAATCCCGAGCCAAATGCCCCACCTTGCCACAATTGTAGCACGCCTTCGAATCCCCTCGGCATTCGCCTGTGTGGTTCTTCCCGCACCTCTTGCACGAGGCAACACTTCCTTGCTTGGAGGAATTCGATGTGAACTTTCCCTTTTTGTAAGTTCCCGAGCCGCCCTCGGCTTTCCTTTTCTCGTCCACATGGACCCTCTCGGCATTCCTTGCCGCATTTACCTCTTCCACACCCCGAGCGGCACCAATGGCCTCATCGAGTGTGACCGCTCTCTTTACCTCCAATTGGTACTCCCAAGGTAGCCCACAAGCATACCGGACTACCCTCGATCTTTCCTCAAAATAAGTTTTTGCAACAAACGGGAGCAATCCCGTGAACTCCCTTGAGTACTCCTCAACCGACCTATCACCCTTCTTTAGGGTCACAAACCTCTCATGCATCTTTTCCAAATCCCTTTCGGGGCAAAACTTTCTCCTCAACCTCGTGGTAAAGTCATCCCATGACATCTTCTTCACCACCTCCCTTCCGAGGGTTTCATAGACAATATCCCACCATACCATAGCATCTTCTTTCAACAATTGTGACGCATACGTCACCATATCGGCTTTCTTACATTTGCTACTTCCGATGACTCGTTCGGTCTCTCGGATCCACCTCATAGTTACCTCCGGGTCCGAACTACCCGTGTACACGCTTGGCTTACAAGCCATGAAAGACTTAAAAGTACAACCATCTTTTTCATCGGGCCTTGCCCCAACATCACCGCCACCACCGGTTGAGAACTTATCCTCTCGGGTACCACTACCCCCGGCCCTCTCATCCGACCTAGCTTCGGATTCACGATCACCTCCCGACTTTTCACGGTCTCTCATAATACGGTGCACCTCTTCGGCCACCGTCCCTTTGATTTGATCAATAATAGTTTGGAGATCCGCCATGGTTACCGGAGTCTTATTAGCTCCGACCTCCGATTCATCGTGCATCAACGGTTGATTTCCTTGTTCAACCACAACCTCAACGCGGGGTATTTCATCCCCTTGATCTTGTGGAGCCTTTCCACTTCTACGAGTGTTCACCATTTTCTTTCGTTCAAGTCTATACGGTAGACATCAAATAATTTAGTACCTCATGTACAACCCATTAGTCGCATAGGACTCAATATACATAATCATAACAACTTTCATAGGTCCCCCTAGGTTCAACCCTAAACTTAACATAAAGTCTCAAGGTCAACCTATCGATCTCAAGGAATCTTACATTCCTATAGCTACAGTCTAAGACTAGGATGGACATCCAACCTAATTCACTTAAACTATAGCTCTGATACCAAGTTGTAACACCTCAATTTTTAATACAAAACATTTGGCCAAAATATATCATTTTCAATAAATAGAAGAACGGTTCCAAAATATGGATTTACAAAAACCTTTGGTATGAAAATCAGAGTATGAGGTTTGGTGTTACAAAGTATATCAAAACCAAAGCTAAGCACAAATCCACTCTAATGTTCTTCTATTCTAGGCCCCGCATCTCTATCCGTGCGAACCTAAATCTTCGATCCTGAACCTGAGTACATAGCAAAACAAACAAGGAGTACGTGAGACAAGAAAGTCTCGTGAGCTACATGGGTTTAGACCCCGATAAAACAACAAGTATCACATTATATATAAACACATATATATATCTCATCATCATCATACATTTAGCCACCCTATTGTGACTCTATCATTCTTGCCTCCCTAGCAAGTCTATCTAGTTATCCGGAACATCTCCAAATAACCCGTCATCTCACATACTTATTAATCGGGGATCCCCCGCCTTAATAAGCCTTATGGTAACGGTAAAAGGGAATCGCCCAATCTACCATTATCCGACTTCTATCCGGATCTCGTCCGGTAGCAAGCCTCCTAACACATGATGGTCCATGGGTCGATGCCCAATCCGCCCCATCCAAAGTGACCGGGGATCCCCCGAATCACCGCCACACTATCACACGTCATAACTTCTCGAGTTATACCCTCTAAGCCCTTGGCTATCTCATAAATCATCAAACAAGTTAGTTTTAATATTCATAATAATATATAACTAACTCTACATATTAATAGTCTACACAATTAATCAAATAGACCAAATCACAAGTAAGAAAACATATTTCAATGGCTATGTACTCAGTAAAGTCCACACGTACTCACCTTAGCAATTAATGCTCCAAATGTGTTCTTCACACTCAATTCCTTGCTCCAACAATCAGCCAATCTTCCAAGACTTCACCAAAAGTCTAATACATCAATCATAAGATATTTAACATCACATACTACTACCAATGTGTTCATTTATCAATAAACACCCTTTAATAACATTTTCCCCCAATTTTGATGGTTCATAAAACCCTAGGTTTAACCAACCCTTAAGATTCTTACCAATCTTAACCATACACTTGATTCTCTTGTTAAAATACCATCTAATAAGTGTATACATCATTTATTTCACCATTAACCATAACCCCAAGAACTAGGGTTTCAAACCCAAGCTTCAAGATCCATAGATCTAGAGCTACAACTACAAAGGAGTGAAGATATACCTTTAATCTTCAACTAGGAGTGACAAATCACGAGATTTGATGAAGAAATCAGCTCCAAATGGTGTTTTCCACTCAAAAACGTACACAAACTCATTGGGAGAGAAATTAGGGTTTGAGATGGCATGAAATGAGCCAAAACCCGACTTTAATGCAGTGTCTGACGAGTTTGCGCCACGAACAACGAGTTCGCGCCGCGAACTTCCCTTGTCGCGAACTTTTCCCGATCGTGAGCTGGCCGTGAACTTCGATCGCCAAAAACCCCAAACTTTCTGTTCGAAGTTCGCGATCGCGAACTACAGTTCGCGCCGCGAACTACCCCAATGCAGCCAGGCTGCATTTTCCAACCTTTGTCTCGACCCGGTTTCGTCCATAACTTTCTCATACGGTATCCAAATGACACGAAACCAGTTCCTACGTCTTTTAAATGATTAATCCTTATTTATCATATTTTCTTAGAATTTATTTAACACAAAATTCCGGTCGTTACAAGTATATGTGACCCGACTAGCATAATCGGGTTTGAGTTGGTCGGGTTGACCCTCTGGACACGACCGGATTCAGAAAAAGGTGACGCTGACTTGGGGTGACCAAACGTATCTTTTGGTTACTATTGTGCATAGTCTTTTAAGTTCAGAATAACTATATCTAACCATTCAGTTTCATAATACTTTAGTCATTTAGGAAATAAATTCGCATAAGAAACGCATTAAAAATGTTTTAAAGCTAATCATTGTCGTTATTGTGGTTCAATTTATTTTTCGTTTTAGATAGAGTAAATTACACGGATGGTTCCCGTGGTTTGATAAGAGTTTTGGATTTGGTCCCTAAGTTCTAAAAATTACACGGATAGTCCTTAAGTATGGGGGTTGGTCACACTTCTGGTCCCTAAGGCAAATGTCCGTTAAAAAAACTGTTAAGTTATATTAAATGACTAAAATACCCTTTATTTTACTTTTACTTTTTAATTTTAGTTTTCTTCTTCATTATTCCATCATCATGCCTGTCAATTAGATTCAAAAGAAAACCCACTACCACCAACCCAAATCTTTACACAAATCTTCATCAAAAAAGCAGATTCAGGTGATAATTTTTCATGTAGAAATGTAAATGCGGTTAAAAAAGAGCATCTTCGTCTTCAGAAAAACCCTAGATAAAAATATCATATTCAAGTGATGGTCGATGATTCACAAAATTGATAATTCACAAAATTGAAACATCTTCCCAAACAAAAATGACGATTCACAAAATGGTCGATGATTCACCCTTGATATCGACTCCTTGACCCAAACAAAACATCTTCCGTCGAACACCTCCACCGCCAGCACATATGCCACCACTAGAACCGGCGCAATCGCCGTCTCTGGGTTTCAATTTATGTTTGTTGGTGTTCGTTTTCGTCATAGCCAGTAACACCGATGGTGATGGTCGATTTATCGAGTAACAACGATGGTGATGGTCTATTTTCTGTTCGGTGGTGGAATTGAGCGGCAATGACTACATACGAGTTTATGAATCAATGAAATATCCTCTTCTATTGTAGCGATACGAACTCAGAAGCAATAGTAAAAGAAGCTATCATCTCCGGAGAGTCTAATGAGTGTCGGGACTGGTTATAAATTGCACGGGTCCAAGCTTGATTGATTCTTTTATAACTAGCTCCTGTCACCAAGGGTATTTTAGGCATTTAATATAAGTTAACAGCTTTTTTTAACAGACATCCACCTTAAGGACCAAAACCGATACGAAGTTCGGTAGTTAGTGACCATTGGTGTAATTTCTGGAAGTTAGAGACCAAATCCAAAACTTAGATCAAACCACAGGGACTATCCGTGTAATTTACTCACTATAAAATCACAAAGCATCATAAATCTACATATTTGATGAGTTATCACAATCAAATTATGGATGAAATCCAAAACTTTTTCCTCCAAACAACACTTGGTCTTCCGGTTTTCGAAGTGGCAAAAATAGGTACTGAAAATGTGATACTCTATTATTGGGGGGGGGGGGGGGGGGGGGGGGGGGGGGGGGGTGTGTGTGGGGGGGGGGGGCAAGTGTAAGATAACAGAATTAAATTTAGAAGGGAAAAACACAAAGAACATAATCCTCTTTGTAGGCCTGCTGTCTCTTTCAACTGTATCTTCCTCTTTATTGCCAATATCTGACTGAAAGTTGCGTTGCTTCGCCACCCTTTTTATCTTTTCTTGGTACCACAGAAGACTAGATATTATCTTTAGAAAATAATAAGGGTGTGTTTTTACTATTCTAAAAGTAGAAGGGCTAATTACTAAAAAAACATATAACCATAAACCATGTTCAAATAATCAAATGATCGAAATTCTTGCATGTTCTACGATTGTTTTCATAGCAAAAATACTCCCTTTATCAAGTGACAAAGGGTTTGTTTTAAAGTGTATCATTGCTCCTGCTCAAGTTGCAACTCAGTTGAAAACCTAGGGACTGAAATGTACAAAAGTAATTATTAGGTAAGTAGACAAAAAAAACACAACCGGATGAAAGAGGACACTTTAGAGTTATTATGTAGGATTGTGGCCCGAAATAAGATTGCATGGGGTAGCGTGTCTGCGAATTAGAATACAAATTAACAATGGATTTAAGTCATTGTGTTTGCAGTAAGTGTTCGCGCAAATGTTTGAAAGTTCAAGTCTTATAGATATAAATGGATTTAAGAGTAGATTGAGATTATCGTTAAAAAAAGTCATTGTGTTTATTTTTCGTTATTAACTCATTAGCGTTATCAATATGTGAATCCCTTAAACATCTTTATAAGTTTAAAGTCCCAATCATAGACTTGTAGCATAGTGATATTTGTGTAAGGTTTAAAGTGTTGTCCATGATCTATTGACTATGAGTTCAAGTGCCATCAATGACAAATAAAAATAGATTAGGTGTCGTTAAAAAAAAGTTTAGAGTTTCGGCTTCAAATAGTTTCTACCATAATTTTAAGTTTTAATTACATAATATTGAATTAGCATATTTCTTTAAACTTTGGATTATTGTACTAGAGTTTACAAATACAATAAACATAACAACACACGGTGTAGTGAAGTTCACTATAGCTATTACAGAGTACTACATCAACATAATATTAATTTTCACTCAACATCAATAACCATCAGTCATCACATATAGAATGTTATGGACCACAACCTTACTCAATCATCAGGGTCGGTCCAATCAATCTATGGGCCATGTGCAAGATCTTAAGAATGGGCCACCGAAAGTAACTATTTTCTAAATAAATAAAAAATTTCCGTCAAATTAAAACTGTCACCCCAATCACCAAGTAAAATGTCCAGATTTGACTCTGTAGTCCGCCTATATTCAATATTTCATTGCACGTACCTTTATTCTAATGAGTTTACACACATGTATACATGAGATAATTTTTTTTAAAGAGTGCCCTAAATTTTGTGGGCCCTGGGCGACCGCCCTTGTCGCCCATGCCCAGGGATGGCCCTGTCAATCATGCTAGAAGTGGGATATAAGAAGGTGAGATTTAGACAGTCATATATTTACATGAGGATAGACAGTCTGATTTCCGAAAAACTTCCGGCAAAAGTATGTTGTTGGAAAAACATGTGTGTTGTCGTGAGATTTAGATACTGTAAAGAGATAAAATAGTGTGCCACATATGACATATAAACAGGGGCGGTACCAAGGGGTAAACAATTTTTTTCCGATTAGTATAAATTTTTCAGGTGTCGGTTCATTTTTTGGCTTGGTTCATCCAAATATACATAATATATGAACAATAACTAATACACGTCATATATTAGCTCAGTGGCTAACTCATGTATCTTAAAACATATAAGATTTAGTTTAAATCCCTTCCATATGCATATATTTTTTTTAAAATCTTTTTTTTTTCATTCTCGTTCTAACGTTTATTTTACTCTATTTTCTATTAAAATTTTCTTTTCTTTTTTGATTCATTTTCCCCTAGGTTTATTGGTTTAAAAATATGATGCTCGAATTAATTAACACGTGAATTTTGATTTTGACTAATTTAGTTTAGGTTTAGACTTTCTTCAAACTAAAACTGATTTGATTTGGTTTACGATATGACTTTAAATAAAACTTCACTCAAAGAACCTGACTTGCACTCTAAAATTTTGCCCACCTTTAAAAATTTGTCTGGTACCGCACCTGCATATAAAGCGTGAAAAATGTAAGGGCATGTAAACATACAATTTCAAAATATCGTGTACGAAACACATATAACACATGTAGTATTGTAAAGTATATGTGAAGTATATGTAAAAAAAATGGGGTTGGATAACAAGTGAATGTGATTAATGTATGAAAGTGTTTTAGTGGTTGTGGTTTGGAAGGGTTATATTACGTAGATGGAAGATCTTAGTAGACTCACGGGTACAAAAAGCGAGATTCATTATGCAACTGGGCATGAAAGAGTCCCCCTCAAGTATCACAAGAAATAATATATACCACAAGATTGTTATATGCTTGTGTTTTTGACTTTATACAGTAGTTGACTTTGTATATTTTAAAGATAGGTAAATGAGAAGGTGACTGTTATTGTTACGAAAAGTTACATAATTCCTCCGATTCAAAATAAGTGATACACTTTTCATATTTAAGTGATTTAAAATAAGTGATACATTTTAAATTTTTATCTTATTTGATAAAAAGTAGTAGGCTCTACACGTACTAACTACATACTTTATAAAATGAAATGACTCTTATACCCTTACTTTTTACTATTAAACATCATTAACCTTACTTTATTCAAAAATTGAGGGACACATTCCCCACTAACCATCTAATTAATTTAATTTAACCCTCATTATAATCTTTTCCCTCAAAAATCGTGAAACTCAAAGTATATCACTTATTTTGAATCGGAGGAAGTATATTAGTTCTTTTAAACTATTTTATTGTGATTACTAAAACTATGGGGTATGGGTCATCACACACATCATTTTTCATGTCATATCATCTGTCACTTTATCAACCACACTACATCACACCACACCGTTTTATCCAAGAAATATCCACATCACACCACACCGTTTTATTTTAAGAATTTTTTTCAAAAATAGGCTTGATCGGAAGCTTATTTTCACAAATAGGCTTGTTTCTTTTCGATTTTCAAAAATAGGCTTTCCGCCGTCCCCGAGGCCGGCTTCCAATTAAACCCGGACTCCCCGAGGCCGGCTTCCAATTAACGCCGAACTCCCTGAGGCCGGCTTCGGTGTACTTGATTTGACAACCAGTTTGGACAACTCCCCGAGGCCGGCTTCATGAAGACAGCCTCCCCGAGGCCGGCTTTAAGCCATACAAATCCCCTATATAACTTTCACTTCCGGGTTAAATAACAACTACAAAAAAAAAAAATTATCCCCTTACATTTCACAAAAAAAAAAATAAACATATTTCACAACTCAAAAAAAACATATTTCTAATACCATGTGGCGAAGTCAAAAAGTCTTAATCATGGAACTTCGCCTACAGGTTGAGATGTTAGAAGAGAGTATTGACCAAATGAGTCAACGAGCTCGAGCCCGTGAACTTCAAATTATCATTGACGAGATGCAACGTACAATATGTGAAATGGATAACCTGGCTTATGAAGGGGCATTGGAGGAGGCAGTTGTGGAGCAGCAAACTCAAAACTCCTCAATACGTAATCAACAACCCGAAACAATCGACTTGGTTGAGGAGTATGGTTGGGCCAGGAGTGTGGAGGAATTTTACTTGAACGGGGATAAGCGCGGGAATGAAACCTTTTGCTATATTGTATTCTTAGGTCGTACCCAGGTACCTAGGGAGTTTTGGGGTACCCTGTTAGATGAAAATTCCAGCTCTGTTTTGTTCCGTGCGGTACGTAATTTAATTATGTTATTATCCATATTTTTAATCGAATCTCAAATGTAAATAATTGTATATTCATTACAGCATATAGATTGTTGGGTTAGAAGATGGATGCGTTATCGTTTTTGTCTCAACTCAACCTTCTCTTTTGACATCACATTGTGCTCGACCAACATCTATGACACTCTTCCATATGTTTCCCCTTCGCTTCCAGCTCCGCCGCATGCCTAAGTACTCAATTGGCCTTATCTCTTATAACCGGTCGGCGTGGAGGGGAGGTTTCTTCAATGTTATCGAATAAGTAATTCGGAATGTCATCGTCCCCAACATTAAGGTCGATACGTGAAGTATTTGTACGACCATCGGAAACATCCCATCGATTAGGAACTACAAGACTGCTTTGATTGTTGTTGCTCGTCTGAAGTAATTGTTTGTAACCATTTTGGATCCTATTTTAAACCAACCACTGCCGTTCTTGGTCAAAATTGTGATGTTTTTCAACTTTGTATTGTGCCCTTGCCGCTTGTATCACATCAAAATCACTAATCCCGCTACGTTTTTCTGACATAAGCTTGTTGTAGATGTCGTTAAACTTTGTTACGTTGGTGTTTATTTAACGCCATTTCCCAGAAAGTTGATCTTGATTTCGGTACTCTGGGACCCCCATAATCTCATGAAAGACTTTGGACACAGCAAGCCATAAAGCTTTGATCTTCGGCCATTCCCGTCGACTGTGTCTTTTGAAATGCTACACCAACCTTGATGTAACGACCGGAATTTTCGGTTAATGAATTAAATGGAAATATTGAGGAATAAAGGTGGTAAAATATTTAATCGAGTCTCCGTTGTGTTTTATCGAGTGTTTGAATGTTTGGGACTTGGTGTAACCAAGTATGGGTCAAGACTTGGATGGAAACAAGTTTAAAAGGCAAGAAACTGACCCAGACAGCCCTCGCGGCGCGAGGAAAGCGCGAGGCAAACGCGAGTGCAAACAGAAACATCAGAGGCGAAACGCGAGAGGCTCGTGTCGTGGCTCGAGTTGAGCTCGAGTCGAGTTCTCGGCGCTAGCCAGGCGCGAGCGAAACGCGAGGACTGCCTTCCAGCGGCGACCAAATGGGAAACCCGCGTCACCTCGCGGCGCGAGGTGGGCGCGAGCGGGGCGCGAGGAGCGTCTGGACTATATAAACTTGAGTGTAAGCTAGGGTTTCATTTCACCTTCAACCCCACTCATAGTGCAGCCGATTTGGGAGCATTCTTGGACGTTTTTGGAGCTCAAGAGCTCAGATCTTCACCATCTTGAAGGATTGAAACATCAAGGGTAAGTATTCTTGATTGTCTTGCTTATCTACCTTGATTGTGAGCTTTGTATGGGTAAAAATGGTGGTTTGGGGAACCAACCATGTCATCTTTGGGGAAGATGACTAAACATGGGTGTAGAACACTCATAGTAAGCTTGTAATCGATGTGTACAAGTTGGATTTGGGTTTATTGATGGAAATCTTGAACTAGGGTTTGAGATTCCACCAAGTTGGATGAACTTGGTGGTTAGGGATGTAGATATGGATTGATTAGTGATTAGTTATGGATAATAACTAGTTATTGTCATGATATTGATGGTAGGTCAAGAAGACCTAAAGTTTCGTGACGTTTCACAAGTTGGGAAGGAAGGATTCGTGTAAATAGACACGATTTGGAGTTAGCTTGGCTAAGGTGATTACATGAGACTTTTACTGAGTACATAGCAAATGATTTTTGAAACCATGATGTTTTAGGAGTCTTTATTAATAAACGTTTTTAATAAAGATATTATTGATATGATGAGAAAATGCTAGTAATAGACTATTTAAGTATGTCTAAATGATTGATGATTTTAAAAGAGTTTATGATAATGAAAAGTATTTAATGAGTTTTCATAAAAAGATGCATGAATAAAGATAATGATTTAAAAGAGCTTGATAATCGGTTTATTAATAATAAGTATTAATAAAGCTTGAGACAATGATTTAGAAGTAATAAGTATCGGTTAGTTTATTATACTAATAGAAGTAGTTATCGAATTCCTAAGAGAATAAGTAGCAAGTGACTAGTAATAAACATGTATTCTAGTCAAAGAGGAGTCAAAATGATATGATGTTGATAAATGATGAATATGTTTTAAATTAGTAAAGGACTTGGTAAAGTCAAGATTTAATATGAATTAGTAAAGAGAGTAATATGATAAATTAGAATATGTGTATTCTAATAAGTGATGAATTTGATGAAAGGAGCTAATGCTCATATGTTGTTGAAAGGAGCTGAGGCTCATAAGTGTTAATGAGATATCCAGAATAAGACCGCCCAGAAATGGGGGAGCATGAGACGTCTACTTGGGGTGGTACCTCCCTGTGCAAAGAGTAGAATGTCACAGTTTACGACACCCAGTGTTGGGTGAGCATGACGACCCGGGAACGGGGAGAGCTTATGAATCTCGGTAAGATGGGGGTTCCCAATTACCTTGATAGTTTACCTATGACGTCCCATATCGGGAGAGTTGGCTTCGGAGAGGTCCATTGCATATGTGATAAAGAAAGTGTAAGCTTGGAGATAGCTTACAAGTATGTGATTAGATGATGAGTAAGCTTATGGTAAGCTTATTAGTTATATGGTTAAATGAATTGAAGATGAATTATGAATTAATAAGAAATGATAAGGATAAGTATTTATAATGTTATAAATATTAATTTTTAATTCTTTTGAAAATGGGCCGAAAACCCATGTATCTCACGAGACTATTTTGTCTCACGTACTACTTTGTTTTTGGCTATGTACTCAGGTTCAGGACCGAAGGATTAGAGGGTCGCGATAGAAGTGGCCTAGTGTTGATTAGTTCGGGAGCTCGTAGGTAGATCCCGTTTATCCTACGGTTATGATATTGTATTTGTAACACCGGTTTTAATACTCTGATAAACTTTTATTGGTTTTTGTTAAACCGTGATTTGGGAACATTGGACTTGTAATATTTTTATTTAAAAATATGATTTAGAAAGTGTTTTAAAAATTGGGGTGTTACACTTGACACAAAGTGACTTCTTCGTCAGTGGACCAACTCACTGGACCTTCAGCTTGCGGAACCTCTTTTGCATTCCCCTTGCATTTTTCCCTTTCCTTTCCCTTTTGCTTTGCTACCACCAGCTTCCAGTTGTTGGGTTTGTTGGAATTGTGTATTTTGGAACTGACTGTGTTGGAATTGTGGACTTTGAAACTGACTTTGTTGGAATTGTGGATTTTGGAACTGACTTTGATGGAATTGAGGATTTTTGAACTAGATTTGTTGGTACCATTGGGGGGTGGATTGGAACCTCCTGTGTGAGTATATTGATATATGGCTCGTACGCCGCAATCCAATCGGAGTGTTTGTAGTGGGCGTTTATGGAGGGGTGTTTGAGTTGGGGTCCATTTGTGTTTGATTTTGATTGTGAGAAAATAAAATTTGTGTTGAGAGTAAATGTTGTGTAGAGAATTGTTGTCGTGTGAGTTTAGGTTGTGTATTATTGTAAATATACTTAAGGAAAAAAATAATTAATTTTTTTTTTATATATTTCAAACGGTCATATGACCGTTGAAGGCCTCCAACGTTCAAAAAATGCCCCATTCCCCCTGCGAGCCGTTGTCGTTGTCTTTGCCACACAACAGCACACCAAGCCCCCACACCGTGTAGGGGCGGCGTGCTTCCTTCCCACCATGTCGTGACCATTGGCCACCTCAGCCCCACGCCCACGACCTTTGGCCCATTCCAAGTAGTGTTACTCGTAATAATGTTCATAGTTTACCAACCACCTTGTAATCTAGTCATTACAAAGTTCTCAAACATTCCAAAAGATTACAAGCTAAAGGTTGGTATCTATCCTCAGAAAACTTATAGGTACACTACATAGGTTTTGAGGAATAAAGATTTTGGAGTTCGAATTTTGACCCGTGCTTTAGAACAACACCTAATATACTTTAATTATCGACAGCAAGAATTAAACCTATGACGTATAAGTCATGGATATATCTTATATCAGATTCCAACACCATTATACTACAAGCATTACGTGAATCAGGAGAATTACCATAACTATTTCTTGTAGTAAAAAGTTTCCTCGTCTATCTTCACTTTGTTCGAGGAATATTGGCCATCACCTTTATGAAAAAAGAAAATGCGACACAAAGCTTCAAGGCAAAGTACCAATGCATTTGCATTATATAGGCACGTTCTCTCATGTATAATTATTCTATACAAATAACTTTTAAAATACCATTTTTTCCTTCTAATATGCACTATTCAAATGACATTCACTGAAATTTGTATAGTGATATCACATTCGGAATTTTTAATAATTAAAGTAACTTCAAATTTTGTGTCTAAGTACTTCTTTTGGGCATTTCTCAATCAATAGATAGCGGTGCATTGATACTTGGACAACCAAAGTTTCACCTTTTATCGTTTGGTTCTCACCCGTAATCCAATTGGGAAGGTGCTAAATCTAAATAATATTTGAAAAATTATTAAGGGTGTTTCCTTTAAAAATTGTGATTAATTTGTTTTTTTTTTTTTTTTTTCTTGGTGATATATTACAAGAATATTAAGACCATTTTAAAAAAAATATTCTTTAACATGAATTTAACACCCATTAACAAATATATATATTAAATAATACTCACTTCGTCTCACAAAAAACTTCTCATTTCACTTGGGCACATATTTTTAGGAGATAAGTTAATGATGAGTTCTTTGGTAATAAATTTGATTAAAATATAGGATTAGTATAGAGAGAGAATATATAGGCCTATTTAAAAAAAGAAGTGACATAAAGTTAGTGAGAGAAACATTTAAAAAATGAAAAATAATATATAGAAAATATTAATTTATTAGTGGGTCCCTTTAATTTCTCAAATGGGATGTTTTTTGGTGGACAAATATTTTAGATCAAATGACAGCATCCCAATGGTTAACCTTGCAAAAGCTTATTATTTTTGCCACATCAACAATCCATTAACCAAAAAGCTTTTAATAAATTACATCTCCAATGGTTAACCTTTCCAAAAGCTTTTTCTTTTACAATATTTCTAATATACCTTTATATATCTCAAATGTTTTATAAATACCCCTATATATAATTTGATACTTTTTTGACATCTTACTAAATATAATATTTTTTTAAATGTCTCGTACAAAAATATTATATAATTTATTTATTAACTAATAAAAATATAATAAACAATCTATATATAATATATCTAAGATTTAAAATGAAAAGTTATTAAACATGAGGGACTAAAATGGACAAACATTAAAACTTAGTTAAAAGGTTAGTAGAAAAAAAGTTATTGGAATAAGCTTTTGAAAAAGCTAATAATTCCAATGATAAAAAGTCTTTCAAAGAGTTATTGAAATAGTAAAAAGCTTTTAAAAAAGCTCCCATTGAAGATGCTCTGAGAAGTTTTTTATGTGACGAGGGAAGTATTAGATAAGTTTATTTTAATTTTCTAGCATATATATACATTTTAAAATCCTTTGGTAAAAAATATCTTGATGAAGCCAATAATGCAGGAAAGAGGAAAGTTGAAGCAAGGAATTAAAGATTGGGGCAGGTGTCTAAGTTAGGAGAGTTGACTCATGCCTACAACATTGATTTTTTTAGTTAACATCTTCCTAGAACCAAACACCTCATCACTATAATTTCCATTTACATTTAAAAATAAAAGTAAAAAAAGCATACCACCATCACTCCACAGTCCATAACTCTCATTTTTTTGTTTTTGCCTTCTAAAAGTAGAATTTCGGATGTCATAAATCTAACATCAATTCTTTCCATTTTTAGAAATATCTGCTAAAAAGATACCATGTCCGAATCAATCTACTAGGTAGGTTTTTCATAACCCATGAGTATAAAATCAATCTTTAATTTCGTAATTAACTTGAATAGTTAAAATGACAGCGAAACATTCGGAAGGATAAAAGATCATACTCGACTATGTTATGTTACGAGTAAGTTTCTTTTTTTAGATAGACAATTTTATAAAACTTAACCAAAGAAAATGTGAAGATAATACACACTCGATCAATATACGACACAATCAACACTGCATATGCCAGGAGCAGATCTCCTACACTCATATCTAAAACTCTAACAAAGTCCGACCAAATCAAAGCCGAATCAAGGCTAAATTACAAATAAACTTGTGCCTAGATTGAACTAAAGGAATACGGTACTTCACAAGTCGCAAGTTTGAGGTAAAAATAATACTTAACGCATCTTATTTCACAAGTTTTTGATATCAATGGACTAAAAGACACAATAAATGACAATTAAAATCGTTAGCTACAATCACTAATGTTTTATCGGTCGCAATATTAGTCCCAACGATATTAAGGACATACTCCCTCCGTCCCTTAATAAAGTTCTCAATTCTCTTGGACACATGTTTATAGAGATAGTTAGTGGTGCGTCCTTAATAAATTTGATTAAAATATAGGGTTTTTTGAAGAGAGAAATTGTTTTTAGGAGATAATTAGTGGTGGGGTATATGGCAATAATATTATTTTATTGAGTGAGTCCCTCTAATTTGAGAAATGAAAACTTTATTTTGGGATAAACATTTTAGGAGAAATGAGAACTTTATTAAGGAACGTAGGGAGTATAAAATTAAGGCTGACACTAACAACTTTATTAATAGTCAACACTCAACATTGACCTCAGATCATCATATATCATTTGTATAGATTCAATTATCCCTCTCTAAATTAAACACAATTATCTGATACCTTAAATTAACTTGCTCTATATTTCTGTCGTTCAGAAAAAAACTTCTTCCTAATTACAAGTTTTAGATGATACTTTAAGGTTATGTACACCATGCATCATGAGTTGTACATAGCTAAAAGCATACGATTGCCAAAAATAGGGTGGAAATCAGATAATGCATGATCAAAGCACGTAGCATTCATTCCATTTCATTCTTTCACCTAATCCAAACTACCATTAACATTTTTCCAGTCACGTGCTCTAACACGTGCCTAACCTTAACGGCAACACTAACATCCACATATTTTAAGAATATTTTTCAAAAATAGGCTTGATCGGAAGCTTATTTTCACAAATAGGCTTGTTTCTTTTCGATTTTCAAAAATAGGCTTTCCGCCGTCCCCGAGGCCGGCTTCCAATTAAACCCGGACTCCCCGAGGCCGGCTTCCAATTAACGCCGAACTCCCTGAGGCCGGCTTCGGTGTACTTGATTTGACAACCAGTTTGGACAACTCCCCGAGGCCGGCTTCATGAAGACAGCCTCCCCGAGGCCGGCTTTAAGCCATACAAATCCCCTATATAACTTTCACTTCCGGGTTAAATAACAACTACAAAAAAAAAATTATCCCCTTACATTTCACAAAAAAAAAAAATAAACATATTTCACAACTCAAAAAAAACATATTTCTAATACCATGTGGCGAAGTCAAAAAGTCTTAATCATGGAACTTCGCCTACAGGTTGAGATGTTAGAAGAGAGTATTGACCAAATGAGTCAACGAGCTCGAGCCCGTGAACTTCAAATTATCATTGACGAGATGCAACGTACAATATGTGAAATGGATAACCTGGCTTATGAAGGGGCATTGGAGGAGGCAGTTGTGGAGCAGCAAACTCAAAACTCCTCAATACGTAATCAACAACCCGAAACAATCGACTTGGTTGAGGAGTATGGTTGGGCCAGGAGTGTGGAGGAATTTTACTTGAACGGGGATAAGCGCGGGAATGAAACCTTTTGCTATATTGTATTCTTAGGTCGTACCCAGGTACCTAGGGAGTTTTGGGGTACCCTGTTAGATGAAAATTCCAGCTCTGTTTTGTTCCGTGCGGTACGTAATTTAATTATGTTATTATCCATATTTTTAAATCGAATCTCAAATGTAAATAATTGTATATTCATTACCGCATATAGATTGTTGGGTTAGAAGATGGATGCGTTATCGTTTTTGTCTCAACTCAACCTTCTCTTTTGACATCACATTGTGCTCGACCAACATCTATGACACTCTTCCATATGTTTCCCCTTCGCTTCCAGCTCCGCCGCATGCCTAAGTACTCAATTGGCCTTATCTCTTACAACCGGTCGGCGTGGAGGGGAGGTTTCTTCAATGTTATCGAATAAGTAATTCGGAATTTCATCGTCCTCAACATTAAGGTCGATACGTGAAGTATTTGTACGACCATCGGAAACATCCCATCGATTAGGAACTACAAGACTGCTTTGATTGTTGTTGCTCGTCTGAAGTAATTGTTTGTAACCATTTTGGATCCTATTTTAAACCAACCACTGCCGTTCTTGGTCAAAATTGTGATGTTTTTCAACTTTGTATTGTGCCCTTGCCGCTTGTATCACATCAAAATCACTAATCCCGCTACGTTTTTCTGACATAAGCTTGTTGTAGATGTCGTTAAACTTTGTTACGTTGGTGTTTATTTAACGCCATTTCCCAGAAAGTTGATCTTGATTTCGGTACTCTGGGACCCCCATAATCTCATGAAAGACTTTGGACACAGCAAGCCATAAAGCTTTGATCTTCGGCCATTCCCGTCGACTGTGTCTTTTGAAATGCTACACCAACCTTGATGTAACGACCGGAATTTTCGGTTAATGAATTAAATGGAAATATTGAGGAATAAAGGTGGTAAAATATTTAATCGAGTCTCCGTTGTGTTTTATCGAGTGTTTGAATGTTTGGGACTTGGTGTAACCAAGTATGGGTCAAGACTTGGATGGAAACAAGTTTAAAAGGCAAGAAACTGACCCAGACAGCCCTCGCGGCGCGAGGAAAGCGCGAGGCAAACGCGAGTGCAAACAGAAACATCAGAGGCGAAACGCGAGAGGCTCGTGTCGTGGCTCGAGTTGAGCTCGAGTCGAGTTCTCGGCGCTAGCCAGGCGCGAGCGAAACGCGAGGACTGCCTTCCAGCGGCGACCAAATGGGAAACCCGCGTCACCTCGCGGCGCGAGGTGGGCGCGAGCGGGGCGCGAGGAGCGTCTGGACTATATAAACTTGAGTGTAAGCTAGGGTTTCATTTCACCTTCAACCCCACTCATAGTGCAGCCGATTTGAGAGCATTCTTGGACGTTTTTGGAGCTCAAGAGCTCAGATCTTCACCATCTTGAAGGATTGAAACATCAAGGGTAAGTATTCTTGATTGTCTTGCTTATCTACCTTGATTGTGAGCTTTGTATGGGTAAAAATGGTGGTTTGGGGAACCAACCATGTCATCTTTGGGGAAGATGACTAAACATGGGTGTAGAACACTCATAGTAAGCTTGTAATCGATGTGTACAAGTTGGATTTGGGTTTATTGATGGAAATCTTGAACTAGGGTTTGAGATTCCACCAAGTTGGATGAACTTGGTGGTTAGGGATGTAGATATGGATTGATTAGTGATTAGTTATGGATAATAACTAGTTATTGTCATGATATTGATGGTAGGTCAAGAAGACCTAAAGTTTCGTGACGTTTCACAAGTTGGGAAGGAAGGATTCGTGTAAATAGACACGATTTGGAGTTAGCTTGGCTAAGGTGATTACATGAGACTTTTACTGAGTACATAGCAAATGATTTTTGAAACCATGATGTTTTAGGAGTCTTTATTAATAAACGTTTTTAATAAAGATATTATTGATATGATGAGAAAATGCTAGTAATAGACTATTTAAGTATGTCTAAATGATTGATGATTTTAAAAGAGTTTATGATAATGAAAAGTATTTAATGAGTTTTCATAAAAAGATGCATGAATAAAGATAATGATTTAAAAGAGCTTGATAATCGGTTTATTAATAATAAGTATTAATAAAGCTTGAGACAATGATTTAGAAGTAATAAGTATCGGTTAGTTTATTATACTAATAGAAGTAGTTATCGAATTCCTAAGAGAATAAGTAGCAAGTGACTAGTAATAAACATGTATTCTAGTCAAAGAGGAGTCAAAATGATATGATGTTGATAAATGATGAATATGTTTTAAATTAGTAAAGGACTTGGTAAAGTCAAGATTTAATATGAATTAGTAAAGAGAGTAATATGATAAATTAGAATATGTGTATTCTAATAAGTGATGAATTTGATGAAAGGAGCTAATGCTCATATGTTGTTGAAAGGAGCTGAGGCTCATAAGTGTTAATGAGATATCCAGAATAAGACCGCCCAGAAATGGGGGAGCATGAGACGTCTACTTGGGGTGGTACCTCCCTGTGCAAAGAGTAGAATGTCACAGTTTACGACACCCAGTGTTGGGTGAGCATGACGACCCGGGAACGGGGAGAGCTTATGAATCTCGGTAAGATGGGGGTTCCCAATTACCTTGATAGTTTACCTATGACGTCCCATATCGGGAGAGTTGGCTTCGGAGAGGTCCATTGCATATGTGATAAAGAAAGTGTAAGCTTGGAGATAGCTTACAAGTATGTGATTAGATGATGAGTAAGCTTATGGTAAGCTTATTAGTTATATGGTTAAATGAATTGAAGATGAATTATGAATTAATAAGAAATGATAAGGATAAGTATTTATAATGTTATAAATATTAATTTTTAATTCTTTTGAAAATGGGCCGAAAACCCATGTATCTCACGAGACTATTTTGTCTCACGTACTACTTTGTTTTTGGCTATGTACTCAGGTTCAGGACCGAAGGATTAGAGGGTCGCGATAGAAGTGGCCTAGTGTTAATTAGTTCGGGAGCTCGTAGGTAGATCCCGTTTATCCTACGGTTATGATATTGTATTTGTAACACCGGTTTTAATACTCTGATAAACTTTTATTGGGTTTTGTTAAACCGTGATTTGGGAACATTGGACTTGTAATATTTTTATTTAAAAATATGATTTAGAAAGTGTTTTAAAAATTGGGGTGTTACACTTGACACAAAGTGACTTCTTCGTCAGTGGACCAACTCACTGGACCTTCAGCTTGCGGAACCTCTTTTGCATTCCCCTTGCATTTTTCCCTTTCCTTTCCCTTTTGCTTTGCTACCACCAGCTTCCAGTTGTTGGGTTTGTTGGAATTGTGTATTTTGGAACTGACTGTGTTGGAATTGTGGACTTTGAAACTGACTTTGTTGGAATTGTGGATTTTGGAACTGACTTTGATGGAATTGAGGATTTTTGAACTAGATTTGTTGGTACCATTGGGGGGTGGATTGGAACCTCCTGTGTGAGTATATTGATATATGGCTCGTACGCCGCAATCCAATCGGAGTGTTTGTAGTGGGCGTTTATGGAGGGGTGTTTGAGTTGGGGTCCATTTGTGTTTGATTTTGATTGTGAGAAAATAAAATTTGTGTTGAGAGTAAATGTTGTGTAGAGAATTGTTGTCGTGTGAGTTTAGGTTGTGTATTATTGTAAATATACTTAAGGAAAAAAATAATTAATTTTTTTTTTATATATTTCAAACGGTCATATGACCGTTGAAGGCCTCCAACGTTCAAAAAATGCCCCCTTCCCCCTGCGAGCCGTTGTCGTTGTCTTTGCCACACAACAGCACACCAAGCCCCCACACCGTGTAGGGGCGGCGTGCTTCCTTCCCACCATGTCGTGACCATTGGCCACCTCAGCCCCACGCCCACGACCTTTGGCCCATTCCAAGTAGTGTTACTCGTAATAATGTTCATAGTTTACCAACCACCTTGTAATCTAGTCATTACAAAGTTCTCAAACATTCCAAAAGATTACAAGCTAAAGGTTGGTATCTATCCTCAGAAAACTTATAGGTACACTACATAGGTTTTGAGGAATAAAGATTTTGGAGTTCGAATTTTGACCCGTGCTTTAGAACAACACCTAATATACTTTAATTATCGACAGCAAGAATTAAACCTATGACGTATAAGTCATGGATATATCTTATATCAGATTCCAACACCATTATACTACAAGCATTACGTGAATCAGGAGAATTACCATAACTATTTCTTGTAGTAAAAAGTTTCCTCGTCTATCTTCACTTTGTTCGAGGAATATTGGCCATCACCTTTATGAAAAAAGAAAATGCGACACAAAGCTTCAAGGCAAAGTACCAATGCATTTGCATTATATAGGCACGTTCTCTCATGTATAATTATTCTATACAAATAACTTTTAAAATACCATTTTTTCCTTCTAATATGCACTATTCAAATGACATTCACTGAAATTTGTATAGTGATATCACATTCGGAATTTTTAATAATTAAAGTAACTTCAAATTTTGTGTCTAAGTACTTCTTTTGGGCATTTCTCAATCAATAGATAGCGGTGCATTGATACTTGGACAACCAAAGTTTCACCTTTTATCGTTTGGTTCTCACCCGTAATCCAATTGGGAAGGTGCTAAATCTAAATAATATTTGAAAAATTATTAAGGGTGTTTCCTTTAAAAATTGTGATTAATTTGTTTTTTTTTTTTTTTTCTTGGTGATATATTACAAGAATACTAAGACCATTTTAAAAAAAATATTCTTTAACATGAATTTAACACCCATTAACAAATATATATATTAAATAATACTCACTTCGTCTCACAAAAAACTTCTCATTTCACTTGGGCACATATTTTTAGGAGATAAGTTAATGATGAGTTCTTTGGTAATAAATTTGATTAAAATATAGGATTAGTATAGAGAGAGAATATATAGGCCTATTTAAAAAGAGAAGTGACATAAAGTTAGTGAGAGAAACATTTAAAAAATGAAAAATAATATATAGAAAATATTAATTTATTAGTGGGTCCCTTTAATTTCTCAAATGGGATGTTTTTTGGTGGACAAATATTTTAGATCAAATGACAGCATCCCAATGGTTAACCTTGCAAAAGCTTATTATTTTTGCCACATCAACAATCCATTAACCAAAAAGCTTTTAATAAATTACATCTCCAATGGTTAACCTTTCCAAAAGCTTTTTCTTTTACAATATTTCTAATATACCTTTATATATCTCAAATGTTTTATAAATACCCCTATATATAATTTGATACTTTTTTGACATCTTACTAAATATAATATTTTTTTAAATGTCTCGTACAAAAATATTATATAATTTATTTATTAACTAATAAAAATATAATAAACAATCTATATATAATATATCTAAGATTTAAAATGAAAAGTTATTAAACATGAGGGACTAAAATGGACAAACATTAAAACTTAGTTAAAAGGTTAGTAGAAAAAAAGTTATTGGAATAAGCTTTTGAAAAAGCTAATAATTCCAATGATAAAAAGTCTTTCAAAGAGTTATTGAAATAGTAAAAAGCTTTTAAAAAAGCTCCCATTGAAGATGCTCTGAGAAGTTTTTTATGTGACGAGGGAAGTATTAGATAAGTTTATTTTAATTTTCTAGCATATATATACATTTTAAAATCCTTTGGTAAAAAATATCTTGATGAAGCCAATAATGCAGGAAAGAGGAAAGTTGAAGCAAGGAATTAAAGATTGGGGCAGGTGTCTAAGTTAGGAGAGTTGACTCATGCCTACAACATTGATTTTTTTAGTTAACATCTTCCTAGAACCAAACACCTCATCACTATAATTTCCATTTACATTTAAAAATAAAAGTAAAAAAAGCATACCACCATCACTCCACAGTCCATAACTCTCATTTTTTTGTTTTTGCCTTCTAAAAGTAGAATTTCGGATGTCATAAATCTAACATCAATTCTTTCCATTTTTAGAAATATCTGCTAAAAAGATACCATGTCCGAATCAATCTACTAGGTAGGTTTTTCATAACCCATGAGTATAAAATCAATCTTTAATTTCGTAATTAACTTGAATAGTTAAAATGACAGCGAAACATTCGGAAGGATAAAAGATCATACTCGACTATGTTATGTTACGAGTAAGTTTCTTTTTTTAGATAGACAATTTTATAAAACTTAACCAAAGAAAATGTGAAGATAATACACACTCGATCAATATACGACACAATCAACACTGCATATGCCAGGAGCAGATCTCCTACACTCATATCTAAAACTCTAACAAAGTCCGACCAAATCAAAGCCGAATCAAGGCTAAATTACAAATAAACTTGTGCCTAGATTGAACTAAAGGAATACGGTACTTCACAAGTCGCAAGTTTGAGGTAAAAATAATACTTAACGCATCTTATTTCACAAGTTTTTGATATCAATGGACTAAAAGACACAATAAATGACAATTAAAATCGTTAGCTACAATCACTAATGTTTTATCGGTCGCAATATTAGTCCCAACGATATTAAGGACATACTCCCTCCGTCCCTTAATAAAGTTCTCAATTCTCTTGGACACATGTTTATAGAGATAGTTAGTGGTGCGTCCTTAATAAATTTGATTAAAATATAGGGTTTTTTGAAGAGAGAAATTGTTTTTAGGAGATAATTAGTGGTGGGGTATATGGCAATAATATTATTTTATTGAGTGAGTCCCTCTAATTTGAGAAATGAAAACTTTATTTTGGGATAAACATTTTAGGAGAAATGAGAACTTTATTAAGGAACGTAGGGAGTATAAAATTAAGGCTGACACTAACAACTTTATTAATAGTCAACACTCAACATTGACCTCAGATCATCATATATCATTTGTATAGATTCAATTATCCCTCTCTAAATTAAACACAATTATCTGATACCTTAAATTAACTTGCTCTATATTTCTGTCGTTCAGAAAAAAACTTCTTCCTAATTACAAGTTTTAGATGATACTTTAAGGTTATGTACACCATGCATCATGAGTTGTACATAGCTAAAAGCATACGATTGCCAAAAATAGGGTGGAAATCAGATAATGCATGATCAAAGCACGTAGCATTCATTCCATTTCATTCTTTCACCTAATCCAAACTACCATTAACATTTTTCCAGTCACGTGCTCTAACACGTGCCTAACCTTAACGGCAACACTAACATCCACATATTTTAAGAATATTTTTCAAAAATAGGCTTGATCGGAAGCTTATTTTCACAAATAGGCTTGTTTCTTTTCGATTTTCAAAAATAGGCTTTCCGCCGTCCCCGAGGCCGGCTTCCAATTAAACCCGGACTCCCCGAGGCCGGCTTCCAATTAACGCCGAACTCCCTGAGGCCGGCTTCGGTGTACTTGATTTGACAACCAGTTTGGACAACTCCCCGAGGCCGGCTTCATGAAGACAGCCTCCCCGAGGCCGGCTTTAAGCCATACAAATCCCCTATATAACTTTCACTTCCGGGTTAAATAACAACTACAAAAAAAAAATTATCCCCTTACATTTCACAAAAAAAAAAATAAACATATTTCACAACTCAAAAAAAACATATTTCTAATACCATGTGGCGAAGTCAAAAAGTCTTAATCATGGAACTTCGCCTACAGGTTGAGATGTTAGAAGAGAGTATTGACCAAATGAGTCAACGAGCTCGAGCCCGTGAACTTCAAATTATCATTGACGAGATGCAACGTACAATATGTGAAATGGATAACCTGGCTTATGAAGGGGCATTGGAGGAGGCAGTTGTGGAGCAGCAAACTCAAAACTCCTCAATACGTAATCAACAACCCGAAACAATCGACTTGGTTGAGGAGTATGGTTGGGCCAGGAGTGTGGAGGAATTTTACTTGAACGGGGATAAGCGCGGGAATGAAACCTTTTGCTATATTGTATTCTTAGGTCGTACCCAGGTACCTAGGGAGTTTTGGGGTACCCTGTTAGATGAAAATTCCAGCTCTGTTTTGTTCCGTGCGGTACGTAATTTAATTATGTTATTATCCATATTTTTAATCGAATCTCAAATGTAAATAATTGTATATTCATTACAGCATATAGATTGTTGGGTTAGAAGATGGATGCGTTATCGTTTTTGTCTCAACTCAACCTTCTCTTTTGACATCACATTGTGCTCGACCAACATCTATGACACTCTTCCATATGTTTCCCCTTCGCTTCCAGCTCCGCCGCATGCCTAAGTACTCAATTGGCCTTATCTCTTACAACCGGTCGGCGTGGAGGGGAGGTTTCTTCAATGTTATCGAATAAGTAATTCGGAATTTCATCGTCCCCAACATTAAGGTCGATACGTGAAGTATTTGTACGACCATCGGAAACATCCCATCGATTAGGAACTACAAGACTGCTTTGATTGTTGTTGCTCGTCTGAAGTAATTGTTTGTAACCATTTTGGATCCTATTTTAAACCAACCACTGCCGTTCTTGGTCAAAATTGTGATGTTTTTCAACTTTGTATTGTGCCCTTGCCGCTTGTATCACATCAAAATCACTAATCCCGCTACGTTTTTCTGACATAAGCTTGTTGTAGATGTCGTTAAACTTTGTTACGTTGGTGTTTATTTAACGCCATTTCCCAGAAAGTTGATCTTGATTTCGGTACTCTGGGACCCCCATAATCTCATGAAAGACTTTGGACACAGCAAGCCATAAAGCTTTGATCTTCGGCCATTCCCGTCGACTGTGTCTTTTGAAATGCTACACCAACCTTGATGTAACGACCGGAATTTTCGGTTAATGAATTAAATGGAAATATTGAGGAATAAAGGTGGTAAAATATTTAATCGAGTCTCCGTTGTGTTTTATCGAGTGTTTGAATGTTTGGGACTTGGTGTAACCAAGTATGGGTCAAGACTTGGATGGAAACAAGTTTAAAAGGCAAGAAACTGACCCAGACAGCCCTCGCGGCGCGAGGAAAGCGCGAGGCAAACGCGAGTGCAAACAGAAACATCAGAGGCGAAACGCGAGAGGCTCGTGTCGTGGCTCGAGTTGAGCTCGAGTCGAGTTCTCGGCGCTAGCCAGGCGCGAGCGAAACGCGAGGACTGCCTTCCAGCGGCGACCAAATGGGAAACCCGCGTCACCTCGCGGCGCGAGGTGGGCGCGAGCGGGGCGCGAGGAGCGTCTGGACTATATAAACTTGAGTGTAAGCTAGGGTTTCATTTCACCTTCAACCCCACTCATAGTGCAGCCGATTTGAGAGCATTCTTGGACGTTTTTGGAGCTCAAGAGCTCAGATCTTCACCATCTTGAAGGATTGAAACATCAAGGGTAAGTATTCTTGATTGTCTTGCTTATCTACCTTGATTGTGAGCTTTGTATGGGTAAAAATGGTGGTTTGGGGAACCAACCATGTCATCTTTGGGGAAGATGACTAAACATGGGTGTAGAACACTCATAGTAAGCTTGTAATCGATGTGTACAAGTTGGATTTGGGTTTATTGATGGAAATCTTGAACTAGGGTTTGAGATTCCACCAAGTTGGATGAACTTGGTGGTTAGGGATGTA